>CM063114.1:44456737-45820710 GCA_031841125.1 Acanthococcus lagerstroemiae | reverse complement strand
GCATGCCATCTTTTGTTATACTACATGGAATCTTTTTTTTATTTGTACATACGTAATTACTATTTCTGAGTGGCTATAGTAGTGCACATTAGCCCATCATATTGTACAGAAGTATTAAATAATCTGAATTATTCCCAAATCTGCGTAATTCGTGCATTTCGAACTCTACACCGCAACCCCCGTTTGATTATGTCGCTCCGCGATGAGACCAGTGTGTCGACCAATTGTGCCGCGTACCGTTGCACCCCGTTCGACCGGCCTCCCCTGCGGGACTGCCGGGCCAGATGGTCCCGAGATCCGAGATCACGACAAGCGCTATATATATAGCGTGAAAGTTCACGAATATCATTCATTTTATTAGGTTTTTTTTTTTTTAGTAGATGGTAAAAGCACAGTGGATAAGCTAGTCAGAGAAAAGTAAATTATGTCACCTCATTTGGAGAATACAGGAAAAGTCAACGCCGATATTAAACTGTACAAACGAAGATGGAGATGATAGGCTTATTCGTGGGGTTCACGATCACCTCCGGTATGCAGTGTCGCGAATTTACCAGCATCGGTATCATAGTTTCTGAATACTACCAGGTATCACTAACCTACGTAGAATGGACTACCATGGTGTATATGGCCAGCAACCACGTGGTCACCTTTCCTTCTCAATATGTGATAGAAAATTGGGTAAGTAGGAATGTAAAACTATTCTTATAATGCAAAACAAAGTTAAGCAAAACCAAAGTTGAAAGAAATTATTAATAGGTATATTACGCAAATAGGTCACGTATATTATAGTGACCGAGACGCGCACACGAATTTTTCAATTCATGTAAGAAAAGTGCAAGAACTGTACAGTATTGTAGATCTTAATAACAAACCACGCATCTCATTATGTGAGACAATTCGTGATAACTAGAAGCTAACACTTCGTCATAACTGTTTTTTAGTAACATAAAGCTACACCAGTCATTTACTACCGAAGATCACCGCGAACTAAAATAATGGAAGAGTGGTATTGGCAGGCAAGAATGCCGAATAGAATTTCTGAAAAATTGACTAACAAGCAGAACGAAAAGTTCTACAGTGTGCTACCTTGGCGCGATGAGGCGAGCTTCAAGAAGAACTAAAAACACATAGAAGGAACTCCAACAGATAAACCATGATGAAAGCAAGGAGAAACTACAATAAAATGTGTGCCGCTAATTCCAACCCCCTACCTTCATTTTGGGGGGGACAACATTTCCGTGGCCCCCAAACTTTTCATTGAGATGTAGACCCACGGGAGGCGGCACAAATTCTAGGACTTCGGAGCACAATCAGCACAAATTACGATAAAATTTGTGCCGCTAATTCCAACCCTCTACTTCATTTTTTTTTTTTTGGGGGGGGGGGCGTCGAAATACAGCTTAGATTTCATTTTGCCTTCCTTTTCCTTTCAGACACGGAGAAATAATTTTTCCCTTGTCATATCTTATTAGTTACCAACAGTAACAAGGGAATCGGGGGTGTAATTCGTGTTGGTATTCTCATGGCGAACTCACTCTGTGGTTGAGTGGTTAACGTGCCTGCTTCGCAATCCTTGCGTCTAGGGTTCGAGTCCCACCAGCGCTGGAAAGCTAGTGATATTCAACTGCCCCCACTGATCACCTAGCGAACAGAGCGATTGCAGTATCAGTTCAGGTGGAAAGATAACGTACCGTATAACCCCGCCAGTTCGACTGAACAAGACATTGAACTTCTTGTGCGTGTTACAAACAGATCACAATGATTCGGTACTGTGCGTGTGCACGCCTCAGGCAGAGGGCTAAACGTTGTGAAAATACGGCTAGTAAGTGAACTGCGTCTGCACACTCTTCGACACAGAGAAAGAAAACTCTAAACCGTGAGGAAAGCAGTGGCAAACTACCCCGATTAATACTGCCTGGAAAGTCGCGCATCAGAAACCGTAATCCGCTAATGCGCTTAAAAGAATTCTTATGGTAGTTCCATCATCGTGTATGGAAATTCCTTCGTCATGGTTGAAGAGCATATTTTAGTGAAAATGTACTAACAGTTACTAGCATAGAACGTGAAAAACTGACTTAAGAAAATAGATGCGACATAGTAATACTTTTTGTAGATTGACCCATCTACACTTGTTGAAACTCAGTTTTGGTACCAATTAAGCGGCCACTGAGATGTTTTTGCAAGTTTACTGTACGAATTTTTGAGCTAACTACCCAATTAAAAATTCGTACTTCACTAAATCGATACTTAATTTTACTCCACGTTAATGTACGCCAAACTTGATAGCAATTATTAGAACTCCTCGCAAGCAGGTTTTAGGAAGAGCTGTTCTATGGTGGATCACCTACAAACGATAGACCAGATTATGGAAAAAGTAAACTGAATACAAAATGGAGGTCCACTTCCTGTTTGTGATTTTCCACAAGACCTTCGACACGATTCCATGGGACGAACTAGGAGAACAAGGGGTCTAAAGCAAAATAATAAGAGTGCTGAATGAAATGTACAGGGGGGGTCAAAGCATATTTCAAACTGGAGAATCCAGAGACAAGATTCAAAATAAATAGAAGAGTAAAACAAGGAGGTCCTTTATCGCCAAATCTATTTAACTGTCAACAGGAAAGTATTTTTAGTGAACAAGAATGGGAGAATTATGGTGTAAGAATCAATGGGACCAACTCTCTAACCAACCTCAGATTCGCCGACAGTATAATTTTGATACGTAAAAATGTACAGGAATTGAGCAAGATGGCAGGTAAGCTGTTCACAGCAGGCGAAGCGCAAAGCTCAAAGACACACAAACTAAAGACAAAATTTAGTAATAATGAAGCGAGTCTGCTGGTGGTTGAAGGTGCGGAGATAAGAAAAGTGAGCGAATATGCGTATTTGGGCCAGGTAGTTCCCTTTGAGGGGGAGATGGACAAAGAAATTATGAAGAGGAGAACACAGGCCTGGAAGAGCTACTGAGCTTTAAGACGAATCTTTAAAGAAGGGATGAGGCTGAAATCGAAAGTTAGAATTTTGGAATCATACGGGTAAAGAAATGGTAAATTTTAGCTCCCTAATTTTGAGGTGCATGGCATCATTATGTTAGGAAACACTGCAGACAGTATCCACTGTTTTGTATATATCTCACTGGTATTACCTTCACAGTGGTCACCGATTGCAACTCTCTGAAACAAAGTGCCAGCAAGAATGAGCTTATCCCCCGCATTGCAAGGAGGTAGCTCCAATTGTTAGAATTCAGTTTTTTAGTACAATACTGTCTGGGCACTCAGATGCAGCATGTCGATGCTCTGAGTCGCAATCCACCCACAGAAATCCGCCGAATCTGCAATATTGAAACCTTCGACTGGGTTCTGTCTGGTCAGCTTACTGACACCGAACTACGTGACGTCCGTAATCTCTTATCGTGGCCCCCAATGCTAGGACCATTACATTCACAAGAACTATCTCCTTCAGGACCATCGAATTCACCGTGTCACTGCCAAAGACCTGGTGTGGGTCGTCCTCACAGGCATGCGGCATGAAACTGTCAGAATTGCACACAAAGAGAACGGACACGGCGCCGTTGAGAAAACCCTTGTGAAATTAAATGAAACATATTGGTTTCCAAGCATGTGCTCATATGTAGAGAACTTTGTAAAATGTTGTATTCGATGCTTGTTTGCGAAAAGGAAAGGCGGTAAGCCTGAGGGAAAGTTGCATCCTATTCCAAAGGGGAGTGAACCCCTGCAGGTAACTCACATAGACTATCTTGGACCTTTTCCAAAGTCCAAGCATGGGAAACAGTACGTATTTGCTGCCGATGACGGTTTCACGAAGTTCACCTTCCTCTGTGCCGTCAAAAATATAAAAGTGAAGTTTGTGATTGGATACCTGAGAGATATCTTTGCAACATATGCACAACCTAAAGTCATTATTCCCGACCAAAGGTCGTGCTTTACGTCGCATTGTTTCAAAGGGTGCTGTCAACGAAATTTCCTTGAACATGTCCTTGTCGCCATCGCTACTCCAAGGGCGAATGGTCAGGTCAAGCGACTAGACCGCTCAATTTTGAACTCGTTGACCTACACCACCCCGGAGGACCGATGGGACAACAATCTTCGACGAGTCCAGTTTGCCCTGAACAATACACTAAATTCATCTACCAAAACGACGCCGAGCCAATTGCTCTTAGGATACACCCCTCGAGGTGGTGATGATGCCGCATCACGCGACGAAGTTCAGACAAGTTCTCGCATAATCGAATGCATTATTAACGCTCGAGCTGAGGCTGCCAAGAATATTGAGGTAGCTCGGAAAACACAGAAACAACATTATGATAAGCCTGTCGCGAAGAAAGTCGTCAATACAAGGTTGGCGAACTTGTATTGATAGAGAAGCAAGCTGCTCCTACCATTGGGTCGCTTAAGTTAACATGTCCTTACCAGGGTCCCATGGAGGTAGTGGAAGCGCTTGGTAATGATTGGTACAGAGTCAGAAACGTGGCGAGCTCGCACCGGGTAATTAGATCGAGAAGATTTGAGCAGGTCATGGCAACGGACCACATGAAACCATGGCGTTTGGATGGAGGCGTCTCTGAAGAAAACGAAGCTCCGGCAGGGGAAGACGATGCTACCCACGCATCTGACCCCGATGAAGATGCTTAGTACTCCCGTCAGTCACTCGAGGTCGAGCATGACATGCAGGATGACCGAATGTAAAGAAATTATAAATTTTAGTTCCCTAATTTCAAGGTAGGAAACACTGCAGACAGTATTCGCCACAGCGATTAAGTCATCTCACGAGCAGGTAATTCACCCTCGTCTCCCTGCAGTTGATGCAATAATAGGCTCTCTAGCCACCACCTACACATTTACAACATGTTTCCGCCACGTGGATAGGAACTGTAGGGATGATCTAGGATGCTTGGCAGCTTCTTTGTCAGGCTACACCTTCGCGAGATTCGTTTGCGTAGCATCGTCGTCTGTTTGCTATCGTGAAAGCGTAGTGGCAGCTGGAAGAGCCCAATTGCATCATAGGTGAGTTTACTCACGGAGTAACAATCTTTCTGTACGCTTACTTTTCTAGATATCGAATTGCTTCATTATATTACCTAATTAGGCTAAAGAGTTGCGCATACTCAGACTGTTTCGTCGGGTATTGACGTACGCTCGTTATGCACAGCGGGATACTCAGGCGAGAATACAACGTACAGCCTCACTTGAGCGGTCTCACGGAGCAGGGCGATCCGTATTCAGGATCTATAGAGTACGTAGGCTCCGAGGCGGAGGTCCCCTAACCCCCGCACAAGTGTGACCAGGGTGGATTAGCATCATAACTAACTGCTATACCTTGCACTGGCCGACGAGGCAGTGTGGCTTGCACCCAAGCCATACGGGACAGATCACGTGGTCATATCTCACAGTTTTCCCTGTCTGGCTAGACTTCGAATCATGGTACACAAACGCGATTATTTTCTTAAATTCCAGGTGGTACCAGTCGACAGACGCGCCAGCGATCCGACCCTCGCATCCACAGAAGGATTTAATTTTAAAATTATTCCGTAGTCAAAATGTAATTTTAAATGAAGGCTTTTCGTTCAACCAAAATAGTTGGCCTAATTTATCCCCTTACATGCCCCCCCCCCCCAACATAAAAACAAAAGAAGCAAAACTAAAAAGAACACAAAGAGCAATGGAAAGAAGTATCCTATTAAGAATAAGAAGGAAAGATACAATTAGAATGCAGAAATGTGGGAAAGAACTGAGGCGACAGGTACATACAAAGTCAAGAAGATGAAATTTAGGTACGCAGGACATGTAGCAAGGATGGGTAACGATAGGTGGGCTCAAAAGGTAACAGAATGGACCCCCGATGACCATAAACGTAAAAAAGGAAGACCAAAAACAAGATGGAGGATGACTTACATAACAGAGTGAGTACATGATGACATCGGATAGCGCATGGTATAAGGGTATAGGAAAATACAGGAGAGGCTGTTGCCCAGCTATGGGGCAGTTGGTGAGTCAGAGTCATTAGAATTAGAATTAAGGTTGTAATTAATAGTTCAAGTTTGAAGGCAACCGACGAGGCTGTAATAAATATTTAAAATAAATGTCAGATATCTTAAGAGTTTTCTCAGATTCTGTGTGCGGGGTCACAATGGAACGGGTAGTTATCCAAACGTGTATAAAAGGGACTTATCCGATTCCAGAAAGTACGAGTGTATCAGAAGCGACGTTATTTTTGTTCGCTCGGATTTTTGGTATTGCTTTGATTTCACTTTTCTGTGAAGCAATACGATGCAGTGAGTTCAAACTCAGGAATGGTATTCATTTTGTTAGTGAGCTTAGTATTAAAGTGCACGATTCCAGCTGGTTTGAAGGATTCGGTACGGCTAACTGCCCATGTGTACTTATTCCACTTTTACCTGCCTGGTTGAGATATTTGTTATTATAGTTTAAAATTAAAAATTTTTCGTCTTAATAGTGATCCTATTATTTACCATTCGAGGTAAAGTGTAAAGAGAAATGCAGCATTCCTTATGATGTAATTTTAGAAATAAATGATCACTCAGTCATCTAAAATACCTGACACTAACACGCACACAATTTCTATAAGAAGTTAAATAGAAGTAGCTTATTGTCTTGAATTTCAAGAAATGCATCATCTTATGTATTTTTTCTTATAAAGGATTCTACCTCTTGGAATTGTCTCTCTCCTCCGGGAAAGTGCCTAGCGGTGCCTGTGGTTGTCGTATAGTGTTACTGATCTGCCAGCCAGTACGGGAGAGACGCCAAATATGGAATGGGTATCTTTATTTTACTTCTAGCTCAAGGTCTATTCATCGGATTTATTCACCGAAGGGCTTAAAATGTGGGTAAATCAATCTAGTTTATAATCCCGAAGTTTGAAAGCTTTCAGACTTAACATTCTTGCGTGATGGTCATATTTTTAAAACAGTCAAACTGAAAAAAAAAGTATCCAAATATGGAATGAAATTTTTTTTTAATATTAATCATAAATATGTACTAAGGAAGAAGATTTGACGAGGAAAAAAGATATGAGAAACGTCTTATCGACGTTTCTTACAAAATTCACACTGAAAATTCATTTCTTCGCGTCGTCACATCCGACACAGAGTACATGGAGTCATTGTTGGCAAGATGGATTCGCACACATTACAAAAACATTATCATTTCATATTTGGCAACCCCGGCTCTATTTTAATTATTTGCTTCAAAAGAGTTCAAAGAATCATTCTATTGCAAAAAAGTCAATATTATATGAAACTACATACTTTTCTCGGCATGTTGATCATATACTTCTTTGCTCCCGGTAAATTTAGATTCGCCAAAATTGAAGATGAAACCAGAAAATTTTTTGTAAAAATAACGGAATAAAAACAAGAATGTTTATCACGTTTCGTCCGACCATAGAATATATAGGCCCGTTCGACACTAGGTCCCATTTTCTTTGATACTCTTTCATTTCCACCTACTCCCAAGTGGCTGCGCCACATACTTGCCGAGATATCAGTCCATTCCATATTAGGTGCCCATTCCATATTTGGCGTCTCTCTCCTACACTTCCTGGCCATTTATCACAAGAAACAAACATTTCTACATAACCTTCCCAAGCCTAGAACGCCTCTATTTAGTATTTGGATCACTGGGCGAATTCACACGTTTTTTGAGTAGGTACACGCGTTTAACATCAAGCAAATTCAAATATTATTGTTTTCTCAGTAGGTAAGTACATGACAACAATCATCGCCGATGCTGAAGAGAGTATTAACAAGAATACAAAGCTGAGATAAAGCTCGGCAGATAAGATAATTCTGTAGTCGTTCATAGCACTCTCATAAATTTTTATTAGGTATTTTCTAAGTGGTAACGGCTGCTTCAGTGTAATGTAAGCACTTAGTCCACTTCGTGTGCAATTACCGCCCAAGTTCCTGAATTCTTTGTTTTTCCCTTGATTGTAAAACGGAGCTAATGTGCAAACCAGAGCGAAATGGAATTATGTCGCCTCAATTGGCGAATACCACAAAACTTCCAGATGATATCAAGTTGTACAAACGAAGATGGCTGATTATGTGTTTATTCATGTGGTACACGATCACCTGTGGCGTGCAATGGGTCGAATTCAGCGGAATCAGTAACATCGTTTCCAAGTATTACCAAGTGCCACCAAGCCATGTGGAGTGGACCACAATTGTATACATGGTCGGTTACGTGGTTGCCGTCTTTCCCTGTATGTATGTAATGGAGCATATGGTAAGTAGAGGAAACTATTTATACGGGCTAATTGAAATGTGCGATTTGTTCTGTCTGATCACAAGTTGCCTTGTGCACTACTTATTACTTTTTCAGAAAGTCAGAAATACTATGATAATAGCTAGCGCAGGGACATGTGTCGGTGCTTGTATCAAGATACTAGCCGTAGCCCCGGACAGATTTTACGTCGTGATTATAGGGCAATGTTTTGAAGGAGTATTTACAGTTTTCACTTACGGAGCTGCAGCCCGTTTCACAGCTGTTTGGTTTGGAAGGAAAGAAATCACTCTGGCTGGAGCTCTCGCATTATTTGGCGATCAAGTAAGTAATTGCAGTGTTATTAATGATGATAAAGATCTAAGAAAATATTGTCAATGCCATTTCCATGGTGAAATCCTACCAGTCAGCAAGACTAATCACCCACATGTCTGTCCGTCATGTCACATCCTTTCAAATCATCAACTTTTGCTAATTATTTCCAATTGTTTCTTGAAATTTTGATATTCCAGGCCGGAGGTGCTTTAAGCTTTTTATTACCCACGAAACTGGTTCACGATAATACTGATTTACAAGTGCTGGAACGTGAAATGTTCCAGTTACACATAACAGTAGCAGCGGGTTGTGTTCTCACTCTATTCCTAGTCGTGCTGTGTATGTACACCAACATCAATATTCTTGTATTACATAGAACACTATTAAGATTACTGTAGGTATCGTTTGACAAGTGACTAATGCCGAGTAGACTAATACTTACGATGAATATAAGCAAAGACTATAAAGGTCATTGCACCAGAGATGAATTTACTCGGGTGCCAGTTAAATATTAGGAAAACTGAAAAATGTTGCAAGGCGATCTTTAAGAGCAGTTGATGAGGATGAAGAGGGGATGGATGACGAAAGAGTTGAATAAAAAATTAAATTTTATGATAGCCAATGGAGAGGGAACATGTATCCCCAAATCGTTTTTTGTATTTACGCCACTCGTCACTTTCTTGATTGCTGCAGTCAGTTAATCCCAGATTGTGGAACTAGGAAAAAGAGCATTTGTCCCCATGGACAAAAAAAAAAAAAGAATTTGATACACCTCTGAGAAAATATGAAAACAACAGTAAATAGGGATTTTTGTGCAACAGATCACTCACTGAGAAATATTCTTATTTTTCGCCTCATCACCTCAACTTTTCTTGCCCCAAACTAGAATACTATTCAAGTAAATAGTCGGCACGCTGATTTTCTAATTTGATTTTCAGTTTTCAAAGAAGAACCTCGGTGTCCTCCCAGTATTGCTCAAGCTCGACAGAAAGAACTGCAAACTGAAAATGTTGGAAAATCGGTGATAAAAATTCTCTCAAGACCTTCATTCTTGTTGATTGCTTTGTCTTACTCGCTATCCTTAGCGGCATCAAATGCACTTGCCACCTTGTTGAATCCACTTATTTTAGACTATTTTCCAGTGAGTATAACTTTGTGCAAAGAAACGCCAATACTTTTAGTACTTTTTGGTTTCTGTGAAGGCCTCCATTCAATAATGCGGTTGTTCGTTATAGTCATCGTATCATCATGTATTTTGTGGCTAAGTCCAGCTGATCATGCAATGCAGTGAAAAAAATTGTATATTATGCAACTAAAGAGGAAAATGGTGAAATACGTCTGTGAATTTTTCGCATGAGATGAAGTAGAACCCTACAGTTTCACACGGGTTTAATGAACCGCCATTTTCTTGCAAGTTCAGTCAGTTGATCAGCTGAGCGGTAAATACCACGTGTGGCCAGTTCTCGGTCCACGGACCGAACTTGCAAGAAAATGGCGGTCCATTATACCCGTATGAAACTACATATATGGTCCTAGTTGAAGGTGCGGGCTTAGAGCTGCCAGAAGTACACTTTGGCATATTTTCCTTAATTTCCTTCTAAAGTTTGGTCCAGTTAAGAAACATAATTTTTTCACGGCGCTGATAATGTGTTCTCGACTTCGTCTTTCCCCTCTAACTTCAAAATACCCATATATCGATGTGTATTGCGGGTAACCAGTTATCTTTCTTAACTGGACCAGACTTTATGAACCAAGTTAAGCATTCTTTGCGAAACATGAAATTCTGAGTAAAATGAGTCCTATTTCAAATTGCATATTTTTACATATTTCCATCTACATAGTTATATATTCGGTGTTTTGGAAGCCAATTTGAAACATATTTTACTGAATGTCCTAAATTTTTGAACACATTCAAGAGTTTTTTTCTTTCTTTCTTTCATTTTTAAATATAAAAAAGTTTGTCATTAATAGGGCTGCCAATTTCATGTAAAAACATATTTTTTTGTATGGAACCTGATTCTGTACATCTTGGATATCTTTTGCGAATCATCAAATTCTGAATATAACAAGCCCTATTTGTTGTAGCATATTTTTCCATATTTTGGGTATAATTACATAAAACTGCATAAAATGACCACTTTTACAACATTTTACAACATGTTTCTCCGTTTTAGCTAATTTTAGGTGCATATTCTCGAATTGCAATAAAAACAGAAGATTTTTCGCGGAAAGAAAGACAAACTTGAAAAATTATCAGTATCACACGAGAGTACTGTAGACCCGAGCACGCTCATATACGCCATTTTGAATCCAACCAGCATAGTCAATTCGGCATCAACAGGCGCAGTTGGATTCAAAATGGCGTATGAGCGTACTTGGGTCTATAGAGCGCTAGTATCACTGAATTTTCTGTTTATTTTTTGAACAAACCAAAAAAAAACAAAAAAACAAAGCCACGAACGGTATTTTCATTCTTATGGCCATAATGATATTAATAAAATAATGGTACTATTTGATTGAGCTCCAATTTTTCTTTAAAATAATATCCATATTGTTACGGCATAATTTTGCATATTTCTAGTTTTACGGGAATATTTTAGCATATTTTGACAAGACAAATGCATATAATATGCGCATATTTGGCTATTTTTTAGAGCATAAAATCAGCAGCCCTAGTCATTGAACGCACAAGTGATAAGCCGAAAGCATTTGTATCGGTTACATCCATCCACTGAACACAATGTCCTATAATTTATTTTTACTTTACTGTACTAGTGTACATATAGATATCTGATGAGTAGGTATACTACGCTGTAGGATTGTGTAAGACCATAGTGTGCGTGTGGTTTAAAAATCCTTGCCTTCATCCAACATTCAACTAGAAATTTTCAAAATATAGCAAATTTAGTAGGAAAAATTCGTTGAAATACTATTACCATTGTAATGTACTCATCTTCCCCTTTACAATGATGCACTTATTAGAGTAGAATATTGTCGAATATTTGACTTTGTAGGGAATATTGTTGGTATATGTAGCCATAAAAAAAACATAAAATATGTGCATATTTCGCCTGTTTTTTAAGCATATTTTTGTGAGCCCTATGCGTGCGGCAATAAAATCGTATTTCACTATTTCCTCCCAAGCAGCGTACAATTTTTTTTTTCAACATCTTTTTAGAAAGTGTCAAATCACTTGGAATAAGCTGGAAGCAGGAGAAAGTAATATGAGACTTTCCATGCAGGTGTTGAAAAATAGAATATGTACATTACACCACAAGAGAGGAAATGAAGCGTTTTCACGAGTGCGACGTTTGCAGTACAAAAAATGACATCGTTTCATTCACGACCTAGTTGTGCCTTATTTCATATCAAAATGTTGCCAAAATTCCAAATATGCAAGTATAGTATTTCTGTTATTCCTTCTTGGTAGATTGTTAAAAAATTGATACTTTCTTCCCAAGGGAAGAACATGGCTGTTTCTCTCCCTTTATCATCGCTTACATACAGTATCATTTGGGTGTAGTTGAAAAGCATCACTTCCTAAAAACTAAAATGATGAAGTCTAATGATTTTTTCGTTCATATTGGGGGGGGGGGGTAATATTTGAGAATAAATAGATTAGGTGATAAAAATTTGGGACCTTTGTAGACCAAATTGAGGTTTCTTTTTCAAACTATAAGTAATACTTGATGATTGTAAAAATTTAATTTTATGTATTTTTATGCATTAATTTGAAGAACCATACAGAGGACGCAGGAAATGTTGGAACTTTGTACATGCTATCTGGCTTCTTCAGCACGTTGATCATAAGTTATATTTTGGATAAAACTGGCAAATTCAAGTATGTATTATTGGTCGTTATTTATAAGTTATAATAGAAAAGAAAACTAGCATTATAGTCGCCTGGTGTTACTTTTTAAGAAGCCATGAATCCCTCTCCTCACAGATGAGTGCTGGTGGAACATAAGAAAGAAAGGGGTTCAAAAACAGCGTCCATGATATCTGGCAGTCATTTCCCAGTAAACGACCAATCAAGACGTAGAAATTATAGAAATTTGTAGACGAAATTCAACAGTATACTCAGTGGCGTCGTGCCTGGGTATTCAAGGTGTTCACTGCACACCCACTTAATTTTTGTCTTATAAAAAAAATTCCAGAAACAAGGAAAGATTTAAATTTTGATTAAAATACAAAATATGCTTAACCTCAAAAAATTGAAAAATAGCAGGAATATTTCTCTTTGCGCGGTTCTTATCTCTGTCACATACTATGGGAATCACGTAGTATGTTCACTAACAACATTACACGCTCTTGTTGGTCTTAATGCAGAGGCGTTATCTTTGTCACACTTACTATGGGAATTGTGTAGGATGTTTACTAACAACACTGCACACTCTCGTTGGCCTTGTTGCAGTGGCGTTTGCAACAAAGACCACGAAGAGTGAGGCGGAGACTATAATTTAAATGGCAGGGTGTTCACCAGCAAAAATGAACGTTCTGGAAGCGCATGCACATACTATGTGGTGAGTTGGTGGATGCAACTTCATTCTTCATTGATACTCATTATTTATACTACATACTGATACTGATCATAAGTTTTTGATACTACTGATTTTTTGTGGTGGAGAGGGGAGAGGGAGGGCGCAGACCCACCAGTTGAACACCTGAGAAAGAGCACCGCGCGACGCCACTGAGTATACTAATCATTGAAGTTAAACTTAGCATAGGATTGTAACTATCTTTTTCAAGGTAATGAAGTCATAATAAGTTATAATGGCTCAATAAGACACATCAAGTATGCAGGTATTGGCTTATCTCTTTCACCGACATATGATTCTGACGAATCATATGTAGGTTGTCCCAGAAGTAAGGTTCTCTATCTTTTCATTTCCATTGCATGCGTTGTAGAGCGATGCGGTGAATGGGGAAATGTTGCACAGACTTATCTGACAACACTGTAAACATGTCAAATGCGTATGTTGAGAAGCAACAGTGAACCAGTAAACGAAACATGGATCTCATGATCTTATACGCGAACGTCCGTCCAAGTTTGTAGTGCGGGATGACCTTCACGTGATAGATCATGCACCTAGCGCCGACCACTACAAAACGCGTGACATCACTTATGCACGTGTTGCACTGTAATTACATCTGGGCCGAACATTTTGATCAAAATTGCCGATGGATGGCGCCAGGTGGTTCATGTTTCGCTGTCAAGAATAAAACGAAACGCACTACACTTTTAGATGGACGTTCGTTTCCTGTATTGGATTTGTCACCGTTACTCCTCAACATGCGCATTTGATATTTTTACAGTGTTGTCAGATAAGCCTGCGCTACATTCTCCGTTCACCGCATTACTCTACAACACATGCAACGGAATTACAAAGATAGGGAACCTTACTTCTTGGACAACCCTTGTAATAATCAAAACTTTGATAGCCCGAATTACTTTTGTTATACAACACAGTAACTTGTCTACACTCCCTATCCCCGGAACAACTACAGGATTAGATAAAAGAAGATTATTAGTCGTGAATTTCTGACATTTACTCTTCTTTCCGTGTGCGATCCCTAAGATTTATAGAGATTGTTGAATAATCCCTCTTAGGGGTGGTTTGGTGGAGCGTATGGCGATGCACGCATGCCAAATATCAAAGTGGCTCCCCAGACTCCGCACCCTTGGCCCTGGAAACTACTCTTTCGAGTATCATATCAGTGGCCAGAGAGAGTCCTCTCAGGGGTACTTCATGGGTACTATATACCCACTTGTTATATTCCTTAGTCCCTCGACCTATTGTTTGCGTCTCCATTTTTTTCTCTCCTACGCTCTACTCTTTTCATCTCTGAGAAGGATTTTACTTTGTTTCCTTTATTATCTGCTCTTCATAGCTCATTCTTTGCTTTTCTTTCCAGTTCCTTCCCTCAACCATTCCCTCTAGCAATAATAACAATATCCCTGGATGTCCCCTATCCTGATGCAGGCCCAACTGGGGTAATTCTAGGATAGAGGATGCGGTGTCCCGGGGCCAATATGGTGTACGTTCACCCCCATATGTCCCACTGTCATCGGAATATCGCTGGATGTCTTATATTATGACCTATTATTTTAACTCTTCTCTTTACGATGTACCCACTTAGATAGTAAATTACAAATGGCAGAATTTGTTATCAAACGAGTTCATAGCTGTTTATTTTCATCTCCAGAGAAAATGCGATCATATTAACAGCCGGAGGAGCCATATCTCTGGCGTTGCTGACTGCATCTTTGGAATGGAAGAATATGTCATACGTTTACATTAGCGCCACGTTGGTGGGGTAAGTTCTTGCACTGATTCGCCTACCAGTTTGATGTACCTATTTTTGCAGCACATTAAAATAACTCGATCTTTTTCAGGTTCTTTTTACAGGGTTATTACGGAACAGGAATTCAAACGTGCATAGAAGTGACCTACCCAATTTCAGAAAATACGTCAATAGCGACACTATTCCTGTTCGTTCAGTTCTTCAGTATTGGCATGACTTCACTTTACGGTTTCGCAATACGAACATTCGGCGATTATATTTCCAACATAGGAATGGTAATCGTTTTGTCAGTGAGCTCGATATTAGCCTGCTTGATCCCACCGAACTTGAAGAGACAGAATGTAGAAAACGAAGTAGTTAGTGTCGAGATGAAAGAATTTTTACCCAAGATTTAAGGGGGAAAAAAATCTGAAAACCGTCTCATATGTACTGGACTGTAAAATTGTCAGTCAAGACAAGCGGGTATCTTACGCCCCCCCCCCCCGCGCAAGAAAAAAAGGAAAGCATTTTTCTGCCTACATTTGTTAAGAATTTAAAAATGATTCGCCCAAGTCCAGCGTTTTGATACGTTATTCTAAATATTACATGCAGCCACCATCAAAAGAATTTCAGACACATGCTGGAGTCAAAATGCTGTTAGGCAACAACTCTTCAAATCACAAAGTTTCTTATTATTTTCCATGGAGAGGAGAAAGAGAGAGCGAGAAAATGGTTCCACGACCTTTCGTCCACAGCCATTTCGTCCAAAAAAGATTGTCCAATGACACTTCGTCCAACTTTTTTCGTCCAATCGTTTTTTATCCAAGGGATATTTCGTCCGGTATCTGTTCCCGCTGCGAATTATCAAGACTCTTTGCCTTACGCTTCGTTCCCTTAGACGATTTACAAAGTGTTTTCGACGACAATATCTAGGAGATTCATGAAGACGTACATAGTTTGGCCACTTATGTTGAAACGACGTACGTCAGAGGACGTCCTCGCAAAGGACGTAGAAAGGCTGTACCACCGCGATATCCTCCAAGTGTGTGGAACGTATACGAAAGGCGTGCTTCATGATGAACCCCGAACAAATAATTCGTTAAGGGTTGGAATATGAGCTTTCAGAAATCACTGGGAGTACACCACGCATCAGTTTGGAAATTCCTGGAGCGCGTCCAGAAAGACCAAAAAATGAATGAAACTCTAATTTTGCAGCTGCTAGGTGGCTACGCGAAGATCAAGCACCCTGTCCCGAAAAAATATGTGAGCAATCAGTAGCGTATAAAGGTGATTGTCCAAAATTATGAGAAATATAAAAACGACTATGAGATTTTTGTATACCTTAGAGCAATTTCTTATTGTTTGAAATTACGTAATGTGTAGTGTCCAGAATCAAGTGTGGTCTCAGGCCAAGAAGAATAGCATTTTTAAGTAACGTAATATTATCCTATATGTACGTAAGATTCTCGTACATCGTATACACTTATAATAAATTTTGAGTACATATTTCTGTTGAAAATGATTTTGGACGAACCTAAGACCAAAAGGTTTCGGACATAATTTCCCTGGACGAAATGTCTCATTGGACGAAGTGTCTCGTGGACGAAATGTCTGTGGACGAAAAGAGGGGGAGCCAAGAAAATGGCTGACAAAAAAATGAGAAAAATGAGTTAATCTTGCAAAATTTCTGGAAAGATTAAAGGAGAAAAAGTATGAAAATTTTGTGTATCTTTTTACTTTTGGCTTCTTATCTATAATCGAGGCCTCTACAGCTTCAAAAAATTGGAGATGGGAGTTAAGTTACAACGTTTTGAAGTTGATAGTAGTTTTTGGATCCGACCCATCAAGGTACCACTAACAAGGCGAGAAACTAATTTATTGTCCCTTTGGGTTGGTTACCTGGAAATGAAAGCAAATGCTGACTATCACAGGGTCTGTTGTGTGGCATTTTTTATAGTCTGATACAGAGTAATCTAAAATACTGAAACATCACCAACACGAACAATCGTATAACCCAACTTTCCAAATAAATCCCTGACGGGGGAATTTTGGTATTGAATCTCCCAGAGTAGTTCATTTTTTGAACGTATGTGTAAGCTCATAAATGAAATTTTCTAGTGTAGGTAGCACGGTGACAAATTTGAAAGACTGTTATATAAGTGAAGATGACGAGTATAACTGTAGATACGAATAATGAAAATATCAAGTAGGTATGCTTATGAGGGATTTATAAAAATCAGTCGTAGATAAGAATTAGTTATCAGTAAATATATGACCAGAGACCTGATATTAAGTTTGCAAAAATGTTAGCGGAATAAATCATACTTCAAATTCGTTGATTCAAGAACTGCTTGAAAGACTATATATTTACATACTGATGGGTATAGATAGGTACATATCTGTGATTGTACACATTTTTGTTCAATAAAATTAATTCTGAAATTTTTGTTGATCAAGTTGCAGAGGTGCTAACTTGTAACTAGAAACCTATAAATGCATGTGAATGGGTGGAAGGGTAAAATAGCAATATTTAAAACTACCCGAAATAGAATTTACTTACAAGAACAATCAGTGACAGAAGATACAGGAGGGGGGGGATGTTTCTTTTTCTAATTTTGCTCTCAACCTGTTTCCCAACATTACCTCAGAGACGTCGGGGAGGCTGTTAGGGCTGTCTTAGCCCTCTTCACGTCTTGCCGAAAAACCGGCCTAGATCGAAATGTAGCGAGTGGCTACGTGGGCTCGAACCCGGGACCTCCGGATTCCGAGATCAGTGCGCTATCCACTGCGGGTTGCATGTTGTGTAGGAACTTTCCAAGGTGGTGGCGCGCTAGTATCGTTGTTACTGATAAAACAAATAACAACAACAGTGAAGCAAGATCAAATTTATCAATTACACTTAGTTTGCACAGAGTACATTAAAATTTTAGTTCTTCATCCGCTTTTCTTATCGCTTCCTCACGACAGTCAATGCGTTTTACTACGTCCACAGCATGAATCATCTTAATTAATTAATTAATTAATTAATTACGAATAAAAAATCATAAGGTAATAAATTCTGGTGGAAAACTGTGAAATAGTAATGTAAAATTGACGAAGTATCCTGCTTCACTTTTTGTCGTTATTTTTCTATATTGATGATAACGTGCGGCTTTTAAAACAGCCACCAGATTTCGCCCACTCCGTTGGAAGTTTCTATAGGTTAGTTGGAACAGACTTTAGTACTTATAGAATTGGGATTTACACTTACACAGTTCTAAGTGTTGGCAGTCCTGTGTATGTGAGTGATCATCTATGATTTACCGTAAGTCTGTAGCAAACTTCAGCTATGATTAAATCGATTAGAAATTCACTTTCAAAGGAAATTTGTACTAAATTTAACTGCATTGTCACCAAAAAATTGAATTATAATCAGTTCTACTGGTAGAATAATTTGTACTCGTTTTTTACCCTCCTGAAGATAACAGTTCTTCTATTTGAAAGTACCCATGATCACTCATTCATTTTCACCAGCGTTGTTAGACATAACAAAACAAAATCACAAAATGACAATTGAATTTTAGGAATTTTATAATAATGACAAAACCATTTATCAGTTTTGCCATATAACAAAATGGAAACGACGTAACAAAAAATTGAATCAATGACAAAAAAATTTTGTTATGGCATTTTGTCATTGCGTGAAGTTGATGGAAAAGAACAAGAAGCAAGAAGTACGGAAGAGGAAGACTGAAAGAACATGAACTGGTGTCCTAGGAGATGTATCTAAACTGAGTCGTACATTAAGTCTTCCCCCCCCCCGACACTTTTTGTTAAATAAGTGATCAGCCAAAACTTCACAAGTCAACGGAGGCCAGAGAAGCCAATAATTGGCTAATAATTATTAAATTATTACCGAACCAGATTTGTGTTATCAGTTATTTGGCCTGGCTCTCTCATTTCACTTTTGATTTTGGCGGAATTTGCGATTTTTTCCCTGAATAATGGAATACTATTGTCTTTCCTCTTTTGAAATTATAATATTGTAAGTTTTGTCTTTTCCTGTCCGGTTAGCGGTAGTATCAAAGGGAAGTTCTGAAATCTTAATTATCCTTGTTCATCAAAACACTGAAGTTGAAAAGTTAAAAATTGAAAAATGTTAGACTGGAGCTATAGCAGTTAGCA
This sequence comes from Acanthococcus lagerstroemiae, assembly GCA_031841125.1. Classification (NCBI taxonomy): domain Eukaryota; kingdom Metazoa; phylum Arthropoda; class Insecta; order Hemiptera; family Eriococcidae; genus Acanthococcus; species Acanthococcus lagerstroemiae. The sequence goes on along the minus strand of CM063114.1, from coordinate 45,801,685 downwards.
AACCTGTGGTTCAGAATTGGAAATTAGAAGTCAAAAAGAAGTTGAAAAAATGGAATCCGCCTGAATCAAGTATGGGATGTCCCTCAACCCATCACCAGTATTTCACTTACAATCGAAGCACCTATTTGTCAACTTGTAGTAATATCAACTGAAGAAGGAAAGAAATGCGGCATAACAGTGAAGGTAATTGGGAATATGAATTAACTATCTCAGAGATGTAACAATATAACGAATGAATATTCATGTCCTCTGCAGTTAATCAGTTTCTTAGCCTCTGAGTATGCAACCTGTGTTAGAATAAGATTGGTGATTGGTGGAACTGGATTGTATGTAAAAATACCTGTAAATTGATAGGTATTGGCATTATGACAAAATAATTTTGTCATGACATAACAAAACTATGAAGAAACAAAAACACAAAACTACGAACATGACAGAACTCATGAAATAAAAAAAAGTGAAATGCTTGTCTGAAAAAATGACAAAAAATCGTTTTGTCTAACATTACTGATTTTCACCCGCACAGGTGATTTTGCAGCGCACTCTAGTGCAAAATTAAATCCCAATACAGTAAACTGAAAGGACCTACATTGTTGTTCTCGCAACACTGTCAGATAGCATGTCTTTTCAGAAAGAAGAGATTAAAAATGAATGGTAAAATACTTCTGTGAGACACAGAAGTTTATCAAGTTTTTATTAATTCGTTTTTTTTTTAAATTTATTTTTCATTATTCACAATTTTCTTTTTCTTTTTTCATTTTTATTAATAAAGTTTTTCACTTCTTTGTGGCCCATCTAACCATCTAAAATCTCTGTCGATGAGACTGATTCAGTGTTTAAAAGTCTAAAATACTTTTCCTTAATGTTAATTGAAAATGCGATGCAGAGGATATTAATTTATCCTAACTCCGGTGTGTGTAGAATTTTTCTTCAATTGCATCAACAAAAAGTTTGCTGAAAGTTCATGTTCTTAGTGGCGTCAGAACAGTGAGGATGTTGTAGCATTGTAACGCCCCCCCTCTAAAAAATAAGTAATAAGGAATACAAAGTACCGTTTGTACACCCCTCCCCCCACCAAAAAAGTTGATGAGAAGGCGCCTTGAGAGGTTTCACAGATAACATGGATGGTGTTGGGGCATAAGGGTACAAGTCATATGATTCGTGCCCTTCTGCCCCGACACCATCCAAAGGTATGATGTTTCGTGTGATTTACAAGATTTTCCGCTCGTGGACTACACTCTATTGACAAATGCAAGGACTTTTTTCTGCATGTCGACTGAAAGACTCAAATTCCTAATTTTAGTATACCGTGAATAAAGAATTTCCAGAAACTGAAAGCTCAAGAATCGGAGACAAGAGCGACAGACAAGAAGCTAAAGGAATTCCTGGTGAATAGTTAAAAAAAAAAACAAGTGAAGAATAAGTACCGACCTAGATAAACTGAAGATTTCATGGTAAGTAAGTCATTCGAGCTAATGATAGAGGTTTTTAATATCAGCGCTGCTTCCTGGAATACAAGAAGCTTCGAGCGAAGGCATGCGTTCTCCTCCGTTTCTCTAGAAACAGAGCTGGAGCAACTATCTACGTTTCTAGTATCAACCATCCTTTTCTTGCTCGACCATGTAGAGTAACATTAAACGGATAACAGGGACGAAAAAAAGCTTCAACACCCCGTTCTTGACCGTCAATCACCAAGTCATTTTCAAACCACCTCATATGTCTGAAGCCTTAGCCATCACTATACGCAGCAGTATCGTCTGATTCAGTTCATGCCCCACAATTCCTAACCTATAAAAAACAAGCAGATGCAAACCAGCTCGACATTTCCACCAAGACTCAGGATCTACCTTACAAACCAACCCATCACAGAAGCGGAAGTCATAGCCACCACCCATCAATATTTTAAGAACTCCGCCTCTGGCACTGATCGCATCGTACCAGCCATGCTCAAGTATGTCCACTCTAATGCCATCTCTCACTTCACATCGCTATTTAACAAAATATTACAATCAGGTTCCTACCCATCTAATTGGAAAACAGCAATTGTCATACCAATCCTAAAACCCTCCTCAGACGTCTCTCTACCCAAGTCATATTGTCCCAACTCACTTTCTAGCGTCCTCGGCAAAACGTTTGAAAAAATCATTCACAAAAGGCTAGTGTGGTACCTGAAATATAACAATGGACTTTTGGTGTCACAGTACGGCTTTTGTACATCTCGATCAACACTCGTGGCCCTGACGGATCTGAAGACACATGCGATGCACTTCCAACCGGAAATCATCTGTTCTCAGTATTCTTCGATATGGAAAAGGCCTTCGATAGAGTGAGTACCTATGGAGGTATCACATCTGTTCTCTGCTTCATAAATACGGTTTACGCGGACACCTTTCTCTAATCCTACAAAGCTTCCTGCAAAACCGTTTCATTAGGGTACGTGTAGGAGGACATCTTTCCTGCCCCCGACCGCTCGTCAGTGGGCGTCCGCAAGGCTCAGTCCTCACCGTAGCTTCGTTTTTGATTGCTATTAATGAGATTACTCTCCAGGTTCGTTTCCCTTTCACACAAAAACTATTTGCCGATGACTTCAGCATTCACCTCAAATCCAGAAACCCACAATGTGCCCGTAGACTACTCCAAGAAAACATAAAACTAATCGAAACATGGTCCTCTAGACACGGATTCCGCATATCACCAAGCAAAACAGAATTCATGATGTTCCAGCATCGAACGAACAATCTATCTTTCCCACCTCTATTATTCAACTCACAATCGATTCCTCACTCCTCTTCAATCAAATTTCCCGGCCTCTATCTTGACGCTCGCCTCTCCTGGTTACCTTATATGAAACACATAAAAGCCAAATGTATGCGCTCACTCAGTGTTTTGAAATGTCTGTCACATCCTTCCAAAGGATGTAGCAGAGGGCTACTAATTCAGTTATACCAGACTCTGACGATTTATCATGGATTATGGATCACCCATATATGAGCACCTTCCTCGTACTTAAAACTTCATGACGCTGTTCAAAATGCGGGTTTACGTATCGTCATTGGCGCCGTTCACACTAGCCCAGCTTTGAGTACATGTGCCGATGCAGGAATTCCTCCCCTCTCTTACCCCCGAATGCAACTCACTGCCAAACGTCTCGTTGGAATAGGACACAATCCTAGTCTTCCTGCCTATGAGTATCTCTTTAACCCTTGAAACTATACCCCTGTTCCTAAATCCTCGCTGCACTTACGTTCACACTTTGAAGGAACACTGTGCCGTACCTTTTCCTACCATTCACTACCAACAATCCATACATCCCCCCTCCCACCCTGGTTGTTATTTTGAACTTATAGAATTCAATAAAAAATCTACAACCCTCCCCCCAAGTTTATAAGACACATTTGCAAGAAATTCTGGACCGCTTACCAGACCGTATCTTATGCTTCACTGACGGTTCAAAGTAAAACCGACGCACCGCTTAGGGTGACTCGGGGCAAAAAGTGGACACGAATTTCTGGGGCAAAACTTGAACCAGCTATATCTCTCTGGATTTTTACACTTAAAGGGAAATCTTGACATTACAGTGTTACTTGGAACTTCTACTACCACAATAAGAGAAGTGTTGAATACTTTTCCCATTAAAATTTTTAAGAGAATTTAAAATGAAAAAATACCAATTTTCTCTTTAAAAAATTATATTTTGCGGGGGAGGGGGTTGTAATTTATCGTAAAATTCCTCATTCATTTTCAAATGTTTTCACATGAATCAATAAACCCAACTATCAGCATTTTTCCTATGCAATTGAAAGTAAAAAATAATTATTAGGGACTTGAAAAAGTTCCAAATACTCTGGGGGCAAATATTGAACACTGCTAGGGCAAAGTCTAAATTAGCAGTAATCATCTTGCTTATTTATGAGGCGTGTTCCAAATCATCCCAGTTTTCATTTTCCTCAAGTAGAGGACGAAATGGCGATTGAGAAGGCAAAAGCGGTGAAAGTTCTTCAAAAAATTACACTTACCATCGAGGATACTTGACTCTCCATGAAAATTGTAAACAGATAAATTTATTACTTCAGTAGTTCAACAATATGAATGTTGCCGTTTAAAATACACGTTCTTTTTTCGCCCCTTTCACTATGAGAGACTACAATAGCAGATTGCAATTTTTCAATGTTTAGCGCGAAGTGAAGAAAAGAGGGTCCAAGCTACACATACATACACTTTTCATTAGAAAAAGTAACTATAAGTCTAAGAAATATGATAAAAGGTGAATTTTGTCCACTTTTTGCCCCGAGTCACCTACGCCTACTCCATCGGTAGACTACTACACTCCTTCCGACTTAAAACACAACTTCCACCTACACTGCCGAACTCTGTGCTATCTTACAGTGTCTAGTCACGATCTCCTCGCTCGAAGACCCGGTTCTCTCAGATTCTTTTCCTTCTTAAGGTCTATATCTGATCGCCTTTCAACGCATGCTTTCGTCCAGCGCATCCATCTCATTCTCCATCTCACTTCCTTCACCACCAAGAGCGTTTCACTCATCTGGATCTCAAGCCATATTGGTATCCTAGGAAATGAGGCAGTTGATCAAGCAGCACAGCAAGCTACACAGGTTCCATGTATCACTCATCACCTCCTTCCGCCATTCGCCGAACCATTTTGCGTATGTGGTTCAAAGAGTGGCGGCATCAAGCCTCTCGGCACAACAAGCTCGCACAAATCAAGCTTACACCTGTCCCCTGGTCAACGTTCCAAAGTTATCATCACCAGCATAAGAATTGGACATACACACCTCACACATACGCATCTTTTTACTAACCTTTATCCCCTCAACTGCCCACACTGTGAAGATGAAGATCCTCTCACCGTGGACCACCTCTTCTCACGCCCCTCCATTACCTGCCTTCGAAACTCTCACCACGTCCCCCGTAGTCGAATTCTGGCCCGCTTCTACTGCCACGAGCACATAACATCCTTTTATTTGTAGGGTGTGCCAATTCACTTTTTTTTCTTCTGTAGTCCAGCGCGCCTACGGCTCTGTTATGCCATTATCAGTGGAGTACCCTAAATGAGACTTGTCTCTTGTGGTCCCATAGTCATATTCGAGAGTAGTACCATATGGCGAACTTGTTTGTCGTGTGCTCCTATTAGCTGTAGTCTGTCCAATCAGTGAGTGTTATTAGTTGTGTGCTCCTATTGATTGTCTGTGATGGTGCAGTCTGTCCAATCCTTGGGTGTTATGTTATTAGTTGGAATATGTTCTCGCATTGGAAGTTAGTTATTGTGTTTATTAGGTTGTTTTGTTTTTGCCTTTATTATTTATAGTTGTTCTTTTAATTTTCTTTTTCTTGTGTTATTTTCAATGCGTAGGATTTTGTACTTTTCTGTCAATTTGTCATTGTTATGTCCTTGGTCATTGCAGTATTTTCCAGACAGTGATTTGTCATAATTTAGCTTCTGTGATTTTTCATGTTCTTTGATTCTGGTTGTGAATTTTCTGCCTGTTTCTCCTATGTAGGTCATGTCACAGTGTTCACAGTCCAGTCTGTATACTCCGCTACTGTTGTTTCTGTCATTTGTTATTATTTTGTCATTGCTTATTTGTTTTATCAGAGTTGGTCTGTTTTTGATTTCTGCCCCTTCCTGCCAAAAACACAAAACTGCGTCCAGGCTACGTGACCCTTCGAATTTTATGTTGTATTGGTTGAAGATTTTTTGTATTTTATATGTATGTGTTCCTGTGAATGGTATTAAACAGGATACAGTACAACATTTACAGAAAACCCACCTACACTGATGCAGTAATATCCATGCAAAAACTCATTCCACCATCAAAAACACAAAATGGTAGTACTACACAACTACTGCCACAGAGCAGTCAACATAATAAACAACAACAACCTAAGAACAACAGACATCAACAAAATTAAACAAATAGCAATTAACAACAAATACCAACCACAAACAGTAGACAGAATAATTAACAAACTACCTAACACAACCAAAAAGCACAGTCACTGAACCAACAACCACAAAAACAGACAAATACGCTCTTACGCAGGTGCAATACCATTCACAGGAACACATACATACAAAATACGAAAAATACAAAGGGAAAATTGATAAATGAAAGTTACTAATGGTTTTAGTCATTGATTATACATATGTATAGTCGACGTGTCAGTCTTTTATAGTTTCCCCTGCGGCTGATATAGGCATTAACAATCATGAAGATCTAGTATCATTAACTTGACTGTTAGTCTAGTGGAGATGTGTGGTTACTTGAACAATATATAATATAATAAAATATTCACTTTTTAGACGTAAGTATAATCAATTTTATAATGATGCAACTTTTGATTGTACACACTCATCATGTAATCTGCTTAAAAGTGAGAATATATAGGTTTCCAAATGAAAACATAAACGACTTCAGGATGTGCAGCCTGCATTCTCACACCATTGGGAAGTTGACCAAAAGTACCTATGTTGGTAACCCTGATCTTACAGCAGGGGGATAATTTTACTTGTTTGTATCAAAAAGTGTCAAAAAGGAATGATCGTTGAACGCCTTTGGCGCATTATAAAAATCGTTTTTGAAAGCAAGTTGGTTGAAATAATCTCAGCTATAGCACAGAACTATCAGGATAAAAAAGAATTACCTCCATGGACACTTTTTTAATGAAACTATGTGAAGTTGAAAATCGCGATTTTTGGCGTAGTAGAATAGGGAAGCTGAAATAATCCCCCAGATGTATCCAATGTGTTGAACGTTACTTAGTTTGTATTAGTGTGCTACATTAGCGCTACCACGGCAATGTTAACATCCCAATTGTACCCTTGCACCTGGACCTGAAGATACAGTATTAACTGAATTAGGGTTGTACACAATGCAGCTTGCATCCTCACTAATTACTGGTACCAAAAGATTTGTAAAATTAAAATCAGTTTCCTACTTCAGAAAAAGAGTAGGCAATATACTGCTGAAGTGAAAAATTCTACACCTATAATATTGGCCCGTGAAGTGAAATACCTACAAGAATAAATCGTAAGCTACAAGCTTCTATTTCCTTTTATTCTTTTGTATTCCATTTGGAGCGACGGATTAGAAACTAAAACGGCAAAACATAATCATCCCGATTCCTCGCCCGTTCAGTGTGAATGTACTTCCAAATTTTCAGAAGTATTTCTGTTTAGTTGCAAAAATAAAAGCACAAAAACAACAAAAATTAAATACGGGTACCGGCAGCCGGTACCTGCATGAGTCCATAGTCGTTCGCTGTATTATTCTGAACAGCTGGTGGATTGAGAAATCAAATTTTATCTTTTAAAATATTCGGTGAGATGAAGTCGAACAGAGTACATTAAATATTTATCTTCGGAACTGGGCAGAGCAGAAAATATTTCTACGCGATTGTGATCTAATATCAACATCATGTAACCGCTGTGTAGTGTGTACGTGTGTTCACTGTAATGTTTATGTATTGTCTAGTCAATTTTAAAACAAGTTGATTCAGCCAATTAATGGTAAAGTTAGTTAATTATAAACTCATCACATTACACTTTACATTTCTCGCTTTTCTACATTCAATTACGAGTGTATTATTGGCCTATTCCACTTCGCAGATTGTTCGCCATATTCTAATGAGGTCTTCAGTAAGGGCACAGCAACACTATCACGCTTACAGTTCACACAGATTTTTTCCTTCTCAAGTCTAACGTAAAACTTAATATTTCAGCGTTATTAATGGTGAGCCGGTACGTTAATCGTTGTTTTCAAGCTGATACAGTTTTACAAAATTTATGAATAAAATGGGCGAGTACCTTCCAGTCAAAACAAACAGTAACAAAACATTTTACTCCGATGAAGGAGTTACAGTTCTGGATAAAGAAGGTATGTTTTATAATAGTATATGTTCTACTTGCATCATCAATCTCTATTATATAGTTTTAACATATATCATTCAATAACCTTTCAAGCAAGTGTACCAAATCTACTAAATTTGAAGCTCATGTTCAACCCATTTTGAAACATCATTACCTTTAGGATTTGGAGGACTGACTACAAGTGAACCTTGATTCATGAAGCAATGGTACACTCTGACAATTCTAATCATAATATCTAAGGTACAGTGAGGCAATTCCTGGAATGTAAAAATGCGGGGCAAAAACTAGACTGTCTTATAACTCCGCCATATTTGCGTTGTATTTTGTGACGACCGGCTCACAATGTGTAAAACTACCCAAAGAACGACCTAAAAAAAAATCCAGCACAAAAATGGAATAGTGATGCTAATTTTTAAAATGCTGAGCATTTTGAGAATATTCTCAGCATATGCTCGTTGAGTAAATGCTCCAAAATTTGAGCATATACTCAATGAGCAAATTATCAGCCAAGCATTAAAATAATGAGCATTTTCCCGAGCATTTTCTCATTTGTGTATGCTCAATGAGCAAATGCTCAAAACAGCATAAAAATAATACGCATTTTCTCATTTTCTCCGAGCAGTTTCTTATTTTTTTGATCATTTTCTCATTTATACAGATAAAACGAGTATAAATTTCAAAAATGCTGAGCATATGCTCATCCAGTAGAAAATGCTCTGTCATTTTAAGCATATTCTCATGCTGAGCATATGCTTAATCATTTTAAGAATATGCTTACTAAAAGAAAATGCTTGAGCATTTTCCATCACTAGAATCAGTGTTGAAAAAAAAAAAAAAAAACTTCCCAACTTTTCACCAAAAAATCCCGCATTGATAATGTACAGTAATTAGAGCAGTTAATAAAATGAAAATGAATAAAGATACAAGATTTCTCAAAGAAGATGTGAAAAAAGGCTGTTGAGAACTATCAGAATCAACCGAGGGAAAATTTTTGATGGCTTAGAGGCCTTAGAATGGGGGGCCAAACGCGAGCGGTAAATACTGATTGAGATTTTTCGAGTGATAAGGAGGGAAATTACACACGAGAAAACTGATGTGTCATTAACGTACTGTTTCTTAATAAAAATTTTTCGCATTTTTTCACTCTTTTTTTTCTTTTTTTTTTCTTTCCAGTGTCAATTTGGGTAGGTTTTGAATGTTTTCTAGTACTTTTTGAGTCGCTGAATATGATTTTGAGGTCAAAATTGTAATACGAGTAAAAATGAATGAAAAAAAGGACCGTCCACTTTTTGCCCCGTAGCGTCCATTAAATGGCTGAAACCTGGGGGCAATTCCTAAACAGAAACTTCCTTACGAAACTTCCTTTATTCTTTCATTATGACATCTTCACCCTTAGCATTTTGAAGAGCAAGATTTAGGCCATCGATCTGTGAATTCCACTCAGTCATATTTCTAATATATGAATGTGTTTTTTTCTCTCTCACAAATGTTCTTTTTGACCAGGAATTTCCCCGCTATACCTTATGGCTAATTCATGCATCCAGCCTTCCATTTAGAATTTTGGCAAAGTACTTAAGTACTTTTCGAAAATAAATAAATAATACATAGGTAGACGTACATTTTTGTATACACCGAAATATAAAATCATATTGATGGCACTGCATTGTATGACATTAGGTTTAAGAGGAAATTTTAAAAGTTAACTGCTGTAATACGAGTACATTATTCCTGACAATTTCTCTCTGGATCCACTGGTTATTTATTGAACCAGAATGGTACAAGTTATGGCCAATGAGATGAAAACTCACTTTGGTTATTGGAAAAAATCTACTTCAGACCTTATACTAAATAAAGCATAATAAAAAACGATACTAGATTTGATAAGGTAAGAAAAATTAAAGATTTCGATCATTTAAAAAAAATGAAACCTTGTCCTCAACCACGGATCTTAGACACCTCCTTCCTTTTTACACAACCCCTCATGTTACTATGCAGGTTATTACCATATTCTAGGATCTGAGTTGTGACTCGGCTCTATAGACATCAGTTATAGTATGTTGTATAAGTTCAGGTTTTTGTAAAAGTACATTCTCCCTAAGTGTTTCTTGAGTTTTTGTTTGTTCTCGTTCTGTATTCCTAATAAGCGTACATTTTTTGGACTTGTCACTTTAATCATCCAAAGCTTAGAAGTTGAGAAAAAGTATTCATAATCATAATGCTGTGGAAACATTAATTTAAAAATTCAAATTTACATAATTTGACGACCTTAATAAGGTTCTTTTATTTTTTTCCTTTTCTCTATTAACTTAAAGGAAAAGTTCACTCGTAAAAGAATCTAATTACTTCCAAAGAAGAAAGAAACAAAAATTGCTGATCATTGTAGGGTGGCTCGTATCAATGTTAGGCATTGCTAACTCTAAAATTGTAATCGAAAACACTTGTTGTTTCAAATTTACCCCAACCAACACATTTTTTTTTTTTTAATTTATTATTACTTTATTTATTGCTAATGCAGTCTGGTTACTTTAGAATTAGGCTCCTCAAATGTTAGTAGTACCTTTTAGGTTTATATAAGTTTTATAAGTTTAGTTTTTTAGAATTGACAGTAAGCATATGCAGGATAGCAAGAATGTACCGAAAGGAAACTACTGGAGAAGAGGAGAGAAACCAATATGTTTTCGCTTAGGAAGCTCCGCTCGCAAGAAACTAAGAACTTATTTTGTTTTTTTTATTTTATTTTTTTCACTTTATTAAACTCATTTGAGTCATAAAACAGACAAAAAATCTTGATTAAATGTTCCAAAATTTTCCAACTGTGGGCCACAGATTTTCCACTGAAAACAATTGTCAAGCCTTTGGGGTGAACTTTCCCATCTCACCTCTAGTCTCTGCATGGTATAATCGAAGAGATGTTACCTGGGTAATTCTCAGGAAAAAAGGCAAATTTCATTATTACATATTATATAAATTTTCAGAAGGATGATTTCTTTTATTTTTTTATCTTGCGGGAGATCGTTAGTATATGTGCCCCCAATGTGATTTCTAGCGTTGGGCTCAGTTCATTCCCACGGGGAAAGGGAGCAGGGGGATTCCAAAATTTTGTGTCCACTACGTAAGAATTTCTTTTATAGTGGCTACAAAAAATGAACTACGGCGTAAGAATTTTTTTGCAGTGGTTGTAAAAAAATATCAAAATACTCAAATTGGTAAGTATTTCAAAAGATTTAAATGTTGAAAATTACTCATAATCATTTTGTAGCCTCAAATTTCAATTATCAACCAGTTTTTCTATTGTAGTGGACTACCTTCTTGTTCCTTTCGTAGTGGCAGAGGTTGTCAATGGTTAAATAACCATTGCCTCTACGAAAGAATCAAGGGTAGTCCACTACAATAGAAAATCTGGTTCATAATTGAAATTTGAGGCTAAAAAAAATGATTATGAGTAAGTTTCAATATTTAAATCTTGACATACTAACCAATCTGAGTATTTTAACCTTTTTCCCAAGGGGATCATGCCGTCAACAAATGCTGAGAACTGATAATAAGCCACAACCAAGGATATTAAAAAGTGTAATCAATCAACGCTATTTTCATAAAAAAAACTTCTCACAGAATGGATAAACTACACGTGATTTGAGATCTGACAGCCAAATATTCTTCGTAACAGAAGACTGAAGCAATGCAGCTACTTTGCAGCATGGAACGTTCAATCAGGGAGCCAGTACATGCAAACAAAAAATCGCCACTACGATGGAACCAAAAGTCAGTTACAAATTTTGACCTCGTTTTGAGGGTGTGTGATGTATATTTGGTCATCATTCGTGGTATCAAAGTTCTTTGTTACCTTTATCAATGAAATTCATATTGTTTTTTTTTACAAAAAAAAAATAAAAAAAAATAATAATAATAATAATAATAATAATAATAATAATAATTCATTTGAGCCGTCTTGCTGGTCTGAAGGTGCATAAACGTGATCAGTTACAGCCACTACCATGGAACTTTTGAGCACGTTCATTGATTTTGTGGAATAGGGGGTGGGGATCTTATGTTCCTAACAGAAACAGGGGGAGAATACAATGTCCTATGTAGCAAAAAAAAATCAGAATGCATTATTTGTCTTTAAGGAAAGCCCCAATAACTCAAATATACCTCTTTTCTGAAAATTACCCAACTGCATTATTATATGAAAGAATAAAAAAGGCTAAGAGCAAGAAGTTGTCAGCTAGTACTTCTTGCACTGCTGAGGTTTTACATAAAATAAGGTAACAGGTTTTTTTTTTTTTTTTTTTTTAAGAGGATGCATAAACTTTCAAATGGGAAACCCTTTTCCAGGAAAAAAAATTGTATTTTTATAAACAATCAGAGACCTTCTTTCGTGGTATCCATAATTCTAACCAAAATGTGATTGAGGTAGTTCAGTCCTCCAAGTGTTGTATTAAAAACCACAATTAATTGATTTTGCAAAAGAGAGATCAATTTATGCTAGTTATTCGAGTATGGTGACTATACGTGTATTTACTAAATGTTTCCGAAATAAAATCTAACCATAAGATTTGCAGCTCGATCTTACCTGTTTATTAAACACTCCCTAATTTCGTAAAAAAAAAAATCAAGATATGAACCCGGACTTTAGTTAAATTTATAACAAAAAGAAAATGAATAGATGTTCCAGTTGCAACTTCACCTACTTCTAGACATAAGAAAAGATATCATCATCTTTTCGGTTATTTTGTATCTTTTTCAATGCAAAAACTACCCAGTGTTCTGAACTTAAGATGTATTCCAGTAGTAGAAGAGCCCAGTAATTATATCAAAGTTTCATCTAAGTCAGTTTATTCATTTTTATTTTTCAGTTAAATTATCCAGACGACGATGGCTGCTCATGTTATTGTTCCTAATGTATACAGTTGTCAGTTCGTTTCAGTGTATGCAGCTTTCCATAATCAATAACGTTGTTGTAAAGCATTATCATGTCTCAGAAACAATGGTGGAATGGACCACGCAAATATATTTGCTGAGTTATGTCCTTTTTGTATTTCCTTCTTTATATGTCCAGAAAAAGCTGGTAAGTTGAATGCCCGAATAAAAAACCATACAACTCAGAGAGTACCTATTTAAATTTTACGATAAGGAGGTTACGTGGATATCATTAACAAGGGTTCAGAGTGATCTAAATCTGCTGGCCTTCTTGGAAGTCATCGGTCCTTCATACTTTCCTTCACTCTTTCGTCGTTACTTTTTTTTTCCCTTATTCACGTTCTAAAATTTTTCTTGACAGCCTTTTCTTGCTCATTTAGTCAACAAATTCCTCATCATTATTCCTTTTTTTATTTATTCATGTGTATTTATTTATTTATTTATTCTGCTCTGGTTAGGTCTTGATGTTTAATACTTACAGGAGGGGAGGGGGGACGTAACTTATATAAATTATATATTAATTCATTTAAAACTAAAGACTTGAGGAAGGACATACTTAATCCATTATTGAAAATTAGTAGCTTAGTAGTACCTAGGCGAAAGGACTTTTTTTTTGGAAAACTTGATGATTTTGACTTACAGCAGTGTTTCTGACATTTATTTCCTTTCAGGGAAACAGATACACAATGATAATAGCATCTGCAGTATTATCAGTAGGACTATGGATAAAAGCAGCATCTGTGGCGCCTAATATGTTTCCTACACTGATGCTCGGCCAAACATTGGCATCAATAGTATATGTCCTCAACTTTGGAATGGCTGCTCGATTTACAGCCCTTTGGTTCGGAGCCAAGGAAATATCCATCGCAGGAGCACTCGCTTTAGTAGGCGATCAGGTTCGGTTTCGTATTCAAAGTAGCCCCTTGAGAGATTTATGGTACTAAATAATTAATAAAGTATAAAAATTATTTGCTTTTTTTTTTTTTTTTCAATTTTAGGTAGGAATGTCTTTGGGATTTCTAATTCCACCAATGGTTGTCAAAGATGATCCTGGCAGCGATATAGAAAAAGAAATGAGACAACTACATATTCCCGGTGCCATAATATCAACCATCACGTGTATCTGTATAACTTTATGTGAGTATACGAATTCAGTCCAAAGTTTAAACAAGTTTTACATTTTACATCATAAAATGTGTACTTTCATTAAATCCCATTTTTAATTTTCAATTTTCCAACGTACACAGTTTTTAAGGCAGAACCGGAATATCCACCAAGCGTAGCTCAAGCAGTACAAAAGGAAATAGAATTTGAGAAATTTTGGAATACCGTGATGACAATGGTTTCAAAACCTGCATTCTTGATTACAACAACATCGTACTCCTTGAGTATCGCAGTCTCAAACGCATTACAAACTTTGTTAAATGAAATAGTATTACTCAATTTCCCAGTAAGTGAATGTATACACACAACCATACCTCTAGCAATGCCAAATTAGACAATACTTGACAGTTTTCTTCAACTTCCTTAATTCATTTTTCTCAAATTCTAGAATAAAACCGAAGACGCAGGAAACATGGGGTTTCTAATTCAAATCTGCGGCCTCTTCGGATCTATGATTATCAGTTACTTCTTGGATAGAACCAAAAAGTTCAAGTGGGTGTAGTATTTTTCAAAAACTATGCTGGAACTACACGGCCCATTCAACACATAAACCATTACTGATAATTTCTTCCGATATTTTTCAGAGAAAGTTCAATATTCTTAACAACCGGAAGTGTTATTTCAATGGCACTGTTCACGTACTCTTTGAAATCAAACCATTTGTTGTATTTGTACATCTCAGCCGTACTGATAGGGTGAGCGAATAAAACTGATGTTCGGATTGTTACTATACTGACTTGTCAGCTTGTATGGCTGATTCACTAATAATTCCAAATTTTGCAGCGTCTTTTTACAGAGTTACTACGCCACAGGAGTACAAATGTGTATAGAAGTTACTTACCCGATATCAGAAGGCATGTCAACAGCTATAATGTTCCTTTTTGTACAGTTTTCCTGCTTAATTTTGACCGCTTTGTACAGCTACACCGTGAAGCAAATGGGAGATTTGTTGGCCAACATATTCCTCGTCGGTGTTCTTCTGTTGAGTGTGACGTTCGCATTTCTCATACCTCCTGTGCTTCGCAGACAGAATGTTGAAAGCACCGTTCAGCTTAAAGTAGAATCACCTAATTAACAAGAAATGGATGGACATGGAATTAATAATCTAGATTAATTTCAGTTTCTGTGTACTTATTGATGGTTGTTTCAGTTCCTAAAAAGTATACTTAATGTGATAATAAGCTGCAAGGGATAAACCAACCAGTATACGCAGCAAACAGTACATCTTGACTAAGACTGGTGAAGTGAAGTTAATTGATATAATATTGCCGTTTGACGAGAGAATTGAAATGATTGCACGCTTGAAATTCTGTAATGTTAAAGTACAATAAATGTTATGAACATATATGGGATCAAATATTGAGTTATCTCTAGTTTGAATGAGCTTGCCCATAAAACTCAATCGACTCTATAGATACTATATTTAAAACAGGTCGCTTTTTAGACCGATAAATTTTTCAAATTTGATAGCGAAGTTGATTAAAATGTTGAGTTGGAACTGATATAGTTAGGTATTAACATTTTTTTGTAGTCCTTCACTGGTCAAAAATCAATGAAAAAGTCGATATCAATTAACTCATAAGAATACATAGTAAAACAACTCGGTTACCTGACTTTTTTGTCAACTTCAGCTACTCAAGAGCCGGCGAGGAAATTGATACAAATTATGTACAAGCAAAATGTCAAAATGACCACAAATTATTAGTGGACTTTGACTACTCCAAATACCGATGAAAAAGTTGACATTGATTTCCACACAGGCTTTTTGATCTCGCGTTATCAATTCGTCTAATTTTCCTGTTTCTGATCTGACTTGAGGCTAAATGGTTCTTCCATTACACATTCAATATTGACAAAATCTGCAAGTGTCTAAATATAAAAGAAACACACCTATTATATTGGTTGTTTAACAGTTTTTCTATACAAAATTCAATATATCAATTTGAATTGTGGATCCAGACTTAGACATGTCGATATTATTACCGCTATCACTATTACCTTATATAGTAATTAATAGCAATGAGATAATCAATGTTGATATTAGCATTTGTTGCAACGTAGTTGGAAGTATCCGAATAATTATTGAAAAACCAAATGGAATATAGGACAAGAATCAGTGAACACTTCGAATCTAAAGGATATAATAATGAAGACTTTGAATTACCTGAATTATACATTTCAGCACAACTCTTCTTCAGCAGTCAATCAGATCATCATCAGATAAGGCCCAAATCTCAGTCAGATATACTTTACCTAGGTGTTTTAATATCAAATTGTATGCTCAGTCGGCATCATATCAACCCCAAAACAATAAAATTTATGAATAAATGCTAAGGAATCACACAATCCTCCAAATAACAAAATTATGAGCAGAATGCTTGGAAAAGACACAACTCAGCACTATCAGATTGACATTAAACAGAAAAAATGTCGTTCCAGGAAAGCATCCAAAATTCATATGAGTTTTAGGTCTCTTTTCACGAACATTTTTGAACAAAAATCTAGTCAAATTTTCTTATCAAAGCAAAAAGTTCATCACAGAATTGGTTACAAATCATTCAGTGTTATAATATCATACCTTTTCACTTTCAGGTTGGAAATGTTTTCACGTGAGTTTTTCGAAAATGTCCCTCCTCCCCACCCCAATATACTAAACTGTGCACCCAAGTTGAAAAAAGCTTATCAACTAACAATATTATATTCATAGACCGGCATTATTCATTCCCTTTCAAACGTTATGTTTTCTCAAAAAACAGATTTTGTCCCCAAAGTCCCTTTTGGTAAACAGCGTCCATATTTGAACCTTGGATGCTGTTACTATTAAGCATAAGGGAACCAACCAGCATTTGTAAACAAAATGAGTTATGAGTATTGTTAGAGCTCTATAACTTCGTGTGAGTACAATCGTCCGCCATTTTGACATTAACTCTACCCGTGGATGCCGAATTGACTACGTGGTACGCTCCCCAATTCCCATAGTCGGATTCGGCATCCATGGGCGCGGTTGGAGTCAAAATGGCGGACGATCGTACTCACACGAAGTTATAGAGCTCTAGTATCATTGGAAAGAGCAAAAAAGTAGAATTTTTCAAAACTGCCTCCCCCCTCAATCCAAAAATGTTACTCACGTTGAAGAAAGCTTTATCAGTAAACGCTATGTCATATAGTTTCTACATGGCTCCGGAGTCTTGAACTTTGAATCACCTGTTCTCAAAAAACAGGCTTTGCTGGTTGGTTCCCTTAGACTTAACAGCGTCTATTTATATGGTGGTATCATTTATATATTTTTTTTAGTGAAAAAATGTTATCAGTGAAATTTTGAATGCTGATTATCTTTCCTATCTTATCTCTTATAATGATGAAAATGTTATCAGTGATATTTGGAATGCCGATTTCTTTCCTGTTTTCATGTGTTTTTAAATTTGCATTGAAGGAGAATAATAATTAAAATAATTAAAATTAGAAATATCCGTATGCTTCCTCATTACTATAAAAACTACATTACAAACATTATTCCACATTCAAAATTTCACTGATAACATTTTATCATCCTGAGAGAAGATTTTAGGCAAAAATATAAACAAGCTCAAGGGTAAAAGCATTAGGAGTAGCTGACTGGCGAGGGTCGAATTGTTGACATTAAAGACTTCTGTTTTCATAGATTAGTAGAAATTAAACTGAGTATCGATCATCAAACATAATCAGAGAAGTTGGATTTTGAATACTATGTGCTTATGTACCAGGTGTAGTTTTTAATATATAAGTCAGCACACAGTGCCCAAGGCTCAGCAGGAGTAGAGTATGGCTAATGCCAGGGCCGCCAAGAGCCAAACCGCCGGGCCCGGGGGGAAAATCTGCGGGCCTACATTGAAATTATTTGCTCGTAATAAAGGAATATTGTCTACATGATAATTATAATTTCTGTGACTCTGCGGGCCCCCTCAAAAAACCCGGGCCCAAGGGAAAAGGTACCCTTCCCCTCTTCTCGGCGGCTCTGGCTTAATATAGACAGTATAAACCACATTACAAGCAAAGTTCCATTGCCCGAAATTGATTATTGATCTCAGCGGGGGGGGGGGGGGTCCAATTTACATTCGGACTGGGCGAACGTCTGGCGCGCTAGTATCGCTCTAGGTGATAAGAATTTGAAAGAATTATCATGGCAATCAAAATGATGCGTAAATAGAGCAAGTTTCATGATTTTTCTTATTTAAAAAACATTTAACATGATGTGTGGAGGTTTCAGCAAATTTTTGGTACGGCTCTTAAAATAATTTTTTCTGTAAAGTGGACGCTATTCAGCGAAAGGGAACCAACTAGCAAAATCCGCTTTTTTAGAACACGTGATTCGAAGTTCAAGAGCCATGTAGAAACTATATGACATGATAAGCTTTTTTCAACGTGAGTACACATTTTTGAATCGGGGACTCAATTATCAAAAATTCTACTTTTTACGCTCTTTCCAACGATACTAATAACTCATTTTGTTTACAAATGTTGGTTGGTTCCCTTTCGTTGAATAGCGTCCAAGTAATAATGATGATTAATGCTTCTTTACGACAAATAACAAAGAGAAAAATTTGTGTCAAATCGAATACACATTACTACACTTTCGAATACCTTCACATTATTAATAATTTTTAAAAAATCGAAAAAATATAGGGGAAAAAAAATTAATTTTGGTCTTCCATTTACCATTATTATCTCTATTGAATACACACCGGGGGTGGGGTTCATATCCTTCCTGAAATATGTACAATACATTGTTGCACTGGAATTTGTCGAAAATAAATTTTCGACATTCATTTTGCCAACTGGTGGCAATTTCCATGCGCATAATCAACGAGGGATAATTTTTCCCTCTCAAATTTTGCCAGCTGATGGCTCATGTCTTTTATCTTTTTCCTGATGAAGGTGATTCAGTCAATAAATTAATATTTAGGAGAGCCTTTCACCCGAGTAGTGGGCACACGTTCCTGGATTAACACCAAATAAAATTCACAAAATTCTGAGTCGAACAGATTTCCCACAAACTCAACTACTCAACTCAGATCACAAAAATACTACACCATTTTGATTTTAATGATAAAATAATACCGGTCTCAGTTTCATACAATATATTTTATGCTCCAAGCATACGAATACATCAGTGAAGTGAATATCACACTTCATGTTTTGTGATTGGATGTCAGTCACTGATGCGATGCTCGAAGGGTAGTTTCCGGGGCCAGGGATGCGGTGTCTAAGCAGTCTCAATTTGGCATGCGTGCATCGCTATGCACTCCACCGCCACCATTTCAGAATACACCTCTAGTTATGACTTTGCGAATATTCTGATTTTTCGTTGAAGAAGTAAATCAATAGTGTTCCCCCTCTTATCAAAAATCATAAAGTAGACCCTCAACTCTAGAGCGAGCATTCAATAATTATGCGATTAACAACGCACTAATTTGATGTTTTCAATTAACGCTGCTCGTCCTTCAAAGGGCCTTACACTTTCTGAAACGTGAATTAGAGGGAGTTCTACGTGAAAGTGAAAAAAAATGAGTCAATAGAAAGTGCCTACAAGAATGCGAACCGCCCGTCGGAATAAAATCAATGGAGTTCAGTGTTGCCAGTTCCTTTGAATTTTTTACGAACTCTTCCTTAGGGTTTTATTACAGTCACGACAGTTCAAAATCATTTCGATCAGAATTGCTGGATGTAGTAATACATATCCGAGGTAAGTTTCATGCAGCAGCTCCATACTTCGATTTCCGGCTGCTGGTCTCCAGTTCGCCGACCAACTGTAATTGAAAACCAGTAACTGTAGGCGTGACTAATCAATATCTGTGGAATTCGAAAAGTGTTACAACAAACAGGAATACGATTGGATAGGTTTTTAAATTTCTTTTATTACATTATTTGAAATAACTGTCGGGTATACGTTTTTGTCAAAATTTTTTCGGAAATATACAATTATTATCGAGAATAACAATGACTGTGAGAATACGGAGAAATTACACGCGCACATACGAATTCGGTTCTTGGATTCTTCGAACAAAAACAGCATCGGGTGGTAAAAATTATCGGAGGACACGGAATACAGGTACAGCAAAACAATTGTCGAATGGAATGAATTGTTTCACATCAAATCTCTTTTTACACGAGTGTAGGTAGCAATCTTCAGAAAAGTAACTGAGAAGAGGGAAAAGGAAGAAGAACATAATAAATTGTACTAACAAAAGTAATACTCTAATTATCAATTAGTCAAACCGAAAAATAATTACTTTAAGTACATACAAATATTAAAACAACTACAAGTAAAGCTGAATTAATTATACGGAAATAAATAATTAATTTCTTTTTTTAAACTACATTGTACACACATTTTTTTAAACACAAGTATCACATTAATGACGTCATTAAGAGGTTGCTAGCATTGCTTAGTCAGAGGATATTAAAAACGTTATATTTTGTCAATTTATGTTACAACATAAATTGCAACACATTTAAATACATAGTTTTGTGTATGTACACTTGCGAATAAACCTAATAGTTAAGAGAAGTAAATTTTAAAGCGAGTAGAAAAGGATTACTGAAAGGCTCGACGTTCAAAATTATTGTTAAAAAATTGCACGAACATGAAATCAAATTCTCGACTTAATGGTGGGTGCACTTCCCTCCCAGCTCGTCTTCTTTCGCAACAGATACTCGGTGTAAGTACTCTCCGAAGGGAAGAAACTAGTATTCGAAAATAAGTTTTTATTTCGTAGCCATTTTATACTCGAAAAATAGAAGTAAAATTAATATTACAAATAATCGTTAAAATAATAATTACAGAAATAAAAAAATAATAATATTCATTATAATTATTACAGTTAATAACAATGACGTAGTAATAGTAAAATTCCCGAAAAGTTTGTACACCGAATATAGAACCGAATTATCTTGTATGCGCTACGGAGAGAGGATAGAATTTTCGAAATGAGCAATACCTAAACGCTAATTCAATTTTCGATGATCGGCGACGCAAATAGACAAAGGTTGGTTAGTTAACATCTAAGACGTTCTACACAGTAGAAAGAACTACACTGAAGTCTATTCCATGTACAATGTACACAAGATGTAAAATAGATTTTATTTTAGGATTCAAAAAACAGAACTTCGGCTACATTATTCAGCTAGGACACAGTCTAACGGATTTTCAACTGAAAGCAGCATAGACTGACTATGTAATGCATCAACTGGCAACACACGTAGAAGACTGAGAAAAGTATTAAACCATTAAGGCGATTGAAAAATCTAGTTTCATGTTCATTTTCCACTTCCGCACTCTTCATTTCTCGCAAATCTCGATCATTATTCTAAAAACACTCTCTGTTAATTCTACTTGAATTTTTTAAGAAAAATTTCAAACGAGTCGAGCCCCAGCATCAATTTGGTATGATACGTGTGATCTTATCCTCGATATAACGTCTCTAAAAATAATATTTTTATCCCATGCTTCCATCTTTCGCGACGAACACACGAAGAACCTTCTTGAATACTTGTACACTGTAGAATAGACCGGTATTCATTTATCGTTCAATACAATACGTCGAACATAAAATTTTCTACTTGAAAATCCCACACCCGAGTGCAGGCATACAAAAAAAAAGAGAAAAAAAAAAGAAAAAAAAAACGGAGAAAAACAGAAAAGGTATAAATAATTTAAAAATATTTAAAAAATTTACAATAACTTAACCTAAAAATGAATAGTCTTTTCCCCTTCCCGCCCATGCGTGAAATTTCTGCACCGCCGTCATCAGACGTTTAGCACGTATCGCATCGCGATGACCTAACATGGTAGATAACGAACGATTTATCCTTTGAAAACAAAAAAAAAAAAAAAAAAAAAAGACAAAAAAGAAACAAGAAACAAGGAAATTCTTTTGAGTCTGCAGAAAGAAAAAAACACAGATACAGTGGCGGCGTACTTATACGTCGAAATAAAACGATGGCTCTCTAAATTGTGTCGCGATTCAATTTAAACCGAGTAAAAATGGCGCATTTGATAGAAACACTGAGTCAGAAAATTATCAGAAAAACATAAATGTACAATGTAGAATCAAACCGATAGTTGATTTCTAAAATTTCAGCAGTAGGGGAATCGACTGTTCAGAGGTCAAAAAATTATCTGTCTGGAGTTTTACATTTGTTCTCGTTACGCATCTTCTTCCTCTTCTTCGACGTCATCTGCTTCTGCGTCTACTTCGTCGTCCTCTTCCTCTTCTGCAACATCACAAGAGAAGATACCAATTAGTTACATTGCTTGCTACACGATATATCAGACTATGCCAAGTGCCAACAAGTTTGTCCTCAACAAGCACACGGATCGTTACTTCAACACGGAAAGGGGGTGAGGCACAAAGGAGTATCGTGGAACAAAATTACTGCTGCCAATAAGGTGTAACAACTTCGATTCAAATTCTCTTGGCTTCGATATTGACATCGAGTAGAAGATGAGCTGAGTAATTTGGGTTCAAAATGAAACCGATTATTTTGATTTCGATTCCAGATCATCAGATTTATGACACTCAAAATCGGCGGATTTCAAGATGGTGAGAAAATCACGATCTAAGATCATTTAAATCATCAAAATCGTATCTGAGGATCTAAATCAAGAGGTAACTTCTCTCCTTATCTTCATTCAGAAGAATCATTTTATTGACAGTTGTCATTCTTTTCAACAGATCACCGGCTTCTTCAATAAGCTCGCCCATTTCTGGCACCGAAGTACGATAAATGCCGAGTGTTCCAAGTTGAGCTTTCATCATTTCACAAGTCCATCAAAGAAAGACTAATTCCTAGAAATGTTTTTTGATTAATGCCGCCGACTCAATCTCTTGCTTCGAGGTGGATGTACAAAAAGGGGCATTACCCTTTCGAAACTTTCTGTTTCTGAGCAATGAAAAGCTTTGATTCTGCTTATTGGCTGCGGTTTGGAGGTTGAAATGTTCATATGTATTACCACGACTGCCCCCCGCCCACCAGGCAGAGTTGAACTATGTGCCGACTTCACTACAACTCTTCTTATCTTGAAGCAGCATAAAGCAGTGTATCTATATCAACAATTTACCAAAGATGGATGTCAACTTCATTTGCTTTCACCTGCCACTTCCACCCTCACAGAAATTCACAGACATGAGCACGTGTTTTACACAAGTTTTTTGAAGCTGTCTCTAACACTAGGTCATCAGATCCACCTCCAACAGCTAACTGCCACTACTTCATTCTCTTTCACCTTTAATTCCCACCCTCACAGAAATTCACAGACATGAGCATATGTATTTCACGCAAGCTTCTTGAAGCTGTCTTGAACACTACGCCATCAGACCTACCATTAAGTTCTTCTAGGTTATTGCCCCCGGTGCTACTGCTCTGGCCACCGGTTCTGAAGGTGCAACCCTCCCCTGCGGTGTCTCTAGACGAGCGAGTCTGTCTGACTCACCCTGACTCCGAGCTCACAGTCCACTGACCAGCCACGGATCCAACTACGAGTGGGTAATGGACATCCCGCCAACATGGTGACAATTTGCCGAATGTTCGGAAGTTAGTCCGATTTAAAAATCACTGCTATTTTCCTCGATACACGAAAAACTAATAAAAGCCTCAAAACTACACTTGATGATAGCTTTAGAGGGTTCTCGCACTCCGTTTGACGAGGGCTTCCGAGGGATATTTGGAGTAAGAATGTGACTTCCTAACCCAATGGTCCCCATAAGATGCTTAACAGCTACACAGTGACCACAAATCGTGTCTTTTGATAATCCAACTGTTTCCGTAAGCTTTTCAACGGCTAGATGGCTCGCAAGTCCATTATCACAAATGGTGTTCTGTGATAAACCAACAATGTCCATGAGACGTTCAACAGTTTGATAGCTCCACAGGCTCACCATCATAAATCAAGTCCCGAGATAACTCAACCATCTCCTTAAGGTGCTCAACGGCCAGACGACAGACACTTCAAAATCATGCGTCCTATGCGTCATTTTCTCAATACGAGCACATCCACATGGCTCATGATAATCAATCTCAACTTGGAGCTGACTCCCGCAATCAATTCGGTCATTTCTCGACACGTCTGACGCATTCTCCACGTTTGATAAATTTTCTATAAATACGAAAAAAGCGACGGCGTGCGGCAATACCGAGCACATTCTGGCGATATGGACGGCGAAACTTACAATATAATTACCCGCAACCGGCGTCACGCGGGCAAGTAACCGTCTCATTGTTTCGCCTAGTAATTACTACATACACACATATACACACAAATTACCTTCTGCTTCACCTTCGCCTTCGTCTAATTCTTCTTCGTCTTCGCCTAATTCCTCTTCATCTTCCTCTTCGCCTTCTACGATATCTTCGTCTTCGACTTCTTTGTCCTCTCCATTTTCTTCTTTTTTCTGTTTTTTAACTTCGTCTGATTTATCCTGCGGAAAACGAACACAGTGGATTAAAATTATTATAAGGATGAAAATATAAAACCTGTACACACGAGGCAAGTAACTACCGGATAAGATTGAAGCAACATATTGGTCTGTATGGCATATAGAATTATTTTCAATAGCTAAAGTTAAGTATACTCCGCACTTGTTACACCGAATGTGCAACCAAGAAAATCAAAGAACAGCGAAAAGTAACCCAGCAAGCCACTGAGTTGGATATTTTCAAGTTCGGCCCGGAGGACCAACGTTCAACATCATGTTTTATCTCCTTTGATACACCAAATGCGCAACCAAGAATATAAAAGAACAGCAAAAAGTAACCCAGCAAGCCTCTGAGTTGGATATTTTTAAGTTTGGCCCGGAGGACCAATGTTCAACATCATGTTTTATCTCTTTTGATACACCAAATGTGCAACTAAGAATATCAAAGAATAGTGAAAAGTAACCCAGCAAGCCACTAAGTTGGATATGTCCAAGTTCGGCCTGGAGAACCTATGTTTAACATCATGTTTTGTCTCCTGTAAGTCTTGCTATTTGGCTCGGCGCACTTCACCAGACAACTTATCCAAACAGAACGACTGCCCTCTACATAACTGTTCCCTAGAAACGTTTTCTACTGGCTCAAGGTTTGCTAAGACCATCGGTTAATGATATCACCCAACATCGATATACCAGAAATACGTATTGAGACTATTGGGACCAGAGCATGATCCTCACCTGCTCAAAGCCCTCCTCCCCTCTCTTCTTATATGTGCAACTTGAATGAAAATGATGGATCAACATAGGATTCAACAAACGAGATCTAATACCACACAAAACTGAGTAATAAAAATTCAAGGGATAACATGACTTCCACCCTCTGGTTCAAGCTTCAATCCTTAACAGCATTCAATTGCACTTTTTTTCGAGCCAAGCTATTGACCAAACAGCTTCCTTAAACGAGAGCAAAGCCCCCATGGTTACATCACTTTTGAAATATACCGTTATCATTGATAATTCAAAGTATGTTGACACAAACACTGTTGGTTGTCAATTTGTTTACATACACTCTTCAGCTATCACCAGAGTCCTTCGTGGGACACTCAACGCCATTCCATACAATAATCAGGAGTAATCAAAATGTACACAGCTGAATGTTGAGGTTGCCACAAACTTGCTACATGTTCCATACGAGAGCTTCAGAACACTGCACGACTCATTATCAACCGGTATCAACGTATAATGTCTACGAATTTCTAAAGTACAAGAAAACTGAGGGAACTCTAGTAATGTACGCAGCAACCTATTCAGATGAGAGGGAAAGGGGGTACAGGAGTCAACTTTCTCTAATATTGTTTCTTCATATCACTTCACGACAAACACAATCATGATAGGTTCTTCATATCACTTCATGATGGACACAACCATGATTAAACCTTTTCATACAGCTTTATCATTTGGCAGCGGTGTGACCTCCCTCTTCTCCTACACACAATGACCGCTTCTCGTTTTATTTAAATATAAATTGATTTTAGGTCTCTTTTTCGGACATCGTTCCAAGTTCGATATTGCTGGGAGGCTACTCTTATTAGAGCACCTGGAAACAACAATCGAATATGGACATCCGCCATCTTGAGTCAAACCACGCTCGTCGATACCGAATTAACTACCCGGTACGCTATGCTCGCTCCGCATAGTCGGATACGGCATCGACGGGCGCGGTTAGACTCAAGATGGCGGACGTCTATACTAGGTTGTTTCCAGGTGCTCTACTCTCATCAGGCCCCATATCTCCACTTAGCTAAGTTTCTTGGTTAGACAGGATGACCTGAATGAGTAACACAAGAAAAGGGGCTCACTACATTAATTCATTCTTTTCATCGTTCTGCACGCAAACATCCCTCCATCCTGACAGAGCAATGGCTAACCAGAAAACCAAAAAACTGCAGGGGAGAATGTTTGCTCGTGACAGCAAGAGGGCTGGTCCGTGAAGCCTTCCAAGCCCCCTATTATTGTTCGAAGTTATTACTATTTAAAAAGTCCCATTCTCAACAGCCTGATAGCCAATTACAGACAGGGTTTTTCACATACACACGCACACAAACGTGATTATACAAAGATAAAACAAAACCCGCACACAAATTAAAAGAAGAAATGCAAGAGCAAAGAAAAGAAAAGAAAATGAAAGCTGGTAGTTCCCCTTCTCCACACTGGCAGTATTCTGACGAGACACTTCTCAGATCAAATATCCCGTGCTTGAAGTTGAGGGAGCTTTGCTTTCAGTTAGTTCTGTAATCTAACGGGGGGAGGGGGCAGATTAGTAGATAAAGAAAAAAGAAACGAAAAGACGAGAGCACATGTTTTTTCTCAAACTGATGGAAGTATCTTTTATGTAACAGGAAGCTTTTTTTCAATTTTTCCTGTTTTCTACAAGAATTTGGAGAGAATGCAAATTAAATGTACAATTGAATCCATGGCGTATTCATGACTTTTACGACCAACAACTTCAATTCATAACTTTCATGATAGACACCCTAAAGAACCAGTCACCTCTTTAAGATCCGCAATCGTCTGTTTTGGTTACAGTACCGTTTACGCTGGGTGCTCAGTGTTTTTTTCTTCTTTTTTTTTCTAAAATTAAATTCTCCGACTTTTCCAGAACTGAGCACACTGTTACATAAGTTCTCCTCAACTCTTACACAGTTCTGGAACATGTGAAAGCGCACACAAGTGAACATGGGACCTAGTAACACATCTCGATATCATATTACGGGCGCAACTAACAGAGTGTTGTAGCTCCTTGTGGCAAGGGAGCCGAGAGCTGAATCTTACAAGTTTTCCCTGATGGAGGGGAGGAAAGATGAGAGGCCAAATTTATTAGTTTCGGAGAGCATGCATCTAGAGGAGAAACCAGCCAAAATTCAAGCGCCAGATCAAGTCGGTTATTCGACCGGTTGAGCCGAAAGCCACTCAGCCCAGAGATGGGCATGATCTGATCTTAATATGATCTCAAGATCGAAGATTATTTTTCACGCAGATCAATGATCAGATCCATATTTTTCCTCTTCAAAATGAGTACAAAGCTACAGACTACCGAGTACAGAGAGCTTCTGTGACCATTAGCGTAATTCCTTTCTACAGCTTCGCTTGCGTATTTCGTACACCAGAACACCTAGGTGGGCAAACGCAACAACACAACATATCTCAGCGTAATGTTTACAAGTGTGCGCTCACGTTGAATGTAGTGGTGTGTATACGCACATGTTCTGCTACAATATGTCTCGCTTCTTGCATTCAAGCGCCCGGGTTTCGGCGCATTTAATTTGTACAGCATTTATAGAACTTCACTAGTCCATATATTGTATGGTCGAAGTTCTAGTCTACTTCTATATTTTTTGTTCTGTGACTATGAGAATCTGTGACATGTCATACGAAAAGGGCCTCTTAGTGTATATTGAGTAATGTTATCAGTACAGTAAAAACAAACGTTACAAGAATGGTAAAAATGATATTCTTTCAAGCCTCAAAAGAGGGGGGAAACAATTTCAGTAACACCCAGGGATGGGCATGATCTAATCTTAATATGATCTTAAGATCGAAGATCATTTTAAAAAGATCTGCGATCTAAACTCAGATCTTTTTTGGCTCATGATCTTTGATCTTGATCATTTCAAAACTGATCTTGCCCATCTTTAAGCCGAACTAGTCAGAGGCCAGGAGCTCAGCCACGTGATCTACATACGGTTGATATCTGAAGCCAAATCATAGCAGGGTGTCTACTGAAAGTGAAAAATTGAATTTCTTACCTCATATGTCAATCCCCCCCCCCCCGTCAAAAAAAGGAATGTAGAAGACTCGAACACAATTTTCTGAATATGTTAAGAAAATACGGCTCCAAATTTTCTCTACATATTTCGTTATATTTCCCTACACGGAAAAATGGTACTTTATATTTTCTGATTTTCATAAAGTAATGCATAGACCTATGAATGAAACAAGAAATAACTTCTACTCCTCTTTTTCTAGTTTGCTCTAAACCCGGACCCTGGAATCCGCCCTTTTCGAGCATTACTTCAGAGATGTCGGGGAGGCTATTAATAAAGAAAACTGAAAGAAATATAAATAAAAATAATAATGAACTTTACTTAGTAAGGAATGACTAACAAAAAGTAACTTCAGTTTCTGCCTTAAAATTAGATATATAAATGAAAATAACAAACTTCTCTGTGAGAGAAATTTTCCTCATAGTAAGTAATGACTTACGAAAATTAACTTCTATTTCTTCCTTAAAATTACTAAACATTAATAATACTTATAAATAGAAATAACCACTCAAGACATTACAGGAATTTTCATTATCAAATATATCAGAAATTATTATTTTTTTTTTTAAAGCAAAGCAAACATACCTAATAAAAAACTAACTCATAGGTAATGAATATGACAAACATCAGCCATTTTCTTAAAATTTACTTCTTCCTTCATTTCTTCTTCTTTTTGTTCTTCCAATATTTGTTTTTTGGCTTTCAGAAGAGATAACTACTGGCTTAGTTTCTTTGTCTCATCTACTTCATTTTCTTTCTTGATTCGTTTTCTTTTCAAACTTCTATTTCTTTTGCTTGAGGCATTTTGAACATACTGAATCATTGATGTTGAGACATCCAGAGTTTTCAGATTAAAACGGTTCTCTCCCGTAAGTGAATCATATACAATGCGTTGTGCAACAAGGGACTCCTCAGTTAAATTCTCCACCAAGCATTCCTTCTTCACGGAAAAGCTTCAACTGCTGACTCATTTGGAAAAAGAATAAATACAATTTTCATAAAACTGGTGAATTCCTTTGATAGAAGATGAAACTCGTCAATTCTTTAAAAATATTCATCCAGCTTGTAAGATGAATTGAATTTTTTCAGATAGTCAATAACTGTATTGTCTTCACAAAGGTTCACATACTCTCTTTTAATACGATCGGCTAGTGATGCTTCACGAAGTGAACCAGTGGAAATACAACTTAATAGAAGTTTAGTAATACAACGCTCTCTCCTCTCAAGACCACTAGTCATCACATCTGGATTCAATGCTGATGCCCCTTGGACAACTTCATTTGTCAGAGGACACAGCCACTAAATGCTTAAACATTTCCTTCAAAAAATTACGACATTCAGTTTTGAATTTTAAAACATCCACAATTATTTTTCCTTTGATGCTGTTGCTCCAAAACCAATGTCAACGTGGTTCAAATCTTTCAAATTGTCATTTTAAATATTACTTTTCAGAAAAACTGAAGTAATGCTCGAAAGGGCGGATTCCAGGGCTCGGGTTGAAAGTAAATTAGAAAAGAGAGAACTTCTTTCAGGAATTTTTTTACCAATTATTCTGACTAAATTATGCATGTCACCATATAAAAATGGGAAGAGTGCATTTGACTAGAATGTCAAAAGAAATGGGTAACACTCTTCGGCTATTGTTACTAAAAAAGTGCATCTTTGCTTTTAGAAAATCATCTTTTAAGTATTTTTGTAGTTTTTTGAAGATTAATTGCCTGGCCAGAGGCAGTATGTAAGATACTTATACACATTGGCAACAAAAATGTTTGCCCTGTCCTTCAAAAACTTGCCATTTTCTTGCTTTCTTCAACTTTCTTGCCCTTATGCAAAATTTCTTGCTATTTTCTTCCTCAGTAGACACCCTGCACAGGAATTTGAACTTTTTAATTCCTGATCAAAATAAATTACTGAAAAGAGCATACGCAACAAAGTAGTAAATTTAAAAAAAAATAATAAAATGGAAATGGAAACAGCCAACGGCGTACAAGAATAATCAAAGAAACCGAAATTGACGGTAAAAATCGAGAAAAGCAAGAGGGGAGGAGGGCATTGCTCACAAACGTTGACTTGTTCCGGCGTTGAGTTGCCGGTATCGCCCGAGCACCAACGTTAGCGCGCGCATGCACATGAACGAACACACAAGCACACACACGCACACCTATTCCGTCGCCACGGTACACACCGGCGAGCTACAGCGAGTACTACAACAGTGTGCCGGCCGCTATGGCGGATATTAAGTCAAAGACATAAGTTGTTCTGTGAGGGGAAAAAAGACGGATAGAGGGAGAAGAGAGAAACGAGGAAAGCGAGGAGAAAAACCCAACATCCACCGGTATTCCTACTTCGTATACTCTTCATTACTTATTCGCATACAGTGTAGCCAACCACGCATCGTTTCGGCATTACGTGTATGTTTTCTATCGGCGGTTCGGCGCACCGGCCACAAAATCAGTTGTTGTGAACAGTTAAGTAAAAACAGGACAACGGGAACGCGAATACACACATACAATGTCAGAACAACTCACATACATTATCGAGTTAGTCTCTGTACTTTGAGCCGCCAGAAATTCACGGGAATCTTCACTAAATCGGTATCAGCATCGAGAGAAAAAGTTACAAGTTAATGCAACCAGCAAATTGCACGACGACTGCTATGATTGAAAGGCGTCCAACTATTCTACAAAAAAATTCAAATTCCGGAATTTCTGCGACCAAATTGGTTGTTATGTAACGAATCAC
Organism: Acanthococcus lagerstroemiae; assembly: GCA_031841125.1. Classification (NCBI taxonomy): domain Eukaryota; kingdom Metazoa; phylum Arthropoda; class Insecta; order Hemiptera; family Eriococcidae; genus Acanthococcus; species Acanthococcus lagerstroemiae. Next base: position 45,770,696 of record CM063114.1, on the reverse strand, counting down.
ACCAGAATTTAAAAATTAAACATGATCGTATATCGATCCTATCGCTTCCTTTATACTGCCACCCCCTCCTCTAACTACGAACAAATTCGAAGAGGGTTCCACTGAAAATGATTTATCGAGTTCCACACATCGAGAACAGGGGTTATACAAAAACGGAGAGCAAATGTTTGATGAGACACTTCCAACAGAATCCAAAGGCCACAGGAGTTGGATACAAACGAATTCGAAAACAAGCTTTGCAAATGAAACTATACAATCGTTACATATTGGCGCCCGACAACCACCGAAAACTTTCGACGTTTAAGATTCGCAAGCGGAGGAGGCTTTGTGAGCAATGACCTATTTCTGGCCGCCGGCTGTGTACTCTCTTCGAACACTACGGAAGAGGACTCCAATTTAACGAAGAGAAGAGTTATTCCATTACACTAGTTTTGTCTGCACGTTTTCTCATCCAACTGCGATAAGGAGGAGGGTTACTAATTCAAAGTACATGATAAGAAACCATTGAAATCATACGCAAACCTCTTGATGTTATCCATAAGCAGTGATGAGCTGCTAGCTTTTCAAACGGAAGACCTTCAGCTCCAACCCTAACTCTTTCATATCAGTTTGATAGGATAAGCGAGCTCTTATAATTCGAACCTAGCAACGTAATGGCCGGCCGGCATCTGAAGGAAGTTTTCAACAACATCTACTTATTTTATGTTCTTATCAACAGAGATGGAAAGCCACATGATAAAACTTTTGCTTACAGCTTTAGCTTCTGACCTTGAAAAATAAAACTTTAGCTTTTGCTTTTCAAGGTTTTTCATATTCAGCTTTCCCTTTTGGCTTTTGCTTTTCAAGGCAAAAATCATAAGCTTTCCTCTTTTGACTTTCGGCTTTTTCCCTAAATTTTGAATATTTTGTACAACATTATACATATTTTTTTTCAATAGCTTTTCACACCACTGCTTAACAGTTAACACTTCAACAGCACTAACCATTGAGATGATGAAAATGAAAATTTGAAATTATAATTTATAAATAGATAAATACTGGAAAAGCTGGAAAAAATAAAACTTTTGCTTTTGCTTTCAATTATTTGTCCATTCTAGCTTATGCTTTCAACTTGTGCTTTTTAGGTACAAAACTCTTCGCTTTTAGCTTGCTTTCCATCTCTGCTTATCAACATTAGGATAAAATCGTATACTTTCATCCTAACGTTGTAAAGTTATAAAACGACATTAGCGTGCCACCACATTGCTACGTCCAAATATTCAACAAGCTATACTGAAGAACAGTGATATCCGTCAGCAAAAGGTATCAATAAGCTAGCTCTCTGGGAAACTCAACATTTCCTTCTTCAAGTCTGGCTCTTGTATCCCAATCAACTATTTACCATGGGGTAAAAGCGGTTATGATGCTATCTGTGAGCAGAGTTGGTTAATATGCTAGCTTTTCAGAGAGTTGTCAAATTCTCTCAGCTAGGCTCCTTCATCTCAATGAACTAACTACATTCTGGGAGTGAAATCTCAAGATATCCAACAAGCTACATCGAATAACAGTGATGCTGATCAAGAAGCTAGCTCTTTGGAGAACTATAGAGTTGTTGCTTCAAGTTTGCCGTTTCTATCACAAGACATATTGTGAGTAGTTGATTAACACGCTAACTCTTGGGAGAAACGATCAGCTCTAGCTTATTCAAATGACCAATATTCCAGGTAAGCTCCCCATATGTTCAACAAGCTGAATTGAAGAAACGTGACGTTACTTTTTAGCAATGTCAATCAATAAACTAGCTCTTTGAACAGAAAAGATTTTGATTCAAGCCTGGCTCTTGAATCTCAACGACTTCTAATTGAACTCACGAATTCGGGGCAAAAATGGTGAAGACACTAAGTCAAGAGCTGAGTTGATCAATACACTAGCTTTCTGGAGAACTCAACAGCTCTAACTGAACTTCATGCCAGCCTCATGTATCATAAAGGCGGCTATAAGGGGAAGGATTGCAAGAAGAGTAAACAAATGCATGTTGATAATGAGAAATTATCAAGACACGTTTGTTCACTTTTCTTGCAATCAAAATGGCTGCCCATTATACGCCTTATTATCACAGTGATATATATTTTGAGAATCAGCCAAACAATGATGTTATTTGTAAGCAAAGATAATCAAGAGGCTAGCTTGCAATTTTGTGAGCCGAAAAAATTTTTAACAGTTCAATTTACAAAACTCCACAGATTGTAGTAAAACAAGTATAAGAGCTGCTGAGAGTTCAAGAGCTAATTTCAAAGGCGAAGAACTTTAAAACTGAATTTAATACATGTTTTTTCAATGAACTGTTCATCTGCCACTTTGTCAATATTTGGCTTCTCTGTTTCTGTTATACAAAGGTACACTCAGTCGATCTCCCTGATGGCTGATCTGCCTAACAGGAAAACTGATGATTGTTTTCCAACCTGAAAGTCACGAACTCAGTCAATTTTGCAAACAGCTCAGGAAAACAACCTGTCTTACGTTTTCCTAGCCAGGAGAGAGCATCAGGATACAGCTAGGATTTTGCAGAGCAATTCTGAGCATAACCCCGGTATCTATGTTACACACCCCATTCGCCACCTCCAAAATATAATTCTAACCTGAACTGGACGATTCAACTTTTTCCAGTAACTTTCCATTATCTTGATTTTGACTTTCAACTGCACAAATAATCAACAAGTCAAAAGAATGATCCACAGCCCCTAAACTTACAATACAATAACGAACCTATAAATCAATCCCCCGCCCCTCCATGCTTCAACGTAATTAAAGCCGTTTCATTACATTTTCCATAATTCACGGGTGGATTTCTGATTTCGTAGTTTAAGTATTCGCAAATCCCCAAAACGCTGACAGTTTTCAATGATGTTTTCACCAGTTCCATTTTCTATTGACAACACATTAATACCTTTCGGGTAATTTACACTCGGCCTCCAACTACGCGGTTTCCCGCCAAAATCGCTAACATAGCTGGTTCTAGTAATCCCCTTTTCAATATCATTCACGCGCGCGCGCGCACACACATCAACTAAAAACACGAGGCAAAGAAATCATAGTATTTTTATAAATGATGAAACAGAAAGCTCGAGCTGTTTCCCAGTTCAATGATTCTCGATACTTTGCAACAACCAAGAATCCTTCATCAGTTGCTGAGTTGATCCAAAAGACTTCAAAAAACTTATTGCCTCTGACAGTAACTAATGACTCATAAACTAGAGAAGAGAGGGGGAAGGCAGGAGTCTCTTCCCGCTAATCCAACAGACGTATTTAGACATTCGGAAAATTACTTGTGTTGGAATCGTCAACCTCCCCCTCCCCCATGAAAAATCAATTCTTCTGTACTAGCTATCTATTTCGGATCCTGAGCGACAATTGAAATACACGGGTTACCAATTCGTTTATGTTAGGTGAAAGCCACCACCTCCTGCCCCCTACGCATGTACAGAAGAAGTCGAACTACAGAAGCTCAAGAGGACATTTCAAATAGGATATGATGAACAAGAACAGAACACATCTGGTCAAGTGTCAAACTAAATCTATTGGGAAAATGGCATATTTACAGCCATACTAACTGATATCACTTCTTGACTTGGATCACTGCTGAATGGGTCATTTACATGGACTTCAACTCCTATTAGCCTTCCGAGTAGCACTACCCTGATTCGTTTCAATTGAGTGCGACCCTGCTCCTGCAAAGGAGCATATTACAGGATACCTAACAAGATCCTAGAACGGGACACATAGCAAAGCGTCGTAGAAAAGGGACCCAAATGCGATGTACATTAAGTCCCTTTTCTTGAGCATTGTTCTTTTACAGTATCAAGTTGGAAAGGTGTTGATACGCAGATCTACTTTGGAGCTACCTCCAGTGCAATCAGCATGGTCTCTCATTCCGTTAACTAGTCAAGACACTGCCAACTGCTAAAAGTACCTCAGTTCGGCTTGTTTTCAGTTTACATCAGTTTATTCGAACGTTCATCTAACTGGTCTTTGCAAATTCGGATTCGATTACTCAATATCACACGACTCTCATCATTCGATCAACATAATAGCATTTCCCATTTAATAACTCGATGTCAGAAATGTACATTTTTATAGAGTCTACTCAATCTTCATCTCTCAGTCGCTTTCACATTCAATAACAACAATATCACACGACCTAATAATTCAAACTTGCACTTCACAGTAATCGCCGGCGATTTCAGTTATAACTGTCACCTACGAATAATCAACCTCTGTAACTGTCAACTAGCCCGCTCCATTTCAAAATGCATAGTTCCCGAAGTCAACCATCACACTTAACATTTTCACCGAACTCGAATGAACGCCATCTCACACATGCAGATGTGTTCGAATAGCTGGTACCTCGATAACCAAACACCACCGAAGCTTCTCTGCAAGACGCTAACTTGAAACATAATGTGAGGAAATTACTACATCGTAACACGAATTACGAGCATTAAACTTCAATTTCCCGATGAAAATGTGTACGGAACACAACCCATGATCGTTATAACGCTCATGGTAATATATTGTTTACGGCCGCGACATGCACTGGCACATGTGAAACTCATAATTACGTCAATGACCAATGCTAAAATTATCCTAACTATCGGTAAATGAGTGAAAACCGCCGAATTGTACTCGATTTCGGGTTCGAAATACGATAATTTGGAATAACTCGAGATCGGAATCGAGTTAACGAGGCCAAAATGTAAACACAAAAATGGCGCGGATTTCACCGGCTCGGCGGTAATCACTGCGCCACGAAACAAAATAAATACACAAAAATAACCAGCAATGAGATAAACACGAGTCGTTGTAGACGATACGACGAATTAAGAACAATTAACCGACATTTCGAGCGTAATTAAAACGAGGTAAATCAATAACTACACACGTGCGAGATAATTAAACGGTACTTACTTCTGCCGGCCTTTTCGTTCCTTTTAAATCGCATTTTGGGTCCGCACTGTTTTTGTCGTTGGCGTCGACTTTATCCAAAGCGACTTCCGAATTATTTTCTTTAGCACTCATATTTAAAAATTTTATGATTAGTATAAGATTAAAAACTAAATATATTTACAAAACACGAACTAAACGACCACACTCTGCTTTGTTTCTCTACAAGATGACGCCAATATGGTGCTCGCCGTACAAACGGTTGTAAGAAGGCAAAAACGAGCAAACCAACTGAGCCGAACTTACACGAGGTATAGCGCGGAAAACTTTCCCGGATACGTAATTAAGACTTTCAGATGAAAAATTTATGTAATTAAATGAATTAAACCAGCTAAATTGCAATAAGAAATAGCGGTAAAAGAAAGAGAGAAACAGTAACCGAATTCTAAACAACTTCACTTAAACCATCATTCAATCAAATGAATGGAGTTCGAGAAGCGGCGAACTGCTGATATGTTCGTACTACGGCGTTAATATCCCTGCAGTTATGGCTGACTCGCGGGAAATTATTCAAATTCGCGATTTATATTTCGAAAAACGCTTTTAAGTTGAATTTATTCGAATTAGTGTTAATCAATTCTGTATTTAACAGCCGTAAATTTATTTGTCCATCAACTTTTTATATAAATGTGGAACATTACGAGAGTTTTCGTATGTTGGTGACACTGTAAGAAGCGTAGTTCCCTACACGATCGTAGAGAGCGCATGGTGCGACTTCCATTACAAAAATTTTAATTTCCGATAGCTGGATGAATAGGACGTAAAATATTTTGAATAATTAATTGATTTTCGCGTTGTTTCGGCCTTGTAATGACGCACTTCTAAACATAGTAACCTGATGAATAATCTGGAATACTTTATATAGCTCTATAAGGCGGAATTACACTTCATTTCACTTTCTCCGGCATTGTTCCTATTTTTGGCATCTGCGTTTAGCCGGCGTGAATGTGTGAATCTCTGCATCGTGCTACAAGATGGTCAAGGGCAAGCTGAAAAATTTCTGTCTATAGTTTTCAATGAGATCGTTTTCGTTTTCCGTACTTTTCATTACCACCGCGCTGTAATTAGAATTATGTTTATGCCGGTCTGCGCAACTTTGTATCAAATTCTCTCGAGGAATTTGAGAACGAAGAATGACAGCAAGCCGGTCCCAAAAATTCGATAATTCGTTGGAAAACGGCGATGGCAAGATGCACCCATTCTCGTTTTCACATTTCACGCAACTACAAGTTTTCGTGTCAAAAACCGTTACGGAACGGTAGCTACCCAAACATGACTGTTGACTAAGGAAAAAGACCATCGGTGTCTTTCTCTATTTTAAGCGCGTGGAAAGGTTTTAGAGTGTACTTTATCGTTATTCAATATTTTTGCTTAATTTCAGATTGTTGAGGGTTACCTACTGATGAGTTTTTGGCGGCAGCTGCTTGGGCTGCCAGATGGAATTAGAGATAAGTTTACGATGACACACCATGTGCAATGTCGTATCAGCCTCAAGGCCATGAACAATATATTCCGGAAGAAATTAGATAATTTGAACCAAAACTGATATTTCAGTATTTATATTGGGTATTATAAATAACCACGTCATGGATGCGCATCGTTACTTCGCAGCCACGAGTTGTGTAATTCCGTTTAAAAGATGGCAGGCAGATGACCTGAAAAATTTTAAGTTTTCGTCAGGGGTTAGGGTTGTAAAGGGTCCTTTTTCTTGGGCTGTATAATTATTCTTTAGCAATTTCGCACGTTTTCTGTAAAAGTCATTATTCTTTTATCTTTTTCGGAGATGTATCAAAGCGAAGGGTAGTTCGAGGTTTCTCCGAAACATTTGCCAGCAGGCAAAGTTGTCACGGGGCAGGGACGTACCGTGGGGTTGGGACAGACATATGTATTTCAGTAGAGCACTATACATCCGAGTATGCTAAAGCCGCCATTTTCAACCTGGCTTTATCCGTTGACTAACAAACGCGTTGCAGGCGATGATCGAGAGGCTGCCCACGACGCGTTCGCTAGTCAATGGAAAAAGTCAGTTTGAAAATGGCGGCTGAGTATACTCGGATGTATAGTGCTCTAATTTCAGAGTTGGTAAATTCCGAAAAATCGACTCTTAACAGGCAAACATCTTTTTTTATTTTTCCTTGTTGATGTCGAAAAAGCATTAGGTGTTTGTCAGTTAGCGAAATCGGATCAGTAGTTGGAAAAATATCCAGTATTTTTTCTCTTGATGCTTCTTGAGGTCAAGAATCTTCATCAGTTCGAAAATTGGATTTTCAGTTGGCAAAATTACCCCCTCCCCCCAAAAAAGTTGCTTCGGTACATTTTTGAGATTGGTCCACCAAATCGAAAGAGCAAAAACCTTTTTTGTTGCCAAGACCTAGAGGTGATGGGCGAAGGAAAGAAACGCGTCCGGCTGTGGTGCACCCGAATTCTAGGTTAATGCTGAGTGAGCGTTGCCACGGTCAGTAGGATGTGCCATAGTTGCCCTGGCAAGACTAGAGGCCCGGGCTAGCCTCAATGCGTCCCTCTGATACTCGAAAGGGTAGTTTCCGGGGCCACAGGTGCGGTGTCTGGGGAGCCATTTTGGCATGCGTGCATCGGCATACGCTCTGCTAAACATTTCGTTTTGCTTACTAGTCGTTGAAGTTTGACTTTCAGCTGAAAAATGTTTAAAGTTAGGAAAACGGCTTAGGTATGGAAAGGGTTTTGTAACGAACCCCTTCTCCAGAATCTTTTTTCTAACAATAGAAAATGGGGGGGGGGAAACAATACAACGAATGAAGCAAGTCGAATCTTAGGTCTTTCTTCCATGAAATATCTTCTGAAGTTGATCCTTCAGCAATGTCAGTGATTGCTTCAATCTTCTTATAAATCTTCTTTAGTTTTTTTCTTTCAATATTGTCTCAGTTTGGTGGCGTTTGAATATTTTTGATCATATTTTATGTTTATTGGTCTTAAGTATCCCGATGCGCAATTAGTTACCCTCTAGTTACCCAGTTACCCGCGGAAAAGTTACCCATTCGTTACCCTCGAATTACCCTCGTTCCCCTTTAGTTACCCGGGTAACTGGCGGGATACTACGCAATTAGTTACCGTCTAGTCCGCGGCGGAAAGGTTAACCTTACCCTCAGATTACCCTTGTTCCCCTTTAGTTACCGTACCCGGGTAATTTGTGGGATTTTCCGCATCGGGATAGTTTATCATGATCATGGTCCGCCCGTACTTCTTTGATCTTCTCTGGTTTCGATTTGCCATTTTTTGGTTCCAATGTGCTGGTTTTTGGTCTCATATTTGGTCGTTCTTGATCTTGTCCAATCTTATTTTGGTGTCTGTTTCGTGTTTGCTTTGGCGAGGTCAAGTAGTTTCTATTTTTTTGGTCATGATTTGGCGGATTTTGGCCTTGATTGGTCTTCTCGTCTTTTCCGGTTTCAACTGAACGAATTTTCCGATTCTCATCGTATCTTGTTTCGATATTATTTGGTCTTAGTCTTGCATAGTCTTGTTTCAGTCTACATTAGCATGGTTTGACGATTTTCAGTGTTTTACCTATGTCGTTTCTGATAATGCGTTGATGAATTTTGGCATTCACTGATCCGCCTGTTCCATCGCTTCTGCTTTTGATTCATCACATTCTTGTGTTTTCTGGTCTATGTGCTTTGGTCTTTGGCCTGCAGGACCGGTAACTGTATATTTTTCTATGCGGGTGAATTTCGTGATGTTGATCCTTAAAAGTGGTAAATTGTGAGCGAAGCGAGCAACATTTTTCTTATTTGTCGGAGAATATTTGGAACGGTCATAGAGAATTACCCCCCAAATCCTTCCTCCATAAACTGGCCATGTTGGTGGGTGTTAATTTGACAGATTTTAGGTATTTTTTCTTCATATTCCTTTTTATGGTAATTCAGTGTTGCCAGATTTGGTTCAAGTGAACCAAATTTGGAGATTTGGAAAATGTTTGAAATATTTTAGTCCATTTTCTAGTTTATTCAATTATTTTGATCCATTTCCTTGGGAGAGCTAGGACCCGAGTTCCGACTTCACAAAGGGCTATAGCAAGGCGACCTCCTGTCCCCAAATTTATTTAACGCACTTTTGGAACATATTTTCAGGAAACTTTATTGGGAAGAAAAGGGGATTAAGATCGATGGACAAAATTTAAACCACTTAAGATATGCAGACGATATTGTCTTGTTGAGCGGGGATAGAGGGGGGGGGGAGGCTACAGGAAATGCTCGACGGGCTGGTCGCAGAAAGCAAAAAAGTAGGGCTTGTCATTAACATCTCCAAAACCAAGGTGATGTACTGTAACACCACAGGGGACAAAATTAAGATTGGGGGAGAAGATTTGGAAGAAGTAGAGGAGTTCACTTACCTTAAACAAATCATGTCCTTCAATGATAAAATGAGGAAAGAGATCGATAAAAGAATAAGCCAAGCTTGGATGGGGTATTGGACCTTAAGGGCGGTGTTTCAAGGAGACTTGGCAATCTCCTCAAAAAGAAAAATGCTGGAGGCTTGTATCTTCCCAATACTGACGTACGGAGCACAGACGTGGTCTCTCACCGACGTGCAAGCCTAAAGCTAGCAGTTACTCAAAGGGGGATGGAAAGGAGTATATTAAACATTAAAAGGAAGGATAAAATCAGAGTTAAATCTATTAGGGATAAGACAAAATGCAGGGGAATCAGTTTGATTGCCCATTACTTGGATTTCGTTCATTTGGTCAAAACTGCTTTTTGGGAGATTTTTTGGTCCTCTGTTGTAAAATCAAGTTTCATGATGAATTGGTACATTTTCAAGAACTGAATCTGGCAACACTGCTTATTCAGTCTTCATTGCACAGATATTGGAACGTTTGATCTCGACTTGATATTGTCCTGTTCCAGATTTTCCTTCTTTTTAAATATTTTTCACCTTTATCAAACTATGGTCATGTTTTCTGTTTCCTGTTTTCTGGAACAGAAAAGTGGAAGGGTGTAATATCTATCACAATGAAAAGACACTAGCGGAAAAATTGGTGCATGGTTTTCATGATTCAACATGATATTCTGCAATTTTGGGGCTCAAGCCCCCTTCCCCAACCAAAAAGCCATTCTATCCCCGCTACTGTCTTATCCGCGATTCTTGCGGAATGTTCTTCAGGAAGTTTCAGTTTAAATTTCAATCTACTGAGTACCTTAACATGTTAAGATTCTGGGACTGAAGCCCTCTCCCAATACGGTGACTTTGTTTTCGCCCCTGCCTTCTCGCAGTTCCAGCAAGCTTACTCTTATCGCCGCCTCTGCCTCATTCGCTATTCTCGCAGAATGTTCTGTATTTTTTTTACTCAGGGAAATTAGACGTACATCATTATTGCTTAATATGTAGGTTATAGCTACATTATCAGTAATATTATTTTCCCGAGTCATGACGCTAATGCATACGTTATTTTGACACCATATATAGTATACATGTGTACGGATAACAAAATCAATACGGACCGGCGATTAGAAAAACAGCGCCAAATTTTCAGCTCAATAACTATAGCCCTTTTTTAACAGTAGAAATTAAAATCGCGTATCCGCGACACCAAGAGGGAAGTAACTTTCAAGAATTTGTAGAAATAAAAAGGAAACTCGTACTGCGCGGTGAATTTATTATGTGAAAGTAAGTAGTGACATGGTATTATTAGGTAAGAAGATGAAATAATTCTCAGCTAGAGATTAAATAAAATTATAATTTTTCTTTCATGTGATGAGCTAACGAACACGATAGCCCGGTTCCGTCGGGCTCAACATTTAACGCTTTTACAACCCCGTCATCTAACAGCATTGAATACCTCATCGATCGTGTTCCACCCATTGCAGGAATTTCCGTACTTAATTCGATCGCTTTTGTAAACGTCGCTTGCGGATCTGATAACAAACGGACCTACGCATACATACAAAACGGTACAGTATCGTATCAAATTAACAAAATTTTAAAAGCAAAATAAAAACACTCTAGTCGAAGGATAAGTTATCATTCAACTGTCAGGAATATTACGTGTAAGTTTTACGAATGGGGTCAGTCAACATTCAGTCGAAATAAGTACCCAAGTATGAAGTGCATAAATGATAGTCAGCGCCCTCTAACCAGCACTTTTTTGTGCAAAAGTTAGGTATCTATTATTTTACCTCACCTGCTAAAACTTTTTGATTACAGTAGTAAAATAAAAACCAAAATATTTATACAATTTGAATCACACGATTATTCCGTGTTTCTGGAAGTAATAAGTAGGTACGACGGAGGAACTAATAACTTATTGATGTAGACCATTCTTACCTTTCCTTCGGTCCCCTGCTCTCTGCCCCATGCATTCAACACGAAAGCATCATTTACGGCAACGCAGATAATTTCTCCTATACCATGTTCTTTCAGCCCATCGGCTTCTTTCACGTACCCAGGTAAATGAGTCTATATTCAAACATTGAACAGAATAATAAATGAGTTACGTAACTATACTTATGCAGATTTTCATTCACAAGAATGGGATTACGAGTAACTAAACCCTAAAGATGCTACCAAGGCTATGCGTAGTACTTACATGAAAACTATATGTAAGTCTAACGTAAACTATAAACTTCTGCCTGTTTGAAAGCTGAAAATTTTCATGAAATATACATCAGGATATGAGATGGGCCCACTCGGCCGGTATTGAGTTGAGAACAGATTCGATCACTAACCTTTCAAATGAGTTCTTGGACATTCCCCTGGATATAAAATTAGCTGAGCTATACGAGTTTCAAGTCTCTGAGGCATTAAAAGTACCCCCAGCAGGGCTCACCCCGCAGTCACCGCCTTCATGCGTCTCCACACGTACCAAGACGAGGAAGTGAGGGGTGAAGGAAGGAAACGCGTCCGTCTGTGGTGCGCCCGAATTCCAGGCTAATGCTGAATGAGCGTTACCTCGGTCAGTAGGGTGTCCCACAGTGACCTCGGCAGGACAGCGCGAATCCAAAGCAAAGCGTCCCTTAATACGATACTCGAAAGGGTAGTTTCCCGGGTCACGGGTGCGGTGTCTGGGGAGCCACTTTAACATGCGTGCATTGCCGTACGCTCCACCAAGTGAGAATTAAAAGCACTGTATTGAGAAAAATACCGTTTAAAGTTGTTATAGTGCATTTGCGAAAATTTTTATGAGATTTTGTGCAAAACGACCAAGGTAACCCGTAACCCTTTTCATCCATCACACTGAATGAAAGCCCCTGGGCATAGAAACATGGACATGGCATCATGGTACGAAAGTAGCGTTCCTTTTATTACAGAATAATCCATAAAAATCCAAAATACAACATTTTTGACCATCCGTCTAAAAAGAAGGTGCAACTTGAGAACAGTAAGCAGCGAAGTGCGTCGTTCTATCCTGGCACATGGATTCAGTTTTACTGATTGGCGCTATACCTACCCACAAACCCTACAGAGGTAATGGGAATATTATCTAGATGGAAGGGATAAAGGAACATTCTTTACAAAATGAGTCTTTAGGAACCCAAATGGGTTTAATGCATGTCGAGGAACAAGAACCATAAGATATACCTATACTCAGAAACATTGCAGAGGTGGTGGGGATATTATCTAGATGGAAGAGGAAAAGGGACACAGGAGTCAGTCTGCCCCCAAGCCTCCGCCGGAGTTGGGAAATTTTAGTAGATGGATCAAAAGTAGGGAAAATCCGACAAGTCAAAAGGTTTTTTTTTTGTCAACACGAATTTTGATACTTGGGAATTCTAAGTTGAGTCAGTTGGGCATTGAACACTATTTGCCCCTCCAGAAAAAACTTTTCGCTACGTCACGGATGGGGCATTATTCACAGAATTAGTCTTTAATATCATAAACGGATTTGATGTAGGTATGTCATGGATCAAAAACCATGAGATATACCTACTCAAAAACATTACAGAGGTATTGGAGATATTATTTAGATGGAGGAGGGGGGGAGATATTCTTCATAGAATGAGTCTTCAGGATCCCAAATGGGTTTGATGTATGTCATGGAACAAAATCCAAAGATATACCCACTCAGAAACATTACAGGTGAGATGGAGATATCTAGAAGAATAAATCCTTAGTATTCCAAATGGGTTTCATGTACCTTCCTACTCACCCAGAAACATTACAGAGGTGATGGGATATTGTTTAGATGAAAGGGGAACGGGTACATTCTTCATAGAATGTGTTTTTGGGATCCTAAATGGGTTTGATGCATGTTATGGATCAAAAACCATAAGATATACCTACTCAGAAACATTACAGAGATACTGAAGATATTATTTAGATGGAAGGGGGGAAAAGATATTCTTCATAGAATGAGTCTTCAGGATCCCAAATAGGTTTGATGTATATCATGGAACAAAAACCGAAGACATAGGTATCCACTCAGAAACATTACAGATGTGATGGAGATATTATCTAGAAGAATGAATCCTGAGGATCCCCAAAAGGGTTTGATGTATGTTGTAGATCAAAAACTGTAAGATCCTATCCACTCAGAAACATTACAGAGATGATGGGATATTATTTAGATGAAAGGGAAACGGGGATATTCTTCATAGAATGTGTTTTTGGGATCCTAAATGGGTTTGATGTTAGAAGAATGAATCTCTAGGATCCCAAATGGGTTTGATGTACGTAATGGATCAAAACCAATAAGATATACCTACTCAGAAACATTACAGAGGTATTGGAGATATTATTTAGATGGAAGGGGGAAAAGATATTCTTCATAGAATGAGTCTTTCAGATCCTAAATGGGTTTGATGTATGTCATGGAACAAAACCCGAAGATATACCCACTCAGAAACATTACAGATGTGATAGAGATATTATCTAGAAGAATGAATCCTTAGGATCCTAGATGGGTTTCATGTACGTTGTGGATCAAAAACTGTAAGACCCTACCCACTCAGAAACATTACAGAGGTGATGGAAGATTATCTAGATGAAAGGGGAACGGAGGCAATCTTCATAGAATGTGTTTTTGAGATCTTAAATGGGTTTGATGTTAGAAGAATGAATCTCTAGGATCCCAAATGGGTTTTATGTATGTCATGGATCAGAAACCATAAGATATACCTACCCAGAAACATTACAGAGGGGATAGGAGTATTATTTAGGAGAAAGGGGGAAAGGGACATTCTTCGAACAAGTCTTTCGGATCCCAAATGGGTTTCATGTATGTCATTGAACAAAAACCAAAAGACATACCCACTCAGAAACATTACAAATGGACGCTGTTCAGCAAGAGGGAACCAACTAGCAAAATCCGCTTTTTGAGAACACATGGTTCAAAGTTTGAGAGCCATGTAGAAACCGTATAACACAGCGTTTACTGTTAAGTATTTTTCAACGTGAGTATACACATTATTTTTGAATCGGGAGCTCAATTTTGAAAAATTCTACGATACTATAATTACTCCTTTTGTTTACAAATGTTAGTTGGTTCCCTCTTGCTGAACAGCATCCAAATGTGATGAAGATATTATCCAGGAGCATAAATCCTTAGGATTCCAAATAGGTTTCATGTGCGTTGTAGATCAAAAAATGTAAGATCCTACCCACTCAGAAACATTACAAACGTGATGGGATGTTATTTAGATGAAAGGGGAACTGGGACATTCTTCACAGAATATGTTTTTGAGAGCCCTAATGGGTTTGATGTTGGAAGAATGAATCACTAGGATCCCAAATGGGTTAGATGTACGTCATGGATCAAAAACCATGTGATATAACTACTCAGAAACATTACAGAAGTATTGGAGATATTATTTGGATGGAAGGGGGGGGGGGGAAATATTCTTCATCGAATGCGTCTTCAGGATCCCAAACGGGTATGATGTATGTCATGAATAGAGATGGAATTTTTATGTCATAAATCTTTCTTGGGAATTTTGATCTGAGAAGCTTCCTATGCAACTTAGGCGAATGATATTTATACTGTACATACCACGCATCTCTATGAACAATATCACGCACTTATAACTTCGCATACACTGCTTTCATGGACACTTATTCAGTTTGTTTTCTCTCCTGAAAGATTTTGAAAATGGCGGTTACCCTTCTTTCTTCGACAACGCCTCAATTACCTATACTGCAAAGATATCCACCAGGAAGAACCAATTTCGAGATCCGAAAACAAAATTCATTCGTTTCATAAAATGCTTTTCTCAGCAGTCTTAATCTAAAGCAACATGCATAAGCCCAAAAACAGCCGAACCAGAGTAGAGAGGCTCATGGTGGGGAGGGGGGCTGACACGTATTAAAATAATTCTGAAAATTCATTCGTAGTTTTTCACTTTTTTGGGGGAAGAGGGCTTTCAGAGGATTTGAAGAGGCTAGGCTCCCCAAGCCCTCCTTCATTTGCGCCTATATGGTAATATACTTAATATTTCATAGAATCTAACAATTGTAGCTCCAAATTTTCGAGCTTGCAAGAAGCGAAATTCTCTGCCGTACATAAAAAGCGAAAAGATAAATTTTATATAGTGGCTGGCTCCTTTTGAAAAGAAAATAATCAGCGAAATAAAACTTACTTTCGAACATCCAGGAGTGAACGCTCCAGGCACAGCGAATAATATCACCTTTTTACCGGAACATAAGTCCATGATATTAACTTTGTTGGCCGGGGAATTTTCGTAAAGTTCAACACTTGGTAACTTATCTCCCACCTGATAAAAGTTTCACATTTAGAGGCAATTAACATTTTTCACTGAACAGATAACAAAACTCGTAATATCTAGTTAAAATTTTCAGCAACTGAATTACCGTCAGGGCTTCCCACTGTAAATTTGACACATTTTTAGCAATATTGAATTATTGCTAAAAGTATGTAAAAGCACTTCGGTGGATTCGCAAAACAGGAGTGAAAATCTTAAGAACAAGAGAATAGAAAAGCAAAATCCTTAAGTAAGTTACTCGTACCTTTAGCGGCATGTCTATGGACGAAGAATAAATAAAATTGGTCAAATAGTAAAACTTTATAAACGCTCGGCACACTTGCGTCCGCAGATCAAATAACGTCGCAAAGAACTGTTGACAAAACAAATAATCCGGCTATATACATGGTAAACAAATTACAGTTTACATTGGCATTGTGGGCAATCATGGTCTCTGAAAATTGAATGAGGAATACATTAATGAATAGACCATTTTAGTTTTGAAATAAATAACAATGGTGTACGTATAGCAACAAAATGTAGAAAATATGAACTGTAAGGTTATCGCAAGAATTAAATATACATATTTCAATATCACGAATATCGAGACTTATGACAATAAATTAATAGCGATAGGTATTATAAAGCCGCTTGGACGATCGGTTATTGCAGAATGCTTTTTTGAATCAATAATGAGCCAGTCACGTTTCGAAATTTCAGTCGTCAGTTTCGAATCGCAGAAGACAGATCATAAATACCTAATCACCTGAAATGTAATAACAGTACACATGGGTTTCAAAAACTTAGATTTGTGACCACCGGATTTGGTATCTAGAACTAGGTTATTATATTGCACTATAGTCTATACTTACACTGCTCGAAGTAATTTTAGCAAGTTAACGGATGTTTTGGTTCATAACATTTTCAGCGAACGACCTCTAAAACCAGGTACTGACAAACTTTCGAACTTACTGGTAGATTGGAAATGGAAAAATATCATAGGTATGATTTAGAAAATTACGTATTATAATTTATTCAAAAGTTGAGAACCAAAATAGCTGACATGTAGGTCGAAGTTGTGATTTAATGAATTGGCACAGGTGTTTTGTTTCACGAAATACCACAACGGAAAATATAAACTATACTTAAATTGGAGATGAAAAGGAATTTGAAGAAATCTAGGTTGAACAGAGGGCCTACTATTCTTACATAGCTATAAAACCTCATTTAAAAAATCTAAATGCATAGAATACAAGTAGCATATACGCAATCAA
Organism: Acanthococcus lagerstroemiae; assembly: GCA_031841125.1. Taxonomy (NCBI): domain Eukaryota; kingdom Metazoa; phylum Arthropoda; class Insecta; order Hemiptera; family Eriococcidae; genus Acanthococcus; species Acanthococcus lagerstroemiae. The sequence goes on along the minus strand of CM063114.1, from coordinate 45,753,775 downwards.
AAGAATACATGGCAAAATATGGTATAGGTATAGTTCCATTGAGCATTGAAGTCGCACACATAAAATCAAGAATATTTATATGAATGTAGGTAGGTAAGTATTAATAGGTATTTACTACACTGTGCAACAATTTTTCTTTCTCTGTATGTCTGCTGGTTGTCGTTGGTATTTTTGTATACCTAGCTTAGGTCTAGAAAAAACAAAATACTGCAATAGACCACTTAACATTTTGTTTTTGTCCTAGCTGTCTGCCTGACAAAACACATAATACTACCATTGTGTGACTAAATTCAAATCTGTCTGTTATCTTGCTTGAAAACAAAGTCTCAGTCGATAGATGGTCCATTTGTCATTCACTATGATGCAAGAGAGAAGAATAGACCATAGCCATGTGTATATATTTTGTTACACAGAGCTATCTAATGCCTAAAAAATCTTTAATTTCTTTACTGCCCAGAATGAAAGTATTCATAGATCAACATAGCGAACGTAATTTGACGCTTCACGTCTCAAGATTGACAACCTAAGATCTAAGTGAAGGACACAGAGAAGAAAGTAGTCAATTTCACTTGTTTGAAATAACCGATTATGCTAACAAATACTGAATGTTGGTTACCAAACCTAATCTGTGACAGTAAGGGAATCGACTTGACTACTTCTTGCACCTAGCTCTGCAAGTATACATTTTTTCAAATTTTCGGCAGAACATAAAAAACTGCCCCATCATCAAAGAAAGATGTGGTGATATGTTTTCAAAAATGTTAAATTGGGCATCTCAGTAGAATTGGTTGGTGTTACTCAGGGGTGTCGTGATCCCCTTGGTTCAATGAAGAAGCCCCCCTCCCCCTCAAACTCTGTTGGTTGACCCCGCTAATTTGGAATAGCAGTACACATTTTTTTCTCTGCCTGACACAACGTGGTATTCAATTATATAACTTCGACGTGAAGTGACGGCCTCGACTACTATCAACCTAATACTGAGATTCAGTTAAAGACAGTGGATGTATGTTATCCCTTGATAGATTCTCTATTGCCACAAATCAAAAAACGTTTTGAAGAAAAAAGTTGAAAAATTCAAAGGATATGGGAGAACTTTTTGTCATGAAAATTTATTGAAAGACGATCCAAGGAGGGGGGCGAAGGGGACGAATACCCCCTCCCCAAGGCACCTGAAATTGAATGTAAAATATATGCAAAAATGAGCAATTTTTCGCGTTTAAAACATGTTTTTTCGAAAAAATTTTGCTCGAGCAGTAATTTTACCTTCATTTTTACAAAATAATCGCTCTAATATCGGCGATTTTTAAAACATGCCTCAATTTTCGATTTTTTCTCCCTTGAGAATCTTACCCCCCCCCTTCCCCCTTTGGGAAAATCTAGCTACGCCACTGTTTACTGATGCAACTATTGCAGTATGATCAACATTTTGTGCTGTACAAATATTGGTCACTTTGCTTTGCAGAAAAAGCGTTCAGTAAAGTAAAAACAATAAGAAATCCAATTAGAAGCAGCATGTTGGATGACTGGACATCAGCCACGATGATCCTAGCTTCAGAAAGTGATATTTTGGAGAGTGTCAAATGAAGAGATAACTGACAAGTTTGCTAAAACGACCAAGGTTTATTCATCCATGTTACTTAAGAAATGATATTATACATATGCTATTTTGTTTAAGTAAGTATGTTTCGTAAAGATATTTCCCGAAAATAGATATTTCTAAATAGCTATTTTTGGCGTTCAAAATAAATTTTTCTGCACAATAGGTTTTCAAAATAATTACTTTTTAACGCGAATTTTTTTTAGCGAAATCCACAAAAAAAAAACTTTTGAAAACTGGATTTTCCAAATAGGTGTTTTTCAGAACCTAATTTGAAATATGCAATGGAACATAGATTTGAAATTTGGGATCCGTTCAAAATAGTAAATGGAAAATAGCCATTATTTATTTTGGAAAAAGTATTTTGGCACATCTCTCCTAACAGAATGCCAGGGAAAGAGCAGTAGAACACATACATATATTTATTGCCCATGTCAAAAAGACAAAAGACTGGAGGTGTTTACTGAATAACATATGATTAGATGCTGCACTATGCATTTGTATTTTCTTCAAAATAAATGAATATGAAACCTTCACGGTAATAAAGTAACACACGTATTAATGAGCTGAATTCATAATTCAGAAGTCAGGTCCAAGGTAACCTCGTTCAGAACGTAGCTAAATGCACGATAGAATGCGGCAATATATGTATAATCAGTGCAATTGGTGATGTAAGTTGATAAAAGTCACATTCAGTTTTTAGAAGCTAAAAAGTTGAAAAATGCACATTTTTCTGAGAATAAAAGTACTCTTCAACTTTTCACTTACCCTCCCCCCCTCCCTTCATCACTAAAAATAGATCGGTGATCGACTAGGGTTTTCCATTTAAACATGTGTAACTTTAGAAATGTATGTGATTAATATTCGTAGATGGATAAAATTTCGTAAGCTAATTTAAATAGTAAAACAAAAGGAAAAAATACATCTAGAACAATACTTATAATGTTTTATGTTATCATAAAAAAGTGTCTTAGCGCCATAAACATCAACTACCACGAGAAGGTCTACGCTACATGGCACCGGTTTTACTGTTCTTTAGTAGATAGGTATACTCTGTTATTGGTGACTAATGTAACACTCAGAGACTTGGATACGACTTTCATAATAGCGTCCACATAAACTTTATTTTTGGTGCATTCTGAGTTTGAAGTTTCAATAAAAATTAAAACAGAAGGAGCACCATTCGTTTCCATGAAGAGCCTCAGATAAGAGCTTACGGGGGGGGGGGCTTGAGGATACACATAGTATATAATGTGAAAATTTCTACGAGACAATGATGTAGCCAAAGGAGGGAGGGGCGCGATGGGGGCAAATGTCCCCCCCCCCAACGCACCTGAAATTGAATGTAAAATATGCAAAAATGAGCAATTTTTCGCCTTTAAAACTAGTTTTTTTCGAAAAATTTTCGCTCAAGCAGTAATTTTACCTTCATTTTCATAAAATAGTCTTCTAATATCGGCGATCTTTAAAATTACCTCAATTTTCGTCTTTTTCTCCCTTGAAAATCTTACTTTAGTCGTCCCCTCCCCCCTTGGAAAATTCCGGCTACGTCACTGTTGTCGGTTTTTATGGAGAATGTCGAAAACGAAACCCGAATGGACGACTAAAGCAGCGTCGACGAAGTTTTCTCATGAATATATCGTGAGCACGATCGTAAGTGTACGCGGCTGCTCGGGTCTCGGGTCTTGGGTGTCTCACCTCGTTGTCTAAACAGGCTCGGGTAACTTGGGGCCATTACATTCAAATCCCATTCCCAATCCAAGCGTCCCAAATTAGTTGACCAAGCTTCTGTTCTAAATTTTAAAATGTTTCTGTGATATTGATTCTCTTCATCCTTTCTTTCTCAGTCGTTCGGCATAATTATGATTTTTTAAGGGTGGTATCTTCGCCTACGGGGGCTCAGGATACCTCTAGAGGGGGCTCAGCCTTAGCTTGCCCCCAATGGCTACGAGGTTGTTTTACTTGGAAAAGTATGTACCAAATTCTGCGCCTTAATTTCCGGACGAGCGGACTTCATATTGTCGAGCCGCTTTGGAATGTCCCAGTCAAAGCTGGAAGCTATCTTGAATCTTCATGCACAAGGTCGTAATGAAGGGTTTTATCTGGATGGGGGGAGGGGTAAAAATTGTGAAAGTCCCAACTGATTCAACTCAGAATTCCCAAGTATCAAAGCAAAAAAAAAAACACAACCTTTTGACCTGTTCGATTTTTCCGAATGACTCAACAAAAAATTCCACCTTTTTCTAGCTGCTGCTTGTGCATGGCTTTATGGTAGAACTGATACCCAGTTCTAGGATGTAACCAGGACCAAACATCAACAATTGTACTAGGATTAACTGAATATTAATAAGTTTTTGTACATACCTAGATAATTATTATTGTACAAATATAAATTACATATTAAAATAACATTGATCATTATTCATGAATTTTGGCTCTCGGAATTTGGTGTGTCAGGGAGGAACGCACTGAAATGAGGGGTAGGTTAACCAAAATGCGACAGAATCAGGGTCACGTTCTGTCGCAGTGTGTCACGTAAAATCGCAGGGCTGTGCTTGATTCTGATTGGTTCTCATGCTGACATTCTGCGACAGATCCGCTGACAGAATTAGCATTATTTGGCATTTGTCAATTTTCCGCAGCGGGACACATCCCTTTACAGTATCTTCCGGGTATAGATGGTAACAAATTTACCCATGTTCAATTTTATTATTTCATTTGCAGTCTTTATCTACCTACTTTTAGTAACACTACAGACAGTGCGATTCAACAGTTAGACTTTAGAAGCTTCTGTTTTTTGGCATATGTTTCTGAACTCTATCATGTCTCCATTATCTATAAACTCATATCCTTGATCAAAAGCCATTCCTCGAATATAAATAGGTAAGTATCAGCCAATTTATGCAATCATACTCGAGCATCATCGGAACCATAAGAAAAAAAGGTATTAACCACGGAAAAAAACGACGCCGTTCACACCATTATATCTATACATTTTATCCTACTACAATACTTGGCCGTTAATTTACTTATTATTCGAAAATCATACTGATAACATCTGAGCTAATGCGTAGCGTTATCTCCTTTGAGTATAGAATATAAATTGAGAGATAGAAATCGGATTATTTACATCTGTGACGCGTGCGTTTCTGGCATGCAAAATGCAAATGCCCCGTTGTAAACAAACTGGTTACCATTAGCTTTCATCTGCATGACAGAAATGCGCGCTCTACAGGTCCAGCATAGGAATCATGGTTTCTATCCCTCAGAGATTTTATACTCAAAGGTTATCTCGTTCTGTGAGATCCACAAACGTGTACCACAGTTGTTGAAATATTATGCAGACAGAGGCCAGTTTCATGCGGTTGGTGTACGACGAAACTACCAAGTGACCCTACCAAAATCATACATGGATCTACTGCATTTTTACTCGTGAATGGACCTGTACACAGCAAGTTCGCTTGGAATGCAGGAACTCGTTGAAATTGAAGCAAAACGGTATGAAGTATTTTGATTTTTTCATCGCATCTCCTTTGGCATGTTCATACCAACACTTACATGATACACTTCTCTTTGAACAGAAATCCGATAAATATCCTGAAGGCGAACAAAAAAGGATGGACACCTATAATGTATGCTTGTATTTATTGTCAGGAAAGAATAGTAGCTTCGCTTGTAAATCTGGTTCCATCCACTGTGTACTCGGTGAATCCACATGGTCAAACACCGCTCATGTTAGCAGCCAAGTCGGGAGACTTGAACATCGTTAAAATGTTGACAAAGGTAAAAGTACTGTTTAATCTTATTTGTCTGGCCAATCTTACCAACACTTTCCAATCCGCGAATTTTATAAATTTTCAGCCGGGAATTTTACAATATACAGACGACAATGGATGGACTGCTTTATTTTATGCGGTATATTATGGACACCTTAATATCATTTCTTATTTGATAACTCATGGAGCTAATGTGAATGCAAGGTAAACATGTTCATAGATATTATTGCTAAAAAGTTTCTGTAAATTGGGTCGAAGCCCTGGCGGTTTCGAAACTCAGTTATTTGGTCACAAAATTTAGAATAGCAACTGTTAACCAAACAAAAACTTCGGATTCTAAATCTCTGCCTGTTGTTCCTTCTCCATTCAGGGCATGAAAATACTTCTGGGTTTGTTTTGTCTGTATGCAGAAGTGTACAATACAACTAGTGGTTAAATTGCAAAAGGCATATAGTCTGACAAAATGTGCTCCCCAGCTATCCCACTAGATTGAAACTAGATATTTCTGTTGAGTAGACTGATGATTACGAGCTTACTTAGATGTCAACAGGGATAATGAATCTCGGTCGATTTTAATGCGAGCCATCGAATCTGGACAAGAAAATGTGATCGAGTTACTGATAGCATACGGAGCTGATTGCGATTTAGGAACCGACTCGAGTAACATACAAGGGATTATTGATTCACAGATACTACACGAAAGGCATTCCCAGCTTCTAATGTTATTGAACATAACTACAGGTTTGTTAAAAGTAATATTAAATAATTAACGAAAGTAAAAATGTTGCTCTCACCAATTTACGCTGTATGAAACGCTGCGGTAGAAATATTACATTTATACAAAACAATAGTTATTCTTTGATGTAAAAAGTATAAAATACATGACTGGGCACTCGCAGACGCCTTAGAACTGGTTAATGAAAATTCTGCCATAGATCCGCAGTATCGTCAATCTTAAACTTTGATGCATTGAACGAAATAGATCTGTATTGCAACGCATGCTCGTTGTTTTGACAGCAAATTCCGCCAGGTTCGCTCAAATCTTCACGAGTGAAGAGGCTATAGCACTGGTCTGCTGGTGTTACGGTGTTAGGTAGTTAGGTTATGAGATGACGTTGTGGATGCTTGGGATAGATAGATCCCAAGTTTTGGATGGATGCTAGTATCATTAGAGCATCTGGAAACACCTGAGTATAGTCATAGGCCGTTTTCCGTCGCTTTGTGCCTAACAATTCACAATGAGACACGTGAACCATTCGGTGTAGTGAATTGCGAATCGTCGGGCACCAAAACGACGGGAAATGGTTACGGATGTCAAAACTCGGAGTGTTTCCAAGTGCTCTAGTATGTGTGTGATCGTAATTCACGTCACAAAAGGGAACTGAGCTAATCTAATAAATAAAACCTCCATATTAATAGCTATACAGTTGGATACCTGCAACCTGCAACTTCGAATATTATGAATTAGCAGGCGCGGATCCAGACGACTATCTTGAGGAGGGGGGGGGGGCAAAAATTTTTTTGCTGCCCCCTTCCCGAAGATTTTTCCATCCCCCACCAATGACAGATTCTTCCTCCTCTTCCCTCACAGATTTCCTCTTTTTTCTTGATAAGGGGAGGGGCGTGGAACTAGGTATTACAAACTTTTTTACCAGAAGAAATTACTCTCGAGACATGTTATTGGCTTCTACTGATTTGAATTATAAGAGTAGATTATCATCCATAGTATTGATTCAACTGAATGCCGATTTTTCAGTGACAGACTTGGACAGTTTTCTGCACGTTATTAACTTGGACGAATATTCAGAATTTTTCAAAAACCAGGCAATCGACCTCAATCAATTTTTACAACTAGATGAAAGTGACTTGAAATACATGGGAATATGGTAAATAATTTCACAGCATTATTTGAGCTCAATCTACACCTATGGTTCTATGTCTATATTACATGACTATTTTATACTTTCAGTAAATTTGGACCTAGGAGAAAAATGGCGCTCGCAGTGGCCAAATATAACTATATAAAAGATCTTAAGAAAGATCTACAAAATAACCCGAGTGTACGAACTATGAAATAGTGTTAAGTTTTTTATAACGTACTTTTTTTAAAACTTCAATTATAATTTTACTCATTATGTTTAGTACTAATTTAATGTTTTATACAGAAATGTAATACTGTCTGTTAAGAACGAAAATTATGAATTTTATGGACGAAGTGTGATTGTAAATAGTAAAGATAACTGTGAATTAATTGTAGTTTTTCCTTCCACCATAAGATAAAAAGATTAGAAACGAATATAAAATCATTTATTTTATGTAACTAATCAACTAAAACAATGGAACAGATCACTTTAGTATTAAAACATAAGAATACTATTCAAACGTTTCATGGAATGTTGAATGTCGAGGTTATTAAAAATGGCTTTAAAACAACGTAACAAAATTCGATTACAATTTCAACAATGGAATGGTATAATTCACGAGTTTTTCGTGACCATCACATCAAAAGGCACGAGCATCACAGATTTCTTTAATCTGATCTCATAATTTATCGAACTCCCGGCCTGAAGCATACATTATTAATCGTGTAAGTTGAACTTTAATTCGAATTCGATTTTCGAAAAGCTCACTAGTAAAACTTACATAATCTTACAATTATAGTGAATTACTGACATTACGGTTGATAGGTTACATTAAATTTTCATACAATCTGAAATTACCAACCGCGGGGTAAGTTCAGATTTGTCAATTTGTTTTTCAGCTAAGGTGGGAGGGTAATAACTTATGGTCACGATGCAACGGTACAGTTCTGAAATGCATAAATGTTTAGGTGGGCTGTTTCAATCAACTTAAATATACCGATGGAATCAATAAATACGAAGAAAGTAATGAAATTAAAATAAATGGCAATGAATGAAAATGCGAGTAAAAAATAACATTTCAAAACTGAATGCGTAATTTCGTGGATACCATTAGATTACTGAGAATCTTCAACAAAAGGAAGAACACTATGTTAATGAATCCTTGAATAAATATAAACAAATACAAAAAAGTAAATTAATTAACAAATACGGGAATTCAACTTAAAATCACGGTTACAAAATTAAGAGAGAAAAGGGCAGTAAAAATCAACAAAGCAAAAAGTAATTGCTGGAGCTTTCGTCACTATCACTGACACTTTGGTTTTCCCAACGGCGAAGTAATGGTTTCAACTTTACACAACAAACAGTGTCTGAAAAATCTATCAAATTATCACAGTAAAATTACAGCGAGAAAGTACAGCTTCGGCTTGAACTTTCGAGTCGTTAGAGACGGAGGGAAATAAATACTGAGGATTAAAAATACTTGACGTGTAAGTAAATCTCGCCGGTACAAAAAAACATAGGCGTTTTCTTCGTACTTTCTCGGGTTCAACTCATCTTCTGTTCTCTAATGAAGCTTCTTCTAATTTTCTCCAAACAACCTGCGAGCAAAATCAAAGTTCATGCCTCAAAACGTTTGAAAAAGGTGTAGATATGAGTCACGGACTTTCAGAGTATGAAACAAGTTTGAAAGTCCAGGTCAATTAAGGAAAAATCTCACAAAGTCTGACAATTTAAAATAGTTCTCGAAGAGTCTGAAAATCTTGAGCAAGACTTGAAGAGTTTTGGCGAGTTTTGAATTATTCTTGTAGATTATTCAACGAGTTCTAGGGAAATAGGGCGCCTGATAAGAATGATAGCAGAAAGGAAAGAAGAAAAAAAGAATGAAAGAAAAGATACAATGAAGACACCCTTCTGCATGTGCGTGTATATGTGGGGGAGAGGAATGTTTAATTAATTGCCTCAAGAGGGTTTTACCTCAAACCAGCACTGAAAATACAAGCTGATGAAGTTGAATCATCAGTTTGATAACAGGGCTGAAATTCAGACCAGTGTATTACAGCCAGCCGAAAGCTGAAAGCCAAAAGCCAAATTCAGCCGAATTTGTACTGATAAGAGAAAAGCTGAAAGCCAGCTTTATTTGTACCTTCACAAGCCAAAAGCCGAAAGAAGCCACATTGTTCCAGCTTTCTTTTGGCTTCTCAAAAACCTATAAATTCGTGAGCTCTATCAATTTTCCTTGTGTGTGATATTTTTGAGAACCACATTTTCTCTCCTTATACCTTAAGACCTCAGCTCAGGTGTCAGTTGACGGCAAATTTCAGCAGTGTATTGTAACCACCAGCCAAAAGGAGAAAGCCAAATTCAGCCGAATTTTTACTGATAAGAGAAGAGCCGAAAGCCAGCCGAATTTTTCTTAAAAGCCGAAAGCAGAAAGCCAAATCCGTATTTTTCAAGGTCAAAAGTTTAAGCCGAAAGCCGAAGCTATAAAATTTTTAGCTGCAATACACTGTTTCAGACCGATAATGGTTCAAAATAAAAAACATTCAATGTATGATTCAAGAACGTGCCCAGTTTCCCATACTATTACAATAGTTGATAAGGAATATGAAGTTGATAATCTTAATGACAGTTTTCAACCACATTTCATTCGATAACAGTGCAAAGGTTATTGAATTATTTTCAGTCTTCTAAACGGTCAAATGTGGGCAATTTCAGAAGTATGAGCTCTTCCAGGGTCAACTTTTTCAAGCATTAAAGTAAGCTGGCAGCAAGGGAAGACTGTGACTTACAAAGCACCCGGGAAAATACCATTGCAACTGCTAAACTTTTCATTTTCATTGCCTCTACACCGAACCCCTCCCATACATTCCCCCGCTACACCGACCCAAATCTCAATATACCGACCCCAGTTTTCTGAGTATGAACTGACTCATATACCTGTAAAACACTGGCATATATTTTCTGAATTAAGCCAGCTTACCAAGAAGTTTCCCGATAACTTATATGGCTGAACCTGCCCCAGGCTGACAGCTGCTTTAAGGCAGTACTGACCCCCCCCCCCCTACCCAATTTTCGACTGTTCAGAAATGATTTAAACCTTTGGACAGCTGTTGAGCAATGCGTGAGTAACGGTTCTTGTCCCGATGTAGCGTCGGTTCTAAGACAGACTCTACTAAACGCCACTACAAATTGCTGCAAGACTATAACTAAGCATCGTTCGTTCCTGTGTCGATTAGCAGTCGTTCAGTGATTTCTAATGGTACTTGGTACAACCTGCTATACAACTAAAGGTAAGACCTGTAACGTTAGATAACTATTTAGAAAATTTGATACTTAATAGGGAGACCACGTGATGTGATGTAGCTACAATATTTGATAGGCATAGGTATACAGATTATCCCGTGACAAGGGTTGAAAAATGTTCGACAGTGGTTTGACAGTTTTCAACCCCCAACACTATAAAGGTCAATCATATATGAGAGCAGTTCGGGGTCAAACCATGCTTCCTTCATAATTAACAAATCAAGTTCGAATGTCTCGATGAATGGGCAGGATACTCATAACTCTTTCAGTCAGCCAGTTTTCATAATAGAAGAGAAGCCATCGACTTACATTACACATTTCGCGAAGGAGGGCTTTCTCTCCCTCGTCCAACTCTTCTGAATTCAGGTCCGAGTCTGGACTAACGTTATTTTCTAGTTGCTCTTTAACCTCCAGAACTTGCAAAGCCTGTACGACCGCTTCTGGTCTGGTATTATAGTCCTACGAAATTGGCACAAAATTAAAAGTCAGTTTCCAAAAATAAAGGAAACGTAAAACGAATCTATAACATATAAAAACTTTACTCACAGTGCTCGACGACCACTGTCTATCTACAGAATTAACTGAACACGTATCGCTGCTTAGCTTCATCTTGGTCAGCAACAGCTGTTTTTCATCCTCTAATAATTTAATCTTTGATTCTAATTGCTGAATGTAAGCCGAAGTATTCAATTCTATGGAAGAATTATTTCAAATTTACAAGGATTTCGAATTAGTAAAGTCGTTATATTTGTTAAATGAGTAATATAGAACCTTCTTCACTGAACGATCGCCGGTTTCCAGAAGGCTGGGAATGGGAGGACGCGGGAGGCATGTTACAAGATTCGTCTACGTTCGTGCCTGAACTGCTGCCATCGCCTTCGTCTCGTCGCAAACCAGCTCCGCAGGACCTGCAGTTGCCATTTCTTTCTTCGTCCAAATACAAACAGAGTTCCTGAAATGTTACAGTAGTAAGGAAAGATCTTCGCAGTATTACAAAGAAATGCATACGAGGATACAGGTCCCACACGTACCTTCAATTCCAAATTATCTTTTATAAGCTCGTGTTGCTTATTGTCAAGTTCTTTGAGTTTGTTTTGATAGGCGGAAACCTCTTGTCGCATGACCGATGCCGTATACCGACCGAACCGCTGCCATTCTCGGGCGAGTTTTCGCCCTTTCTGGCGATCGTCGTCCAGAAAGCAACATAGGTCTCTTAGCTCTTGGTTGTCATCATTCAAACGTTGGTTGGCTTCTTTCAAACTGCGAATCTCAGCAGCCATTCTGCGTAACTAGACAGTGAAGATTCGAGTGAGTTACTTTCGGAAGTTACCAAATAAGTACAATTTAAGACGGAGATATACCTGGTCATTCATGTAACGAGCATTGTCCATTTCCGACTTTCTCACGAACTTCAGCATCTCTTGGTTATGTATGTTCGTCTGTTGAGGTAGAACCGTCGAGCCTGAGGACGGGTAATGTGACAAATCTGAACCACTTGGAACGTACGGTTTCTCTCCTGCTTGATATCTGTATACACAATGGTAAGTGCTTGAAAACTGTTTGGTAGTACGTATAGCTAATAAGAGCTGAGATTCGTGAAAAGTTTACCTGTTTATTTCGTTTATAGCTTGAAACTGGTGATTATACTGATCTGCGATCACGTTTGATGTCTGATTCTCATTATGAATAAGGAGGTAATTCTGAGATTTTGGAGGCTGAGGTTGTGGAGGAGGGCGATACCGTGGAGGACCCGAAGACAGAGGATCTACTTTCAACACTGTATGGTTCGTATTGATCTGCGTTGGCTTGTTAATCGAACTGGACATGTTACTGCGTTTTGTAATCTTCCCTGACCAGAACTTTCATTTTCTAGAACACAGATAAGAGGATTATCATTTTACATGTAAACCTGGCATTCGATCGCGTATGTTACTCGAATCACTCGAGTCTGATTAACGCGCTCGTCATGTTGTTAAACAAATTCATCTCGTGACAAAGGAGTCATTTATCAAACTGCATCCATAAGTAAACGTTGTAATTGGTCACAAAATTAACGCTGAATGTACTCGTTACTGCAGGTAATAAATAATCGAAGACACGAACCGTGAGAGATGAAGCCGAGACTTATATTAAAATTGAATGCAAAATCAATGTCACGCGGATGAGAACATTCTATCACAGCGTACGCGATATTACATTATTTTATTTACGTTAACGATGTCAACAAAATGTAATTACACAATGAGCGAGAAGACGAAAACAAAATGCGAACAACGTTCTCGGTTCCCACTTCTACGTGCGATTATTGCCAGAACGTAGAAATGCATTTCTCTCTCGACTGGACTAGCAGGTAGCCGCGAACACCAGCACACAAGGTATCCAGTTTCGTAGATGAACTATACCCGCCACCATTGTTCAAACCGAACCGAGGAAGGGCCACAACTGGTTTCTCGTCGGTCCTCATTTTAATTATTTTGTGCGCGATAAATTACCTTATTAGATAGGCGCTAGAAACAGGAACTGGGCTCGCAGTCTCGCAGAACTGAAATGTTGCCACGACGTAAATGAACATGGAGCTGCATGCCATAGAGGCTGCTCTTTCTCTTTCAAATTCGTCGAAAAAAGGTGGTTTTACTGTTCAGTTCTCCCTCTGCACAGAACCCATTACCCACTAGTTCCGAATATTTAATATTATGTATAGCGTTGTAAAACGGTATTCGATCATGTTCGGAAAAGTGCATTGCGTGCATATAGATGCAATTATGCGTTTGTAATATTCCCCGTAATTTTATCTTTCATATGCAAATAAATTTGCGAAGCATTACTTGTCAGGTTTTCACTTGGATTCTTCCCAGTGGTTATTCACCAGTAGAGCTTCCAAAACATCTGCTTATAACTGGACAAGATGAGGAGCAGCAAGAACTGAGATCGCAGGATAACAGGATACAGGAACATACGGGGGTCTGTTGTGTCACTATGCAAATAAAAAGCTAAGAATTAGCCATTTTTATAATCACAATTCTAAGCTACATATTTCACTGATACCCTCTGACTAAGAACCCAAGGTCATACTGGTCATACTAAGACCTTTCACTACCCACAGATGTATTCAAAGGTTGATGCGTACCTGGGTCATTCTCCAAGGGGGGAATGGGTATTTTGGGTTACATCACAACAACCGCAACATATTTCACAAATCCAATTCATCGGACAGGACAGTTATCATATTTTGAATAGAAGAAGTACCTATAGGGAAGTGTCCATTATCATACATGTTACCATCTTGTCTTAAAATACCTGTTATAATTTTTTTAAATTTCTGTTTCCAGTTGGTTTTTCCTGGTAATGTGGTATTATTTTTCGAAAAGATTGGAAATATATATGTTAAGAAGTTCCATTTGCTGGTCAGTGACTTCTCATTTCCAGAAGGGATGGCGTAAAGTTCTGTAAGGGTTTTAAGTGAACTGCGCCTTAGTCAATCTTTGGTTGGTGCAAAGATACGTGCCTTACAGCCCAACAAATAGCAACACTGGCACAGTTTTGATCCTTGAACACGATCCTGTGCTAAAGCGTAGTCATTGGCGCCTGTGATAGCACAATTTTCAAAAATCTCCTGGTAAAGGAAATTCCTGAAGCTATTTTGTCTGCAGTTGTGGATATCAGTGCTTTCGCCATAGACAAGATGTCTATGGTTGTATACAGGGTCGCCCCCTCCCTAAATTTTGATGTTCCTGCTCTGTAAATGTTGAATATCATCTACTAAGTAGGTACATATTGTAAACTAAGTATTACACTCCACAATAGCATAATAAACAATGGAATGAGATTATAGATATGATTTTAGCTCTATTTTGAATGCTGAATACGATGGTGTTAATTATTTTTCTCGAGAATCTCTCGTTTTCCACATTCAAAGTTAAAATTTTATCAAAATTGTCTCATTTTATTCCTTTTTGTCGTCCACGAATACCTATATACTGATACTGATAACAATACTGACCGCGCATAGTTGTTTCGTCAGTGGTATCATCTTCATGATACTAACATTCGCATTTCAGATAGAAGATAGGGGGGGGGGATGAACTACGGGTATAATCCGAAAATTAACATCGACATTAAAGTCCTTGTTGAAAATACTTCCTATAGAATCATATGTTCTCATGTCATTGTTTTTTGTTTTTTTTTTTACAAAATCTGAAATTGTTTTGTAGTGTTATAGGGGGACGGGGCACCTTAATACTCTTAGTTTCTGGAGAATGACTCACCTACCCACAAAATACCGTTCACATGGACATCCATAAAGTGGACCGGAACTTAGATTTCGCTCCCCCACACAACGTTGTGGGATATGTATGGTAAGTATAGAGACGTGGTACCATAAATAAACAGAAATTATTTCAAGTCCCATAGAGTAACAAAGGTTGAAAGAGTTCAACCACAGTGTCGAGTCGGAAAAGTGAAGGATTTTGAATTTCGACAAGTGCCCCTATTGTATTTTGACGGTGTTTCAGTGTTTCAAAAAATAGTAAATCTTTTTTCAATTTTATTATTATTATTATTATTTTTTTTTGAATCAAGTAATATGGGGGACCCTCCACTCATCATACCTATCTTTCAGTGGAGTAGCAAGAACCAGACCGTCAAAGGGTAGATGATTATCCCCCAAATCCCGCTTCCTAAAACTGGCTGGGTATGACAATGAGAACTTATCATCTAGCATTTGCAGTTCATAAGATATTCACATTGGGGACAAAAATATCGATATTTTGTGACATCCACCGAAAAAGTGAATACTAAAAAGTGGAAAGTAATTTAAAATGTCAGTTCTGATTACTCCGAATAGTTTTACGTATCGACATAAAGCATGAAATACTCTTCAGATCCCTTCACCCCTCGCAGTGCGACTCTAAAACAGGGGAGGAGCCGAAAATATAAGAATTCAAATGGCAGTCAATTTATAGGTTTTCGAAGTTACGAATTTCGAGTTTGAGAGTGATTTTTGAATCTAACCCCTCAGGAGGTCACAAAAGGGAGTTTGGTTCGAAAAGTACTTGTTATTTCGAAATATAGTAGTATCCAGTGTATGGATTTCAACTGTCACTGAATCCATTTCTGAAAGTTCTTTTCAAATATAACTCTCCCGCGTTCACTTCTCCACCAATGCCTCTTCTGTTCTGAAGTACTAGCGGGGGGGGGGGAGTTTGGGTCCCCTTTGCGATTTTGTTAAATAGTGTTTTGTTTTGTTTTTTCTATTTCTAGCACTCCTCTAATACCTGCCGTCTCCCCCTTTAGTCAAGACCACCCGCCGAACACTAGGTTAGCTACGAACACTAGGTTAGCTACGCCACTGACTACTGATGAGGGTTGAACACAAAGAGCCAAATTGATTACCTACACTGAATATCAAATAAGAAAATTCCCTATCAGCGTTGCCAACCTATTTATTTCTACAATCCTATTTGTCCACAATACAGAGTGGAAAAAAATGTAAAAATGTATAATGAACGCAAAAATAGGACTGAGGACAGTTAGACACCGATACTTGGTACAATGACTTGATTGTTCATTTGCCACAATCCGAAGGGAATTCTACACCATTACGCATGTTCAACCCCCCCCCCCAATCCGGTTTTAAATCTAATTTTAGTCTCTTGAAAATAAAAGAATGGAGGGTATATTACATTTTTAATGAATACAAAAGGTAGAACAGGTTCTTCTCCATGTGTGAAACATTTTGGAAAACATCTCTCACAAGGTATATGTTTTTATGTGGGCACAGAGGTGTAGCCAGCTCAATGTTCCAGAGGTATCTGGTCTTGGGGGAGGGGGTGGTAGAAGTGGTAATAATATTTTTAAAAATACCACGATTTAACGAAATCGAAATCGCGAAGTGGAAGATCCAGACCCTCCTTCCTTGGGCTATGCCATTATGTGGGCATGTGTTTCGCGGGTACTGCTCTCGCTTTTCAATGAACTCATGTATGATTTGAGTTCATAATGATCAATTTGTATGTAGATAAGTCAAGATGTATGTAATACAATGAGATTTTGAAGTGGTTGTGTTAGGTAATATAACACTGCACCGCAATTTAAGATTTTGTAAAAAAAAAAAAGAAGAAAAAAAAAAAGACATGAGAACATAAATGATTCTGTTAGTATTTTCAACTAGGAATTTAAGGCTACATGTTAATTTTCGGATTATAGTTCATTTTTTTCCTTATCTCCTATCTAGTTCTTTTTTTTTCTTATCTTCTATCTTAAAAATGCGAATTTTAGTATCATCAAGATGATACCACTGATCAAACAACTATGCGCGGTCAGTATTGTTATCAGTACCAGTAGCTATTTGTGGACGACAAAAAGGAATGAAATGAGAAAAATTTGATAAAATTGTAATTTTGAATATGGAAAACAAGAGGTTCTCAAGAAAAATAGCTAACACCATTGTATTCAGCATTCAAAAGACATATAACTAAAATCATATACTTAATCTCAGCCCATTGTTTTTTACGCTGTTGTGGAGTGTAATTGTTCTATTTTCTACAATCACACTTCCGTTTCAGAAATTTCTCACAATATTCCCTTCCGAACCATGCATAACGTAGATTGAACGATAATTTGCCTACTTTCATTAGGATTCTCATTAGAAAACATCAGACCGCAGCTACTCACTTCTCTAGGGGTGTAACTACACCAACCCCTTTTCTGGAAGGGGCAACTTGAACCAAAGTTACAAGTTTTACGCTTTAAAAAAAAAAAAACAAAAAAAAAACAGAAAAGGTCAACTTGGCCTTTTTACTATAGGGAGCATATCATGTCGCCAGCTTACAGGGGAGGGAGGATGTCTTCATTTTCTCCCCTTCCCCAATCAACACTACAAGCCTGGAAAAGATGTATCAACAATAAGTGAAGCCTGTAACGCTAAAGCAAAATATAAATAGCATACATTTTGTAATTATAAGCTGACACATAGGGGTCTGGTTGGCCGAGTGAATAGCGCGCTAGTCTCGGAATCCGGAAGTCGTCCCGGGTTCGAGTCCACGTAACAGCTACATTTTGACCTAGGCCGGTATTTTGGCAAGAAGCGAAGAGGGCTAAGACAGCCCCAATAGCCTCCCCGACGTCTCTGAGGTAATGCTCGAAAGGGCCGATTTCAGGGCTCGGGTTGAGAGTAAAATTAAAGAAGAGGCGCAAATACGGGGAGGACCGGAGAATTAGCTCTCCTGCCAATCCTTTAAAGCCTCATCCCTGAAAAAAATTGAAAAATTATACAACCCAACGGATTTGAGCATTAAAATATGAATATATATCTTGGAATCATGCTTACTTACAAATTTCTGATCCTGCATCCTGCACTTCGATCATCAGCTCAAACAGCCCTCATTTCAAATGTGCGGAGAGCCACCACCCCCTAGAAAGTGTGACTATTGTATACAGGAGGAGGTGAAGCTACGCCATACAAATCTCACGAAGTAATTGTTGCCCCCGCCCCATTCTTGAACAGTTATTTTAATTTACGCTGTTGATGCAATATACTATGCAAAGTGATAGAAAACTGCACAGAAAGCAGAGTAAGAATTGCTTTTCGAGTAGGCTGATGGCGCACCGAATAGGGTATCTCGGAACAGCTGAGTAACTTAGAACATACCAGCAGACATGCGTGCACACTTAAGCTAATCTCTCAAGCTCTCCTCTCACTTATGAGTCTCAGCAATGAACGTTCAGAATTCAAGAATACTGTGCAAGCCTTTTGGTGCGTTCTAAGTTATGCACGGCTGTTCCAAGATACCCCAGTTAACGGTAGTAAGGAGAAGAGAAACGATTCGTATTTGGAATGTCAAAGGTGGAGGAGGTATTTTTTTCAAACTCGGTGTGAAATCAAATTCTTAGGTCAGTTTTTATTTAGAATGAATCGCAGTATGCATGAAGATGAAAGAGTTTGAATGAGAAACTTTCAATTTTATTATGAAATTTGCACTTTGGAGGTCCAAATGGGTGTCAGATTAGATATTTCGTACAAAATATCCATTATCACTAATAAGTTATAACGATTACAACAAGTCGAATCTCTCCCCCCCCCAGTCATTTTGGTACCTCCCTGGTTGATAGGGGTCTGGTTGGCCGAGTGGATAGCGCGCTAGTCTCGGAATCCGGAGGTCCCGGGTTCGAGCCCACGTAGCCACTCGCTACATTAATTTCGACCTAGGCCGGTTTTTCGGCAAGATGAGAAGAGGGCTAAGACAGCCGTAACAGCCTCCCCGACGTCTCTGAAGTAATGCTCGAAAGGGCGGATTCCAGGGCTCGGGTTGAGAGTAAAATTAGAAAAGAGGACCTTCCTGGTTGAGAAAACCTGAAGGAAACTTAAGAAAATAAATTGAATTAACTGTCATCATTTTAGGCGTTTTACTGCCTCATTTCATGTAGCCTCGAAGAAGCGAAAGTCGCGTAAATTGGTAAATTTGATTGGTTGGTAAAACAGGAGAAGATTGTCATGAAAGATGGTTCTAGTGGCCTGATGCATTTCTAGACTTGACAGAAAGTGCTGGTATTCTCGATACCCTCGATCATGTTTCATGACTGATTCGCAACTACCGTCAATACTTGCGTAAAATCTGCACCTGATCAAATGAACCCCGATTTTTATTTGAGCTGATTTATAACATCAAAGTGGAAACCAAGGGCACCTTCTGGTACTGAAAACATGCGTTATTACCTGAATCCTAGATGACGGTCAATTAATTAGCGATAAAGTGAGTATTATTCGTGCAGTTGGCAATCAAAAGCCAGACGTCGATGTTACAGTGTCACCGAACAATACATCCCCCTCCCCCATTCATTAATCTGACTAAGTCAAAAATTGGTTCGAGGAGTATAAAAAGGCTTTAATTTTAGTAATGGAATTTAGTTAATGTTGAACAATTTCTGACAGTCACACATTATTTTTCATATTTAGTTGAATAATAATTATTCTTTTCATTAACTTCAGAATGTTGAAATCCGTCGTTTTTTCGCTCTGCGTCCTGGTAAGGACTTCATCTTTTTTTTTCTCATTGGCATCTAGTTTCTTTTAATTTATTTATAGCGGCAATTTTGTCCTTCTGGACGATTTGAGCGCAAGGAGGGGGAGAAAATATTTATTTTTCCGATTTACTTGAAATACCTGTATAGTGTAGGTACGTGTAAGTAGGTACAGAGAAAGTTATCTGTACAATTTATGTGCAGTTCGTTAGCTTGCAGAAAATACTCATGGAAATAATTCGATCCTCAGAACATCGAGAAAACGCTGCATTAAGCACATTAATTAAAAACTGCCAACATGAACTATTTTTTAATTTGTATCATTGTTCTTATCCTTCATCATTATAATTTCTTCGTTACTTCGTAGGTCGTTGTTAAATGCCAGCCAAACATGCCGCAGCAGCAACAGCCCCCAACGCTAGCTCAAAATTCTCAATCGGATATAACGCAGACCATTGGACAAGTTTACAGCGAGATTTTGCAAATTCAGTATTACTGCCAAAATGCCGATTCCAATATTCGAGCCGCTTTTGACATTTATCAACAACAGGGACTACAGATGGCTGCTGAAGAACAGCTTTTATTCCACGACACCTTCCACGCATGCAAAGCTTTTATCGATAATCTAACCTACTACGAAACAATGTATTACATTGTGGACCCCAAAACACTTGACAACTATTCGGATCCTTCTCAACTAGGGGCGAGCTTGAATACTGCCAACGGAAATGGCCAGTAATGGCTTGCAGTGAAACTATTGATAAGTTTGCCTAGTCATATAGAAAACGTTATAGTTGATGGATATCGTTATGGTGATATTGACTATATTACATAGATTCCTTTAAATTAACATACATTTTTTTTAATTGAAATTCATCATTAAGTGCCTAGTACTTAAGCCCGGTGTACACGATCAATTATATTGATGAAAAGTGCCAATAGAATTGAATGCATATGCGTAAGTTACCAATTAATTGAGCTCATGTCAATCAAAATTCTATTGAAATAGAATTTTGATGAAAAATTGTCAATTATATTGACGTCAATATAATTGATCGTGTACACCGGGCTTTACGTTAAGTAGCTTATTACCATTTATAAGAATCAACCACAATCATACACTTTCATGCCCAATATTACCTGCATGCAAAATTTACATTCAATAAAACAGTTATTTCAAAAGTTTTTATGCATATGTGATGGCTAATGAGTATAGGACCCGAGGACATTCTAGTTGGAGGGCTGAGTGCAAGGAGAGTAAATTCCTTAAACTGACTGACTATATGCTTTCTGAGATCATGTTTATGTAGTATTCTGTTTTTAGGGTGTGCCAATTCACTTTTTTGTTTTTGTTGTCCATAGCGCTTTCGGCTATTGCCCCATCTTCAGTGGAGTTCGATGGGTATTTCAACAAAAATGACCAAATTTAGCGTACACGTAAATATCTCAATAAATTATATATCTATGTAAGTTACCAAAAAATTAGTGGATTTCTAGGAAATGATCTTCTCTAATATTGTCACTAATTCAAGAACTCATATCCCGCCTCTACACATTCAAAAATGTGCGCTGAACACCTCAAAGTTCCATCGTCCTGGGTGTCACACACCATGTTTCCAAACACTTTTCTGTCTATAACATATATACCTTGAAGTATTTCTTTCGTAATAAAATATGAAAACATGGTTTTTAGACGCCGGAGTAGGATCCTGACATGATCATGTTGACCCCAATTGCACATTTAGGCTTCCAGATGAGTTAGAAATTGTGTCATATGGTTTTTGTTCAATCGCTTGGTCAATTTTTGTTGCTTCTTTCTGGTACCACTGATACAACTGTGTTGTTCAAAAGTAGCTCATCCACTTCGTGTCTGCGATCGAAACGCTAAGCATAGGTGAAATTCGGAACTATATCTGCAGACGCTCCTGCATCGGACATTCTACAAAGTACGTCTACCAAATCATTGAATGTAAGGAGTGCCACATTATCTCAAAACGATCGCTATAATATGATTACTTTTCAATAAGAGTTTACTTACCACCCCCCCCCCCCGATCACAGCCCTTAGTTTGCAGACCTAAATGTCACGCATGAAATAGAAGAGATGAAAACCAATTTTCACGTAACAACTTTTACAAACGGTCAATTTATTACAATGCGTCATGATAATGAAAAATTATTTACTTAGGCGCAGTTGGTACCTATTTCATAATCAAAAGCCAGACACACTGTTTGCTTATCACCCGCTATATGAATAGGTATAAGTACCTATACCTATATAGTTCTTTTCATTAATCAAAGTCAGCTACAAATTTTCTCGTCGAGTATAAAAAGGCGTTAATTTAGGCAATGAATTTAGTCGTTGAAAAATATCTGCTAGAAAGATATAATTTTATAGCGGTACTTATACCTATAATAATTTATCAACTTCCAGAATGTTTAAATTCATTGTTCTTCTGTTCTGTGCTGTGGTAAGAATCTGCTTTCTTTTCCTCAGGCTCTTGGTGCATTGAGCTCAAAGTCGATTAGTTTACTTTATCATTAATTTCAGCTGTTCAACTAAAGCGTTATCCTTCTGGATAATTTGTGTCCAAAGAGGAGACAAAACATTCATTTTTCCATATAGTTTTCAAGCACAAGTATCTTCGTTCATGAAAACATACCCAAAGCAATGCATCGTCGCTTATACATATTATGATAGCCGGTTATGAGCAACACTGAAATCAAGTTACAGAATATGCTAAGCAACAAAACATGTAGCATTAGCCATTATACTCTGTCGCTTGATCTCAAAGTTGCTTCTATATCTGTCATATAACCACTATGGAAAATCTCTGTTCAGGAAAGCATTATTTAGAATGCTGCACATTAAGTAGAATACTGCTAAACACACAAGTACGAACTGTACTTCGAATCAATTTACGTCACTTTCTTAATATAATACTTTATATTTCACAGATTGCTGTTCAGTGTCAGCCAAACATGCAACAGCAGCAGCCAATGCAATCTCAAAACTCAAAACCTGTTATATATGCATCAGGAGGAGTGTACAGCAATATTTTACAAGTGCAATATTTCTGCCGAAAGGTCTATACTGATACTCTTGCCACGTTTGATACATATCAACAACAAAGCAGACAGATGGATCCATTAGAAAAGCTATTATTTCAAGATTCTTACCACGGATGTGCACTTTTTCTCAAGGTTATGATCTACTTTGAGAATATATATACCATTGTAGACAATAGGCAAGTTGCCGATGGCGTTTCAGCGAATCCATCTCAGTGATGGAAGTCTGAATGCTGTCAGCAATCCAATACAGTTCTGCTGGCAGAGCTCCCAATAACAACATACTTACAAGGTTAAATTATTTTTTGAATGTGAAAGTTCATAAATGCCGGTTTGAAATGATTGTATTGAAGGTATTACACAGGTTGGTATCTTTTTTATTAGGAATTATATAAATTTATAATTGGAATTCATCTATAGGAACCTATATAACAATTTAATATAAGAATCAACTATATATGGTATCTACAGGTATACTTCTACGTCTATTGTACAACCATGTGTAAAATTCATATTCAATAAACCTATATTGTTTCTACCTAATGTTTTTTGTACTTATGTTGTTGTAAAAGTATAATGCGTGATGAATTTTAATGTACCGAGACCTACATAATGGTGGATATCTATCAAAAGAGAGTTAGAAGATGTTTGTAACAAATAACGTTTTTTACTTTGCCGATGAATATAATGCATGTTGACACACACGCAAATAGTTATTATTTTCAGTTAGGCAATGTGACCCAAGTTCAGTTTGATACCAACAATGGTGGATTAATAATTGTGGTGGGACGTATGGCGATGCACGCATGCCAAAGTGGCCCCTGAGACACCGCACCCCCGGCCACAGGAACTACCCTTTCGGAAGGACCGTCAGTGACCGGAAGGACCGTCAGTGACCGGAGGGACCAACAATGGTGGATTGAAGGTAAGTATAGAAATGAGGAATTAGAGTTTGAGTATTTAGGAATTTCAATCCCGGGTTCGAGCCCATGCACGTAGCAACTCGCTACATTTCGACCTAGGCCGCTTTTCCGACAAGACGAGAAGAGGGCTACGACAGCCCCAGCAGCCTCCCCGACGTCTCTGAAGTAATGTAGATTCCAGGGCTCGGGTTGAGAGTAAAATTAGAAAAGAGAAGTCAACTCACATAAAGTTAATATACAGGGAAACAATCAAAGTTTTACGTATTTTCGAAGAACCTTCAAGATAGAACTGTGAAATATAGAGTAATTGAAAAAATTAAGGGGTCATTTTCGATGCTTTCACAAAAGATTAAATTGCCCCAATCTGTCATCACTGGTTTGAAGGGATGGTCGAATTCGGGAATGGTACTGGTTATCGCTGACAAATACTTGTATTACCAGCACTTTCAATACACATTTTGTACCACCATGGTAATTATATGATTAATGATTAGTTGTTTCAACATTCAACTTTTGACAGCACTTAATATTTTGGATTATAACATCAGCTGGAAGCCGAACCATCATCTATCACATTCCACAGTCAGGTCTTCTGTTACCTCTTTCCAATATCCGAAGCGCTCTGAATTTTTCCCTCGAAGTTCTTATTTCTTAAATAAATTATGATAAGGGAAACAAATTTTCGATGATAACTTACCCAATGCGCAAAATCCCACCAGTTACCCGGGTAGCTAAAGGGGAACCAAGGGTAACTGATGGGTTTCTAGGTAATCTGAGGGCAATCTGAGATGACCGAGGGTTGCAAATGGGTAACTTTTCCGCGGGTAACTAGAGGGTAACCGATAGCGCATCGGGTAAGTATTCTGAGGTCCTTGTAGGTACATATGTAACTGAAAGATTTCTCATACCAAAGTCTAAGCGAACCTAAAGTATACATATAATTATGGAATGAGGGAAGAAAAAAGGAGGTTATTGGACCCACAAGGAAAATTACTGGCACAGGTTTCATAATAGGCAAAAATAAATTAAAAAAGTCAAGTTTTACTTTCCTGTTTTCTACTGAATATACGTATTACTATTATTACTCTAAGTACATATTATACAATAAGTATCTACCTAATAGATTACCAGCCAGTAGTGTCTGAGCGGAGGGCAGGGGGTTTGGCCTTGCCTAAAGGAAGAGGACGTGTCAATGGGGGTGCTAAAGTTAGAAAAACCACTACTAGATAAAGTCGAAAAGAAGTTCCAAACCCCCGGCTACGCTACTGTTACCAGCCTACCAGCCGTTTTTTTTGTTTTTTTTTTGTTTTTTTGCGAAGCATTCTACTAAATACACAAAACACTGACTTTTTCATACATTCTTTTCCTATTCCTCCCAGGAAATACAAAAGTAATGCCCATCTTACGAGCCGACAAAAATATTCAAAGTCCGGCCCAACATATTCATAAAAATAACAGCCTGACAACCCTGAGTGCATATAAATTATTAAGAGCTATTTCCGATGCGCAATCAGTTACCCATTTTCAACCTCAGTTATCCGCAGACTACCCAGAAATTCGTCAGTTCCCCTTGGTTCCCCTTTAGTTACCTGGGTAACTGGCGGGATTTAGTTACCCTCCAGTTACCCGCGGAAAAGTTACCCATTTGCAACCCTCAGTTACCCTCAGATTACCCAGAAACCTGTCAGTTACTCTTGGTTCTCTTTTAGTTACCGGGTAACTGGTGGGGTTTTGCGCATCGGGTTCAGATATTCCCACCAAAATGTTGGTTATACAACCCGCAAAATTTCAGCGACTCTTGCGGATCATTACTTGTTGCCTAGTCACAGGTGATCCCATCATGATCAGTCTTTTTTTCTTTCAGTTTACTAACAGATCACGCTCATGTTTCAAATGAACATAATGCACAGCAGATGTAACTAATCACTGAAAATGACACACATCAAATTAGGTGATATACGCGTTAACAAAAATCTCAATTGTTTGCTAAGATCCTGTTACATACAAAAATACGTAAATTTTTATGTGGCAAACTTCTGTAGAGTTCTTTCATACCCATGATTTAATACTGGTAGATTTTGAGGGTACTGGGTACCTACTATTTAAGTTCAAATTGCAGCATATTAGGAAAATATTTGATTACAAACTCAGTTCTCTGCCTAACGAACCCAACCACATTTATAAAGTGCCCTAATAAGGCCCAGCCCCGTAATAAGGCCCAATGTACCAAACTCGAAGCGAAAAATTAGAAACTATCAATCGGGACGCGGCTTTAAGCAACTTGCACAAAGTGGGCCTTATTTTGGGGCATCTTACCTTATACTGATACCTGTATTTTTATTTTCTAGTGAGTGAATTGATCTCACCATTTCATCTCTCGCGCTTATTGTCAAACCATTGGGCCTCATTTACTTGAATGAAGATAAAGATTTACTGATGTCTGAGAGGTAATTGTCATTATAGACTAGTAGAGACATAGATTCAAATAGAAGAGCCTAGCCCCCCCCCCCGATCCAATGTAGTGAAAGACCTCCTCCCAGGAAATTTGAAAAAACATATAAAGGGCGAAGGTATGAAGTCATGATGAAATATCTTAGCCCCTCCTCAGTTTTTCAGATTCCAAAACCAAGATAATCGCCTTAACATCTGTCATTTCTAGAACTAATTCATTCTATTCGTTTTGCACTTTATCTACAGATGGTTTTAAGAAATGAATAGTTTCCAAAATATTAGGTCAGTATTGAAGAACATGTGTACAATGTAAGAGAGGAGCTGATGGAGGTTTCGATGAGAGCAGGAACGTAGGAACTGGAAATGGATACGTGAAAAAAGAATTCTTGTGAAGCAGCCAGCCTCTTTTTCGTTAGATTTCGATCCACATTCTATTAGCAAATTTATATATTATTTCCTGTATTTGCTTTTTCTATTCCATAATTCTAGCTTCGCAACCGATTGCTATCAAAATGCTTCCATAATGTAGTAGAATGGTAGTTACATATTACCTATACTTGGAAAAAACATCTCTCAGGAAATAATTTCAATAAATTAATTTAGTTTTGAGGAAGCTTTGAACTGTGTGATTCTGGAGTGTTGCTCGTGCACCAGAGAAACAAAATCAACGTATTCTTGCTAATGTCTCAGACTTCATCTCCTCATTATTTGTTTCCATGTCTAATATCTATAACGATACGTCGAAAGAAGTTAATTTTCTTATTTCTACCACTCCTATTCTTTAATTTAATCACTGGCCCGCATAATGAAACCTTCTCGAATCTGATTATGAATTCAACGGAAATTGTAACTTTTTTTTCCGATCAGACCAGAAACATGAGATTTACCATCTGGCCAAATACTGTTTCATTTCTATGTGACGAAATTACCTCATATTTACCTAATATGTGCGTACGTACCTGATTAATGATTGTATTATAAACATCATAACCACAAAAAGTACGCATCCTTTACATCAGTCCGACCATTTTCGCAAATAATGGTAACTATAAAAAAGGAGAATTAATTACAAAAATGTGGTAAAACTAATTTGCAAGCAGATGTCTCGTGAAATCACGTACAGTCTTAAACAAATAGCTTGAATAAAATATAGAAATCGTGACACCAGAAAAGGTTTAAAAAGGGATGTACGTCTTTCAACGGAATCAGTTATTATTGGGGAATACTTGCAACATAAGCAATTTATTTGTAAATTCTTAATTCTTGATAACGCTTCATCATCATGCTGAAATTCGCAGCCTGTTTCCTGCTGTGCGCATTGGTAAGTAACTTAAATTGTTTAAAAAAAAAAGAGAAAAAAATAAAAAAAAGATAATACCTAATAAGAAGTATTAATAAGTAGGTATAATGGCTGGCTATTTACTTTTACGGTCTCAATCCAGTCTTAGAGAAAAATTTGAAATTTTGACAATTTTACATATACCTTAAGCAAGCTTTAACATAGAGTAGTAGAAGTTCCATATTACTTTAGCATTCTCGTATTACCTACCTACATTCGATCCAATTTTATTAACGAGATTACAGAAGTTATTTCGGAGATGGGTACTTTCCATTTTTAATACAACCCATCAACTCAAGCAAAATATTGGTCTAAGTCCATCAATATCAACAATACATATATTCTAATTTCACAGGCCGTTGTCAAATGTGAAGTAACAGCATCAATTGGAGCAGGTGCAGGAGCAGGGTTGACTGCTAGTGTAGGAAAACAACAACAACAGCAACAACAATCTCAAATGCAAAACCAAAATCAGAATAATGTCGATTATGAATCAGAAGCTTTCTTCAATATTGACCAGTTGAGTTATGTTTGCGCGGACGCTATGTATAATATCGAAACAGTTCTAAGTAATGCTTGGACACAAGGAACTACTATATCTGACGTGGAACTGATGCTATTCCAAGTTACGTTTCATGCGTGTGGCGTTCAACGAGACACTTACAACTATTACTTGAGCCAAGTTCTTGTTGCAAATAGCAGTTCTAATTCGCAGCAACAGCAACAGCAGCAGCAGCAACAACAGCAGCCACAACAGCAACAGAACTGAGATAATTAGTTACTCAATGTTTTTGAAACAGTCAAGTTAGAAGTTACCTATACACTTATACACCAAAGTTTATTCATTACTCTTATTAACGATAAGATCGTGTAATGAAACCTATGTATCTATATTGTTTCATTTCTAAGATTATTGTAAATGGCTAGCACCTACATTTGTTTCCATAAATCACCATATAGCAGTGTATACGTCTCATATACAAAAATAAGTACTTAACCATTATGTAAGTGATGTAAAGAAACAATAGCTGAAAGGATTATATCCTGTTTTTCTCAAAAATTAGCAGTTTTTCATACCTACCTACATAATAATGACTTCTTTCAAATATATGTGTCACAGTAACTCTTGTGAAATGATAAGAAAGAAGAATCACTGAAGTTCTCAAACATTTTCGTTTACACTTTAACAAAGATTCGCTACATAATAGGTACCAACTTCAAATGGTTTCTCGTTAACTCACACGTACCTATAGATAGTCTATACGTATAACACTTGAAAACACAATTTTGAAATGGATGTACAAGTAATAATGAAATGATGTTCGAGGACGGAGTATCTAAATCATGTTTTGCTGTACCAAAGTAAGGAATACCTAACTGCGCAAGCATATTTAAAACCATGAACATTTATTCAGTTGATATTCAGCGGACATAACCACTTCTTTTCAAGCATTATGTCACATGAATTCTATATAGACTGTCTACTAGATAAGAATATTCGCTTCCCACTTCTCTTCTACTCCGTCTATAGCCAGGTTGCTTTGCGACCTAGTAATAGAGTCGGCCTTTCAGCTGAAGTCTGGGCGGCTATTCCCCTAACCAACTTCAAACAAAAAGTACAAAAGTACAATCGTACTTGGACGCAGTTTGAGAGTAAAGGAACCAACCAGCAAAAACTGTTTTCTGAGAACACGTGATTCTAAGTTCAAGAGCCATGTAAAAACTATATGACATTAGCGTTTACTGATATAAGCTTTGATTAATGTGAGTACACATTTTTGAATCCGGGGCCGAATTCTGAAAAATTATACTTTTTATGCTTTTTCCAACTATACTAATAACTCATTTTGTTTACAAAAATGTCAGCTGGTTCACGCCGACTCAAATTTCAGCAAGAATCAAACACAATATTACAAACCTCACAAAATGAACTCCTTTCATCGATTCCTTATGTTGATGCCTCGAGTCACTTTTGCTGAGACAGTAAGCACGGTGTAAAACCATCTAGCTATTTGTTTCTTTTACGCACAATTACGTTCATTTTTACATTTAAAACCACAAGGGCCACTGTTAAAAGCAAACGCGATTCATTCTCGTGTATCTCAAACATCAATTGATAAGAAAAATAAGAGCCAATGGAAGACAAACCCAAACCATTGACATCACACGTCGCGTAGAATGTAGAACTATTTTACATCAATTGATAAGAAAAAGAGCCAATGGAAGACAAACACAAACCACTGAAGTCACGCGTCGCGTGGAACTATTTTTTAATTGTATAAAATACTTACAAAGATTTTTACTTCGATTGAGATATGCATATCTCAAGAGGGGAAGATGTTTCGAATCAATCGAATTAAAGAAAATGAGAATCAAATTTTCTTCCTAGTACATAGTGTTGGAAGAACGCAAAACTCATCGTTCCCATACCCCGTTTGTTCTTCTCTAACTGCATGGTTCTCATTCATGTTCTTTGTTCTCCTTACCTCAAAATTACGAACGTCCCCGTTCTTGTTCTCGTTCCCATTTCCATATTGTTCCCCTTCCCATTCTAGTTCCTATCTTGGTCCTGTTCCCATTCCAGTTTCCTATTCTTGTTCTCAATCCCATTATGTTCTCGTTCTAGCATTCTCATTCTGAGAATGAGAACCAAGAACATGCCGTTTTTCTTCTCGTTCTCGTTTGTTCTTCCAACACTGTTCTAGTGGTATCAATGATCACCTGTAACCTAAGTTACCCAATGAATTTTGTTATTCTTTACATTATCTATTGGGATGGCTACGGGAAATATGTAAATGCATATTTTTATAGGGTGCAGCTTATACAACATATGAACACTGTTTAACAAAAGGGAACTAACCCACATTTGAAAAGAGCATAAAACGTAGAATTTTTCAAAATTGGGCCCCTGATTTGAAAATGTGTACTCATGTTCAAAAAAACTTATCAGTAAACGCAATGCCATATAGTTTCTACATGGCTCTTGAACTTTGAATCATGTGTTCTCAAAAAGCGGATTTTGTGGGTGAGTTCCCTTTTGTTAAACAGCGTCCATATTTGTGTTTTCTTTGTGATTCATAAAATTCTGATGACAATACTGAAATTTTATAGCGCATATTTTTGCATATTTTGACTATAAATGCCTACTCGTATTTTGCATATTTGAGCCATTTTTAGAGCATATGTGTGCATATTTGAGGGTTTTTGGGCATATTTTCACCAATACCTAGAAATTATTGTAAAAACAACTGAAAAATAAGAACAAAACCAAGAGATTTCAAATTTGTTACGGGGGAAGTTTAATTTTCTTCATAAAACAGAACTGACATGAAAATTTTTCAGTTTTCAAAGCTTTCAAGTCAGCAGAGACGCCGCAGGCTCATTGCTCACTACCGATGTTACGTATAGTGTTACCACGTTATTCAGCTTCAAGAGCACTTTAATTTGACACCCATGTCGCTATCCAGAGTTTTCAGAGCATACCTATTTTTACATATTCGGATTTTTTAGAACATATTTTTGCATATTTGGGGTCAGATAACTGCATATTATAAGCGCATATTTCGACATTTCAAGTGCATATTTCACGCAGCACTAGTGATCATGAAGATTTTTCTATTTAAAAGTACACATGATCACCCTTTCATTTTCCCCCGCTAACACCCGCACAGGTGATTTTGCAGCGGACTCTAGTGCAGGTTTATATCCCAATACTAAAAGCCAAATTAAACATGTGGTGTATTCAGTGGCGCACCCAAGGGGGGGGGGGCTAGGGGCTATGGCCCCCTTAGACTCAGCCGTCCCTTGAAAATTTTAAATGTTACTCCACAAGTTTACAAATATTTATATTCAACTGATGTTATCTAGCGAAAGTGCCTAGCGTTTGATTGAGACCTAACTTGCTTCGAATTTAGCCCCCTCCTTAGATAATTTCTGGGTGCGCCTATGGGTGTATTCTTGCTGGTTCTTGCTGCTTCGAGGAGTCATGCCAGAAAAAGAAAAGGGAAGGCTAGAAGAGACCTGTGTTCGTCGTCAGAATCACGAATTATGATCTAACTTTTTTTAGAATGTAATAAAGTTTGCTTACAGTTCTCGTTTCTCTTTTGCAAATTGTTTTTTCCTATTTACTCGCCTCCATATAAACAAACTACAATAAAGAAATTGTGTGTTCATCAGGTTGTTAATTACATAGTTTTTTAACTTCATGTAACAAAGGCCTAGGTGAAAGATGCTCACACAAAAAAAAACTCACAAACTACCCAGGGTCATCCAGTGTTTTTGTAGGGCTAGGGGCACAGAAAACCGTGGCCAGGAGTTTTCCTTTCCTTCTGGAGCTACCTATCTTAAACCATTGTAAAAAATTCCTTTTCAAAAAGGATTTCTTCTGTAAGAAATTCCTTCTCAAAAAGGATTTCTTCTTTTTTCCCCATGGATATGGCCAGCTGACTCTATACTCTGCAAAAAGATCTGCAGTAATTCGCATGAACTGAAAACTGCTTTTCTGCAGCAACACCTACAATAATCTCGTTCAGTCACTTTGTTCACCCACAAGGTACAAGAAGAAGTTGTTGGAGAATATCCAGTTTATTAAAGTCAGTTTTGAATCGATTGCACTTTAAAAATACATATCTATTCACAGTCCACTGAAAGGATAAGTACAGGTATTATTAAGTAACTACCTAAAATAGTTTGCAACAATAGGCGCAATATACTCCTGTATTACACTAGTAAAGCGGTTTGTTTTTGGTTGTCAAAGGTAAATTGGAGAAGTTTAACTAAAAATAGCTGAAAGTACTCGTACTTTTGTCAAATCCATGTATAAAAGTAGACTGCATCTATGTAATTCCTAGTTCGGCTTGGTTCCCCTGTGTATAGCTTAAGCTCAGTCAGAAGGTGCGTATTCTAAAGAGCAAAGGCAAACGAAGAGACAGGGACAAACAGAAGATGAAGAACCAGCCTGGAAATTTGGAGACCAGATGCTATCATGACGCTGACTTAAATGTAGCGCCCTGATGTAAATTGGGGCTGTCTCCTAAATAGGAAAAACACAATGGAACTCGATCGACGCTACTGGGTCCAGCGCAAATGAAGCGTATTTTTGGCCTCATGCTGGAATCGGCGCCCAACGCATTTCTAGAGCCTCAATAATTTTCAAGTGGGAACAAATAACGAATTATTTGCTTGTTCCGTCAAAATCCACTTTTTTTAATGTATTTTTCCACCCTTGCTTTTTATCTTCTATTTTGAGTACCTTACAATTCCTATAACTAAATGTAATGGATTATTATTTTCTGCAAAAGTTCATAGAATTTCAGGTGAGATAATCGGCATAAATGAGAAGGGGAGGAGGTAATTTGAAATACACTTACATCCACACTCTGATAATATGATGATAAATCCCCAGAAATACAGGATAAGCATGAGGCAGTTCAATCTCAAATTGACAAGGGCATGGATTCATGCCCTCCGACCCTCTTAACTGGCACATTGGAGGATTTGAGAGAAGTTACACGTTAGTAAAGGGTAAATAACTTCCATTTTTCAATGAAAATGTGTATATTTATGTTTCCAATAACATTATTTTACTATCTTATAGGTATCTATTTTCTGTGTGACTATAATTACATAAGTATGTACAATCGACGTAAAGGGTACCTATGCATTAGGTATATAAATATTACAGTTATTCCGGTAGTTAAAACACAAAAGACCAGTAGCTTTGAGACATGTCCTAGTCAGTCCCCCGTGTTCTCGACCAGGGAGCTTTGTTCCATGTTCCCAGCTAGTAATCCTGGCTCCATGTTCGCGACTTGGGGTCCAGGTTTCCTGTTCTCAGTTAGTAATCCCGGTTCAGTGGTCGCGACTGGTTCCCTATTCTCAGTCGGTAATACCTCCTCTGTGTTCGCAACTGGTTCCATGTTCTCAGTCAGTAATCCTGGTTCCCTATTCTCACTCGGTAATACTACCTCCGTGTTCACGACTGGTTCCGCGTTCTTGGTCAATAATCCTGGTTCCCTATTCTCAGTCAGTAAACCCTCCACCGTGTTCACGACTGGTTCCGTGTTCTCGGTCAATAATCCTGGTTCACAATTCTCAGTCGGTAATCCCTCCTCCACGCGCTCAGCTTGTGATTCTTTTTCCGGGTTGTGAGTGTTTTCAACGTGGAGTCTTTCTTCCACGTCCTCGAGCATTGACTGCTGTTCCATGTTCTCGTTCATTAGTTCCTGTCCCGTGATCGCAGTCTGTGATTCCTCTTCCCTGTTGTCAATCGGTGAGCTTGGTTTTGTGTCTTCAGTTGGTAATGCCTGCTCTGTGCACTCAGTCTGAGCACCTTCTTCCGGGTTGATTTCTTGTGCCGTGTTCTCAATCAGTGGTTCCGGTTCCATATTCGCGGTCAGTGGTCCCTCCTCATCATACTCAGACTGAGATTCCTCCTCCGGGGTTTCAATGTTCTGGACCTGGAGTCCCTGCTTCGTGTCCTCGGTCATTGGTCCCTCTTCCATGACCTCAGTTTGTGGCCTATGTTCCGTGTTTTCTGTATGTGGTTCCGGTTCTGTGTTCTTGATCAGTAATCCTTGGTCATTCGCGTTGTCAACTTGGGATCCCTCCTCCGGGTTATCACTGTTCTCGATTATTGGTTTCCCGTTCATGACCTTGATCAGGGGTCCCGGTTCTCTGTTCTCAGTCGGCTGTACCCGTTCCGTGTTCTCATCCTGTGATCCCTTCTCAGGGGTTTCAGCAGTCAGCGGTCCTTTGTAAAACCACGGCATAGGTCTATTTTCGTTGAGCAAAGCTTGATGATACGCAGCAGAAATATCCAACACATTCTGACACAAATTGAATGTTATATCCATGTGGACTTCTCTGACTATTGCAGCGCTGCCACCATTGTAGAAACTTCTCTCATTTAGCTTTAACTGGCTTTCGTACTTTTGCACCATGTCGACAAACCGATAACAACTACAATAAAATTTATAGAGTTCTTCGTAAATATCGTCTCTTCCTCGAACTATTAATCCGTCGTGGATAATTTCTCGAGTAATTGCAGGGTATACCAAAGGAATATCGTATCCAAGTATATTGTATTCAACATGTTCTAGACGAGGATCGATTACTGAAGCTAACGTCCCATGAATCTGGAAACAGTTTAGAACATCTGAGTATCGAGTTTTTTGAAATTCTGAGACCTGGCTGGGTGAGTGATGAATTGAAGGACTAAGACATATTATTTAAGGCGAATGTCAGAGGATTACGTTAAGAATGTGAACATGTATAGGTACAGGTGCAGTATACTGGCAGGCGATTTTCAATAGCATTTAAGATCAAAAGACCAGGATCAGTAACCAATATGTGATCCCAATGTGAATGTAACTAGAAGGTAGGTCCACTTTGAAGTATCCCGCAAAATTTCACCCGTCTTCCTGCGCACATAGTTACCTCCACAAAAATAATAGGACAATTGAAATGTTGAGATAGAGCGCTGTTTTTTAACACTACGAGTATGGAATGAAATGCTGTTTTCCATAACAACAACAGAAAACTATGGCGAGAGCACCAATTATGAGTACAGATCGAAGAATTCTCCTAAAGCTTCCATAAGACCTGTAGTGACCTTTTTGAAATTTATATCCCTAGTGGACCAACCCTCTAAAGGAAACTTTCTAAATGGTTTCTAAAGCTTCCCCCAATCGAGCCCGTATTTTAAACTAATGTCAGTGTGCACCTACACAGAGGATGTAATTTTGTACTCAATAGAGTATCCTCTCCAGAATGCCTTTTTCTTTCAGTACCTACGTTATTTAATACATTTTATTGTATCCATTTAAATGCAAAAGGTACTAAGCAAATATCTTACCACAGATGCTATCATCAGCAAACAAATCGAAAATTTAGTGATTCTCAACCCTGCGCGCCCCATTTCACGTCGAACCTTCCTCAGTTGCACAGTAAAAGGTATTTAATTTAGAAAATGACGAACGCTTCCCCCGAAAAATAGCTGCAGCAAAATTAATGGAATTACGCACGAAACCAGATACTAACGAGTTAATTAATAGTTATTGCCTTCTATGTACAAATTCATAATTTTTTCGATCGAAATCTGTTTATTACAGCTATTACGTCAATGTAGTAGCAAGGATTCCGTAATTTCACCATGAAATTAACCTTTTTTTCACAAATGACGCTAGTGAATTAATAAGGCAGCAGTCAAGACCATGGCTGCATTATTAAAAGAGGAAGGCTTTCCTCCCCAGTGTGGGTAAATTAATAAGGCAGCAGACAAAACTATGGCTTGATAGAAGACTGAGGTTTTACGAGAAAGCAAAGTGATAGAATACTGATTTCTTCACCCCCTCCGCAATAAATGAACACGTCAGCATGTACAAAACAATATTTTATTGAACACAAATAACAAAATACTAGGTATTACAAACAGAAGTTTAAATTTAAAAAATCACATGAATTGTTCGATTTATAAGTATTAGGGTTTCCTCAGTTTCCAGTTCACAGGGAAATAATAGGATGTAGCAAATCACAGAAAAAGTATATTAGCTTGGAAAGTACCTGTAAGTAGTGCACACTATAACTGAATGACAGTAATGGCAGACTGTTTGATCAATTTTTGAAAGTATCGAATACGAGATTCCATCTCACGTTTTCTGTACTTGCACATAGTTTCATGACGACGTAAGAATTGACTTCGGAAGAAGCCGCTCCCAAGCAGGTACCGGCAGCCACATTATATATGGCCGTATTTTTCTAGAAACAGAAACAGTCACATAGACATTATTATTGAGGCAACCTGGAAGAACGTTGAAAATTATTAGGATAATTGGAGGCTTCATTACCTTCACCGACACTTACTCCGTTTCAATTTCTTGCAAGGTACTTGCTTTCTGCCTCTGTCAGTCACTCTGTTTACACATTCACAGTTTGCCTGCCTGGCATTCCGCTGGTGAGTCATTCTATCTCTGTATCTTTATCTGTTTGTCAGACAGGATAACTACCCGACTGTCTAACTTTACCTTCTGTTTGCATGTTGGTCTTATGGGCCTGCCACCTGTCTGATCTTGGAGTAACAAAGGTGCCACTACAGTGTTTCAGATTTTCAGGCAGGCATCCCGCCCGGCATTTTTACTCAGCTGTGGCGAGGACTGGAAAAGCCACGGTTTTAGAACACTGAGATTTTCATATTAGATTAAACTGTGGTATCTCGAATTCAAAAAGTGAAGAACCTTGAGTTGAAATTTGAGATACTGAAGAAGTACACGGCACGGCAGTCACAGAGTGGGGCTAATGAACATGGTTTTCCTGATATGATGAGTACGTAATGTACATAACATTACTTTTACACTACAGCCTTGAAACAGATGTTTCGACCCACCAATTGGGACATAGGCCTCCTTGATCAATTATTTTGATATAAAGGTTATAGTCAAATTCCCCCAGGTGACAAGCCATTACTAGAGAATGGCAGGCCACATAGCTAAGGGGAAAATGGTACGAATTTCTCCTTCAGTTGAGCCATTCTCAGGCTCGAAGCGGAGATAACGTCGAAATTCACATACCCCAGATGACAGCGCATCGATTTATAAGAGTACAATATTCTAGTAGGCATCGTATTTTTTGGAAAACTTGTTACATCGTGTTTTCTAAATACTCGAAACATCAACATCTTTTATTATTATTATTTTTAAATCAAAGGTACAGAAATAAGTTTGTCAAACCGCAGAGTGGAAACTTCCGAACACAAAAATCCACTTCA
Organism: Acanthococcus lagerstroemiae; assembly: GCA_031841125.1. NCBI lineage: Eukaryota > Metazoa > Arthropoda > Insecta > Hemiptera > Eriococcidae > Acanthococcus > Acanthococcus lagerstroemiae. Next base: position 45,716,672 of record CM063114.1, on the reverse strand, counting down.
CAAGGCTAACAGTCGATGTGATGCAACTATGAGTACCTACATTATAACAAGTGAGACAAGAGGGGGGAATAAAGTTGAGAACTTGGGAAACTTGTGACATCGCGTTCTCCGGATACTCGGAACATCGTACGCTTTTTCTTCAAATCAAACTACAGAAATGCGTAAGTCAAAACCTCAGAGAGGAGACTTTCAAACACAAAGTTTAACGTCACAGGCGGGCTAACAGTCGACGTAATGCAATTATGAGAACATTACAGTAAGTAAGGGAGGAGTGGTGGGGGGGGGAGGTATTAACGTTGAGTACGTGGAAAACTTATAACATCGTGTTCTCTGGATACTCGGAATAATGTTTTTTTTTTTTTCAAATCAAAGGTACAGAAATGCGTTAGTCAAAACCGCAGAGTGGAGACTTTCAAACGCAAAGATCAACTTCATAGAACCAACTGTCGACGTAATGCGACTATGATCAGGGTTGGGCATCGAGTCTCCAAAACTGACTTAAGTCCAAGTCACGAGTCATTTATTTTGTTCAGAATCGAAATCCGAGTCGTGAGTCTACGATTTTAAAAGGACTCGAGTCCGAGTCCCAAAGGAATCTTTTTACACTGATTTTATCTTTACTTTTCAATAGTGAGAGTGAGACATAATATCAATAATTCTGCCAGTTTATACTATTGTACCTATATTCGGATACCGCCAAAGCGCAAACCTGCTATCACTATCAGGCTATCAGCAATCACCACAAAAAACAAGTACAACTACAAGCACTAGGTCAGGTCACTTCCCATTATTTTCAACGCACGGACTGTCACAAGAGAAAGACAACTAAAAAATGTCTGTCCTGTCTTACTTTGTGATTAAGATAATCTAAAAATAAATTATTTAAAATATTTTAACAATTTAATAAAATTTATTTTTAAATATTAACTTTCATTAAATTTTTTAGTTTTAATTTTCATTATTTAAATAATCTAAAATACAAAAAGAATTTAATTTAATTAATTCTTTAAAATTTTTAATTTTTTTTTTCAATTTTATTACAAAAATTATTAATCGCCCTATTCATATGACGCGCTTTATCTCTTGCTATAAGAAAAATGCCTTTACAGAGGGTTTTTAGTTGTCATTTTCTTCTGACAATCTGTGTGACTTTACTTTCCAGCTTCCAGGGTTGCAAATTGTAAATTTATATTTTGCAGTTCGCAAAATTCGTGATTCAAATTTTGAAATCAAATAATTATTGCCAAAGTAGAGGACTCTCAAATTTGAGGCTGTAAACCAGTAAAAGTCCGAGTCACAAGTCCTGAAAAAGAAAAGACTCGGAACCCGAGCAACAATTCCCAGATAAGGACTCGAGTCCTTTTCATTCGAGTCCTGCCCGACCCTGACTATGACAACATGAAGGTATGTAAGGAAGGAGTTAGGGGGGGGGGATAAAGTTGAATACTTGGAAGACGTGAAACATCGTGTTTTCTCGGTACTTGGAGCATTGTGTTGTTGTTTTTTTGTATATTTTTCAAATCAAAGGTACGGAAATGCATGAGTCAAAATAGTAGAGTGGAGAACTTCAAACACAAAAATTAACTTCACAGGGCTAACTTTCGACGTAATGCAACTATGAGAACATCTACATTGAGTTATGAAGGAGTGGGGAGAGGGAGATACAGTTGAGTACTTGGAAAACTTATCGTTCCATCATGTTCTCTGGATAATGAAAACATCTACATGGATCTTTTTTAAAATCAAATGCGCAAAAATACGTTAGTCAAAACCGCAGAATGGAGACTTTCAAGAACAAAAATAAATTTCACAGAGTCAACAGTCGACGTAATGAAAATAGTGGAGTGAGGGGGGGGGTCAAGTTGAATACGTGGAAACATATTTTTATCGTGTTCTCTGGATACTCGAAACATCGACATGGATATTTTTTTAAATGAAAGGTGCAAAAAAGGACGTTAGTAAAAACTGTAGAGTAGAGACTTTCAAACGCAAAATTTAACTTCACAGGCGGGCTAACAGTCGACGTAATGCAACTATGAGAACATTACAGTAATCGAGGAAGGGGTGATTGGGGGGGGGGATAAAGTTGAATACTTGGAAAAATAGTTACATAGTGTTCTCTGGATGTACTCGAAACATCGACATAGATCTCTTTTTAAAATCAAAGGTACAGAAATACGTTAGTCAAAAACGTAGAGTGGATCAGACGCTCAAACGCAAAAATCGACTTCATAGAGCCAATAGTCGACGTAATGCAACTGTGACAACATTAAAGTAAGCGAGGGGCAGGAGGGGGGGGGGAATAAGGTTGAATATTTGGTAAACGAGTAACATGTTCCGTGTGTAGGGTGTGCCAATTCACTTTTTCTTCTTCTGTATTCCAGAGCGCTTTCGGCTGTTATGTCATCATCAGTGGAAAGGGTACACCACTGATGATGGCATAACAGCCGAAAGCGCTCTGGAGTACAGAAGAAGAAACAGTGAATTGGCACACCCTACATAAGGAATATTACCAAGTTCACTTACACTCAGAAATGGACACTGAGTAACATTGTGTTCTCTGGTACTCAAAACATCCTGTCTTTGTTTTTCAAATCAAATGTACAGAAATGGATGAGTCAAAACGGTTGAGTGAAGACTTTCAAACACAAAAATTAACTTCACAGGGCTAACTGTCGACGTAATGCCACTTTGAGAACATCTACAGTCGGGCCGGAGGGGAGGGGGGTGTAAAACTGAGTACTTGGAAAACTTATTACACGCTGATCTCTATATACTGGAAACAATGATATATGGATCTTTTTTTTTTTTAAATCGAAGGTGCAAAAATATGTTAGTCAAAACCGTGGAGTGGAGACTTCCAAACACAAAAATTAACATCACAGATGGGCTAACAAGGAATGGGTGGGGGTGGGATACAGTTGAGTACTTGGAAAACTTGTTATATCGTGTTCCCTGAATAATAGGAACCTCGTATGTTTTTTTTTGCTTCCCCCCTCCCCCCCCCCAACAAAAATCAAAGGTACCGAAATGCGGTAGTTAAGACCTCAGAGTGGAGACTTTCAAACACAAAAGCTAACATCACAGGGCTAACAGTTAACATAATGCAACAATGAGAACATGTATAATGAGTTAGGAAAGAGTGGGGAGAGGGCGATAAAGCTGAGTACTTGGAAAACTTATTGTTGCACCATGTTCTCTAGTTAATGGATACATCTACATGGATCTTTTTTTAAAAATCAAATGAGCAAAAGTATGTTAGTCAAAACTGCAGAATGGAGACTTTCAAAAACAAAAATAAACTTCACAGAGCCAACAGTCGACGTAATGCAACTATGACCACATTAAAGTAAGTGAGGGAGGAGTGGAAGGGGGGGAGTCAAGATGAATAATTGGAAACCTTTTTTTATCGTGTTCTCTGGATACTCGAAACATCGACATGGATAATTTTTTTTAATGAAAGGTGCCAAAATACATTAGTCAAAACTGTAGAGTGGAGACTTTCAAACATAAAATTTAACTTCACATGGGGGGGGGGGGATAACAATCGATGTAATGCAACTATGAAAACATTGCAGTAATTGAGGAAGGGGTGATGGGGGCGATAAAGTCGAATACTTGGAAAACTAGTTACATAGTGTTCTCTGGATGTACTCGAAACATCAACATGGATCTTTTTTCTAAATCAAAGATGCTAAAATACGTTAGTCAAAAATGGAGAGTGGAACAGACACTCAACCACCAAAATCTACTTCATAGAGCCAACAGTCGACATAATGCCACTATGACATTAAAGTAAGTGAGGGGCTGGGAGGGCATAAGGTTGAATACTGGGTAAACGAGTAATACTGTATTCTCAGGATACTCAAAAGATAAAGTTGAGTACTTGGAAAACTTATCGTTCCATCATGTTCTCTGAATAATGAAAACATCTACATGGATCTTTTTTTAAATCAAATGCGCAAAAATACGTTAGTCAAAACCGCAGAATGGACTTTCAAGAACAAACATAAATTTTACAGAGTCAACAGTCGACGTAATGCAAATAGAGGAGGGGGGGGGGGGTCAAGTTGAATACGTGGAAACATTTTTTATCGTGTTCTCTGGATACTCGAAACATCGACATGGATAATTTTTTTTAATGAAAGGTGCAAAAGTACGTTAGTAAAAACTGTAGAGTAGAGACTTTCAAACACAAAATTTAACTTCACAGGCGGGCTAACAGTCGACGTAATGCAACTATAGGAACATTACAGTAATCGAGGAATGGGCGATGGGGGGGGGGATAAAGTTGAATACTTGGAAAACTAGTTACATAGTGTTCTCTGGATGTACTCGAAACATCGCCATGGATCTTTTTTTTAAATCAAAGCTGCAAAAATGCGTTAGTCAAAAACGAAGAGTGGATTAGACACTCAAACACAAAAATCGACATGATAGAGCCAACAGTCGACGTAATGCAACTATGACAACATTAAAGTAAGTAAGGGTTGGAGGGGGGGGGTAAGGTTGAATATTTGGTAAACGAGTAACATTGTTCCGTGTGTAGGGTGTGCCAATTCACTTTTTCTTCTTCTGTATTCCAGAGCGCTTTCGGCTGTTATGCCATCATCAGTGGAAAGGGTACTCCACTGATGATGGCATAACAGCCGAAAGCGCTCTGGAATACAGAAGAAGAAACAGTGAATTGGCACACCCTACATATAGAATATTACCAAATTCACTCACACTCGTGTTCTCTGGGTACTCAAAACATCCTGTCTTTGTTTTTCAAATCAAATGTACCGAAATGGATGAGTCAAAACGGTAGAGTGGAGACTTTCAAACACAAAAATTAACTTCACAGGGCTAACAGTCGACGTAATGCAACTATGAGAACATTACAGTAGGTGAACAGGAGTGGTGGAGGGATAAAGTTGTGTACTTGGAAAACTTGTTCTATTGGGTTCTCTGGATACTCGGAACATCATAGGTGTTTTTTTCAAATCAAAGTACAGAAATACGTGAGTCAAAACGAGCAGAGTGGAGATCAACCTCACAGAGCCAATAGGCGACGCAGTGCAACTATGAATACATCAAAGTAAATGAGGGAGGAGGGGGGGGGGTCAAGTTGAATACTTGGAAACCGATTTTTTTATTGTGTTCTCTGGATACTCGAAACATCGACATGGATAATTTTTTTAATGAAAGGTGCAAAAATGCGTTAGTCAAAACTGTAGAGTAGAGACTTCCAAACACAAAATTTAACTTCACAGGCGGGCTAACAGTCGACGTAATGCAACTATGAGAACATTACAGTAGGGGGAAGGGGGTAGAAAATTTAGTACTTAGAAAACTTATTACATCCTCATCTCTAGATACTGGAAACAACGACATGGATCTTCTTTTTTTCTTAATCAAAGGTGCAAAAATACGTTAGTTGAATCCGCAGAGTGGAGACTTCCAAACACAAAATTTAACTTCACCGATGGGCTAACAAGGAATGGGTGGGGGTGGGATAAAGTTAAGTACTTGGAAAACTTGTTACATCGTGTTCTCTAAATACTGGGAACCTTGTATGTTATCATTATTTTTTTCAAAATCAGAGGTACAGAAATGCGTTAGTTAAGACCTCAGAGTGGAGACTTTCAAACACAAAAACCAACAGCAGAGGGCTAACAGTAGACATAATGCAACTATGAGAATATCTACAGTAAGTTAGGAAAGAGTGGGGAGAGGGAGATACAGTTGAGTACTTGGAAAACTTGTTCCATCGTGTTCTCTGGATACTCGAAATATCTATATGAATCTTTATTTTAAATCGAACGGGCAAAAATACGTTAGTCAAAACATAGAGCGGAAACTTTCAATCACAAAAATTAACTTCACAGGCGGGCCAACAGTCGATGTAATGCAACTATGAGAACATTACTGTATGTGAGGACGGAGTGGTGGGGGAGGGGGATAACGCTGAGTACTTGGAAAACTCGTAACATCAACTCTCTCGAGACTCGGAAAATCGTGTTTTTTAAAAAAAAATCGAAGTACAGAAATGCGTTAGTCAAAACCTCAGAGTGGCGACTTTCAAACACAATATTTAACTTCACATGCGGCTAACAGTAGACGTAATGCAACTATGAGAACACTATAGTAAGTGAGAAAGGAGTGGTGGGGTAGGGGAATGACGTTGAGTACTTGGTAAACTTGCAAAATCGTGTTATCTGAATACTGGGAACATATCGTGGGTATTTTTTTTTTTTTTTAATCGAAGTACAGAAATGCGTTAGTCAAAACCTCAATTAACTTCTCAGGGCTAACAGTCGACGTAATGCAACTACATCTACAGTAAGAAATGAGTGAGGGCGGGGGTGTGTTAAGTTGAGTACCTGGAAAACTTATTATATCCTTATCTCTCTAGATACTGGAAACAACGACATGGATTTTTTTTTCGAATCAAAGGTGCCAAAATACGTTAGTCAAAACTGCCGAGTGGAGACTTTTAAACACAAAATTTAAATTCACAGGCGGGCTAACAGTCGACGTAATGCAACTACGGGAACAGTACAGTAGGTGAGAAAAGAGTGATGAGGGGATAAAGTTGTGTACTTGGAAAACTTGTTCTATAGGGTTCTCTGGATACTCGGAACATCGTAGGTGTTTTTTTCAAATCAAAGTACAGAAATACATGAGTCAAAAAGGGCAGAGTGGAGATCTTCAAACACAAAAATCAAACTCACAGAGCCAACAGGCGACATAATGCAACTATGACAACATTAAAGTAAGTGAGGAAGGAGCAGAGGGGGGGGGTGATAAAGTTGGACACTTGGAAAACTTGTTACATCGTATTCTCTGGATACTCGAAACATCGACATGGATCTTTTTTTTAAAATCATAATAATTTCAAATCGAGAAACAAATAGTCCAGTTCTGCCAGGGTGGTAAAGAACACCACTCTTCAAATCGAACAGAGATCATGTCAGCAGCCAATGGATTTACACTATTCTGCTTCAACTCGCATATTTCCCGTTTGACCCTAATAGGGGCCCCAGTCCGTCTATCTATTCGTACGTTTACTTTTCATTGACGAATAAAATGCAATGCGTTTCATATGCTTTGGGTAATTATCGCAATCACACACCTGGAATGGACAGCATACAGCTGTTATGATTTAATGTCGACTGACAAACATTTGCGCTTTTCCACCGCATACAGGAAATAATCAATTACCACGTCAGAATGTTTCCACTCCTGAGATCCTCCTAATTCATGGCATTTTGACAACTTAGGTTTGTCGCTAGCGGCGCCAGTATCCAAACACAGCAGCTGAGCCAATATGATTTCGTTTTTGTCAGTCTTGTACCAGATCTGCGTAAAGAAACAAAAAATCAAATAAAAATTAATTCGATAATGATTAGACGGGCAAAACGATATCGCACAAGGTAAGTGAAACAGCCAGTATTAGACGAGGAAAAGTTTTGAGCAAGAATGAATGTTATCAGTACGTTGTTTTCATATCTGTGAATCTACCAGACTGCTTTCCAAGTGGTCTAGCTGACTTCTTCTACCTGGTCTATCTTGGTCTACCTAAATGTTGGAGTAACAGCACAACAATGTTCTGTCAGGGTAGACAGGTGGAAAAGGATAAGGTGGTCATCAGTATACAGAGAAACTCAGATCCTCCAACTACTTAAGAGACAAGGCAGTCGATTTGAATCTGAGAACAGATACGTCCGGAAACAATTACCCACATTTACCTGGTTTTTCGCTCTCAAGCAAGGCCTCATAATCAGAAACGATCCCTTACTCTTGATATCTTTCTCTGAAGAGATACATAAATTTGTATCAGACAGCCTTATCTAGGAAAAAGCACAAAAACTTCGTTAAATACAAACAGGAGAAAGTCCACTGAATTGTTCTTCGGTGTTCAACAACAAATTACCATGAAACGATCGACGTAATTTCTTTTTCTCTCATCCCATCGCTGATACACCGGCTTATCGAATAAATCGTTTTTCTGCCTCAGCTTTTCTCGATCATCGTTGGGTAATATCAGTTCGGGATATACGTGCTTCAAGTACCAATCGAAGGATTTGCACTTCAAACGTTTTCTCAGCTCTAGTCGTTCGGACACGTCTCCATAATCGACGAACTTTGATTCGGGAACCGCGGCAAAATAATGTTCCTGAAAGTATCAACAATTACACGTACAGTAATTACAGGCAACGAGATTTCAACGCGTAACTTGAAAAATCACCGACGACAAATACCTTATACTGATCTAACCAAACGTGTGCCACTCTCAGCGAATTCTTCAACATTGTATCTCGCCCATCTGGAGAAGCGTACGGCCTGTGTCGCCTGAAGATATGGCCCACCCTGGAACACGGAATGATTTCCAGAATTCCGCCGCACATCCACACCTAAAATGAGATGATACGCTCATCAATACGAAAACTACAACAGACGTTATCAAAAAGTCATCGTTTAATACCCGGAATGATAACTCCAGATTCTCTCCACCCCACACATCCATTTTTGAATCGTACTGCCCGAGCTTATTGAAGTACTCCCGATCCATAGCAAAAAGGCCACCGGCCATTGTAGGAGACCTGGAGAAACAGAACAAATTAGACGCAGTCAACAAAGTGACATGAAACAGGATCATTTCCTCAACCTCTCTGGTCAATTTTGAATTTCGACTCAAAAATGATCTCAACTGCCAGTGCTTTAATGGGACTTCACTTATTTATTTTATATACCCTCCCTTTGGGACGATTTATGTTGTCCTCAAACTTGCTAAAGATTCTATATGGCCCTCAGACTTGCTTCACTCTTCAAGACTTTCTAAGACTTAAGATTCTTCAATACTTTCAGAGCACTTTAAGCTTGTTTGAGACTCTGTTGAACTTTTCTACACTACTTTTAAAGCATTTTCAATTTAAACTTATTTCCATGGGATGGCCGAATGACCTACTGTCAACTCCATCTAAATAAAACCATTTTCGGTTCAAAATTTGAAGGAAAGGTTAGCATTTCTCCAACTTCTTAGCTAATTCTTTTCAAAAAGAGAATGAAAGATGAAATAACTGAAGGTACATTGTAACACAAACAACTGAGACAATCTCCAGTCGAAATCAAAAGGCGCTGAAAAAATGCTGATGAAATTGTGCAACACAGTATCGACATTTTTAACAGGGAGCTTCAAAGGCCGAATACTGCGACTTACTTGAGCGGCTTCACGAAATTCTCTTTCGACTCCATGAACGCTCTCGGAATACTTTCCCACTTAAAATGAAGTCCCCAATTGAACCCGCCTCGAACTAGAGGTGACGATGAATACTCCATGGTATCTGGATTGATGATATCGATAATCGGCGTTACAACATGAACGGTGCGGTTTTCCGCAATTCGGCTCAACATAGGTTCTAGCCATTGGGTGTTCACTTCGACATGACTGTCCAAGAATACCAAAACCTACAAAAAACATCCAACAATTAAGAAACCACGAAAGATAAACTGAATGTGATGTAGTTGAAGCCTCATCTGAACATTTTAAATTGTCCCACACGATGCTACTGGACACTTATTAATTCGAAGTCACGTTACCTCGCCTGTAGCTAAATTGGCACCAAAAATTCTGGCACGAATCAAGCCTTCTCTTCTGTCTGTTTTGTGCAAATGCACAACATGCTTTAGTTCTTTATTTGTGAAAATGTAGTGTTCCACATTTTCGTGTAAATCACCTGCAATACAAACGATTCTGCATTAAATTTACACGACGTGAAACAACTGAGGGTTAAAAGTTTAAGATGTCATACTAATATACCTATATCGCTGTAGTCGTTGACTAGAATGACTTCTTTCAATATGCGAGCAGGAGTTTTTCTAACAATACTGTGAAGAGTTCGAAGCAATGTTTGAAAGTGTTCATTGTAGAAACAAATAACTACGCTGGTGCTGGGCAGATCTGTAGGATATGAAAGCGAATCACATCTGCCAACATAGATCATGTTCACTGTTTCAAGGCGTTTTTAAACAATCATCTCGACACTAGCTAGAGTCTGAAATGGTTAACCAGACCACCTTGACACAGAAGATGACACCAAGTTCATGATTGAATGACCACAAAGAACTTACAAGTTATGTCGTGTATCCGGTACCTCCCGATAAATACCGATATTTCGACTAGCCAACGCGTTAAATCCATACTTCACGTAACCTTCGTTTCGAATTTCCAGATCTTTCAAGCTTTTAACCAAGCCAAAGTCTTCCGTTTCTGTGAAGTTAGATAGAAATAAGAAGAGGATAGGATTACAAATTTGCTTATAAGAATATATACACACCATTTATTGTATGAACTATGGCTTTCAAGCTGTTGACCAAATTTTCACTATTTCTATAAGGCGTGTACATTGACATAGATGCAGGAAGCAGCTCAGGATCCAAGTGAGTGAATAGCCAGCATAGTACCACCGATGTTAATAAGGCTAGTACGATTAGGGCTAAATTGGACAGCATTCCGCTGTAGTAGAGTCTGAAACTGAAGAGTACCCGGTGAAACCTGATTCTCAAACCCTAATTAAAACTCACTGTGAGTGGTAGAAGCAAGTGAACTCACAGTCTTCTTCTACTGCACATCTTGCTTTCTAGAAGACGAATTATGTCAGCAGTCCAGAAGTACTTCGAGCTCAGTCTTACAATTCTCAGAGCTAATTATCCATTCCATTGACAGTATTACCTGGTAGCGGACAGCTTAAGCGTATGTGTTCCTTGGTATTTCATAAGTAAGATGGCATGAGAGGCTGAAAAATAAGAGATGAAAATAGCTTAATCAAGTGAATGATTGGTAATACTTTCCCGGCAATTATTTCATTTTAGAGATAAAAGTGTGTAAGATAATAGAAAAAGAAAATTTCCTTTCCACAAAACGAAAATTTTTAATCTGTATGATAGCAGTAACTGAAGGCAAAGTTATCCAGTTTTCAAATAATAGAAGTTCGCAGCTTGCAGAATTCGCAGACGTACATACCCTCATCGCCTCATCTACCCTGAAGCCGCTGAAGCCTAAAAACGTGATAAGTGATAACAACATAAACCATCATGCCTCATGTCCTGTTATCAGTTATTTATTTTTTCGAAAATTTGAGTTCCGTTTTCTGTTTCGAGTTCTGTACTCATTTTGAGAAGTAGTGTTCTCATCCGCTCATTATTTGTACATTATTAATTCTCACTCAAGCATTTGTAACAGATTTGCGCCAACGGTGTGTTTGTCATTCAAAGTTTTGGTTCCAACCTTTCAAGAAGCAGTTAGATATCAATGCTCTTGAAGAGGCCGTTTTAGTCATTCACTCCGACGTTAAGAAGTAAGAGCAAATATGGTTTCGTTTTCACGTCAATTAAGACACTTTTTCTTCGATATTTCTTATACATTAATTTTTTCTAACCCTCAAAGTATATTTTTTCTAGTCATGGCCGGTTTCAATCTGTTCAATCCTACCACGACGGCGTCTGCCGGAGCCGCTTCTCCGTTCTCAACTCCAGGTTTAAACACGTCGTCAACGTTTGGAGTTACACCCAACCAACAAAACACATCTTTCGGTACGACTGCAAGTCCTGGTAACTTGACATTTGGCACATCACCAAACCAATCCTCTTTCGCTGCCGTAAAACCGCCAGCATTCGCGTCGTCGACTTCTTCGTTATTTGCAGCGCCAAACACGACCGCTACACAGCCTGGTTTGTCGTTTGGAAGTAGCACGATGTTGGGTTCCACAGCCCAAGGTACACCCAGCCTGAGCAAGCCAGCTTTTGGATTGCCGAGTTTCTCCAGCCCTGCTACTACTCAGAGTGGGTTATCATTCGGTACCAGTGCCACGACTTCAATAGCTCCGACTGGGTTATCATTTGGCGCAACGACAGCTCCGCAAACTGGATTATCTTTTGGCGCAACTACAGCTCCGCAAACTGGATTATCATTCGGCACGCCAGTTACCACTCAGACGGGAATATCGTTCGGCACTCCCGCTACCACCACCACCCAAAGTGGCATTTCATTCGGATTGCCAGCTGCATCTACCCAGACTGGTGTATCTTTTGGTGTTCAGTCGTCAACTGTGGCCACTGGATTGCCTCAGACAACTGCATTAGCTTCCAACGCTCCTACGAGTGCGACCGGCGGATTGACCTTATCATTTGGTGGAGCGAGCACAGCCCAGACAACACCATTCAGTGGAACGAGCACAGTTCAGGCGGCACCGTTTACTGGAACGAGTACATCTCAGCCTTTGCCATTCAGTGGCACAACAAGTACATCTCAACCGTTGTCATTCAGTGGCACAAGTACATCTCAGCCGTTATCATTCAGCGGGACTAGTGCGGCTCAGCCATTATCATTCGGAACTAGTTTAACATCAACCTCCACGAGTCAGTCAGTTTCTGGAAGTTTACCTGCCGCCTCAACTACTACATCGGCTCCGTTGCTATTCGGCGGCTTAACGGCCGCGAGCACTGCAGCACCAACGACCACCACTGCTTCGAGTTTATTTGGTCTCGCTACAACCAGTACTACCACCGCGACTGGGATCTTCGCATGGCAGAAACCTGCATCAGACGCTGCTGCCGTAACCACGGCATCCAGTGGTCTCGGTGGAGTTGATCACACGGCAGTGACGACCGCGCAATCTTCCACGAATACCACTGTGTCGGTTAAAGAACAACCGCTTCCGAATGAGATCCAGCAAACAGTTATCGCTTTCAAAGAGTACGTGAAAACCCAGAAGAATTTGAGCAGTGAAGTGGCGAGGTCAAGTTCCGAACCGTTAACGAAACTGAGCCAACAAATTGCTGGACTGAATAATTTAATATTATCTTTGGGTAAGTTACTGTTGCATTCCAATGAAGACGGCTTCAAAAGTACTGTCAGAGATTTCACTGTCAGAACTCCTCCTGACGCAGAGTTTTGTATCCAAAACAGTGGCAGTGTGGTCAGTGGTCAGTCTGTTTAACTGAACTGTAACTATAGGTATAACAACAGTTGACTGAGGGAAACAGATGATATAATTGTATGAATCAAATAATATAACTTCAATTTAAACGGTCAGTCATACGAATCGAATAGCATAACCTTAGCAACGCCTATTAATGGTATGTAAGAGCAGTGGACTGCCAATCTTACTACCAAAACATGTTGATGGTTTTATAGAGCTAGATTTCTGCCCACTAAGCCGGCAGTGCTATCAGTTCTACTGCCCCTTCACTCGCCACAATAATTCACGGCCAGTTTCACTGACCATACTGCCTCTGAGCTATGCCACTCACTGCCAAAACCAATTATTAGTGTCTGCCAGTAAACTGGCATTGTTCCTTACTTTTTCTCACAAGGTTTGTTTGGCATTTTGTCAGTAGTGCCGCAGTTACTACCAAGTTAGCTGGCAGTGAAATTCACTGAAATTTTTATGAGGATGTATAACGATTGAACAAAATGTATTATGATTCAAATTGGTTAGTTTTTATTCTCTTTTTTATTTCATAATTGTCATTTTTATTCTGTATGCAGGTAGTATTCTTTCGCAGCAGAAATTTACAGCCGAGAAGATCAAAATGGAGACCATTAAAGCCCTCAATGATTATGAACTAGCTCAGAAAATCAAAGACAGTCCAGTTGCATCCGAAGAACGTATGCTATCAATCAGGAGATATTTTATAGAGAAAATTTCAGCTTTCGAAGAGAGTACGAAGGTTTTGCAAGAAAAAATTGAATACGTGTATCAGCATGTGATCACATTACCTCAAGAAAACAGCCTCAGTGCCGAAGCGCTGAAGATGATTGTCAAGAAATTGCACGATAGTTTCGTAGTAATCAGTGCGCGAGCCTACAAACTGCACAACGATATGCAGTTACTCAAGGTGCAGTATTTAACATTGAGGAATCAATTTATCAAGGACAATACGTCGATCTCGTTCAGCACGAATAAAGAATTTCAGCTGCCTCAGGAAACGGTAAGAGCGAAACAGTCTTCTGATCTGTCCCACGAAGGTCCAAATCCATTCTCAAGAACAGGCAACGGGTCGCTCAGTTCATTAATGCTGACATCGCAGAATCGAAATTTTCCTATCACCACTACGTCCTCTGGTATGGGCGGCGGCTTGTTTTCAAATATGTCCAAGGGCTTTGGTTATTCAGATTTATCTAGCGGTTCTCTGTTTGATCAGAGCACTTCAACTGGTCTTTCTTCCAGTCAACAGTTCAACCTGAAACAACCCCCTTTCGGCAGTAAGCGTAAATTACTGTGAAATTTTAGGAGTTATTTATTTTTGTATTTATAAAAGCATTCAAAAAATGGTTCAATTTTTTCATAGATTATTTGGAATAAAATGATAGTGTGGTACCATTTCGTTTCTTTAGTCTTTAGGTGATGCTGAAAAGTGTTTCTGACAGAGATGGAAAGCCATGTATGATAAAATTTTTGCTTACGGCTTCAGCTTCTGACCTTGGAAAATAAAACTTTCGCTTTTGCTTTTCAAATTTTTTCATATTCAGCTTTCCCTTTTGGCTTTTGCTTTTCAACGCAAAAATCATAGGCTTTCAGCTTTCCGCTTTTAACTTTCGGCTTTTCCCCTAAATTTGAATATTTTGCACAACATAATATTTTTTTTTAAATAGCTTTTCACAACACTGCTTAACAGTTAACACTTATGAAGCACTGACCATTGAGATAATCAAAATAGAAATGAAAATTTGAAATTATAATTTATAAATAGATAAATACTGGAAAAACTGGAAAAAAATAAAACTTTTGCTGCTTTCAATTATTTGTCCATTCTAGCTTTTGCTTTCAGCTTTTAGCTTACCTACTTTCCATCCCTGGTTTCTGAGATGATAATTTGGAGAGCTTTCGAGCTTTGTATTATTGTATTGAGATGTGGAACTGAATGTAGGAGCGCTAATGTGTACTTCTTAATTTCAGCTTCCATGCCCTGAACACATTCAGCTTTCCGGCTTTCAAATACCACAAAAATTACAGCTTTTTGGCTTTTGCCTTTCAGCTTTCGGCTAGCCTTTCAAGTCCTGGTTTTAGGTCTTGATTCCTGGACATCTCGAGGTGAATATTTGCCAATTGCCAACACCAAAATCCCGCCATAGGTCACTAACGTCACAAAACAGAAAATCAAGGCAGAGAATTTTCAGGGAGGAAAAAGCCGAATAGTACTGGCTTTCAGCTTCAGCTAGCTTTCGAACCCTGGTATTCAGCTTTCGGCTTTCAAATCTCACAAAAAATACAGCTTTTTGGCTTTCGGCTAGCTTTCAAGCCCTGATGAAGACGGAATTAACATTGCCGTAAATGGGAAATGTTATTTCCTTATTTCCGTCTGTGTGATCACTCAACCTTTCATTAGGAAGTGCACATTGGCGATCCTACATTCCGTTCCACATCAGATGTTCAAAAGTAAAGTGATATTTCCACTTTCCAGGTCAATTTATTCATCCAACTAGAGTGAATAAAGTGTATTAAATTACCTTTCATCATAAACAGTGGCGGATCCAAGGGGGGCATGTGGTACATATGCCCCCCCCCTGGTTGAATATTTTTAACAAATGGGGGAAAAGTAATAAAAATTATGAATTGTAAGCTCATTACACGCCATAAAGGTGGTCTCCACCGCTACTGTACCCCCCCCCCAATCGCCTTTTTCTAAATCCACGCCTGATCATAAAGTAGCAGAGATGCACAAATGGTTAGGTTGATCTATTTAAATATGTATTTCAAATAGGTTAGGTTGGTATACATTTAAATACCAATTTCAAATGGGCAGTCCAGTAATCCATTTAAATACCTATTTGAAAATATTTCTCACTTTCAGTAGTCATTTAAATGGTGTTCAAATGGTTTCAAAAAATTTCTCTACAGGCACTGCATTTATTTCATTGGATGAAATACACACTAAAACTCTCAAAGTACTGACTGGGGTGACCTAACAGACCTCACTACGCAACTGTATTATCCACTAAGAAAGCTGACATTCTTCATATTGTTCAGACATGTTAACAACAGAAATGGCACTTGTTACTTGTTAGGAAACGCACAAACTGAAGAAGAAACAAAATCATTTGGGAAAACCATTTAAATACCTTGCTGTATAAATAGATTTTTGCTTAACAAATGCATTTAAATAGAAGTATAAATGGTTGTCACCAATTGGCATTTAAATAATCTATTTAAATACCTATTTGAACCATTTAAATGGTATTTCCATTTGAAGTTCAAATATTTTGTGTATCTCTGTAAACTAGAGACTTCAAGCTTTAATTTGACATGTTATATGACTCCAGAAAACCTATTTTCAGCAATTTGTTCCCCTCCTGAAGATAGCCGCGTTTGTATTTGAAAGTACACGTGATCACCTTTTCATTTCCCCCCACTAACACCCGCACAGGTGATTTTGCAACGCACTCTAGTGCAAGTTTATACCCCAACAGAATCAGAGAAAATATTAGGACTTTCATGCACCTTTTGAAATCTTTGAAAATTTGTTTAGAAAAAAGAAGTAAATAAGATCAAATATTCATTTTGGATAAATTAGGACACTGCGCCCTTTCAAATCTTTTAAAATTTCTTTAGAAAAATGGTTAAATAAGGCTAAATATTCACTCTGAAAAAATCAGCACGCTTGCACCCATTTTGAAATCTTCATTAAGTCGATTAGAAATTCACTTTCAAAGGAAATTTGTCCTAAATTTAACTGCATCACCAAACATTTGAATTATAATCAGTTCTACTGGTAGAATAATTTCTACTCGTTTTTTAAACCTCCTGAAGACAGCAGTTTTTCTATTTGAAAAAACACATGATCACTCATTTATTTTCACTCGCATAGGTGATTTTGCAGCGCACTCTAGTGCAGGTTTATATCCCAATTGCCTTACCTAGTTTAGCGATATTGATATTGATTTTAGAATAAATGAGAGGATGGAGTGGACGTTTTTGGTTGATAGGGATTCACAATTTATGTAGAACAAGTCGCAGAAATGGGCAAAATATTCACTTTGAAAAGTTTCGAGAATGCTTGTGCCCCTTTTGAAATGTTTGAAAGTTCTTTAGAAAAGTCTTAAAATGGGTAAAATATTTTGTATAAAAAAACTATACTTTCAATTACCTTGATAAGGTTAGGACATTTGTGCACCTTTTGAAATCCTTGAAAATTTGTTCATAAAAAAGAGGTAAATAAGATAAAATAATATTCACTTTGGAAAAATTAGGACGCTCGACGCCTTTCAGATCTTTTGGAATTTCTTTAGAAAAAAGGTTAAATAAGGCTAAATATTCACTCTGAGAAAATTAGCACGCTTGTACTCCTTTTGAAATCTTAAAATTTTCTATTGAAAAGTCTTAAAATATGGGTAAAATATTCACTCTGAAAAAATTAGCACGTTGTGCGCTTTTGAAATAGTTTGGTGACCATACCGATGTTCTGAGCCTGAACGTGTGTGCGCTTACAGTGATGTCCTCGAGAACCGTTGGTACTAGAGAGTTGAAAACTGAAGAAAAATATGGCTTTATTATTGAAATTTGTAGTGTTCTGGAGACCCGAACTGAAAAAAATAAGGTTGTTATCATTGAAATTGATATAATTTTTGAATAAATAACCGAGGGTCCTGGAGTGTTCTGGAGATCCGTCTATTCTACTTCCACATTTCATGTTTACACCATGAATCTGACACCCACACAGAGACTGGATAATATAATAATTCGCTTACGATGAGTAGATTTCAGACCAATGAGTTGAGAGCATTCCATATGTATCAATTCTAACACCAGCAAATTAAATGAATAGAAAACGAACATGTCAGTTATAAAATTATAATATTGATCCCAATAAAATTTACAATATGCACTTATACACCAACTGTGTTACAATGTTATTTTGGTAATGGGATCGTTGATTCTGTAGATTCTAAGTGATAAAATACACGTACATGCATATACTTAACTTTATATCAGTCTGTAAAATATTGGTAAGAACACATTTATGGCACAGTGACTAAAATTAAAGGAACTAACAGAATCACATCAAAATATTATCAAAAAAAGGAAAGTTAATTATTTTAATTTCATACAAGTATTTTTAACAAGCTCCAAAAATTGGCGGATCTGGAATCACGCGCACCTATAAAATACAAGAACAATACTTGATTTGTTTTTTTGGAAACATCTAAGTAAATGATACTAAATACCAGGGGCGTAGCTACGAGGGGAGGGGGTCTGGAACCTCCCTTGGCATCGGCCGACAATGTGAAAAAATTAAAATTTATTCTGGTAATAGTAAGTATTACACCTGTAATGTTGTAAAAGTGAAACGAACCCCCCCCCCTTCATACCAAGTGTTTCACACAATGCTATTATGTAAATGGATGTTCTTCCTCTTTCGACGTAATTTTTAAATGCTATTAGTGGGAAAACTAATGACAATAGGAAGCTGCAGTTTGTTTTATTCGAAAGAGCGTGATTTTTTCTATAAGAATTATCAAGAAAGTCAAGAATGATTTTTTGACACCAGAGGCACATTTCATGATTCCAGGTCACATATTGATAATGATAACATAGCAAATTCTTTGATACTGATTTTGCCCGAAGATTTATTCTGCACGTCAGTATTATTATCATTATCATAAAACAAACCAACTTGTCCACTCACTGATAAATAATAGACGAATGTAAACTCATCAAAGTTTTCATTTCTAAGTGAAAGGTCTCACAAAAGTGAAGTTCCAGAACGAGATAATCACGTCAAAATGATCAATTTTATTAAAAGAGTGGTCGCGAACGCTGTGGAGGAATATATGAAAAACAATTCTCTGAAAGTCAGTCAAAGTTTGACTAAGGAGAAAGAGGTGCGGGGTCAACTGTGCAAGATAACAAAGAGAGAGAGAGAGAAAGAGATTTAGCTATAATTATATCTCCTGATGTGCGGTATGTTCCTGAAGACAAGCTGGAAGAGAGTCTGTTATCAAAACACGACCACACGGGTAGTTATCAATCCCCACATAGTATATAATGCGTATATACCCAATCCTTCTTATCAAACAATGCCGGAAGGGACTGGTTGCGCGCAATCTGCTAGACCAGCATATATAATCAAGTTTCATACCTCCCCATATGTGCTAGAGTGGGATGGTGAGAATGCCAACTACACTGTGTGGCTAAGTAAACTGCGTGCTGAGCTTGCCCAGTATGAAATACTTGACACAACTGATGAATCAGTTCCTACATCCACTGGTTTAACAAAGATGGAACTAGAGTATTGTCAGACTGTTGCGCGAAACATAATTATTGGGGGACTTGACAAACATAAATCACGTGTAACGAGTCTACCAGCTGACGAATCCAAAGAGAATAATGGAGCGTTTTAGTACATTAAGAGCTACTAAAACAACTCAAGCGCGTCAAATACAACGAGAATTAACAAGTATGGTATATGAACCCTCAGAAGAGAGTGCAGCCGACTTCATCTAGAGGTATGATGAGAAAGTAGCTGACTTAGCAAGACACAAAACTGGCCAGATGAGGAAAAGAAAGAAAATTTCTTGACTGCAGTTGAAGGTGTCTACCACTGTAGTATCTTAAAATGGTCAACGCTGTAACTGTAAGATAACGCGCTATATTTCGTTTGCCCAGCACCATTTTCTCAGCCAGCCATATAGTCTCTTGATGTACGTGAATAAAGTATATGAGTCTCTATCGAACCGGTTGTCTAATTCTATCGACAACGCAATAAAGTGGCGACAAAGATGAAAGCATGTTTTTTCAAAGGCGATGACTGTGAATTGAAGTGTATTTAACATTGTTGTGCGCCATTTTTTCCAAAATGACACAGTCATGTTTTTATAAATGTCGTTTTTCTTTAAATAGCCGGTTGTTTTAACATGGTTTGGGACAGGAACAATATATTTTGACTTGCCTGATGGAAACGTAAGGCTTAATATGTAAATAGTGATGTACAACATGGTCTCAATAAGTTCCTAAAAATAATGGCTATCCCTGCAAGAGAAATAACTGAGATCTGTGCGTTAGTAATGCAGCAGATGAATAACACGGGTCCATCTTCTCACAAGCTACCAAAGTTCGACCCTTTTGATCCCGCCGAAGAAACCTGGTCAGTATATACAGAACGCTTCAATAACTACTGTGCGCAGAATAAACTGACTCCAACAACAGATGCCAATGGGAAAGAGAGGGCCAAATTACTGCTTGACAGCCTCTCAACAGAGCACTACAACCTTCTAGTGATCACAAAGAGTTTTGAAGATATTGTTACTCTTCTCAGGAGACACCTTGACCCTCCAATCAACATCTTCCTCAAATAACACAAGTTCCTTAGCATCCAACAGTTAGTAACGGGAACAGTAAACAAATATGTTGCGTGCCTGAAGAAAAAGGCCATCTTGTGAGACTATAGAATCTTAAAATGGTCAACACTGTAACTGTAAGATAATGCCCCTGTATTTTGTTTCGGCCGGCACCATTTTCTCAGCCAGCCATATAGTCTCTCAATGTATGTGAATAAAGTATGAGTCTCTATCAAACCGGTCGTTTAATATCGACAACGCAACAACCCCAAAGTTGCAACCAAAGATGCTACATCAAACGGCAAACTTACTTTTGACCAAGTGAAAAGATTCTTCTTAGCTGCAGAAGCAAGGAAAAAGGACGTCGTTAGTAGAAACGATGTTGGTCCCAATTTTGGTGCACTTTCAGTGCGTGCAAAGAAGGGTGGAGCGAGGGGAGAAAGCGCCTTTCAGAAAAAGGGAGTTGAATGCAAAAAATGTGGTTGAAAAGGTTGTGCAATAAAGACCTGTTATGCAAAATCTTGGAAGTGTTTCAGTTGTGAGGAATACACAAGTACCCATATGGCCAATAACTGCCCAAAGAAAAAGCCTGTAATGGAAGAATGAAACAGTGAAGCCACCAAAGTGGAAGCTCAAGTTAAGAAGGGTGACACAAAAGACAAAATCATCGGCAAACTTGATACAAACATTTGATGGAGAGGAGTTTGATATTGAAGAAGAAACCAAGGGTGAAGAAAAAGAGTATGCTGGCTATGCAAATGCTGAGACTGAGAGCTCAGCCTTGTATTCCAACACATCAGGTGAGTTTGATAATATAATTAAGTTGATTGCAGATTCTGGCGCTACAGAACATTTTATAAAGTGTGACAAATATTTTGGTCAGAAAACTGATCTATCCCCACCCAGGCATATCGGCCGTGCAAATAGTGATGAAATGGCTGATATTTTTGCAGGAAGTAAGGGGGACATCTCAGTTTTTGGAGAAAACAATGTGCGTTTAAAACCAGGGCTGATAAGCCGAAGCCGATGAATGGCTTAGAAGCAGCCATCTTTGATTGGCTTATTAAGCTAGCCATTAGCCAGCTTTTCCAAAAGCAGTAAGCCAAGCACAAGCCGATATACTTGTATATTCAAAGCAGCTGATAGGCAATGGAATTTTTTATTACTCATAAAGTTGTAAATGACCGCAGTAAATGAGTGAATTTAAATCAAATTTCAGTACATCGAACATTGTACTCCTATCTTACATCACCCAGGATAAGATGATTTCAACCTTTTCTCTTCAGTTTTCCATGGCTTACTCTTTGGAGTGTGGAAATCAAATTTAATGTTTTAAAGATAAGATTTCTGTGAATCAGTATAATGTATGAT
The DNA here is from genome assembly GCA_031841125.1 of Acanthococcus lagerstroemiae. Classification (NCBI taxonomy): domain Eukaryota; kingdom Metazoa; phylum Arthropoda; class Insecta; order Hemiptera; family Eriococcidae; genus Acanthococcus; species Acanthococcus lagerstroemiae. The sequence continues at coordinate 45,694,978 of CM063114.1, read as the reverse complement.
GCAAAAGAGTGACATTTTTGAACTCTATGGTTTATTCTGTACTAAACTGATGTATATAACTTGCCAATTATGCCGTAAGCCAATTATGAAAGGCTTACAGCAGCTGGTAACACGGGGAAAAAGCCAATTGTAAGCTGCAATTCTCAACAGCCAATGGCTTATAAGCCAATGTGGAAGTTAAAAATAATCAGAAACATCTTATCAGCTCTGATTAAAACTGAACAATGTTAAGTGTAACAGAACCAACCAACAAAATTGTTTTTTTGAGAACATACGATTTGAAGTTTATAAACTATGTAGAAACTATACGACATAGCGTTTACTAATAAGCCTTTTTCAACGTGAGTACACATTTTTGAATAGGGGCTTAATTTTGAAAAATTCGTGCTGTACTCCACTAGTCTTTCTGAAAACCTATTCTCATTAAGAAAGCTAGTCCAAGAGAATGTCAAAGTAGTTCTTCATAAGGTCTGTAGAAGAGTGGTTGATGCTAAAAGTAACAAAACATTATCAGGACCATTTGAGAAAAACTTATGGTATATCAGATTTAATGTGCGTAATGATAATAAAGTACAAATAGTCTTTCAAATCGGTGAAAGCTCCAATGATGAAACAGAATCAGCTGAAAAGGACAATTAGATGAATTTGAAGTAAGAGGGAGCAAAAGAATTAAGAAGGATGATAATCGTGCAGATCAAAACTTGAGTGATCTTTCCAAAAGCAAAAATCATGGAAAACAGATAGCCGCAGCCAAGAGCCGACTGTGTGCAGAGCGAAACGGATTGGGAAACGGCGAAGGAGGTGGTTAAACCAGACAGGGTATGTTGGGCGGAAACACATTCTCGCCACACAAAGCACCAGGCCCAGATGGAATCTATCCAGTCTGCCTACAGACAGGACTAGAGACCATAATGGGACCATTCAGTAGGGTCCACAGGGCATCATCAGCCCTAGGGCACATTCCAAAATCGTGGAGGAGTGTGAGAGCGGTGTTTTTGCCTAAACCAGGCAGAGACCCCTGTAAGGCCAAATCCTACAGGCCGATAAGTCTCTCATCTTTCATGCTAAAAACCTTGGAAAGGCTGATAGACAGGCACCTAAGAGAAGTTACCCTGAAAAGGTTCCCACAACATGAGAACCAGCACGCATTTAGGGTAGACAAATCAGTAGAGTCATCACTGCACTCGCTTGTCACAGCAATTGAGAGAGGGATGACTGGCGAAGATTATGTCCAGGCAACATTCATGGATATACAGGGAGCGTTTGACGCGACCTCTCATGAATCAATAGAAACAGCCCTCGAGGAAAGGAAAGTGAAGGAAAGTTTAATAAACTGGCTTGTATCTATGCTAAAAGGCAGGGAGACCCGGATAACACGCCAACAAGAACGGCTCCATGCAACGACCATCAGCGGCTGCCCACAAGGGGAAATACTCTCTCCCCTACTGTGGAGCCTGGTGGTGGACAGTTTACTGGGGAGTTAAATGGTCAAAAAACACACACACAGGGCTACGCTGATGATTTGGCTGGGGTAGTAACCGGCTAATTTCCGGGAACCATCGCGGAGTTAACGCAGTGGACTCCTATGTGTGGAAAAAAGGTGTGTGAAAAAGGGACTACCGATAAACCCGGACCAAACTGAGATCACTCTTTTCATCCGTAAAAGGAAAGGCAAGGAGTTGATCAAGGTGCAGTACAAAGGAAGACTGTTAGCCTTGCAGCGTAGTTCTTCTTAACCAATTCCGCAACCTACTCATAGACAAAAATGACCTCTCTAGAGAAGTACTACTAATAGGTATGGCTATAGCTACTTTAGCTAGTATCATTGTATTTCTAACCATAGTCTGACTGTCGAGAATCAACTTTCTGGCGTCCTCAAAATTCCTCTTCTATTCCGGCAATTGAGAGGATAAATTTTTCAGAATTTCAATTTCACTCTTCAAGCCTTACACACTAACTGTACGCAATTACAAACGGTTCCATTATTTAAAAATCAAATTCAAAGAATTTGCCCACAGCAGAAGCAATTTTCAAACTCTCTTCGCTGAATCTAGTTTCCATAATATAACCCTTAATTGTATCAACAGTGCGATAAAAATGACGAGTTTTCCAATACTCTTCATTTGCAATTTCAGGCATTTCTTGGTCTTGGTGTTCATGTACTCCAGTTGTTGATAAAATATGGAAATACTTCAATTTACGGCTTTCAATGCTTTTTCTCTTCTTTCGAGAAAGTAAATCAGAGTGAAGGAAATCTCATACTCTCGGTTCAATGATTCAGTCTCTTGACATTTTTCTTTGCCAATCCTAATCGGTTCAATGATTCAGTCTCTTGACATTTTTCTTTGCCAATCCTAATATCATATTTTCAGACTGCAAAGACTTGCTGAGAAGGTGGATGACAGCCAAGATATCTGTAAAAATGTAGAGGTAGACCACAAAAGAAGGCATCAGCAAAGAATGAAGTAAACCTTTTTGACTTTGATGCAATTTGTATACCTATTACCTACACGCTCATCTTGTTTCACTTAATGAGGTCCCAGGATTTGAATAGTGAATGAATATGGTTTGTGGTATGTTGAAAAATTTCCGGCATTTAGGAGATCCTCACAACTATTAACAATCACCAGTGCTACTTTGTGGCCTCCACAGTGATAGAACTCAGCAAATGGAAAGTCTTCTTTCACGAATTTCTGCACACCACCATCATTTCCAGACATTTTATGTATTTGCACCATCATAAGTCTGAGCTACCAGCGTCCAAGTGGATGCTATTAAGCGTAAAGGAACCAACCAAAATTTGTAAACAAAATGAGTTATTAGTATCGTTGGAACGAGTGTAAAAAGTAGAATTTTTCAAAATTGGCGTTGAAAAAAGCTTATTAATAAACGCTGTTATATAGTTTCTACACAGCTCTTGAACTTTGAATCACGTGTTCTCAAAAGACAGATTTTGCTGGTTGGTTCCCTTACGCTTAACAGCGTCCACTTACATAGTATTTATATTATTTCGTCATCACTAACCACGTAACAGCAAGTAAGTATAATTTTTTTTGGAAAATAGTGTAAAAGAATTATTTTTTTCTTTCTTTTTCTTTCATTTGAGGTTGCTAATTGACCATCTTGGGGTTGCTGGGCAACCCCAAATACCCCTCAAACTCCGCCTATGCGGCCAAACCCCTTTTTACTGCGGAACAATGTAGTTAAATTAATTTTGGCCAAAATTGGAATGAATTCCTTTCAGCATCCACTGGTTCTATTATTGACGCAGCGCTCAATGATGACAAATTTTATTGACCATGTACGGCCCGCGTAAGTTGATCTGGTTGATATCGGTACATTTTAATGTTCTTTTTCGACTCCATTAAGATTCTTGCCGATTCCTACATGACCGATTACTCGCCCCAGTCGACAAATAGGCGACATAATAACGTAATTAATACGAATTACCTATTTTACTGAACGTTTCTCATAGATATCCTAAATCTGATAACAAAAAGTTACTGATAACAAACAAGCGACACTAGCGCGCCACCACCCTCAGCAGTCCGTATTATAAAAAAAGAATTTCTTCTGAAAACAGATGAATGTTCACAACAGAGACTGATCTTTTTTAAAAGCAATGAAAAGTATGTGAAAAATTGAAAAATCTACAAACTGCTCTAGGAATTTTTGAGTGCGTCAGACAGAGAATTCTCATCTTTATAAACGATTGAAAAAATTCTAAAAAATGTAGAAAATTTAGAAATATTGGATACAATAAATTATTGAGAATTTTTTAAACTTTTTGGAATGAAAACATGAAGGTAAAATACTTGAATTTTCGATTGAAAATGTGATCATAAAAACTTCGAAGATTTAAAGGATTTAAAAAAAAAAAATGATGAAAAAATAAATTGCGTTTTACAAAAACGTGAGAAATTAATGAAAATTGAATGCAAAAGTTGGGAATTTCTCAAACTTGTCTTGATAAAAAATGACAAGAAGTCCTATTTTTACTTTGAAAATGGGTAAGTCTTCTATGAAATCTATAACTGTGCTAAGAATTTTGAGTGTCGAGAATTTTGAAAAAATTTTCGTGAAAAAATTGATTTTTTCAAATTACTGGAAAATGTTGAAAAGTAGATTGCGCTACAAAAGAAGTCAACTGCGCTTGGAAGAATATAAAATGTCTACCGATACGTCATTTCTTGTGAAAAAAACTCGTTTACCCACAAAAGAACAAATTGTTTCCAGGGCAAACTGTTCCCCTTGCTCCTTCCTCCAGGTGTCTGATTTTTATAACTAACTATAAACGTCATTTTTTATCGACTTTCAAGGTTGTTGAATTTATTTTCGATATTATTTCCACGCCAAGTTTGAAAATTAAGGCACCTTGAGCGGACGGAGATTAAAATTGAAACAATTACGGTTTATACGCTATTCAGAAAATGTATCACTTTTTTAAGACTTTTCTACGCTTGATTCAACATTTTCAACATTTCAAAATTTACAGACGATTCGCTGAGTGTTTAAAACACGCTCATGACTTTTTACGATTCTTCTGGACTTAAGGTTCAAAGCGCTTCCATACGTTTTTGAAATTCTTTAGTACCCGTACAAAACTTAAGTCTCATTAAAAGTGGCTAATATTCTTCAATGTTCATTTAATACTCTGAGATGTTCCCATGTTGAAGAATCTTTGAAGCTCTTCCAAAGTTTTCAGTCTCGTTAACACTCATATTTGATTAAGACCTTTTCGGGCTCCTAAGATTTTTCAAGACTATTCAGTATTTGTTCAAGATTCCTCGGAGCCTTTTATGATTCTCACCGGCTTGTTCCCGACTCAATAAAATTTTCTCACAGCTTAGCTATTTTTGAGGTATTTTCAATTCAAGGAGGGGCAATTATCTCTACTGCCCAGCTCATAAATTCGCGCCTAATTCTCGGTCCCAGTAACCGGCCAACTTCTGTATTAAACATGTACAAGGATTCAGATTCCCGGAAATAGCGCTAACAAAACGGCTATTCTAATCAGGCGGATTTCAGTATACTAAATAAAAGTAATGGTGAATAACGAGTGCCATCATTTAGAAAAGTTTCAGGTCGGCTGTTTTCCTTACTTAAAAGAATAGATACACAGTTACAACATAAAATTACCTGAAAAATAACGGTGTCGTCTTTAATGAAACCTTTCTTAGGATCAAGAACATCCTCCCAAGCTAGAAAAGGACTGTACCCCCAATTGTCCGCTTCCGGAGAAAATGTGTGTTCCAATTCTGAAACCATTCAAAAGAAATGAATAAATAAAAGTCAACAAACTGCAGTCAAAGTATAAAATTTACAAAAAATTTCATTTGTATGCAATAACGAAGATGAAAAAGAAATTTCATCAACTTACCCCTAATCATGTTCGAAACATCCTCTAACTGTGAAACCAGGGTATATTCGAGAGTGGCGTAACAACTCCACAACGAACTCGATTCAATATCGCACTAGAAAACAAATGAGATAATGCTTTTACGCGTTCTAACAGATTTTTAGTGTTCTGATATTCATATGCGACCTGACTAACCTCTACGTAAAATCCGAGATCAATTTTACCATTGCTTTCACATTCTTTTTGGATCAAAATTTTCCAGGGGATATTACCCATCATAAAACGTGACGAGTAAACGTCCTTTTCAAGTCTGCTGAATTTGGATACTTTGAAGGTAAATGCTGCCTCATCTAATAAACACGAACACACAGTTCACGAAATAATAATTCACTCTCAGCTAAACGCGACTACTCATTACATTTAAACAAATTTTGTCAATACCAGGCCTCGAGTACGATTCCAAAGGAGTCACCGTCTTGTCCACTGGAACATCGTCGGATGAATTGTTCTCATTCGTTGTATCCTCATCAGTTTGCAATGAATCTTCAGTAGCTTGCATTGGAGGTTCACCTAGAAATAATGAAGTCATTTTGAGCCAACTGCGATATAATTCTTCAGCAGGTGTTCGACAATAATTAATTTTCAATACTTGAATCCGAATCGACAAGTTCATTAGATATTTCTTTTTCCAAATCGTTTTCCTAAAAATAAGTTATCACATAAGATTGCCGGCAAGTAGTACTTGGTAATTTGATGTTGAATTAATAATCGTTTGCATGTACTTACAGTCAGCTTTTCCTTTTGTTCATCACTCTGACGAACTAATTCTTCGACGGGGCGCAATTTTTGGTCTGCTTGACCCAAAGAATATTCATGATCCTTGGAACTGGACATACTTGTCTCGTGCTCCACATTTTCGGTGACAGAATTCACATCCAAAGTGGACTGAGATCTTTCATCTTTGGTAATTTGACTCAGTTTTAAGATAACAGATTCACAGTTTTTACAAATCAAAATTTCTCTGCAATTTTCACAAATCTCCATTTCTCTACTGGCAGTTACTGACGTCAATGTTGTATTTGTTGGCAGATTTTGCTTCTCTGTCTCTCTATTGACATCTACTGACGCCGATGTTGGATTAGTTGGCAGGTTTTGCTTTTCTGCATTAAGTTTTTCGTAAATTTCACACTCGAATATTGCATTACTGAGAGTCAACATTGGATCTGTTAACAGGTATCGCCTCATGCCATCATCTCGTATTCCAGCGACAATTTTATCACGAATAATGTCATCAATGACGGATTCGTACTCGCAGATCTTCCCTTGGTCGGTAATTCTTGTCAGATAGTCGCTGAAACTCTCGTTCTCTTCTTGTTTCATCGAATTAAAGAGGTACCTCTCAGATATCAAGTTGGCTTTTGGATCGAAGTATTCGTCGAACTTCTTCAGGACAGATTCCAAAGTCTGTTCCTCAGTAAATTCGAAGGAATTGTAGATATCCTGTGCGTCTACGCCTACTATTGACATAAGGGTCGCTACTTGGACTGCAGATGGTTTTGTATGCAGGTGTGTAGCAGTGGCAAAGAACTTGAATCGTTGTCGCCATAACTGCCACGCTTTTTTCGGCTTTTCGACTGGAATGACAAGCGGCTCCGGGGGCTGAATCCGAACGTGGATAACCGTTTGTGGATTGTTGTCTTCGGTGATGGAGATACCGTATTCTTCTACGTTTTCGCACATTATTCGAGGAGAGACACACGAGGTCCTGAAATTAAACAATTCTCAGATATAGATAAGGTTAAAGGGACAAATATTTAAAGTACTATTGACTGGCTAATGTAGAACACCATAGTGAGCGGAGTTCCCGAATTATCAAAACTCGGGCAATAAGTAAATACGTACTTGATGTAATAAAACGTGGATAGAAATCAGAAAACGTGATATACCAATAATGATTCTAAATAAATACAGCGTACAGTAAACGGCAAAATTACGACGGTGCGACCATGCTACAATTGTGATAAAAAGATGCCGGATTTAAGCAGCAGACGCCACGTGGCAAAGCACGCGATGCATGGTCGAAGATAGTTAGGACAGGCGCATTCTCCAGTGACGTCACAGAGTGAGTTACGCCTAGGAACGCTAGAGCGGCACCAAGCGGCACTATAAAGTATAAACACGAGTATACTGGACCGCCATTTTGATTTCTACTCCACCCGTTGATGTTGAATCCGACTATCAAAGTCATATAGATAAAGCTACTATAGTTTACACACGAGTTAGGAAATACGCCATTTTGGGTCGCTGATAACAGCTGTTCAGTTCGAATGGAGTTTGATTTTAAATTTTTCGTTTTCATTGATTTCCATTTATTAGTTTGACTTTTAAATAGAATTATGCGTATCTGCTAAAATACATAAAGAAAATTAGAACGAGATTTACAAAATTGCGCAGCAAATTGAAAAATATATAACAGTTATAAAATACAAAAATTAAATTTTTGTGTAGGTACGAAAGACAATCTTGAGTTTTGTTGACCAAATACATACAGGTAACTTTATTGAGTTAATTAAAATATAACAGGCTGATATTTCTATGTAATGGAATTAAATATGTAATTTGAAAGATTTTATAGGCGGGTGAATATCAAATTTTGACAGAATTTCACAATCCAAAACATCCAAAGCAGATAGAGCTAGCTTTACTTTTGTAATTCAAATTATGTTAACTTATCTACTGAATGCAGTACCATAAAAAATTCAACAAGACTGCAACTTTTCAATCATTTTCTATGCCTTTCAAAAGTATTTTCTCCACTGCTTGGGCATTAAATTATACTCCAGATCAAGAATAAGGTTTGTTTAATCTTTACGAAAAAAACAAATTTTTTCTGCTGCAGTATTATATGAAAATCCCAGTACAGTGTCGAAATTTGAAACTCACCCAAACATTGAGGTATCACAAGTAATGGCATTAATTAAAATCAATATTTCCGAACAGAATTGATGGATATGAATTGCCAGTCACATATATCACGTTGATGCTCTGAAGAAAAAAGCTACACTCTCAAATGGATGAAGGATTGTTCGATATTTTTCTGCTGGATACATGATGAGAGTTGAGGAGAAAAGAAATCATTTAGAATGAATACTTCACTTCGCTGCTCTTCAATGTTGAACTTGAATTTCCATCCAATTAAATTTTCAACTTTTGATTTGATATTGCTTGTACAGTTGTGTATAATAGACTTACATTTCACTCTGAAGTGACTCAAATATACAAAACTCACGACAGAATCAGACAGCAAAAATACATTCTTTTTTACACAAAAAAGCGCCTGTGAAGCATACCCTTCATCATTTTTCTTTCATCGAATGACGGAAAAGATGAAGAGGAAATCTTATAATGATAGAGTTTTCTTCAGGAATTTTCAACAAATGGGTATTTGCATCCGGATTGGAGAAAACGATATCTGCAAAATCTGATTTGAAGCATTACTCAGAATTGAATGAGCAAGAAATAGAAACCACAAAATCATTATATATATGTAACTTATTCTCGAGAGTTTGCTTTTCATGGAGTAGTTTCTTTTTTTCTTGTAGTAGGTTATCTACCGCATCGCACAGTTCATTAGTTGTCATGGAGGAAAACTAGAAAATAGATAAACCAGAAAAACAATCACACCAGAGTGAAAATTGAACGGTATATAAACGTAAAAAATTACAACTACAATACTTGAATTATTACCTTTTCTCCGGATGAATTCGGGAGATGATATTCGTACTCATTCTTATCGTTAGTTGGCATTGATGATATGGAATGAAAATCAGTTGAATGAGAGGGAAGCTTATTTCTACTCATGTTCAATCTAAAATAAATAAGAGCGTCATTCGTATTTTTAATCCTCATTTAATAGCCAAAGAGATGTTACATACGAGACAATACATATATTTCATTATTTAGCATGGTACTTACTTATATCAATTATTCTGCCAGATCCGAATGAATTTTGAGGATCAATAGGAAATATTTGCGTGAAAATAAAATAAATAACTCCAGTAAAACTTCATTACACCCGTGAATGAACTGAAAATAAATTGCTTTTCCTTTAAAAAGCATAGGATCTCTTATCAAACAGCGACTCAAAATGGCGTATTTCCTAACTAGATACACCAAGTTAGAGGACTAGCGTGTTTCCGCGTTCTGCCGTCGTGCCAGCGCGCTGCTATCGCTGAACTCCTTTGTTTGCATTGCACTTATATGGACATTTTTACGTTTTTGCGGATTAGCTCGAAAACTGTCAATTTGGATGAAAAATTGGAAAGAGCTAAATTTCTTCACCTTGGAATTTCCCATCGAATGCGAGTAAATTCGAAATTTTTATGGGTAAAATTTTGAAACTGATCTTACCTGATAGAAAATAACAGGTAGAATAAATTTTGTTCTTTTCACTTTTTCATAAAACTCGACCGTTATTGAGATAAACGCAAAACCTTGTTAGGGCTCCCAACGTTTACATTGATTTCACGGCAGTCGAACGCTACCAGCGCTGCTATCGGGATAAATTATCGTAACATACGAAGTTTAACATTGGTTAAATGGAGAGTCGAACGACTTGGTGTATCTATATGACTTTGCCGACTATGCACAGCGTGCCGCATAGTCAATTCGGCATCAACGGGTGGAGTAGAAATCAAAATGGCGGTCCAGTATACTCGTGTTTATAGTGCTCTAGCTACGCATGGTTACTGTTAGCAAAAATACCCATCTTGGTTCCAACGAACCAGGGATGGCAAACGAAACCGTTTTTTTTTTCGTTTCGTTATTTCGTTTCGATATTTTTGACAAAAATCAATCGTTATTTCGTAATTTCGTTATTTTGTTTCGTTTGTTTGCCATCCCTGCTATTTACTTAACTCACCCTAACTCAACTCACCCGGGAAAAGAAATGAAATTTTGATTACAGTAGGCTCGGCTACTAGTACCCGACCCTAGAAAGTGGGTGCAATAGGCTCGGCTACTAGTAGCCGATCCTAAAAATCACAAATCAGAAAACTAGGGATGGCAAACGAAACTTTTTTTTTCGTTTCAATATTTTAGACGAAAATCAATCGTTATTTCGTTGTTTCGTTATTTCGTTTTGTTTTGTTTGCCATCCCTGCAACGAACCACATGGCTAAAACTAACAGCTAAAACTAATTTTTTTAATTAATTGGCTTCGGCTGACGGCTAATAGCTACAGGACGCTGATTAGCTAACGGCTAACTATAACGGCTAAAGACTAATCCACATTTTCGGTAAAAATAAAATAGGTGAAGTGGTAACTTGGTTCCAATTCTCCCCCAATTCTGAGTCTGAGTTTGACCAAGTTTGGAGTTCCAATCCAAAAAACGAAAATCCACCAAAAAGGAATAGGAAAAAATTCAGTTTGAATGTAGTCAAAAGGGAAAACGGAAAAGCAGTGTTGTTAGACAAAACCATTTTTTGTCATTCTGTCATTTTGTCAGGGGAGCATTTCATCTTTTTTTCGTTATGTCATAAGTTTTGTCATCTTCTGAGTTATGTCATTTTGTTTTTTCAAAGTTTTGTTATGTCCTGACAAAATTATTTTGTAATTTTGTCTGCCTTTTTGTCATGTTGCTTACCATAATATACTGTCAATAGCAATGTGACTTGGCATAGTCTACTGTCACTAGCAATTAGCAATGTTGCTCAGCATAATCTGTTCTCCAATTTGGACTTGAAGGATTGGTGGGGCGCTAGCGTCGCAACTGTTCTATGTAGGTAAAATTGGTCTCTGCTGGCTGGGTGTTAGTAGTAGTGCGTATAATAGCTCTCCATTTTACCTACATGCGAAGGTGCAAAAAAATTCCACCAGATGTCAGCCACTATTCTTTCAAATCCGAATTATTACGTCGTTGAGCATTATTCATCATTTGATGGTAAACAAAATGTCATAACATAATTTTTTTGTCATTTGATTCATTTTTTGTTATGCCATTTCAATTTTGTCGTATGACAAAACTGATAAATAGTTTTGTCATGATGACAAAATTTCTAGAATTCAATTGTCATTTCGTCATTTTGTTTTGTTATGTCTAACAACACTGGGGAAAAGGCAAGAAATTAGCAAAATGAAATCAGTCGTTAGCTTCCGAATTTTCATTGGCTCACGGCTAGCTAATGGCTGAAAAAATCTCAATTGGCTAGCTAACAACTGGCTAAAAATCTCCCAAAAACTGCAAGCTAACGGCTAACAGCTAATGGCTAATGGCTAGCTAAGCACCTCTGCAACGAACTTATCATCGGCCCCCAACGCCCCAAGAACAAGAAATTTGTTAGAAACGAGACGTTTATTAGCAAATGCTTGGAACCTTCTGGATTAAAAATATATTATGTACCTTTGGTTTCTAACAAATATTTTATCCTCAGGTAGTAACGAAAACAAATTGATCTTTGATCCGTGTGTTTTATGTTTTTCGTTTTTCTGTTTTTCTTACGGGAGACGGGAGTCGATGCGTTCATTGGAACCAAGATGGGTATTTTTGCTGACAGTAACTCACTCTGTGACGTCACGGGAATGGGCAGTGTGCGCGTACATCGTCAAAGTTGGTTGGTACGCAGTGTTGTTAGACATAACAAAACAAAATGACAATTGAATTTTAGAATTTTTGTCATAATGACAAAACCATTTATTAGTTTTGTCATATGACAAAATCGAAATGACATAACCAAAAATGAATCAAATGACAAAACAAAATGAAAAAAAAGAATGTTATGACATTTTGTCTGCAATCAAATGATGAACCATGCTAAACGATGTAAAAATTGATAAAATATTATGCTATGCGACACTGCTACTGGCAGTAGACTATGCTAAGAGGCATTAATATCGACAGTATATTATACCAAGCAACATGACAAAAAGGAAGACAAAATGACAAAATAATTTTGTCAGGACATAACAAAACTATGAAAAAACAAAATGACAAACTCTGAAGATGACACAACTTATGACATAACAAAAAAGATGAAATGCTCCCCTGACAAAATGACAAAAAAACGTTTTGTCTAACAACACTGGTTGGTAGTTGATGGAATAGCCTTTAGCCGTAGCCGGATCTAGGGGCGGTATTCCCCTACTAAGACCAGAGGTGCGAAAGCCAGGGACTGGAAACCATAACCGGAACCAGAACCGGAACCTGAAAAATTGAATTTTTGCAAAAGGGAACCAGAGCTAGAACCAGAATAATTTTTCAGGTTCCTAATAATTGGATTCCAGTTCCGGTTCCACAATATGAAATTATTATGATAAATACAATAGGCTTAATAGCTCAATACTAAATGAAAGGAACCACTGTTACTGTTCTGACTTCTGAAGAAGCCTTCGTGAATCATGAGTTATTGTAGCATTGTAGGGACCGGAACCGGAACCCGAAAAAATTTGCGTGATGGAACCAGAACCGGTATCGGAACCCGAACTGGTACCAAAACCTGAAAGATATTCAAGTTTGGAACCGGAACCCGAACAAAAATTGATCGGATTCCCATTCCCTGGTGAAAGCCCTATATTATGAAGATTTTGATTTTGAATTTAGCTTCCAGAGAAAACTCTATTGGCTTCTGATTTCACTTTTGACTTTTCACCATCCAACTTTCAGCTTCTAACTTTTGACCTTGAAGGGAAAATCGTTCGGTTTTCAACTTTTTTCTCCTACCTCACCATATAAAGATTTTACTTTCGGATTTAGCTTCCATAGAGAACTCTATTGGCTTCTGATTTCGCTTTTGACTTTTCACCACTCCACTCTCAGCTTTCAACTTCTGACCTTGTAGAGAAAAAAGGTTTGGCTTTCGGCTTTCAGTTTTTTTCTCGTCCCTGTCCGCTGCCCCTGACTAAGTGCGACGAGGTACAATTGGGATATAAACCATAAATCTGCATTACAGTGCGCTGCAAAATCACCTGTGCAGAATAAATGAGTGATCACTGATTAGTGATCATGATGTGTGTTCTTTCAAATAGAAAAACTGCTATCTTCAGGAGGGTAAAAAAAAATTATAAAAGGAGTAGAAATTATTCTACCAGTAGAACCGATTATAATTCTAATTTTTGGTGATGATGCAGTTAAATTTAGGACATATTTTCCTTGAAAGTGAATTTCTAAACGACTTAATGATAGTTGAAGTTTGCTACACGCTTGCATAGAGTTACCGTTAACTCGGGGTTAACGACATAACGAGTTGACTGGTCAAAACAGCGAGTTAATGATTACATGATAATCAACTCTTTATTGTACAACTAGCCCCTAAGGTGCGATTGCACTAGTTGTACAATAGAAAGGTAATTATCACGGGATAGTTAACTCGCTGTTTTGACCAATTAACTTGCCGAATTCGGGAACTTGACCTCGAGTTAACGATAACTCTTATACAGTTGGTACGAGAGATACCCACCCTGCTAGTCGTGAGGCGAGGGTAGTTTTTTGGGCGAAGAATTGCAGCTACAATCCAAAACGTTGAACCGGTCCATACATTGTTTGGATACTCTGTCCGGATTTTCCTCCAGATCGCCACTTTATGCAAATACGCGAGCTACATTCCTATCTCCTCGGAGCAGTTCGACGTTATTTCACCTTTCTTCATACATAGTTTATCCATAAAGCAGCCCTTTGCGATTTCATGCGATGAGAATTCTCTAGAACCACAATTTACAATTTTCGACGAATCAAATACTACTGACTTCCCTTTCTTTCTCTGTCTCTCTTCTTTTCTTTTTTTCTTCATAAAAATAGGTGGAAATTGTTCATTTTGAAGTGTTTCATCATGCACAGTCTCATCATAGTCATATTTCCAAGTGAATAGTGTGGTATTTCTATTTACAATGAATGGCAGAAGCCAGAGGCGCCCAAGAAAATTATGAAGAGAAACCCAACCCTAATTCGAAGAGGTGAAAGTTACAGAAGCTGGCTTTGGGGCCACTGCCAGCAGTAGAGGTTCTCAGGTTAAGATAATAAAAACGAAATACGCAGTTATAAAATTCTTCAACGAATTTTTTTCGAAATAGTTATAAACCAAGTCAATGATGGCCAGTTCTAATCTATGTAATTTAACCAGTCACTTACAGCACAAATGACTGAACACGATTACCCACAAATCACGAAATTTCTCGCATAATTCAAGTACTCTGTGATTTATGAATATGTGCATGTATTGTTATTTGTGCTTTTCAGTGATTTGATTCTTAGAAACACTTACATGCATACGATGATATACATGAGCACAGCAGTTAAAAAATAATCTTAACTTTACGTATAAAAATGGAGGGTTTAAGAATTACTCATAAAATAGGATAACAAACTTGAAAATCAGTCGAGAGCCAAATACCAGCCCTGTTCATAACAATTACTGAATGTGAGACATACATGGTGTGATTTCCGCGTATGTTCTTGTAAACGCAGTTCAGAAACGGTCATGAATCGGGTTTTAGGGTTGCCACACAGCTTGCAATTGAACCACAAGTTTGGATGTACAGACTTGCGATGATGTTTTAGGTCTTTTTCCTGTAAATAATAGGAAACAAGTCAAAAAAACTCGAACGTACGCGGTATGTTGCTCTGAAATATAAAAACTGAAACGAACCAAGCAGAATAATAGCGGACATAATACACATTTTATTGTTGCGTTCTTTTTGTGCTCTTCTAACAAGTTCATCGTCTTCACTCTTCGGCTACATTTATCACAAATAATCTTACTGAAATGTTTTCTAATATGCCTTCTAAGATTCGATTTGAACAGAAATATCTACGAAAAAGAATACAATGTTTGAGAATAAAATAATAGAAAATCTAGGCCATATCAACAGTCCGAATTCTTACTTTCGGGCAGTGCTCGCAAAAGAAAATCTCTCTAGTGCTTCCATGCAGTTTCTGGTGAGCTTTACAGGATTTGAGAGTAGTGTACACTTTATTGCAGGTTTCGCAAACAACCTAGTCACATGTAATTCAAATTAGTCCTACATCATATCATTCAACGACTTAGCTTAATTATGACGAACACTTGCCGATATTCCTCTATGTTTCCAGAGATGCTGTTCGTAATTCTCTTTACGAGTGTATTCTTGGCCGCATTCTTCGCATACAAATTTTTGGATTTCTGGAATGTGGAAACAGGAGTATGTTTTCAATGGGTGATATGAAGAAGGCAGAGTGCGGATCTTAAAAACTGATTATGATAATTCCAAGGAAAACTTCGTTTTAACAGGGTCTATCCGATCGTGCGAGACCTGCCTGCCACATGCCAATGAAGTCAGTTTTGAGGCCAAATTCTGATCCCTATTCTCGGGAAACATTCAGAGCAGTGGCAAATATGATAGTCTACGGGCACCCCAGTTCTTAGAGCAGTTATTCAGTTTACATTAGATGGTATTTGAAAGAAAGGAGAAATTTTCCAGGGAGTTCGTGGTAGGGAAAAGTGACTTCAATTTACAATATAGAAAAAAAGAAATCCAGCCTGAATGAATTATAATTTCCTCCGGAAAATGAAGTTACACCAACTGGAAATATTGAATTAGGCTTCAATGAAGACAATGAGTCTTCCCCGTGAGAACCAAACCCTATATCTACTACAAATGCTAAGCATTTTGATAGGTGAAATCGCGGCAGCTTCTTATAAAACTGACAGACTGTTAACACGGTAGTTTTGTAAGATCGAGTACTTTTGCGAATGAGAAGGGAAATTACAGATTACACCATATTTTCTCGAAATCACCACCGATGTTCACAGGTCCTAAAAAATCCGGACAAAAATGAAATCAATTCTTTACTTCGATTTCTTTGCTTTCCAGGTGTACGTTTTTTCGGTTCCTTGGGGTACTTCGGATGGAGCACTTTACATCTTGGAATATGCTTCAATTTTGTTTCCTTCCTCAGGAATGACTATAAGTGTAAACATACAAGTAATACTGGTTTGATAAATTATTGTTTCAGAAATTACATCCAGCTGATTACTGAATGCATAAATGATTGCTTACTTTTTTACAGTGAGGGCATGTAAATCGACCATTGTGTTTACTTAGATGTCTGTTCAAGTACCGTCGTTCGGGAAACGACTTCTCGCAAACGGGGCAATTGAAGCCACTCTTATGTATCGCTACCGGCACCAGCGTAGAGTCGACAACAGAACGAGCTAACAATTCGTACTTGGCAGCAAAATCTGAACTGACACGGGGAATGTAGTCTTCGACCTCATAGTGTGTATTAAATTTAAAATCTTCCTGTTCAGTGTCCGCATCGTTTTTCACTTCCGACTTGAATTCGTCATTAAATCCAGTGCTATCTACGGAATTTTCTCCCAGAATTCCACGAATATTAATCTCATCGCCAAGCGTAATGATTGGTTTATTATTCAAGACAATGTCTTTAATAATACTGTCGTCCATGGCGGATGCAAGATCGAACGAGTCTAAAACATGAGTAAATACGTGGTTTAGTTAAGATCTCGAACAGAAATTGATGATACCAAGTAGCGATACCAACTTTGAAACTCAAGCTTTCACCGAGTTGGACAGGAATGTCTGTTCGTGTTCCTGGTTTCAGTGTCATGTGGGAGCACAATCATGCCGAATTGATTATGGTCGCGTAAAATGTTGAACCTTCATCCAAAATTACTGATTTGACGTGAAAATTTTCATATTCTCCGATATTTCTACGGTGAAAGGGTGGAAGGGAAAACGGCATGAAAGTTTGTTTACCAATTTTAATGTTGCCACTTGCCATTAATTTGAACAACTGAAAAAATTATAATTTGAAAATTATATTATTTTAATTTTTAGTACAATGGGAATTGTGAGGATTGTAACATAATTTTGTTGAGTATACGAAGAGCAGTTTCGTAAAACTAAATGATTTTCCATTATTATTTGATATTTATGAATTTATCAATTTATGTAAGAAATAAAATTTTTGATTTTGTGATTTTGAAATACTTTTTATGTAATTAGCAACCTTCTTAGCAACACTGTAATATCATAAGAATCAAATGATAAAGTATGCTAAACTATGATGAAATATCTTTTATTTAGAATACTCTATCATTTGATTTTTAAGCTGCTCAATCGCTCCTGTGTTCTTTTCCATAATAAATTAATTTCTTGTTATGTTTGATAATAATTGATATGATAACAATTTATCAGTTCCCTTCAAATTCGCCTTTTGCATTTATGGCGATTGATCTCATTTTTTTCGGTTTTCTGGATTATTAACTGTACAGTTTTCTTCAAATTTTCGCAATTTCGCCGAGTTCTTAATTATTACCGCCGCGTTGTTTACCGAAGTCCGTTTTCATTCCCTTGCATTCAGCTAATCGTCTGATCTCCGAATATGATACAGAAATTAAGTATGCCGTAAATGGTAGATTAGTTAATGATCTCGTGCATCCTCTTTTCTAGTCATTTTCCTTCGAATACTTTCTAGTCGTTTGCTTCGTTTGAAATGATAAATTTATCTTTAATTTTTTCCTACGCAGTTATATTCGCAACTACATATTTATTCGTCTACTGTTCACTGCTCAAGTACTTGCAGGTAATCTCGTCCGATGAACAACTTGAAATCGATCTCTGGATGCACGAAAATGGCTTCGATATTTATAAACATGTATTCGAAAGCAATGGTAATTCAACGCTTTGTCGTTTTTTCAATCAACAACGAATAGCGAATATAGTTTGATCTGAAGATGTGTTAGTGTACTCTGAAATAAGCTAGTTCATTACTTTCTTTTCCAGGATTTCATAACCTAGTTCGCCTGGCAACCATTGAAACTGCACCTCAGTTGACAGCAATGGAAGAAAGTAAAGTGAAACGGGCTTCCAAGATCTTGAAAGAAAAACTTATATTCGGTCAATGGCTGAAATCTCTAGAAATCTATCAATATTTCTTCCGGTACCTAAATACTAAACATATATCGTTGAATCGTGATTGTTTCTCCGTAGTAGTAAAGTCTAACACGAATCTTATTTGCTTAGATTATATAAAGAAGACATTCACTCGTTGGAAGATGTAATTTTTGTACACGATGCCAAGGCACACGAAATACTAGGTAAAGACTATGCCGCATGGACTCGTGGGAGGCAAATGTTACCGAGCACCAGCGAAGCCATGGCAGTATTCAAATTGGATTTATGGGAAAATTTTGTGAATACTGAACGATCCCTAAGAACAATCAAAGTGTTATGGTTCAGTGGTAATTAGTATTTTCCGTGGTATGAAAGTACGACGTATCAAACTGTGTAGAAACTCTAATTGAGTGACTTGTTTACAGGCTGTTTATTGATAATCTCGGCTAGTTTAGCTGTTGTACTTACGTTCTTCTACAAACACCAATTCTGGTTCGCCATGAGGTCGGATACATCCATATTACATGTGATCACTGGGCGGTATTTGGATGCTGGTATGTGCAAAATACAGTTCGGTTGGTCTGATCCATGCCCTGTTGGTGAAACATTAACATTCGTGATTAAGGTAACGAACCTTACGTTCTTACTCCAGGACTGAATTGCCCATTTGATAACTTACATCAACTGCTTTTTAATTTGGCCTTGTTTCATTTAAGTTTTTCCAGAGAAATGGTCTTCCTTACCCTGTTTGTGATAAAGACGACGTTCAAATTGAAATTTCTTTCGGAGTGCGTAAAGTTTCGTCTGTGGTGTCATTAGGAGGAACTACACCGGAAGATGCCAACGTCGGTATCATCAAATTCTCAGTTAGATATGCGGGAGAGTATCAGATTAATGTGATGGTGCGAAACGAACCCATTCCGGGATCACCATTTAGGAAAAGATTCTTACCTGGTACATCTCGATTCTAAAATTCAGTGTAGCTGTTTTGCTGTAGGTTACGCTCTTATGCATTTGAATTGTTCAACAGGAGCGGTCGATCCCACTAAAACTAAATTCGAAAGGCAAAGCTCCATAGTGATATGCTGTCCCAACTTGACTTGCACGCTGATGATACAACCGAGAGATTCGTTTCAAAATTTATGTCTGACCTCGGGTCTTGTCGAGAACACCAATTACGTGGATTTAGATTTGTACCATTCTGTCGTGAAGCAGGTATCGATTGATTATATTTTTATGTGTTCACAAGTACTGTAAGCCTTTGAACTGTATACAAATAATAGTGTTGAACGTAGACGTAGCTTAATGAGTGATGGCACAAGGGGCATTCATGTTGGCTATTTCCATTTTGAAAGGTATCGGCTAAACGCTTATTGCATTGTTCAAAAGTCTGATTTCGAGCTGATGAAAACATAATATTAGATTTAATCTGACCTATAGAGAGACAAATCAAGCGGGAGTTTTTCTTCGGAACAATAAAGTAAAACGAAGATGATCGCAGTAAATTTGAGTTCCGAGCGTATGCGGTTGTTTTTCAGTGCGCCGTTTATTAGTACATAAATTTATCCGTTTCTTTTTGGCTAACGTTTGAACTAACTAAATACACGTTAATATTTTAAACATGTTTGCAGATTCGAAAAAGGATTACAAAAATTTCATCTTTGCTTTTGTAGTAACACTTAATTGCGCGTGCCGATTTTGCTTGAACTTCAGTAAGTTACTCCTGGGTCATGAAGCCGTAAACGTTGCGACTGCTTGTATTCTAACTGTACGAGTAATTTAAGAATAAGCTTTTCATGTTTTTCGGCCATGTACTATGACAACATATACCTACAACATTCGTTTAGTTTACAATCACCATAAACGATTGATGGTTACGTATGATAGCGTAAATATGCTTTGAAAGTTGTTGATTCAGTAGGCTGGGCATAGTTATGTAATTGTTGGCACATGAACCGAACCGTGAGAATTCGGTTTCATCAATGACTCGCGTTAGAACATTTTCGGTTGTATAGCTGCTTTCTAACGTCTGACTCGACTCTAAATTCAATTTCTATTACAGGAAGATAAAGAGAGATTGGATGTATGCTATCAGTCTTTCAGTTGGGATAAAACGTCCTCTAAAATATCGTACGAAATGATGTTCCTGAAGGAAGGTTGCTTCCAAGTACAGGTGTTCTATCGTGATATTCTGCTGCAGAATGGAGATTTCACGTGCATCGTCCTCAATCGTATGTTTTCACGATTTATTATATTTATCTCCCCACCGTGTGTGTATTGTTACGGCTACAAATGTGGTAATCACCAGGAGCAGAGTACGATTTAACTTCGAGAAAAGTGAAGAATCGAAGTATTTCGTACGAAGGGAAGCTGACTCGAATCGAAGGAGAGCCTCCGTTCAAGCCAAAACGAGTCGTCATGTTCATTTCTCCGAAGCAGTTCACCGTTAAAGAATTTGTGCTGAAGTTTCTGTTGAAACGTGTGGCTACATTTCGTTTATGTCCGTCGACAAAAGTACGTATTTCGAAGAGTTGATTAGTCTTCGTTTTCTAGTCAGTTGGAGGGCAGCGATAGCAATTTTGCAGATCTCGCCAGCAAGTATGGTCTTATCTAACAAACGTGTACGAAGGGTCAAACAAAAAGTGCATGACCGAAAAAAGACGCGAGTCCCTATACAAATAAAACCAAATAGGCCTTTATTTAAATCAAGAACACATTTTTTCTTTTTCTTACTGTTTTTCCTTAAAAAGTAATTCCTAACCTATGTAACGCAGAAAGGCCTCTCTTAGGCGTTCCCATTCCCTTTTGTCCTGTAGCACCCTGTGATTTGTTTTTGAATAAGTTATCCAGTTCATCTCTCCATCTGGTTTTTGTTCCCCCTTTTTTCTCTCCTCTTTCAAATACTAACTGGAAGATAGTTTAACCTACTTGTTATTGTCCATTCTTGCTGAATGTCCGGCCCAGTCCCACTTCAGTCTCCTTATTGCATGCAGGAAATTAGTATTATATTTTAGTTTGTTTTTGATTTTTGAAATCTTAATTTTATCTTTTAACCTGATGCCGAGCATTGCTCTTTTTATATTATTCTGGAGGGTTACTATCTTTTTTCTTCGACTTTGGTGAGAGCCCAGGTCTGGCATCCTATTATTGTATACTTACAACTTTTTTACATTTTTGAAGCCATCGCACTTACTTTAGTTGACTCATAATTCAAGTCCGAGCTCACTACCTATATTTCCAACTTTACCATAACACGGGGTGACTTTGCTCACTTTTTTCTGTTAAGTTTGGCGTCCTCTACATATCGGAAAAATTGGGTTAGAGAACCGATATTTTTTTGTAATTTTGGTGGAACATTATGGAATACATTCCCTAAAGAGTTGTGACACATCCTGCCCCACAAATTTTCCTACAGAATTATGAAATAAGTGTGTCACGTGTCAGTGGGTACCACGATGCGGTGACATTGCACGTGTTCATGGAAAACAGTTTTAAATGTAGTTTTGTCTAGTGAAAAAGCCGCATAACTCCAAATCGATGTATTATGTAGACTAATGTAAGGAAAAAGAAAAAGACAAATACATGAGGAAAAAACCAAATGAGACATTTCCTTTGAAAGGCTAAGACCCTAATGCACAAACATATACCTTCGGCATCTCTGAAATGCAGCAGCATCCGATTTGTACTTCATCATTTACTAGACTTCAGACAGATCATATCGAAACTGATTATTTACTGGCTTGAAGAACAAAACAAGCAGCTAGCTGCTGGAAGAGAGTCGGCTCTACTGGAAAATCAGACTAGTTTATCTGTTCAGGAAAAAGGACCTTTCAGTAGTCATGTTTAAGGTTTCTTTATATGGTCGTGCGTTCAACTGGTTGGAAATGTCAGAAAAAAAAAGACCCATCGATAATCGTGTCCAAGGCCTTTTTTTCTCCCCTCCCCCCTGAACATAAGAGCTGAAATATGAAACGTAATTATTAGGATGACTCTATTACAAGTTTACAAGCACACTTAACAACGCATCACATGACACATAGTAAGTTCCAAGGTTTCAAACTGCGAAACTACAGACTGCATATCTACAAATGACTCTCGAATTTGAATGAAATGAATTCGTGGGGTTGGAAAATGTTCCTATATTACTCAAATCCAATGTTGTTGGACAAAACCATTTATTGTCATTTTGTTAGGGGAGCATTTGGACGCTGTTCAGCAAAAGGGAACCAACTAGCAAAATCCGCTTTTTGAGAACCCATGATTCGAAGTTCGAGAGCCATGTAGAAACTATATGACATAGCGTTTACTGATTTAAGCTTTTTTCAACGTGAGTACACATTTTTGAATCGGGGGCCCAATTTTGAAAAATTCTGCTTTTTACGCTCCTTCCAACGATGCTAATAACTCATTTTGGTCACAAATGTTGGTTGGTTCCCTTTTGCTGAATAGCGTCCATTTCATCTTGTTTTGTTATGTCATAAGTTTTGTCATCATCAGAGTTTTGTCATCTTGTTTTTTCATAGTTTTGTTATGTCCTGACAAAATTATTTTGTCTTTTATCTGCCTTTTTGTCATGTTGCTTAGCATAGTCTACTGTCAATAGCAAATGTCGCTTAGCATAATCTGTTATCAATTATTATGTCGTTTAACACAGTTCATCATTTGATCGTAAACAAAATGTCATAACATAATTTTTTTGCCATTTGATTGATTTTTTGTTATGTCATTTCAATTTTGTCATATGACAAAACAGATAAATAGCTTTGTCATTATGGCAAAATTTCTAAAATTCAATTGTCATTTTGTTTTGTTATGTCTAACAACACTGCTTAATTTAACCAATGCAAGTCGCATCTTGGGATCAGGAAATCGTAACTCTTCATAGGCTACAGACAACAACAATTGTACATCGATATGCAGAAGGAAGTTTATTTCGATTCAAATAAAGCTTACAATTCGAACAAGCACACCCAAAATTATCACTAATACTATCAAAACTTGTTAAGGAGCATGCGATTTTGAAAACATCCAAAGTGCATCTGTTCGTCATAATTTTGTAACTCAGCATTGACATAGAACAATCGCAAGATGATCTCTGCAACTTACACATACAATCCGTCCTTTTATACTCTGTGCAACTTGACTTGGTCCCTCATGAACACGCAATTGACTAGAAATAGAAAATACTATTGAGTATCGAGAAACAGAAGAATTGTCAGTAAAAAATTATCAGCCAATTTGTAATCATTGGCTACAAATTACAGATTTTACGCTATTGCATTAGCCTAGTGGAAGCTTCACTGCTGGAAACCTGAAACAGAATACCACAATTACCATTAATACTTTTATAATTGGACGCTATTCAGCAAAAGGAAACCAACCATCATTTGTAAACAAAATGAGTTATTAGTATCATTGGAAAATGCATAGAAAGTAGAATTTTTCAAAATTGGGCCCCCGGTTCAAAAATGTGTACTCACGTTGAAAAAGGCTTATCAGTAAACGCTATGTCATCGAGTGCTAACAAAACCTGCATGTAAAGTAAACGTCCCTCGATGTAAAGCGTTTTTACATGAAAAAATTGCTGGCCAGTAATTTTGTATCAGGGAATCGGACTCGCGTCCATTGAAACATTTGACTGAAATGCCGCAATTGTCTCTAACCACTCGGCCATTGGGATTTAAACCTGCACTAGAGTGCGCTGCAAAATTACCTGGGCGGGTGTTAGCGGGTGAAAATGAGTGAGTGATCATGTGTACTTTCAAATAGTTACACTGCTATCTTCAGTAGGGAAAAAACCGAGTAAAAATTACTGTGCCAGTAGAACTGATTATAATTTAATTTTTTGGTGATGATACAGTCGAATTTAGGACAAATTTTCTTTAAAAGTGAATTTCTAATCGATTTAATGATGGTTGAAGTTTGCTACACGCTTATGGTAAATCATACATGATCACTCACACAAATCGCAGGGCTGCCAACACTTGAAACTCGTAAGTTTAAATCCCAATGGAGCGAATCATAAAATAGCAACTTTAGAACGCATTTAAATATTCACGATGTAGTACAGCTGTTACTGTTTGTTGTTAACCGTTGTTACGTTTTTGCTGGCCACTACCTGTGTATGCTGTCTGTGCACGTGAACGAACTGAAGACAAGACTGTGATACTGTACTTTGTAGTAATTGACTGAGCAAATAAAATTTTTGAATTAATTACGCACACAAAAATCACCTGTCTATAATTTAAATAAATAATACAGACTATGTCAGCGAAAAACATTGCCGCTTCTGAGTTCTGATCAAGTAGTATAAAAAATATCTTCACTTGTTTGCAAACTTTCCCTCGCCATGTAAACACCCACTTTTGACTCTTGGTGTGTAATATGCTATTATTATTTTCAACTAATTGTTCTCTCGAAAATAAGGCGCCGCTGAACTGAACTGTAACTCGCCAAGAACCATGCATCTGAAATGATGCGGTACTGAACTGAACTGTGACTCTGAATTAAGAAGAAAAATAGTGATTGCAATAGGCTCGGCTACTCGTAGCTGACCCTAGAAACAGTTGTGTGCAAAGTCACCCCTTCATCCCCCCCTAGTTTTTCATCAATTGCTACATCACTATGCAGATTAGTACTCTGTCGTTTACTTTTATCACGACCGTGATCAAATTCTGCGTATAATATCAGATATACACAGTTTCTTTCAATTTTCGTCCACTATGTGACACAATTTCTGTATCTAATTTTGAAATACTTTTTGAAGCTCTGCATGAACGACCTGATAACGCTAACTGGAAGTAACATAATTACACTGACTTGGTTTAACACAATAGCTACAACAACCTAGTCACATGTCAGTGTTGCCACGCGTTCTATTTTTTCTGTCACGCTCCTACGATTAATGAAAACATATATGTGTACCAGGTCACCCCGCGATGGCAAAGTCACCCCGTGTTATGGTACCTGTTAATTGGAAGAGTTACTCGAACGAGTTTCTGATCGAAACAGTCTGTTTACATTTATACTGTTAAATGGAACCAGCTGCGGCGCTGCAGTTATTATCTTAGTGCTAATTTGATTGACTTGTGATTGTTTCATGCAGCTCCAAATACTGGACGAAACAGCTAACGGGGTTCCTTCGTTCTCAGTTGACGATGGATGTCAGCCTACCATATATCTGGCTGCTCATAACAGAAATGTAATTGCGGCAACGTTCACCAAATTCCTTCTCAATAATATGGGTACGGTTTTTCCCCGATAAATCACGTTCGAACGTGAACTGTGCGTGATGTTAAACCGGTTGATACGATTGCAGGTGGTTCGGAAACATTCACCGAGAAACAGTATTTTTTCTATTACGAGGTTCGGCGGTTCCATCAGAAACACCGACACGAGCCAGTCACTATCAAGGTCACTCGGCAGAAGTTGCTCCAATCAGTGAGTGTTTATCAAGAGAGCATTATACGCAGAGGCGGAAGTAGAGTCGCATTCCAGAGTTTACATTGAAATCAGGTCCTAAAACAAGCTCAATTTCAGTGTGATGGGAGGAGGTAACGGTTAATGAGATTCTCCAGGAGGGCTGGGGATTCTTACTAGATCTTAAGGAGCTGAGCTTCCTCTATACTCTAAATCCGTCTCTGATGTACGAGAGTCGTATTTGACGGACTATTGTACTCCTCTTTTCTTGTTCGCGTGGTCTGATGGATATGACATGAAGGAGCTTCAAATTGCAAGGAGAATTCATTTTTGGTTGAAAAATTTCTATCCCTTGAAGAGGGGCTTAAATGGTGTAGCAGTTTTGAAATTTCAAATAGAAATGTATCGAACACAGTATCGTAACAAGTTTAATTTTGGATCGCTGGTATCAAATATCTCAGAGACCTCTGATCTGCGACTTATATGGGCCCTAAATTTGGGGTAGAATTGACTTCGACTTCAGAAATTGATTAGGTAATATATTAAAATAAAAGTTGTTGGGTTCTTCTAGGCGTTGACTTCGAATACTGTATTTGATTTTTCATTTAGTCCGGACTTGGTTTCCAAACTCAAACTGTGCTATTTAAATGCACAAAGTAAAAGCTTCAAAACTTGAATAAATGCCTTTCCCAGCCGAGGGGGGGGGGATAGCTTATTTTTAATATTTTATCACATTATCGGTTCAGTTGTACTTGGAGCTTCAAAATCAGAATTTCACGTTTCAAGTGGACAAAATTAACTTGGTTTGAAATCGGCGCAGACTTTTCCCTCAGTTTTTGACCCTTTGTAATCTTAAGTAAGCAACACTGGTTGGTAATCGGTCACCCGATGTGCAAAATCCCACAAGTTACCCGGGTAACTAATGTGGAACAAGGTTAACTACAAGGGAACAAGGGTAACAGAAAGGTGACTTTTCCGCCGTGGGTAACTAAAGGGGAACAAGGGTAATCTCAGGGTAATTCGAGGATAAAAAATGGGTAACTTTTCCGCAGGTAACTGGGTAACTAGAGGGTAACTGATTGCGCATCGGGAAACTTCGAAATTTCTAAGAAAAAGTTATACTTGGATACATTTTTGGAAAGTTGGTCTCAAGAAAATTGACTTCTGTTGAAAAATTTTTATTTCTCCGTTTCCCTGACAGTGGATCGAAAACGATTTCAGAAGGGCAGAGTCTCTCTATATACTAGAAAAGTAAAATCCGCCGCCGAGAAAACGCCCACTGCGGGTTGCCTACCCGGCCCCTTGATTGCTCATTTCTCCAGGGGTAGGCTACCCTTGGGAGGGGGTTCATGGTGGAGGAAGGAGCTTGGGGGAGGAACGTCGCGGTGAAGGACGAGGAGGAGTTGTGGTGGGGGAGGGCCCTTACTATACACTAAACAATAAAAGACACCGCCTCCGGGAGTAAAAAAATTCATTGAGGGTTGCCTACCCTGCCCCTCAATTGCTCATTTCTCCAGGGGTAGCTTATCCTTGGGAGGGGGGTTTACGGTGGAGGAGGAAGCTTGGGGGAGGAAGGACGCGGTAAAGGACGAGGGGGAGACACTGAACAGTAAAAGCCACCTCCTCCTTCCCCTCCGTGGGGATAAATTCCTGGTGGCCTTCCCTGTACCTTAACCCCACATTTCACCAGAGGTACCCTACCCCGGTGGGGGGGGGGCTTCCCGGTGGAGGTGAGAGCTTCTGGAGAGGAAGGGCGTCGCAGTGGGCGAGAAGGAGCATGGTGGGGAACGTGTCTGTGATCGAGAACAGCTCTGGTGGGGATTGGCAGAGGGTAGCCCACCCCAGAGGGGGGTCCTTGATGGAGCAGAGAGCTCCTGGATGGTGTAGCGCCGTCTTTTCATATAATTTCCATGGAAATTTTTATGTAGGGTAAGATACACTTATGTTACTATGACGTCCAATGCCGTATTTACATATAGGCAACATAGGCACGTGCCTAGGGCGCTAGATTATGGGGATACTGCAGGCCGGCACGAGCAAAGCGGTCATACTAAAGAAGTAAAATCCGCCGCTGCCGCCACCGCCACCTCTGGGCTAAGAAAAACGCACCGCGGGTTGCCTACCCTGCCCCTTAATTGCTCATTTCTCTAGGGGTAGCCCACCCTTGGGAAGGGGGTTCATGATGGATGAGGGAGCTTAGTCAAATCCACCGCTGCCACCGCCTCCGGGAGAAAAAAAACGCACTGCGGGTTGCCTACCCTGCCCCTTAATTGCTCACTTCTCCACAGGTAGCTTACCCTTGGGTGGGAGTTCATGGTGGAAAAGAGAGTTTGGGGGAGGAAGGTCGTGGTGAAGGACGAGGAGGAGTTGTGGTGATGGGGGCTCTCTATACACTGAACAGTAAAAGCCACCTCCTTCTTCCCCTCTGTGGTGATAAATTCCTGGTGCCCTCCCCTGTACCTTAATCTCACGTTTCACCAAACATACCCTTCCCTTTTCCAGCTTGCGAAATACTGCAGGCCGGCCGCAAAGCGGCCAGGGGGCAAAGCCCCCTAGTGCACTTGAAAGTACACAAATTGAAGAAAAATTGAGGAAAAAGGTTTCTGTAAAAGGGTTTTTTGAATCGCTTTTTTCGGATTAATCATTTTCAACAGGACATCAGATCTTGGATTCGATTCCATCTGGGATGGAAAGACGATCCAAAGAACCTTCGTTTTCAACTTTTAGCTCGTGAAAATGACTTTTTGCTTTTGCTTCCGGCTGTCGGCTTTTGGTCGTTCGAATTTCAATTTTTGGCTACTGTCCTCGACAGTCAAATATCTTAAAATTTCGGGTTTCGGCCTCTGGCTTTGAATACCCCATCTATCCTATAAGGTCCGGAGCCGCCATTAACACTGGGGCCGTTCCAATCTAAGTGCTTTGGCTCCGGAGCAAGTTTGAATTTTGTTCCGGCTCTGGCTGAAATTTTTGAAATTTGGTTTCGCACCTGTAAATAATTTTATCAGCTCTGGAGAAAAATTCTTGTTGAACTCGGCTCAACCGAAAGTGTGGTTTTAGTTTCAGCTCCGCTTATCTTTAGAGCGAAGGAGGAGTGCGGGATGATCAAGGAGGTAGTTAAGGGAAGAGGGGAAATCGAAGAGCCGGAGTCGAAGTCGGAGCCCCGACCGAAGCTAGAAATTAGCTTCAGCTCCCGTAAACTTCTAAACTAACATTGGCTCCGGCAACAAATAACCCTTTTCAAGCTCTGTCACTTTTGGGAAATCGTTGAGCCCTAAGTCTCCTAGCTCATGTTCCGGATCCCTGTATTTTAGTTATCCAAAAAATGGAATCTAATAAAAACGTAGTGCTCGGTACTGAGACGATGGAAAAATATTGGCTTCAGCATGCGTTCAGCTTTCAGCTTACGGTCGTTCGACTTTCAGCATTTCGCTTTCGTCCTTGACAGCCAAAATCTTGTAACTTTTGGCTTTTGATGTTTTACTTCTCTTTCATCCCTGGATCCCCTTCGAATTCCGCAATCCAAGAAGCCTGTATTTCGATGTTCTGTTCGACTTCCCAAATCTAGTTAATTTTTCTCCTCTCAAGTCTAAAATTTTGAATCTAGAGGCTGTTACAATTGGAAGGCTGTGGAAAATGTAATGCAACTTTCGAAATCAGTGACCCTGATATTGTGTTTGATTTCTTGAACCGTTTCACCTTTGTTTATTTGGAGGGTCAAAATTTAACTTCAGAGTCCCCAAATAGGACTGAATCGAAAATGTAATCCAATATTGAAATCAGTGATCCAAAAAACACTATTCTGATATTTTGTTCAGTCCTAGCCGAATCTTACTCATTTAAATTGTGAAATTTTTATGCTGAACTCTCGAATGAAATTTGAGGAAAAATCGAATATCAATATATATTTGGAATTGTCAACCAGAGAAATTCCTGTTTGGATACTTTGGTCGTTTCCTGAAGCCAAATCAATTTCTCCCAGAGGAGAGAGATGTTTCTACCCAAAAAGGTTGGATCTTACTTATGTGAAGATATTTTTTGTCCAACGTCGATCTCATCTCGTAATAAAATAAGAGAAAGTGGTAATTATTGTAAACCATCCCTTATACTATTAATGTTTGAAATTTTCTCTTATCAATGATTCTATGCAGTCCCTGAAAGCAACGAAAAATTTCACGTTGAAAGAATGGTGTGGCAAATTTGAAGTAATATTCATTGGTGAAGAAGGTAATATTTTCTCCTATTAATGAAAGGAACCTTTTCAAAAATGATCTCCAATCTAAAACCCTTTTCCTTTTTATTGTATGCTATATTTAGGGGTAGATTGGGGCGGTTTACGAAAAGAATGGTTCCAGTTAACTTGTGAAGCGTTATTCAATCCTAATAATAGTTTATTCAAAGGATTCAGCGACAATCCGCAGGTATTTTGTAATATTTAACGTTCATGAAGATTGAAGACGTGTGCAAAAATAAAGTAACTTCTGTAAAGAAATGTATACTTTATTTTGAAAACATTTCTTTCTGTTTATCGATTTAGTTTTGGTAAACTATTATTAATCTTTCATTTTCTTGCTCATATAGGCATTAGTTCATCCGAATAAAAATCGGGCCTCTCATTTGAAGCTAAAATACTACGAATTCGCGGGTCGATTATTAGGCAAGTGTTTGTACGAATCGGCTTTGGGAGGTTCGTATAGCCAGTTTATAACTGCCAAATTTACTCGTTCTTTTTTGGCTCAACTTATTGGTCTGCGTATAAATCACAATGTAAGTATATCGGCTGTTTCTTAAATTAACGCATGATTTTTATTTCGAGTGCCTTTCATATGCATTTTCTTTGTCTGAAGTACTTCCAGTCTGACGACCCCGACTTGTATATCAGTAAAATTAAGTATATTTTGGATCACGATGTCACCACTATGGACTTATACTTCATAGATGAAGAGTATGATGACGCTGGTCAGTTAACGAAGGTAAATTAGGAATTATTACAGTTACTGCATTCTAAATGGAAACACATTTAACTGTCATGCTATTTTTAGGTTGTGGAGCTGATCACCAATGGCAGTAAGATTAAAGTTACCAATAGCACAAAACGGCAATATTTAGATAGTTTAGCGCAATATCGGTTGGCAACAAGTGTGAAAGATGAAATCGAAACGTTCATCAAAGGCTTAAACGACATCATCCCAGACAATCTTCTGTGTATTTTCGATGAAAACGAATTAGAAGTAAGATTTAGTTACAGCATTTGTTCTTTAGTGCACAACCCAATCGTCGAGGTAAAAAATCGGGTTCCTGGAATGGTCCCAACTTTTAATCATCAACTCATGATGATAAGGTTATCAGTCTTACAACCGGTTTGATGCAGCTCTCCATTTATCATGTGCGTGTTATCTCATTACCAAATATCTCTTATATTTGACATCCTTGGTTATCTGTTGAACATACTAATATCTGTCAACCTACCTAATTCTTTCCTTCCACCCTTCCTTCTAGTAGTGGTGATATTATTCCTAGGTGCCACAAATTATACCCTATTAGTTTATCTCTTCAGAAAGTTCCAAATATCCATTTTACCTCCTACTCTGTTAAATACTTTCTCATTTCTTATGTTATCCGGCCATTTGATACTATGAATCCGCATATAGCACCACACCTCAAAAGCTTTGATCCTTCTCTCTTCTGATTTTTCTTTGGTCCAAGTTTCACATCCATACAACGCTACACTCAAAACATAAGTTTTCAAATAGTATATTACCCACCAAGAGTAAAAAGTAAGTGTTTACATGGCGAGGGAAAGTTTTCAAATGAGTGTAGCGAGCGAGCAATTCTTGAGCCATGTAAACTCACTTTTGGCTCTTGTTTTGTAAGATATTTTTTATACCTAATGATCAGAAATAGCAATGTTTTTTGTCGAATAATTCACAAAGCAAACGTAACGATGGTTAAGCGACAATAAAAAATTACAACGAACAGTAATGGGTGTACTACATCGTGAATATTTAAATGCGTTCCTAAGTCACTATTAGGCAATTTGCTACATGGCCGAGTGGTTAGAGACGTTCGCTACACTTCAGTCAGATTTCTCAATAGATGCGGGTTCTATCCTCAGATACAGAATTACTGGCCAGCAATTTGTGCCTATATGTGCCTCCATGTAAAAACGTGCCGCATCCTTTTACATTAAGGCACGTTTACTTTACACGCAGGTTTTATCAGAACTTGATGCATGAATGATAAGTGCTTCTTTCCGTCCGCAAAACACTAACGTAAACATTGCCTGTCTGATCATGTAGTATAAAAAATAATTTTTTGATTTCCATATTTATTCTTGATTTGAAAAGATTACTTTCTCGATAAAATGTCAATTTGGCTTGTGCTATTTTGCTACTAATATTCCTTTTACTCGTTCCATGTTTTGTTATTTTACTTCCTAAATAGCAAAATTCGCTTACTTCCTCAATCTTTCCCTGTCAAATATTTATATTAAGCTATCATGTTCACATCGATTACATACCATTGTTTTAGTTTTATTCATTCTCATACGATATTATATACTCAAAATCTGCCCCCATTCCATTCAAAATGTTTTCTAAATCAATATTTTTTCCTTCAGCTAAAATGACAATATCATCTGCATGAGCATCTTGACTAGTTCTCCATGTATAATTACACCTGCTTCAAATTTTTCTCCTATTTCTCTTATAGCCCACTCTATGAACAAATTACATAATACTAGAGATAGGGAGCCCCCCTACCTTACATCTTTTTCTATATATTAGCCTCTCGTTTCTCTCTTTCTAATCTTAATGTAGCTTTCTTTCCTCTACATGAATTTAAGATAACTTGCCTTTCTTCAAATTTTAATCCTATATTTTTTTAGAATATCAGACATTTTATCCCATTTAACATTGTCAAAAGCTTTTTCAATATCAACGAATGTCATATATGTGTCCTGCTTCTTTTTAAGTCTCCCATATACACTAATATTTTTGACGCATGCGAAAATAGATTGATTGTTCAATAATTTTCACACCTATCTACTCCTGATTTTTTGTATGGTTACGTTGCCCTCTACCCTGCAGGAAGTGTACGATAGGTGCGTAGAGGTAATCAAAGATGTGACAAATCAATATGAGGTCCACAGATCGAAAATACATATGGACGATAAGCTATCTGCTAACACTAACAGACTTATTGTGGAAAGAGATGCCTTGAGACACAAATAGAGAAAATCGAACTGCTTTTACTTCAAAAAAGAGTGAAAGCGGTAATTATGAAGGATGTGAGGTATTTCGATTGCAAACAAATGGAGAATAGGCTGACTCGGGGCAAAAAGTGGACACCAGTTTCTGGAGCAAAACTTGAACTGGCTATATCTCTCTGGATTTGTACACGTGAACGGAAATCTTGACGCTACAGTGTTGCTTGGACCTTCTACTATTACAGTAAGAGAAGTGTTGAATACCTTTCCTATTAAAATTTTCAAGAGAATTTACAATAAAAAATACCCATTTTTCTCTTTAAAAAATTATATGTTGCCGGGAAAAAAGGTAATTTATTCTAAAATTCCTCATTCATTTTCCAATGTTTGTACATGAATCGATAAACCCTACTATCAGCATTCTTCCTATGTAATTGAAAGCAAAAAATAATTATTTGGGACTTGAAACAGTTACAAATACTCTTGGGCAAATAGTGCACCTGTTAATTCAGTTTTAGGGCAAATGGTGAACATGTTAAGTAATTCAATTCCATAAAGTTTTTGTGAACAATCATGGAGCCCGCATTCTTATTTTAAAAACAGCCTCAAGCTTCCCAGTATGCACGATCTAAATAGACCTTTTCAAAGACACTAAAACTTAGAGTTCCCAAAGTTGGTAGCCTTGCGTACTGAAAAGGTGATCATGTACAATTTTCCATAAGATTACAGCAAACATTAAACGTCTTTAAATCAAGTAGAAATTGATTTATTAAAAAAAAATCTCGTCCTACATTTTATTGTATTGTTACTAAACAATAGAATTTCAGTCAACACGAGTGGGTGGAATAATTTTGGGTCGTTTTTTTGCCTTCCTAAGGATAGCAGTATTTCCATTTAAAATTTATCCATGATCACCCTTTCAGTTTCACTTGCGCAGATGATTTTGTAACGCTCTCTAGTGCAGGTTTTATCGCCTATGGGCGACGCCATGTTGACTCATGAGGAGGACTGTTGCGCAGCTGCTTTAGCATTCACAGCCTGCAGGGTCCTGCTTGTTTTATTTACATTCATTGTACATGCAAACTCCATAAGCGAACATTTGTTCTTCTTTTGCAAGTCCATAAATATAAAAGAGAGCATTTCTTAATATTGAAGATGATTTAAATCAAAACTAAATGCTTTTAGATCACAAATAAGCGTCCAAAAGCATTAAGAAATGCTCTCTTTCATATTTATGGACTCGCAAAGAAGAACAAATGTATATGACTTGCCATGAAGAAAGAGATCTGTGCGCAAAAAATAAATCATTTTTATGATAACTATTTTGACTAATTTTTGGCCGCTCTTTTGCGTGGTGTTGTCAAAAAATTCTAAAAAACTTTCCCAAATTGCTGTAAGTCTCCAAAGTTGAGTGTCTTCTAACGTGAAAACGTTATAAGTTTTGTTTATCCGCTCTGCTGTAAAATTTACATTTTTGCGCACAGATCCCTTTCTTCCTGGCAGGTCACAAATGGAGTTTTACACAAGAATCTCTTGGTTTTCCATGTTGTAAAATGAATGTAAACAAAACAAGCTGGACCCTGATGGCTGCGACTGGCTGAAGCAGCTGCGCAACAGTCCACTTCATGACGTCACTGTGAAAAGGTCTAATATACTAATAGACATACACATGGGAGAGTATAATCTATAATGGGTTGCCATTTTGGCGCTCATTGTGCCCATGGATCCCATGGATACCGAAGCCGACTATGCGGAGTGTACCACATAGTTAGAGCACTATGAACATGGGTATAATCATCCGCCATTTTGATTCACACTGCGCCCGTCGATGCCAAATTGACTACGCGGTACGCTCCGCATAGTCGAATTCGGCATCCACGGGCACGGTGTGAATCAAAATGGCGGATGATTATACTCATGTTTGTAGTGCCCTAACATAGTCAATTCGGCATTGACGGGCGTGGTGTGAGCCAAAATGGCGGCCTATTATACTTGGGGAATTCTCCGATGATGATGTTCTCCCATATAAGTAGCTCCCTCCTGGACATCCGAATTCGGAGCTTTTTACGTCCGGAAAAATCATATAGGTACCTGTTGGAATGCCATCATCAGTAATTAATATTTGGAAAAGCTACATTTCCTGGAAAGAGATACTGTTATGGTTTTTCATTGCTTTCAACAGGGTTTATCTGTCGGAGTTTGCCTTCTCCTAGGTGCTTTTTGTCGCGATTTTAACGATATATAACCTCATACAGAGTCTTATTATTATTATTTCTTCTCATCAGCTCATACCCATTCAAAAAGTTGTCATAATGATCTTGATCCGATGATATAGAATTTTGAAAGTGCACATTCACACAAGATCTGTATTCTTTCAGTTACTATTGTGTGGTACTGGCGAGTACAGTATATCAGATTTTCGAGCTCACCATATCGTCAATCGACTAAATCATCCGTCGTTCGATTTCGATCGTGTTTTGGGATGGTTCTGGATAGCCGTATCCAATTTCACAACCGAGGAAATGGCTAGGCTGTTACAGTTCACCACTGGATCTTCTCAGTTACCACCGGGAGGTTTCGGCGACCTGAATCCCATGTTTCAAATCATGTCGGCTCCTTGGCACGGTAATTTGCCAACAGCGCATACGTGGTGAGTTGATCAGTTTGTTAATGGGAAATGTTCGTGTGCAGCAGGTTTCATCAGCTATTTAGTTTAATAATTTTCTAAATGAGGCCCTGAAAATACATCAGATTAGTTTGCCACCTTCTAAGCCGCTTTCATAGACTTTCAAGAAAAACCCTTTTTGTCTACTGGCGGACTGGGATCAAACAGAACTGGAGCATTAATCTAACTAGAAATACCGGTGTATTGTTTAGAGCTAAAAGTCCTGTTATTTGAAAACGTCTAGTGCAACTGCCCTGCTCTCTGATTTTTGATTTCCAATGAACGTTGTAGTACACACCCGTGAAATGTCAAAAATGTTTGTGCAATTATGGTTTTCATAGTTTCAATCAGCTATGTCTGCCGGACTACGACACCTACGAACAGCTGGAGAAGTCGTTGCTGCTGGCGATCACAGAGGGCACCGAAGGATTTGGTTTGATATGAAATAGGATACATGTACCTGTCGCATTTACTACTCAGATTCAAATTCGATGTATCTGAAGTTGGAATAATCGCTTCACGAGAATTTCTTTCTATCATTGAGAAGTTTATTAGAAAAGCTTATTTCTCCGTTATTCTTTTTGCGTGATGCTGCAAAAGGTCTCACACCAGTTTAATACATAATTTTAATTTTGAACACCAAGAGACTGAAAATAATTGTGTAATTTGTGTGTATAGAGTATCGATAAAGTTCCCAAAACTATCGCGTAAATGTATAGTTCGTAAGTTTTTATCTACGTTTGTATTAAATAGCGTTCTAAATAAGGCAGAATTCCAGCAAATATTGGCGCTTGTGCGTTGGCCTTTTTCCAAATATTTCTCTCTTTCCATTCCTTGACGTTTCGGTTTGTGGAAGCAAACTCGAAATTAAAGCTCAACATTTATTCCATAACGTGTAAGAACTGTGACACTGTAGAACTTGATATTTATTTTGTTGTTTTATCTGAGAATTAGCGTCATCCATTTTATTAACGTTGTCATTTTTAGAGTATCGAAAAAATGTGATTTTTTAATTATTTTTAAAATGATAAGTGTGTAGGAAACAATAAAAGTTTTATCTTTTTTCGTTCTCGTGAATTGCTAAATCCCTAAATCTGATGAATCAATAATACTATTGGAAAAAATCTCATATTCCTGCAAGAATATACTGTAGACTGTTGATGTTCCATAAAATTTCAAGAAGTGAACATGCATCGCTGTCTGTATTTGTGTACCTCCAGGGTCAGGGAAACCAAATGAGAGTGGCTCTCCTCCGTATCACCCACAGTGGTACAACTCTTAAACTTTATTCTGGATTCAAAGATTACAGCCTCAATTGGAAACGGAAACCAAAACTGAAATTTGACCTGTAGCGTAGCCGCCCAAGAACGGACACAGATCGCATATAAGGACGTTAAATGGACAACCAACCCGAAAAACCTGTTTTTTGAGAACACTTTACGCTCTTTCCAACGATACTAATAACTCATTTTGCCTACAAATGTCGGTTGGTTCCCTTACGCTTAACAGCGTCCAAAGCATCTGGCTACAAACCAAAAGCCTGCTCTACTAAGGCATTGGCTCCAGCCATTCAACTTTCCCCTTTCTTCTTCAACTTCCTATGGAACTCCTACCGCCCCTTGAAAATAACTGGAGTCGGAATCAATACCACATTTTTGGTCAAGCCGAAGCCGGAGCCTTTTAAGAATTTTTTTCGGAGCTGAAGCCGGAAAACTCAGACCCAATGAAAATAATTATTTCTCAGAGCTAGAACTGGATCCTGAGAAGAATTATTTACCGCAGAGTAGAAGTCGAAGCCAATTTTCAGACACTTAGTTGAAGCTGGAGGTAAATTTGAATTTTTGATTCCGGTAAATAATTATTTCCGATCATCGGCCTCGTCAAATATTTTTTTCGGATTTCTTTGATTCCTGCTTAGTTCCAATAAAAAATTTTTCAATGGCCCCGGCTCTTCGGCTCTGGTTTCATGAGAAGTATGGTTTTGCTTCGGTTTTGGTATTTTTAGAAGAAAGGAGGGGTGTGGGGTGATTAAGAGAGGAGAGGAGGAGACAGGGAGGAAAATGAGAGGTCGAAACCAAAGTCAAAAATTCGCTCCGGCTGTGCTCCTGCTCCAGTAAAATTCCAAAATTGGCTCCGGCTCCAGTAAATAATTTCTTCTGGCGCCACTCCGGTTCTGAGTTTCAGTTCCGCTCCCTGATCATTAGGGGGGGGGGGGAAGGAGAAAGGCCAGGTCAATGGTACATCAGATTAATAAAGAAGAAGGAAAAAAATGAAATCAATTCAGATCAAATTCAACGATCTGTGCCTCGTGCCTGACTCTGGTTCAGCTTTACCGACCTCCCGCCCACCTTTGGCCGACTCTAACCACCTACAATGCTGACTCTTCTAAACTTTATTCGGGATACAAAGCCAAAGCTGCTTCCCATGGTGTTTTGAATTGGACAGTGCTGTGTAATAGAATGTGACCAGATTGGAATGAAATTCATACTTAGGAAGGAAACGGTGGCCAAAAGTGAAACGAAATTTGGAGGGTTTAGAATTAGGAACGATACAGAAATTCTTCATGTTTTGTTTCGCCTTTTTTTAGTTCTTTCCCATGCAGAACGATAAGAAAAGACATGAAATGAAAAAATAATAAGAAGAAGAAAAATGAAACAAAAACTAAACTCAGTTTTGATCTTTGTACCAGAACTGGAACGAAACGAAAAGAATTTCATTGCACAACCCTGTTTCTTTTTTGGAAATTAGGATATCCCGCAAAATTGCAAACTGCGAATATATTGGGAAAAATCAATATTATCTATGGGAAACTGCGTAGATCAGAGATACAAGAATCCTTGTTTCAAATAATTCTTATCGATTGATTGAAATGTCAGATAAAAATATTGGGATTGCCGGAATTCGGGAATTATTATTGTAGGTAATTCATTAAATTTTGATATTTTCTGCTTATTCTATGGCTAAAGTGTGGACGAAACGAACGGGGAAAAATTCAAGAATTGCCAGAATGACTCATTAATATCCTTGAGGAAAGTTGAAAGGAGCACTTGGGAATTCTTGTTACGAAACTTCATCGAGAAAACGGGAATTCCCGATTGAAAATGGTCAAAATTTCAGGAAACCGGAATTATTTTGGGAAATAGCCCTAATTCCAAACCACTGGAAACAGCAACCAAAATCAAAACCGAAGTGAAACCACAAGTGATCACTGATAAGGATGGGCAAGGGATAGGGACAACCTCCAGACAACCTAACGAATATTGATATTAGCGCTTCAATCTTAATGTCGGAATAAGTTTGAACTTCGTATTTCGAACAATGATACCTTTGCTTGCACGCTAAAAATTAGCAATTTCAACTGAATTCCCTCTTGGAGGTATTTTTTCTAACCACGTTGTACTTTGCTGGTGAACGGGTGAACGCGGATTTCTTCAGTTTGTTATGATCTTCCATTGTTTTGACTTCATTCAAGTTTTATGATATTCACGAAAGTTCATCGTTTTGTCTGGCAAACTGGTAATTACGAGCTTTACGGTAGTATTTTTTTTTTTTTAATTCGAAATTTGAACCTCGCGTTTCCAGTTTGCGTTTCTGAATTTCTTCTCGTTTGCCTCCAGTGATTAGAATCAGAAATTGCGTAAACAGTAGAAATTCATTTCACAATATCCTTTGTGTGTTCTTTTTTTTCGCAATCAGTTCGGTAATGTCTAACTGTTAATTCCGTTTCAGATAGTTCACAATTTTGATAATTATATTTCAAGTAATGCTCGCGGTTGATTAGTGTGCTTGTACAGTTCTGCATAATGGCACGTTCGCGGACAAAGTATTTTTCGTGAATAATAACTCATCGTTACCAATTCAAGCTAGACTTGTTCAGTATGGTGATTAAGTAAGCATATTATCCTAATTTTGAAGTCACGCGAAGAATATCTCCTTTCCCGTACCCTGTGAATGATTTAGTTCCTGGTGAATGCTAACCTTTGATCTTTAGGAGCTCGTCTGAAGTGATAATGATGATACTAATCAGATCAAATAGTCTGCGCTATTTATTCGGCCCGTGTGTTGAATCCGGCTGTGTTTTACTTTGTTCACTTGAGGATGACACAATATTGGGGCAGTTTACCTCATGGTGTACGAGTCCTGATTCCTGGAAGTCAGATGAACAGTTTATGAGTCATCCTTTTCGAATGAGAGACGAGCAGTCGAATGTCTGGTTGATTCAGGCAAATCGTGGACATGCCGTGCGGTCTTATAAATTATGTACAGTACGATGGCACAGTGTCGCGTGCCTAAATAAATAGCCAGCCGCTTGCAGTTCATACACCTGTGTAAAAATACACATGTACTTAAATAGATCTGCGTGCGCAGTGATTCAAAAGCTAGCGAGCAAAATCAACTCGCTCCGTTTTGGTTTGAGAGAAAATTACGGAACGTTTTCGCCGAATCGAAGAACGTACGCCAATTTGCACCCTCTCGGCATTCACGAATTTGCCTGAAAAGCTGATAAGATCGAACCTAAACCCATCGTAGTGGACGTCGCGAGGAAGGAAATGAATTATTAACTGGGGAAACGAAATACTTCCTGAAAAGTAATCGATTTGCGAGCTCGTTTTACGGCCCATCGAGGCTAAAATACGACCAGTGAATGGCGTTATAAAAGCACTCTGTTTTTCATCTCGTGCAAATTGTACGAAACCAGAGACTGACACTTTGGAAACGTTTCTCTTATCACTGTCATAATTAAGAGTATTTTAGCGTAGACTTTCGAATGTGAGAATGATAGGAACACGCGCGGCGTCTACATTGTTTATAAATAGTCTGATAATTTCTCCTTGAGTGAGTGCTGAGGTTGTTGAATTCTGTTGGTACCTCAGTCCCATCATGAACTTCGTATGTCCGTTTCAGTTTAGAACTCATTTGGTTTGGAATTTCCCCTCCAATGTTGCGCGGATTTGAGGTCAGAAACACCCATTAATAGGAATTCCCCATTCTCGTGAAACAATCAAGTGGTTATTTCTAATCGACTCAGCTGTAGATTACATAATTTAAAACTACAATTACTCGTGGATAGGAATTCCCCTGGTATGTCGAAGCTTACTCTTATCTGCTTGCGATTTCAGGTCAGACCCGCCTGTGGACGTCTTAATCACGTCACCCTGCTCTGATAACGGCGTTGGTAATGGGGGTGCCGGCGAGGGCGATTCCACTTCTAAAAGCGTGACCGTCAGTGAAGGAAACTGTGCCGAGGATTGCGTAGACAGTTGCTCTCGAGACGGATCGATGCCGCGAAATCTAGTCAAATACGGCGAACTTATCATTTTAGGGTAAGTGTGACTTCGGATTATTGTTGTCGTGCTCAGCTCTATCGGGATGCTGGATTTCAGTGTGTACGCCGAAGTCGAACGCATGTCTTGTGTTGGAACTGCCATTCATGTAAACTTGCACGTTCGTGTAAGGCTGCTGCCTGTCTACTTTTTCAAGTAAAGACTTGAAAACTCACGAATGTGGTGTTGAACTTTGAGAAGTTAGAAAATCGTTTTTGAGTCAAAGATATCGATGATGTCCCAGGGAACATGTCGCTGAAGAAGCGAGAATGATAACGTCGAGCTGTGGAACATGCTTCTAGGACTCTTGAGTGGTGGTAGAAAATGATTGAACCTTTAATATTTGCGGGAAAATGCTCACGAATGCTCCATGATCCTGCATTGGTCTACGTTTTCTATTAATCGTATGCAGCATCTAGTGACAATAGATTCTAGAACGTAAGTCTAGCTGGCTGGTGTAAGGGAAAACTAAACAGCTTTAATTTTAATTTAATGGCTCAGATTTTCATCAAAGAAGGTGTGTACATGAAAGAAGAGGGTGTTTTCTTACAAAAATTTGAAAATATCCACAGTTTCCATAAATTTCCATTATTCCTTTCCGGAAAGACATTTATTTGGAAAAATTTATAAATTTCTTTCCAAGGCACATCCCTACTGATATCAGATCATTCTGGAAATTTTTGCCTGAAATTCTGAAATTTATTTGTACTCGACAAATTATTTAAAAAAAAAAACATGATTAAAGAACACATTTTAAACAAAAAAAAAGATTTAAAACACATATTTGTTTTAAAACAATTATTGTTTTTTTCCCGTTATTTTAAAACATGTTCAAAACGTGTTTTAAAACAATTTTTTTTTAAAGATCCCAACCCTGTTGCTAACACTAATTCACTGTGTGACGTCACATCAGTGTTGTTAGAAGAAACGATTTTTTGTCATTTTGTTAGGGGAGCATTTCATCTTTTTTTGTTATGTCATAAGTTTTGTCATTTTGTATTTTCATAGTTTTGTTATATCCTGACAAAATTATTGTGACATTTTGGCTGCCTTTTTGTCATGTCGCTCAGCATAGTATACTGTCGATAGCAAGATTGCTTAGCATAGTCTACTATTAATAGCAATGTCGCTTAGTATAATCTGTTATCAAATAATACGTCGTTGAGCATAGTTCATCATTTGATCGTAAACAAAATGTCATAACATAATTTTTTTTGTCATTTTATTCATTTTTTGTTACGTCATTTCAATTTGGTCATATGACAAAACTGATGAATAGTTTTGTCATTATGACAAAATTTCTAAAATTCAATTGTCATTTTGGTTTTTTATGTCTAATAACATTGCGTCATATAAAGGAAGTCTGTTCTTTGAGATTCGTTGGAATTTGTGAATACATACTTATTATAACTTGGTGAAGACTCCTCTAGACTGATTAAGATTACACCAAGATACGTTAATAATCTCTACGACTACAATAAGATCTGTTACCACCCTACTGAAACACATTGTGACATTGGAGACTCAGCTCTGTTGATTGTGTAAAACACTCTTTGAATACCTTCAAGATTTTTCTAAATTCTTTCTAACTCGTGAACACCTTTTATGACTGAGTGAAAACTCCTCAATATTTATCAAGATTACTTGAAGATACGTTAACAGTCTTTATGACTACATTCAGACCTGTTACAACTCTTGAAACTCATTGAGGCGCTTTAAGATAATTGTAAGGGCCCTTTAAAGCTCTGTTAGTTACCTTTAAACACTCTCAAGACCCTAACATTTGTTGACGTACATTATATGTATTACTCGCTGATAAGATTTGTCGCTAACAAGTGAATCTTCGCTCCGTACCTACAGTGCTCCAGCGGAATTCGAGGCGAGCTTATATTAGCTCCAGTTTTCTAGTTGCCGCAGAGACTTGTATGTTCCTTTAAGGATTATTAGGTTACCTTCTACACCTGTTTCCCGAACAAGATTCTAAGGGACGTACCAGAGTTTTTCCTGGGGGGGGGGGGGGGGGAGATTGTGAAAGTTCCAAGTGACTCAACTTAGAATTCCCAAGTATGAAAACAAAAAATAAATAAATAAATAACCTTTCGACCTGTTGGATTT
Organism: Acanthococcus lagerstroemiae; assembly: GCA_031841125.1. Lineage (NCBI taxonomy): Eukaryota > Metazoa > Arthropoda > Insecta > Hemiptera > Eriococcidae > Acanthococcus > Acanthococcus lagerstroemiae. The sequence goes on along the minus strand of CM063114.1, from coordinate 45,652,003 downwards.
TTCCAGCTGACTCAACTCAGAATTGCAAAGTATCGAAGAAAAACCTTTTGACTTGTTGGGTTTCCCCAATTTCTCAACTCAATTCCCAAGTATCAAAGCAAAAAAATAAATAAAAATATAACTTGTTGGATATTTCCCAACTCGCCTGACTGAAATGGTAAATTTCCAACCGCTGAGTGAAACAAATTCCTACGGGGGGGGGGGGTTGCTCCCTCCCCCAATCGGTACTTTCCTGAAGGTTCTTTTCAACTCGTGAACATTCATTCAGATACCGTTAAAACTCCTTAAGACTCGTTGATACTCTTTCAAAACTTGTTAGGATCATGGATATTTTTGAAGAGTCTTTAAGGCTGATTGAAACTTACTTAAAATTCTTGAAATTGTTGTTTTTTCGTTGAGAGGGTGACTTATCAAGACTTGTGTTAAGTTTTATTAAGAAGCGTTGAAGCTTTGAGACTACTTAAAACTCCTCAAGATTCTGTTAAGACTTCTTGAGATGTACTTAAGACTTACTAACACTCAGCCGAAATTCGAACTGATAAATTCTCATTGAGACTAAAAGATCCGTTCAGATCCTCTCTATTCAAATGACCTAGCTTCTTCCTTCTCCATAAAAAAGCTAAGAGTGAGGATGAAGACCAACGGACATAGTCAGCCAGACGAGCGAATTAATTGACCGACAGACGAATGCACAGAGAGCAAAGCGAGTGTCGACGAAGGTATCAAGGCTCGTGAAGATTCGGTTGAGGTTCTTGAGCCTCCTTCATAGGCGTTGGATTTATATCTGTGGCGGGAGAGTAGACAATATTCCAACTGTTTGATCCAATTTTTTCATAGAAATTAATGTATGAGAAACAGTCTACGATTTTTCTACCTTGAATCGTCAAAATAGGGTTTAATTTTTTTTTCTTTTGTAATTCCCTAGAGGGCTAAAGCCCCTCTTTGGTGTATGCTTTACATTACCAAAAAAGTGATGCTCTTTTCTCTTGGGAAAACATTTTCCCCTCCTGAAATTATTATGCTCACTCGAAAAAGTTCAGCGGCGCTTGCGTTCATGATTCCCGATTTCAGAACCAGTCTATCTCGAGTATAACAAGAGTGAGTAAAACTGAAGAAAGGGAATATTCATTTCCAAGTCTGTGAAAAACTTTGAATTCTTCGCAACCTTTGAACATTTCTTTATTCTCGAGGTGTTTTTACGAATATCGACATCGAGTCAAAATCTCTTGAAACCATATTATGCCTCCCTGCGCTTTTCCTCATCGACTAAACTTTGAGTTCGTTCATAAGTTGTGTCGTCGCGACCCATCCTTTTTAAAAGTAAGTCGAGCATATTCGAGCGTGTTCTGTTGCCGACGATTTGAAATCAGTAGTACGTTGATTCACTTTTAAAAGTTTCATTTTTAATGAGTATCAACGGGTCGCCAAACTTTCGCTACATTTTCAAACCACTCAGAAGGTTTATTTTCGGGGTGAGCTGCGTTCGTCTGCAGATTCCTCGTTAACGAAGCTGTGACTTCCTTTGTCCTGCTCGTGGATTTGGAAAATCAGAGCCAGGAAGTCTCGTGTGCGAACATCTGAGACAGTGTGCATCAAGAAGTTGAAGTACCCCGATCGATTCTTCCACTGAGTTCGTCCACTCATTGCTTGTACACGGGTAAGAGGTGACGGCGAGATAAGATAGTTCAATATGCTTGTTTCGCAATAATCGACTGAAATTTCGCTGTATACGACTTTTTGGCAAGCCGGCTTTGGTCGACCGATGGAGGAAGTATAATACCTACTGGCTGTGGTTGAAGATGTTTTCAAAATGATTATAAACACAAGCCGTCAACACTTCCGTCTAGATAAAAAAACACTCATGAACTCGCTTATTTACTCGCACTGACTTACCGAAGTTGTTGTTGCAGGTACTCTCTCTCTCTCTTTCTCTCTTTGCTATCTCTCACACAAGCACTCGTACTTTGAAATTATTGTTATGTTTGGGTCGCATCGTGACATCGTGTTATGCACTGTTTTCTCGATATAATCTATATTCAATGCCCACGATATCTGTGCATTGTGGACGTTGTAAATAAGGTCACGTTCGTTCAATTTTTGAAAACCAATCAGGTCTAACACTGATTTCAAATCTGGTTGAAAGCATACTGCTTCACTTGAAGTAGCTTATTGACTAGAGGCCTGTCGAGGGTAACCTTATTATCAGTTGTCTTACTGCAAGTGCAGAGTTGATATCTTTTTTGTAGCCACTTCATTGACAAAGAGCAACACAAAATCACCACATTTTTAAGCATCCTAAACGCCACTGAAATGGAGCGCCACTGGCGTTGTGCAACCAGTTGTTAAACTCGGTATCAGTTTACCGCCGTTATAAACCACCACCAAAGCTGAGTTGTTGATCGCCACTGTCACTTCACCGCCATTGTGACATCTTGCATCCAATCAGAGAGTTCCATCATATATCGCTATTGTTATGGTAACAGTGGTGATCCCCAGCAGAGCTTCCTGATTGATTGCAAATCGCCACATTGGCGGTTAAGTTGGTTGCTAATTGGCTGGTTGCCAGTTCGTGTCAGCGGGGTCCATTTTGGTGGCGCTAAGGATGCATTATACTGTGGCGTGTTTGCGTCGCTCTTTGTCAGTCAAGTACTTTTAGTGGAACCTTATGCGGTTACCCTTGTTGTTTTTTCCCTTGTGCTTACGCTTCTTACCACTCCTGAGAGAACATGGTAGAGAAACAGGCGACCAGAGTACAAAACGGAAAATCCCCGGAGTAAAGTGCGGATTACAAGAATACAGAATGAAGATGTTGGAGATTTTACTGAGATCACTGAACATCCATTAGTGAAAGATGTTCCAGATCAACTGGATACCATCAAGGAGGAAAAGAGTCGAAGTCCCACTTGAATGCAAAAGCCTATACTTATGAGGATTCAAGCCAAGCAGCCGCTAGACACATAATGAGAATTGACTCAGGTGGCAGCATACTTGCAGTCAACAAGTTGCTGCTTGATTATGGACTTGCCACACGAGCTGCAACGTGAACAGCAATTGAATGAAAAAGCAACAAGTGATGGTGTATAACTACTGCTGCTTGTGACTGTAAACCCTTCATACAAGTTTGTTTGCATTCTTCACGCTGCCACATCATGAGAGTTCAACTGGCAGCACATATTCTTGATGTTAACCAACGGCTACCTGTGTGACTGTTCTCATAATGTACACGTGCAACGTATGCTGTCTGCAAGTTTGCTACTCCTGTGACGTTGCCCTAACAAACAGACTCTGGTCTTCAGTATCTACAAGTATATCTCCAGAAGAATACCAATTTCTAGATCTGGAACAGATATGTAAGCTGACAGAAAACCTAACTGCCGTGCAGCCAGACAGGTACACATGGTGTCTACAGGTTTGGAAAATTTGGAAAGTTTGGAAAAAGTCAGGAATTTGAAAAGTAGGTCAGGAAGTTTGTAAATAGTCAGGAAATTCAACAATATTTTTAAGAAGTTTGGAAAAAAACAAAGAATGAACTCACAGAAAAATTTTTCGTCGTTTAATTTTACTTCAGCACTCTGTATGTATATCTGTGAACACCTTCCTAATGCTTTCACCCAAAAATCAACTTCAAATTTCAGTTCATTTTAACCATAGCGTCTAGTAGTATAAACATAAATATATACTGTCTATGCTGTAAAAGTTTGAAGAAAAGAAAAAAAAAAGTTTGGAAAAAGTCAGGAATTTATATTTTTCCATTCTTGTAGACACCTTGGTACATATAAAGGCAGATCAACAGACTGATTGACTCACTCGATAACTGCCTTACTGATTTCCGATGAACAGGCATACTGATATGTAGATGGGTAGGTGGGCCAACAATGAGGTCAGATTCTTGAACAGGAGTTAGTCGTGATAAACTTGTAAAAAGACCATCAAAACCTCTATAGCGTTTTAGATTCATATAACAGGCAAACTCCTAATAATGAATATTCATAGTAGTTTTCTATCTCCTTGAAATTTAGGTGTTAAAATCTGAATTTACATAGCCTGCTACGTTTCTGTATAACAGATTCTAATATTTGGAGGTAGTGCAAACACCTATGCCTGTTTGTTTGTGATTGTTCTGTGAAAAGAGGAGAGCTCAACTTTGTATTGCGAATCATCAAACCTTTTCTAATAACGTACTGCGAATCGAATTATTGTCAATTCAATACTGAGCACTACACCGGTTTTTCTTACTGGTAGGCAAATTTTCAGAGTGAAGATATTGCGATTAGAGAGAAGCCGAGAAGTGAAAGTAATGTGAAATAAGAATTTTGAGGAATAATAAAAATAGTAAATATTATTAAATACCTATTGGTAATTATCAACCAATTTAAGATCACCCAATCTGAATAAGGCAAAGCCAAAAAACAAGTTCGCAATCAGTACAAACATTAATAATTACGAGGCACAGAACTTAAAATTAGTTTTCTAATGACGTGTTGATTCCTAAAACGAATAATATGGTTGCTGACGACTCGAATGTGACCTCTTGAGTATTGTAAACATCTGAATCTACAGCAAGTAATCGATAATAGAAAAGTATTATTTGAGATAATATTTGCATCATTTATCGCATAACAAGAAGTTCTAAATTTATTCTGCCGTAATGAAAGCCGATCAAATTCACTGTTCTTATTTAATTAAAAACAGATAGGTAATCACTTTCTAATAATCCGTCCAGGGTCAATTATTGAGCTCCCTTTTGCATTTGGATGCAATCTTATCTGAAACGTGTGGCTCAAAGATTTAAAATCTAGTTCTCAGAAGTATCAGTTTGAATTGGAAAGTTACTGTACTCTGATTTACACAGGTACGCAATTGTAGCAGTTTGCAACCAGACTGAAAACTCAATTTTAGATTGCCACTGTTACCTAGAATGCAATAAAAATCTCCGCTGAACATTGCCACTGTGTTAATAGACTGCCATTATAGCGATTTGCAACCACATAGATCACCTGGCATGAATGTAGCGCTTTGGAACCTGACTGAAAATTCTATTGTAGATTGCCACAGCTACTTCAAATGCAACCAATTAGAAAGCTCCATTGTACATCACCGCTGTTACCTAGTGGTAATGGGTAGCTATTGTGACAATCCACAACCAGTTAAAAAGCTCCGTTGTACATTTCCTCATGTTGATGAACCGCCATTGTGGCTCTTTGTAACCAGTCTGAAAACTTTATAACTAAAGTGCAACTAATTAGAGGGCTCTATTGTAAATCGCCATCGTGACATTTGCAACTAGTTAGGAAGCTCCTTTGTAGATGGTCATAGTTACCCTCCTGTGGGGGTAACAATGGTGATCTTCAACAGAGCTTTCCAATTGTTTGTGAACTGCCGCATTGGTGGTCCATTAACGCAAGGTACTGGAGGCAATCTGCAATGGAGCCCTTGGATTGGTTGGAAATCACCATGGCCTGTATATGTGGCATTTGAAAAGCTTTAAAATTGTGTTGATTTTGCGATGCCTCTTTTCAGTCGGGTAACTCAGTCTAATTATTAAAATAGAATTTAAAGTTTAAATATAAAAGGGTACCTACAGGTCAGAAGTACTTCATAATTCCATACTTTATTCTTGTACCACCATTAATCTAAAGAAAAGGGTTACATAATTTCACATATCACCTTAAGATGTAAATATATGAACGTTAGCTTTGTTTGGAAAATTTGGATTTTCAATTTGTTTGTATTGCTGATGTATGCACTATGTTAGGATTATAATGCTAGAAAACAGTCCTGTGGAGAAGTCAGCACAGTCACCAGCATAGTTTAAAATTCTCTATGATGTTTGAAGTTCGGGTTGCAGAATTAGACAATAATGCTGGAAAACAGTCCTGTGGAGAAGTCAGCACAGTTACTAGTATAGTTGAAAACAAAGTTGGGCAATAGTCAACTAAAATGTATGATTACGGCCAAAAAAGAATGACTATATTAGTCCTGACCAGAGATGTCAGCGTTTCCCAAAAATATGAACACGTTCACATACGTTCTCGTTCATGTGAGAAGAAGAACGCGTTCTCTTTGTTCTCATTTGTGGAGGTGCTCCATTTCTGAACGCGTTCCCATTTGCAAATGGGAGTTGACATCTCTGACTGTAGTCATTCCTCTCTCCCTTCCCTGCGTTCTCGTCCACAAAATGAAACGAACGCGTTCCTGCTCGTTCTTGTTCATGTGAGAAGAAGAACGCGTTGTCTTTGTTCTCGTTTGTGGAGGTGCTCCATTCGTGAACGCGTTCCCATTTGCGAATGGGAGTTGACATCTCTGACTGTAGTCATTCCTCTCTCCCTTCTCTGCGTTCTCGTTCACAAAATGAAACGAACGCGTTCCTGCCTGTTCTCGTTCATGTGAGACATAGAACACGTTCACTTTGTTCTTGTTTGTGGAGGTGCTCCGTTTGTGAACGCGTTCCCGTGCAAATGGGAGTTGACATCTCTGGTCCTGACTAATTCAGTTATGACTACATTATTACTGTACCGCGTACTCTCTCATATTTTGTAACTAACCTATTTACTTTCAGTTATTCCTTATTACTCACACTTTGTAGACTAATTAGTCATAACTAAAGACTGAATGTTGAATTAGTAGTCATATATGCACATTTGAAGTGATCAGCAGTCATTAGTTGTGACAGAAACGTGCGTTGACTAATCATCAATCATGATTAATTAATCAGTTGAAAAATGCCCAACTTTGGTTGAAAATTTTCAATAGTGTTGGAAGTCTGGGTTGGAGAACCACTTACAAAATAGTTCCTTAATGCCACCTCATGCACCTCTAACTCTGAAACTAATAATTGGAAATAGTTGATGATATTTGGAAGTGCTTTTGGCGAGTACTCTCACACTATCTGTATCACATATTTTGATCATTAGACCAAATTTCAAATTTATAATGCAACTCTGCAGACCCCATTCCCTCTGGTATTACGTATAAGGCTGAAGTCCGGAGTACCATTTCTCGTCTCAGAGATAAGTATTTTACTATTACTTTGTTGGAAGACTATTTTGTAGTCAACTTCAAAATGCACCAGTTTGAAGACCCCTGTGCAATCCTTCAAACCTTGATATAAGAGCTGATAATGTTAAGGAAATGGATGATGGAATCTTTAAGTGCCTTTGGCAAGTACTTGTTAGTGCCCTCTTAACAATTTATGAGTAGACTAAAAAGTTGGCTCTTGATGACAATTTTGGAGACTTCCACCATCTTTAGTATTGAAAATTGGGCTATTGAGATTAGTGCTAACTAGCTGTTGTACAACCAAAAGAAAATAATTCTCAAGTTTACTTCTGACTCCATATTTCGAGGACCCTTTTATTATTCTATGACTGGGTGTCTGCAGGTGCTGAAAAGTCCTTCAAGTTCTGAATTTTGAAAGTAGGTTCTAAAAGTCCTAAAAAGTGCTGAAATTAAAAAATAAAATAAAATTGAAAAGTCCTTCATTTTTGTTAGAAATACTCAAAAATAAATTGTCTGCGATTCTTATATGTATATGATTGGTCATTAAAAAAGTGTAGCGCAAGATCTATATTCACAAGGGGGGAAGCAAAAAGGAGGGAGATGCAAAGGGGATAAAACAGTTGGCAACAAATAAAAAGATTTGCACACTCGGGGAAAATATGGTAAATATTCCGGCTACAGTTCTGCAAAGGGTCCTAAAAAGTACTTCATTTTTATTTTTCAATTTCTGTAGACACCCTGTATGAATATCCGTAACTCACTATATAATCTGAGTGAAGGAACACCGCGCTGATGATAGCATCTTGAATTCTGATGACGAGTGCTCTTTGGTTCTAACTTGATAACCTATTTTGATTATTAGACTCAACGTTTGTTTTTGACTGTAACTATGAGGACCTCCATATGCTTTAGTATTGAACATGAGCCACTAGTTCAATGGACTTTTTTGTCCTTTGAAATTAGTGCTACCTGATTATATACATTGAATGATGATTTTCAAGTTTGCTTCATAGTACCGCATTTTGAGAATCCCTAAACACTTATGAACTTTGTTATTGCAGAGCCTGCTAATAGTGGAACGGAAAATGACATCGTGAAGGGCTTGTAGTAGTTGCGCTGTGGTGCTGACTTGTCAATGTGTTTTTATGAGTGGACTAAAAAAGTGGTTTTCCACCATTATCCTCTTTGATATTGGAAAGGAAGCAAAATGCCAAAAGACTTTTTTGTACCCCGAGATTAGCATTGCTTCATCATGTAGCCAGAAAGTAATAATTTTCAAGTTTACTTTTTTGCCCCACATTCTGAGGACCCCTTCACAGGCTTATGAAATTTGATAACTCAGGATCTAATTGACGTAGTGGAACAAACGATGGCATCCCGAAATGCTCGTGATGAGTACTCTTCAGTGCCAACTTCGCAGCATATTTTGATACTTACTCTGAACGTTGGTTTTTGACCGCAACTTTGGGGACTTCCATCCTCTTCGATATTGAAAACATGGCATAATTGACCTTTTTTGTTCTCCGAGATGAATACCGCCAGATTACGTATGCGGGTTTTTCGGAAATTGTGCGGGAAAAGAAGTGTTTAGTCCAGATCGCAACGAGGGCATTCGACGAGAGCGTGTAGAAGGCGCTTATATTGAAACGATCGAATAGCAAGAAATGCGAGAGCTAAAATGTGTAAAGAGCTGTAACTGAACTGTAACTCCGCTGTAGCTGAACTAATACTGAACTAATGTCCTGCCTGGCCGATCGGTAGAAAAAAAGGAGAATAAGTCAAGAGAATTAGAAGAAGAGCAACAACTTGGTTTTGAAAAGATCGTACCAGAAGTACAGGAATGCAGGAGACAAAAGACGTTTGTTGGACGCTCCCATTGTGTTACACAGGAAGTTACTAGGCAGGAAGATTAGGTGATTTTCACAAACATGTAAATTTGAGGGGAAAAGATTGCCGCAGCTTGATATTTTGTGGATCCACTTGCATTTTCTTTTTGGAACGTTCATATCTCAGGGACTAATAATAGTTAGGGAATGGACAGTGGCATTTTGAAGTATTTGTGATGAGTACTATTCGGCACCAGATTTGTAGCATAAATTTAGGGTTGGGATATTTGCTACAGTTTCGAGGACCTCGACCTTCGTTGGCTGTCGGAATACCGTTATCATTCACCGGATGAGTACTTATAGACTACGTAATCAAGAGACACTTGCAGTTTGACAACCGCCGACGAAAAGTTTGCAGAGCTTTTTCCTGTCAGTTTTGGATTCATAATACGTGAGATGTACCTTGTTTCTTACATTTCAGAAGTCCTCTATTCCTTTTCGATTCGAAATTATTCGAATATTGCATATTAGTGGCGTAGATCTGCGACGAAAATGACCTCCAGTAATCTAAACTTACGTAATATTTCGCCAGAGCTGGTAATTTTGAGAAATTTGGCATTAATTATCGGTATTGGTCGGAGTGACGAGTTATTTTCTATTTCAGCGTGTGTCTCTCCCCCCCCCCCCGCCGTTGCCTCACTCGTGTTTATCGTACGGATTATGTTATAATCGATATGGTTATTGTTGTAATAACAATATTCTCGACTGTTGAATGTTTTGTAAGTGGCGCAAAAACTTCGAAAATTTCCCCCGCATTTGGATGAGCGAGTAGTAGATGTGTGATTTCGAGCGAGCTGTTTATTGTTCCCTCGCTCTCTCTTTCGCTGGTTCTCGTTTCTCTCTTGCCCGGAGAGAATTGCCATAAAATCAACCAGCTTATGTACTGGCTGTGTATATCGCGTTTGTCGAACGATAATTCGTGTACTCACCCAAATTCACTCCAATTGGGGGAGAAGGTATTTCACGGTCGAGTAAACATCGTGCGCAAGTTCGTTTCGTACCCGCCGCGAGGGCTTCAGATTTCCGATTTTTGCCCTTACCTTGCGATCTTGCTTTTTGGTCGTATCAGTCTTATCCGGCGTGTTCGTGCTGCTTCCAAATGAAAGAATATGCGAGGCGCTCTGTGAAAAGGTACCATATATCGGGGAACTTGTTTTTGAGTTTTTGGTAGAATCCGATAGAGCGCGCGTGGTACTGGTGTAACGCCGTACTTTCGAGGATCCGAAGTCAGAGCTCAGGCCCGTCTATTTTCTATAGGCTATTCCAGCTTGGTATGCCAAACTAGGAGGTGATGGTACCCAGCGATGTATGAGCATAACCACTGCTGAAAATTGAAGGAGCTGGAAGTCGACTTACACACTGATGTAACGATAACCAACACACGCGGCATAATTTTAGAAGCTTATGTTTCGGTAACTATAGAATGCTTTGAAATTGTTCGAATGATTTCACACGTTTTGAGCCAATTTTGATGCAGTTGATTAAATCTCTTACAAATTTTTCAATCACTTCTGGCAGCTCTTTATTGGCCCAGGATGCACAGAGGGCAAGAGAACGACAGATGCATTTCATTACAAAAAGATTAGGCATATCCTTTTTGAAATGTTCGAAAACTGAATTTAAACGACTCTGCATGGTAGATTCACCATCACTTGCAAATCCAGCCATGTTCGTTCTATAAGGTATTTAATGTGCCTGGAAAAACTTGACAATTTCATTGTAAATACCAGTGTGATTAAATTCAATAGGCTAGAGAAGTGCGAGAAAATGATCACAAACAACTCCCTTGTCTTGGTATCTAATTAAATCAGTATTCATTCAGCAAACTCACCCAGTAGCGCTCCCTTCACGTCTATGTGGCCGGCGAACCACTCTTCTGATTTCGCATTGAAGTCGCCGGTTACTATCATTTGTCCTCCCCGCGAAGTGCTCCTCTCCAGCTGAGTAAGGTAGGCCTGGAATTCTGCCCGCGGTCTGTTGGGGGAGAAGTAACAGCTGTATACCCTTACTCACCCGATCTCCACCGTGACATACCCGTTGCCTCTCTCTACCTTGCTCGGAGCGGAACAATACGGCTGCAATTTATAAAATTCCAGAGGCCGCCGTTTCACTGGTTCCATGATTTTGCATTTCCAGCGATATTTTAATTTAAATCGAATTGCGTAATCTTGAATCGCATATAACCGGTGTATCTGTTCAATGATTTGGACTGGAGAAAGTTCCAGAAACTTGTGATCAAAAGTCTCATTTCTGGTATCCTGTTTTTAGGGTGTGCCAATTCACTTTTTTGTTTCTGTTGTCCATAGCGCTTTCGGTTCTTCTGTGGATTTCCGTACCATTTCTTTTTGTTGGTCTTGTACTAAAGAACACTGAAAAATTCGGAGGGGGCGGGAGTGGCAGTTCCTGGATTGGGTAGACAGAGGTAGAAAGATACGTGTCTAGGAGGGACCTGCATCCTTTCTGACTATTTGCTGAAGTCGGTGGGATCACAAAAATAGTATTGAGAATTTGCTTTGTTTCTCCTCACATGAGGCTCGTGTAAATATATGGTACAGAATTGGGTCACTGACATTTTTAGAATAGTTGTGGAGTATTCATTTCATTTCATTTGTATGTGAAGTGGCGCTGCATGCGCCGAAAGCTCAGACTTTGCAGTCCATTGCACTATTCTTCAAGTTGCTGTTAAGGATCAGCTCAGTAGCCTCATTTTTATAGCCAAAGTGAAAATTTTACTTAGCCCTATCTCTTGACTTCACTGGGTGCTGGATACTCTAGTTCCAATGCTTCGCGTCTTGTCCCGGCTATGGCTGGACATTGACACATGATATGGATCGAGATTTCTTCCTCTTCTCCACAGTACCTACAGAAGCCGATTTTTACCACTCCTATTTTATACGACATGTGTTTGTGACCCCATGACCAGTTGGTAGTCCGACCATGAGCCTTGCATGTTTCCTATCAAGCCCCAATAGGAACTTGGCATACTTACTGGGGGCGTCTTCTATCAGTGTTTTGCTGACGTTCATGCCACTAGCCAACCTCCAGTGAATTTCCGTCTGCTTACTTATCCAAGCCTTTACTTTGGATTTATAACGCTGTACGTGGGCGTATCTAGCAAGGGGCAAGGGGATCAATTGCCCCCCCCCCCGGATTTTGAAAAAAATTATGTTCCAGTGCTCACGAGGTTATTTTCGAATATTTAAAGCCAACTGAATAAAATTCGCAGAAAATAGGATGTGCCTGGAGACCTAGACGCTAGACAATGAAAAAATGTGACTGGCGCCACACTGATAGCAAAGCAGCGACTTGCATCTGCACAAATTCTACCTTTTTGCCCCCTCCTGGAAAAAGTTCTAGCTACCTACGCCCATGGCGCTGTATGCTACAGGAAGACACGGCCTGCGTGTTGCCAGTTCCTTTTGTATGCCCTCCTTCGCTAGCTTGCCAACGATCATGCTCCCTTCTATACCGCAGTGTCCCGGTGTCCATAGTATGGTGACACGGTTCTCCTGAGCAAGGGTGTTATAGTTTGTTAACACACTTCGCCACCACCAGGGATGTAGTTTGGTGTGACAATAGTGCCTTAGTAGCCGATTGACTGTCTGTACAGATATGGATCTGTTTATTAACAAGGCCCTTCTTCTAGCTTCTATCAATGGCCACCGTGATCGCCATTATCTCTGCTTGGAGGATAGTGACGCCCTCGCCCAGTGCCACTGAACAGTTGTCAGCGCCTTTTGCCTTCGTGTTTCCGATTCCTACACCTTGGTCATTCTTAGAGGCATCTGCAAACCACACATTCTCCTCTTTTCCTAGAATGCTTGGCCGCCTCTTTTCCCAAATCTCCCGTGTGGGTATTAGCGCACGGTACGGCTTGTCAAAGAAGTGTTCCATTGCGATTCTATCCTTTGGCATCCCAAAGCATTTGTCTATCGTCCCCGCCATTTCCCATATCCTTCTGTGGCCCGTTTTTGGGCCTGAATGTTTGTTCCTTTTGTAGGGTGTGCCAATTCACTTTTCCTTCTGCTGTATTCCAGAGCGCTTTCGGCTGTTATACCATCATCAGTGGAGTACGCTCTGGAATACAGCAGAAGGGAAAGTGAATTGGCACACCCTACAAAAGGAATATAACCAAGTTCACTCACACTCCAAAATGGACACTGAATGTTTGGTTGACCCAGACGATAAGCCCCCATTATCGCAGCTACTTCTATTGCAGTGTGAAGTGGTGGTGAGTTTAAAAGCCTTTCCAGTGCCTTTGTCGACACCGTACTCGTTGCCGCCGTTGTCATCACGCACGCGAGCCTTTGCAGGTGCCCACCACACAGTTGGGATTTAAACCTGCCCTACAGTGCGCTGCAAAATTACCTACGCGGGTGTTAGCGGGTGAAAATGAGTGAGTGAGTGATCAGGTGTACTTTTAAATAGAAACACTGCTGGGTAAAAAACCGAATAAAAATTATTCTGCCAGTAGAACTGATTATAATTTAATTTTTTGGTGGTGATGCAGATGAATTTTTGGGCAAATTTTCTTTGAAAGTGAATTTCTAATCGACTTAATGATAGTTGAAGTTTGCTATACGCTTACGGTAAATAATACGTGATCACTCACACATATACAGGGCTGCCACCACTTGAAACTCTAATTTGAAATTCCAATGGCCGCATATTATGTGATTCCGGGACGTATTACACCGGTTTATATCCAGTGCATCATTTTGGGAGAGAGTCCCCAGGTCCTGCCGACATAGGTGCGGCAAGCCCAAAGAGCCCTCAATCCCTTTTCTTATTTTATCTGAGATGTGATCCCTCCAAGAGAGTTTTTCATCAAGATATACTCCTAAGTACTTCACTTTTCCTGTGAGGGCTGACGGTCTTCATTTGTATTGCACCTTGATCAACGCCTTGCCTTTCCTTTTGCGGGTGAGAAGAGTGATCTCAGTTTTGTCCGGGTTTATCGATAACCCCTTTTTCACACACCATTTTTCCACACATCGGAGTCCCCGCTGCGTTAACTCCGCGATGGTTCCCGGAAATTTGCCGACCACCACAGCCAAATCATCAGCGTAGCCCTGTATGTATATTTTTTGACCACTTAACTCCTCCAGCTAACTGTCCATTACCAGACTCCACAGTAGGGGAGAGAGTACTCCCCCTTGTAGGTAGCCCCTGATGGTCGTTGCATGGATCCGTTCTTGTTGGTATGTTATCCGGATCTCCCTGCCTTTTAGCATAGATACAATCCAGTTTATTAAGCTTTCCTTCACTTACCTTTCCCCGAGGGCTGTTTCCATTGATTCATGAGAGGTCGCGTCAAACGCTCCCTGTATATCCATGAATTTAGCCAGGACATAATCTCCGCCAGTCATCCCTCTCTCAATTGCCGTAACAAACGAGTGCAGTGATGACTCTACTGATCTGCCTGCCCTAAATGCGTCCTGGTTCTCATGTAGTGGGAACCTTTTCAGGGTAACCTCTCCTAGGTGCCTGTCTATCAGCCTTTCCAAGGTTTTTAGCATGAATGATGAGAGACTTATCGGCCTGTAGGATTTGGCCTTGCAGGAGTCTCTGCCTGGTTTAGGTAAAAACACCACTCTTACACCCCTCCACAATTTTGGAATGTGCCCTAGGGCTAATTATGCCCTGAGGACCCTAATGAACGGTCCCATTATGGTCTCTAGTCCTGTCTGTAGGCAGACTGGATAGATTCCATCTGGGCCTGGTGCTTTGTATCGCGAGAATGTGTTTCCGCCCAACATACCCTGTTTGGTTTAACCACTTCCCCCACTGTTTCCCAATCCGTTCCGCTTGGTACACAGTTGGCTCCTGGCTGCGGCTGTGTGTTTTCCATGATTTTTGCTCCCGGAAAGTGTGTGTCAATGAGGTGCTCTACTGCCTCTCTCAGGGTGATTAAAAAACCACCTGTCGGGAGTTCGAGCGGCCCCTCTTCCACCCTCCTTTCCTTACTGAGAAGTTTGTGTAGGCGTGCCGTTTCCGGTATCTTTTCCATAGATTCGCAGAAACGTCTTCACCCCTTTGTTTTGGCTTGCTTGACCGCTTTTTTATATGCTTTTCGGGCCTCATGATATAGTTCCCAGTAAGCTGGTGTATTATTTTTCAGTGCAGCCGTCAGCCTTCTTCGAGTGGCTTTCCTACGTTTCCCCAATTCTGCTGTCCACCTGATGGTTTTGCGTAATTTTATTATCGTAGGCTCAGTTCTTCTAGTAGGCGTCTCTGAGTGCACCATCCAGAATGCCGGCTTGTGCTTCCAGATCGTCTATGTTCTGAATCCGTCACCAGTTGTACCTCGTCAGTCTTTCTGAATCATTTTTGAAGCCTCCCCAGTTTGTTTTCCTAGGGTTCCCAATAGCTCTTTGTTCCTCCTTAGGTGCCCAAATCTGGTATTGGATATTTCGGTGATCCGATAAAGACGGTTCGTCCAGCACTCTCCATCCCTGGACTCGGTTCTTAAGTTTGGAATTAAAGAGTGTCACCCGACGCTGGTGACGGTCCTCACTGCTACAAACTAGATTTTAAGAGGGGAGCATCTTTGCCGTCTATGCCACACGACCATTCCGACTTTACGTCGTCGTCGTCGGGTCTTTATTTTGCATCAAACGTCGGGTTTCCCGCCTAACGCACAGATAACGAGCGCGGGACGTGCTCAATTGTAGGGACTGAAAGAAGTTCAGACACTGGCATAAGGTCCTCGGGTAGGCCACGCCCTCAATTGCCAGCTGCAAGCCTTTGAGGTTCTTTTTTAGTCGTCTTTTACGACAGGCAGAGTTACCTTGGGAATATTCTACTACCAGTCCCCACATGGGGAAGTTGTGCAGTAACTGAATAGAACTGTTCTTATGTAGAATCTCTGGAGGAATAATTTTTGATTTGAAACATTTTTTCCTAAATTCGATTGTTCGCGTTGTTTCTACTGAGACCCTAGTCTTGGGGGCTTGAATCCGTCACAAAAAAGTTGGCAAACCACTTGGTAGCCAAGTTTTATGTA
This sequence comes from Acanthococcus lagerstroemiae, assembly GCA_031841125.1. Classification (NCBI taxonomy): domain Eukaryota; kingdom Metazoa; phylum Arthropoda; class Insecta; order Hemiptera; family Eriococcidae; genus Acanthococcus; species Acanthococcus lagerstroemiae. The sequence goes on along the minus strand of CM063114.1, from coordinate 45,636,112 downwards.
GTGATTAATACGGCCAGTATCAACGATGTTCCGCAAAAAATCTTTGATACTAGTATTTTCCTTCACTGCTCCATTGTTGTGTATTTTTATTGGGCTACTTACTTCTTTTTTTATTTTTTTTTTATTGAGCTGTACAACAATTAAAGTCCATTTTATGATCGGAAACAACGATAGATTAGCTGTGACTATAGTCTGCCCATTCGCTGGCAGATGTACTTGGAGCAGAATGAGGTGCAGAAAATCGTGTTTTTAAGTATCGCGTAAAGCCAGAAAAAACAATACGCGTGTTAAAAGCGCTGTATACGTAAATAATAATTGGAAAGCATGCGATTTAGAGGAAAGTTGTACGTACACGGAGAAGTAATTAAAAATGTTCTAGCGGTAGATAAAAGAAAATACGCCGAGGAATCAAAGAATAAAATTACGATAAATTTTTAAAAGAAAATAATGAAAAAAGTGATACCGTGTTGTCTGGTGAAGTTTGGTCTCTAATTTCTCCTCTTTTTCTGTGTTTTCGCAGCCCATTTAGTAGTATCCGGTTTGAAAATTTTGTTTGAAGATTGTTTGTCTGGTTTAGGCGCATATACCCGGTGTCCGACATAATGTAAGGCTCTAAAGGTTAACATGGTGTATACTGGGTATGCCGAGAGGTCAGGAAGCGAGAGCAAACTTAATTCGTATTTAACAAATCATTATTGGAATCGACGGACTTCTTGTTCTTATTTTCATAATAATTGTGCACAATATCACGTTTTTTATCAACTGGGTCTGAGATATTCGATTAGAGGAGCACGATGAAGCATTGTTCGATGTATTTTATCTGTTTGTCGCTCAGTTTTCGACAATATTTTTCGTGAACTCGTCGTCGTATTCCATGTAATTGGTATGGTGGCACTCGCTATCCGGTTTAGGCGCATATACCCGGTGTCCGACATAATGTAAGGCTCGAAAGGTTAACACGGTGTATACTGGGTATGCCGAGAGGTCAGGAAGCGAGAGCAAACTTAATTCGTATTTAACAAATCATTATTGGAATCGGCGGACTTCTTGTTCTTCTTTTCATAATAATTGTGCACAATATCACGTTTTTTATCAACTGGGTCGGAGATATTCGATTAGAGGAGCACGATGAAGCATTGTTCGATGTATGTTATCTGTTTGTCGCCCGATTTTCGACAATATTTTTCGTGAACTCGTCGTATTCCATGCAATTGGTATGGTGGCACTCGCTATTCGCTATGCACGTTTAACAAGCTCGACAAGGTTTTGTTTCCACCATATTTATTTTATCGCCAAACCTGGTCGTTGATTACTGTGCCTAGTACTCAATACTGCCATTGTTTTTTGGTTGTGATAGCTTGCAGGAGCTGAAAATTCAAGTACTGCACCTGTACCTGTCAACATTTGTTTCACACCAGCACAAGTGCTATTCAGCAGATCATGCGATGGCCGAGTGATGAGGACTTTGATGCAGGTTTTGTATTGGAAATTCTGAGAAGAGAACTCGGCTCCAATGTGACATGTGCAGCGTGTTTGAACATGTGTAGAGTCCTCGTCAATTCTCAACGAGTCCGAACATAGTAATATAAGTAGACTCATCACTGAGTATGAACGAGTTATTGTATTCTCAATGACATCTTACCGTGTCCTTGTATCCCCATTTCGTCTGGCTCAGGTTACTGGCGGTGATGATACTTCTGAAAATAACCAGATCATTCGAATTAGTTGATCTTAAAGAATCGAATCTGATCAGTGGCATAGCTGGGGAGGGGGTGTTGGAAGGATCTGGACCCCCTTTGCGATGGTTTTCTACCCGTCCTCCTTTAGTCAAGACTAGACACCCCTCGAACAAAGGCTGGGCGCCACTGAATCTGATTATTCATATAGAGTGTTCTAGCTGAGTATGCGAAGCTGGTACAAAATGATAGTGCTCGACGGGAACAACATAATCGGGATGTGTTTCTATGGCATATACTCAATATTGAAGGGGCTACAAGTCTTCAAACCTAGAAAAATTTGAAAAATAGCGAAGAATGTTTTTCTCAAAGATAATTAATTAGTAGAACATTAGAAGAGTAACAAAAATTTACCCAACAGCATTGCCTGCCTTCGATATAGAAGGGGCTGCACCTATGTTGGAATCTTAATCATAAAACTAGAGTATAATTTTTGAAGTGCACAACTTCCAATTTTTGAAGAACCTTCAGTTTTCGAGATAGGTAGTAGAGGTACTAATTCCTGTTTAATTTTCAGTGCAGTATCTGCTGGTTTGCCTTACAAAGCCAAAAAGACGTATCTCAAATTTGAATGATTTTTCAGTAGAGAAATTCTTCATAAAGTGCGCTTGCGCACATACTAATATGCTTCTTTTTTCTTTTCTTTGGCTGGCACAATCACTAAAGTGAATATTGAAATTAATTTTGGTCACAACGACGGATGGAGGAGACCACATCAAGTGGCATTAATTTCAGCGGTAAGCAGCCAGGCTATATTTCGACTTAGTAGGTATTTTTAAGCTTCCACTGCGTCAGCCTTGAGTGCCCCTTCCCGTAACCCTGTGACGTAGATCCCAATAGGTCAGCAAGAGAGCCCCTGGTGAACGCACCTTTAATTCGCCAGAAGTTGAACTTTTACATCAAATGCTAAATTCGCCTGGATATAGTTGTGTAACATTCCAATAGGTGACGCTGTTCACCATAAAAGTGGTTTTCTTTTTATTTCAATGCGATTGGAAAAATTGAGAAGAAAATTTTTTTTCGAGGTCTGACAAATTTTTGACATGTCGCAAGCGCGACATGCGCGATACGAAAGTCTCCGCCCCTGGCTCATTCATATTCCCCATTGTTACCACCATCATTTCACCGCGAAAATTAGACGTATCGTACGACATTACTAAGCAAAAACGACGTAGGGTAAATCGTCCACTTTTGGCCAGATTAAGGAGATTCTTCAACTTTGAACGCCATTTAAAAATACAAAAATGTTTTTCCGATGAAATTTGTCTTATCATAATTGTTTATGTTCTGGAGGACTGGAAGACTTTGTTCATATAAATGATTCACTTGCCTAGTAACTGAAAATAGAAAAATTGTAACCTAAAACACCCATCCTTGACCAGTTTTGCCATCTATGGCCCGCCCTAAAACACCCATTTTTGGTCAGTTTCCCCATCTACGGCACACTTCATTACCATCTTTGGCCCCATGGATTATATTTCATTTGCAGGACAGTATTTTAACACGTTTAAGCTGAAATAAGCTTGGGAAGTAGTGGGGGAGTGCAAACAGAAAATATTAGACGTATTTCTTCGTGAAAAAATAGTACTTTCAATATAATAAGTTGCATTTTATATTCATGTTATTCATAAAAACAAATCTCACATTTCTGGTGCGTCATTTCTTATTCCTAATTCGCTTAAAAAATTATTGGTATGTTTCGTCTTATTTTTTGTGCAACACTTTAGTGGTGACATGACGAAGAATCTGCGAATTTTATGAGAAATTTTCAGCTTTTCTAACTCGTTCATGACACAGGGTGGCTAAAAATGGATTAGCACTGTACCCATCTTTGGACAAGTTGCTGGCCAAAGATGGTGAAATCATTAAATTCGAGATCCTCACTTGGCCATGCCTTTTAATTAATGAAAAACAGAGTAAAAACCAATTTTTTAAATCAAAATTCGTTACTAATACTATGAATAAGTAGAAAAATACATTGCCTAGTCCAATTACAGCCTAGAAGTGTTCGTATGACGAGCTTTCCAGTTGCTGGATTCTTAAGAGTTTTGATGAGAAATCACTGAAGTTTTGAAGTCCGCCACAGATCAATTTTTTTTTAAAGAATCACATTTCCAGTGTCACTTATGAGAAACCTGGCCAAAGATGGTATCCTGGCCAAAAGTGGACGATTTATCCTATCTCATTTCTAAATATGGAATGTACGGTTTTTCCCTTAGCAACACTGACCTACATCTGATTAGCTTCGTTTTTCAAGATGATGTTGAGATACGTCTTTTTTGTTTTCAACTTTTGCAACACTGTTTCATCGAATTAGGTCGTTTTTGCTTCGTAACATTGTAGAGTCAAGTACAAACATTCCGATAAACGTAATAACTTATATTCTGAAAAATCTCGAGGTACATCTGTTTGGCTTAGGAGGGCAGTAAAGCTAGGGTCGCGAAAAAGTTTTGCAAATTAAAAATTTTTCATTGAATTTTGCCAAATTTGAAATTTTTAAATAAAAATTTAGAAGAAAATTGTCATTTATTGTTAAAGATGGCTGGGAATTGCGGCTGCTTTGAAAGTGAAACGTAGATTATTGTCACTGCCTGTTGCCTACTTCGAAAATTGAAGAAGATAAAAATTTGGAAGTTGTGCACGTGTACAATTTTGTTCAACTTCCATGATAGATATTTTAAAACTACCAAGTCCCTTTCAATACTAAAGGTAATTAATAAATTTCTGCTGCCTCTTCAAGGTACTGCCCACTGATTTTGTGTTGTGAAGTTTGAATTAATTGAATTCATGAGAACCAAAAGGGAAAGTCAATTTTTTGCATTTTTCAGTAGACACAAAAACTGACTTATTCGAAAATTCAAAAATTGTGGGAAACGTGTTATAGGGCATTGGAAGAGGACAAGACACGACTTTTAAGGCAATTACGAAAGAAGAGATATTCCTCCTGAAAGAAAGTGGACTCACCCCTTTTTGGTTCCCAGTCTGAAAAATGTTTTCTCTTTTCGCCGGAAATCGAATGGAATTTGTTCCTACTCTTAGTGCATCACTTTAGCGTTGATCCCCCTTAAATTGACCAAAGTCCCTGAGAGTTACAAAATTTTTAGTAAATCGCCTTTCAAGATGGCGAATTTTTAAAACCACGCATTTCAGAATTCGGTATGTTTACTAGCTCGTATCAGCAAAGAAAACAGGCACACATAAACGTTAGCGGAACTGCATTGGACTTGGCCGATTTTGGTTCCTAACGTGATAGTGCGACGTTGCCAAAATGCACTTTCTCGGCGGTTTCGCGAAATTTCAACCCCACCAGTCGATCCGCGATACTTCAATACCTCGATTTCCGTCAAAAAGTTAAGAACGATAATTTTGGACTTTCCTTCTTTTGGTTCTCGCCGATTCCATTGAGGAATCAGACTCCTATTTTCTATTTTTGAAGACGTGTGGCCCTTTAAATTTTAAGTAAGAGCCATAGGTTGTACATTCTAGAGATGATGTAAGTTGTTTCTACATCAACTTATTTTTTTGATTTCTTTATGTTTTTAATAGGTAATATCAAAGGTTCTTGACCTCTTGATCTTACTTTGGGGTTTTCTAGCGATAGTAATGGTCTTATCGATGCTCTGAGTATTTCTTCCCAATCTCAACTTGGTTTTTCCGATGTTTACTTGGGATCTTTCCAACCTCAACTTGATTTTCTTGTCACAAGTTTTCCGCCTTTAATTTGAGTTTCCTCGGCGTTGTTGTGGAATTTTCCGATATTATCGGTTTTTCTACCACAAATTAAAAGTTTTTCTGACCGCAAAATGTTACCTACATCAACTTGTTTGGGGCGTCCATTAATTACGTAAGGTGCTCAGGGGGAAGAGGGGTCGAGCTGAATTTCACCCAATCTCACACGGGGGAGGAGGGTCTCGACAAATATCATGTAATATTTTCCCTGTAAAAAACAGTGTAAAATTGCAAGAAAATTGTGTAATATTTAAGTAAAACATGTTTTTTGACTAAAATATGCCAAAATCTGACACGATAATATTTATCGTTGTTATCCGAACGCCGCAAATAGTCTTAAATAAAAATAATAATGCAAATTGTGTTGTTTAAATAACTCCAACTCATTTACACTGAAATTACAAATTTTGAAAAATCTCACTTGAGATATGGGGTTGGGGGAGGGGGTCAAGCCATATCTCACGACATCTCACCAGGGCAGAAGGGGGGGGGGTCACAAAATCGCTAAAAACGCCTCACATAATTAATGGATGCCCCCTGTCTATGAGTTTTTCCAAGCTCAATTAGGATTTTCTCTTTGATGTCATGGATTTCCCGATTTAAAAAAAAAGGTTTTTTTAAATACGATGGGCTTGCGGCAACCCTCTACTCTCGAATGTATATTTTTGTATAAATCGTCCTACCGGGCTAGTTTCTCCGCGGCAATGTCTTTTGTCTCCTGCATTCTTGTACCTCCCAAAATCACGTTCTTCTTATTTCCATGACTCAGTTTTCTTTTTCTTCCTCGATCGGCCGAGCAGGACATCAGTTTAGTTCAGTTACAGTGTATGCTTAGGACACAGGGACGAAAATAAGGGGGCACAGGGGTAGCTTGCCTCACCAAGCCTCCGTCGGAGTTGGGAAATTTTAGTAGATTGATCAAAAGTTAGAAATTCTAACAAGTCGAAAGAGATCAACTGTAAGTTTTTGTATTGTTTTTTTTTTAAAGCCAATACAACAAAATTTTGATACGTGGTTGAGTTGAGTCAGTTGAGAATTAACAACCCCCCCCCCCCAGAAAAATTCTTCGCTATGTCCCTGAGCACTCACGCAGCTCTGTTATTACTATCGAACGTCCCCCCCCCCCCCGGTCACTGATGCGATACTTGAAAGGGTAGTTCCCGGAGTTGGGGTGCGGTGTCATAGGGGCCACTTTGGCATGCGTGCATCGCCATGCGTCCCATCACACCACTATAGAACGTTCAATACATGCGCTTTTTCTACAAACTGTGGTTTGTTTATATTGAATGCCCTGCCCTCTCTTTAGCGTAGACTAAACACTTCTCTCTTGTACAATTTCCGAAAAACACCGAAGGTTTTCTTTGAACCTGAAATTAAGTTTTCGAAACGATGCGGATTTTTATATCTGAACTTATTCAAGTTTTATCTCGACTTGTGCGCTTTCCTGATGATGTTACAGGTTTTGACTTCACCTTGGATTTCCCTGTTAATGTGAAGAGTTTTTCCTAAGTCTCTAAGTTTTAAGATTTTTTCCCGCTCAACTCTCTCAACCAAGTTTTTCTGACCTTCGTTTGGAATTTTCCAAACTCCACTTGTGTTGTAGATTTTCTGACATGGAGTTTTTTGCGTATGTCATCGATCTTCCGACCTCAACTGGAGATCATTTGCTTGGATCGTAAGTTCGCCAAGCTCATTTATGCATTCATGAATTGCAGCGAGTATACGCCTAATTGAGTAGTTCTTACCCGCTGAAATGGGCGACGCCTGTTTAAATACCAATTTGAATTTGCAAATGTAAATACGTCACCCGGAAATCCACTTTTCATATGGGTACTTACTCGCTAATTCCTGTTCGGATTCAACTTCAGATGGGGTTCGACTCCAGGCCGAGTTCTGGTTTCATTTCCCATGCTGGAGGAAATCCTTCGAAAACCACCGTTTCTAACGCTTGTTAGCTCTGACAGCTTGTCTCCTGCGAACACCGCAGACTGTTCTGCCTCTGGTGCAATAATCCACAAGTCATTACCAGCTCAAATGTCGCGCCAATTGTAAAACTCCGACTGCAGTCAATTGCCGCCGGTATTTGATTCGGTTTTCACTCTCGACCTGCGGAAATTTTAATAACTCGCAAGTCCGTGGGAGGGTCTGAAAAAGCAGGCGACAACTAATTATTTATGGTCACTAGCGAGGCACGAAAAAATTTAATGGGCAGAGACGTACTTATCAGTGTGCACTATTTTAAATATAGTATTGAGGTTCACGCTCTCGGCTCACCTTTTTCGTGCACCTCGCCCTCATTATACCGAATCGTTAACTATTTCAAAGCACACGAGCCCAGCCCTTTCGGGAAAATACGCGTTTTCCTTCTTCCAAAATAAATAATTTAAACGCAATCTGCAGTTTTCGTTCTTCACTTCGAGTGAACTTCTACGGACGATAATTTCTAATTTACTTTCTATAAACGTGCGGTGAGGCGATTACGAATGCGACCAGGATAACGACTTGCAACTTCACTGGTTCATTCAAGGGCGATGAGTTCGCGGGGTATTTCGACAGATGATGTTCGAAAACGGACTTACGCTTCATAAATTAACCCAAACGTATGTACTGAACACCCTCAAAAATGTAAGGAAATACCAGTACGTGTTAGCGGTTGGAAAAACCTGTTCAGATCCGTGCATAGTGGCGAAGACAAGTTCACAGGTGAAATATTACATTCCTCCCCAACACGTACACCGAATTTCGGAAAACAGTTTTCATTTCGAACACTGCGGTTTGTTCAGAAAAGCTCGCCGCAGAAACTGCGCAAAATTATACGCCAAAAAAAAAAACAAGTACGCGGATTTATGGCAAGTTTTCTTCTGACGTCTTTAGAACGACATTAAAGATTGACCCATTTTGCGGTGTCCCTCCGGTATGGGCGATGACAGGGAACCTATTCTGGGCGGCACCATAATTTTTGGACGCGACAACTCGCTCGAAGAATTGGGTACGAACATTATCGCTTACCTTTTTTTTTGCGTCCACAAAACCTAGCCTCTAATATCAACTTCGAGCTAAAAGTTGGCAACACCTCAGACAGCTCCTCATTTTCCGCATAAATATTGGAAACGGAAAGTTGGATACGAGCAGTAGGTTCTGTTACACTCTCTTGAGCGCGAACACCCAGCACATCCATTCGGTCGATTTGTGAAAATGGAACAGAATTTTACTTCATTCGTGTCTTTGTAAATTAGTTACCAAGTTTACGATACTGAAATTTCTCAGCGATTCTGCCTTTGTGCTCATTGTAGGCTTGGCCAGGTATGGTGTACATTGATTAGTAACAACTAACACTTTCACTTGAAGTAGAACAACCAATGACATCCTTGGAAAACCCTAATTTTAGATCGGAAAGGTTTCTTTTCCTTCACGAAAAACTTAGTTGGAAACCGCGAGGCTGCAAACCTGTATGATATCATTAGAAAAAACTGAATTCGGGATAAAAAAAACTAACTTGAGGTAGAAAAAACTTACCTCATTCGAAAACTTACTTCAGATTCAGAACAATCCTAGGTATTTATGAAAATCTTATTTGAGGTCGGGAATATATGATATCAAGAACCCCCAAAGTCAGGTTATAGAATACCTAGTATATTACACACAAAGAGTCGAAAGTGAGTGTTTACATGCGAGTGAGCAATTCCCGAGTCATGTAAACTCACTTTGGGCTCTTGTTTTGTAAGATTTTTTCTACAATAATGTGACCTGGAATTGTGAAATGTGCCTCTGGTGTCAAAAAAATCATTTTTCACTTTCTCAACAATTCTTACGTATAAAATCCTGCTCTTTCGAATGAAACAAATCGCAGCTTCCTATCTTCATTCGTTTTTCCACAAATTGCATTTAAAAATTACGTCAAAACTTTAAAAACATCTGTTTACATGACATCGTGTGAAACAGGCCTACGGGAAAACATCCGTTTACATGGCGTCGTGTGAAACGGGCCTACGGAATGACAGAGAGTTGTCATAGTAACGCGTAGACACACCAGCACATATGGACGCTATTCAGCGTAAGGGAACCAACCAGCAAAGTCTGTTTTTTGAGAACCCGTGATTCAAAGTTCAAGAGCCATGTAGAAACTATATGACATAGCGTTTACTGATGATCTGTTTTGCAACCTGAGTACACATTTTTGAATCGGGTGCTCAATTTTGAAAAATTCTGCTTTTACACTCTTTCCAACGATACTAATAACTCATTTTGTTTACAATGTTGGTTGCTTTCCTTATGCTGAATAGCGTCCGTGTGTACACGCTAGGTACATCTGTGCGCACCTCTACCATCATCTCATCGTTATACTCGTTTATCTCGAAAACCTGTTTTCGCACAATAGGCACATTTCATGATTCCAGGTCGCATATGATCTGAAAGAGAAAACATTAAGAGCTTTGTCAAAACAGCAACACTGAAAAATTCAGCATGTGCATTTTCCAAGTTGAAAAGAAACCTGCAGTTCCGGAACAAATAATATCAAAGAGCGACAACTGCAATGATAACGCCATAATAATATCCTCGGCATTAGTCAGCCTTTCTTGGTGTGTCCTTTTGGTTGGTAAACGTGCCTGCTTGTAAAAATGTGACTCATGTTTTTACATTGAGGCACCTTTACTTTACATCGAGGTTATGCTTGTATCTGATTCGTCAATGAAAAGTGCCACTTTCTACTTGCAAAATACTGAAGTAAACATCGTCTTTCTGATTATGTATTGTAAAAAACCTATTACATCATGTAAATTGGAAGAAAGTGCTGAAATTAGAAAAACCCAAGGTATGATTGAGAAGCCAAAGTCAGAAAAAACTCAAGTTGAGGCTGGAAAACTAATAACATCAATGAAGCACCCTAATTTTTGGTCGGGAAAACAGTGTCTTCAAAAGAGAAAAGAAAATTGTTGAAATTTGAACACGCTACAACATCAATGGGAAAAGCTATGTTGAGATTGAGAAAAGCTAAATCAAAGTAAACACGGGTTGGAGTAGAAAAAACTTCCCAATGTAAGTTGAGAAACTGTGGTATGTTTAAAGAAATCCAGGTGTGGGTTGGAAAGTTCTGTCGATTTTTCATGTTTTTCAGAATTTGTATGAGAAGTGTTTAGTCCAGACTGCAGCGAGGGCACTCGAAATTAAGGGAGCACCGTTTATTGATCAATTGAAAGTAAAAACAGATTTGATCAAAATTACTAACACATAAACTGTAACTAAACTGGTATCCTACCTGGCCGATTGAGGGAGAAAAGAGGAGAGAGAGTCCTGAAGATAAGAAGAAGAAGATGATGATTTAGAAAATATTACGTACATAAAGTACAGGTATGCAGACAACAAAAGACATTTCTGAGCTGCTTGCATTGTGATACGCAGAAAGTAGCAAGGCAGGATCATTTGTACAAAAATTTACATTTGAGTGGAGAGGGTCACCGCAGGTGAATTATATCATCAGGAAATTTATATTGAAGTCAGAAAGCTCATTACATAATTAGAAATAGTATATTACACACCAAAGTCAAAAGTGAGTGTTTACATGGCGAGGGAAAGTTTGCAAACGAGCGTAGCGAGTGAGCAATTCCCAAGTCATGTAAATCACTTTTGGCTCTTGTTGTGGAAGATATTTTTAATACTACTTGATCAGAAGCGACAATGTTTTTCACTGACATGGTCTGTATTTTTTTAAAAATTTATTTATTCAAATTATAGATAGGTGATTATTGTGTGTGTAATTAATTGAAAAATTTAATTTGCTGAGTTCATTACTACAAAGTACAGCATCACAGTCTTGTTTTCAGTTTGTTCACGTGCACAAATAGCATACACAGGTAGTGGCCAGCAAAATTGTAACGACAGTTAACAATGCACGGTAACAACTGTACTACATCGTGAATATTTAAATGCGTTCTTAAGTCGCTATTTTGTAATTCGCTCTGTGGCCGAGTGGTTAGAGACGATCGTTGCATTTCAGTCAAATGTTTCAATGGACGCGGGTTCGATTCCCGATACGAAATTACTGGCCAGCAATTTTTTTTTATATAAAAACGCTTTACATTGAGGGACGTTTGCTTTACATGCAGGTTTTGTTAGCACTCGATGCATGAATGATAAGCACTTCTTGTCGTCCGTAAAACCACTGTAAACTTTGCCTTTCTGATCAAGTAGTATAAAAACCCTATTATATCCCTGAAAATAACAAAGTAGCGGTCGGAAAGACCATGTTGAAGTTTGAAAACTCGCAGTATCATTGGAAAACCCAAGTTGAGGTTAAAAGGACCCGCGATATAATCAGAAAACTCCTGGACATATTTGGAAAACTCAGGTTGAGGTTGGAAAAACTTGAGATCACAAAAACCCATACCGCCATCAGAAACCCCATGGCATTACGAGAAAACTTCAAATTGAACTTTGAAGTACAACACTATTGAAAAACTGATATTGGGGTTGGAAACCCCAAAATATCTTGGCTTGATTGGAGGTTGGGAAAACGCACCAAATTATTGGACCCCACTCCCCTTTGAGTTTATAAAAAATTACACCTTATAATTTGAAAACCCCAAGTCAAGATGACAGATCAGTAGTGTAAAAATGGAGAGTATACTGACCCTGACCATTTAAAATGCACAGGGAGGCGTGACCTAGTTCTTCTTCTTCTTCGGAGTGAAAATTTGTTCCTAAAATGGGTTAATTCGACCTTGGAATCAGCTGATTGAGTGTATATTATAGTATAGCTAGTTACAGGAACCGCGATGGTGAGGCGATATGTTCCGTTCAACCGCAAACGCGGGAATCAGGGGCGCGACAAGGAAAGGTTAGGAGAGGGGCCGGGTTATGGTACCTTCGGGACAGGGGCATGGACAAATTAGGAGTTATCTGTCAAATATTCTCTTTTCCCCTCTTGCCATCATGTGTTATATTTCATATACCTATTATTGTATACGGAATCGAGTGAATCTGTCAAGGGGAGGGGAGTGGGCTCTGGATTGTGGTACCCTCGAAGCATTGCATATGGTCAAACTTTTTTTTTTTTTCACTCATCATTGCAGTTTTCGTTGCTAGCGATACTATAGTATACACTTGATCAACTGATTCCAAGGTCAAATTGACCCATTTTCGGGACAAATTCTTATTCCAAAGAAGAAGAATTAGGCCATGCCTCCATATAGATTTAAAATAAATGGGGTTAATGTACTCCCCATTTTGACTCTACTCAGATCCATGACATCATCGGAAAACTCATGACATGATTGGACGACCTCATTTAAGGTTGAACCCCCCCCCCCCATCACCAATTTTATGTCAAGATAGACCAGTGATACCCAAGTTCGGATTAAAAAATGGGGGGAAAATGACTGACATCATTAGAATAACGGGCTGTGGGTTAGTTTTTGACTGGTAGAGGTTTTAGGATATTCTGTAGTGTTGGGCTGGATTTCAGTTCTACTCAGTCTGTTTTTTCGGATTGGGCAGTCCTCCAGTTCTGAAGTGTTGGCAACTTCGGATTGGTAGTCAGTTGTGGGGTGTTCGTGGCTAGTTCTTGAGAAAAGTCAGTGTTCGAACAAATATTTTAAATCACCGAGAGCCAACATGATTGCCCATCGCAGTGCCTCTGTGTATAAATTTTCATTGGTATTCTCTGTCCGAAAAAGATATTCTCAGGTGAAAAATGCTTCAAAAGCATGAGCATTTTTCGGAACAAAGCAATCTTCGGAGAAATCATCAATCAGTATTTGGTGGGTATTCATTCTTGGAAATGTTCTTGAACTACAAATGTCGAGAAAATTAGACATTTTCACTTTCTCATTAAATTTTTAATTGAATTCGGAACAAAATTCGAGCACCTTCCTTGGTCAGATCAGGCAATTTCATAGGGAGGGAAATAGAAGCCACAACTCTTCTGAGGAAGAACATTTTCAATACGATACAGAAATGTTTTTTGATTTCTTACAACTCTGCTCGGGCTCCTTTGTGGAGACCAGGACCGGTGCAAACGTCTCTTACGCCTCCACCCCTCAATCATCAGGCGAGTTTTTCTTTCGTTTTTGTAACTTGTATCAATAAAATACAAGTATTTGATAATGTTTACTAACTTGCATGCTATTGCTTGTTGTGTTTCTGAAAATAATATAAACTTCAAAGAGCAAATCGCCAATTCGCTCTTTGATTCAGTCCCAGTTCTTGATAATGGCAATCGTTCGTTCTTCTCATCGCAGAATTTCAGATCAGCTCTTCCCACGAAATCTGCAAGCCTATCAATCACTATTTGATTCATTCGATGCATTCTTGTCAGCTTGAGAATTCATTCATTCTCTTTCAATCGATCCTCAGATGGTACGAAATAGTCCAGTCGTTCATTTTTTTCATTTCGATCCAGTCCAGTTCGTTTCGGATCCCTGTGTACAGACAGTTTGAGTCTATTTTCTGCGTTCGGATTCTTTATTGCGACAGTTTTACGACGCCTTAAAAATTGATTCAGAGTTCACCTTCAGCCATATCTTAATGAAAATTGCGATACCAGGCCCGTGTTCGAAACAGTCGACTTGAAATACGACCTAAGCGTCTGCAGACTTCCAGAAATACTCGAGACACTTTCTTATGGGATTCGACTCCGGCGAAAATTGTTTGATCGTTCGATGCAATTCTGGGTACGCACTTTCATGGCAGTTGGACGACGTAATTTCTTCTGCACTGATTGGTGGGTCGACAGAGTACCTCGCGAAGAGCGAAACGCTGCGCGACCTTTTGAATTGGATATAAGGCGAGCTTGAGTACACGTATGTCGCGACCTTTTTCGCTTTCGACGCGACGATGCACGCGAGTACAGCCACACCTCTTCTCAAATTTTCGAGAAAACCAATTTGCAGAACTCGAATAGTCAAGCAATTTCGTGATATCTCATTTCGATTTTCAGAGTGGAAAGGGAGCGCCACTCACTCGCACCGAGCCCGTGTATTCATTCGTCAGTCCCGATTCGAGAATTCCGCGTGATATAACGAATGTTTTACATTAACGAAACCGAAAAAGGCTTCGTCTCGCTGAAAGGAATGGCATTTCGAGCGTCTAATTGTAAGTTCGAACGAACCACTACTGCTCGTTATACATCTTATTAGAAAATCGTTTCTTGAAAAGTCGAAGTAGTATGTATACACACTGCTCTTTGCAACATTCGGTTTTTAAAATAACCAGGAGAGCGTCAGTCGAATCACTGAGCGCAAAAGCTTGCTTCTTAGATCAGAATGCCGAACACGTGTTCATATGTGGCCTCCAGCAAGCCATCGTTCATTCCTATTTTCTCTCGACGATAATGCTTGCATTTACTCGTACTGTTCGAGTTGGCTGCTCGGCATTATAATGCAAGCTCGTAGTCATTTCTGTCTGGGGGCAACGTTTTCATGATCGAAGTGAGGAACAAATTCTTGGGATCACTCCAACTTTGCTCCTGAAATTGGGCTAAAATGGATCCTTTTAAAATAAATTACCGCTTGAGATCTTGCTGGGTGACAACGCCTTCTCTGGCTTCTCTTGGGTAAGGTTTGTATTAAGAGGAGCAAACTACCGTCGACTAGAAGACCGATTGCGAAAATTTTCGCTAGTCCTAGTCGGTAATTCGTGCATTGATGTTTGATGAGGTTGGGATGATCAGGGTTCAAAACAAAATGGAACTGAACTCCTTGAAACAGTTCTTTGTTGTAAAAGTCTAACGTAAATAAGGAAAGGGTTTCATTGGAGTTCTTGGAGTTTTCTTTTTCACTGCTAGATGTACAGAGCGTGGCTGGACTGAGATATCATCTCAACATGACAGAAGCAGAATTTCACCGTCTCAAAAACTGGATCCAAAATGTAACTTGAAAGTGTTCCACTTTAGACCAATAGAAACACTAAACTGTGTTAATTAGAAATGGTGGAAATGTCAATTAGTTACTCCTCAGACTTTCTCCATTCATAACACGCTATTTTTTGTGCCTATATAATGTAATAGAATTCCATGAAACTTTACAAAAACTAAGAAATCAACACAGCTTTGTAACCAGTCTTATCCTGTTTTCCCCCTTAACATGCAGTGTTGCGTTTCAGTACTCTGCAAGTGAAATGCTCCCGAGGGAATGCCAAGAATCCAAAGGAAACCAGTAACATTACAGAAAACTAGTATCATGTTGTTATGTTATTAACACGTTTTATGCAAATTATTGATCTCTTTTCACCGCTAGGTATTCTGTGCAGCATATTGCGGGACACATGCTGAAAAGGGAATGCCAGGGACCAGAACGTTACAGAAACGTAACATACTATTGCTAACTAGTTTCATTCAAGTTCTAGATCTCTTTCTTGCTACTAGGTCTTCTGCAAAGACAGATGCTGGAGAGGGAATGTTAAGAACCCCTATGAAACTGGCTTATAACGCTACAGAAACCTGACATACCAGTATTAACCAGCAAGTTCTAGATCACTGTCTTGCCAATAGGTCTCCTGTGTAGCACCATATAAGACCGATGCGGGGGAGAGAATGCCAGAACTCCCATGAAACTGGTTTATAACGTTATAGAAACGTAACATACCATTATTAACCAGTTTCATTCAAGTTCTAGATTTCTGTCTCGCTACTAGGTCTTCTGCGCAGCACCTTATAAGACAGATGCCCGAAAGCGAATGCCAAGAACCCCAATGAAACTGGTTTGTAACGTTACAGAAACTGAACATACTATTATTAACCAGTTTCATTTGAGTTCTAGGTCTCTTTCACACCACTAGGTCTTCTGCACAGCACATTATAAGACATACTAGAGGGGATTCCAACAACCCCTATAAAACCGGTTTGTAGCATTACAGAAACCTAACATACCTACCATTTGTAACCAGTTTCATTAAAGTTCTAGATCTTTTTCTCGCCGCTAGGTCTTCTGCGCAGCACCTTGTGAGACCGATACTGGAGAGGGAATGCCAAGAACTCCAATGAAATTGGTTTATAACGTTACAGAAACCTAAGATAGCTTTATTAACCAATTTCGTTCAAATTCTTGATCTCTTTTTTCCCCTAGGTGTTCCACAAAGTGCATTGCAGGACAGCTGTTTGAGAATAAATGCCAAAAATACGAATATAATAGCAAAGTCAGGAAGTCAAGAAAATTTCAGGAAATTTCGAGGAATTTACTGAAAGGTCAAGAAAAAATTGGTGAATTACCATCTAGTTGATGATTTTGTAGGAAATTCCATAATTTGAAGAATGAAAATCAAGAAATAATATTGCATGGATGTAATGAATTCATACAGGAACCCCTTTTCTCTCTCCTCTCTCTCTTTTTTTTTTTTTTTCATAAAACTCAGTTCGCGCATCATAACAGTCTTATACCAGAGTGGCAAATTCTTCAAATACAAAAAAGGAGGCCAGGAAAGAAAATCTAAGCAGTCTGTAGACCATTACTGTTGAAACAAAGTACAAGAAAAAACAAGTAAAGAATCAGAACTATGTTCTGCATTCTGGAGAGTTATAAATTCAAATTATGTTCAAATTTTACTTGACTGTGATTTTACCGTACTTCCTATGATTAGATTTTCCTGAAACTCATAAGCTTTAGTATAGGTGTAGGGTATAAAACTAAAATTACCAACTTCGAAACTTCACTAGTAATGTACTAATAAAATGAAATTTTTGGCAAAATTGGCCCACATTACTCGCAAGACAGATATGGAAAGGGAATATTAAGAACCTAAATGCAGTAGTTTTTCAACGTTATCTACTGGCATCATTCAAATCCTCTTTCTCCCTGCTGGGTATCAATGAAAACAAGAACTGGAAACCATCCCAAGAACCAGAACCAGTACGCTTGTATTGTTATCTTGGACCAAACTCAGAACTAGAACCAATGTTTCTTGAGAAAACAGGGGCAGTGAGAATGGGAACAATAATTACTTGAAAGTAGAACTGGAACCAACCAAAATCCAATCAGGAAATTAATTGGATTCTATTATCCCCACTTTCGGATATCCTCCATCTGTATCTTGTGTCCATTGCGAACCTAGAACTAAAATAGATATCAAATTAAAATTATCAAGAACTGGAACCAGAACTCGTATTTGTAGTTTTTTAGAACACATTCTGAACTGGAACTGATATTTTACATGGAGAACAGGAAACAATAAAGGAAGAATACCATGATTACTCAATAGAAAACTTGCAACTGAACCAGAGTACATATAGAAAGAATTATGGTTTTCATCTGTGCTGGGTGTTCAACGCAGTGCCTTGCAAGATATTTGCTAGTAGGGGAATACCGACAACCTAAGTGTTTTTAATATTACTGAATCCAAACATAACATTATTAACTGATTTCATTCAGCTAAACCTATGCTAGGTGTATAGTGTCTAAAATGTGGGGGAGGGGAAGGAAAGCATTTCAATGAAATTGTCATGTATCATTGTTACAGAAATGGAATTGTGTGAATTGGTTTTTCAGATACTCAGTGGTGTACCTGAAGGGTATACCTCAAGAATTTCCTGAAAAATCAGGGGTATATGACGTATACTCGCAAGAAATGAATGAAAAAGTGAAAGAAGGCTATGATTTGTAGAAATTGGAAAGGGAAAAGAATAATAGGAACATCGTGTAAAAAAATAATTAGAAATGAATCAGAACCAGCTTATCTGTACTTTTGCGAGGCTTGCCAGGCTTGTGTAAACCTGTATCAGTGGTGTGCATTCCAGGCAAGCAAGGTAAGCGCTGTTTACCCTGAAAATTCCCGAGAATAGTATATTACACTAAGAGTCAAAAGTAAGTGTTTACATGGCGAGGGAAAGTTTGTGAACAAGCGTAGCGAGTGAGCAGTTCCTTTTGGCTCTTATTGTGGAAGATATTTTTTATACTACTTGATCAGAAGCGGCAATGTTTTTCGCCGACATGGTCCGTATTTATTTATTTATTTTTAATCTATTTATTTATTTAAATTATGGACAGGTGATTTTTATGTGCATAATTAATTCAAACATTTAATTTGCTTATCACAGTATTGTCTTCAGTTTGTTCACGTGCACAAACAGCATACACAGGTAGTGGCCATGAAAAATTTAATAACAGTTAACAACAAACGGTAACAGCTGTACTACATTGTGAATATTTAAATGCGTTCTTATGTCGCTATTTTGTAATTTGCTCTGTGGCCGAGTGGTTAGAGACTATTGCTGCATTTCAGTCAAATGTTTCAGTGGACGCGGGTTGAATTCCCCGATACAAAATTACTTGCCGGTAATTTTTTCATGTAAAAACGCTTTACATTGAGGGACGTTTACTTTACATGGAGGTTTTGTTAGCACTTGATGTATGAATGATTGGCGCTTCTTGTTGTCCATAAAACACCAATGTAAACATTGCCTTCCTGATCAAGTAGTATGAAAAATAAGTTTTCACATGCAATATCAACTTCAACTTATAACAAATAAAAGTTAATGAAACCCTGTGCAAAACAGCAACTAAATTGACATTTATGCCACTTACACTTAGTATGTATATAATAAATTCACGGGAGATATGTGGTGCCATCTTGTTTGGCGTTCTGCAATCCTTATACAATATGTATATTTGTATTGGCCAGTGAAGTGTGCATCTGATCTAAGCATGATTTATACTCCACGTCTGTGTTAATTACCAATTCAAAAAACACTAGCATGTTCAACGCGACAAAACCTATGCATTTGGTTGCGTTCTGGAAGCACTTCTGGCTCGGCTTGGCTACACACAAATGTTGAAGTTGTCAGTGAAATGTGATTACATTCTTCTACTAGCTAACGCGTTATGTTTGAATGCTCCATGTTTTTTTGCCCACAAAATATGTATATGAAATCTTATTAAAACCCCATGCGACTTACTCTTAATAAACAATATTAGATAATTGCCACGTATCACAATATGAAAACATTTTTGTGGTTAACCAGTTGTGAAGATAGTAGAAAACTGTTTTGTTGGCCATGTCTGTTCAGGGATGTACTAGTAGGCCACCTGTAAGAATTTTTTACTCAGCAGTTGGGAAAATTTACAATTTTAGTCAGGCGGAGTTGGGAAAATCCAGCAAGTCACAGGTTTTTTTTTTTTTTTTTTTTTTGCTGTGATGTTTGGGAATTTTGAGTTGAGTCAGTTGGGAAAATCCAATGAGTCAAAAGGGTTTTTTTGCTTTGAAATTTCACAATTTTCCCCCTCCCCCCAGGAAAAACGTTTTGGTGGTACGTCCCTGTGTTTATTATTTTTCACAGAAAAGAATAACTGCATATGGAATGACCCTACCCCGGGATATGACAATTTGAATAATTTCATCAATGCCATTTTGTAGTAGCATGTTTCATACTTTTATTCTGATTTTTACTTCACCTCTACGCTTATCGCTTACCTCCTAGGAAAAATCACACGCCATTGACCTGTATGCTTATACATGATGGAAACAACGGGATAATTTCTTAACATGGTTATTCTCATAAACAGTACTGCTCATAAACACGAGAAAATAACATTTCGTTCATAATTGAATCTTATATAATGATGATCTTAGCTTCAGTATAATATACTCATATGCCTGTATTTCGTGCGTCCACTTTTTTGATATTTAGAAAAATAAAGCATCGTATACTCTCGAGAAAATTTGACACCATTGCAGATACTGAATCCAAAATATAACATGAGCCCATTCCTCTGTGGACCCTTGCGTTGAATGCGGCAGAACCGCCAATTTTCAACTACTCACTGATTGAATTTCCTTTCGCTTCCGTCATTTATCAGTTTCAGGTTTTCTTTGAATGAATTTTCCGTCGCTTAGTGTGCTGAGCTGGGCCGTGCGTCCAGAATTCTTAAGAAGTCCGTAGTTATAACGGTATTATTTATTAGTCAGTTCTATGATAAAGTCAGTCAGTGGATTAAATATTTGGACACGTGAATGGCGATTTTTGCATATCGCGTGCTGAAATCGTAAAGCAGTTGAGACCGTGGGGAAAGAGCCATGCGTGCCTTTACTCGGGTCACGGTGTTTTTCCCTCCTGATTGTTGGCATGGAGAAGTGCTTGTATGTCAAGAAATCAGCTGATTGCCTTACTCACTCATGCGTGCTAATTAGATCTCGGCATATTATGTGTGCAGGTACATCTTGTTTCTGTTCTCGCTTCAGCGGGTTTTCGCAATCCGAAACGACGACTAGTTTTTGAGTACTTTGTTGCGAATGAATGTAGATGCTGAGACACGTGCGTGAGATTGGTGGCGTGCGGGTCGCTCGTATGCCCGTTGGTGGCGTATTGGTAAATTGAGGTGGATTTGCGATGCGAAATTTCTAATTCGAATCTGCCCCTGCCCCGATGGCAGGTGAGAAAGGGAACGAGTGTATACTGGGTTGGCTCAGCTTTACTCAGTTTTTGAAATCATTCTCCATTTCCTCAGGTCAAATTGAAACCGAAGTCCCGTCTTCCAAAAAGCGTTTCGGACATAAGATAAAACGACGTTAATGAAGGAAAAACAAATGCTGGCGGACGTTTTCAGCTTCTCAGCATTTTCATTTGCACGATTAAATTCGAAGAGCCGGTCTGGAATTGACGTCTCGTCTCAGCCGTGCCTTTCTCTGAACCCGAAAGAGAACCTTGTTCCTGACAAATGCCCCGTTGTAAATCGACTTGTTCGGGGAAAATGCTTCACTGTTGTACATCAGATTTTTTTTTGTTGTAAACACGTGTTACAGTTCGCAGGGAATTACATTGCGGTTATGGCGACTGACTTGGGATGAAATGCTGGTCCAGCAATCAGTTTTGTAATGTGAGGTCTGTAGAACTTGCCGTAACCGCAACATCTATTGAAATTGAGAAAACTCCTTCAGATAAAGAGCAATTATTATCATCGTATACAAATGTAATGAATTCATGTTCGTACGCGCACATATTTTTCCTGTTGCGTTTATACAGTTCACATTTTACCAAAACAACTCGCGATTATTACGTTTCATAAATCTCTTTTGAAACCGCGCTGCGTTATTTAAAGCTTTTTTAACTCGGCAGTTATTAATAAGCAGGCACGTATTTTTCGTGTGTCCGCGATTAAAAATTATACAATGTTTCGTCTCGGTTCCCTAGGGCGTGTAGATACTCTACCGGGTGAGTTCGTTTGTTCTCACTTTTCATCGACTGTATCCGAAATCGATTTTTCTTATCGGTTTTCCTTAGCCGCTACTCGGGCGAGGACACACGAATGTGCGCGTGACCACGAGGTAGATGCATGAATTCGTTCTCAGATAGGGTGAAAAATTCGTGTGATTTTCACTCCGAAACAATGAAAAGCCAACGATCGCAAGTCGTGTTGTGTACACTGCAAAATCACAGCACAGAAAAATAAAAAACAATAGGTATATTGCACATTGCAGTTTTGTTTGGGTAATGTAAACTGATGACTTCGAAGAAAGCAAACTATGGCTGCGATTCGCGAGGAGGAAAGAAAAAAGAAAAAAACTATCGACTCCTAGGATTCAGTCTGGTGAAATGTCGTGAAGAGTTTACAATAATTACAAGATTGATAAGAAGTTTATTCTACTGAAAATTTGAAGAACATAGGCTACAGAGGGGAGTTCAGAATTAAAGTCATCAACAAGTGCAATTAGAGACCTAGAACTAAATGGGGAAACCTGCTATTTCGTGTCCAACCGTGCCCGTGGATGCCGAATCCTACGATGCGGAGCGTACCGTGTAGTCAATTCGGCATCGACGGGCGCGCGTTGGATACAAAATGGCAGGTTTCCGCACTCGTACTATTATAGATCTTTAGTGTAATATGAATAGTACTTGAGAAGTTTTGAAAGTCACTGATTCATTCTTCATATTCCTTGTCGTCCTCCGGGTTCCCGACCGAAGATCTCATTCTTCAATTCACCAGCCTTTGTTGTCACCGAATGTGGGCTTGTCGATGGCTCCAAAATCCAATTCGTGATTTGATTATCCAATGGCGTTCAGGACACTCAAGGTATTCCGGGTCTGTCGTCTAGCTACTGCGAGTATGCGAAGGGAATATTCTTTTGTTGTTGTGTACAATACTTCTCCACAGGCCCGGATTCAAGAGTTGTAATATAGGGGTCCCAATCTTTTGGAGGCCCTCAAAATTTCTGCACGCTTCGAGGCGGGGGAAGCCCATACAAATTGTTTTTTGATTACTTCAATCTAAAAATGTCTTTGGGTAACTATTCTTTTTTAAATTATCAAAAGAATTCTATGTTATTCCATTATGGAATACTCAGCGAATAGCTCAAGAAAATTGGACCATCGGGCATCAAATGGCTAACGGACTTCTTCAACAACGTGGCGTCCAGTTATTCCACCATTTGTAAATATAGAAATAAATCCTAGAATTTATAATAATATCGGAGAAAAATTTAATTTATTTCCATTAATAGTTAAAATTCGATACAACAAAAATGCCAGAATTATGGTTGAGGACAAAGGTAGTTGCTATTCTGAAACCTGGGAAAGATCCTAACGATAGGAAGAGCTACAGATCAATTAACCTCCTTTGCCACCTCTACAAGGTGTTTGAACGGCTAAACTACTCAATACGATACAAGACACGATTAATAGAAAACTCATTCCCCGACAAGCTGGCTTTCAACAAGAAAAAAGCTGCACAAGCCAGGTCACCAACCTCGTCCAACACATCGAGAATGGCTTTGAGAGAAAGAAAATCACAGGGGCGGTCTTCATTGATCTAACTGTTGCTTATGATACAGTGAATCACCACCTACTATGCAGAAAAATATACGAAATTACACGAGATTTCAAGTTCAGGACACTTAACAGAGCAATGCTGAACAACAGAATGTTCTATGTCATTCACCAGAGTAAATTGAGCAGATGGAGACGACAGACAAATAGACTACCACTGGGAAGTGTTCCCGCCTCTACCTTATTCAATATATACACTAAGGACCAGCCAGTTGGAGACCAGACAGAGCATTTCCTGTATGCTGACGACCTGGTAGTGACGGTGTGGGGGGATACACACGTAGAGGTTGAGGGAAAACTGTAGGACATCCTCGATAAACTAGAAGTACATAGGCTGTCGCTAAGTAACTGAGACTAAAGTTTGTACGGCCCACCAACGCTACCTATCGGCGTATCAACGCAGTAGGGGAATAATTTTGTTTATTAGCTATCGATTGAGACCACGCCGAGCTCATTTGATTGAAAACTCGCTTTTCCAGACCAATTTGAAAAACACCATATGTGTTGACCCCTACAGGTTTTTTAAAGAAGGAAAAAAGCATACGATTACAAATTTTCTTATTAATCATCATCTTCATTAAGTACACGAATATCTTTTTCAAAATAGGCGCCATTCATGGCTATACAGGCATCCATTTGTTCTTGCCATTTATCAAACGTTTTTGCGTATTCCGCCGCTAGTAAGGAGGAGTAAAACATCTGCGCCGCGGTGATGACTTCTAAGAAAATCACAATTCACCCCCACCCCCTGTATAAACCTGACCTCGCCCCCTGCGACTTTTGGTTATTTCCTCAACTAAAGGCAGCCTTACGGGGTCATCAGTACAACGCGAATCAAAAAGTCGCGTTACTGCGGCGCAGATGTTTTTCTCCTCCTTACCGGCGGCGGAATACGCGAAAACGTTCGATAAATGGCAAGAACAAATGGACGCCTGTATAGCCATGAATGGCGCTTATTTTGAAAAATATATTCGTGTCCTTAATGAAGATGATGATTAATAAAAAAATTTGTAATCTTATGCTTTTTTACCTTCTTTGAGAAAATCGTTACAAAACCTGTAGGGGTCAACGCATATCTGATTACCAGCATCTTGGTTTCTGAACCCTTCATTTCCACATCCTGGGTACAGTATACATTTGAAAATGTCTCCATCATTCTGTGAGCTTCATCTTCTGAGCTAGCCAGTATGACCAGGTCATCTGCATAATATTGTACTACTCGTATAAGCTGAAAATTTTAGAACTGAAATAGTTATTGGGTCATTCTTTTGAAACTGAGAATATTTGATTTCTTCGGTGGGGGGGGGGGTTGTTACAGAATAACATCCGCAATTCATTATGGATGTTACCATTTTGTCTTAATACCTGTTGTATTTTTTTAAATTTTTGTTTCAAGTTGTTATTTCTCAATAAAGGGGTATTATTGTTCAGAAAGATTGGAACTGTATGTTAACAGGTTTAATTTGCGGTCAGTGACTTCAGATTTCTAGAAGGGGTACGTAAAGTTCTGTTACCAGGATGTTCAGTCCATTGTAATAATCAATCTTTGACTTGCACAAAGATATGTGCCTTAAACATTCCAGCACAACAAATGACAATAGTGGTATTAAGTAAGGGCACCAAATAGCACCCAACTTTTTTCAAACTCCAAGAAGTTGCACTTGAGATTGAGATATCCTAAAAATAGCACATTCAGTATGCAGAGGGAATCCTTAGCTTCAGTTTCACGGAGTTTTGGGTCAATATTTCAATCAGAGGGGAAACAGTTGCATTTGAAATGAATGAAAAAAGTGCTGAAAAGGGGGTCTGGAAGAGCGATCTGACAACATTGAATTATTACTAAACTTGTGTATCTCTAAAAAATAATACTACTCTCATCAAAAGTTGAGTATGATTTATGGTTAGTGGGATAAATAAAACCGTTCACTTTGAGTACCCCTGGCTCCTTTCAAATGCGAAGTGCGTTAGATTTTTTTACTGTTGACCATAAAAAATTGGAACTTGCTAGGTCAATTACAGCTGACTAGAGCATCGCCCCACCCTCGTAATTTTGATATTCGACCTGACCTATTTTCAAACCTGTCCATCGCAGATAATGTATCCAAATTTCAATTTCCCAACTCACTACAATTCTCGTTACTATTGGACGTACATCAGGATCAAGAAAGAGAAGTTTACTTGCTTTCTAACTTTTAGGAGTGAGTGTGAGAAAGTGAATTCATTTCCTTGTTTCGATTTGTTGAATCATTCAAAATTATCTCTACGTTTTTTTTTTTTTTTTTTTGAATATCCAAGTTGCCTGCTTTGTGTACGTAAAAATCGCCAAACATTGCCGGGCTGTTGCTCTGTGACACAAAAATTTAGTACAATTTCTTTTCGATGTGAAGTGAGAAAGCAAGACTCATTTTGGCTGCTACGAAACCCTAATTTCCATGTTTATTTTCTGTGTTATTTTGTTTACGATTTCTGTCTCCTAGTTTCACTTTTTTTTTGTATTCGATAATTGGTTATTCAATGGACTGGTACGAATTGAGCTTATTTTTATACGCCGATGAGGGTATTCGGAAAAAGAATCGCACATGCTATTTCGGTGTTATTATGTTGGAAACGAAAAAAAAAAAAAGAAAAAAAGGAAATATATATAAAGCGTGTATAAAAGCTCGAGTTCCCGCAACGATGCGTATCATGCTCGGAATATTGTTAACAGCATTTGTATCCCTTATTTTAAGGTCGAATTTCAGTGTTTTTGTTCGTATTTTTCCATCCCTTCGTTTTGTAGCCGGGAAAGTGTGTTGTGTGCATGGGTGGCCCGAGCTTTGATTGTGTGGGACGGAGAATATGAAACCAATACCCGTCATAAACTTGCAAAATGTAAAAAGATTTCGACCTATTTAGATACCCTTCGAACACTGGATGTCGTCTTCACCTCTCGGCCGTATAATCCATTTTCTTTTACGAACCATTTATGTATTCTTTTTGTGTGCAAGGAAGGCTGAATTGATTTTCCAGTCGTATCCAGCGTGGGTCCTGCTCCTGCTTTCTTCCTAGGTGCTTTGGATATGAAATGGTTCCCGAATACGAAATTGTACTTATCGGCCGTTGTAGTTCCTCAAGTGATCGAATGTAGTCCTGAGTATTTTGGAAAGATAATCCGACTCAGGAACAGCATGATTCGAACGGTGATGCAAAATCATGTGGAAATACAAACACTGAAACAAGAACGAAGTCCTGCTAGAGGTGTGATTTGAATAGTGATGCAAAATCAGGTGGAGGTACAACCATTCAAATGAAAACGAAGTTCTGGCAAAGGTCAGAGTACTGTAAATTGTAATATACCAGCTAAAATGGATATTTGTGTGTGTGTGTGTGTGTGTGTGTGTTGTATTTGTGTAAATATGTCACAGGTTCATTCCTGAATTAGTGCAAACACGAGGATGACACTGTCATTGATGTATTTGTACCAGTGCATAATAGATTTTAATTCAGAAATCATCTATGTACTCTACTTAAGAGAAGAAATTTCACATGGAAACATCTGAATTGAGCTTTTACAGTCGTCTATAAATGTGTGTTAAAAATGGCGTCAAAGAAGTTGAAAATTGCCTAATAATCAAAATAAATATATTCCCTGCAGGGGATGAAGTTGTGTTCGTTTCCCGATGAATTTGAACATTGCCGATTATTTCCATTGATTTTCAGTTACCCCATGGAAATTTGCCTGGCAATCGAATTATTCTAACATGTTCATTGAAAATCACTATAAGGTAATTATGATGTTTCAGAGAAAACATAATAGGGAAATAATATGAGAAAATCACATATCACATGATGAAATATCACAGGAAACTTAGGTTAGAGAATTCTGTAGGGAAAACGAATGGCATAGAGAGTGTTCAGGGGAATAATTTAGGAAAACCATTTAAGGAAACAGTGGAATTTCATGAGGGAACAGTATTATAGGAAGATAGCACAGCATAATCATATAAGAGTATAGTACATTTATGTGGAAATAGTATGAATTGATCGGTCACTGACCAAGCATAAGTACGCTCCAGTGACTTCTTCAAGAATAATTTCTGTTTGGCTTTCACCCTTGATCAGCAATCATTGTCATTCAGGGTCAACTATACATACTAACTGGCCTTATGAGAAATGCTGAATTATTATATACAACTACGTAGTACAAATTCATCCATCTTTCAGAGTATAATTGGCACTCCATCCTTTTATTTGAGCGTGTATACCGAGAAATGTTATCAAATTCAGCAATTTTGTAGGGAAGGCTGATAGCAAGATGTGATTTAGGTCAATTCTTTGAAATGGCAGGCAATGCTAACCTAGATCGTATTGCATGTTGGTTGATGTAGTCTGTCAATGCAAAAAAGTCCGCTTGACTGTTATTGCATTCAGCCCTCTGTATGGCCTCCGTATGTTCTTCTCACAATTTCCCTGTATGACCCTCTGTAATATGATTTGCCCTACACTATTATGTTATCATCCCGGGCATGCTGCAGTATTGGAAAGGCATGTAGAATATGTGTTCAGGGAAATGATCTAGAAAAAGGATTCGGACTGGGAGCGCGAAAGAGTCGCGCTCTACAATTTCAATAGCGTGAAAAAGATGAACTGCTATGAAAGTGATTATTTTAGAAAATTGCTGTGATTGAAATGAAAATAGACTCATCTGAAGGAAATTTCAACCGCTATCAATTTGATTCTCTTCATTTTTTTGAAAAATTCTTTCATTTTTGTGACATTTTCTGAAAATTAAGTACATATGTTTATAGGATATTCTCACATGATCACTACTACACGTTGGCGATGACAGCGCGCCACCACCTCCACCAGCCCGAATATAAGGAAACAGTGGAATTTCGCAAGGGAGAAGTATATAGAGGTACAGAGTAATCATACAGGAGTATAATACATTTATGAAGAAATAGCATAAAAATGTTGTACAAGGAAACCATAGAGAGAAATCATATGGAGAAAATAAGTGTAGAGAAAACAGTGTGATGAAACTATGAATAGAAAGAAGTAAGAGAGACTATAAAATAAAATAATGTAGGGAAATTATATGGAAATATCACCAAGGGATATTATGAGGTAAAGTCATACAGGGAAATCATGTAAGGGAACTACAGTGGGAAGAGGAAACCACCACAGGGAAAATAACTCGATAAATTACGAGTATGTGTTACTTAGTGGTAAGAGCAATAGGACCACACTAATTAGCCGTTTTGTTTCTTAGCCCATAAAAATTGTACAGCCACTTCTATAGTTGATCACATTTTCCTGCCAAAATACTGCTAATTTATGAGCAATACATACACAATAGTGTAGTATAGGAAAGGATTTTTCATCTACCGAATTACGCACGTAACAAATACGGGCTCTCCTGTACATATATATGCTCTATAAATGTGTGTGTGTGTGTGTGTGTGTGTGTGCTAGTACTCTGAGAAATCCATAATGCTGCTAATTTTGAGTATCTTTAGCAGTTCAGTATTCATAAGAAATTAGGGTAATCGTACAGGGAAATCATTAGAGGATATGAGAAACTTGTACGTAGAAAACATTACAGGGAAAGAATAAGAGAATTACACAGGGATAACATAAGGGTATGACTCAACCATAACTTGACGAAGGGCACTGTACGGAGGTAGTGCCAATCAACACTGGCGGGGTACTGGCAGTGAGTCCTGACTTAGTATTGCTGTACCAACAGGATGACAGCAGAGATCTGTCCTGACGTCGAAGGTGTAGTTCATAGTTCCTTCATGTGTAATTTTGTACAGCTTTTCTTTATGATTTCCTTGTATGATTTGACTGCATAATTTCCCCGTACTAGTTCCTTCATGTTATTGCTACATAACTGCATTATGCTCCTATATGATTACCTGTTATTATTTTTTTTTTTGTATTGACAGACTTCGTTAATCAACATGCAGCATGATATAGGTTCACACTGTCTTGTTTCATTTGATAACATTTCCCGGCTTACCAGCATACCAGCTTCTGATTATAGGATGAAGTGCCAATCATTATACCACGAAAAAGGGATGAATTTGTCCCGGTTGGTTATGATAATTCAGCTTTTCTCATGAGGCCAGTTAGCACGTACGGATGACGATGATTGCTGATCAAGATGAAAGCCAAGTAGAAAGTATTCTTCAGGAAGTCATTGGAGCGTACTTGTGCTCTTGTCAATGACCGATCAATGATCTGCAAATGGAGGCATCTGAACTTGAAGCAGTCAACATTTGCATTCTCCGAGCTCAAAGTAATCAACATTTGTATTCGCCAGCCAAAAAATTATAAATTCTGACGGATGTCGAAGACTGTACGGGCATTTCCAAAAATTAAAACCGTACTTGGTATAATCGGTTTTGATGTTTTAGAACTAGTTAGCCAAGCGTGATATATCTTCCGGAACTACGATTATAATTTTTCTATTCCGTTCGGGTTTTCCCCGCTGCTTACCATATTCTGTATGTAGTTAACTTTTATGGAACGCCGTGCTGATGATGAGGTCGTTAATACATTTCTGGGAAAATTTCGATGGTCCGTTTCTA
Source organism: Acanthococcus lagerstroemiae (assembly GCA_031841125.1). Classification (NCBI taxonomy): domain Eukaryota; kingdom Metazoa; phylum Arthropoda; class Insecta; order Hemiptera; family Eriococcidae; genus Acanthococcus; species Acanthococcus lagerstroemiae. The sequence continues at coordinate 45,606,326 of CM063114.1, read as the reverse complement.
ATTTTATTTTTATTTTTCCTTTTTAATAATAAAAATGCCATTTTTTCGCGCTTGTGGTGTTCGTAATATGGAGGCAGCAGAATGAAAAAAGAAATGTTCCGTTTAGATCGGCCTGTGATTCAGGGGACAAAGTGTAGTGCCAGGAGTGTGTAAAGTCTCCCCTAGTGCCAGTAGTGTCTTCAGGTTTTGGTAAAATCTCCCTTAACTGACACGCGAATGACGATCATTGGAATAATCAGTCAAATTAGATGTAGAAAATGACACAATGGATGAATTTGGCATTAAAGACTTCTCTGATGTTAAAGAGGTCACCGAGTTTGAGAATGGCTCGCTTCTTCCCCAAATGGGCAAAGCGTATCATACACATGTATGTTTCAGCCCCCCCCCCGATCTTTCTCAAAACTTGAAGATGGGGAAATAATGTCTGAAAATAATGAATGCTTATAAAAATTGCTGCGAAAAATCTCTGAAATGTTTCTGTAGGTTTGATAGGGGCAGTGTTATGGGGGATTCAGATGAACCCCTTATACTTCTGTACGTTAATACAGGACATGTGGGCGGGAGTGTAGGATTAATGAGTGTTTTCGTGTATCACCGAGTTCTCTGAGTAAAATTAATGCAAGTAACTCTTAGACCCGCTTTTTCCTTGCCGTATTTTTTTATTCCTCTGAATTTTTGCGACTCCTCCATTCCTAATCTATCCCTTCTCCAAATACCATCAGTTTAAAATTATGTATTTTGGCGTTTCATTAGAAGTCAGATTATCGTCTACTGTATTTTCGGAGTCGATAGTTATTAAGTAGGAAATTATGACGCCAAGAATGAAGATGGGCCCAAAACACGTATCGAAACCCGATTTGCACCCCAAAAGACAAAATATACCTCTCGAAACTGACGAAATTAATTTCCTTATGAAATTGAACCCGAATTACACAAAAAGCGAGATTTTTAGTCGCTGAGTCCGAAAATGTTAGGTTTCTCATTTGAACCTGATTTGGACCCAGAAATCTAATTTTAATTTTCAAAATTGATTTTTCTTAGAGAAATCGAATAAATCATCAAATGATCAAACTTTAAGTTTGTGAATTTGCTAAACTCGAAAATTAAAAATTTTTCTTTCGACCTCGATTTAGGTTCCAAAATTCACCTTTGAAATAGACTAAAGTAACTTTACTCCCCTGAGAAAATCGAATAATGAATCAACATAGTTTCCTTTGATCACCCGATCTGGAAAAATTTCATCAGATTCTTCATCGGACCCCGATGTGAGCCCCAAACTTAGAAATTTGGGTCTAGCTAGCAAAATTGACTTTTTTGGAAGATTTTGTTAAGTATCAAAATCGGAAATTTTTGGGCGCCGGATCCGGAATTATCAGATTTTGCATCAAAGTTCCATTTAGACTCAACATTGATGTTTGGCTCGTCAAATAGGGAAGATAATTTTTTCTTGAGAAATTTAGTTTTTTTATTTTTTTAAATATAATTTTATTTATTTCATGGACTGCCTATTGGCGTTTACATTCTGGGGGGGGGGATACTTTTATGTATATAGTATATTTAGTGAAGTGTCGAAATAGGGGTTGGTTGGTAGCTAAGTCCGAAAATGTAGTATGTCTCAAAAAATCCAGATTTGAACCCTGAATTCCAAAGTTCGATTATTGAAATCAGCAAAATCGATATTTCTTCGGCGAATCAAGCGACGCATCAAATAATGATTTTATAATGATCTTGCTTTATTCAAGTCTAAAATTTCATGAGGATTCTTTTGGGTCATGGAATTTGAAATTTTCATCACATTATTTTCATTGGACTCCAATGTTAAAGCACCAAAGTTCGAAATTCCACTCGTAAAATGGGTGAATTGAGTTTTTAGGGAAGTTAAGTAGAATATTTTGATTAGAGGGGTTTTGGTCGCCGGATCCGAAAATATCGAGTAATCGGAACTGGATTTGATCATTCCCGAGTAAATTTGGCTCCTGAAACGGGCAGAATTGATTTTTTACTGGGGGGGGGGGTGAAGTGAAGCATCGAAATGAGGAGTTTTCAATAATTGAGTCGAAAAATGGTACATTTCTCATTTGAAACCCGTTTGGACCTAGATATCTAAAACTCGACTCTTAAAATGGATAAGGTTTATATTTTTTGGGAAATTGAATAGAACACCGAAGTGAGGGGTTGTATTTGAGTCGTTTAATTTGAAAATTACCAGATTTTTCTTTCGACCCCGATTTGGGCGTGAAAATTCAAATTCATTCACATGGATAAACCTGGCTTTTCTTCAAAGATGAAATAAGCTGTAATGTTTTTGGGTCATTGATTTCCAGAATTTCATCAAATTCGTCATCGGACCCCAGTGTAAACCCCAGCATTCGAAAATTCACTCGGGAGATGCGATTTCTCGGGAAAATGAGCGAAATGTGGAAATATTGTAATTTTGGCTGGCGTATACGAAAGTTTCGTATTATTGAAACTAGATTTGGTCCGCGAAATCCGGCGCGGGGAATTCAGTGAAGTCTCGGAGTAGGACGAGCTTAATTCGAAAATTTCACTAGCAACTGACCCCGTATTGAGCACCAAAGTCTAAAATTATGTCCTGAAAATGGGCAAAATTAATTTTGTTCGAGAAATCAAACAAAGAATTGAGACACGAAGTCATTAGGTTGCTGATGTCAAGTATTCCGTTAGGTTTGAGATCTGACCTCGATTTTTGCCTCAAATGTCTCTTGAAATGAAAATAATTGACTTTACTGAGAACCAGGGACGCAACAACAGGGGTCCAAGGGTGTCAGTGTACCCACTCAATTATTGTGATAGGAACCCCTCGCGAAAAATAACGTTTTGATAACTTTTTTTTTTTTAACTCATCGATAGGCACATACTCTGAGCCCTATGGTGGTTTTTATTTTCAAATTTTGATTTTTTAATGGTCCGCTCCCAGATTGGCTCCTAATATTCAGAAAAATGGTCTGTACAGTTTAAGCGAAATCGAAAAAGGATAACTCATGCTGCAAGGGGGAAGAAGTTGAAGGGAAGAGAACTAAGACAGCCCTAACAGCCTCCCCGACATGAAAGGGCGGATTCCAAGGCTCGGGTTGAGAGCAAATTAGAAATAGTAAGGGAGAAGAAGTTACTATGGGAATTAATATTGATATTTGGAATTTGAGTTTTAATTGTTGGAGGAGCTTCCTTATATGAGTTTTAAAATTATTTTCCGCCTCAGATGGGAGTTTTGATAGGTCGCCGAATTCGTTTCATGGGTTATTTCCCTCTTCCCTCGACCTTGCAGGCTCGTCGGGGGTTAATTTCTAAATAAGTCAATTTCTCTCAATTTCTAATCAATTTAATTTTTCTTAATTTCGGAGTTCTTTACATCTGTTGTAGGGGGTTTTGGGTCATTAAATCTATTTGAGGGATTCTTCCTCCGCTTGAAGCTTCACGGGAGGGGGGGGGGTTGTTACTCCAATTGCTACATTTCCCAGTTCTTTACATTGAAGAGTTTTTCGAATCTCTAAATCCGTTTCAGGGATTTTTTTCTTCTTTCTCCGCAACCGTCGGGGTTCCACAAGGAGCTAATCTCCAATCACGCGAATTTCCCCTTTCAATAAATTTACGTTATTGGGTACGTAAAAAACTTGGAAATTTGTATAATTGAAGAGTACCATAGCTTCCTGTGAAGCCTCGAGAATCGAGAGGAAGAAGGAGGCGCTTCGGCGCTTCTGAAATGAATTTAACACCCAAAAAACTGTAATATCGTCGTAAAGAACTTGGAAATGAGGGACACTGGAGTAATTGTGGACTAGCCCTGGAGATCAGCCCCTGTGCAGTTTCGAGGGTTGAAGGGAGGGAAAAAAGAACCCTTGAAATGGATTCAGCGAGAACCCTTGCTACTGTTGCAAAGAACTCGAAGTAACTAGAAGTGAACATCCACCCCTCTCGTGGAGCATGGATGGCTGAAGAGCGAGGGAAAACGACCCCTAGAATGAATTCAACCAGCTTTAAAACCTTTATATGGGAAAGAAGATAGTTTCTATACTCATATGGAGGGTCTTCCCCAGCGACTGAAGCTCAAATTCCAAAAATCAATGTTAATTCCCATGAGAACTTCTCCTCCTGGCGGGGCGGGTTTACCTCTTTCGATTTTGCTCCAACTTTGCCAACAATTATTTTTCACTGCTGGGAACCCATCTGAGAGTTGACCTGATCGGAAACTTCTATTTTTTTTTCACCCAGAGCAAATGAGGACCACTGTATTGAGCACCTACTGTGTATGAGGTTCTTGCGCCCCTGCTGAAACAATGGAGACTAAGATATCGAAATGACGGGTTCCTCCGACCTCTGATTTGGAAAATCTCATCAGACTGCGTATCAGACCTAAATTGGCGCTCCATAGTTTGGACGGAATTTACTAAGACACGTTTTCGGGTACTTGATGAGGTCGAATAATCCCGTCAAATTTTTTATGTAGGGGGAGCGGCGGTCTAGAATGGGTCGAAATCGGATTACGTAGTACGTGGACGGCCCCCTTCTTGCTGTAGTTGGATGCTTGGATCTCAGTCGCGATCGTGGATATCGAGTTGCCGGCTCGGGTGCGGCTCGAGGTGGTCATGGCGACCGTGTCGCCCTCGAAGCTCGTTTTAGGCGCGCTTTTAAAACGAGTTATGTCCGCGATCGCCGGCAACTCAACCTCGAAGCTGCCGGCGTCCGGTGGCATACAGTTTAATTGTTTATTTCAGCGCCATTAGCGTGGTAAATCGGTTCCGTTGGGTTCTTTCAGCGTTCGTTCGGTTCTGGGTTCGAACGACGGTCTCGCTATTGAAATGGAGTTGACACTGATTAGGACGGCGAGACCTGATTTTTAGGTGACATCGTTCTCGCTGACAATTTCTCGCCAGCGTACTCGTGTCAATTGAACGAAAGAGAGAATGTAAATTAGTGTGACTGCATGCTTTTTTTTTTTTTTTTGGACATATATTTTGTAGATACGCCATCTCCACGTCGTATTCTTCTGGCCTGGTTCATTCGCCGCTGGTTGCGTTGATTTATTCTCCTATTTTCGTATAGATATAATATGTTGGAAGTTGTTTCCCCCTCACCACTGGATCTTGCCGAGCATTTGGAACGACGCTGCGGGCTATTATATTTTAATTGTCGTTTTTTTTTGTGTTTTGCTTTTTTTATTCATTTCGAATATACGGTTTTTGACACGAGCTTGTGTGCGCAGCTTGTTGGGCACACATGCGAGATTCGTCAGGCATCGAAAGAGCGTTTGTATGCACGACCGGTGAATCTGCTCGCTAGAGCACTCCGATTACCCGTTGTCAGAATTGAAGAACTCGTTGAAAACTGGAAATATTTAATTGGATCGTTTTTTCGAACCATCGACGTTGGCTGCGAGTGCATGTGCAATCACGTGAAACGGTTCGACTAAGCATGGGGGAAAAGCCTCGCTCTGTCTGTAATATAAGTTGATTAGGGCACCGCCGAGTTGGGAATTTCTATTCAGCACCGCGCGTGAAGTGACCAAGGTTTTGAACGAGGTAAGTCTTGAAGATGGCTAGCAGGGACATCATATTTTGTATACCCAGTAAGTAAATTGTAATTGAATGAACACCCACCGAAAACTGTCGTAAGGTTGGTGGAGTCTGTGGCGATGCATTCATGCCAGATTGGCTCCCCAGACACCGCACCCCTGATCCGTGAAACTACCCTTTCTAGGAACATCTTCAAGCTGGCTCGGGCCTCCATTTCGCCTCTCCTTGCTTCGGATTCGCGCTGTCCTACTGAGGCCACTATGGGACACCCTACTGACCGAAGCAACGCTCACCCAGCGTTAACCTGTACAGCCGGATTGTGTTTCTTTCCTTCACCCCTCTCCTCCTGGGCCGAAATGTGGTAACGGAGGGGTGAACCCTGCCGGGGTGCGGCTGCAGCAGCTGGAGAAGCTCTAGGATGGTACAAAGCCGGTGCTCTGAGCATTAGTCAAACTTTGTTAGTCGGCACTCTGCCTCAACCATTCCGCCTTCATCTCCTTCATGATGGTCGAGACAAAGACCGACACCCGGTTCCTTCTGCTTCTGCTCTTCAGCATTTCTGGAACCAAGGTGTCCGGCCCGAGACGGTCGATCAAGCTGTCGTCGGTGTCCCTGTAGTTGCCAGGATCGATCCTTCTTACCGCCCGCGTCTCTCCTGCTCCCAGGCCTCACACTCGAGCAAGGTATGCCAGAGGTTGTCCTCCACCCCTCGATTACAGTGCGTGCACACGGGGCTCGATGTTATCGCCATCCGATATAGGTGCTGAAGCACCTGTGGCCGCTCAGGACTTGAGTCAGGTGAAAAAGTTTAGTTCCCCATGGGACCTGCCTGCCCACTAATCGAGGTCGCGTATTAGCGCTCGGGTTCACTAGCCCATGGTTGATTCGTCGAGTGCGTCCTTCCACACTGTCGTAAGGTTGACTGGATACTTAAACTCGTCAAAATGATACATCCATAAACCTTAAGCACCCGCCATTGGTTACATGGTCCGTAACGCCGTACTTTTGAGGATCCAAAGTCAGAGCTTAAGCCCGTCTATTTTCTGTAGGCTATTCCAGCTTAGTATGTCAAGCCGGTGTACCTTGACCAATGCTGAAAGTTGAGGGGGCTACAAGTCTTCAACGTTTGGAGTCTGGTTGGCCGAATGGATAGCGCACTGGTCTCGGACTCTGGAGGTTCCGAGTTCGAGCCCACGTAGCAGCTCGCTACATTTCAACCTAGGCCGGTTTCTCGGCAAGATGAGAAGAAGGCTAAGATAGCCCTAACTGCCTCCCCGACGTCTCTGAGGTAATGCTCAAAAGAGCGGATTCCAGGGTTCAGTTTGAGAGTGAAATTAGAAAAGAGAAGTCTTCAACGTTTGGCAGTTGCGGGTTTTCATTACGAGTCTGATTATCCATCCAAATTCAGAATTTTTCCAAAGACAATAAATGGGTAGTGGTGTGGTGGGACGTATAGCGATGCACGCATGCCAAAGTTGTCCCTGTGACACCGCATCCCCGGCACCGGAAACTACCCTTTCGGACAACGCATAAGTGCCGAGGGGAATAAGGGAGAGTTAATAGAAACTTACCAAATTGAGTTGCCAGTTTGTGAAAATATCGAAGGGGCTTTACCGGTCCTAGAATATGATGGGATTTGTGAAATGGTACCGTATGTCGGAAAACTTGTTTTCGAGTTTGGGTCGATCTGATATTGTTCTCTCACTGTCTCTCTTGCCAGGAGAGAACTGCCATAAAATCAGACCGACTTATGCACTCGCTGCGTATATCACATTTGTTGAACGGTAATTCGTGTACTCACCCAAATTCGCTTCAGTTGGGGGAGGGGATACTTCACAGTCGAGTGAACATCGGGCTCGAGTTCATTCCGTACCCATCGCGAGGGCTTTCAATCTCCAATTTTTGCCCCTACCCTACTATCCAGCTTTGGCCTTAGGGGTCATTCATTAATTACGTAAGGACGATTTAGGCCGTTTTTGACCCACCCCCCACCCCCATGTAGAGATACATAATATTAATTGACCCCCCCCCCCTTCTTACATTAGATTTTTGTTAAATTTTTCTAAAAATCGTTAAAATAAATTAATATTGTTCAAAAATTTTCATATGGGGGGGGGGGTGTACCTGGGTAATGTAGAAAACCTGTCACGATGGAAAGTTCTGAAGTGGTCCGTTGAGTTTCCACTATAGACAGGTTTCTTTGTACGTCGATTTACTCATTTTTAGCGGCTGCATGCAAAAAATGTATCGCCTGAGTGCTGCTTCGAAATGAAAAATATGTGAGCTCTGTGATAAGGTACCATGTGTCGGAGAACTTGTTTTTAAGTTTATAGTACGCACAAATATGCCTGCATTTCGAGAGGAAAAAAATATATTAAGTCTCTAACATCAATACAGATTGAAATAAAAGCAGCTGAAGTTTGAGGGTGTAAAATCTTAATCTCGAGAAACATACGGTTAGGGTTGTGAAACGGAAGACTACACGAAAAAATCGATGTCTCGGCGTCTACTGTGCCAATCCGTTTCAAATTTCGCTATGATATCCCGCGAACATGTACCAAAACACCCTGCAAGGTTCACAGGCAAGCGATACATGTACGTAGCGGAATAAAACTTTAAAACTTTGAAGATGACAGTCTGTATGAAGAACAAGTAAAGGTTGGTTTTGAAAAACCGGTACATCCGAAAACAAAGTCCGGCAAGGTCATGCATGTAAAACCAGTAGACTCGTAGGTAACGCCATAATAATTATTGTGCGCAGCTGCAGTGTTAAGCACGCACGAACGTAAACAAGATTGATGCGACTTATGGTACCTTTTCCGAACACCAGCCTGTAGATCGTAACTCGTTTGTAAACTTGAAATATCACGTTCTGGACGACTACTGTCTACTGTTGACTGCGGCCCGGGGTGTCTGGAAGCAGTTTCCGTTGAAACCCGAAAAACGGAATTTCCGACTTGATAACACATTTTATGGTGTAGGGCGAAATTTACTTTCCCGACATGTGGTACCTTTTCACAGAGCACCTCACTAATTGTAATTGTAAAATTTGAATACAATTTTCGAAGTGCACAACTTAATTTATTGTAACTTCAATTCGAGATAGGAAATAGGGATAATAATTTCTTGTTTCCCTGTGAAAGTAGTTACGAATCGTAGCCCTGAAAAATAATGATAGCTTCGTGAACTTTTCTTCAAAAATTAAAAAAATTGGCAAAATTTTACAGAATTTTGAAATTAAATTTTGTTCGTGACAATTTCGTTCCAAGCTGTTCTGAAGAAGGAAACAAAATTTATAACTATTGCCTACTTTGAAAATTAATTGAACCACAAAAATGAATGGAAGTTGTGCACTTGAAAAATCAAAGTCCAATTATAACTCTTTCAAAATCAATAGTGCGCAATTGAGTTTAGTAAATCTTTGTTTCCGTTTGTTGTGCTACTCATTGATTAGCTTTGAAAAGAAATTCGGAATATTGAAATTAGTAACCAGACTCACAATGAAAATTCGTTATTTTTCAACATTTAAAAATGTGTAGCCCCTTCAATCTTGAATATAGTCCATAGTGTACATGACGGGTTTTTTCGCGCACCGAATACTATCACCTTTTACAAATTTGGCATATTTATCTGGGACATTTGTTTTATTGTGCTCACCTGTTTTAAAGGAGTAAATAACATGCCTTCAAAAAAGTCCACCCTTATTTTGTGGGGTTGCAGGTTCTTGAATAGTTCGGCGACTGACGAAAACGAGAAGTCTCCAAAAGTGAAAGTTCTAGATACTTAGCTGATGTGATTAAGTGAAAAAATTACTGTTGCTTACTGTCCAATAAAACACTTTGAACAATTTCGCAATACTTATTTATTTTTTATTTTATTTTTTATAAAGGACAATGGAGTGTAATCACGGTTATCAGAAATTGAGGACAAATTGTGTGCTCACTTCGGTCAACTTTTTAGAAGAAAGAGGGTGTATAATGTTGCGTCAGTACCATGAGGAATCAGGTTTCTTCAAATTGGTTGTCGGTGATAATTTTTTATTTGCTTCCTGTTTATTGGAATTGATTATGACTTATAATTGGTAAGAGAACGTGACATTAAAAAAACAACAAAAAAACACAGGGACGCTCTGGCATGTAAAAACTTTTTATCAAGCAGGGGTTTGTCCTGTCTATCACAGAAACGATCTATTTCCTAGAAAATGAGTGTCACAAATTAACTTTGAAAAAGTGTCCCAGTGTGGGAATCAGTCGGCTTGAGCATAGGATAACTTTTTATCTAATGAAGGGTCTGATTATCCTGCCTATAATAAGAACAGACCATTTTCTACAAAATGGTTGTTGCAAATAAGATTTGAAGTTTTTTCCCATTTAAAATAGTTCATTGTTAGACTTATTGTTGGAGCATGCCTGACATGGTCGGATACAATTTTTTGCTCGGCTCAGGACAACTTTTTAGCTACAGGAGGAGTTAGTTACCGTGTCCATAATAATTATCATTTATTTTCTGAAAATTAGTTGTTACAAATCTGCTTTAAATAATGTTTCTCTTTATGGGAATCAATGTATGTATTATAACAGGGTGTCCAGTTTCTGGAAAACTGGAAAACGTCCGGGAATGTGAGCACTCCTGGAGAAGTCAGAGAAAAGTCTGGAAATTTTGAAACAAAATCGGAAAGTCAGGGAGTTTAGAAGAAAATTTTATGATGTGAAAGTATTGTACAATTTTCTCTGTCAGACTCGATTGAACTTTTTTTTTTCTTAATAATTTATTTGTTGTGAAAAAGTTGGAAAGTAAACTGGAAAAATCTGAAAAAATCTGGCAGAGTCGTGGAATTTTTTGGGGGAAAAATTGGCCACCCTGTATAATAACTTATAATTTGTTGAAAGTTGCAAAAGTGTCTTCATAAAATCAGGTGACCAGTTACACTCAGACATAGGACTGCTTTTTTGCAACAGGTTGGTCCACTTACCCAGTCTACAGCAAAAGAGTCATGTTTTAAAAGTTGATTGTTGCAGGTGATTTCTGAATCCCCTCCTCCCCCATTATAATCGTCCATGTTCTTAATCCTCAACGTGCCTCTAGTGGACACATGCAATTTTCCCCCAAGCTCTTTTTCTCCCCGTATCAGGTAAAGGGTCTAATTATCCTGTATTCAACAAAATCAGTACATTTTCTGGAAGTTGGTTGTCGCTGATGAACTTCGAAGGATGTTTCTTGTTTTATATAATTGGTCGTACAATACAAGTCCTCTGTAAATTCAGAAACGAGTGGTGGTTAGGTATAGAGCCTCTGTTGAGCATTTTCAAAAATGTTTCCCTGTATTTGAATCAGTTATTATCAAAAATTCCTTAATGGTATGATATATTTGAGTCGTAGGGCAACTCAGCACGCCCAAACATGAAAAATTTTATTTCGAAAGATTGCTCCAGATATACAATTGATCCACATCTGCTACTTTACCTTGGGAACTTATCAGCCGAGGGGGTTTCTTGAGGATGCAGACTGAGAAATTTTCTTATCGTGTTTCCTAAAAAATGTGGTCATATTGACGAAGATCGGTTTTTCCGAATGCCTTTCACAGTTGTTACAATATGATATCGCTGAATGAATTGCACAATTACTCGAGTAACATTGCGATGACGCAGTTGGGAATTCACAGAATTGGAATCGGGACTTGGAAAAAACTGATAAGGTTTCCTACGGGGCAGACTGGGAATCTGGGAATTGAGAATACTTTTCTCTGAGAAAATGACGGACATCCTAATACATTGATCCAGTCAGCAAATATGTGCTGAAAAATTGGCGACAATGGTCGCTGATTAAATCTGTAATCGGCGTACAGCTGATACAAATTTAGAGAGTACTACATGCAGTGTGAAGGTCATTTGATGTGCCCTGATAAGAGTGATTGAGATACTCTGCAGACCAAGTTAGGGATTCCCTGTTCCATCCTTCGGACTTTTCAAAAGCAATGTCACTTCACCTGAATAACTGTTATTCATTTATAGATCACGGATTCGAATTATCTCGTCAGATATTACATCCAGTACTTTTCGCGGTCCCAAAATCCGAATTCCTCAATAAAATAATCAAAAATTCTATTTGGAAATCCAATTAGCGATGGAAGGGGGGAGTGGAAAATTCTGTTTCAATGTTCTTAGTAGACTGATAGCTTACTTCACTCCAGCTTTCCGAATGTATGAAACCGATGTCAAATTGTTGACGTGAAAATCGGTGCTATTTTGTTGAAAAATTTCGATTGTGGTAAGCTAATGGACTCGTATGTAGAATCTGTTGAAGTTGTTGAAATCAAGCTCCGATTTCGATACTTTCTTCGGTTTCCTTAGTCAACTTTTTCTCTCAGAAGTGTAAAATTGTAAGTCTGGGGCTGAAATCCGGGTAAAATCAGAAATCTGATGCAACTCTCGAAATCAGTGGCAAAAAATTCAAGTTGATATTCGAGATCAGTGTCCTAAATAACATCATTTGATACTTTGGTCAGTTTTGCTATCCGAGTCAACTTTGCTCCTTTGAATGATCGAATTATAATTTCATGGCCAAAGGTTGAACCAAAATTCATTTTAGGGCTCGAAATAGAGCTAAATCGAAAACCCAAGTAGATATTCTAGATTAGCGATCCCAAATAACCTCCATGTCGAAACTTCGATCGGTTTTTTCAGTTTAAGTTATTGTTATACTCATGCGAATGGTCGAATTCTGATCTTGAGGCCCGAAGGGAATCCGTAATAAAATTCCAATGAAGTATTCGAAATCAGGAACTCAAAAAACTCCATTTCAGCGCATTGTTCAACTTTTCAAGTTAAGCCAGTTTTTCACCCAGCAATCATGCGCGTGAGTTGAATTGAGGACTTGACTTCCAAAACGCTCTTAGTCCCAAAAAAACAAAAACGAAATGTTGGGAAATAGAAAAAAACATTCGGACTCACGAACGATAAGTGGTAACACTGATTCAGTTGCGTGGATGGGAAGAGGAGGGGTCATTGCTAATGCCACCCAAGTTGGCGTGCGAACAGTCTTCGAGCTACGGGAGGGCAAAGTGGGGAAAGTCGTGGACTTGGATTGTTTTGGTAGACCATGTCGTACTTGTGAAAGGTCAAAATTCGTACATCTTGACCTAGAAACTGTCGGAAATTGGAAGGTACAGCTTAGAGACGACCTTTCCGGTGAACGAGGCACACGTGAACAATGCCCCTCCTCACTCTACCCTTCAGATATCCTTGTACCACCCCCCCCCCACACACACACACACAGAGTAAAAAGCAAGTATGACGAATGAAAGAAAGGTCTAGCTGGTTCTAGTCGTGATAAAATCGTGAAACCGACTCGGAAAGGTGCCTTTTGACTTCCTTCACCAGATGACGCTAAAATCTCGATTTTCGATTATTTGGACTAAGCGCGCTTTGGAAGTCAGGTCCTCAATTATTGTAATATTTTAATTTCGGGGAGCTCAAATTGGAGCCGAGTCGAGAATTTGACACCTTATTTGAAATAATGTTCCTTAAAAAAAGTTTATTTCGTCCATAAGGAAGATGAAATTTTGATTTTAGGGCCTTAAACGAAATTCCAGTGTGATATTCAAGATCGAAGCCCCAAACAGCCGTTATTTTGACACTATTCGATTTTCCAATCCGAGTTACCCCTTTGAAGAGTCAGATTGAATTCTGGGCTTATATTGGAATTAAAGCAGAAATTTAATGAAATTCGCGACCCAAAGCGACAGGTACTATGTTCGACTTTCCGAGTTCGTTATTTGTGTGGAATGTTGACGTGTGAAATTTTGATTTTGGGAGCTAAATTCGGAGTCGAATTTCATCCAATAATTGGAGTAGGTGACTAAACAAACTCGTATTTCGATATTCTGTTCGACTTGTGATTGAGTAAACTCCTATTTCGATATTCTGTTTGACTTCTCATCCCAAGTCGAAAATCAGGTTTGTCCACGTTGAGGATGAGATGCTTAGACCCGCAAACGAAAACCTATCGTGATTCGATATCACAACCCAAATAAACTTCATTTTGATACTTTTTCATTAGTCTCTCAAGTCAAGTCAATGTTACTCCTTCAAAGGTCGATTCCTGATTTTGGGTGTGACATCTGGACCAAATCAGAAATTAAATGCAATTGAAATCAAGCGATAGTTTGTTCAATTTTTCAAAGCAGGTAAGTTTTATCCTTCGTGTGTGAAATGTAGAATTTTGATTTTGGGTTCTAGAATCTGAGTCGAATCAGAAATCTGAAACCAGCATTTGGATACCTCGACTTTTTAACCTAGTCGGGTGTTAATTTGGTCCACGTGGAGGAGGAAATGTTGATTTTAGAAACCTAATATGATATTCGTGATCAACGATCCAAATAATCCATGTTCTAATGTTCAGTATGATTTTTCAGTCCAAGTCCTGTTGCTCCTTCGAAGGCTCAATGTCTCATTTAAGGGCTCAAATCCGGACAAAATCTAAAACTTGATGTGATACTCAAAATTAGTGACCCAAAGCGATATTTTATTCGCTTCTGCAAATCAAGTCATTTTCATCGTAAACGCCTATTGGGGAGGGGCCATGGGAGGCCTGGCTCCAAGTCCTTTGACCACCCCCCCCCCCCCCGAAAAATTATGAATTATGCGAACGAAAGCATTTTTAGCATCATTTTGATACTTGTCAGCCCATCTTCCCCACTTCAGGTCGGCCACTTGGGCTTATGATTTTCATTCTTTATTTATATTTTGATTTTGGGTGCTGACATTGGGTTTGAATCAGAAATATTCTGAACTGGCAACCTAATAAAATCCCGTTTCGTTGGTTTAATCTTCCAAGCTGGGTGAATTTTATTCATTTGAAGTTTGAGTTCAGGCTCTGGAGCCCAATGGGAGATGGATCGAAAATCTGAGGACATATTCGAAATCGGCGATCCATGAAACCTGTTAATGGACTGTTTTCTCGATCTCTTGGATCGAGTTAATTTTGCCCATTTTAAATTTGAAATGCGAATTGCGGAGCCGTTTAGAAATCGCCAAAAGTTTTACAACGTCAGCCGTTTCCAGTTTTTCAAAACTAAATTTCTGATAAATATAATACAGGTGAAGACAATGTGACATTGAAAACTTGACCCTGTATTACCCATGATCTAATTCTAAATAATGAACAAAGTAATATGTTATTTTCTTTTTTAAGTTTTATGTGATTTTCTTTAAAATTTTTCTTTGGTTATAAGAAGCCTTCCCTCTCTATCTTATTTTACTTTTCAGTTGTTTTTCCAGCAAATGAAGGTGTGAAAATTCTTATAGGGGAGGAGGGGGGAAGATTTCAGTCAAATTCCTTGTCCTACGGGCCCGGAAATTTTTTAGATCTTGGGTACATTGGGTCGATAGAAGTAGGATCACAATAAAGCTAAATAGTAAACCTGCCTAATTTCACTCAAATTTGAAAACAAGGTCCAGGTTGAACTCGAAAATAAAAAAAGCAACGAGTATAATATTGGTATCATTCTCGAGATTTCAAATGCTACTGAAATCATCGTTCGCGTACTTGTCTCCTAATTTGAGAATTTACGGCATTTGAGAGGTTGAAGGTCGAAGATCCGTTCTTAGGAAATTGACCAAATTGGATTAGGATGGCGAGTTGATGATATGTACTCCATTTGGGTTAACCGTGAAGCAATTTTTTCGTTTGGCGAGTTCGGCTCAATGAGTCTTTCCTCAGCAACGTGTCTCGTTATTGAGCTTTCAAGAACAGGGAAATTCACATCCTGGTCGTTATTCATGATTGAGTGAATAGAAGGAAAAAATCTAACGGGAATTCTTGGTTGAAAGACTGCGGTAAACACTGTGTCGAAATTCTGTTCAATATTTGAGTCACGTGCTGGCGTAAAAAAATTGAAACCGGCTGACTCCAGTTCTGCGGTTGCTTAATGTTATATATTCGCATTTTTTTTTTTTGCATCAAAATGATATTGACATTCTAGACATCTATATTCTTATCATCCGCTCGTTCTCTCTCCTTATCTGTTCCGGTATGATGTCACCGACCTGACCGAATAATAATCGTATTGTGTTGCCGCCGAATAATTTTTTTTTTTTTTAATCACATCGTCTTACAGTAATTATTTGCTATTTTTTCGGCGGTAGTTGCTCTCGACACGTGATCTAATTTTTTATCGTACGAATTTCAGGTACAACGGGCATTTAGCAAATGGAGACCGAGGCAGAAGAAGAAGTAAATTTGTGCTATATAAAAGGAGTACTTCGAATGGCGTTAAGCGGTCCAGACATTATGTAGTCAGAACGCCAAATTCTACTCAAGTAAGGACTTTACCTCGTAATTTTGATGTTGGCCATAGTGGTATTAGTTTTGACTAAACGGTGCCAAAATCTGAAGAAAGTGCATAGAACTGACTTTCTTAACACATTTTTAGTATTTACCTCTGAGTAGGTTGTAAGTCCTCAGTAGCATCGAGAAAACGTGCACAGCTGACTTTCTGAACACGTTTTTAGTACTTGCTCCTGAATAGCATGTAATAAGTCCTCACTAGCCTCGAGAAAACGTGCAGAGCTGACTTTCTAAACACGTTTTTAATACAGTATGTAATAAGTCCTGACTAGCCTCGAGAAAACGTGGAAAGCTAACTTTCTGAACACGTTATTAGTACTTGCTCCCGAATAATATGTAATAAGTCCTGACTAGCCTCGAGAAAACGTGCAGAACTGACTTTCTAAACACGTTTTTAATACTTGCTCCTGAACAGTATGTAATAAGTCCTGACTAGCCTCGAGAAAACGTGCGAAGCTAACTGTCTGAACACATTATTAGTACTTGCTCCCGAATAGTATGTAATAAGTCCTGACTAGCCTCGAGGAAACCTGCGAAGCTAATTTTCTGAATAATTTTTTAATACTTGCTCCTGAATAGTATGTAGTGAGTCCTGGCTAGCCTCGAGGAAACGTGCGAAGCTAACTTTCTGAACACGTTATTAGCACTTGCTCCCGAATATTATGTAATAAGTCCGCACTACCCGTGAGAAATGATGCGGAGCTCACTTTCTGAACACGTTATTAGTACTTGCTCCTGAATAACATGTAATAAGTCATCACTAGTCTGGAGAAAACGGGCAAGCTGACTTTCTAAACACTGGCTACTGGAGTAATATCAGACATTGGTGGTAATATCGGCTACTCATAACTAGTTTACTGATAACAATACTAGTACTCCTACAACAAGTCATGGCTAGATGATATTACAACGAGTATAATTACCCCAGTTGACTTTACTGATAACGGTACTAGCGCTCCGACAACAGGTCATGAGTGGCCAATATTACCACCATTGTCCAATATTATCCCAGTTAACGGCATGTTTTTAGTACTTGCTCTTGGTATAAGTCCTCTCTGGCCTAAAGAAAATGTGCGAAGTTTGTGTTTTGAACATATCTTTAGTGCTTGCTCCTGAGTAGTGTGCAACAAGTCTTCACTAGCCGTGAGAAAACGTGCGAAGCTAACTTTCTGAACACATTCTTGGTACTTGCTCCTGAATAGTATAATAAGCCGGCTGCACGTTACGCTGACACATGACAAAAACTAAATCATCTAGTTCAATTGTACTGTTCACACTACACTGATGTGTCGCAATAATGCGTCATCTGACGACACATCAGTGTAGTGTGAACGGTCTAATGGAACTAGATGGTTTTGTTTTCGTCAGATGTCGTGTTAAGACGAAAACGTCAGTGCAGTGTGCATTTAGCTTTAACTCCTCACTGAGAAACCGTTCAGAGCTGTTCTGAACCCGTTTTCAGTGCGTGCTCCTGAATAGTATGTAATAAGTCCTCACTAGCCTTAGGAAAATGTGCAGAGCTGCTTTCTGAATACGTTTTTAGTACTTGCTCCTGATTAGCATATAATGAGTCCTCACTAGCCTTGAGAAAACGTGCAGAACTGACTTTCTGAACAAGTTTTAGTACTTGCTCCTGAATAATATGTTATAAATCCTGGCTAGGTTGGTTCAGAAAAATTCATTTTTCAAAACGTCTTTCTCTTCAGCTAAACTGTTGTAGTTGGTGTAACCCCCTTCCCGCCAACATCTCTTCTTTTAATTCAAAAAATATTTAAGCGTCCCTCAATAGAGTGACATTTAACGTAGAATCAGCATTTTTACTTTGAAAATTCCTAAAAATTGAGTTTTGATACAGATCGATCGATTTAACGTGACGTCACACAGTGAGTTCACACTTATTCTCAGTGAACATATCTAGTGCAGCTGTTGACTGTTCAAACATCAAAATCAAAAACACAAATCGCATGTTGTGTATTCGGGCCGTTCACCCGCTCGGAGCGCTAGCGTCACACTCTTGGTTGAGTGAAGTCACATGATACGCGCTTTTACGATCGCTCTTTATCCACTGATAAATATGCGCCTAGAGCTCACTTTATGGACCCCGTGTGGTACTTCTGGTGGGAGGAGTTGGAATTTGATTTTAGAAATTAACTTCCCAACTTTAAAAAAAAAAACCGATATCATCAGCTTAATTATAAAACCTTCTGAGTGCCAACTTTAGCAAAATGACTTTTTTGTTGATTGAGATGGAAGTGACTTTACCGCACCCTGTGATAATAGCCAAAACATTCTAAAACGACTTTAAAATTTTTTAAGAAGGAATGAGAAAAATGTGTAACGTTTGAATGGATGACCCTCCTCAATGTTTTTTGTCTCTCCTGTAGAATTTGCATAATGGCACTTGGAAGATTTTATAATTAAGCTGACTATTAAACAGATATGTATTGGGGTAAATTTCACCCCACTGCGCCTTATTAGGTTTTTGAATAAACTCCACCGTGTGTCTCCCCAAATCACTGCACCCAGTCACCTGTTTATCACAAGTTATGTGTCACATACTTACATGATGTAGCGCCAAGCGCCCCTAACCTCGAACTCACAGCTCTTCTATTTCAACTATTGAAACGCTCCAAAAAAGGTGATTTTTATGTGTAGTATTTGAGGAGTGGAGGTAGTAAAGTGCCGAAGTTCCCAAATGTGGAAAGCTGCGGAAATAGGGAGTCAGCAGCTCGTAAATGAGACTCTTCTGGTCACAGTCTTGTGAAATAAGCAAGAACATCAGTTGTGTCTGTGTTGAGGTGTAGTGCTTAGGAGGGGTACTTTGGTCCCCTACTCATGACGTTTCTAAGCAGATAACAAAAATTCTCTTTATTGATACCTCATCGTACCCCTTCCCCAATCAAATTAAAATCATTAATAAACTGATGACAAGTAGCTACGCTGCACGCAAATACATTGGTACATGGATATGTCTTGTAGTTACTGAATATGCTCTACGCATTCAGTCAACATAAGAATGCCGATCTCGATCACCTGAGCGCAGCTATCGGTCAGCGAAGTGACGTCATAGTAACAGGAGTGTATCATACCCTAATTAAAAAAATTTCCATGGAAATTTGTATTAACAATATAACAATACGGCTGCAGACTGCAGTCCCGAAGCTAAGATCAAGATCAATGAGCACATGGCTGGAAGAATGTCGTGTGGAACGTCGAGCGTGGGAAGGAGCGTTACAGTTTTCTCTCAAATATACCCGTGGCTGTACAGAAAAATATCGTTTTCACTTTTAAGTCTTTGCAAATTAATCGGCTGCAGATTGCACCCGTGCAGCCCAGATCAAGATCAATGAGCACATGACTGGAAGTAAAAATAATTTCCATGAAATTTGTATGGACCGCTGAACTGAATTGTGACTATGAAGAGCTAAATCATACTGATTGGCTTCACGCAATACACACAACTGAACTGAACTGGAATCAAGTTCAGTGTTGGTCGGAATCGATGTCGGCAGAGGTGGAAATAGGAGGGGGATAGGGGGATAACCCCGGTTTCAAAATTAGCCCCCTAAATTTTACTTTTTAAATTAACTTTAATACAGTAAGACTTTCTTTTCTTACAAAGGAAGTATCACAGAGAAAAAAATCTATCTTCTATAGTTGTTTTTTTTTTATGGACTGTGATTTTTGGATTTTTATAAAGTTATTTTGGGCGCTGGGGCTTCAACCCCCCTCCCGAAGTTTTCGCCCTATTTCTGCCCCTGGTGTTGGTCGGAAATAGTATAAGGGTCCGCCAATAGACATGTCCATGTCAATATAGAAGAAACAATTCTTATGGAAAATTTGATGTAGAGCAATTTATATTGTGGAATATCTTTTGTACACGCGATAGTTCCGAACATTTTTGAGAACCTCCGACTTTGGGGGCTTCAGTTCTTCCATCTCATTTGGGGGAAGGGGCTCACATTAGAGGAGGTAACTGCTACTACGTTATCCAGAAGGTCAATACCGGAAATCAGCTCTGTACTTTAGTTTTGTTGTGGACTTGTAATATCCGTATTCTGCGGAGCTTATGAGGACACTATCAGGTCGGAATCAAAAAGTTTCGACCAGGAAAAAGTTGGAACATATAAAATTCGGGCATACGGCGCGAGTTCCGCATCTTGTATAGTGTCGAGTGGGTGGCCCAAATGTCCCAAGTTTTACGAACTTTTCTTTCTTTCTGTTCATTTCGCGAAAGTCGCGCGGACGAAATTTTGCCATTTGTGATAAGGTAGGCGGGGGAAGAAGGTGACCGACAAAATGCGAAAAATCGCGCATTTAGGCGCGGAAATGTGTGTGGGACGTAAGCAGTCGGCGAGATTATCGATTTTCCGCCGTGTGAACGGGGTCAGCCGCGGCTTGCAGAAAATGTGTAACACAGATTTCGAAAACGGATATCGGAGGGTAAATGTGCTGCACCACGCTAGATGTGTGTCAAGGGCGTCCTTATTTAGACTGGTGTGCTGCTGGAAAAGGAAAAAAAAAACACGGAGTACCTGCCTGCGTATAGGTAGTTTACAAGGTTTTGGAATGCCGCGTCCGAATTCGTTGTTCGATTTCGTCGGCTCCACTAGACTCGGTGCAATCGATGATGGGAAAATGTGACTCGATCTCTGCCCGTATGCGTCGATTGGTCATATTAATTGCGTAAATCGGAGTGTGACGCGATGACGGATGTCGGTAATTTATCGAAATGTTCAGTGGTTTGCGAACGAACCGACGTCGACGATAAGGTGTGGGTTTTGATGGGAAAAGTCTAATGGAGATACGTAAAATATTTGCCTCGTATCTGGAAATTTGTGCGAGAGAAACGAGGGAGTTGTGATAAAAATACGCGATGTGTCTACCGACCACTGAAGGTCCCTCCGATAACCCATTTTGTTAATGGGTTCCCAGTTCCCGCAAAATGTCCCCCCCCCCCCCCCATAGAAACCTCTCAAAATTTCGGGACGCGAGCATTTTTCCGAAGTGGAGATGATGAGTATGCAAGTTAATAAAAATCAGCCGTGAGAAACTGAAAAAGGACTCCCAAAATCAGAATCCACAAGTTCAGGGCTGCTCAGAGAAGAAGGGGATAACTGTGACAATTTTCCCCGGGCCATTTGTAATAAGGCAGGACTGAAACAACAAGTATACTTAACTTATGCACTGAAACAACACGTATACTCAACTTTTATGCAGAACAAATGCGATTGTCATAACATGTTTCTTGAAAAAATAACGGTTTTTTGACCATTCTGAAACTAGAGTATGAAATTGGGTCTCTGAGATTTCTTTGTCCAGGTCTCCAAAAACACGGGTGGTCTTGAAAAATTCCCTCAATCGTTCTGTAATTTTTGGTTTTGGTTTGCTGAAACATGATATATCTTTAACGTCTATGAAACAAATTCCGACCAGGCTGCGGCCTAATAGACCCTTTGAGGCTAGCTGACGAGTGAAAATATAAACGGTTTATGACCAATCGTTTGCGCAGAAGACCCATCCCAGCAAATGCGTCTTATTAGCATTTTATATGCTTTTACTACTGGATATACTTGAGCGAAAACCGTAACGCCCCTTCTTCCTCCCCCCTCCGGTAACACTCCTGTTACTATGATGTCATACTACTGGGTGTACTTGAGCGAAAACCGTAACGCTACTGTTACTATGATGTAATACTGCTGAGTATACTTGAGTGTAAACCGTAATGCTCTCCCCGTAACGCTCCTGTCACTGTGAGGTCATACTACTGGGTATACTTGAGCGAAAACCATAATGGCCTCCCATAACGCTACTGTTAGTATGATGTCATACTACTGAGTATACTTGTGCAAAAACTGTGACCGGACCCCTGTAACACTCCTGTCACTATGACATTACACTACTGGGTACTTCAGCAAAAACTATGACGGCCTCCTGTAACGCTACTGTTAGTATGACGTTATTCTACCGAGTATACTTGAGCAAAAACTGTAACAGTTCCCCGTAACGCTCCTGTCACTGTGATGTCATACTACTGAGTATACTTGAGCGAAAACTGTAAAGACCTCCCGTAATGCTACTGTTACTATTGCATCATACTACTGAGTATACTTGAGCAAAAACTGTAATGGTCCCCTGTAATGCATTATGACATCATACTACTGGGTAGTTGAGCGAAAACCATGACGGCCTCCCGTAACGCTACTGTTAGTATGATGACATACTACTGAGTATACTCGAACAAAAACTGTAACGGTCCTCTGTAATGCTCCTGTCACTATGACATCATACAACTGGGTACTTGAGCAAAAACTATGACGGCCTCCTGTAACACTACTGTTAGTATGACGTTATTCTACCGAGTATACTTGAGCAAAAACTGTAACAGTCCCTTGTAACGCTCCTGTCACTGTGATGTCATACTACTGAGTATACTTGAGCGAAAACTGTAAAGACCTCCCATAACGCTACTGTTACTATTGCATCATACTACTGAGTATACTTGAGCAAAAACTGTAATGGTCCCCTGTAATGCATTATGACATCATACTACTGGGTACTTGGGTGAAAACCGTAACGGCCTCCCATAACGCTACTGTTAGTATAATGTCATACTACTCAGTATACTTGAGCAAAAACTGTAACGGTCCCCTGTAACGCTCCTGTCACTATGACATCATGCTACTGGGTTCTTGAGCGAAAACCATGACAGCCTCCTATAACGCTACTGTTACCATGACGTCATTCTACTGAGTATACTCGAGCAAAAACTGTAAAGGTCCCCTGTAACACTCCTGTCACTATGACATCATACTACTGGGTACTTGAGCGAAAACCATGACGGCCTCCTATAATGATACTGTTACTATGATGTCATTCTACTGAGTATACTTGAGCAAAAACTGTAACTGTCCCCCGTAACGCTCCTGTCACTATGACGTCATACTACTGAGTATACTTGAGGAAAAACTGTAACGGTCTCCTGTAATGCATTATGACATCATACTACTGGGTACTTGAGCGAAAACCATAACGACCTCCCATAACTCTACTGTTACTATGACGTCATACTACTGAGTACTTGGGCGAAAACCATAACGGCCTGCTGTAACGCTACTATTACTATGACGTCATACTACTGAGTATACTCGAGCGAAAATCGCGTTTATACATTTCCATGGAAATTTATTTCTTCCAGCCAGGGGTATACTTGAGCGACAGCCGTAACGGTCCACCGTGACGCTCCTGTCACTATGACATAATACCACTGAGTATACTTTTGCGAAAATCGTGTTTATACATTTCCATGGAAATTTATTTCTTCCCGCCAGTGGTATACTTGAGCGAAAACCGTAACGCTCCCCTCGACACGAAGCCTGCGCCCTTTTGAGCCAGCGATGGATTTCCCAATAGGTAAATTAAGCAAGTACCTAGGGTTGCAGATTTTTGTACAAAAACTGCAGGGGAAAAAAGGAAACTTGGAAAAAGAGAAAAAGGAGAAGAGACAGAGAGAAAAAAAGAAAATATTGCAGAAGTTGCAAAAAACACAACTGGGAAATAGTTATCAATTTTTGACCTGTTATTTATTAGGAGGATATAGAATGGAGGGATGAGGGGGACATTTCGTTGAGTACCTACAGGTGAAGTGCTAACTTGATTCCAATTCTTTTTCTTGCCCCCAGTTCTGAGTCTGAGTTTGACCGAGTTCGCAGTTACAATCCAAAAAACGAAAATCCACCGAAGAGGAATAAGGAAAAGAAATTTAGTTTGAATGTAGTCAAAAGGGAAAAGGCAAGAAATTAGCAAAATGAAATCAGCCGTTAGCTTCCGAATTTTTATTGGCTTACGACTAGCTAATGGCTAAAAAATTTTCAATCGGCTCGCTAACGGCTGGCTAAATATCTCCCAAAAACTGAAAGCTGACGGCTAACAGCTAATGTCGAGCCAAGCATATATAAAATGTTACACTATTTTTTGGATTGTCTGACCTTCCCTTAGGAACTCTACCAGGATCAAATGATTTTTTTTTTGCGACAGTCTTCCACCTTCAGAAACTGAGAGTTCCTCAAACCTCAAAGACCTTTTGCCTTAAATCGCCGGATCAAACATGTTAAGACGTTTTTCTTGAAAAAATGACTTATTCTTGACCATTTTGAAAGTAAAGTATGAAGTTGAGGTTTCCAAGATTGCTATGTTCAGATTTCCAGAGGCTCTGGGTGGTCCAGAATAATTTCCGCGATCCTGTTCAATTTTTCGTTTTTATTTCGAGGCTTTAGTTCGGGAACATTGGATGAGAGAAAAAAAAGAAAAAAGTAAATTCCAATCAAAATGTGCGAAAATTGGTTTAGTCGGTTGAGTGCGCTGAATGACATAAATATCCCGTGGAATCTTACGTCAGTGTTACTTTTCTCTCTGAGAAGTGATATCATGCCCTCTTAGGGTGGTTCAAAGAAAGATTTTCTTTCGAATAGTTGTGCTCTAATGGGCTTAATGTATTCTAATAGGTGTAAAAACACCCGGCTAAAACTTTTTTGAAATTTAAAAATAATTGGAGCCACGCACCTGGGGTGAAGTTTACCATAGGATTTCTCATAAGAAAAATTCTAATTTTGCTTCAGAAAATCCTAAAAATAGAGAGTTTGATCAAAATATTGTTTTGACAAAAAAAAAAAAAAAAGTTTTCTTTAGTGAACCAATTGAGTATCGATTCGCACTTTTATAATACTTTTTTTTTTTTCGATGTTACAAGTCGAGTCACTTTTGCCCATTTCATGCCTAAAATTTAGATTTCGGGATCCTCATGTAGATGAGCGGCTGCCCAGTGATCATAAGTTGCAAGACCAAAATTTCCTGGACATAAAAAAGCATTTCATGTGTACTTCTCGTGTTTGACATTTCCGCTTGACTTTCGGATTTAATCTGGTACAAGTCTAGCAGTTTATGGTATTATCGTTTCATCGTTTGAAATTGGTAGTGGGTCCTCATCAACAGAAAATATGGTGTTTGAGGTTTAAACTCGTGGTGTTGCACGAACCCGGTGGTCCAATCAAAAACAATATACATACAGTTCGACATGAAAAATGTAGTCATCTTACAGTGTAGGCAAATCGGATATCAAGTCCAAAATTTCATATTCAGTAATTCAAATTCAAAAATTAACATGCAATAATTGTAAAATTCGGATTCCAATTAGTTAAAAAAATTTTAATTTTAAAACTCAGATTTCAAAATTTCAATTTAAGTATTTGGATTTAAAAATTTTAAATAAACTATTCAAATTCGGAAATTTCTGATATGCGAGTATGTAGAAGTGTTTGTTCATTCGAGGTTGACGGGTGAACTGTTGAACCCTTAATGTTTTTCGACTTGGACTTTTCGGTGTTATATTGAACTTCTTCACATTATGTTAAAATTTGGTGGTCTTAACTATCACCCTTCAAAAATCATTAGGGAATTGAAAATCTGAAATTTTCAAAACGACCTCAAAGTACATTCCTTATTATTACATTTATATCTGATTTAACGTGGCCACAGTATACTTGGATATTGTTTCGTGCTCATTTATATACCACACGGCCCATTTTCAGCCCCATATCATCTCTTAAGGTCCTAAAATTTTCAATTTTTGGAAAATATTTTCAGCATTTCTTCTAATTATCCGATTGAATTTTTGGAAACACCAACATTTTTGTCCAAATAACACAAACATGAAGAGATAAACTGAAAATGGATCAGGACCCTCTGATCGAATGCAATGCGAGATGAAGCTATTTCCTATTGTAAACTACCGCTGGTTTCCGTAACGGTGAGTGCAGGACCTCCCAGAAACCAAGCGCTGTACCGCTTTACATCTATCAACACGCTAGCACACACAGAACAGAAACTAGTTGTTTATTGTTTGTCTGTACATTAGAATGTGTCATGTGTTTCCTGTATTAAAATATGAAAATACAAAATAACTGCAGCTATACATAAGTACACGCATTATTATTAATTCGAACTTTCAATTTAGTGCACAAGTTTACCTACCCATTCCAAAGAAACACGTATCTACCCAATATTAAGTAGGTACTTATACCCGCAATTACAACAAAGGATACCCGCGTAAAATAATACATAGTCAGTCACAAGTCTGGAAACCAAATGTGAGAAATTGAGCGCCAAATAAGTTGTTTGATTAGTAATAACTTACGTGTACTTATTGAAGAGAGACCGGAGTCTGAAGTGATGTTTGAAAGTGCGGATTCCAGGGTTCGAGTTGAGAGTAAATTAGAAAAAGAACTTACGTGCACTGCGTTACAGAGCTAGATACCAGTGTCTCTCCACCTAACCAGTAGTCATTCCTTGGGGGGGGGGGGAGGTTGAAATCATATAATAAAAAGTAGGTATATTTTTTCACCAAGTTCAAAAAAAAATGGTCAAGTAAAAAAAAACTAATGGTCGATTTTTAGATCACAAATACTTTCCGAAAAAAATTTTACCTACTTTTAAAGGGTTGTGGGGGGGGGGTCCCCAAATCCCGGCCCCGTATTTACGCCACTGCACCTAACTCACTTTAGCCAATTGACTTTAGCCTATAGTCTAGATGAGCCGCGAAGCGGGTCAGGTAGTTTGAATATAAAAATTCAATTAAAAAAAAGAATTGATTCAAAAATAATTAAAAACCAAAATTTTAAATTCAAATTCGAAAATAAAATTTTCAAGATCAGTACTCCGGTTTTGGATTTTGGTAGAAAATTAACTTCTATCATTATGGCTTATGACAAAGGCATAAAAATGTATTTAAAAATGTGCTTTTATGATTCCTAAGTGCGCTGCATTCATTTTTGAGGTTACTTTTTACCCCCCCCCCCCTCCCAAGCCAAAAGAATCCACAAGAAAGCAGAACCCAAAAACTGCCACTAGGTACGTCAAATACATCATGATTTGGATTTATGAAAGGGGGATCTCATTTCTGAGGTTGTTTTGATCCCAACATCTATATTGGTCTACAAGAGGTCGAAACGTAAAATATTAAAATTTACATATTTAGGCGCCAAATATGTCAGTATTTGGGTTTTCGGAGTCAGGGATTTCATTTTCCATGTTTGTTTTGGTCCTTACCCCCACCCATATTCATCCAGTGGGTAGATTGATATATTTTACGTTTTCACCTCCTGTGGACCAATATGGTTGTGGGTTGGGACCAAAATAACCTGAAAAACGAGATCTCCGACTCAGAAAACCGGACGTTGTTCATATTTAACGCCTAAATGTGTAAATTTTATAATATTTTACGTTTCAGCCCCTTGTGGACCGGAGGAGGGAAAAGGGAAAGTCCTCTACCCCAGTTTAAAAAAAGGAACGTAAAAAAAAAGGAAAAAAAGAAGAAGAGGGAAAGAAGGACAGAAATTTTTTGTAATGCTACGCTTCTCTCTTCACTTTTATTACATTGGTGTTGTGGGACGTATGGCGATGCACGCATGCCAAAGTGGCCCCTGAGACACCGCACCCCCGGCACCGGAAACTACCCTTTCGGGCATCGCATCAGTACCGAATATTAAGGAAGTCAGTGAAACGTTTCAAGGAGAGGGCAAAAAAATTTTGTGCATTGCTGTCTAGCCCCCCCCCCCAAACTACTTATTCCGCCCCCGTGTTGGGATCAGCACAACTCCAAAAATTAAATTCTCAACTCTAAAACCATAATTACTATTATGTAATATATATTTGACATATCTAGTGACAGCTTGTAGGTTATGCCCTCTTGCGGACTCATTTGAAGTAACTTCAAAAATGAATTCAGAATATTCAGAAATTATGAAATCTATTGTGATTCATTTTTTAATATTTGTATGACCTAGCCGTGGACCATAATGTCGAAAGTTCTCTTTTTATCAATATTCAACAAGATGGGGACATTGGCTTTCTAAAAGTGCGTACAGGTCCTTAATTAGTATACTAATGAGAACAATTTTATGAGTGGAACGCATACGTTTGTTCAAACTTAATTTTTAAGTTTTCAAATTGGAATTTTTCTTATGGAAAACCCATGTTGAACTTCACCCCAAGTGCTCAACCACTAAACATTTTTTCGATTTCAAAAATTTTTTAGTTGGTGTGTTTTTACACTTATTTGAACAGATTAAGCCATTGGGAGCGCAACTTTTCGGAAAAAGCTTTTTCTTATGACCGCCCAGCACCTCTCCCCTCGAGATGGGGAATCTGTTGTCAGCCAGCCATGAATACGGATCACGTTGAAACATGCTTCGAACAAAAATGTTTTCTTAACTGAATTCTAGTGAAGGTGACCTCATAATTTTTCGAATACACCCCGGAATTTCGTGAAAGATTTGAAATAAACTTGGCTATACTGCTTAACAACAAATGCTTTATGCTAGAATCACGGTACACTGAAACTGTAAGAATTCTGAATTTTTGTTTTGTTTGCTTTGACCAAACAAACTGCATGAAGAAATGGTAAGATCCTTCAGACCCGTTGCCCTGCTTCCGTACCTATCCCTAAGATTTTTTTTGTTCCCTACCGGCATCCTTCACGTAACAGATGTGTAATGTTGTGCGCTTTATTGGTTTAAGAAAAAAAACGTTGAAAGTGCAACTTTCTAAGCTTGAATATAACTAATGAAACGAATACATCGACGTCTTGGTTTTCTAAGCTGCTGGATTGATCTTCGATATCGGTGCAACCCTGAATGTAAAATTGAGGGCGGAGAACATGGATGGCGTTAAGTGCATACCTGTCTAAGGTATGCCGTGTAAAATTCGAATGGTCGGAAATGAAAACCACCCTGATGTACAGTCGAATGGTATTCTTATGCAGTTGCATGTCGAGCTCATTAGTGGCCTGTGCTAAGCTTTTCGAACAGGCCATTAACATTTGAATATGCACGCCGTAAAAATTGTCTCGTCTAATGTAATAAGAAAATTAAATGAAATAATTAATCATCAGTGAATGCAAGTCCGGAAGCTGCTCTTTAATTCGGTGAGTCATGGTGATAAGTCTCTAAAAAAACTAGTGATATTTCGCTTGGATGTATTTTTTACTTCTTTCATCGTGACAGCAGCAACTTGGTTGACCACGTCGAAAGAATAAATGTCCACGACGCCGGATTTCTATGAATCTCCCAATTAATGTGGTAGTCCATTTGATTCACCTGTTGAATTAGAAACGTCTTCATCTCCGATACCTTGGAAATTAGTACCTGCTTCTCCAGCGAAAAATTGCATCGAAATAGGGGTAGTTTTGTGTCGCTGATTTCGAATATGACTACCAATTTTTCATCTGGACCAAATTTAAGCTCCTGTGCTTTTTCAGTTGAGAAATTTTTACGGCGTTATTTTCTATTAGCAACACTTTGAGTAAATAAGACTGTATTTTTACCCTATTCGGTGGCTTTAATTAGAAAGGGTGAATTTCGAGTTAACCGTTGCTTATTGTCCTACGCTCTTGCTACCTCATGGTACCTCATGGGTCGTACCAGGAGGGACAGGATCCAAAAATTACTCCAAAAATGGAATGCAGCGACCTCAGAAACCTATAAACCAATTTTCTAATTTTATTATTCCACCCCCCCCCCCCCTACTTCACGGTTGTCATTTAGTCACACGAAAAAAAATCTGGAGTATGACGTTGCTAATTGAATCGGTTAGAACTAAAAGGGGTGAAGTCAACTTTTGTCGTTTTTGCTTTTTTCACGGATTATGGGATATTGAAGTATCGCGGATCTGCTGGTGTGGTCAAAATTTCGTGGGACAGTCGAGAATGTGGTTTTTGGCAACATTGTTTTCTTTATTTTTTTCTTTTTTGTAATAAAATTATTTCAAAAAATGGATTTTTCCCAGAAATTGTTCGAAAATGATGCATTTTAGTGTAAAAAATAGAAATAAATAAAGAATTCCGGTCCACCCCCACTTTTTGCATTTTTATACCTGAAAAGTTCTATTCTCAAAAACAAAATCGCAATTTTCCAATACAGCTTCGGAACTTTTTTTCTTACGAGCAGGGATTTTGCTCGATTGGAATGGAACCAAGACCTAAGTGACTCCTTTATGTCTGGCTACAAAAGAGGGGGGGGGTTGCAATTTCGAGTTGTAAAACTGCAAAAAGAATCGTTCAGAACTAAAAGGGGTTAAGTCTAAAAACTTTGAGCCCCCCTAGCTCCGGTCCATGAAATCTTAATTTCACGGGACCGGGCTTAAAAGTTGTCTCTTGTGGACCCTCTATCACCACCTTAAAGGACGTATTCCACGATTTTCAAATTTTTGAATAAAACAGTCTTTTTCGCTTCCTGAAAAGTGCGATTTTTTGGACATAACCCCATTTAGTTCCAACCAATTGACATCGCACCACGCTGCACCCCATAGAGCGCATTTTCATTTCCATCATTAAATTTTTACACCCTCTCTGCCACAGCTACATAAGCACGCGGTAGTAAAAAAAAGTTTGTGGAGTTATTGACGATATTTACCGCTCACGATGTTTAAAAAGTTTGACCCCCTCCCTCCCCCTTTGCATGTGTAATTTGTATCTGAAGGGTCTGGAAAACTGGAAAAATTGGTTTGGGAAACCTGGAAAAGTCAGGGAAAATCATTTCTGAACAAGAATGGACACCCTGACGTAGTTTCCCCTGGCTTTCATCGGGGAGTTTTCCTTCTATGTGCTTTTAGTTCTTCTTGAATCTCCCCCACCACGCTAAGGTCGCACGCATAGAAGGGGTGGAAATAGTATACGGTTCGAGTAATTTCTATTTTCTTAAAGTTGCGGCTATTTTTCGAATGCGCGCGTGCAATCAAAACACCGGAATAAGGGAAGTGGCAAACAAACGGAGAATGTGTGTCAACGAAATTCATTCCATTTTGTTTCTCAATGCTTTGTTTTCCTTCAACCTTGGCCAGGAATTGTTTTCTGGGCGACGAAGAAGCAGCGGCAGAAAAGGAAAAGTAGGGGAAGTCCGTCTAAACTGAAAGGCTCACTTTCGCCGGCGTAAAAATGCAATTTTCTCGCGTACGATGGCACGGCGTTTGTGAATCTACGTATACGTGCGCCTTTTCTCTTCTGCGTTTCGAATTTCCCGAAATAGGGCACTAGATTGTGGCGCATTAAAAACCTCTTTATCTCTGTTCCTATTTTCTACGTCGATGCGACGAACTTATGACGACGCGAATAATAACGCCGGCATACTGGAAGGAGAATATTATGCGACGCATTTTACAATTTATCTCGATAATTTGATTTGCGTGTTGGGCGTGAAAAGTCGCGTAGTGGGACACGCGGAGAGCCACGACGATGGAAAAACCGTTTCGCAGTTACGGTGTAGCGACTTCGAGCGATTGAAAGAAGAAATCGTATATATATGAGTGTAACATTGAGCTATATAACAATAATTGCTACCGTTTTTCTTTCGCTTTTGTCTGCGAATCAAATGAGTGGGTACACGAAGCGGTGTCTAGCTGAAGAATGCAACCTAATGACTGACCGGGTATTTCCTGTGTGTAGTTCGAGCTGCAGTCGTCTGACGAGCGATGATTTCGAAAAGAAATATACATATTATATGGAAAAGTAGAGGTCATTGGTACACCTTTGTCTAGTCGAAATATTTTGGTTATTTCTGTAACCGCGGATATCCGAGTAGTAATGCATCATCTTGGAAGCAAGTACAGATGTCGGCTTGCCTGATCTCGGGTCTTGTATCCTCGACTGTATTACCTGATTTGGTGGATACCTGACATCACCTACCTGAAAAGGTCCGACTAGTCGGGCTATCGCCATCTTCGGTAGTTCATGTCGAGTATCAGCTTGGCATGTATCCCTCATTATTCCCGAATGCTAGGGCGATAGTTGATTCCAGGAAACGGCGGAGTGAGTGACCCAGTGAAAATAGTCGCGTCTTCGTAGTATTCGAGGCATTTTTGATTCCATATCCACGTTTTATGACGGTGAACGGTGCCAAAATAAGTTCCTATTAAATGCTTTATAGCCGTGCAGACTGAAAGGGTTCCAGTACAC
This sequence comes from Acanthococcus lagerstroemiae, assembly GCA_031841125.1. Lineage (NCBI taxonomy): Eukaryota > Metazoa > Arthropoda > Insecta > Hemiptera > Eriococcidae > Acanthococcus > Acanthococcus lagerstroemiae. The sequence continues at coordinate 45,574,445 of CM063114.1, read as the reverse complement.
CAGTAATTATAGACGTCTTCAGTTTTGAGACTTCTCCCTCATCCTTCCGAAATGCCGTAATTCGCAAATTAGGGTCAAATCGCATCAAAAGTGAATTCAGTACATTTCAAATCTGTGAAATGATACCCGTAACGTAATTATTGACATCCTCATTTCTGAGCCCTCTCCCCTATTCTGGATGCCACAGATTGCTAATTAAGATCAAATGCTCATCAAAAATGAATTCGCTGATGTTTCAAACCTATATGAAATAATTCCTCGGTTGTATTTATTAGCGACCTTTGACATTTCAAACCGATAAATCCACGTTGCAGCTGCCATAGATTTCTTCTTATGGTTGAATCGATATCAAAAATGAACTCATTGACCTCGAAAACCTTTCTTTCGAATGATACTTCGATTTCAGTGTTCTTGCTGATGAAAACTTAAAGTTCCACCGCTCAGATATGCCTTATAGAAAAGCACGTATTGATACCTTAATGCAAACTGGTGCTATATCCATTTTTTGGGAGACAGTTATTGGTATCATTGGAGAGGAAATTTTACCCTCTATCATGTGCAACACTGCGCTTTGATGCTGGAAAAACATCAAAGTTACGTAAGCATGACGTCACGATTTCGTAACAGGAGTGATGCGCTATTGAAAATTTTTCCCTTTTCTGCCAATTTCAGTACAGTAGATATAACCCTATTTTGCTCTAAAGCATCGATATCTGCTCGGATGATGAAAAAAGTGCGTGAAGTGTCGGGGAATATCCCACAAAAGCGAAGCTTCTTTCACATTTGTGTGAGTTGCTACGTCAGTCGGTAGTTGCGTGTACTGAATGTTATCAGACTGGCAGTGTTACCAGATCGCAAATTCTGTTGGCGCTAGATTTCTTCCCAAAAGGTGCCACAGAAAGCTAGATTTTTTTTCAAATAGTGCTGGATAATGAGCTGAATTTTTTCTGAAGGGGGTTAAAATATAAGGCTACTTTGTACCCTCTTTAAATGATGAAAAATAAACAAGTTGATCAGAATTCAAAAATCATATTTATATTACATAAATATGAGAATCTGGATGCTTGGAATAATTTTTTGGCACCAAAATTTTCGAATCACAAACTTGATATGATATTTAAAAATGTTGTAGCAAATTAATTAATTTTTAGGCACCGAAATTTCAGAATCAAGAACCTACTTATATGAGCAGTCCATCGAAGAATCGATTTTCAGCTTTTTGTCCTTTCGGATAGTTGAAGATAAAGAGCTATCACACAGTGTGGTAAATGTCTACTACAACATTATTCTGATGTCTGAAATGGTACCTTATAGTGTCCGAATTTATGCAGCTCTCCTGTAAAATTACGATTTTGACGAACTTACATGTTATAAAAATTCTCTGAAAAAGTGAAAAAGGGTTAAAAAGTGGTCAAAAAAGAGTTAGGAACTGAAAATAGTTAAATGTACACAGTGGGGCTATATCTTCAACCCAAAATAGTGCCAGATCAGAGGTAGTGCTACAGGCCAAATTTTCAGTGCTAAGTGGATTTAAAAAGTGCTTTTCGGAAGTGCCAAAATGGTAACGATTGTAAACTGGTAACAGTGGTGTGGAGGGGAAGCAGTCTGGTTTCACGAAAGCGTTCTCTCTTTTCCGCTGTCTATTTCACTAAATGTGGGTGGAGCGTTACTACGTCACTTCCGTTGCATGTTTTCGCGTTCGTTTCACATTTTCTAGATTAACTACCCATCCTGAATCTGCATAAAGAAGCTTCACTTCAAAAAGTTCTCGGGTAGATAAGTAGCCTTTTTGCTGTTCCCACAACTCGATGCTATGGGAAAATTTTCTGAGATTCTACGCTTTCTCCATCATAAAGCCTGTGTCAATCTATGGCAGCGCACTGGACTATTTTAACATCACTCCCTCCCACCATTTACGTTTCTGGGGTAGTTATGAGAAAATTGTTTGAAACTTCCTCATGTTAACTGTTAAGAATTTTTTGGAGGGGGGGGGATGGTTCTCTCGGCACAGAGCAAAATTCTAAATTTTCAATTTTCTCCACATTTTAGCCTCTCAGGGGACCAATAATGGGATATTCGTCGACGTTTGAAAAATAATAACAGTGGTAATAAATCATATCAGTTTTCCGTTTTTTGCATTTCAATTGCGTTATTTCCTTAGGCTCCCATTTCGCTGTGAATTTTGATTTTCCTGAATACAGCTGGTTTGATTTTTTAAAATTTTTTTTGCCGATTAGAATTGAAGTTTTCTTTGTTGATATTTAAGTTTTCGGGATGAAATCGGAAACGAATCGAAAATCTAATGCAGTATTCGAAATCAGCTGGGGCCCGATTTTTAAACGCTAAAAACTCGCAAAAAGGTCGTATTAAAAGTCTCTAACAAATCTAAATAGTCTATAAAAAGCCACTGTAAAAATGAAATAGTCTCAAAAAATGTAAAATAGTTTCAAAAAGTCCCAATAAAACGTATGAGCTTCATGAGTAATAAAGTTGAAGGTTTTGGAAAACTGAATCTAATTTTTGTATTTCTATTCCTCCAGACTATGTAACAACTTTAAAATCTTGAATCAAGATACTTTATAGCAACAAATAATAAGGTTATTACGACTTTTCAATTTTTCTTTTCAAGTTGAATGGATCTTTAAAAAATTTTCTTCTCGAGAAAGGGAAAATTTAAGTTTCTTTCGAAAATTTGAAATTGACAAAGTAGTCCCGAAAATTGGATTTATAGCCGAAATAGTCCCAAAAAATCTGTAAAAGCATCAGTTTTGGCGACAATGTCATTTTTAAGGGAAAATAGTCCAAGAAAGGCCGTATCAGAGTTAGCTCATTGGTTTCAGAATTGACTAATTCGTCCAGAAAACCTAGACCGAATAGACTAAGCTAGAGGGGAAAAGGTTTTTGCTTAAGAATCCGAGTCTTTAGGAGTCGCCGCAAATCTTATTTAGTACTCAAAGGAGCCTGCTATTGTCCCTTGATGACTCTCAAACATCCTGAACAGGTGTGAAAGAGTCTCGAAAGTAGTATATGAGTCTTCAAGAATCGTAGCGAGTATTAAAGAAGTTCAGAATTCGAAAGAGCCTGTTCTTGTCCCTTGATGATTTTCAAACAATTTTGAATAGGTGCGAACGAATCTCGAAAGTCGTACGTGAGTCTTCAACAGACGCCGTAAGTCTTATTTAGAACTCAAAGGAGCCTGCTCTTGTCCCTTGATGACTTTCAAACATCCTGAACAGGTGTGAAAGAATCTCGAAAGTAGTACATGAATCTTCAAGAATCGTAGCTAGTATTAATGAAGTTCAGAACTCGAAAGAGCCTGCTCTTGTCTTTGTTGACTTTCAAACAATTTTGAATAGGTGCGAACGAATCTCGAAAGTCGTACGTGAGTCTTCAACAGACGCCGTAAGTCTTATTTAGAACTCAAAGGAGCCTGCTCTTGTCCCTTGATGACTTTCAAACATCCTGAACAGGTGTGAAAGAATCTCGAAAGTAGTACATGAATCTTCAAGAATCGTAGCTAGTATTAATGAAGTTCAGAACTCGAAAGAGCCTGCTCTTGTCTCTTGTTGACTTTCAAACAATTTTGAATAGGTGCGAACGAATCTCGAAAGTCGTACGTGAGTCTTCAACAGACGCCGTAAGTCTTATTTAGAACTCAAAGGAGCCTGCTCTTGTCCCTTGATGACTTTCAAACATCCTGAACAGGTGTGAAAGAATCTCGAAAGTAGTACATGAATCTTCAAGAATCGTAGCTAGTATTAATGAAGTTCAGAACTCGAAAGAGCCTGCTCTTGTCTCTTGTTGACTTTCAAACAATTTTGAATAGGTGCGAACGAATCTCGAAAGTCGTACGTGAGTCTTCAACAGACGCCGTAAGTCTTATTTAGAACTCAAAGGAGCCTGCTCTTGTCCCTTGATGACTTTCAAACATCCTGAACAGGTGTGAAAGAATCTCGAAAGTAGTACATGAATCTTCAAGAATCGTAGCTAGTATTAATGAAGTTCAGAACTCGAAAGAGCCTGCTCTTGTCTCTTGTTGACTTTCAAACAATTTTGAATAGGTGCGAACGAATCTCGAAAGTCGTACGTGAGTCTTCAACAGACGCCGTAAGTCTTATTTAGAACTCAAAGGAGCCTGCTCTTGTCCCTTGATGACTTTCAAACATCCTGAACAGGTGTGAAAGAATCTCGAAAGTAGTACATGAATCTTCAAGAATCGTAGCTAGTATTAATGAAGTTCAGAACTCGAAAGAGCCTGCTCTTGTCTTTTGTTGACTTTCAAACAATTTTGAATAGGTGCGAACGAATCTCGAAAGTCGTACGTGAGTCTTCAACAGACGCCGTAAGTCTTATTTAGAACTCAAAGAAGCCTACTCTTGTCCCTTGATGACTTTCAAACATCCTGAACAGTGTGAAAGAATCTCGAAAGTAGTACATGAATCTTCAAGAATCGTAGCTAGTATTAATGAAGTTCAGAACTCGAAAGAGCCTGCTCTTGTCTTTTGTTGACTTTCAAACAATTTTGAATAGGTGCGAACGAATCTCGAAAGTCGTACGTGAGTCTTCAAGAGACGCTGTAAGTCTTATTTAGAACTCAAAGAAGCCTGCTCTTGTCCCTTCATGACTCCCAAACAATCCTGCGTAGGTGCGAAAGAATGTCGAAAGTCGTAAATGAGTCTTCAAGAGTCGCAGCGAGTCTCAAACAAGTTTAGAAAAACCTTGCAGAACAGGGTCTCAAAAGGAGCCTGCTGTTGTGCTCTTGCCTCTTGATGACTTTCAAACAATTTTGAACAGGTGCGAAAGAACCTCGAAAGTCGTACGTGAGTCTTCAAGAGACGCCGTAAGTCTTATTTAGAACTCAAAGGAGCCTGCTCTTGTCCCTTGATGATTTTCAAACATCCTGAACAGGTGTGAAAGAGTCTCGAAAGTAGTACATGAATCTTCAAGAATCGTAGCGAGTATTAAAAAAGTTCAGAACGTCAGAAGTTCAAACAATGCTAAATAGGTGCGAACAAATCTCGAAAGTCGTACGTGAGTGTTCAAGACTCGCCGTGAGTCTTATTTAGAACTCGAAGGCGCTTGGTTTTGTCCCTTGATGACTTCCAAACAATCCTAAACGGGTGCGAAAGAATCTGGGGCCCTGAAAATAAGCAATTCGCATATTAAGTTATTTACTTTAGTTCAATTCTATAAAAAAATCAATTTGGCTTAATTTGAGGGATGAATATTTTATTTTACAGGGTGACCACTTGGCCATTTTTTTTCAATTTTAAGTCATCTAAGGTCATTTTTGGCCATTTTTCTCCGAAATTAGTCATGTAAGTTATTTTTGGAGAAGTTCCTCCTTCATATTCTGGAAATCCTGCTTATTATGAAGAAAATTTTTTCCCCTTTATTTTGTGCTGCCACTGTGCAATGTAAATAAAATATTGAAATTCAGTTTTCTGGCGGATTGCAGCAAAAAGTTCGAGCGCATTTCTGTCAGTTGTGTCTTAAAAGAACAGTGACTGTTCAGTGCGTGGCTATAGCCGGCAAAACGACAAGAAAATCGAATGTTGTGTTACTCCAAAAATTCAACTTTTTTTTGGTGAGGGAGGTTGGAAATTTATGATGACGAGTTGTGTGTAAAGAGAGAAGCACAAAAAAGAAGAAAAAAATTGCAAATGGTCTCTAATTGTGGCCATTCTTCACATTTAATGTTATTTTCCCATTTTTCCCCCTGAAATTTTAAGTGGTCACTCTGATTTTACTACCCTATTTGATTTCGGAGCATGGACCCAATGCAGGGTTCGAGATCAACTGGTGAAAAATTCCCTCTCAAATTAAGTAAATTTTCATTTTCTAATATTATATGAAATTCAGATTCAGACCTCTTAATCGAAGCCGCATCAGAAATTTAACGAAATTGTTGAAAACAGTGACCCACAAAAAACCTTACTTTGATAGTTTGCTCAGTGCTCATTATTTTTGATTGGAGATTCGGAGCTAGATTGTGGCCCCTGGTGGTGAATGGGAAGGCGGTCCATTAAAAAAGCAGGATCTTGTTACTCTCAAGATCTGCGTTCGCCTTGCGCTTATTCGACTTCGCGTTCAGATGAAACTGTAGAGAAGATTATCTTACAGCCGTATTTTCAAACAACACTTAAATTTGTAAGCGCCCTGGAACGGAAAAAACCACTTAAAATTGAGTGTTGTTTGAAAATACGGCGGTTACCCCTCGTATAACATATCTAAAGCTGTATCTTCCTTTAAGCATGTGAATAAGAAAATCATAAATCTCAGAATATCCAAAAGGTTGCAACAAAGGCAGCAATATTTCGCGGAGGTCAGGGGTTTTCAATCACTTTCACTACGCTAGCGCATAGGTTAGAATTTCAATCATAATTATTTGTGTGTGTGAAATGTATTAACTCGGATATTGCTTTTTGTCCGCAGGCTATTTTAGATACAGAACAACACTCGATATCGTACACTATGTCTAGAAACCAAGCAGTCATTGTCGAGTATACGCACGATGAAAATACCGATATGTTCCAGGTAAAATCAACTCCAACGTAATGTTTACGAGTTACTTGTCGATGAATCAAAATTGTCGAGTGGAAATGCGAAAGGGTGAAGCATCAATAACTGAAAAAAATCGGAGCACTTTGTACCATTATAATACTGTAGTAGGCTGTAGAATGATTGCATCTGTTGCATAAACACTGATGCTAATATTCAGTTTTTGCCATTAACTCGGAATCATAAAAACGGTTTTGTCCCATTTACATTTCCACTCCACATGTTGTGTTACTGATTCAGGGCCAACAAAGATATCTCCATAATAATTCTTGAGCTATATAATAATCATTATTGTATGTCAGAGTTTTTTTTTGTGTGGGGGGGGGGGGCTGTAACTCTGTACAAATGTGCTGCCGGCCCTGAGATTCTGTTTCTTGCTGCTGGTCCTCCAATGTCGACCTGGCTATATGGGTCCATATTTATTTGGTTGGAAATTGTGAGAAATGCGACGTGAGTCGATTAGATGGGAGATACGGCGAACTGGCATTACATTTTACTGAACTTACTAATGATGGTGAGCAGAACAGGAATATCATGTGATATTATCATCAATTTTAGATCCTGATATTTTTTCAGATTACCAGCGATGTAATATTTTACTAACTGAGCTACCCGCCATTTTGTCGGCGGTGTACAATTATTATGGTTAAAATTATTATTTTTCCCAGCGGTAATTGATCTGCCTAAACGTTCAGTATATTCTACTCCAAAATAATAGAGACTTCATAAACGGGCGTGAGGGGGACAGGATAATTTTCTAACTTTTGCTCTCAACCCGAGCACTGGAAACCGTCCTTTCGAGCATTACCTCAGAGACGTCGGGGAGGCTGTTAAGGCTGTCTTAGCCCTCTTCTCTTCTTGCCGAAAAACCGGCCTAGGTCGAAATGTTGCGAGTTACTACACGTGTGCTCGAACCCGGGACCTCCGAATTCCGATACCCGCACGCTGTCCACTCGGCTAACCAGACCCCCAATTTCTTCGAAATTTTGCTCTTACAAATCTCAAGGTACTCAACTTTGAAATTCCGGCTCTCCAATTTACCGTGCCTATAAAAGTTAACCGGACTTTGGTACTTTTTTTAATTCTTTTTTTGAAAATTACCGACTTGAAACCGATTAAATCATTTCGCTTTTGACCAGAAATTTAATTATTTTACAAGCTGCAGTCGATGTTGATATCAGGGGGAAATGTACCGCCACCCTGATACAGCGACTAAGCCCAAGTTTGGGCATAGGCCTCTCTGCAAGCTTTCCTTTTTAACGGTTGACGACCACTCTCCATCCAATCACCATTGCCTTCACGAATTAGTCTCCCCATCTATGCCTCATCGGTCTGCCACGCGATTTTTTTCTCTTGTACGGCGTCGAAGCCGCTACTTTTCTTTCCCATCTCTCTTCTTTCTGTCTTGAAAACATGCCTGGCGTACTTCCATTTCAGTTTCTTCACAAAATATCGTATGTCTGTCATATTAGATTTTTTTCCTTTAAAATTTGGTTTATAATTTTGCCCCCCCCCCCCGCCTAACACCGAAAATGTTCCTTTTCACTCTTTGTGTACTACTAAAGTTCTGTGTGCCACCCTTTATCGGGCCCAAGTCTGGGCCCCGTGCGAAAGAACCGATCGCGTGCAGCTTTCCCATATTTTTGTTTTTAAATTATTGCAAACATTTTCTTTAAAAATTGATTTTAGTGCTCAGTACTCTTGTCACTTACCCCCCCCCCCCCCAGCTGGACCCTTACGTAATTAATGAACGACGTCTTAGGCGCGAAAATGGCCTGAAAAAAGTCATACAAAAGTCATACAAGGGTCGTACTATTGGAAAATTCGTGTTTGGTAGACACCCTTATATGAGATTTCTGCCCAAAATACGTGATCTTATCTGAAAAACGAATTTTTTTTTCAACTTTCCGCTGATCAAGATGAAATTTTGCCTTTCAACCTGTGGGCAAATTTAGCGTTAAAGAAAATGACTTATAATTTCTTTTTGGGCATTCTTATTCGCCTTCAACCGTCATCCTGTTAATGCAAGCCCCGCAGTACCTGCATTCCCAATTTTAAGTCTCTTAATTTTATGCTGCAGAATGACTAAGTTCTGGAAAATCCCTAACCTATGAACCACTGGCACGTTACCTCGGTGATGTGAAGCATAGTTATGAAAATGATCTCATTAATATCATGATATCATACCGCGATATAGTATCTTTTATTCCAAAATTATGTTAACGATATGAGTAAATTTTTTCAATGATAGTAATATCATTTTGGTTCGCGATATAATTCATCCCTGATTATAACTCAGAGTCGACTCGTACTGAAAATTTTTGAAATGAATCGATTCGTGAATATTTTTTTCTATAAGTAGTTGATGAGGCGTCTTGAATGGACTGATGAGTTGGTATCTCATCTGCCCATATTGACGTTGAGTTCGGTTACAGCTTCCATCTGTGCCTGAATTGACTGACACCAAAATGAATCATGTTCGTCTCTGTGTACGGCTCGATTTATCCTGTAGGTTGGATTATCAGATTATAACCAGTCTTAGATTTGTACAGGGGGGGGGGAATGCTCCAGAGAATTCAGCCGGGAAAGGGCGCTCATTAAAATGAGGTGAAGAAGAAAAGAAGTGGAAAAAAATGGGAAGGAAGAAAACGTTCTTTGTTCTGTCTGGTTGGCTGAGTGGATAGCGCGCTAGTCTCAGAATCCGAAGGTCCCGGGGTTCAAGCTCACTTAGCAACTCGCTACATTTCGACCTTGGCCGGTTTTTCGGCAAAAAGTGAAGAGGGCTAAGACAGCCTTAATAGCCTCCCCGACGTCTCTGAGGTAATGCTCGAAAGGGCGGATGTCAGGGCTCGGGTTGAGCAAAAGAAATTAGAAAAGAGGACTGTCTTCTGTTTAGAAGATTTGTTCATTAATTTCTCTCTAGGGAGTTCGTTTTTCTTTATTTCCTTTTCAGTGATAAAGAGAATTCTCTCAAAGCTTGTTATATCAGGAGTGATAAATGAGTTCGAACACTCTTGAGCGAGAAGAGTCTTACCTATCTTGAGCTGTATAGTATTCAAGTCCTGAATTAGTCTGAAAAAGTATTAGAAGTGCTTTAAATAAGGCTGAATGGATTCTGAAGAGGAATAAGTAAACCAAGAAGTCTTGAAAAGTTTTGAATGAGCCCTGAAGAGTCTTTGCTAGCCTTGAAGTAGTGTTCAAGAGACTTGTATAAGTCTGTGAGGGTCTTCAAGCCCCTTAAACAAGTTTGGATGAATCTTGAAGGGACATAAGCTCAACATGAGTTCTAAATTTGTGTTAGACGCCTTGAATGAGTCTGAAATGGTCTTGAAGTGCCTCAAAGGAGGCTGTCTGAATCTTAGAGAGGCCTAAATTTGCCAATTCTCCTGAAAAGAATTTTAAGAAGTCTTCAGTGAAACTTGAAGACTAACCATAAATTCGAATCAAAGAGTCTTGGAAGTGCTCCAAACAAGGTTGAACGAGCCTTAGAAAGACCTAAATGAGCTGGAAGTATCTGAAGAATTCTAAATGAGCTTGGAAGATCCTAGCCAGCCTCAAATTCGCGTCAAAGAGATTGATCAAGTCTGAAAGAATCCAAAAACGCCTTGAACAAGGTTAAATGAATATTAGAAAGGCCTAAATAAGATGAAAAGATTCTCAAAGAGTCTTGAATGAGCCATGAAGAGTCTTAGGTAGCCTTGATCTAGAATCAAAGGGTATTAAAAAAGTTCATGATTCTCTTGAAGCGCCTTAAATAAGATCTGATAAATCTTGATGGGGCCTAAATAAGTTCAGAAGTGTTCTGAAAAATCTTGAATAAAGTTTGAAGAATCATATATGAAGTTTCCAAAGTTGGTAGCCCTGCGTACTGAAAAGGTGATCATGTACAATTTTCCATAAGATTACAGCAACTTTAAAGTCTTTAAATCAATTAGAAATTGATTTAAAGAAAAATCTCGTCCTACATTTTATTGTATTGTTACTAAACAATAGAATTACAGTCAAGGCAAGTAGGTGGAATACTTGTGGGCCGTCTTTTGCCGTCCAAGGATAGCAGTATTTCCGTTTAAAATTATCCATGATCACCCTTTCAGTTTCACCCGCGCAGGTGATTTTGTAGCGCTCTCTAGTGCAGGTTTTATCGCCTATCTAGTTTTGAACTTGTATCAAAGAGTATTGAATAAGTATGATTAGGTCTTAAAGCAACTTAAACAGAGCTAGATGAGTCCTGAAGAGCTCTAAATAAGCCAATAAGCCTGGAACAATTTTAAAAGTCTTGAATGAGCCCTGAAGACTGAGCTAGCCTTGAACTAGGGTCAAAGAGTCTTGCATACGTTTGGAAGAGTCCTGAAAACCCGTTAAAAATCATTGAGTTTGTCTTAACGAGGCCTGAATAAGCTCAGAAGAGTCCAGAGTTTTGCCTGAGCCCTGAAGATTCTGAGTTAGCCTTGAACCAGGGTCATAATTTTTAAAACTTGTAGGAGAGTCCTGAAGCGCCTTAAATAAAGTTGAATGGGTCTTAACGAGGCCTAAGTAAGCTTGGAAGAGTTACAGTGAATCTTGAATGTGCCCTGAAAAGTCGTATTCAACATTGAACCTGGTTCAAAAAGTTTTGAATGGGTCTTGAAACGCTTTAAACAAGCTAGATGAGTCTTGAAGAGTTCTGAATGAAGAGTCTCACAGTGTAGTAAATAAGCGTTAGAGAGTTGTAGTTGAAGTTTTGAGTAAGTCTGGGAGCCTTAGAATACCTGGAACAAGGGTGAAATGTGGCTTAGAGAGATTTAAGGGTCTCCGAGATTTTTATATGAGCATTGAATGTGCATAGGGCGTCCTGAACGGGCTTTACAGAATCTTAATCAAGTCCAGATGGGTCTCAATGAGAATCGATCAAGACTTGAAGAATCTTAATTAGGTCTGAAAGCCACTAGAGGGTTAATGTGTCTTGAATGAGACTGGAAAGTAAGTGAAAATTTTTAATCGACCCGGAAGATTCAGGCTTAAACAATTCTATTGTCGTGAATGAGTATCTATGATACTTTAATGCGTTTTGAGCTAGTCGGGAAGAATCTTATAGAGTCTCTTCAAAATCGTCACGACTTCGAATCCAAGCAGGGTCATAGTGAGTCGCGTCAGTTTTAATCAAAACTATGCAAGTCATAATGAGTTAATGAGTCTTCATCAAGTCCAGAGAAGTCATCTTGAATTACCTAGTACTAGGACAATATTTAAGCGTTTTGAAGTAGTCTTGAAGAGTGTATACTTTGAGAAGCATCTTATAGAGTATTTATTTCTTGAAATCACTCTACTCAGCCCTGCTCCCTCACTCAATAACAATTCAGTGTCGATGGAAGTATAGACATTGAACTAGTCCGAAGGAGTATTTAAAAATGGTTGCATTTTAATGAGGAGCAACACAAATAAATGTCCTGGAGTGAATCTATCGATGGGGTTGTAAATGCGGTTCAGTGTACCTTTCGGGGACTAGTGGACACTTTGGATATGTAAGCAAGTTCTGAACATATGGTTGGACTTGTCTTGTATCCTGAAACGGGAAATCGTTTGGCTAGAAGATACAGCGAATAGTAATGTTGTCTTAAACATCTGATCCAAGTCAGAATAAATATTAGGTGAGGTGGAGCTAGGCAGGGATGTAAGGGGGTAGGGGGCAACTCATCTCCCTCCTCCTGTAGGAATTTTTGACTCAGCAGTTGGAAAAATTTACCATTTCAGTTGGGCGGAGTTTGGAAAATCTAATAAGTCAAAAGTTTTTTTTTTTTTTTTGTTTTTTTTATACTTGGGAATTGAGTTGTGAAGTTGGGAAAATCCAACAAATCAATAAACTGTTTTTATTCTTTTGCTTTGATACTTGATGCAACAAGTCAAAAGCCCTCCCCCCATTTTCTTTTACTTTTATATGTACTTGGAAATTTTGAGTTGAGTCAGTTGGGACTTTCACATTTTTACCCCTCCCTCCAGAAAAACTCTTCGGTACGTCCCTGGAGCTAGGAGAAGAGAGTGATAGTCCCATTCAGAATGAACTCTACCCCTTGCAACGAATCACTGTATTCCCTGACCCCTTCCGGAACATGTGATTTTTTCTCAGTATTTTTCTTCTCCTCCTGTGATTGCGTCGCTTGTTAATTTTGCAAATGTATAATAATTTGACCTCAGAATCCTTTGCAAAATGGCGACATTTCAGGCGGAAAGGCTTTTTTCAACTTTTTGGTCTTACAAAGCAGCGTTGCCCTACCTATGGGGATAAGAACGTACCACCGTGCCTTGTAATTTTGATATTCTCAATCTTGCTCTCTGATTATTTTTAAATAATAATGAGAAACTGTACACATATTTTATATTGTGGTTCTTTTCATGGTTATTTCTTGTGTTGTTTACTTATTATTTTAAAATTTAGACCGTAGTTAGGGTAATCCTGCATTTCGTCGTTTCCTCTAACGCTTTTTACTTGAGTAGCTTCCTTCCTCCAGATATCTCCGCTTGACCGTTCAAAAAATTTACACTTCATCTCTGAGCCATTTTTCACGTTTTTCTCGTCGTATTTTCTGCAAGACTTGGATGCTGTGACTGATTCATGTAGACGTGTCGAAAAAGAAAAAGATATATTTACAGATGTAGGATTGAAAGCAGAAGGAGCTCTTTCGAACGGTAAACCGGTTGAAATGAAGTTCACATTTCTGACGTAACGTGCAAATTGATTAACTGGTTTGCAATTACGTGTCGAGTTGTTATTTAAAATTTTGTATTGAAAATTTTTTCGGCACTAATAAAAATTCTTTTTACAAGGTAAACAAAATGTATACCTGTGTACTGCGTGTACAACCTCGGGCAGTTCATTCGCATTACGCGCAGACCGCCTCGAGATGAAACATTGTCACGGTTTATTCCAGCGATATTATGTTTTATTGTTCAATTGCTCCTATACACCATTTTACATTGAATGTCTCAATTTTCATCGGCCTGTAGCTGTCTGCTTTTACTTGTGTTAGATTTATACAATTGCTTCTTGAAACTTCGGAGACCTACTCATATATGTATACTAGTGTACTCGTTGATCTGTGATGTGTCCATAGTTGTTACACTAACTCTTCATATTGTGTGTTTTCAGATTGGTAGATCCTCAGAAGCTCCTATAGATTTTGTAGTACTGGATACGATAGCGGGTGATAAGAATAAAACGGACAATAAAGTATTAGCAAGTACAATATCACGGTTCGCGTGTCGCATTCTGTGTGATAGAAATAATCCATCCATTGCTCGTATATACGCCGCTGGGTTCGATTCATCGAAAAATATATTCCTCGGGGTAAGTTTTCAGTTGGTATAGATTTGACTTCAGTAACCTTATTTTGCCCGAGTAATGAGGTAGCGTACCTGTTAGAGTGCCCGTTATTTCAGAAATGTGGGAAATTGGACTGGACCCGCCTCCTTCATCCTTTCTATAAGATGTAAAACTACTGCCTAGTTTTTTCCAGATATTTTGAAAACGTTAACAGGACTCCCATCGGTCGTAATGGGATTTACATCAAGATTTCAGATAACGGCTTCTTGCCTTAGAACACCTCCGTCAAGACCGATAAGGCTAACATGTCTCAAAATAAGTCAAAATTTCAAAACTTTTTGACAAAAAAAAATATTTCTGCGTTCAAAATTAGATTTTTAGGAAACTTTTGGGGTGCGGTATGAAGAACTGAAAATTGAAAACATTCTGATTAATCCAGAAATGTTGGTTTTTGATCTTGCATTTTTTCTCCATTTTTGGTCTTCGGTACAGCAGAGGATTACCTGAGGAATAATTCAAGTCTCAACAAAGCCACTTTGTTCAATCTACTTTGTCTAAATGAAAAAAATGGTTCATGTCCCTCAGATCAATATTATGAGCACTTCGTGCTGTCATCCTGTCTACGTCTCGACATTTTCCAGCAGTCGATGTTGAGTGGTTATGTAACATAATTTTCCAAAGGATAAGGAGATTGTAATTCAAATTGAATCGGTTGAAACCAAAAGAGGTCAAGTCCACTTTTGTCGTTTTTGCTATTTTCACGGTTTATGGGGTATTGGAGTATCGTGGATCTGCTGGTGTAGTCGAAATTTCGTGAAACAGCTGGGAAAGTGCTTTTTGGCAACATAACTTTCTATGAATTTTTTGTAATAAAATATTTTCCAGAAATGGTTTGAAAATGGTGTATTTTAGTGTAAAGAATGGAAATAAATAAAAAATCCCGACCCTCCTCCCTCTTTTTGCATTTTTATGCCTAAAAAGTGCTATTTTCAAAAACGAAATCTTTCCAATACAGCTTCAGAACTTTTTTTCTTACAAACAGGGATTTTGCTCGATTGGAATGGGATCAAGACTAAAGTGATCCCTTTATGTCTAGCTATAAAAGTGGGGGGGGCTATTTCGAGCCGTAAGACTGCAAAAACATCGTTCAGAACCAAAAGGGGTTAAGTCCAAAAACTTTGAGCCCCCCCCCCCCAGCTCCGGCCCATCAAAATTTTATTCGACGGGAGCGGGCTTAAAAGTGGTCTCTTGTGACCCTTTACCACTCTGAAAGACGTATTCCACGATTTTCAAATTTTCGAATAAAACAGTTTTTTTCGCTTCCTGAAAAGTGCGATTTTTGGACTTGACTCTTTTTGGTTCTAACCGATTAAATTTTAAGATCGAATCTGATGTTGGAAAGTATATGAAACTTGACTTTCAGTTGGGGGGGGGGGTGGAGAAGAAAAATTTGCCGACAATATTTTTTGAAAACTAAAAGTTCACCGACAAAATTCTTTTAAAAATTGAAAATTTGCCATACCTAGTCTGGGAGGGTAAGCTGGAAGGATGTTAGGAATACTTGAGAGGGACGCAGCTTCCTTTACACATTAAAGTGGTCTTTATTTACTTTTGATGATAATTTTTTCTGAATTTCCTCTGATCCGTCCCCTAAATTAGTTCTAATGAAATAAAAAAAAAAAACGCTTCAAAGTTTCAGGTCGATTGGGAATCCGTGCCACAAGCTCCCTTTCGTTCTTACGGGAAAAACACATGGAGTTTCAACTTTTGTTGCAGACTAAATTTCCCTCTTATATTCACCGGAACCAAAGCCGGTAAATCAAACAATAGAACATTTGCTATCGGATTCAGCTTGTGACATTGAAAAATAAGTCTTTTGCTTTCAACTTTTAGATTAATAAAATGTTCTACTTTCTCAAATTTCCGGCTCGAGATCAAACAGAGAATCTAGTAAAAACAGAATAGTCATTGAAATTCGAAAGTCAACGTTTGCTACCGACTTTCAGATTTTCGAAATGTCTTCCACGTTTCAGCTTTGTTTCGACCTTTCAGATAACGTTCGATACTCAGCTTGAAAATTCGATTTTTTACTGACTAGTCTCTGACAGGAGTCCAGCGTACTCCATTTTCAGAAACGAAATTTGACTTTCAGTTCGGGCGGTGAAGAAGAATAATTTGCTGACAATTTTTTTTTTTTCAATTTAAAAGTTACCGAGTTTTAACTGAAATATTTTTTGATTGAAAAAAATAAGTTGATAAACGAACAAACATTCATACAAAATGAAAAATTCAAGTGAACAGTTTCAAAATTATTTGGGGGTTGTTTCAACCTCCCACACCCCTATAGTTTGTCTCTGTCCAAAACCACTTTCATCCCTTTATTTAGATCCATACTTGACCAAATAACGACTTACGGGCCATTTGTGAGAAAACTGTAAATGAGGGGAGTTACAACTCTAAATCAACACTAAATCATTTGTATTTTTTTTTTGGGGGACCTCACATTTTGCGTCAGCTGTACTTTTTGGATTTCATGTTTTTCTATTCTCAGTTTCAAAATGTGAATTTGTGATAAATTATGTTTCTGAAAATGTTCGAACATTCATATACCTGTGAGAACATTTGTGGTGAGCGCCTCATCATTGTGTTTATTCTGTGCAATGGACAGTTTGTTGAAAATTTTCTAAATAGGGCCGTAAGTTAGTTTTGAATTTAAAGTTTGTATTGCTAGAAATTAAGTCTATGAAAAAAAAAAATTTCTTTCTTTCAAAAGTCTTAACTATATTTTTGGGCGATACTGAATTTTTTCAACTTGTTAGTCTTGTATACCCTAATCTCAAAAATCTCTCGAAATTCCAATGTTGAACTTGGGAACCAGTTTTTTCATTGAAAATGTTGGAAATTTAGTCTATTTCTGAGACACAATCGTGGTAAGCGTCTGTACAAATGATGCAGAATAGGCAGACATTCAGGGTGTCTACCGGTCCAGGAAGTTCCGGAAACCCCGAGAAAGTCCCGGAGGTTAAAATTACGTTCTGAAACCCTAGAAAAGTCCCGGAATTCATTTAACTATTGCATAAGGTCCCGGAATTGTGTACAAATGCTGAACACAATTTTTCCCCGAAGGCTTGGACTGTTTCCCCGATACATGGAGACTGCTTTGTGCATAGTCCAGATCGATAACTATCACCCTTCAAATACACGCACGCACTATAAATTAGAAGAATAAGGTAACACTGTTGTGTGTATTGAGAAAGAAATGGTATTTTTGTGCACCCAAATTTTTCCCGGAAGTGTCTCACAAAGTCCTGGAAAAGTCCCGGAATTCCAAAACTGAATTCTGGTAGACACTCTGTCTGTGTTTTTGGGCGAAACTGAATTTTTTCAACTCTTTAGTCTTGTACACCCTAACTTCAAAAATCTCCCGAAATTCCAATTTCGAACTTGGGAACCAATTTTTTCATTGAAAATGTTTGAAATTTAGTGTATTTCTGAGACCCAATCGTAGTACGTGTCTGTGCGAATTATGCAGAGTAGGCGGACATTGCCATTTTAAAAGTTCTTGCTAGCATCTGCACATCCTTGTGACTCACCTGATGTGAGTATGTCGAATGTACGTCTCTGATGGGGACTCGGGATGAGCCTCGATTTCTTCCTGCCTGTACTTCTGTATGTCTGCCTAAGTGCTTTTGTCTGTCTACCGAGTTACGTCAGGGCGAAATTGACCAGAAATTATCCTTTCTTTGACCCAAGAGGAAATCCCTCCACCTGCTTTTGATTCTTTTCCATAATTTGATTTTATAACAGCCAACTTATTGCAATGGGACATAACTCGGCTCCGTTTTTCAGTGCCAACAAATTAGTGAGCAGGTTCCTTCAGTCCGATTTCAACATTCTTTGGCGATAGTGTTCGTTATAGCCGAGAGACTCCACAAATATTACATAATACTAATAACAAAATGGGATAAATAATAATTTCTTTGTCTCTCATGTGGTTATAATCTTTGAAATTGCTGATGAGTTTGTTCTTATCTGTAACACCTACGTAATATGTGTTATCTAGGTTGATCTTTTGTACTTCGTGGATGTTCTAATTCGGCGTCATATGCTTAAATAGTAGCCGACACGTTACGGTTGGGTGGTATAATTGGCGTGAGTTTTAGAGGTGAGATCATGTATGCCTCATTCTGTGTTATACTTGAAACGTGCAATATGCGAAATGTTGTCTCTGCGATAAAAGTATACCGCTGAGACAAAGGTATTAACAATTTCCAAATCATAATATAACCGCATAAGTATTCAATTGTGTTAGTAGGCCTAGTGGCCCAGATTGGATGACCGAACGAAAACACGGTTTGCATGATAAGCAGGATTTTACGGGAAATTGACCAAGGAGATCGCCTGATTAGATCCAAGAGGTACTCCTGCGAAGGCTATTGGGAATCTAGAATGTGTAAAGATTGAATAGTTTGTATCCGCTTCCCTCTCCTCCAGTATTGGGATCATTTTTATTCCCTGAAATTGTGATATAATAAATAGATGCGCAAGATAGACTTAAAAGAGTTTTGAACGAGTTGTGCTACTCTTATTGTTACTGAAATAATTGAAAATACCATCCAAAGTGTTCCATTAATCTTTCTCGACTTACAGGATTCTTGCCTGAATGAGAATTTTTGGTAGATTTTTGACGTTCATCTCGATGCCATTTAGTTTATCTCTTTAATGACGGGGTTGGAGGATGCTGTCCTCAAGACTAGCTAAACCGTACTAGTGCTCGTTAAAGAAAATATGAGATTTGCGAAACTTGGTTGCTATTGGGATATGGAACGAAATGTAGGAGCGCTAATGTGCACTTCCTGATGAAAGGTTGAGTGATCACAGACGGAAATAAGATTGCCGTAAATGGGAAATACGGGTTTTTCAAAAAATCATTATAAAATTAAGAAATGACGGACATGCTTCAAATTTGAACTGTAGGGAGCTACATATTCTAACTTACAATTAAAAATTCAATATGTCAGGTAACAAAATTAATAGAAGTGCGGCGAAGTAAAACATGAGAGGTACGTTATCAGTTGCCGGTCCGGCCCCCGTGACCTATTTATTTTTTCTCCATTGAAGGTTCACAAAACATCCACTAGATGTCAGCCACTTTGATTCCAAGTCCCAATAAGGGTGTTCAGAACTCGTTGAAGACTCACTAAGACTGTTCGAAATTCGTTCTTGAATCTATGAGTTTTTCCTCATAACTTTCTTTTTTTTCTTAAATGATAAGCGAAAAAATTAAATCCCTGCGGTGTAACTCAGCAAAAAAACAACAACAACAACCATAATGTGCTTGTTGCTAATTCTTATTTGTGCTTACTTGAATTCCTATTCATGCCTTCATTGAGATGGCGAACTTCAACAAAGCTAGTAATTTACAGTGATCTATCTTGATGAAAAAGAACCCATGGAAAGGTACTACCTCACCTTTGAGTCCTTTCTGCTGGTTACTGTCTTGTTGCAACTTTGAACTTTTGTTACTCTTTTCTACTGCCTTGTGCATGAAAGTAACGATACCTAAAGGTGTATTTAATTATCAATGCCTATAAAAACAGTTCTTATAAATCTTGTAATCAAATACATCATATGGGAGATGTGGCCAGTTAAAAATTTATATCCCCTCCCCCTGTTTGACCAAATTTAACCTAAAGTTATTGGCTTCTTCTCTTATTGCTCCACTATCAGTAACATTTTGTTTATTTTTACTCATGATACACGAGTATTCTATTAATCATCAGCTGTTCAGAAATACCAAAATCTCATACCCCTAACCTGCTTTCATTTTGCTGTCAGTTGTGTTGTGAACATATTTCTTTCACATGGAAACACACTAAAAACATAATCTTAACCCGTTCAATTATGAAACAATATGTAATAACCACCCTCTAATACAGGATTCTAAAATTGAAATGCTTGAACACATTACACAAACAAAAATATGCAATTTTCAGGTTGTTTTGACGTATCATATACAAAAAATCAGCGCAAAACTTTAAATGCGACCTTCTCTAACCATGTTTTTTAAACATTCAACTTGAAATTGTTGTAACTCCGTCAATTTTGAAAATTGAACGCTTCACTAGGTCTTAGTTCAAAGAAAATGTTCTTTAGTTTTAGGAACTGGACTGAACTCAAAATTGACTTGACTGACAAAATTGACCATACAAAATGCCACATACTGGAGGTCAGATCCTGGCTAAACTGAAAAAAGAAGTCCCTCTAGTCACTGATGCGATGCTCAAAAGGGTAGTTACTAGGGCCAGGGGTATGCTGTCTGGGGAGCCAGTTTGGCATGTGTGCATTGCTATATGCTCCACCAAACAAAACTGAAAAAAAAAAGAACATTTATATCTTTTTATGTGGGAAGCAAAGTGACTGTAACATTCTGTAGATTACTTAGTGGTTAGAAAAACCCAAAATATTGATTTATTATACAGTAAAATCTCTGTATAATGGACACCCACGGGACCATAAATTTTGTTCACTATTAGGAAAAAAATCACGTCTCAGTTATAAAACTTCACAATGTTCACTTTTTCTTTTAATGTCAAATGTACTTGAATCGGAGCCATAGTTTAAAAACAACTGACTACAGTACTGTTCAATGAAGAAGATATTATGTATGAAGATGAAAGAAATGTACAGATTCCTGCCCCTCCACCCACCAATTTGTATAGAATCATGTTTTTATAGGTGAGTGTAGAGCATGTACACACTCAGTTGTCTATTACTGAGAAATTATTCGGGGCTACAGGGACTGGTTTTTAGTGTCCATTGTCCGTTACAGGAGGGTCTGCTATTTGGAGGTTTTCAATGCATTAATTTAAATGGAGTTTGGCAGGGACCATACATATTTTGTCTGTAATGGGAGGTATCCGTTAGTGAAGGTTTTACAGGAGTCCTTGGATCAAGAAAGCTCCAACTTTGTTGTAGGAAAAATCCGAACTAATTCCAATAAGTAAATTATACTATGCTAATTCATTATCCATCAACTCGCATGCCACTTCTTGTTGTTTATGTACAATACAAAGTTGAATGTTTCCAATATGTACTTTTAAAAAATGCCACATTCACCTGATGTTTGTATATAACACCTGGTGAAATGTAGTAATCCAAGAGTAATTATTATTCATTTGAAACTAGTATTTGGGAAAGGGGCAAAGAGCTACAGTGATACTGAAGCCTGAATTTCATTTGAACACGTTGCAAACTTGAGTGAAGTTCCATTGTTGTTTTCAGTTGCGAGAAATACACCTACACGGAAGAAAGCCTTCCGGCTATTACCGGCTCAGGCATAGTAGGAGTTTTAACCGCGCAATGCCTGCGCAGTAGGTTACTGCGCAATGTAATGTGTAAAAATGTACGCCACAGGTGTCCTGAAAACAACAATGGAACTTCACTCAAGTTTGCATCGTGTTCAAATGAAATTTAGGCTTCGGTATCACTGTAGCTCTTTTCCCCTTTCCTAAATACTAGTTTCAAATGAATAATGATTACTCTCGGATTACTACATTTCACCAGGTGTTATATATAAACATCAGGTGAATGTGGCATTTTTTAAAAGTACATATTAGAAACATTCAAGATTGTATTGTATTTGAACAACAACAAAAAAATAGCTTTTCGGATAGTGAATTAACGCAGTATAAAGTGCTTATCGAAATTTTGAAATACGAAATTGGAGTTTTTTTCTTCAAAAACCTGAGTTTTTGATATTGCAACTTGAAATTCGTGGAACTGAATGTTGTGTATATGAAAATGATATTTTATGTGCTAACTAAAGGTGAAAGTCGCATGTTTCAATTTATTTGGAATTGACGCAGTGAATTCTTCAAAACATGGGTAAATATCTGCTAAAGTACCACAGGGGATACCCTCTCATTACCAAAAATTTGAAAAGATCAGAGGACGCAAATTCCAAAATGACCCCCGTTGATACATAACTAGTGACATCTAATTCTCTGCAATATGTCTGTAAATTGGAAACAGGAGCAATGGAAACTGCGTGTTGCTCTTCAAGCACTTGCATGTACATATACCTGTATGTTTTACGCCGCAACTGTAATATTATTTTCAGTTCGAGTGCAAGTGTATTAATGTCTTCGGCCTTGCCTGACGTGAATTTTCTCAATTATGGTGTAAACATACAAAGATAGGACGAAATATATTAGACGCTGGTTATAGGCACCGTGCTGGGATTGAAAATTTCGATCTGCGTATTATAATATAAATTACTGTGTGACCATCGACCGGTCCGACCCTACTCGCAATTATCGGTGCGATGAATTACCAGTACGCGTGCGTGTGTTGTACATTCATAATCTTACCTATCAATGTGTGAGCTCTCATACAGACTTAATAGGATGGTGTGAGTATATCGCTGTATAGGAATATATAACAAGAATACATAAATACGTTCGACTGTATACACACGGACGCCGTATATTTCATCCTGTAATCGGAATTTAATTTTCACTGGACTAGCTCGTTCGAGAAGCGAATTATAGTTATTTGTGGAAGATGGCTAGAGGGAGCCAGGGTGTGTGTAGAAACAATCGACGAGAAAAACCAAAAAAAAAAAAAAAAGAAGAAAGAAAGAAAAACAAACGGTACCATGTATGTTGGATTTTGACGCCGCTGGCTATGTCAGCTCTAGGCTACCTTTTTTGGGTTCTTTCGCAAGGCCCGATGTAAGAACCAGCGCCTCAGTGAAGCCAAACAACCGAATGCGTAAAAGCAGCTCCGGCTCGGCTCTTTTGAAAAATTATTTTTATTAATGAATCGAAATTACGTCTATTACCGTCGTCATTGAATGATTGCGTTTTGTGTTGGTATTGTGCGTAATTATAAAATCTGGTATAGTCGACTGAAAAATCGATTTCTCGCCTTTTTTGAGACACCAAAACAACGCTGACCGACAATGCGGCGTAAATCTCGCCGTCCCTACTCGGCGATGGGAATACTGTTGACTTTTTTGAGCACGTGTTGCGATTAGCAAGGCTTCAATCCG
Organism: Acanthococcus lagerstroemiae; assembly: GCA_031841125.1. Taxonomy (NCBI): domain Eukaryota; kingdom Metazoa; phylum Arthropoda; class Insecta; order Hemiptera; family Eriococcidae; genus Acanthococcus; species Acanthococcus lagerstroemiae. The sequence goes on along the minus strand of CM063114.1, from coordinate 45,551,532 downwards.
GCACGTTGGAAGGGTGAGAGCAAGGACGAATAATTTTACGAGGTCGGTTTGCAGAACGACGAATGGTATCCGTTTCTATACGTCAGGTGTAGTGTCATAACTGTTCGTTACGAAAATCAAATCAGTAGAATTGGTGCAGGGAAAGGGGTAATTTCACTTCATCCAGTTCCACGAATGTACGAGATTTCAGTCTCTTGACTTAAGCCAGCCTCATAGTCTCGGAGCGAGCAGTCATGAGCATTGCCCAACTGAGCTGATGGTTTGCCATCTGGAACATATTCGTTGCCGAAAGTCTGCGGGTTGTTAGGGGTTTTGCACGAGAAGGGTTTTGGCCGGACCGCAGCGAGAGCGTGGGCATTTGAAATTGAAGAGACGAAACAGTAGAAAAAGCGAATGTATTGATTCTTGATTGACCGATAGAGTGAACAGATCTGCACTATGCTAAACGTAAACTGTAACTGAACTAAACTGAATGAAAACTGTACTGATGTCCTACCGGGTCGATCAAGGTAGAAAAAAGGAGAAGAAGAAGAAGAAGGTGCTATTGAAACGGTCATACACTAGATGTACAGGAATGCAGGAGACAAAAGACGTTTGTAAGACGTTTGCATCGTGCTACATAGGAAATAGACAGGTAGGACGATTTATACGAAGGTGTGCATTCACAAGGAGAGGGTTGCCGCAAGTCCAAAAATCGAATTGAGTCGAGCTTTTTTACTGACTATAGAATTAGGCGGTTAGAATTGTTATCTTGTTCAAGTTGCTCCTGCCCCTCCCCTCCCCTATCCCCCGGCAGGGTTCACTCCGCCGTCATCACCTGTCTGCGTCGCCACACGTACCAAGACGAGAAAGTGATGGGTGAAGGAAGGAAGCGCAGGTTAATGTTGGGTGATCGTTGCCTCAGTCGGTAGGCTGTCTCATAGTGGCCTTGACAAGACAGCCGAATTTAAAGCGCAGGGGCGAAATGGGAGCCTGGGCCAGCCTCAAGACGTCCCTCTAGTCACTGATGCGATACTCGAAAGGGTAGTTTCCAGAGCCAGGGGTGTGGCGTCCGGGGAGCCAATTTGGCACGCGTGTATCGCCATACGCTGCACCAGTGGGGACTCCTCCCCCCCCCACTTGGAAAAATTGCCTAGCAGCGAGGCCGACCTGCGTACCAGACGATCACGCCTCTACGACAACGTACCAGAATTAAGAAGGTTGAATTGTTCAAGGTGGGCGGAGAGAATATTCTCAACAAGAGTATGTCAGCGAGCACGAGCATTTCCGAGAATATTCTCTCGAAGAAAATGCAAAAAATGTTCTCAGCATTTTCTTTAATATTTGACCAGTGATTTAGTGATGTCTCGTCTTATTTCTGTTTGCTTCTAGAATATTTCCGCCGTTTATTTCTTGGTGTGTTCGACATAACAGAAGGATAAACTGACAGCAATTGAATATTAGAAATTTTGTCGTATAAGAAAATCGTAAATCAGTTTTGTCACTGGAAGTTCTGGAAATTACTTGAAAGAATGAATTAAATGGCAAAATCACTACGGCCGAACCCATATGGATCGAGAAGTAGTCACTCTTTCCATATGGGTAAAAAAAAAAATTGTACAAAACCAATAAAACAAACCAGAGTAAAAAAGTGAATTTTTTTACTACTTTCACAAAAAAGTACAGTATCAGCTTTGAAAATTTAATCTCGCTCCGTATGGGATTTATAAACTTTGGGATCTTGGACAAAATGAAATAGTGAGAAAATTTGGTCATAACATGTTGTTTTTTTTTAATTCTCATTCGGATACTTATAAATAATGAAGACAGATGAAGGAAAATAAAAAAATTTTAAGACAGAACCGAAAAACATGAACAAGCTCTAATAAATTTTCAATACGCAATTATTGACACATAGTGTGGTGCATGAGAACTCGCACCAATGTAATTTTCCCTATGGTGCGTGTTTGAGATGCACCAGTGTATATTATACGTGTTATATTATACAAGTGGAACATGAAAAGACGCACCAAACATGCAAAACGATGAAACAATTGTCGGAGAGAATCTCCGATGATTTCCGAAGAATTTCATCGAAAATCTTCGGAAAAAATCTCCGTCGATTTCCGAAATCTTCGAGAAGATTCCTTTGATTTCCAAAGATAATTTCCCAGGAACTTTATCGAAAATATTAAGAAAGATTAACGATCGTTTTCGATAAATTTCATTGGACATCATTGAGTAAAACTCCGATGATTTCAGGAGAATTTTGTCTGAAGTATTTAGGGCAAATCTCCAATGATTCCGAAGGATTTTATCGGAAATTATCGAAAAGTATCTCTGTTGATTTTTGAAGGATTTCTCCAGAAAAAAGTTTTGATGATTTCCAGAGATTATCATTGGAAATTTTGGGGATAAATTACCGATTTCCGAAGAATTTCATCAGAAATGTTCGGGGGAAATCTCCGATGGTTTCCTAGGAATTTTATCAGAAATCTTTAAGAATAAATCTCTAATAATTTCCGCAGAATTTCGTCTCTCTGCTCAGAAAAACCTTCCAATGTGTTCCAAAGAATTTCTTCAAAAATCTTCGGGAAAATTTTCCGATACTTTTGATGAATTTCATCGGTAATATTCGGAGAAAAACTCCAATGGTTTTTGAAGAATTTTGTCAGTAATCTTCAGGAAAAATGTCCGATGAACCCCGAAGAATTTCATCAGAGATTTTCAAGAAGAATATCCGATGATTCTTAAGGAATTTCATCGGAAATTTTTGGGGAAAAATTCCGGTAATTTCCGAAGAATTGAGACTATTTTCCACTCATACGATGGGATCGGAGATTTTCCCCGAAGACTTTAGATGAAATTCTTTGAAAATCGTTGGAATTTTTTCTGAAGATTACCGATGAAATTCTCCGAAAACTAGCGGAGATTTTTTGAAGATTTCCAATAAAATTTTTTTGAAATTATGAGAGATTTTTCTGAAATATTTCTCATAAATTTCTTCTGAAATCATGGAAAATTTTCGAGAAAATTTTCCGCTGATTTCCGAAAAATGTCATCAAAGATGTTCGGAAAAAATCTCTGATCCGATCGCATGAGTGAGAAATCGTCTGAATTCTTCGGAAATTACGATGAAATTCCTTAAAAATCATCGGAGATCTTTTTGAAGATTTCTGATGAAGTCTTTCGGAGATCATCAAAGATTTTTCCTGCAGATTTTTGATAAAATTCAAAGAAGTCATCAAAGTCCCCCCCCCAAATATTTTTGATGAAATTCATCAAAAATTATCGAAAAAATGCTCAAAGAATTTAATAAAATTTTTTGGAAAACACTGGAAGTTTCTTCTAATGATTTTCGATGAGGTTCTTCAAAATTTATCGGAAAATTCTTGTTTCCAAAAATGTTTGATAAAATTCCTTGAAAATCATCACTCGAAGATTTCTAATGAAATTATTTAGCCCAGTAAAGTTGTGTTTTGAAAAGGAAAAAAATGTAATTACAGATTTTTCTTCAGGATTGTATAGGTACTGGTCTCCAAAATATGGGGTGAAAATGCGCCACCCCTACCTCGAGTCAGTCCGCATCCACAGAGGGTAACAACCTCCTAATTTCAGTTTTTTCGCTTTATCTCGACAATAACGCGTGATATGAGAAAATATGAAGAGTAATAAATTATTCAACATGAAATTCCCTACAAAAATGGTTTTTTACATTTTCTTCCGAAAACGCATAGTTAATCTGTAATATAACGTTGAAGCTAGAGGTACCACCAAGTGAAGTGTTTTGCGGTTGCATGTTGTTCGGCAGCCGTGATTTCGCTCTTTTTCACCCCCGGTACATGTATTACCGACATTCGAAGACCATTTTTGCAAATCTGTTACTTTCCCTTCCATTGTATTCTACCACTTATGAATTCACACAAATTTAAAGAAAATTACGGCTAAGTGAAAACAGCAATGCATGTAGATTCAAAAATTTATGATTTTAATAAAGTTCGAAATACAGCAGGCCACAAAATTATATTAATTAGGGTGTAATTCAAAACATAAGTCGTCAGTCGGACATCTCATATTTTAAAACGACTGTGGCATACATTCGTAGTAGTTAAGGCAGTTGTACACCTAATTTATAAATAATACAATGTTCCGCGGTGGGCGTAGTAAGCATTTTACAGAAAAATGTATAGAACATTTCTTGTAGAAGATTTTATGTAGAATTATTTTGTACTGCACACTTTTTTCCGTTTCTTGCTTCATTTTCAAGATAAAGCGGGAAAACTGCATTTTGGACGTTGTTGCCCCCTGTGAATGCGGACTGACTCGCGGTAGGGGTTGTGCATTTTCACCCCATATTCTGGAGACCAGTACCCACACAATCGTGAAGAGAAACCTTTGATTGCGTTTTTTCCCCTTCTGACCTTTTTTTTTTGACGCAACTTCACTGGGCTAATTCTTTGATAATCATCCGAGATTTTTCCTGAAAATTTTCGATAAAATTCTTCAAAAATCGTCGAAGTTTTTTCCCAAATATTCCGATGAAATTCTCTAAAAATTATCGGAAAATTTTCCTAAAAATTGTTCTCGAAGATTTCTAATAAAATTCCTTGGAAATCATTAGAGATTGTTCCCGAAGATTGTTCCCAAAGATTTCTGATAAAATACCTTTGAAGTCATCGGAGATTTTCCCCGAAGATTTTCGATGGAAATCTTCGAAAATCATCCGAGATTCTCCCCGAAGAATATTAATTTCATCGTTTTGCACATTTAGTGCGTATTCTTATGGTCCACCTGTATAAGCACCATTGCGCAAATTACATTGGTACGAATTCTCATGCACCACACTGTATGCACCCATTGGTAGAATAATAGTGGTGACACTGGACTGTGTGTAGAAATTCCTGTAAATTGGTGAGTATAAAGATTTTGACGAAATGACAAAACAAAATGACACTATTTTGTCATGACAAAACAACGCCATGAAAAGACAAAACTCATGATATAATAATTAAAAAAATGAAATGCTCGTTTGACAAAACAACAAAATGACGATTACTCGTTTGATCGAACATCACTGGTTTCTTGTAGCATCTAATGAGTGTGCTTATGAAAGTTTTTGAGATTGGGTTGTGCCACAGAAATAAATACATCGGAGCTTACACTTCTTCATATGCGAAATTTTTCAATAATTCGTGAAGTCTCACGAAATGTCGTCAAAAAATGGCAACACTCGTGCTGTTAAACAGCGTAAAAAATATTGGCCAAATGAAGAATAATGGGGATCATGAAAACCATCTGAGAGAAACGTTTCGAAAACGCAATTAGTCGATATTCTTTGACTGTAGAGGAAGCACAAAACTGTACAGATCCAGTTTTGATTTTTCTTCCTTTCGATTTTTGATACTACGGCTACCCATCCATCAACACACGCGTTCACACATAACAGAAACCAGTTGTTATTGTTTGTCTGCACATAAAAATGTATCAAAATATGAAATAACTGAGTACACGCATTATTACCAATCAAACTTCCAATTTAGTGTACAAGTTTACCTACCCATTCGAAAGAAACATGTATCTACCCAACACTATGTAGATATCTGTACCTGTGGTTACAACAAGAGATACCTGTGTAAAATGGTCTCACCACAACAGGTTTCAGTTGATTCAGTTGAATAATGATCATAATTGAGATTTTCCATTCGTAAGTGTTTAAGGTTGCTGAATTCAGTTTTACGAGTGCGTTATAGATCCAATATCGCGGTACGCCACCAAAGGGGGCAAAAGTCAGAAAATAGTTCTATTTTGCATGAAGTTAATCCGCATACCGAACAGTTTATCACTAGAAAAACAAACGCAATCCTTTGTCAGACGTTTTTCAATTATTAATCGACGATGAATTTTGTGTGTGTTGCAGGAAAAAGCCACGAAATGGGAAACAGGTCTCGATATGGACGGTCTGACCACAAACGGCGTGTTAATTATGCATCCGAGCGGCAATTTTAGCGACGGGACCGCCACTCCCGGCTTTTGGCGCGAAGTCTCCATCGGCGGCGCTATTTATAGTTTAAGAGTTTCACGTTCGGCTCCGGTCAAAGGAAGTGCAGTACGTTTCTTGGCCTTTCCGAAATGTTAACGTGAATTCTTGGTTACTATGCGACGATGGAATCATTAATTCTAACGTGCGATTTTAACAGGTTGAAGGTGTGAATAACGTCCTTCAAGACGGCACGTTAATTGATCTCTGCGGAGCAACGTTATTGTGGAGGACTGCCGAAGGACTCAAGAAGTCTCCGGTACGTGTATTTATATGAACCAGAGGCACTTGTGCTCCACGAGGGGGAAAAGAGCACTCTTCTGGAAGGGTTCGGAAAAACGATGTGTGAAGAAAAGAATGAAAGGAGAGCGTAACGGAAATTAAGGCAAGGATGGAATCTAAGTCATAAATCCAGAGAATCTTAAAGCGTTTGAACGGACAGATTTATAAGAGTGTTAACAAAAGTCCTAGTAAGTTTTAAGATAGTATTGAAGAGTCTTGAAAGTCTTGAACAAGTATTACAGAGTATGCGACAAGTTTGTAAGAGTATTCAAGTGTCTTAAAAAGGCTTAGAAAGATCTTGAAGGATCTCAAACTTGTGTATAGCAATATAAAATAGTGAAAGATATGTCTGGAAGAGTCTTAAAGAATTCTAAACAAGTCTAGAAGATCTCAAAATTGCCTGAAAAAATCTTGAAAGCGTTATAGTGAGTTCTTAAAGAGTGTTAATTAAGCCCGGAAACGTCTGAGGGTGTTCCTAGTGGACAAGTTTAAGTCTTAGGAAGTTTGTGGGTTTTTCTGATTCCTTGAATAAGTCTTGAAAAGTGTTAACGAGTCTTAAAACTATGTTGGACAAATCGTTAAAAAAAAAAAAGTGTATGGCCAATGAAACGGTCAGAAGGAAAAGGAGAAGTTCTAAAAAATTCGACGGTAGCTAGAAGAACTGTCAAAATAAATTTTGAATGTCTGGAAATGCCTTAAAAATTTTGTACAGATCTGGATGAGTGGGAACCAGCTTCAAAGAGCTAAACGAGTTCTTTCAGAATCCTTGAAAAATCCTGTACCTTCATGAGTCTTGAGGAATCTAGATAGTCCGAGAAAATTCCTAAACAGTTTATATTAATCTGAATAAATTTTATTGCGTCTTCAACAAGTTTGTAAGGTCGTTATAGAGACTCAAAAAATCCTTGACAAGTCTGAAAAAGTGTAAATAATTTTTGAAATGTCTTTTGCTGTCTCAAAAAGAAGAAAAAATGGTAGTAATGCTAAACAAGTTTGGAAGAGTCGTAATCCGTTTCAAACAGGTCTGGAACAGTTTTAAAGAGTCCTGTGTAGGTCTGAAAATATTCGAGGAACTTTGAATCGGACGAGAAAGGTCTTACGCAACTCTTGGCAAATCCTAAACAAGCCTGAAAACGTCCTTAAAAAAGTTTAGGAGAATCTTAATGAATCGTAAAAAGGTCAGAGGAAGGGAGGGGCACAGGGAATCTGACTTCTGGCTAGAAGAATCTTCAAGATTCTTGAAAAAGTCTAGAAGAGTCTGAAGAAGAATAATTCTGGAAACAACTTAAAATGCATTTAGAGAGAAATCTTGAATATTTTTACTCAAGGCTGGTACAGTTATAAAATGTTGAGATGCCTAAATAAGTTTAAATGATTTCTAGAAAGTTCTGAAAGAGTCTAAGGGAATCTTGAAAAGAGTCTTGATCATGTTTAAAAGAGTCCTGAAGAATTCCAAAGTGTCTTAAAGAGTCTTATGTGAGTACAAGAAAAGCTTAAAATGTGAATAGTGTGGCAGGGTTGGTAGTTGTAAACTTAAGGTGTCTTAAATCTAGAAAGTTCTGCAAGCGTCTGAGGGAATCTTCAAAAGAGTCTCGATTATGTTTAAAAGAGTCCTGAAGAAATCCAAAGTGTCTTGAAGAGTCGTATGCGAGTCTAAGAAAAGCTTAAAATCTGAATAGTGTGGCAGTGTTTCATATGAGGAAGTTGGATGGAGTTCCAAACGGTTTTAAATAATCATAACAATCCTTAATTACTTCAAAGTCCTGAAAGAGTCTGAGAGAATTTTCAAAAGAATCTTGACCATGTCTGAAAGAACCCTGAAGAATTCCCAAGTGTCTTAAAGAGTTTTATGCGAGTTCAAGAAAAGCTTAAAATGTGAATAGTGTGGCAAGGTTCATAATGAGAAAATCCAATGGAGTTCCAAACGGGTTTTAAATGATTGTAACAAATCTTGAATTAGTTCAAAGTCCTGAAAGATTTGGAGAGTATTTTCAAGAGAGTTTTTATCATGTTTAGAAGAGTCCTGAAGAATTCCAAAGTGTCTTAATGAGTCTTATGCGAGTCTAAGAAAACCTTAATATCTGAATAGTAGTGTGGCAGTATTTCATAATGAGGAAGTCCGATGTGTTTCCAAACGGGTTTTAAATGATAATAACAAATCTTTAATTAGTTCAAAGTTATGAAAGAGTCTGAGAGTATCTTCAAAAGAGTCTTTATCATGTTTAAAAGAGTCCTGAAGAATTCCAAAGTGTGTTAGAGAGTCTTATGCGAGTCTAAGAAAAGTGAGAGTATCTTCATGAGTCCTTATCATGTTTAAAAAAGCCCTGAAGAATTCCACAGTGTCTTAAAGAGTCTTATGCGAGTCTAAGAAAAGCTTAAAATCTGAATAGTGTGGCAGGGTTTCAAAATGAGGAAGTACAATGCAGTTCAAAGGGTTTTAAATGATCATAACAAATCTTCAATTAGTTCAGAGTCCTAAAATAGTCTGAGAGAATTTCAAAAGAGTCTTGATCATGTTTTAAAGTGCCCTAAAGAATTCCCAAGTGTCTTGAAGAGTCTTATGCGAAAAGCTAAAAATCTGAATAGTGTGGCAGGGTGTCATAATGAGGAAAGCCGATGGAGTTCCAAACGGGTTTTAAATAATCATAAGAAATCTTGAATTAATAAAAAGTCCTGAAAACGTCTGATAAAATCTTCAAAAGAGTCTCGATCATGTTTAAAAGAGCCCTGAATAATTCCGAAGTGCCTTAAAGAGTCTCATGCGAGTCTAAGGAAAGCTTAAAATCTGAATAGTGTGTTAGGGTTTCAAAATGAGGAAAGCAGATGGAGTTCCAAACGGATTTTGAATAATCATAACGAATCTTGAATTAGTCTTAAGTAGTCTAAAACAAATCCGGAAATTGCTTAGCTTATTTTAAAGTAGTCTTGACTAGTCCTACAAAATGTGAATGTTGGAACAAGTTAGGAAGAGTGTAAATGGGTCTCTATAGGGCTTATGAGGGGCGGACAAATGTCAAAATAATGCTAAGATTTCTCTTGCTTGTATAATTTTTCAGTTTCTTTTAGAGGGGAGGAAAGCTTTCTGTAGATTTGGTGACCCTCATTTGCGCCTGTGGTCTCAAAAGAAAGACGCTATTAGAAAAAGTTCGTATGCGTCTGAAACAGACTTGAAATAGTCTGAGAAAGTCTTAAAAACTCTTGAAAGGCTTAGAGAGTTGAAACACGGTCCGGAAGAGTCTTAAACGAGTCTTGAAGAGTGTTAATCATTATGAAACGGTTTTGTAAAGGTATTGAAGAGTTGTGAACGAGTCTACAAGTGTTTTAATAAGTTGTGAAGAAGTCTGTAAGAATCTCAGTGGGTCACGGTCCTAGTCTTGGGCAACAGTGAATTTATGTGAGGGACGAGGTGAATGAAAATTAAAAGGAAGAATTTGCGTAATGGGGAGGAACTTTTGAGTGACTTGTCTACGGGTATATTTAGTTTTTGAATCCGGCATCGCTCGCGTAGCCGGTCAACTGTCAGAACACTAATTTTCTTTCTTCTGTACCGCAGACGAAAGAATATCTCGAAGAGCTCGTGGACAAACTGAACGCCGACAGACCCGTGTGTCCGGTTGGTCTAAATACACTAGTGATACCGCGTAGATCTGGCCTGGACTATAATCAGCAGCAGCCTTACGTGTTACTATCGTGTGGTCATGTTCAAGGTCACCACGATTGGGGCTTGAATAAAGATTCTAATTTCAGAACCTGTCCTTTATGTTTAAAAGTGAGTCCGCGGTTAAAATTAAAACGCTCGTTGCGGTTCTCCGTTCGAAGAGCTGTCCATCCTTATCAGTGCATCGAATGCTGGAAACGGAACTTAACTAACCGCGTGTTCTCTGGCGTCTGTAGGTTGGAAGAGCTGTGAAATTGTGTATGGGTATCGAACCTGCATTCTACGTCGATTGCGGTACTCCGGTCGATGGCGGTCCTCCAGTATTTTACGCTTTCGATCCTTGCGGTCACATGGCTACGGAGAAAACCGTCAAGTAAGTTGCGTATCCCCGGTAACAAGAATGCCCTGTTGGAGCATTTGCGAGTGTAGATTGATTTCGACGCCATAAGTGTAGGCTAGGCGAGAGGTGCGATCAATTAATCCGGATTAGAAAGGGTCGTATACGCTTGTGTATAGCTGTGGCCCGAGGGTGGTGCAGGGTTGAACGACAGAATGGCAGATTGACCTCGTAACAGGATGCTTTTTTATGTGTCGAGCTCGTATAATAATCCGCATTCTTTATCCTCGGTTCGTTGGACTCGATACGATTATAAAATCGTGTTTTGTGGCGATCGTCTTGGGTTTCAGTGTTATCGTTGTTCTTACAGTCGAAATAAGTTCGAATTTAGTTAATGTATCTTAAAAATACGAGTCGTATGGGATTATGGAATTGGATGACACTACTTGTTGAAAGGTTTCAAGTGCTGAACACCGGTTCTGAGAAACACATACTGAGACTTACAACATTATCTGTAAAATCACGTTCGTACTATCGATTTGGGTGCGATGAAGTGCTGTCAACTCAGTACTCGTGTGCGTATTGTGTATTGTTCCATACATGTCGACTGAAAACCAGTTTTTCGGTATTTGTCTTCACGTCTGCTGTAGAACCTTCTCACAGAAAATTGCTAAATTCTAAAGCAACACCATTAACTTCGGAATATAAGGTCAATGACAATGCGCATCCATAAATTAAATTTAAAAAAAACAAACAGGAACTGATTTTATCGATGTAGAGACATTAACCGTCACAAAAGTAAAGTAACGAGTGAAGGGTGTTCAATACATGATTCGTGCAGAATTTGAAACAAAATCGTCAGTGGTGATGGGGCTCGACAGATCAAATTTCGATTCTCGGATACGTGTTTTAGCTTTTCAATACAATCGTGAACTATTTTACTTACCCCTGCAATAAGGAAGTTTTCCAGTCTCTCCAGCCACTGATGCGACACTGAAATGGTAGTTTCCGGGGCCAGGGATGCAGTGTAAAAGAAGAAAAAAATAAAAGGAAGTTCTCCAAAATGCAAGTCTGATGTCACCAGGATCATCACCTAGTATATAAAAATAGCAGGGGAGTTCTGGAGCCGACCATTCCTCAGAAGAGCCAGAGGCCGATAAAATAATTTGGTGAAATCGGAGCTCGGAGAAAATGATTTGCTAGAGCTGAACTCGGAACCCAGATAAAGTGATGTGCTGGCACTGGAGCCAGCTTTCGAATGTAATGGGGCTGAAGCCACTTTTCGAATCTGACTTTGGCTCCGGTTCTTCAGCCTCGTCCCTCCCTTTATTTTTCCCTCGCACCTCTTTACTTCGCTTTTCACCTGAAAATACTCGGAACCGGAGCTGGGGTCATCAGAAATTTCTTGCGGAGCTGGAAGCCGATGAAGATTATCGCAAAGCCGGAGCCGGTACCTGGAAAATATTCAGCAAAACCGAAACCTAAAAATAGTTATTTGCTGAAGATGGAACCCGGAAAAACTAATTTCGTGGAGCCTTAGCTAAAGTTCGACTGTGATTTTGACTCCGGTCTTTCAACGTTGCCGCTTCCATCTCCTCTTCCCCTTTAACCTTCGTCATATTCCTTGACCTTTTCCTCTACACTTGAAAACAAATAGAGCTGGAATAGAAGTATTCACATTTTTGATGTAAGGGTGTCATTGAGAATATTTTGCTGGAGCCCAATAAAAATATCATTTGTTCCAGCCAGAGCTTGAAATGGGCTCCGGTAAATAATTTTTTGGACTCCGGCTCAGCTCCGAGAAAAAAATTATCGATGGCTTTAGAAAGGCGAAGGGAAGCCAAAGGAGGCCTAGGTGGAAGAAGAGGAAAACGTGACATAATTGAGGGACCAGAGCCAGAGTCAGAGTCGGAAATTGGCTTCCGACTCCGTTACAGTTCTGAAAATAGCTTTAGCTCCAGCAAATCATTTTTCCGTGTTCTAGTTGGCACATGTTTATCGGCTCTGGCTCTGGTAAATAATATTTTTCAAGAATTTTAGCCAGGGTCGGAGCTAAGTTCGAATTTGCTGCGGAGCTGGACTACTTCACGGGTATAAAAATTGTATGCATTGACTCTCACGAGTCTAAAGAGTGAATTTCAAAAAACTCGAACTGAGTAATAGAGATTCTTCCGATAAGTGAGGCTGAATAATCTTTTGAAATTTTTCGTGCAGCCTTTTCTAAAATCCCAAAGTGCAAATTGAGCTCAAAGTTAACACACATTAATTTCAATTTTTCAAAATGGAGAGATGTCGCAATTACGGGTTTTGGTGATCGCCGATTTCGACTGTTCTCAAATTGTCGGTTTGCCAACATTCGGTATTCCTAAATAATTTTCAATTTTCATGTTTACCACAGTTTGAATCGTCTATAAAAGTTCAAAAACTATGTTGAAAGGCGAATTGTTAAAACAGACTCAATCTACACTCACTTTTAGTTTAAAACTTTAAATCGAACAAAGTATTATATTTTTGATGCGAGCGGAAATTTCTGAATTCTTAACAAATTTGAGTAATGAAAATCATTTTTCACCTAAGAAGGGGGAGGGGGTATATCGATAGCCATTATCCAAATACATACCTTATGTACGGATGTATAGAATTTTCGATATTTCTTCTTAACAGAAGTAATGATAATTGAGCACGCCTCGACCCTTCCTCTACATCCCTCACTATTCGTCTCTGGGAATTTTTCTCATCTCCACTACCTACCCCTTAGATACCGCCCATGTAAATTCATATTATGTTCTTGCTTTGGCCTTAAAAAGCATTTCAATAATTGAACTTTCAAAGCGTTCTTGTGAACTTAGCAAAATTCACGTATCTACTCTATGGGTTTGAAGGACATTGAATTTGTTTTGAGTATCAGTTAATCGAGGGGAGAAAGGGAAATTTTCTGAGAAATACTATATGGGTAATTCTTCAAACATACCAAATTCTATAATGGACAATTTGAGATTTTCACTATGTAATTTGTGAAAATTCTTCTTCATTAAGATTTTCGTGTAATATATGAAGTACTACACATACTTAGTGTTTATCTAACATACAAACTCTTGAAGAGGGGGGGGGCATAACCTGTCCATTGACAAGGAAATATTGACTATTGCAATTGAATGATGAGTAATTTCAACAATATAATGTTGACTGAAAGCTGCAGGCCTGCCGATTCATGTATGTAAGAAATGTCAAGGAGAAAGAATCTCTCGCTTTCGTATATTTGAGAGTCGTTTCTCCGGACTTCTGCACATGAATTTTATCCGTAGTGAACAAGCATTCAGGGATGTTGGTGTTAAGTGTAGACGAATACATTTTTTGTCTACATGTAGACAATGTAATGTAGACAAATAGTGCAGATAAATGTAAAGTGTATACAAATGTAAACAAATATCAACAAAGTAAAATGAATAGTTTTAAAGAGTTTCATGACGCAAAAGACACAAGCAGAGATGTTGGTGGAGACAAATCTGCATAGACAAACACATTTGTCTGCATGTAGACAAAAATAGTGTAGATAAATGTAAAGTGTACACAAATATAAACGAATGTCAACAAAATAAAATTAATAGTTTTAAATGTTTCAATATTATTAAAATAAAAATACAATTAACAATCATCCGTACAATTTTTATCAATTAATTTTAATGAATAATATTATTGAGACTTAAACCTAAGTTGCATGTGTTGGCAGCACTGTCAGTATGTATTCTTATCACTTTGTGGTGAATAGATTACCCTAAACTGATAACAATACCCAAAAGACGCTTGCGTATAGTAGCGCTACCTAGGTGCGGCTTAAACCCTAATTGTGAATTTGTGATTAACTGATTACATGAATGTGTATTAGCTTTTTTCATCATTTTCGGAATGGTGTACATTTATCTACTTTTGTTTACTTTCTACACATTTTCTACATTTTACATGTCTGTATACCAAAATGTAGATAAGTGTTGTCTATGTGTAAACAAACATCCTTGGACAGAAGGGAATCATTTTGCATTGAAAGCATAGAACGCATACGGGGAGTTAGATTAGGCAAAGGATGTGTAACTAGTAACTACAATCTCTTAATTGTGATTTTGTGAATTCAATAAGTCAAAGAAATTAAATTTGGATTTATTATTTTGAATTTGTGATTACAACATGTCTCTAATCATTTTCAAAATTGTTTACATTTATCTACTTTTGTCTTTTGTCTACTTTCTACCCATTGTAAACAAGAAAATGGCCTTTAGTGGTATTGAAATGTTGTAAGGAAAGGGCCCTTAGTTCGGTGTTACTACGGGCTCTTTTTGTAGATCTTTTCGATAACACTAAGGGCCTTTTTCTTGTAACACGCGTCACTAAAAATCTTTGTATCAAAATGTAGACAAGTATTGTTAGAGCACCTATAACTCCAGGTATGGAAATACGCCATCTTTGGTTATTCCGCGTCCGTTGATGCCAAACCGACAACGTGGTACGCTCTCCATAGTCGATTGAGCATCAACAGGCGCGGAATAACCAAAGATGGCGTATTGCGGTACTCGTGTTCATTGTCTGCCTGTAAACAAACATTCCTGATGAGCGCTTCATGATAACTTGTGTGCAACCAACAGTTTTTGATAAAATTCATTATAAGCATTGTACGAAAGAGCGTAAAAAGTAGAATTTTTCAAAATTGGGCCCCGATTCAAAAATGTGTACTCACGTTTAAAAAAGCTTATCAGGAAACGCTATGTCATATAGTTTCTGCATGGCTCATGAACTTCGAATCACATGTTCTAAAAAAACAGATTTTGTTGGTTGGTTCTGTTACGCTTAACATCGTCCATATGGTCACTTAACATAACAGAAACCTTCATTGTGTAAATCCTGGCGTTTTCTTAAAAGTTGAGAACGAAATGTTGGGTTACAGATTGTTAAGGTGGCCTCAGACTGAAAGGAAGTGGTGAGAATATTTATTATCCAGTCAAGTTTTTTTAATTAACTTATCCTGATGAAATTTATGCTGTAGTTTTTCCTCTTTTATTGAATAAGAAGTGGATTTGGACCTCGTACATAGTGAAACAGAGATTGGTTACATCCACTACGAAAGAAAATTTAGCCTATTTTTTCAGGTTTTTGTTTGGAAAATATTACCCAATGAGCGGAATGTAGTCCGCTATGAAAGAGATAGTTATTAAACCAACAAAGAAATTATCATTCTAGTGGCTACTTTTGGAAATAGTTGCCAGTATGCAAGGTATGCGCATGTTTAGCACCCAATAACCCATATGCGTCTCAAATAGTAGTTATTTAAGGTCGCTGTATTTATTGTCGGTATCAATTTGACCACATACTGAGAATTTTAGCTTTGAACGGAGGGCAGGAGTATAAATACAATATGCATATCAAGTAGTGGGCGTCGAAGCTCGCTGACCTAATTTTTAGTTTTATTTCGATCCCAGATTGAAAATTATGTCTGCTGGAAAAATGGCCAAGACGACATTTTTAAGAAATACAATATGCATACCTAATATTATGTATTCATGATTTTGGAAATTGTGGCCTGGGAAGCGGCAGAACAACATTTTTGAAAAATGCATTTGTCATATGATTTATGGGGTGTCCAAAGGCGCTTAGAAAAGTTGTGGTAATTTAAGTATCTGTCGATAAAACGAATAGCAAATTTTGATTTTTGTGAAGTAAAAGTGTAATGATAACTTCATAATGAAGGAATACACAAAATCATTGTATGTCCCGTCTCGAGTCGCTCATTATGCAGGATGTCTCAAGGTACATGGCACAATTAGGCAGCTCATTTCGATAACGTATAAATGTGTTTGCATATTTGTACTGTTGAAGGGGCAAGCTTGGGGACATTTGAAGAAATTATATACAGCATTAATCGAGAATTTTTTTTTCACCGTTGCTAGTAGTTAGATTATAGTGGAATATTTTTGATAATGAGCGGAGACAATTACAGTAACTACTTTAAAAATGGTCAAATTGATAAGAAAAACCAATTTAGTGGCTTTAAACCCTCAGAGCTGGTATGTTATCAATGACTGTCCTGGAAGGACACAAAATTCAACCAACATAATGATTTTTAAAGCAAAAAAATCATGAGGCAGGGAGGAGGAAAAATTCTCTTAGGTGGATAAATAGGGGTTCAAATGAACGGATCTTCGCGTAATCATCATCCTTCTTGTTCATAAAACTCAGTGGCGCTGAAAAATGTCGAACACATTCGACGTTACTGCCCATAAAGCCTGTATTGAAGGGCTGCGGTATAATAGGGTTATTCCGACTGCTTTTCTTCCCTCCTCCTTTACCCCGTGTTAGTATTGTTTCCTAATTGTGGAGAAATCTTCATCACTATACAGGTATTAGAAAAAATTTGGAAAAGATCAGTTTCCTTTATTTGTGCGGCCTGCATTAGTCCCCAACTATTCAGTCTCCGCCAGTCTTGACCCAAATATTTCACGTAATGAGCTCCACCGAGCCATGAAAATCATTGTGGTCTGTGTGCTTCCACTTTTCCTGGTCTTGCGAAGTATGATTCGGTGTTGTAGGGTATTTTGTCGCCGTGTTCGTTTTTGTCATCTGATTTGATAACTTGAATGGATTGAGATAGGTATGTGGCTATTGTAAACTTCCGATATGTGCTGAGTTACTTACTGAACTTGACACATATGTGAATCGGCGTAAGTAGTGAGGAAGTTGTCCGCTGATATTTTTCAACTAGATTTGTAATTTCATCATGCTCCTGCGGTGGTGTTCTTCGTTGCACGATTCCTAACTTCGAAATGTCGCTTTCATTTCGAAGTTTGTCGGCGCCATTGATCTTAATAATTTGTCTGCGAACAGATTGGCAGATTGACTTACATTTACTTCATGATTTTCAGATATTGGGCTCAAGTTAGCATCCCTCACGGTACCAGTGGATTCGAAGCATTCTGTCCGTTCTGCGCTACATTGCTAGAGGGTGACCCCGGATACATTCGTCTTATATTTGGTTAATTGAACACAATACTCGTTTCCAATTCCGAATTATCCTGGTGTCATAATGTTTCTGTTCCGCACTGTTTTTTTCTCTTTTTCTATTTTGAAACAATTATTTCGTTGTATAATTAATGTACAAATAGTTTTATCATCATTACAAATATTTTATCAGTTTTAGAATTTTGCAGTTGTAATATATGTGTTTGTTAATACATTGAACCTTTTTGTACGATATATTATTTACTTGTAATGTATCGAATTCTTATGAAAATCACAAATTTAGGATCCGTGAATTGTGTACTGACTGGTGATGAGTTACATTACGTGGCTTAAAACACTCACTTTTTCTCTTTTTTCTCAATTCGAAATTTTCGTGTAAATAATTCTTTATGTTTCTTCATCAAGTTTCAAGTTCCGCGCATAAGATATTAGGAGAAGCCGAGATATTTTGCTAGAACTGTAACTGATATATTTTGTAGATATTGAGAAAATTAAAAAGTTACAAATTTTAGTCGTGTGCTTGATTCTGTTAACTCCGATGTTGTCAGCAGCCTCCCAACACAGTCATATACTGAATATTGCTTAGAGAAAAGAAAATTGTGACCTGTCATGAGGAAACCCTCCTTACTGTCCTGGGGGTTTGCTCATGACAGGTCACAATGATGAAAGCATTTTAACAATACTGTTGCGTTCCGGTCCAGAACCGTCATAATTGAAGGAATGCAGTGAACAGTTATCGCTATTGTTACGTTATTTGATGTATATAGCTAACAGTTGCGGATTTGTACATCATTTTAACACTTCCTATAAAAATTCTAATGGAATCTGACAAAAGTATGGCTCTATACATATTATCTACTTTATATGGGCGAAGATGAATGAAAACAAGCGCCATTTTCTTTCCAATTGCGTGAACACGTGAACAGTCTCAACGCCACCTGGTGGCCAAAGGTGGTCCCTATCACTCTACACCGAAAAACACCAGCGCAAGTCTATAGACTTATCTCAATTCAGTGGGAAGTATGATGACCGGTTTAAATAATTTTAAAATAGTTTTGTTGTTACTTGTTAGCATGTCTTGGAAGTGAGATGTGAGAACCTGAATTTTATTACCGTTCAATAATAATTGACAACGTGATTGCAAGACGAGTTTTAATGCTAAAAATACAAGATTATTCTCGCCGTCAGCCTAGGAACATCAATCTAGTATGGACCAGTATTGATGATCGTGTTTCATCACTAGGAAGTCGGTATTAGCATCGAGTAAAGGCTGTCCTGTAAGAAATTATTCAGTGTTTGGCCTGTTTATTAGCAAATAAGTTGAATTTATTATTTACGATCCTCTCGTTGATGTACTCCTTCGGAAGATCCCGAGTTTATTGTAAACAATTCTATTGGTAAAAATGCTAACTTCTCGGTTAAATTCATTCGTGAGGAGTGTTATACTCACCTCTGAATAACAATGACCAGTTTCTTTTCTGATATAATTATTTGTAGTGAGCATTTGATTAGTACATCAACTGCTCGACTCGTTAGTATATGCAGTAGCGCTTATAGCTTCACAATTCCCTCAGGAAGTTTATATTACCCATTACCCAAATCACAGGCATTCGCCTTGTAACATTTTTCTCGGCATTCTGTTTTACAAGTATTGATTTACGATGATCTAGTACAGATTCTAATGATATTTTCTTATTTTCAGCCTTCAACTATCATGCAATAGGAAAAAACCAACCGGAACTGTAAGTAATAAATTATTCTGTAATCAAGGGTTAATTGGACGCTGTTAGGCAAAAGGAACTTGACAGCAACATTTGTTGACAATATGAGTTATTAGTATCGTTGGAAAGAGCGTAAAAAGTAGAATTGTTCCCAGTTGCCCCCCCCCCTCTTCCGATAAGAAAATTTATACCCATGTTGAGAAAAGCTTCTCAGTGAACAAGCAGGAAACGCTATGTCCGTAAACCGGTATTATTCATTGGCTTTTAAATGTTAGTTTTCTCAAAAAACTGATTTTGTTGCTTAAGTCCCTTTTACTTAACAGCATCCAGTTGTGGGTTGAATGATCTACTTTTTGTATCCTATACCTGTATTATATCGCATTCTACTTATAACCTTCACGTCTTCTACATCATTCTGTGTAAATAAGATCGTTTTTTGTACCTGTTCCTAAGGTTGTAATTGTATACATATCGTTCATAGTATTATCTCATGTTTTAAGCGCCTTTGTCATCAGTCACATAATAGTTCAAATCCATGTTAGCTCTCCAACCGAAGCGACCTTTTTTTCCTTCCATATACCACTCCTTTATGGTGGGGTGGGGTGGAGGGTACTGTGGTGCTCTCCACCAAGATCAACTTTCATGAGTTCTTTTGTGAAGAGTTTTTTTTATTGCATATTATGGTACCTTCGAATGGTCTGCTCTGTCCTGCCAAGCCAATCTTATCTTGTATATCCCTAGACCCAATCGTTTTCTTTCTTTTCCTCACTCTCTTCTTTCACCCTCGGGTTTTAACCTTATTGTCCGACTGGGCAGCGACTGGATGTTTTAGAATCCGTCGATAGCTCGATACTCTCGCTATATAGTTCGATGATGTAGTGGTCCGAAGGCAGTTCTCTGCTCACTCTCCCAAAATATTGAAAGTACGCACCTTCGAGTATCTTCTTTTTCCGTCTTAATGGCTACTGAGAACGCCAGAACTTGCTACATCAAGGAACGTACACAGTTAGATAATTACAGTGTTCGCATTAGTTTTAATGACTCCGATGTATGGACCTCGCGTTTAAGTGATTTCATGCGATGTAACGACCCTCTGTGGGGTGCTTCAAATCGCAAGTTATTCTCATCGATGATCTCCTGTTACAGTTCGAAGCCGAGTTTCGTCGGTTCAAGCTAGAACGAAACTTACCAACAATTCAGAACATTTCTGGAAGCGATGCCTAAACTTAATGACCTGCTGTTTCTCATATCCTATGTCGATCCGAAGGACGCGACACCGGAAGATTGCACCGCGAAAACATCACAAGTAATTATGTCAAGACCTCGAGGTCGTCTTCCTCTTTTAATCTATTCGGGAAAGGGGATCTAGAAAATAACGACCGATTTCAGGATGAAGGTCAGTGGGGTTAGAGAATGTATAAATTTTAGAATCGAGCTTATCACTGTGTACTTCGATTACAGGAGAGAGTACTGAAGAACTGAACGGGTATATGGTACGATAAAACGCCGGAATTTCATCCCGTGAATACTAGGTCCGTACACCTGGCAAGTCGAGATCACATCCCTGGATACCAAATCCGCACGATTTCAGACAGGTATGTATTTTATTTATTATTTATTACAACATTGATTAGGTGTTATTTGGTACAGGCTTATGTTTAGGGGGGTATATTCGTAGCAATAACTAATCTGCTCACCATTGGGCATAGGTTACCGTCACCTTCCTCCTTCTTTCGCGCTCCCTCACTGTCTGTGCCCAACAAGGGCCGCTGAAATCTCGTCCATCCATCGTGTCGCTGGGCGGCCTCTTCTCCTCTTCTGATAATTCGGGCCCCATATAGTGCAGCGGCAACTTCATTTCTCTGGGTTATCCCTTGCCAAATAGCCAGCGTATTTTAGTTTCAATGTTTTAATTTTGTACCCTATACTTTTTGCCCCTGTTTTTGCCATGATAGTTTTTATATCAATCTTATCTTTTAAACGAATGCCCGAAATTCTCCTCAAGATTATCGAGAAAATTGAAAAGTTACAAAGTTCAGTCATGTGCTTGGTTCGACGAAATGACTCCGATGAAACGGAAGAAGAATACGTATGCAAATTGGCGGTAATTAAAATTCGAAGCCGAAGTTGGGATGTTGTGAATCCCCCGGTGTCCCTTTTTCACTGTATAAATCAATAGAACGAGGACGAGCAACGACGTTAAGTAAGAAAAATAACGTTTCTGAAAACGAATTAATTAGGTCGGAGCCTGATTTTCAGTTCGTTTTCGGATGTGTAGACGCGGCACTGGCTTTTTTCGAATTACATTTACACGCAGTCGCGATTGCAGCGAGAATCGCACACATCCAGAAATTGAGATATGGCGGGAAACGATATGAATTTTTTACGAACGTGTGAAAAGAATTGAATGAAGCAACTGCTGAATTGTTTTCGCTCTGTCGTCTGACTGGTTTAGCAGAATCTGCCGTTGTCTGTCATTTATCACGAGTTGTAATCGCGTAAAAGCATTTGCTTTATGTCGAGAAAGGAACACAACGGTTATTGTTACTGTCATGAAAGTATATTTTATCGTTTCACTCCACCTCGTTCAGTTTGTATCTTGTTTGATAAAAAACACCGAGTGGTGTGCTCAACATGTTCTTAATGGGTGCGATTATATTATTTTCTTCGGGTGGAATTATGCAGCTAATTGTACAACAAATCGCATAAAATTATTTCACTGTACCATTCCACTTCGCAATGTTTATAACTTCAAGACGTCATATCTCGACAACCATAGCATACTTTTCGATCTGGCTAACGAATTTCAGTAGAGAAAGCATTTTTCTATCAAAATTCGTCGGCTGTATCGGAAAATAGGCCCCCGTTGTTGAGATGCGATATCTGAAGTTCGAAAAAAATGTACCGACCAAATGAGATTCTTACATATGGAATGTGACTCGTATTTGCTCATAGGTGGAATTTGGGGGCGTGAAATCAGTTTTGTGAAAGGTGGAATCTGAGGTGCCATCTCTTGCAGTTGCAGAAATGGTTCAGATTTAAACAGTGAGCCTGGGGTGAAATGAAACAATTAAAACTCTTTAAATCGGGAAGAGTATAGTGATATCCCCTCCCTTCTCAGAACCAGGGCAAAATGAAATTTAGCGCTTGTCAGCAACACTTCTCAGAACCAAGATTTTTTTTTCAACTTGTCACGTCAAAATTTCGTTGATCTGCCAATTATTTTATGTATAGAATGTTTGCAAGTGTTCCAATACCTTCCTAACTTCCCTCAGAGAACTTTTCCTGTTTACATTCCTGACAAAAAAGGTACAATTTTCTTGTAACTCCCCAGAACCCTTTATACTGCTGCACATTAATATAGAGGTGTAGATTATTGGACACTTTTTCAGATGCTTGTCGTTTTGCAAATCCTTGAGTCGTGGTCAGGATATAGGTCACTCATCAGGCCCTCAGTTTCGAGAAAGGGAGGTGGCTTTCCATTCCTACCAATAATTTGCTCTCTTTTGACAGTGTTTCTGTCGATGTTAAAAATTAGAACAAATGACAGAGCCAAGTGTTGAAACATTACTTCCATGGTCCTTCTTCTCTCATCTTTATTCCTCTGAATTTCAATTTCTTATTTTCATTTTTCCTCTTCTCAGTTATGAGAGAATCCCCTGAATTTTCGGAGATCCCTTTAGCAGTGAATACAGCTACCGTGCATGGGGCTTGCATCGTTGATATGTAAGGGTAATTCTCTAAGAACTGTAAGTATTAAAGTGGAATTTTTTTCCCTTCCTTTAATAACACTTAGTTTTTTAGTACGTAGTAGAGAATATTTAACGAACCTTCAAAGCAGGGGCATCACAATTTAGGCAGGCGAACGACTTTCGTTATCGATGATAGACACCTTGTTCATGGTGAAAGCACTGATATTCACGATTACAGATCAAACAGCCTCAGAATATTTCTTTGTCCTGGGAATTTTTGAAAATTGTGTTGTCACATGCTCTAATGACTGCAATCTGGCACTAAACTGAAGCCACTATCTATACGTAGGTAGTCTGTTCACGTTAAGAAGTTCAATTTTTTCCGTTTGTTTGTTTTTTCTTTTTGCGGGCAAATCATTGGACTTCTTAACGTGAACAGACTATAGTGGCTTGAGCTAAAGCTTAGTCACAATTTTGCTCTCTATTCATTTAGCCAAAAGCCAGTCAGATAAATTCTGTAAGTCGGCGTTAAACCCATAAGTCAATTATAAGCTAGGTTTTGGCTTAAACTTATTAATGATAGCAAACTGAAATTCCTAACATATACTTCCAATCGTTCTGAATAATAATGCCACTTTATTGAAGAAGAAAAAAAATATAACATGTATTGAGATAAGATGGTAGTTGTCCTGTCTGCGATGAATTGTATCGGTGGAATTTGTTGTGGATGTCATTGTGTACCCCCAAAATACCCCGCTCCCCTCCCCCCGAGTAACAAAAATCGAAAGCTATGACTCAAAAATTGCTAGGAACCATAAGCGGATCCAAGATTTTCTCCAGGGGGGGGGGGGGATTGAAAAAAACATGAATAATACCTAATACTAATATTAAATAAAAACTATCTGGTGGCGGGTTATTTTGCATTTTTAAATTTAAAAATTAAGTTCTAAGGGGGCTCAACCTCCACACCCTGGATCCGCCTATGCTAGTAAAACAAAATGTTTTCAGTTTCTGGAAAATGATTTGTAATAAAAAATTTCTATAAGCAGATAATTTTAATTTTCAAATATTTTAAACAATTTAGAAAAGACAGATAAACAAGACTTCTCAGGTACATCCCAGGTAGATTGAATTCGGAAGGATGAAATCCCATTGAACGAAAACAAAGCTGTACTCATTGGGGATCCCTGAGGTTATTTGTAAAACCTTGGTCTTGTGCTGCAACATCACTACAGAGTTACTGGTAACAGTGATATTTCTGATATGTATAACTAAGTGGTTTGACTCTCTGTCTGACCTTCTGACCGGTCGTAAATTTCTTGCTCCGAAAAATTGTTCCATCTGACTGCGCCACTTCAAGTTACTCTACTTTTACATAGTAGTATATGGAGGCTGTTAAGCAAAACTTACTCAGGCGACAAAATCAGTTTCTTGAGAACACGTGATTCGAAGTTCAAGAGCCATATTATAGAAACTATATGGCATAGCGTTTAATGATAAGCTCTTTTGAACGGGGGTACACATTTTTGTATCGTTGGCCTAATTTTGTAAAATTCTACTTTTTACGCTCTTTCCAACGATACTAATAACTCTTTTGTCAAAAAATGTCGCGCAAGTCCGTTTTGCTTAACAGCGTCCAGAGGGGAGTTGATCATGTTTTCTACTTTTATTCGAAAAATATTAATTCTTATAAGAAAATTACTTTAGGTAATTGAATATATGCAGCGTAGAATTTCATTTTGGTTAAGTAAGTAGTAAATAAAAAAATTGCGCAATGGTTCTTGCATTATCAGCGTTTTATGATTTCTGAAATCTGCAATATGGAAATATAATTTTCTGTTCATAAAGCAAATTTTGGCAGATTTCGATCAAATAACTATTTGAACAAGATATTTCATTGTACATCTCACAGTCATTTCGAGTTCTATGAATTTTTCAAAAATGTATTATATGGACATACCAGGAGGAAAGGGACCTGCGCGCTAAAATGTGAATTTTATAGGAGAGGGGATAAACCGAGTTGATAACGTTTTCACATTAGGAGACATTAAACTTTGAAGACTTACAGCAGTTTGGGAAAATTTTTTAGAATTTTTCAACAACACAGGCAATAAGCGGCTAACGATTAGTCAAAATCAGTAGTTACTTACCACAAAAATGTTGTTTTTTTCGTACAGGTCCCTTTCCTCCTGGCATGTCACATATATGCAAATTGCAGAGTTCAGAAAATAAAACATTGATAACGCAAGAACCACTGCAAATTTTTCAATTATTGTCTCCTTGTTCCTCAGCCGAATTGAAAATCAATGCTGTTTAAATTTCGTTCTCTTTAATTGTTATACAAACGAATATTTCTCGAGTAAATCGAAAAATGTGATCAACTCCCATGAGGAACGCATAATCAGAAATCATAATAGACCGCCATTCTCGTTTCACGGACCGAATTTGCAAGAAAATGGCGCTCTGTGATAACCCGTCAACCCTGTAAACACTGACGTGAGTAATCGGATGTCACATATCTGCAAATTTCAGAGTTCAGAAAATAAAACATTGATAACGCAAGAACCACTGCCAATTCTTCATTTATTGTCTCCTTGTTCCTCGGCCGAATTGAAATTCAGTGCTGTTTAAATTTCGTTCTCTTTAATTGTTCTACAAACTAATATTTCTCGAGTAAAATTGAAAAATATGATCAACTCCCATGAGGAACGCATAATCACTAATCAGAAATCATAATAGACCGCCATTCTCGTTTCACGGACCGAATTTGCAAGAAAATGGCGCTCTGTGATAACCCGTCAACCCTGCTAAACACTGACGTGAGTAATCGGATTGTAGCGCTGCGCTGTCATTGGCAAAACTGTGAATTACACGAGTTGAATGCTTGAACGGCTTGAACTTGAATCTGGTTCATTTTTTGGCGTCGTATATCTTTTCGGCAGGTTAAAACGTACACCGCAATACCGTTTTTTTTTGTGTTCGGTTGTGGATTTTTCTGTAACTCCATTCGTTTTAATTTTGAACTGGCTTTTAGAAGAAAAGTGTTATTCGAGTTTTCGCGTGCTTTTTCGTTTCTGTGTCGAAGATTCGGTGACGGAGACCTAATAGTTTTGTAATAACTCTTGTCTCACTTTGCGTTCTATTGGCGTTGATATTGTCGAAGATTGTAAATCGAGTATTGTTACTGTTCGCGATAACTAAGTAATTGTGATTCAGCCGATTATCATACATCCGGTAGAGAACTATCAGTTGCTGGAGAACTGACATTACGAAATGTGAGTTCTGAAACACAAGCACATGAGCGGACCCTGTAAAGGAACCAATAATACCTGCTAGCAAAAGAACATTCATGAAAGGTGAGTTTGAGATATTAATACCCTTTGCACGTCATATTTATCGGTATCAATGCTGCCGAGCTTACATATACTCGTAAAAAGAACTGACCCTGTCTAACTAAAAGGTCGAATAAGCAAACTATAATAAGCTTGAACTGGGAGCCTTCAACATGTATCAACTTAATTCTCCAACTACTCTTATCTCAAAATGACTACAATAGAGATGACAACCTTCAATGGTAATCATAAAGACTGGCTGTGGTGGAACTGTCTCTGAAGTCTTTATCCATAATAGTTCGTTTGAAATCCGAGTAAACTGCTTCACTGGAGTATCACAGCTGCTAATTACTTTTGAAAACCGATGACTCAGTGCAGTTTTTATACTGAATGTATGTTTTTCGTGATTCGTGATGATAGGCCGGATTAACGACTATATATACGCAACTTGTTCGGTGAATGGGTAGAATGAATGAAACGTGCTTTCTGGTTGTGTATGAAGAAACACAAAATACTCAAAAGGTAGAAGTCGAATCTTACTAGCCGTACTGTGGCACATTCTATTGTAAGAACAGGTATCTGAGTATTGCTAGGGGCCATTGAGTTGGAGACATTTTTTAAGATAAAGACTAACATTCCCAACATTGATTTCATTCTTGATTTACTTCCAAGTGGAGCAAAGATACTATTTAGTGTGACACTCCTACAGCGTGTTCAAGTACTTTTTCATTACCGTCTTTTACAAAATATTTGCTCGTGTTACTTTACTCTTTCCTGTTATTTCAATCTGTTAACTGGTAGTTAGGCTTGGATTAAGAAAGGCTGTTATGGGCCCTCTGATAAAAATTGGATGTAGAGCTGATGTTCTAAATTTTCTGTTTAACCACTAAATTCTAATGTTAGTTGTCTTGAATTAGGGACAGAATGGTCCGCCCCTATCTTGAATTAAGAATGTTTGGCAAAGTTTTGAATACATTTGTAAAGTTTTGTTGGAAAGTACCCAAATGAGATTAATATTTTTATTACAAAATTAATTTTTTTCCCCGATGTATTTGTTGTCTGGAACTATCCATAATAATGCTGCTCAAGATATTTTCCAAGTTGAGTGGCTGATTCCACTGAGTTCGAGCTCAAAATAAAGATGTTATACTTGTAACAGTTAGGTAGTTAAATATTGCAGTTTTGGCAGTTGTGAAGTAATTTTTAGAATCATATGCGAGCTCTTTTGGACAACTTGCAGCTAAGAAGGGAACAGAGGCAACATTTGTAAGTCTATATAGGTTGATCTGGGTTTGCTTTCCACAAGATTCTTTGACTACAGGTGTAATTTTTGTTGATGAGAATCAGGCAATACATTTGGATGATGTTTCCTGAAATGTTGATATTATGCACATAGAGGTATCTATGAATTTACAAACAAAATTATGATGCTGTACAGATCTGATTGTACTACTCTGTTCTTATCAAGCATTGATCAAAAGAAAGTCTAGAAGGTATGTGTAATGATACCGGCATCAAATACCTCTCTGGGCTTAGTGGATGTGGATGTTTCTTTTATGATACAATGATAAGGCAAACACATTCTTTGTTGGGGACCCTCAGTTTCATCCTTTTTTTTTTGACCGTCGTTTCTCATGAAAAAAGTGCTGAAAGGCTTGGTTTTTTGAATGATCTAATTTGTCACGTGATATTTTGAAAGGTAGATATATTAACAAATCTACCCTCACTGTTTCTTGTAATGTGAGCCGTGAAATGTTGGTATTCTCGAATATGTTTTGAGCAATTTCCTCAAAGAATAGAAGTTTCTTCGGTGTCCGCGCTAAGTCTCGCTCAGTAATGAGAAGAATATAATTCGACAGGAATATAATTTTTGAATCATAACTGGGAATATATGCGCATAAAAAATTTCCTAAAAACTAGAAATATTCCAAAATATTCTCTATCAATATGGGTATTGTTTTAAAGCTCTAATCACGCAGAAATCAAATATGCCTTCAAATAAATTGATAAATTCAGAAATTGAACAATATAATGCAAACCTTAACTCAAAAGGACACAAACTAGGTTAGGACATAGGAGACTTGACAACATAAGACAGTGGTACAATAAAAGTATAGACTAGGCAAGTAAACTAGTACCTGAATGTAAAACACTGGTATTACTGGCACGACAAAAGTATAGACTAAAACATAGACCATTTTTCAAGCTGGTGACTGGCATTCACGTTTTCAGTTTTCTGTATGTTGTGTAGAGAGTGCGAATTGCAAGAACGTTTTGAATCCAACAAAAATACTATATTTTCTGTATTTTGGATAAATATTCTATAAAAATGGAAAATTTAAAGCAAATATTCCAAAATATTCCTCAATATGCTGAAATATGCGTTTTATAAGGAAATATGCCGTATCAAATCAAATCCTATTAATCTGTATAATAGAGTGGGTCATAAAATAAATAAAAGAACAATTCGAAGCAGGTGTTACTATTCCATTTATAAAGTGTGCTTATTCTTCTTCTGTAGTCCAGAGCGCTTTTGGCTGTTATGCCATCATCAGTGAAGTGCCCTAAATGAAACTTGTTTCTTATGGTCTTGTACTCAATAGTCGAAAGTAGTACCGTATGGTGAACCTGTTTAGTCGTGTGCTCCTATTGGTTGTCTGTGATTATGCAGTCTCGAATCCGTGGGTGTTGTGTTATTAGTTGGAATAAGTTATCGCTTTGGAAGTTGGGTGTTGTGTTTATTAGGTTGTTTTGTTTTGTTTTTGCCTTTATTATCTCTAGTTGTTCTTTTAATTTTCTTTCTCTTGTGTTGTTTTTTGTTTGTAAGATTTTGTACTTTTGTGTCAATTTGTCATTGTTATGTCCCTGGTCATTGCAGTTTTTACCAAGCAGTGATTTGCCATCATTTAGCTCCTGTGGTTTTAGTGAATTTTCTACCTGTTTCTCCTATGTAGGTCATATTGTAGTGTTCACAGTCCAGTCTGTATTCTCCGCTAGTGTTGTTTCTGGCCTTTGTTTCTGTTTTGTCATTGCTTATTTGTTTGATCAGAGGTGGTCTGTTTTTGATTCCGTGTTTTATGTTGTATTGGTTGAAGATTTTTCGTATTTTATATGTATGTGTTCCTGTGAATGGTATTGTTCCTGCGCATTTGTCTGTTTTTGTGGTTGTTGGTTCAGTGTCTGTGCGTTTTGCTTGTGTTAGTTTGTTAATTATTATGTCTACTGTTTGTGGTTGGTATTTGTTATTAATGGCTATTTGTTTAATTTTGTTAGTTTCTATTGTTCTGAATTTGTTGAAATTTTGTATGTTGACTGCTCTTGTGGCAGTAGTTGTGTAGTGCTGCCATATTGTGTTTTTGATGGTGGAATGAGTCTTTGGGTATTATTGCGTCAGTGTGTGTGGGTTTTCTGTAAGTGTTGTACTGTATCCTGGTGTCTTTTATTTGTATTGTAAGGTCAGAGTAGTTCATGGTCTTGGTGCCTTTTTCCATTGTGAACTTTATAATATTGTTATTTATGCTATTTGTCTCTGTGAGGAATTGGTCTAGTTGTCTATCTGTTCCTGTCCAGTTGAATAATATGTCGCACACTAGGCGAAATGCTGATTTTAGGCAAACTCCATAAAATAAAGCGAGCCAAATTTACATAAATGGTAGAAGTTATTATTTTTCAATATCAGATGACCTAAAAACAGTCCAACTTATCTCCCCCAAAATATTATTAGAATGCAGAGCTGAATATCAATTTGGACATTTTAAAATTTAAGTAGACTGTTTTAAAAAATGATGAAATGGAGGGTAGTTTCAAATGACAATACGAAAGCCAGACCTTGACATAGAATTTATTATTATTATTATTTTTTTATTCCTTCATAAATACAGTTCAATTTGAATGAGTTCTTTGTAAAAGAAACTTCATGTTTCAAACCTCAAAATAAATATTCAACATTACTGTCCATTTTGCTGTACCAAGTACCTTCACTTCATGGACTGGGAAAACCTTGATCCAACTCGATCTGAAAATATATTGAATAGGTTTTATTCTTTGAACATCCATCCAACTATCCTGACATCATTCAGCTGCGACCGTTTGCGACATTCAGAGAAAAAGAGGAAATAATGAAGAACGATATGGAACGCAGCATAAGATGTGCGCTGTGGTGTTATGCGCATATCCAGTGTATTGTGGTATCACGGTTATCTGATCTAGATAATTTTAATCGTGATCTTGCCCCCCCCCTCCCACCTCTACTAAATAGGTGCTTGTAGGCCTACTGGTATAAATAATAGATCCGTTCTATGTGTTCAAAAGTTCTGCACTTTTAACACTTTTTCAAAAAAGTTCTCGAAATGGCTGTTATATTAATACAAGGACAGAAATGGTTCTAGAACTTGATTTCTGTTTAGGTTCCGCACTTCTAGAACTTACTCAAGGGGTAAGTTCTGGGGTCTAGGTTCTCAGTTCTTGTTAGTGTGTTCATTCACCTTTCGTGTTTGATTCTACTTATCTTGGATCAGATGATTTGTGCGTTCTTTTTGATTAAATGTAAATGAGGAAAGTTCCTCAGAACTTAGTTTTTAGTTCTGATTTTGTTTTGATTTTTTATTAGAAGTTGACTGAACACTAACAGTTCCAGTTCCGCCCTTTGTTTTGCAAATATGTAGAACGAAACTAATATATTTTTTAAGGGTGTTGGGTTGCCTACTCAAAGTAGTCAAGGTGAAAAAATAATATAATTATTAAAATGTTTCTACATTAAAAAAAAAAAAAAAAAATGATTACTACCTTCTCAGTTTTGGCTTCAGTTTTGATTTTGAAACAGTAATCTTTTTCATATTTGTACAATTAGAGGTATTGTGATGTTGATCTAAAAATTATGTTGTAAATATAGTCCTGTTTGTATTTTATGATCAAATTATTGCTTGTTTTTATGATCAAATTCTTGCTTGTTTTTACTGGTTCATTTTTTCCTCATAGCTAAACTTTTGGCAACCTTTTGTTAAATCGTGTAATATTGACCACAAAGGAAGTGAAGTTGTAGAAAAAAATTATCCATTTAAATGAGTCCCAACTAAATTTGTTGGATTTTTGATTCAAGTTGCGACACATAGTGGGAGATTTCAGAATTTGACACTGCAGAAGTAAAAAAATAAAGTTTCTGAAATTAGATGAATATTAGTCCAGATATTCGTTATACTCCTACTACTAAATGTGCACAGTATCGCTACGGTGGTAATCACCTGGTCACAATGGCAAAGCGATAAGAGTACTGTTATGCCAAGCCTAGTAAACCGGTTGTTATCGTCTGTTTGTTCAACATGTATTAACTCAGGGGTTTTTAATGCAAAATAGTGATGGGTGTATATCATTCGACAGAGAATTTCTTCATCTTTCATGTAGTTTAAATTGTTTTTTTATCTAATATATTTTTTTGAAATGTAGAATTTTTATGTTAATTTGGTATTACATTGCGGTCCAGAAGTAGTTTGTGCCAAACTATTTAGTTCCGTCTAATCATGTACATCAAATGTCAATTGGTAGATTTTCCTACAACGTCCAACTTTAGCCCAACTAGACAGAAAACACTAAATTTTTATGAGTTGGTAGACTGCTTAGTCATCTCTACTATTTCTATTTTTTCAGAAGAATTCGAGAAATTCTTATTTTTATTTTTTTAATATGTATATTGTTTACTTCAAAGGAATTAGAACCATTCTCAAATAATTCAGTCCTAGTAGGAGTAGGGAAGGATGAGGATGATTCAGTTCATGTTTCTTGAAGTTCACATGTATAACTGTATGGTAATGTTTCTGATGTTGATTTCAAGTTTCCGTAAGCATTTATCCCTGTAGGACGTTGATCTAAGCCTTGTTACCTAAACTTTTTTGGGAGTTTGGCAAACAGGTGGAACGACTGGCACTATTGTATGAGTTGAATCACCCAGTCTAATCGTCAAAATTAGGTAACCCCTGCTTTTTCTGCAATTCTCTCTACCATTTGATGTTCGATCCTTTATCAGTATGCTTTAGGAACGAATGAATAATAAACTTGATGCGTTTTTACGTTCGTACTTTACAGTACTGCGATCCGTGTGTATTGAGCAGTCACTACATCTCATATACCTATAAAACATACCTTTGTATGTTGAAACTGGTGGATACTAACAATGTTAAGCAAAACCTGTAAAATATAAATGTACAATTTACTGCTACAATAATCCGGGAATATTTCTATTCTGGAGATGCTTCGTTGCTCGTAAATCAACGCGTAGTTTCTCGAGTGATTTCCGTCATTCCAAATGGAGATATTTTATGGACGTAAATCTGTGAAAGCCTATCAATCCGGCAGTAGATGGAGTGTAATGTTATGCGCTCTCACAACTTGTTGTAAAAAGAGGAATATCGGATTTGCGCCGTTCGTATTTAATATTTTTTTCTATTTATTCCTGTGGGAATTGGGAGTTGGTAGTATAAAAAAATATGCCTATATTCTCGGCAGTATAAACCATAAACCGCGAACGAGGTCGTCAAATCTTCGACTTACGGTGAAAACGCGAGGTATGACTAGTGATGTACATTTGGAAGGAAATCTATTTTTCTTTCCGTCTTTTCTCATAGATTTCTTTCCTTCCCTGAAACATATAGGAATTTTTATTTATTTAACGCGTATTTGCTGAAAGGCTAGAAGACACTCAGCCCAATCTAAATTCACTGTAGGACGCCATAGTAGCCCAACTTCAGTTGCACCGCATGGGTGACGCCATGCACACATCTCGTCAGCTAACTAGGGGTGGCCATCACTACTTTCAACCTGATGTTGGTGAGACCTGTGGATTGAAATGCGATCTAGTGTAGGTACTTTTCTGTGGTCGTACGACCGAAAAAAGATAGGTTGAGTGTGGGTGCGACGGGTGAGCACCCATGCGGCCGGTTATCCTGTAGCTGAATTTGCTGATATTTCAAATGAGGACACAGCTCCAGAGATGTTGATGGCACCCTGGCAACCATGTCTATCACCTTCACCAATGACAGGTTTCTGCTGACATTGAAATGCGAGCTCATGGGAATGACTTTGTATGATGTGATGAGTTCCTGTTCCTGCCGATACCACGTACCTAGATATTTGTTAATGAAGCGGCCCTGGAACGCTTTCTTGAGGGACGCCCGCCTGTATTTGGTATTCATATGAGACAGGATCGTCCTAGTGAACGGCGAATTTTCGATCTTTTAGGTGCGACTTCAACATTTTACAAACGCTTCATGGCAGAATCTGACCGAGCTTGTGTAGCAGGCCATCATGCCACACACGATCGAAAGCTTGGCTAACATCGGTACTTCTTTTCCTCGAAAGTTTCTTCTATACGCTGTATTACCCGGTGGACCTGGTCTACCGCTGCATGTTTGGAGCGAAAACCAAATTGGTAGTCCGGAATGATTTCCTGATCCTTGAGGCACTCCTCAATCATTACTTTCAGAACTCGCTCTAACATCTTTGAGAGTATTCCTAGTAAGGATATTGGATGATAAGAGGATGCAGATTCTTCTGGTTTGCCGATCATTATAATCTTGGTTTTTTTCCATTCTAGCGGAAAGTACTTTAGGCGTAATGCTGCATTAAGTAGATAAGTAAAACAATCCCCTTTTTAGGTAGTTGTTTTATAAGTATCGCAGTCACTTTGTCGCTACCAGGAGCCTTCCTGTGATTTAGTTTTTCATCTATCATTGCTGCACCTTCCTTAGGGGTTACTGGCTTGATTTCACCTTCATCTCTGAAGTTGACGTTTGGAGTTACATCTGTGACGATTTAATGCGGGATGAAAGTTTCAGCTAAGTGCTTCGCGAAGACCTCAGCAATCTCTTCGTTACTTCTGGCCCATCTGCTTAATTCGTCTTTGATCGGAGGGAAGCGCTTTTGTGGTCTGTTCAGCTTTTTGGTAGCTTTCCAGAGCGTATAGTCAGCTGTTTTTGAAGGCGATAGTCTTGATACGTAGTCCTCAAAGGTTTCATTTTGAATTTCTTGTAGCAGTTGTTTAGTACGCTTGTTGAGGTTATTATATAACCTCTTATCCTCTTCACATCGTGTTCGTTGCCGCCTATTCCTGGCCTGTCTTTGTTTTTTAATAATTTCTAGGACCTTTTCAGGGTACAGTATTTCTCGATTTTGGACTATGTCGCGTTGCGGAATGGCCGCCTTAGTTGCTCTAATGATATTTTTGGTGAATCCTCTCACCGCATAGTCAAGCTCGGTGGTAGATTTAAGGCTGATTTTTAGATCAATCAGGTCCGATATTGCTGTTCGGTATTTGACCCAGTCAGTCTTTTTGGTGGTCATAGGAGGAGGGGCAAGCTTTCTTAGTATTGTACTGCTAACCATTAATATAACTGGAGAATGATCTGAGGAAAGGTCGCTCTTGTTCATGGCTTCAGCGTACTTTGTATAGAGATTCCTTTTACAACAAAGAAATCGAGTAGGTCTGGATTCTTCCTAGAGTCGGCAGGCCAGTAAGTTGGTTCACCTCCAGTGATGGCTCTGCTGTTGAAACTGTCCATAGCCTTGAGTAGCTCTCTACCACGTCTGGCCATTGTTCTAGATCCCCATTGAACGTTTTTGGAATTGAAGTCCCCTCCGCAAATCCAACCGGTACCTAAGTTCTGAAATAAGCCTGAGAAAGTAGACTCGTCGGCGCTGGGTCTGGCATTGGGAGGACAGTAAACAGCAGTAATGTTGACATTGTTTCCATTGACTTTGGTCGAGATGGTCACAGCTTGCAGATTTGGTTGCTGGCATTTGTAGGATTCATGATGCAGGATCATATTTCGAATGAATATTGCCGTTCCACATTGCGCCTTGCCGCTGGGGTGATTACAGGAGTACACGGCGTAGTTTTTGTAGTCTCTTGATGTAGTACCGGTCCGTAAAGTGCGTTATATCAACTTTTTGTCTTTCAAGGAATAGTTCGAATTCATGCTTCCTGGATAGTAGGCCGTTTGCGTTCCTGGTTAGGATTTTTGTTAACGACATCAGTTTTTCTTCTTGTAAGGAGGCTCCTTAGTGGATTTTAACGAGGTCATATTGTTCTCGAAGCTGGATACCCTGGCCTCGATGCTTTTTACAGATGCCCTCAATTCTTGCAACGTCTGTAATATTTCAGTCATGGTTCTGTCGGGTTGCGTTTTTCCTACGTTTTTGTCTTCCACTTTTTTCCGGAGAGCTGTGGCATAAGATTTGCCTACGTTTCTATCTGCAGGCGATTTATCAATCATAGTTTTATCGCGCAACCTTTCTCTCGTCGTAACGTATAGAACAGGATCTGTGATAGATTTTATCTTATTTTTATAGACTGGGCATCCTTTATAATTTGCCGTATGGGTGCCTTGGCAGTTAGCACACTTTATCTTCATTTAATTGTAGGGATGGGAATGTAATCGATTAAAATTGATTTCGAGCCACCTTATCGATTACTGATTTTGACTTGCCGTTAACAGTTAAAATCGATTTTTTCTATTTTTTTTTTTTTTTGAGGTTTTGCTTCAGGCTTCACGTATACGACACGTTCTACTAGTTCTACCTATCTAAAGTCTGGTCCACTTAAGAAACATAATTTTTTCACGGTGCTGATAACGTATTCTTGGTTCTTGAACTCGTCCTAGGGCTGGGAATGTAATCGATCAAAATCAATTTTAATCGATTTCGAGGCTCGAAAAATCGATCTGAATCAGTTTCAAAAATTATCGATTTTTCCCACCTCAACTTTTTAAAATATTATAGTTTTTCCGTACGACAACTTCAAGAATTTAAAAAAAAAAATCTTTTTATAACGCTAGGTAATTTTGTCTAGTCTTTCGACAATCATTCGTTAGATGGTCGTTACCACATATAACACATTTCGGGGGTCTTCTACAATATCTCTGACTTCGACCTTTATCTTGGCACCTCTTACATTGGGGGATTTTATCCGCTTTAGACCTAGATGCCTTAGGCTTTTTAATTTTAACTCTAGTGTGTAGAAAATTGGTAATACTTTCGATTTCCGAGTTGCTGTCCTCAGGTTCCAGCTCTACTCGGAACAGTTGTAGTTTTATTGTACTTATTTTACCATCGTTTTTCTTTTTGATCTGGACATTCACTACGCTACGGACTTTGTGGCCTAGCAAATTTAGCTCTTAGATGATGTTGTTCACCTCAGTGGTGGGGCGTGGAAAACTATTGGTCCCATGGACATACAGGTCCTGGTGGCCACTTCGTTGTCTGGGACTCTTGTAAGCCCTCTGTATTCGTCGACTGTTTCACACTGGATTTTGATCTTACCGGAAGCAAGGGCTTTTCGTACACAATTATCGCCTCCTTTCAGTTTTAAGAAGGTATCGAATTCTTTTATGCTAATAACCGACTCGACAAAGATATAATATAAGCATTTATTCATTTATTCGAGGTAGATATGTTACATTTGAGTTATCTATGTCATATTTAAGATAGGTTTGTTACAAATCTACGAAATCCCTTATTCTGGGCAAATGCCTCCTTTAACCTCTCCTATTCGGTCCGGTCTGCTGCGACCCTGTGATAGAGACGGTTTCTGATAAAGTTGGTGATATTTTCCGACCACCTAGCCCTCTGCTTCCCCGGCTCTCTCCCTTCTTTTAGAAACCAAAATGTTATTTTTATAGTCCATCTGTCATCCTTCATTCTGCACACGTGCCCTGCCCAGTCCCATTTTAACCTTCTAACAAAGTGGATGATATTTTTGTTGGATTTTAATTTGTTCTTAATTTTTGTCAGATTCACTTTGTCTTTCAGTTTAATGCCAAGCATTGCTCTCTCTATAGAGTTTTGTGCAGTTCGAAGTTTCCCCCCCAAATGTTTGGTCAGAGACCATGTTTGGCAGCCATAAGATAATTCCGGGAGGACACAACTATTAAATAATTGACTTTTGAAAGAAATAGGATATTTGTTTTTGAATATTAATTTTAAAGACCAAAATTTGCTCCATGCTAATGTAATTCTTCTGTCAATTTCTTTTTCTGTTTGATTTTCGAATGAAATTAATTGTCCAA
The DNA here is from genome assembly GCA_031841125.1 of Acanthococcus lagerstroemiae. NCBI lineage: Eukaryota > Metazoa > Arthropoda > Insecta > Hemiptera > Eriococcidae > Acanthococcus > Acanthococcus lagerstroemiae. The sequence continues at coordinate 45,514,435 of CM063114.1, read as the reverse complement.
GATATATTATATCTTCAACTGTATCAATTGTTTTTGTACCAATTTTTATTATATTTGTTTGGCCTGAGTTGTTTAGAATTTTTATTTTTGCCTTTATTTCCATCCCTGCTTTTACCACTGTCTCTGTTGAGTTCTTCCAGCTACTACCACCACGTCATCTGCAAATCTTAAATTGTTCAGAAATACCCCGTTAATTTTTAGCCCTTTTTATCCCAATCCAGGTTTCTGAAAATTTCTTCTAAGGCGCAGTTGAAGAGTAGCGGTGAAATCGGATCTCCTTGCCTTACTCCCCTTTTAATTTCAAAAATATTTCCCTCTATGTCAGTGACTATTCTTGCTTTTAGCCCCTTGTATATTTCCTAGATTAATTGAATGAAGTCCCTGTTAATCCCCTGGTTTTGAAGAGCTTGAATCATGTAGTTGTGATTGATAAGATCGAAAGTATTGGTGAAGTCGATGAAGGCTAGGTGGACGGGGATCTGATATTCGGATGATTTTTGAATGAGTGTATTTACCGTATGGAGGTGGTCAGTCGTGGAGTACCCCTTTCTGAAGCCTGCCTGGCAAGGCGATTGTATCAGGTCAAGCTTCGCTCTCAAATGATAGTCTAGCATGGAGGAGAAGATTTTGGCTAAGATTGAAATTAGGCTTATCGGTCGGAAGTTTTTGATGTCTTTTGATCCTTTTTTAAATAATAAAATGATATTTGATAGTTTCCAATCAGTTGGAATGGTTTTTGTTTTAAGAATAGTGTTGTACATAGCTGTAAGAACTTTTATTAATTTTGGTCCTCCGTGCTTCACATGTTCGTTGTTGATGCCATCATGACCCGCTGCTTTTCCTGGCTTCAGTCTTTCGACTGCCCTCTTCACTTCGCATTCCAAAAAGTCAGGTTCGCAATCGTCACTGCTTGATGTTTTAATACTAAGAGGTACGGAATCGTCCGAGTATAGCTCTGAATAGAAATCGGTAGTAATTTTATTTATTTGTGTACGATTGTATAATTTTTCGCCTTTTTTTTGTTTTTTAAACATGTCATAGATGTTTTTCCCAAAATTCTTTCTTTTTTTATTGTTTTTGTACTTTTTGTAGACTCCATAATTTGATGAATCAAATTATCAACAATTTTGTCTTGTTTAAATTTTCGTAACAGTTTTCTTACCAGTTTGCAAGTTAGGTTGAATTCAATTTTATTGTTGTTTTCGGCTGTTTTTTTTAGATTCTCTTTTTTTTTTATTAAATCCAAAATTTTTTTAGGAAGTTTTAACTCAGACTTTCCTTTCGTGGGAGGTGACCTTAGATTCGCTGCCTCTAGAATCATTTTTTGAATTTGCTCCCAGCTAGGTAGTTCTCCACAGCTCCCCACCTTTGGCAGGTTTCTGTCTAAAGTTAATTGGTAATCTTCTTGGGTTTCTGAGGAGATACTGGGAGGTAGTTTTTGAGTATTTGGACGGTATCTTTTATTCTTTGTGGCTAGTTCGAAAAATATAGGTCTCTGTGTGGAATTGAAAGTGAGCTAGGGTATCACAATTGTTATATTATTAAAAGTTATTGGGGGGCTAGTATATAGTCGATTTGTGATTTGAACGTTTGATTTGGGGCTAGCCAAGTCCATCTCTTGCCTTCTCTCTTGAAAAATGTGTTTACTAGTTTAAAATTGTTTTCCTGACAAAAGAGAACCAGTTTAGCTCCCCTTGGATTTCTTTTTCCATAGTTGAATGTTTCATGTACGTGTTGCAGTCGCAGCCTCACGTCAGTAATTTTTCCTTTTTTCTACATTCATATTCTTTACTCCTTATCGTTTCCGATAACAGTGTACTTTGATATTCATAGCACGTTTGTCAGCTCTCGTGAGGTGCGATTCCCTCATTTTTTCGCATAAATTATGTAATTTTAGTTTAGAGGTATTCAATGTTCTTATGTTTTACAGTAGGGACTCTCTGCGTTACTCGCGTCCGTACTTTTCATTTTCAATATACGTGCATAACACTTTGATTGCTTGATGTCCACTTGGAACTAAGGGGTTTTCGAAACCAGCGGACGCCTCGCGCCAGGGTGCTTGCAACATACGTTAACATTTTTATCATTACTCTCCCATAAGCAAATGCATAGTGACGTGTACCCAGTGAGCGTTCCCGACATTGCCTAATTCAGGGAGGGCTGAGAGTGAAGAGGGGGAGGAAAACATAGTTGCTGAACATCCTCCTGTCACACCTGACCATAAACCTGAACCACCTTCCCCGAAAGAAGAAGGACTCAAGGCAGTCAAAAAATAAAAAACCAACAAAGCACCAGGGCCGGACGGCATCGAAAACGAGATAATAAAATCACTGGCTAAAGGGATAGTAACCACAATAACCAAAATTTTCAACAAAATCTTTGGGGGTGACGATATACCAGGTAGCTGGGGACTCTCGGAAATAATACTCCTATTCAAGAAGGGCAATCAAGCGGACATGAAAAACTATCGCCCCATAAGTCTTTCGCTTAATATATGCAAGCTATTTATGATGCTACTAAAAATTAGAATTTACAGAACCCTAGACTTCAACCAACTGGTCGAGCAGGCGGGGTTCAGAAAAGTCTCCACATAATGACATAGTAACTTCCGTTTTTTCTTTGTGTTCGTTTTTCTCCACATTTCCTTCCTTACGTCCCACACTGGGCGAAACCGCGATTCTAGGCGGCCAAAACCTAACTACTTGGCTTTTTCAGTATTTGATTGGTTCCAAGTCAAAATTTTACATTAACTGGTACCTAGAAACACTTCCTTTCCTTCCAGCGGTCAATCCCTATATGTATACAAGGTGTCCTTTTGGCCCGCTTCCCACGTAACATTACACGGTGTCGCACAGTGAGAGATTTCAAAATTTGAAGCTGCAAAAATCGGATTCGTGAAACTATTTACGACAATATATCAATTTAGGGGTATTTTAGCTCGCTGAGTTCATTTTTGAGCTTATTTTTACCCAATCTGGTGACCTACCCTGTTTATTTAGGGATGGAAATCCAAAAATTTTGAAGAAATGAAGTTGGGTATCCAAAAATATGTTGATTGAGATGCTGAATTCGTTTTTCAGCTCATTATTACCCCACTTGGTAAAAACTACCCTCTTTATAGGGGATGAAAATCCAGAATTTTTGAAAAAATCGAGTTAGGTGTCCAAATATATGTTTTTGATGCACTGAATTCGTTTTCCCTTTGGGGGGGGGGGTGGTTGAAGATTTAAAATGTTTGAAAAAAATCGAATTTGGTATCTAAATGTATGTTTTTTGAGACGCTGAATTTGTTTTTGAGGTTATATTAACCCACCCGGTAACCTACCCCTGTATTGGGGGGTAGAATATACGAAATTTTTGAAAGAATCGAAGTGGATGTCTGAATATTTTTGTTTTGAGACACTGAATTCGTTTTTGAGCTCATTTTTACCCCACTTGGTAACCTACCACCTTTATAGGAGGATGAAAATCCCAGACGTTTGAAGAAATCGAGTTAGGTGTCCAAATATATGTTTTTTAAGGCGCTGAATTCGTTTTTCAGCGTATATTCACCCCATCTGGTAACCTGCCTCCTTTATTGGAGGTTGAAGATACAGAATGTTTGAAAAAATCGAATTGGATATTTAAATGTATGTTTTTTGAGACGCTGAATTCGTTTTGAGGTTATATTAGCCCATCCGCTAACCTACCCCTGTATTGGGGGAAGTATATTCAAAATTTTTGAAAGAATCGAAGTGTGTGTCTAAATATTTTTGTTTTTTGAGACGCTGAATTCGTTTTCGGGTAGTGATGTCTATCATTACAAAAACCATGATCGATCTTTCTGATGATCGATCAAACTACAATGTCAAGTACCCAGAGGCATACAACAGACAGATATTCATTTCCATCACAGAAATGTGTGTTTTTCTTATGAGAGTCAAACCTAGAAACATTCTCTATTAGGTCCTTATCTAAGTCAACTTGAGAAAAACGCATTCACTTCTGTGTCCAGAGAAGCCGTTAATAGAAAGGAACTTATACTCATCTACCAATGGTCTCTTTTCTTATTCTTCATGATCGATCATAATGATCGCCCTGAGCTCGATGATCGAAAAAGATCGAGTCTTATCGAGATGATCGTGATCGATCATTTTTGATGGAGTAAATAATCGACATCACTATTTTCGGGCCTATTTTTACCCCATGTGGTAACCTACTCCCTTTAAAAGGGGTGAAAATATAAAATTTTTGAAGAAGATTGAGTTGGGTGTCTAGATACATGTTTTTCAACATGCTGAATTCATTTTTGAGCTTATATGCAGGTACCCCATCTGATAAACCTATTTGAGGGGGGGGGGATGAAGATTCAAAATTTCCGACAAAATCGAGTTAGGTGCCCCCTGAATTCGTTGTTGAGTCTATTTTTGTCCTAACACTGCAACAACCGATTTTTTTTTGTTTTTTTGTTGTTTTTTTTCTCTATAAAATCCGGCCAACGATTGTGCATTACAGTACACTGTTGACACAAATTGGTATGAATTTTACAAATGATTGAGTGAAAGATGAGGAAAAACTCAAATTTACTAAATGCATCAAAAAATAGTTCAGTACCATCATTTATGGCCTTTCAACCTGGTTTTTGCCAAAAGTTGGACGTTGTAGGAAAATCTACCAGTTGACATTTGAAGCACATGATTAGACGAAACTAATGCCACTAGAATCATTTAGCATAGTTTGGCACAAACTACTTCTGGACCACAATGTAATACAAATTAACATAAAAATTCTACAAACTTTTATCTTCATTTCAAAAAAAATAAATAAAAAAAATATCAAAAAATAATTTAAACTACATGAAAGATGAAGAAATTTTCTGTCCAATGATATATATATATATATATATATATATATATACATCACTATTTTGCATTAAAAACCCCTGAGTAAATACATGTTGAATAAACAAACGATAACAACCGGTTTACTGGGCTGGGCATAACAGTACTCTTATCGCTTTGCCGTGGTGACCAGGTGATTACCACAGTGGCGATACTGTGCACATTTAGTGGTAGGAGTACAACGAACACCTGGACCAATTTTCACCGAATTCTAGAAACTCTATTTTTTTACTTTTGCAGTGTCAAATTCTGAAATCTTCCACTATGTGTCGCAACGTGAATCAAAATTCCAACAAATTTAGTCGGGGCTCATTTAAATGGATAATTTTTTCTGCAACTTCACTTCCTTGCGGTCAATATTACTTGATTTATCAAAAGATTGCCAAAAGTTTAGCTATGAGGAAAAAATGAATGAATAAAAATAAAAAAAATAAAAAAATATTTGTCAAGGTCTGGCTTTGGTATCGTCATTCAAAACTACCCTCCATTTCATCATTTTTTAAAACAGTCTACTGAAATTTTAAAATGTTCAACTTGATATTCAGCTCTGCATTCTAATAATATTTTTGGGGAGATGAGTTGGGCTGATTTTAGGTCATCTGATATTGAAGAATAATAATTTCTACCATTTATGTGAATTGGGCTCGCTTCATTTTATGGAGTTTTGGCCGTCTAAAATCAGCATTTCGCCCAGTGTGCGTCCCCTGATCCTATTGAATCCCATTTAATTTCTTGTATCTCCTTTTCAAATTCGTATATCCTATCTTCCCCTGCCATATCCCCCTTCAATTTTATAATTCAGACCTTTTCCACATTTTTCTTCGCGTTCTTCTTCCTTGGGAAGAGGTGTGTAGGTATTACAGCCTTTTCCCCCACGGTGGCTGCCTCCCGTCTTGGGAGAGTAGGGGAAAATTAGCAACCAATAAAATTATCGGTATTTTTCCACAAAACTTTTCCCAGTCAGTTATAGCAAATGTGCTGCATTCACGCGTTACTATTGTTACAGAAAACTGACAGGTCTTGTACAATGAGAAGATTTTTCTGCGAAGAAAAATGTCGAACATCGAAGATGTATTGAGTGTGTAGTAAATGGTTAGGGATCATTCTGAAGCGAAGCAGATGCTTAAAAAGTAATCAACCGATATAATTTGAAGGCGCTTTCTTCCGAATAGAAATACGAGACAACAAATGTCTGGTGGCAGATAGGCGTGAAATTGAAGGAAAGAGGTAAATTTAGTAGGACGTCGGCGGTTGATTATTTCTGACAGTCTGACGTAATGACGATGGCCGTGGCTGAGAATACCTTTTACCTCGTTCGGCATTACGCTTTCGACTATAATCATCATTTGAAGTAAGAAAAGCATCTCAATCCTTTCGCAACAGATAGTTGGCACCATAATGGAAAAGGAAACAATGGCTGTTAACTTACCCGTCATCGCGGCGTAATATTTATGAAGTCACCGGGGTCTGCGGTTTAAACTTTCGTTTCTAAGTTCAGGTGTTCGCATCAGGATCACTCAACACTACGGCTTTACAAGAGATGGGAAAACTACCGCAATCCATTCGAACTACCGAGCTCTGTAAAAGAGACCTAAAATACTGACCGTTTTGTACCCTGTAGCCTTGTCAGCGAACTTTGGGAAGCACGTATACTGTAGTTCTCTGTTATAAACATAATTGGGAGAAGGTGTGAAAGAATGAGCGGAAATGGAAGGAGGGACCTTGATGTAACAGCAGAGTGATCAAAACGGTGGAAGTTTATGTATTATTTATTTACGTATAACATATTATCCTCCCCTCGGACGACCGTGGCCAACTATGGAAGGGATGAGTAAAAACATCATTAAATACAAATTGTTCTTAAAGTACTTGCAATTATACTGAATCTGTTAATATATACTTATGAAGTCATACAAGCAGTATAATATAAAGTTAGTTCAACCCCCGGGTGGAGAGAACTCCAAAACCTTAGATTACCCACCCAAATAATATAACTACCCCACCACCCCATATTTTCATACACCACCACACATCCTATTATACACATATACAAACTCCTGCTCTCACACTCACCATGGTAACATACAGACACACAGACTGCACAATTCCAACCAAAACCGCCGACAAAACTGAAAACTTGAAGTGAAACTCATCTCTATAATTACCATCGCTACACTTAAGGTCGCATTACCAGTTCTTAAGTAACCTTACCAATTGCTTCTGGAAACGTCGGTTGAGGAAAATTCTGCACTAACTGGTTACTTGAGGCTAAACCTCTATAAAAGGAGGCATTTTTCAAGACCTCTGTTCGTCGACGGGGGAGGTGAAAAAGTACACAGTGCCGTGAATTAAACCGTGGGACATTTAGTTCAATTTTTTTTTAGAAGTTTGGGGTTAAAAAGGAATGAATTGATGAGATTAAGAATAAGAAGAATGCTAGCATTTTCTCCCCGCTGTTGTAATGACTGAAGTTGATAACCAGATACGAGTTCCTGATGTGTTAAAACATAAGGGTAATACTGAAATTGTCTTAGATACGAAAATCTCAGAAATCGCTTTTGTATTTTCTCAAATGGGACTATGAAGTTTTTAGTATTCTTGCGCCATGTAGGGGCAGCATGCTCACTATGAGATCTCACCAACGATATAAATTATATAATAGCTTAAGAGTTTCGAGATTTGAGAAAGCTTTTGACCTCCTCATTGTAAAACCCATCATCTTCCTTGTTTTGTTGACTACCGCATTTAGTTATGGGGTAAAATTTAAGTGCGAGTCCAACATTAACCCAAAGTCCCGAATCTCACTTTTTATTTCAAGGGGATTTTCCTCGATGGTATATTGAAATATAACCGATGAGAGTTTCTTTGTATAAGTAATTTGTTGACTTTTTTTAATATTTAAAGGCAGGTTATTACTCATATTCCGTTGTGTGGATGCGTCAAAGTCAGTCGGCAAACTTAAAGCATCTTCCAGAGTAGATATGTGTTTGAAAATTCTAACATCATCAGTATAAAGCAAGATACTTGAGCTTTTGATAATTTGGTGTAAGTCATTAATAAATAGAATAAAGAGTAATGGTCCCAGGTTAGAACCTTGAGGGATACCGGAAGTGATTTTGTAGGGCTCTGACTGAAACCTTCAACTGCACCATTGTGTTCTTATTGTCGAGATAGGACCTAATGAGATGTTTAAGAGAGACAGACAACCCATAATTATGTAGCTTTGCCAAGAACGGTTGATAATCCGCTTTATCAAATGCTTTCTAGAAATTAGTATATGTAGACGATATCTACGAATATTTGCTGTCCAGAGTTAAGGATCTCTGATAATGATTGAACAACCTCTCCTAAATTCGGTAAGGCTGATCGTCCTGTGTGAACCCATGTTGCTGAGTGGCTAAAATGCTTTTAGTCTGGAAGTAAATTTGTCTCAATATGATAGTTTCAAAAATTTTGCATGAATTTTCTAAAATAGCAATTATTGGTCTATTATGTTACTTGATTTAGGAATGGGGATTGTTTTTGTTTCTTTTTCCGAGGGTGGAAAACGTGAGTATTTAAGCACCAGATTGAAAATGTACGTGAATGGTTCTTCTAAAGCCTCGCCAGGCGTAAAATACAGGGTGTCCGAGTTTCGGTTGCTAAGCGGGGAGGAATGAATAGTACTTGAATAGACAAAGCAAAAGTGTTATTATCACCTTTTGCCTAATCACAAAATTGAGGGCGCCGCATCTTTGTAAAAATCGAAAAATTCACTAATTTTGACCTATTACAAAAATCACGAGTAATGATGTTGCCCAGTCTACAATGATGTCATGGTACAGCACTCACTTAGAGTAACAAAACAAGTTATTACGATATCCGGCCTGCTCTGAAAATTTAAGCAGGTAAATGGCATCCAAAATTCAGAAATTTCAATTTTTTTACAAAATTGTGCAAAAAGCCTACTTTTACTGAACCCCAACATGAATAACCAAAGGCCGGCGTACAGTTCTCATTATCAAAACTGGTAGCCCTGATTCAGATGAACAAAAAATCATACCACTATCTCCTTCCAGTTTTTAGAATTTAAAAAGTTATGTCGCGTTGAAGTTCATGAAGCTTCTGAAATGATCGAAAAATGAACCTTATGATCAAAGAAGAAAAAGAAAAAAAAGAAAAATAACAAACGCTTCTAATTTATTGTAACTTTCAATAGTCGTTATGCCTGAATGAATGACTGGCGTTACATGAAGACTCCATCTGTTGAACTAGTTGTCTAACCACCATAAAATAGGCACTGGAATACAAATTTTTGTTTCTGCCTATGAATTTAGGGAAACTTACTTTTGAGCGGAGCCTAGAAACCAAATAGCCTTCCCCCTAACAGTTTAATTTTTAGGGCGAGTTAAATTTTCTGTTTTTTTGAAATTTGAAAGTACTTCAACGCGTCTTAACTTTTTAAATTCTGAAAACTGGAAGGAGATAGTGGTATGATTTTTTGTTCATCTGAATCAGGGCTACCAGTTTTGATAATGAGAACTGTACGCCGGCCTTTGGTTATTCATGTTGGGATTCAGTAAAAGTAGGCTTTTTGCACAATTTTGTAAAAAAAAATAGAAATTTCTGAATTTTGGATGCCATTTACCTGCTTAAATTTTCAGAGCAGGCCGGATATCGTAATAACTTGATTTATTACTCTAAGTGAGTGCTGTACCATGGCATCATTGTAGACTGGGCAACATCATTACTCGTGATTTTTGTAATAGGTCAAAATTAGTGAATTTTTCGATTTTTACAAGGATGCGGCGCCTTCAATTTTGTGATTAGGCAAAAGGTGATAATAACACTTTTGCTTTGTCTATTCAAGTACTATTCATTCCTCCCCGCTTAGCAACCGAAACTCAGACATCCTGTATATGTATAAGAAGGAATCCCATCAAGTCCCACTCTAGTCTTTGGGGGAATATTTATCATAGCCATTATGACCTCTTCTCTGCTATTGAATTTGTTGCAGTTGCTATTGTGGATAAAGCTGCATTACTGGGTAACAAAGCGTGGTAATGAATAAACCGATACAAAGTGGGTAGCAAAAACATCTGCCGTTTCCTTGGAATCAGTTACTCCTGTAAGTTTATTTCCAGATGTGTATACGTTTGGAAATTCTATATTTAGGGTGTGCCAATTCATAATTTCTTCTTTCTGTGTCCAGAGCGCTTTCGGCTGCTATGCCATCTTCAGTGGATGGTAATACCTATTTGGTGTGTTCCTATTGGTCATCTGTGGTTGTGTAGTCTGTCCAATCAGTGAGTGTTTTGTTATTAATTGGAATAGGTTCTCGCATTGGCAGTTAGTTGTTGTGTTTATTAAGTTGTTTTGTTTTGTTTTTGCCTTTATTATCTCTCAAGTTTTTTTTTTTCAATTTTATTTTTCATGTGTTCTTTTCTATGTGTAGGATTTTGTATTTTGTTGTCACCATGTAGTTTTTGCGTCCCTGGTCGTTGCAGTATTTTCCTAAGAGTGATTTGTCATCTTTTAGCTTCTGTGATCTTTCATGTTCTTTTATTCTAGTTGTGCATTCTCTGCCTGTTTCTCCTGCGTAGGTCATGTCACAGTGTTCGTAGTCCAGTCTGTATACTATCCATTGCTGTTGCTCCTGGCCTGTGTTTCTGTTTTGTAATTGCTCAGTGGTTTGATCAGAGGTGGTCTGTTTCTGATTCCGAGTTTTATGTTGTATTGGTTGAAGATTTTCTGTATTTTGTATTTATGTGTCCCTGTGAATGGTATTGAATATTTGTCTGTTTTTGTTTGAAAATCCCATGGTCACTAACCCTGTGAGGTGCAAACTTGTTTTGCACCAAAGTATGGTGTTAGAAATACTATCTGCGTGTTTGGTGTGGTTTCTTCCTTGGTGCAAAAGTGCGTGATTTTGTACAAGTTAGTTGTAATATACAGAAATGTATTTCATATTTCAAGCGTAAGTTGATTTGGGGTCGAGCTTTGTAAGAAAGAGTGATGCCCAATTAATATTGTCCTTCTCTATGGTGTTCTGTATTAAATTTATGTTATGTCTTTCACTGTGGCGTTTTGTACAGCAGAGAACTGTGACTTATACAATGTTCTGGATAAAATCGGATTTTCTAAATTGGTGCTTAGTGGGAAAATGGACAGTATTCTGCTCATGTGCACTGTTTTCCTCGAAAGTAGACTACGTTCTAGGTACTCTGAGTAAAAGTGACCTGTTTTGTATAAAATAACGCTATTTTGTGCAAAAGCACGTACAAAAAGGAGACCGTTTCATGCAAACGTGGACTTCTAGTGGACATCGTCAGGAAAAAGTCAGTGTGGGCACTTGCCCACACTAGTTTTCGAATTGCACACTTTGTATTGGATAACATGGAAAAATTACCAGTTTTATATTAGATAAAACGATATAACTTTCTAACTTGGCCGCTCCTGTAAAAGTGGGTCCGTCTGGGAAAAGATTCTGGCGGTGCTCTTACTATTCGGTACAAAATTATGTTGCTCATTTCTTACGCCATCTTCGAAGTTTTCATGCTCTCGGATTTTTCCAATCTCACCTTTGAGATTTGCAACTTTTATTTAGGTTTTTTCGACTCCATTGGGTTTCGGACCCCAACCTGGCTGATTCTGAATTTTTCTCAACCCCATTTGGGTTTTTCGATCTCAGTTTAGGTTGTTCGACTTCATCTTTGATTTTTCCTATCCCTGCTTCGGTTTTCTAACCTCGACGTAGGATTTCCATTACCAACGTTGTAGTTTTGTCATTCCAAAACGGGTTGGATTTGGTTTTTCCGACCTCGCCTTGGATTTTCTAAAACCTTTCTTGTGGTTCTCTTATTCCAACTTTTTGACCGTCAGCATTATCAAAACAGCTGTTTCCAAATCTACAATACTACATATGTATTCAAAACATTTTTCTCTGATGAAGACTCAAACATAGAATTGATTCCCTGGTTCCTCTACCTTTTCTGAATCAAAACTGATCGCCCACTCATTTTATTTTGTATTCTCTTATGTATCATACGCGCTAGAATCTTTGATGTATGTGAAATAAACTTAATTATAGTACGATAATCTTCACATTTGCTTTGCTCTTGTTTTTGTAGTAACCTGCTTTTCTGCAAATTTACTGGCATTTCTCCTTCCTCATACATTCTACAAATTAATTCGTATAAATTTTCTAAAACTAATTCGCCTGTATTCCTTTTTTCTGACTGTGATGTCTATTGGAGTAAATTCTGATAAAACAACAAAAAACTTGATATCTTCAGCATCCTCCTATGCAGCCACATCTCCATAGCTTCTAATTGGTCTATTTGCCTCTTATTTAGGGTTCTTTCTTTTATGCCATACAGTACCTAGAATTGGGTAGATGTAGCACCGTACTACATGCTGTCGAATATTCAGGCATAGGAAGCGATCACAAAGCAAATTTTTCATGTAATTAAATGCAGTTTTTGCATAGCCACTCCTCATCTTTACTTCTGTGTCTAAATCAGGATTCTGTGTTATGGAAGTACCCTCTGAATCAGGATTCTGTGTTATGGAAGTATCCTGGTATTTTAACTTCTCAACTCTCTCAACTTCTTTGATGGTGATTGCAGTTGGGTTGAGTTGATTTTTACTGATTGCCTTTTGCTTTTCTTGATATTAATGTTCAAGTTATAGATTTTTCGTTCTGTGTTCAGTCTGTTAACCAGGCATTGAAAGTCATGACTGTTATTGGCTAAAATAACTGCATCATCAGCATATCAGATGTTGCTGATTATCCTTTCGTTGATTTTGATTCCTCGTGGTGAGCTGGGATGATGGAGTTTTTGAAGACCTGTTAGCGTATAAGTTGAATGAAAGAGGAGAAAGTATACAACCTTATCTTACTCCGCGTTGTAGCTCAAAGTCTTGAGTTATTTTGGCCAGCTCCCATAGTATTAGTTCTATTTCTTGATTCCAATAGAGGTTTTTAATAATCCAGAAGTCATTTTTGTCGATTCCAGTTGCTTCGAGTAGTTTTATTGATTTGTCGTGTTGGACATTGTCAAAAACCCTCTCATAGTGAGTGAAGCAGATAAAAATGTCCTGATTCATTTCTCTGCATATTTGCAGCAGAACATTAACAGTTACTAATGCCTTCCTAGTTCCAATCCAAATCCTGGCCAGAAACCAAATTGTGTATCAGATAGTTAAGTTTCACGTTTCATTCTGATGTGTTGGTGAATAATCCGAAGGAAGATCTTTAGTAGGAGACTCATGAGGCTTATGGTACAATAATCTCCTCATTGCTTGGAGAATTGTTTTTTTGGTATTAGTACAAATGATGATTGAAGCCATTCCAGTAGAATCTTTCCAGAGCTATAGATTTGACTGAAAAGTTTTGTTAGATGTTTAGTATTCTCTTCACCTAAGAGTCGAATTATGTCACCTGGAATTTTATCCGGCCCAGTAGCTTTTTGGTTTTGGATTAGCTTGAGAGCGTGTCTTACTTCAGTTACTAAAACTGGTTGGCCTTTGTCAAGCTGTTTCCGTATTGGGGGTTACTAGTTCTGACGTCTGAAAATAGTTTCTGCTAGTAGAGTTTTCCAGATTTTTCTTTGAATTTTTCCTCAATTAGGGGTACACCCTGGCTATCCAGTAGTCCGGTAGACTTATATCGAAAACATTTGCCTGTGACTGCCCTGATTTGTTTATGTATCTTGAAGGACTCGTGTTTTCTTGCCAGTTCCTCGATTTCTTTACGCTTCCTTGGAGGACTCCGTTCTTAAGGATTTGTTTGGAGAGAGAAAGTTCCTCCTGTTCATACTTGTATTGAGCGGTTTTGGAGAAAATTGTTAATTCTTCGGTGAAACCTAGTTTTAACTTTTTTCCCCCTTGCTCTTCTACTTTTACAACCTGTTAGTGGTACTCGCCTCATCTTCTATAAAGACAATTTCTGTTAGAGTGTTTGTTGATAGAACCTTATGTAAATTCTGCGTTGAAATTCAAACCCTCGAGGGCACGCGTTACAATTATTTAAAAAATCTGAAAATTTGGTGATTACAATGGTGGCCCCGTTAAATTTCGAAAATTTTCAAAATAAGGGACACCCTAGTATCACGTGCTAGGCTAAAAATTGCGCTGGTTTGTTCAAAAATGAGTATCAGTGTGGATTGTCTCGTGTGCTTGATTCTCTCTACTTTCCAATTTCAATTACAGGGCCGTGAACACTCTGTTCAGTTGTTGGTTTCAACGAATTCGAAACGGCGTTGTTTGCAAAAGTTTGGAAACACAGAAGCATTGCTGTATTTTCCACTTTACCCTTATTCCAAAACACGATGATACATGATACGGTGTCGGGGCAAATGATACTAAATGATTCAACGCATATCCGTGTCGCAGCTGGCAGTTATTTGTTTCCAGGGATGTCGAAAAATACACCTACCTGTGGCTGTATTTTCTTGCTTTTTTCCAGCAAGAAGTTCCGTGGTGAATTGATTTCGTATAACTCTGCAGCAATGCTCGATGGGGAAATTGATTTACGTGGCCACAGTTGTCCCCATTTCGAGTTGATTTGCCCGCGAAACGAGTACGAATTGTATTCGTCGTGATAATTTTCTCATTAAGCAATTTCGACTGAAATATTTAATATGGTCGGTGTATAACTAAAGGGTAACGTTAAAAACAGATCCATCACTTTCCAAATATCACAAAAAAATGTTCGCTCGTTTCCGTCTGTCTCTCATTGTTCAAAGGAGAACATTCACGTACAGGGTAAACGAATAAAAGACGGAGACGGGAAAAAAGAAAGTAAGTGCGAAAGAAAAATAAAATCGGACTAACAAGAAAAAGGTCAAAGAAAAAGAGGTTGCAGTGAATTATTTAAAACAGAAATAATATCCAACAAAACTTCATTTGCATACTTGTGTTCAGGCATTGTATTCGTGTCTCCGACGCTGCTTTACATATCAAAAGAGCTTTTTCAGTTAGCGTTGTTCGTGAGCTTTTTGCATTGAAAAGCGTTGTGTACTTATTTTTCATATTGAGGACACATTATTCTTCGAGCTTCTCAGAAAATTTATCAACCAGCAATCTTGTTTTTTTTTCCCTCTCTATTCCTTCTTTTCGTCTTTTTCTTATTCTGCGGCTGGATAATTTTCAAAAATACGTACTAAAGACGTGGAAGAAATTGCGTTCTCATTCGCGTATCTTCTCTGTTGCCAGCCTCTCCTCCACACCATGTACACAGAGGCGCACATAATGACCAGAGTATTAGGTTGCTTTGTCTCCATTTTTATCTCATATGCAGCTCGGTAGGTATAAAAGTACCCGAGCTGTAGTATTAATGAACCGGCCGAAAGGGTTATTAATAAAATAAATCAAGCGCCGGTTTCCGGTCGCCGAGAAAATTTTCTTATATTTTCAACGAGGAGATTGGCGAAACTGAGAATAAAATGGAGTACCTTCCATGTAAGGCAGGCAAAGGCATTATCTTCTGTCATCTACCGAGTTTCAGTTGAAAGATATTAGAGACCTGGGTGTGATTGTTGACTCAAAATTGTCATTTATTCCTCACTTCAATCATGTAATAGAATTTGCAAAATCTGTACTCGGCTTCCTTTACAGAAATGCCCAATCATTAACTAATACAGGGGTTCTCAAACTTCATATACTCGAGGACCCCCATAATTATTTATGTAGTCAATGCGGGCCCCATTTTTTCACGTGACTCATAGCCGCAGGGTAGCCACCCGTCGAAAACAATATTGCCCTGCTCATAGGCATGGATTGAGCTAGCCATGTACACATGTCGTAATACAAACCAAAACTGTTATTTTCATCAATAGGCGTTCTTGGTGCGAGTGATAAAAAAAAATTAGATTAGAATATTTTTCGCGGACCCCTAAAATACTGCTTGCGGACCCCACTTTGAGAAACTCTGATCTAATACTGATATCCTATTTATTTTATACTCCTCGTTAGTATGGGCTAAACTAGGATTGGATCCATCGTATGGCCCTTCAAATCAAAAAAATCAATCAACAAATTGAAAACTTTCAAGAAAAATTCTTACGATACATATTAGAAAACAATTTCAGTATTATCCGAATAACCTTACATGTGAGGAGTTACTTCAGGGCTGCCAACTCCATTCTTTGGAAACTCGGCGGAAGACAGCCTCAGTCTTGTTTATAAATGACGTCCTAATCTCGCATTTCCATGATTCACACGCTTACTGGGAAAGATACAAATCAATATTCCTCGACCTGCCAGTCGCTCCTCCAATGTTTTTACCTCCGACCTTCCAGAACTGAAACTCATAGAAACTCCCCCGATAGTAGAGAGGACTGACTTATTGCAATGAACTCATCAGAAAGCACCCAAGCATAGACCTAACTGATCCAAAGGGAAGGGGGCATTGGAAAGAATATTGCGGAATCTGAGATAAATAGGCGGTGGATAATCATCAATGTTTGCGTATGTGCGTGTTTGGGAATGCTTGACTGTGCATATTATGTAAAAGAGATAGTATGTGTGTGCTTGTGTGTATGTCTGTATGTAAGGGGAGGAGTATATATGAGTGCGTATGCTTGTATGACCCTCGTTGGTAGTAGATAGTTTCTTGTTTATTCACATTGTCATGTCTTTACTTAGGCACACAACCCGGAAAAACGTTACTTTTACATATGATGTTTTAGGCGTTGCATTTGAGGAGGAATGAAATAATCATTTCCATGGAAATTTATTTTGACATTTTCTTGTCTTTACTTCGGCACATTCCAGCCATGGGTATAACACAAACGGGAAAAACGTTACATTTGAGTAGGAACGAAAAGGACTTGGGTTGAATGGACTGATTGGACTGACTCAACACTTCATTCGTCTGCGAATACCGCACTCCTTGTATCAGCTTGTATTCCCTTATGAGCGTCATGTTCCTTGTACCAGCCTGCGAGCACTACGCCCAGCTAGTGCATCATCTCGCAGACTCGTTTACAAGATGATGCACTAGCAGAGTGTAGTGCTCTCAGGCTGGTACAAGGGACGTGATGCTCGCAAGAGACTACAGCTGATACAAGGAGTGCGGTACTCGCAGGGGAATGAAGTGTTGAGTCAGTCAGTCCAGTCAGTCACTTTTGTGTGTTTTTTTTTCCTACTTTATTGGTATCATCTGAATAAACAGCATGTAACGTTGTTGCTCCCCTGCCAAGTACCTGGGTATTACCTGTCAGCAGGGGAGGGTAAATAGTATAAAACAAAATAAAATAAAAAATGAGATAATAGACTGACGATTCTGAGTCAATTCTTGGAAAATGATTAGGGAGCCCGTTCCCTGGCTGCTTCGTACAACATTTTTTTCCACAGATGATGTTTCAAGAATTTTTTTGGTACAATATTTGAATCATTAAATTTTCTGGAAAGGTATCGCTTCCTCTTCAAGGTTAATTTCATGATTTTTAGGCCGAAAAAAGTGGAAAACATTTTCAACGGACAACATGGTCCCTTTCTCACTTTTTATTCAAATCGATATTACAGAGGAACGGTGATAGGTACAGAGGTGGGGTAAGCAGGGGGAGATATCGCAGGGTTGCCTCTATCAGAAACACTTAAAATCCCATTTTCGGTAATTTTGACCCCACTCTCGCAAAATGGATACATCTTGAAAACTAAAATCGACAACATGGTCCTTTTATGCTTGGACGTACACTTATATTGAAAAATCAGTTATCAAAATTGTGAGAAATTTCAAGTTTTGTAACTTTGACTGAAGTCAACTCATGTGCAAAGATTAAGTCATGAAGCCAAACAGCAATAAGCCACATTTGAAGCCAGAAAATTAGCTTTAAGTTGTAAGCAAAGTCAACCAGTAGTTTAAAAGTCATCAGCTATGCTTAAGCCAATGACCATTGACTGAACACCCCTGGGGACAATGTCAAAGCCACAAAACCCAACTTAAGGCTCTTATTGGCCGAAAGTCGACTTACAAAATTCGCCTTGCTGGCTTTTGGCTTAATGAATAACGACCAAAGTTATGACTCAAGCTTTTCTGTTTTTGAAGGAAACAAGTTGGCCTGATAGGTGATTTTTGATACTATCTCTAGTTCCTAGAGAAATGTTATCCGGGTTTTTCGAGTTGGTGAGAATTTTAGACTTCCAAAGTTGATAGTTAGATCTGCTTTCTTACCTGTTTTGTTTAGCTCACCTAGCATGTCCTCTAGCTCCCCTCTGACTTCAGATATGATGATGATATCGTCTGCGAATTTCAAATTTGAGATTTTTTTTGCCATTTATGTTCAAGCTCTTGTTAGATCACTTCAGTTGCCTGAAGACCTTTTCAAGAGCAACAAGGAAAAGCGAAGGAGATATAGGATCACCTTGACGAACCCCCTTACCTATTTGGAAATATGGTCCTGTTTTATCAGTGATATTTCTGCTTTCCGGGTTTGAGTTTATTTTTTGGCCTATGCTGGTCAGCTAATCGACAACCCCCTGTTTTTTTAGTGCATTAACTATGAAGCCATGGTGCAAGGAATCGAAAGCCTTGTTGTAATCTATAAATGCATGGTTTATGTTGAATTTGTATTCGTTTGATTTATCAGTAATTTGATTGATTGTTTAGAACTGGTCTAATGTAGAGTAATTTTTTCTAAACACGGCTTGATCAAATATCTTAGTCTTATCTCTTTTAATTTTGAAAATATTCTTGAGACTGTGGTGGATAAGCTGATAGGTCTGTAGTTACCTATATTGTGTCTGCCCCCTTTTTTTTCCTTTTTTTTTTTTTTTAAGTAAGACGATGTCCGAAAAGTCCCAGCTTTTGGGTAATTCACCTGACGTTAAGATTTCATTAAATAAATGAGTTAGTGCGTCCATCATCCCCTCTATGCCATTAGTCGTGTGTTCGGTCTTCATTAATTACGAGTACAATTTCAAATTGCTCTTTTACAGCTGCTAATTCCAATGTTATTCAAAACTTTTCTACGTGCATTTTATTTTATTTTTTTGTTTTTTAAATTTCATTTCCACCATTTATTTATCTAAAATCAATAGTAAAAATAAAGAAGTATCATATCCCCGGTGAAAAAGTACGGGGTAGCTAAAAAGTTTAGAAAGAGGTTACCTTTTATATAGCTTTCTTGAAAAGAAATTGGTGCCGGATCCGGTTTTTCAACTCATCACCAGTGCTGGAAATTGGCATGAAGGTGGGGAGTACATTGAGAAATATTTGCAAATTATCTGGACGAAAGAGTGGAGGAGCAGGAGAGATACAGCCGTAGGAATAACGCTCTCATTAGTGGAATCCCAGTTAGCAACGAAGAAAGTACGGAAGAAGTGGTGAAGGCAGTGGCGAAGGAGCTGAACATTACTCTGAGAGATTTTGATGTCTGTGCAGCCCACAGACTTCCGAATAAAAAAGGGACTCCAGACATATAGTTAAGTTCTTACGAAATGATGCCAAGACAGAACTAGTAAAACGAGCCAAGAAGAAGCGTCTCAATATTCAGGGCACCCCGATCTATATCGGCGAGCACCTAACGAGCGCCACCAAGCTGCTACTGAGGGAAGTGAAACAATTAAAGAGAGAAAACTGGATACAGTTCTTATGGACGAGAAACGGAGATCTGTTTGTCTAAAGGTCCGAGGGCGATCCGGCTAAGAAAATCAGAAGGAGAGAGGATCTAAACGAATTCAGAGAGAAACCTCAGTCGGGTCCAGTTACAACGACCAGCGAAGACAGGGGACATGGAGTAACAGCGAAGAGAAACTTGGAGATACGCAGCCCAGGGGAATCAAGTGATGGATGTAGGCAACAACAAAAAAAACCTTACATCATGGTGAACCAAGGATCTAAATCAAGGAGAAACTCGCTGTCTGGCTCCTCGCAACAGCTTCAAACGATGTTGGACAGCTTCCACAGGGCAGGAAAACCGAACGGCAGATAACGGGTAAGCGTCACGAGGGGTTGGTCACACCGGGACTCCATCCTCTTCCCAATACAGTCAGCAGCAACTGCGGGAGGAGTAAGCTGCATCACCCCCTATAACGACAAAAAGATTCTTTGTTTAAAAAGAGGGGGGATCCGACACCAAACCCCCAAATATCTCCTAGGCGGCCAGTTCAAGAAAGGGAGGGGGATCAAACAAAATAACAATTTTTTTTTTCTCGGACAGCGGAACAAAAACTAAATTAGACCTTCTGTATTATAACTGCAGGGGACTGGTGGCCAAGGAGAGTATTTATAAATTCGAAAATGACATCAAAAAAATAAAATGGGACATTATAGTACTTTCGGAGATAAGGAAAAATGGGGAAATTTTGGTGAAGAAGATAAATGAGGGTACTCCTTCTACCATTTCGGGCAAACCAAAGGCTACAGGGGAGTGGGGTTTGATATAAAAGAAGAAATAATAAACAGAGTGATCGAAATTAGGGGAATGTCAGAAGGAATTTGCTTCTTGAAATTACAGCTGGAGAAAAACGGTAAGGGCCTTGGTGGTCGCAGTATACGCTCCAGTGCTGGACTCGGAGGAACGCGAAATTGCTAAATTTTATGAGGACTTAGAGGAAACTCTACGAAACCAAAAAGAATACTATAATATTGTAGTGGGCGACTGGAACGCAATTGCTGGAGACTATCAAAACATTATCGAAAACGTAGGAAATTTCGGTCTGGGAACTAGAACTGGAAATGGATATAAGTTGATGGATTTCTCTGTAAGAAACAACCTGAAAGTAGCTAACACTTTCCTCCCAAAGAACCAAAAGTTAAACTGGACTTGGCACTCACCGGGGGGAGGGGAGGGATATAAAAACGAAATTGACCACATGTTGGTCATTGACTTATCAATTGTGGAGAATGCCATGGCTCTTCCAGGCTTCCACTTCAACTCCGACCACAGGATGTGCAGACGTACTCTGAGCTTTCCGAGCCGTGTTCAGGAACTGCAGAAAGAAAAAACTAGGGAAAGGATCATTCCTATGTGGAGGATGAACGAGGCTAGACGGATGCTATCTGAGGGCATGAAAGAGATTGAGCAAGTTTGGGAGCAGTGCAGCATTCAAGAACTGTATGATAAAATCGAGAATTGGATCAAAAGCATGTATGAACTATTTGGAAAGCTAGTATCTGTAGAACGAACGGAGGATAAGTTAACAGCGGAAACAAAGGAATTGATAGAAACTAGAAATAAATGTGAAAAGAAGGAATAAAAAACGCAAAATGAGAAGATTGAGGTGCTTCTGCTAAGGAAGAAAGTGAGAGCGGAAATTAAAAAGGATGTGGGTAACTACGAGGTAGAAAAGATTGAGGAGATCCTAGCAGAGAGCAATTCTATGAAAAAAGTGAAAAAGATGTTGTACTCGGATAAAAAGCTCATTCCAAGCATGGAGGACGAATGTGGCCAGAAGGTGACTGACCGAAAAGGTATCACGGAGGTAGCAACACGTTTCTATGAAGGGTTATATAAGGCAAGACACAACGATCAAGAAAGTCCAGCGGAAATGGTTAGAGAGGAGGATGAGAACTTCCCAGAAATACTACAATAGGAGGTCAAAAAAGCGATCAAGTCTCTGAAGACGGACAAAGCGGTTGGTCCCGACGGAATTGAAAAGAGCACACGTGTAAGCTATTCATGGAAGAACTTACACCCATGTTAACAGAAATTTTCAACAGGATGTTGGACTCTGAAACTGTCCCAAGACAGTGGAAAAAAGCTGAGATTATTATACAGTACATAAAAGGGAAAAAAGAAGACATCAAAAACTATAGACTCATCTGTAGAGCTCGGATTTTTATGATTTTACATGTTTTCCTACGTTAGAGAAGATCACGCATATCGTGTAGATCTTAGCGTATCATAACATTCTAAGTAAAATGAGCCCAATTTAAAAGTGCATATTTTGGATATAAATGCATGTTTTTGCATATTTTAGACGTTTTAGGCGCATATTCGTCATATTTTGACCTTTTTTTTTTTCATTTTTCAGTCATATTTTGGAAATTTTAGCCAATATATATATTTTTTTCACTATATTTCTTTGCCATCAGGAGATTTTTGGAGCTGAATTTTGATGTACCTGAAAGTAATCTGATGAAATTGTTCCAGCGGAATTAATTGAAATAAAATCAAAAACATTTAACCTCTTTCTTTTCATTTGTTTAATTTTTTGCACCCTTCTGTTTTAAAAAATGACTTTCAAATTGAAAAATCCTTTCAAAAGATACCCATATCGATGTTGCATAAAAGTGCATTTTTGCTAGATAATTGCGTATTTTGTCATATTTTGACGAAAATAAATGCATATAAAAGAAATACTGTATGCACAGCTAGACTTTGAACAAGCAAGAGAGCAAGCGGGATTTAGGAGGAACCGTTCGACTATAGACCAACATTTTTGTAATAACTCAAATTATTGAAAAAGCAATTGAATATAAATTTGTCCGTATACATCCTTCTTATCGATTCTACAAAAACCTTCGATTCGTTAAATCACGACTTCTTTTGGAAATGACCTTTGACACAAGGCATCAACCAAAAAGCGATAAAATACTTAAACAAGTCTATGAGGGCGCAACCGCATACGTCAGAACGGTTGTAAAAGGAAGAGAATTCAGGGTGGTGAGAGGTGTCCGACAAGAAGACCCTCCGTCACCAAATCTCTGTCTAAGCAAATTAGGCCTAAACGGAATTTTGAAGAATGATAGGGGTGAAGAAGGTGGGCTAGCATACTAAAAGTTTCCGTCTCTACCCATTTTTGTAATTTTCTTAGGGGATCGAAACCCCAAAATCAATTTTTTTTTTCTTAGTAATCTTCGAATCCCCCTTTATGTGTGTTCCCTTGGAGTGGTGAGGGGACTTAAAGAAAAACTAAAGACACATAAGAGAAGGAAAACTCCGACAGATAACCCTGATGAAAGCAAGAGGAAACTATATCAGTGTTCTTCCCTAGAGATGTGTCTTCATCACCACAATTATTATGATGGTTAATAATTCGGGCATTACAAGTACCCCCCCCCCCCGAGGTAAGTCTGATCAACAGAGGGAGTTATACCCCTCACTACTCCCACCGCAAAAGGAAACAAAATCGACACGGCTTCCGTAGATGCTCTAAATCAAAACTCACCGAAACACACGATGAAAAAACAAAATAAGACAAAATTGAAAAACAAGCTTGTATGTAAAAATAGGCACTTCGAATGTTAGGAATTTAAGAAAAGGCTGAGGAGGGTAAGATAGGTGAATCGGCGTAAGTCGATTTTTTCCAATTTTTCTTCAGTCCTCTATTTGCAGTGGTAAAAGAAAATTTCTGAGGCCATATTTACAATCCTACCTACCTCCAGAGGGATGTGGCCTCGAAATATATGATTTTCACTCTTTCAGCTCTATCTTGGTTTTTTTTTTTGCTCGATGTTACGAAATTTGGCATGTAGGTGAAGGCTCCCAGTGTAAATACAATCAAAGTTTTTGATAATCTTTTCTACCTTTTTTGGCCTTCAAAATTGATTTTGAAACTTTCAAAATGGCGCCCACGCCGACATTTTTGTGCTGGCAAAAAATTATTTATTTTCATTTATTTTAACAGCTTTGGTGTGTGTTCATTACTTGTTACATATATTGCCTTCCATGATTGGAAGTTTGGATTACAGATTAAACTAAAATAAACTTAAGCGTTTGGTGTACACCTTTTCTTCCTTAATCAGGTCTCTTGCGCCCCGATCAGTACGTCTCTCCTTTTCCAACCTTTCCCAACTTGCTACACACCGCCCAGTGTTGGGCAAAAGCCTCCCTTTTTCCCCCTCCATGTTTCTCTTTCATGAATGCTCCTTCTCTATTTTATATATTGAAATTTATCTATTTCGTCCCTCCAATGTGTTATGGGCCTCCCTCTTCCCCTTCTGTAGTTTCTTAGGGTCCATCCTTCCACCTTTTGTCTCCATCTGTCGTTTTCTCCCCTCCAAATATGACCAGCATAGCTCCACTTCAAGCTCTTAATTACTTTTCCAATATCTCGTAGTCTTCTTTTTGCCCTGATTTCCGACATTTTTATCTTGTCTCTTATTCTGATGTTCAACATGCTCCGAGACATGAAGTTTTGTGTCGTTCGAAATCTGTTTAAATTGGTTTTGGTGAGAGCCCAAGTCTGTGCCCCATATGTGATTGTTGGTTGGACGCAGCTCTTCCAGACCCCCGCCTTACTTGTTATTGGAACTTTACTTTTGAAAATGCCTTTCAGTTTCCAAAAGCTACTCCAGCCACGTTTAATTCTGTTTGAGGCTTCCTTTTCCCTCGAGTTACTGAGGGATATTATTTGGCCAAGGTATTTCGTTTCACACTCCCACTCTATCTCCTCGTTGGCAAGGAACACAGGCTCTTTTTGAGCATTTGAGAGTAATTTAGTTTTCGTGACATTTATTTCAAGCCCGGCTGGCCTGCATGTCGCTATCAGCTCGTCTGCCATCACAACTAGATCTTTTAAGTTACTCGCTAATAAGACCACATGGTGTGCGAATCTCAGATTATTTAAAATTTCGCCGTCAATTTTGATTCCCTTATCCCCCCAGTCGAGATGTCTCACCACCTCCTCCAGTACGCAGTTGCGGCGCTAAACGAATTTTGACTTCCGCGGCACGCATTTGCCTGTCTTTCGTTATTGTCTACGTAAAGTGCGCTGAATATTCGGGGCCATAAAATTCGGCTCTGAACAGACGTGTGCCGCCCGTTGCAGCATTGATAAAGGACGGCGGCAGTAAACGTCCTATTAAAAAAATTTATACCGGGGCGCTTCTTCGTTTTCACGACGGCATTTCAAATTTAACGTCACCGGGTCGCGTCTGAAAAGTTACGCGTCGTCGTCGCTCGCCACGCCCGCACGTCGAGCGTGAACCCGCCGAACGCTAAACAATATTTCAAAACATTCTTCCTCCTTACCTGTGCCCCGGGCGCTATCACGTTCGAAAAACTTGGGAGAATACTTCGGCGCTGTACGGCCGAATTTAAAATTCCTTCGGCCCTATATATTTTAATTTTTGACTCGCAGATTCGCCGACTCCAAAATTTATTGAGCTGGAAATTTTATTATACGAACACGCGTTCCACGGCGCGTGTATATATTTTGTCTATAGGCCGGAGCTTAATCCAATTTACTGCGCAGTTTAAATACTATACAGCGATACGATCCGCCGTGTAAGAAAGTAGACCGAGTTTTATTTAATATAAATTGGGGCATCTTACGTACACCGGTAGATATATCGCGTGATTGTTTCCAGTTTCCACCCCGATTTCGAAGAAGGGCTGAAATTCATCCCCGCCGTCGGTGCAGACGTTTCGAAGGCGGCGTACAGTGTATTATACAGAAAAATGGCCGGAAAAGTAATTATAAATTTGAGCCGCGCTGTTGATCGATACGCCAGCTCTCTCGAATTTCACTTCCCGGTAGGCTCGATGACCGCTAATTAGTGTTCGACTTTTTTCCGGCTATTCTGGGGTTGATTGTGTCTGCACGCAGTCACGCCTCACTGCAAACCAGCGTTAAATAAATCTTCTGGTTATTAAGGTCGCGCTCGGATTGTTCTTACTCAGTTTGAAGAACACGCGTGTGTCTGCGCCAGATGAGTCGGCGTGCTCGAATTGTTAGTCCCACCCAAATGAGAATACCGCCAGCAATTAGCTGCAATAAAATACGTTTTTTTGGATGTTGTTGGGAATGGTTTCCCGGGCACCGTGGTATAAAAGTCATTACCCCCTCCTGGCTTACTAACTGAACCTTCAATTCGAGGTTTCCATTGAAAATTTCGAAAATGGTTGTGAAGAAACCTAAATCAACTTACTGTAAAAAATACCCTGATGAAAGAAAACGAAGAGTAACAGGAAAATTGAGGCTTCAGAGACGTCTGTCTCCGAAATGATTACGCTAGCTATCGGGAAAGTGTTCATCAAAAATAAGCGGAATAAATCATACTGTAACAGGGCGCTGGGAAAATCCACCCTGCTGAAATTGAATCAGCACCACTAAAAACGAAAAACTCATAGCCTATTGTGACTAGAGATGATATATTTACAAAAACACACAATAACTATCAACATCTCGAATAGATAGAAAAAAATATATCCTGGGTAGAAATTATGGACCACCAAAACGAAGTTACTAAAATAACGTGAGGGTATAACATATTTCTGGTAAGGTGAGAGGATGCCCATTCCTGCCGAAAACACAAAACTGCCCCTAGGCTACGTGACTCTTCAATAACACCCCACAATAACACAGACGATAAATTCCACACACCGTGGCCAAACTCACAAACAATACAACTAAATTTACATAACATGAATCTATTATTATACATACAAATGAATGTTGCTGTTTTGAAGCGCCAGTACACGCTTCAACCGCTGAATCAGTTTCTTTGAAAATTGTACCATTAAACAGGAAATAGCGTGCACAATGTTTATAGCGAAAAGAAAAATTTAATGTTGTGTGGTTAAGCCACCAATAAGCTCAAAAGATACCACAAAAATGACGACTTTTATGGATGTTCCGGAGGTGTGAGGTTCGTTTTCGTTTTGAAGAAAACAGTTGGCCGGTTTCATACGTTGGCATGTTGGCGACAGCGGGAAGTGGGGTGGTTCAGTTTAGAGGGCTGTTATATCAATAGTGGTTCTTTGGCCATTAATATTATTCAATGTTGCCCAGATTTTTTTGAAATTTCAAATGTCAGTTCAACATCAGAACTGCAGTTATCGCTAGCTGTCAACTTTTTTAGTAGGTAACAGCGGGAAGTGGGTGGTTCTCTTGGAAAACTGTTATATCAGTAGTGGTTATTTGGTCATTCATATTGTTCAGTGTTGCACAGAGCGACAGGGGGAAATGAGGTGGTTTTATTTTGGCCATTTCTAATTAAGTATATTATTTGAATTTGTGTTTCAGTAGTGGTTATTTAGTCATTCATATTGGTCAGTGTTGTACAGAGCAACACGACAGGAAATAGGGTGGTCTTATTTTGGACATTTCTTATTATGTAAATTGAATTTGTGATTTTCATCGAAAAACGTACGAATACACGTACCAAGAACTTTTAATGTCACACTAATACAAACGCACAAAAACAGTAGCCAGATTGCCTTGAAAACGCACAGTTTATCGCATAGAAAAACTAGACTGTACGGCGACGGCTAGCGGCCTTTATATGTATATCCCGGCGTTATCGGCGAAACTCCTTATCGCTTTCGTTATCGAACTTCTATTCTGCTGCTCGAAACGTGTCGATCTTTCTTCGCTTATCTCGAATGTTCGGGATTATTCGCCACAGTTTTTTCATCATGGCATCAACCTCGACCTGCCGGATGGTTTTCTTTGAAAATTCATCAGTAATTTGGTCAAAAAGAGTTCATTCGCTCAGCTATAATTAAGCTCCAAAGTTTTCATGACGTTACAGACCTTGGTTAGATCGTTTTCTTTGAAAATTCATCAGTAGTTTGGTCATAGCAGCGCGTCAAGAAGAGGAGAGCGGCAATATGTTGTCCTTAGGGCGACATTGGGAAGTGGGGTGGTTCTACGTAGGGCGGCTGAAAAGTAATGCACACACGACCGCAACGGGAGAACGCCAAGAGATATTGGGATGAGACTGGAAAGAAATGAAAGTGCAATTCTTTAACTTCCAAATGATGTATTTATTTTTCTACGTAGCCGCCATTAACACTTATACATTTCTCCCAACGTTTAATAGGTTTTTTCATTCTGTCCACGAAGAAATTTTCATATATTTCTTTTATCCAAGACTTCAGTACCTCCTTCACTTCGTCGTCTGAGGCGTAATGATTACCCTTAAATCTCGCTTCAATATAAGGAAAAAGTGCAAATCGCGCGGGGCCAAATCAGGTGAGTAAGGTGTGAGAAGTGACCATGAATTTCAGTTTGCGTAGCGCTTCCTCAGTGACATGCGAGATGTGTGGCCTCAGCAGATTTTTCGATAGCCAAGTTCCTGTATGATTGGCCTATTCGTTCCTTTGATATTCTCAGATGGTTGGCAATATGCTGTTGCTCGATTCGACGGTCACTTCGAATCAAATTGTCTACTTTTTTGCGATAAATTTGGTCAGTCACAGAAAGTGGTCGTCTGCTGGGAACTTCGTCCTCAATATTCGCCTTACTGGGTTCACATTCGCAAAATGTATCACCCATCGATTTACCGTACTTCTATCAACAGTATCATCACCATAAATTGCTCTTAACTGGCGCAAAATGTCGATAGGATTCACGTTTAAAAATTCAATTACTGCACGTTGTTTTAGAAACGTGCACAAAGCAGCAGTACTCTTCTCCACAATAATGGTTACTGAATACGAACCAGTGGAGGTATTTCAACGAAACTGGATTATAGGTAAAGGAAGGATGTAGGTCCTTATGCAGCTCTGTAGGTTGTTTTGTTCATATTATATGGTCATGTGTTCATTATTTTTCAGCCGCCCCTCGTATTTTGGACATTTTATATTTCTGTTCTTGGTTCGTGATTGATCGTGCCCGCGCGTCCAGTATTCCAAATCCAATATTTGAAATAAATAGTTTTGATTTTAGTTCACAGAAGCTATGTAGTCCAGGAGAATTAGCATTTTTGATGGAATTAATTGCAGCACAGCTGAAACTTGGTACGATTGTTTAGTACCCTCTTCGGAAAAGCCCCGTAATTTTCCCCCTCCCCCGGTGTGAGCATCACCCCCAGAGTCCAAAAAGTGCCCCCGGAAACAGTTTTTGGCTTGTATCTAGGTTAAAATTGAGTTATAGGTAAAAATATTCCGTACCAAAATTAAAGAACGTAAAATTCTCTACAAAAATGGCATCTATGTTTTTTTTTTTTTTTTCGTGAATCCCATGCCAACCAAAATAATTGGCGTTCAAGGTCACAACGTACGCGAAAATCTGAAACTTGACATTCGGGGGTCTTTGAAAGCGCTGAATTCGTTTTTCATGAAATTTTCAGTCGAAACCCAAGAGGGGGTTCAAGAGGGGAAGGGATGGGGCAAAACTAAAAATTCGGAAAACTACCGTGTAACATATCAAAATATGTGTTGTCAAATCTCCTGAATACGTTTTTGACGTTATTTTGGCCATAAACCCAAACGGAGGTTCAAGGGGAATGGGCAAAACTGAGAATTCGGAAAATTGAACGTGTAAAACAGCAACACTTATATAGCGTTTTCTCACAAAGTGGTGAAAAGTGGCAAAAAGTATGAAAGGTTCCTAAAAGCACAAATCCTAAAGAATGACTGAGAGCAAATCATTTTGCCCAGAAATGCCCAGAAATTTTTGTTGAGCTAAAAGTTGTGAATATTAGATAACATATATGTACTTACTCGTATTTCAAACATCAAATTCTCACGTTGTAACGCATTTAAACCAAAATAAAACCAAACTAAATTTTGATTCACCATGAAAAATACATCAGAAAGACACATTCATCATGTTAAACACAGCAGTCAGGCATGGGTTAAAACATGTGCATGAAACTGCAAAATCGGCCTATGGTTAACTCCACGCCGACTTGACGGCGTTTGATACCTAGAAGACTGAAGTCAAGGCCGCTGGTATAGATGAAAGCAAGTGGTTGTAGAACAGTACCTGCCTAGTTATTCATCAATTTATCGTAGTTCATTTTTCGACTTTTGGCCAGCTAGATTTTCTGAGGGACCACTGTGAGGCGCTGCTTAACACTTAGTTTTCAGACCTGTAGTACATACCTGCAAGAACCAATCCCTTAAGGAGAATTTTCAAATTAAAAAAAAGATTACTTTTTTTTTAAAACAAAGGCAATTTTTTACCTGGGTCGTGTTAGAAATTTCGATAAACATGTTAACGATCCACCCTAATAAAATAGGACAGACTAGGTACTTCAGACTCCGAGATCTCAAGTTCGTATAACGTCATCACCACTGTACGCCGATTTAGTTTCGAGAAAACTGGGTGCGAAACGCTGAACAGAGGATTGACCAGAGTGAAAGTGAATGTCAGTGGGGATTGGGCAGAGAAGTGACAAGGATGT
The DNA here is from genome assembly GCA_031841125.1 of Acanthococcus lagerstroemiae. Taxonomy (NCBI): domain Eukaryota; kingdom Metazoa; phylum Arthropoda; class Insecta; order Hemiptera; family Eriococcidae; genus Acanthococcus; species Acanthococcus lagerstroemiae. The sequence goes on along the minus strand of CM063114.1, from coordinate 45,484,546 downwards.
GAGGTTCCTTAAGAGAAGAGCAATAGATGCTTCGAGCTGAGTGAGGGGCAGGTACGTTCATGGAGGGGCTGAGCTATGAAGCGGCCAAGGTGCAACGCCCATCGTTTTTTTAATTGAGGGATTGGTTTCGACTGTTTACCTTTATTGCGAACTGGCTTGTGCTCTTCCCTGAAATTTTCAAATTTCCAACTGCCACCGCAAATTTGTCACCTTCGAACGAGGAGTGAGCCGCCGGGGTCCCTGGAGTGACGCGGTGACTACGAGAGCAAAACTGAGGGACAAAATAAAGAGAGAGGGAAACAAAAACGAGGGTGCTAGTTTCGGGCCGCAATAAAAGAGCACGACGACTGTAGGTACTCGTCGAAGATATTCGTATTTTCTCGGCGGCGTTTCCGAAACAGGTCATACCCGTAAATGGGCCAGCAAAGGCGGCATTGTCTTTTGAGATAATGTCGAGTGTCGCCAATTGTAATCGATAGCTATATGTGCTATTGTCTTACACACAGAAGAGTCATTGTACCGGGACAGCCTGTATCACCAGCGTGCAGAGAGAGAGAGAGAGCTTGTGCTCGCCTCTCGTCCAATATATCTGCTCGCGCGGGGCCCCCTTCCCCCTGGTCCCGGTCATTTACGTCAACCGTGTATAGACTGCCGCTCAAAATGACCGCCACGTCGCGGTCGTGGGTCGTGCGGCGCTCGCCGCCTCCAGATACGGCCGAGCGATTAAAGAATGCCGCTCGAAAATCTAATTCGCGATAAGCGCTGTAAAAGTTTACTACGCCCGAATTAAGACGCAATCCGAGTGAGTTTTAAAAATAATCCTCCGGAGTAAATCTGCTCGGCTGGCTCGGGCCGGTCACACGAGCAGAAAACGCCGGCGGCACCGTTGCCGGCGGTTACCGTAATTCGGGGGCGCGCGATGCGATGGGCGAGAACCGAGGGAACGCGGACAGAAATACACGAAATGTCGAGTAATTAAAAGTTTAATTATATTTAAGGTTAGCGAATTTCGGTATTAAGGCGTATATTTTCCGTTTTCTCAACGGAGGAAGTACATACAGGGTGTTTCACAAATTAGTCCCCTCACCTTTTGGTTTTCAGACAAACGAAGTGTAGTCTCGTGTAATGGTCACGATTTTTATTTATTTATCGTAATACGGGGTTGCTTTGATCACGTTTTAGCATATTTCTGTCTCTCTTTCAACGAGTTTAAGGGTTAGAAAGAAAAAAACTTCCGGCTTTGGATATCATTTAGGCACTTATTTTTTATTTGTACAGCCTTTTTCGCAAGACTCTTTTCTTGGTACCGATCGTGTGAGGGTCGTTATGCCGTCGAATGCCCCTATTTGCGGGCATAGACGTTCATTGTCTTCTTCCGCCACCCCTATCCCTTCCTATCCTCCCCATAGTATTCCGAATTTCCTAACCAGCTCATCCCGCCCCTTGGTGGGTGGTCTATCCCTTTTCCTTTTCCACTCTCTCTAGAACCATTCCTCTGCTACCTTCCCCCACTTATCCGCACCTCTTGCTATGTGCCTCGTAACGCTTAATTTTGCTTTCTTAAACCTCTATCCGAGGTCACCTGACCCTGTTGTTTTCCGGATCTTGTGTAGCCTTGACTTCTTATTTTCATTATACTTTGTAACATTCTAAAATGCGTTCTTCTCGAATTGTCCCATTGCGACCTGATTAGTAACCAAGTTTGAGCTTCATAAGTAAGGGTGATGGGTATCTAACATCTATCCAAAGTTTTTATTTTTCCCCTTATGAGTAGGTTTCCTTTCAGCATTTCGTTATGTGTCCAGAAGCTTTTCCATGCCTTAGGTATTCTTGCTTTCAGCTACCTTCTCTCTTCGAATGCCACATGTTACCTGAAGTTTTTGTATTCTTTTATTTTTATTACAGCCTTGAATTAGGTAGGTACGTCCCTACTAATTCGCTCTTCTTTGGGCATGGGTATCCGTCACCTGTTGGCATGCTCCCCTCTTTTGCACTGTACTTACCCAATGAGGACCCACAAATTTTATAATTTCATTCAGCCATCTTGTAGCTGGACGACCCTTACGTCTCTTTTTATCGTATGGTACCCAATCTGTTGCTGTTCTGCTCCATTCCTTCCCTACCTCCTTGGCCATTTGTCCTGCAATTTTGAATTTCAATTTTTTTAATGTTATATCTCATATCTATCATCCGCGATGGTGTTTATCGAGTCAATAAGTCCAATAAAAGTCCAATATTTGAAAAATTGTCCAATAAGTCTAATGAGAGTTCAATTATTTTAATATAGATTCAACAAAAATTGAAAAATGAGGAATAATAATAAGGTAGTGTTGTCGAGGACTCAACTTCGATCACTATGTCTTGCAAACTCAATTTTTTTGCATAATATAAGAAACTCGAAAAGAGTCCAATGAAGATCCAATAAAAGTCCTATACTTTTGATTTTCAAATATGTTAGACACGTTGTCCTCGTTCTTTCCCTAGTTTTTGTTAATTTTATCCCTCAACCGAATACATATATATCATTAAATTTCGTACTTCCTAAATTTTTGTATTTGGTTTTTTGTCAGTGTCCGTGTTTGGGCTCCAAATATTGAAACTGGCAATACACCATCAGGGACATAGCGAAGAGTTTTTCTGGAGGAACAAAAATGGTTGAATTCCCAACTGATCCAAGTCAAAACTCCCAAGCATCAAAATTTGTTCATATTGGCTTTAAAAAACTCCTTTTGACTTGTTGGATTTTCTCAACTTTTGATCCATCTACTAAAATTTTTCAACTCCGGCGGAGGCTTGGAGCGACAAGCTGCCCTCTGCCCCCCCATGCCCCTTATTTTCTTCCCTGTAAATATTTGTATAATATCTTGATTCATGTTTTAATACTGAATTGGCCTTTGAATATTATTTTTTGCTCCCGGAAAGCTTTCCATGCATTTGCAATCCTTGTTTCGATTTCTTTTTCCATTTTATTTTCAAATTATAGTACAAGTATGTGTCTCAAATCTCGTGGTCGTGTGTGCGCCCGAACGTCTCTTTTTACTCCCGTCCTGAGCAATTTTCTCAGTTCACACAACTTGATCTAATCATGCTAGTTCAAGTTCAAGGTGTCTACAGGTTTGGAAAATTTGAAAAGTTTGGAAAAAGTCAGGAATTTGAAAAGTAGGTCAGGAAGTTTGTAAATAGTCAGGAAATTTAACAATATTTTGAAGCAGTTTGGGAAAAAACAACTTCAGCACTCTATATGTATACCTGTGAACACCTTCCTAATGCTTTCACCCAAAAATCAACTTCAAATTTCAGTTCATTTTAACCATAGCGTCTAGTAGTATAAACATAAATATATACTATCTAGGTATATTGTAAAGGTTTAAAGAAGAGGAAAAAAAAGTTTGGAAAAAGTCAGGAATTTATATTTTTCCATTCTTGTAGACACCATGAAGTTGGTCTTGCTCCTAATCTTTGTTCTCTTAATTACGAGATTTTTCGTTTCCTCAGTAATTTTGTCGTTTGTTGTGGGCCTAACCTTCCTTTCCCCAATTCACGTAACTACCTCTTCCATCCAGTTATATTCCTCCTGCAAGTTGGGGAAGGTTTTGCTCTCAGTCTCATTCAACTTTGCCTTTAAGATCTTATTTGCCTCCATCCGCCTACAAATCGGTATGATCATGCTCCCCATAGCTTCCCCTTTGTTTTTGTTCGTGGTATTCTTGGGGCTAAGAGCAATGTCCACGCTGGTTCAGGTTACTCCCCGACGAGAAAATAAATTGATTTAGAATTTCTCATTTTCGAATAATTTGATTGATTTCGTTCATTATTTTGCAGTCTGGGGAGTGCCGAGTCCGTTAATTTTTGTTCTAGTTTTGTAAAGGTGTTACAATTTTTGAAGCCTGCCCCAGGGCAAGGTTAATAAGTAGTTCCCCCTTCTCGTTAGTCTCCTGATCTGTATTCCCTCAGACTCTGAGACTTCTGCACATCCCCCAACCCTAGCATTACAATCATCCATGACTATTGTGTGACACCCCTTCCTTTTCTACTCTCTTCTACACAGCTATAAAACTCTTTCGCTTCGTTTACCGGGGCTATATTGGTGATGCGTACATTTGAATGATTGAGAGTGTTTTCTCCTTGGTGATGACTAGTTTTAAGTCAGCAACTCTTTCGTTTATCCCTTCTGTTGCTTTATCATCCCATTTTATTTATTTATTTTTTTGTTGTTGATATAGAAGCCTATGTCTCTATATTCTTTTGTTATGCCAGTATAGTAAAGTGAATTTCCATTAGGCTTTTGCACAGTTTTTCGCCCTCCTTTCTTGTTCCCGAAGTCCCCATCACATCCCAATGTATCTTTTCCATCGTTTTCTCAAATTTATTCCAGCTCTAACTAGCCCTTCGCAGTATAGTGTAGGATTTCAGTGGGTGAGTTGCCCCTCTTCTTCTCCTGTATTACTCTTTTTAGTTTTAGCCCAAGTTTTTTATTTGATTATGACAGTGGACCTGTGCAGGCTATGCCCCGCGGTGCCTGCCGCCCGTTTTGGGCGTCGGATATCACTTATTACTAGAACGAATTTTTTAGTTCATAATGTATCCTGTAGGAGCACTTAATGTGGTGATCAAGTTTACCCCAGCTTCGAGGTAACATTGACCTTCCCTCTTTTTCCTTAAGAATATAAATCTATACCATGAATACAACTAAATTACCAGATTTTAGTGGGATCGGTCAATAGGAAGTTGAAACCATTAGTTAGAAAGAGCTAAATACCACGATTCCTGCTGGAGGGAATGGTTGAGGGCAAGAACTGGAAAGGAAGGCAAAGAGTGAGCTATGAAGAGCAGATAATGAAGGATACTAAGTGTAAATCCTTCTCAGAAGTGAAAAAATTCCCACAGGAGAGGCACGACCTACTAGTCGAGAGACTAAGGACTATAACAACATAACAGCAGCGTTTATTTGGGTTTCAGAAATTCTTTCAAAATACAATAAAATGAATGTCTGACCTTTCACAATATTTATCTAAATACACGATTCCCGGGAGTTGCGACTGGAGAGGGAGCATCTACCTCCGGCCCTCTTTTCGCTCAACCCGCCGATTTATGACATAGGCCTCCGACTGACTGACTGACTGACTTGTCTTAACTGACTGAACTGTCTGGACCGTTTCCTTTGTGTCTTATCAGCAATATACATACATGATAGACACGTTTTATGTTGGTTTTTAGGTCTTATCAGTAGGAAATAAGATTGCTGTAATATTAGTGGGGGAAAAGAAGATGGTTGTCAGATTTATATCGGGTAGACTTTTCATGCCTATCGTATATCTTTCTTTGTCATTATGTCTCTTATCAGCCATAGACTGACAGTCTCATGCCTGTCTTCAGGTCTTTGGTCTTATCTCAGTAATGAAGTAGAAGGTGACTAACCTGTCCCTGCAATTCTTTGGATTTTTTCTTTATGCCTTATGGACGAGTCTCGTATCTGTCATTACATATGTCCGAGTAATGAACGAGACGGTAGCTTGTCAATTTTTTGATTTTTTCCTTTGTCTTATCAAAAATTTATAGACAAGTCTCATGTCTGTTTTTATGTTTAGGAAAGGAGATTGCCTTAATACCTTGTCAGTAGGGAAGGAGAAGGTAACTGTTAGTGATATTCATATCGGATGCAGTGTAAGTCTCATTCGCTATGTCGTTACGTCTTATCAGCCGTAGACTGACAGTGTCATGTCTGTCTTTAGGTCTTATCAGTAATGAAGGAGAATGTAACTGATCTTTCTCTGTAATTTTTTAGTTTTTTGACATTCTTATGTTTTTACTTTGGCACACGATGGAAAAAAGCGTTACGAAGAAATAATAATAATAAATGTCTGACTGACTGACACAATGACATTCTCATGTCGGCGCAGTCCGCGAAGCAAAGACATGATTAAGTCTTTACTTTGGCACACACTGGAAAAAAGCGTTACTTTTTAGCGTGACAAAACTGGACTGCCTGGACTTACTGACTGGACCGGAGTGAACTGGACTGACTGACTGGCTGACTTGTCTTCATTGACTGGACTAGATTACTAGATTGGACTTACTGGACGGACGGACTGACTGACTGACGGATTGATTGACTGACGGATTGATTGATTGATTGATTGGACTGGACTGACTGAGCCGTCGAGTACAACGCTCCGCTAGTGCATCAGTTTGCAGACGCATCTGCTTGATCGAGAGGCAACCACCCTTCCACCTTTCTTTCCCACCTGTCATCCTTCTGCCTCATAATACGTCGCCTATACCAACATTTAATTTTCCTTACCACCCTACCGGTATCCACCAAACGAATCTTTAATCTAACCCAATGATTTTTGTGTTTGTCCTTTTCCCTCACTCCTAGGATGCTCCTTTCCAGCGCTATCTGGGTCATTTGCAGCTTTTTTGTGTTTGCATTTGTGAGTGCCCAAGTTTGGGTTCCATAGTTCAACACAGGCTGTATGCAGCTTCCTCACACCCCTGCCTTTGTTGAATCTGAGGAGACGACCCTTGAAAATCCATTTCAATTTGTAATAGCTTTTCCGCCCATTTTGAATGCGGTTTGAAAGTTCTTTACCTTCAGATTCATCAAATGATGTTATATGTATAACCGAGGTACTTTGCCTCTCTCACCCATTCGATTTCCTCAATCATTATTTGTACACTTTCTTCCGGGGAGTTGGCCATCAGTTTAGTTTTACTCGTATTCACTTTCAATCCCACTTTCTCGCATGCCGTCAAGAATTCCTCTGCATTGTGGGTCAGCTCGTTTAAATCCTCGGCTATTATGATCACGTCGTCCGCGAATCTCAGGTTACTCACATATTTTGATCCCCCTTCCCTTCGACTATAGGCTTTGCATTGCTTCCTCCAAGACGTAGTTAAAGAGGTTTGGAGACACGGGTCACCCTGTCTGATCCCCCTCCCAATCTCGAAAGCTTTCCCTTTTTTGTCCAGTTTCACGTACGCGGTAGCTTTTTTCATAGCTGCTGCGAATAATGTTTATTACTTCAGAGCTAACACTCCATGCAGTTTGGTCTTTCCACAAGAATTCGTGATCGACTGTATCGAACGCCTTGGTAAAATCTATAAAGAGAAAAAAAAAAACTTTAAGATTATATTCGGTTGCCTTTTCGATTATTTGTTTCAAAATGAATATTTGGTCGATTGTCGATCAGTTCTTCCGAAACCCTGCTGGTTCCCTTGGCCGATGCCACTCCAGCTGAGAGTACATTCTTTCATACAGGATTTTCATAAAAAATTTGCCGAGAGTACAAATTGGACTTATCGGGTCTATAATCTTCAATTTCATCTCTACTACCCTTCCTGAATAGTAAAATTGTTTCCGCCATTTTCACGGGGCGGGGACAGTTCCCTCTTCCACGATTTTATTGAACAGTTTTGCTAGAGTGGGGATGAGCTCATCCACAAATAGCTTGAGTGCATTCGGTCTGCTTTGTCCACTTTAACCGACCTCACTGCTCTCCAAGTTTCCTCTGGAATTATGACTGGGAATTTCTCCATATCCCAGCTCCCTTCCTCCCTGCTACTTCTCCTCCCTTCCGCTCCTCCTGATATATCCTGCCTCGCGTATAACTGCTCGAAGAACTTCGTAGCAATTTCCACGATTTTACTAGAATCAGTGTAAGTCGCTGATTCTTGCCCTCGATACCAAATACTGGGAGGGACTATTTCGTGAACCACCCGGTATATGACGAGCCGGATGCGAGATACGATACGATGGTCCCTCAGCTCGACACCTGTAAAATACGCCGTCATTCGTTTTAATTCGTTTATGTAAATGGGAGCTACAACGACTTTTATGTAAGTCGGCCATTTTAAGGGACCAGCGCCAGCACCAGCCAGCGCACGGGGTGAAAAATTTGTTTATTTTTAATTATTTCGTTTTGTTTGCTCTTTGCCACGTCAGTTTTGATTTGGTTAATCTCTGTCCCCCGCCCCGCTCGCTCGAGCGTCGGCGAATGTCGCAGCCATTATATTCTGATCTATCGCGGTATCTGAGCGTGACGCGGGCGTGCGCGCGTACGAGTCGACGTTTCGCCGGCGTCGCCTTTTGCCTCTTATTTGTTTCGCTCGGGGTTTTGAAAATTTTTTCTCTGTAAATATCGCCTTGTTTATTGTTCCAAAAGTACCTATATTCTATTTGCGCAGGTATTCCTTTCTTCCGCTATTTCTCGTTTGCGTAATATTTCCGCTGGTGGAACGGAAATAAAATTTTATAAATGGAATTAAATTAGCTTTTTAATTTCGTCTCGCCAACTGTATACGAGTATTCCCCCTTCCCCCCTCCAGTCACCGGTTATACGTGCATTTAAAGCGAAATTAACTCGCAGTCATATTTTTGAGGTATAATATTGCACGCGGCTCGGGTGATTAAAGAAAATGGCGCGTCGTCAGGGCTGAATCGGGGCTTTTAGCGGCATTGGTAAGCGCAAATTAGTAAACGCTTTTCAATCCCGCCTTTACAATATTCCACCTGCTTAGCTTCTGCACAACTGATGCGCAAGTGGCTCGCAGTTTTCGAAGAGGAAAAGGCAGAAGTTCATTTTCAGTCGTATGATGAAGAGAAAGGTGTCACGAAAATAATAATAATAATAATATTTATTTATTTGAAGCCCTCCGGTCACAGCCAAAATGGCCAATTACGACTGGGGGCTTCAACCTAACAGAATTTGAAAACAAAAAGAAGAGAAAAAAAATTTTAAAAAGTTACATGATATATCTAAGCAAAACAAAAAATGAAATTAACAAAAAAACAACCAAAAAATTGAACAAAAGAAAAAAAAATTTAAAAAAAATAAAAATGAGAAACAAGTGGGAGAAAGATCGCTATCTGCCCCCACCCCATACCCTAGTGCCCATCCCCACATACGCGCTCAAACCACAATCAAGTCAGTGCGTGACTAGAGTCAGAGACTATTATAGCTGTCAATCAAATATTTTGTAAACTTGCTGTTTGAAGGCTGATTTGTTTATCGAGTCGAGTACATCAAGGTGGTTATGAATTCTACTAACATTGTTATATAACTTCAGAACTCGAGCGATGGGGGAATTAGACAAAATTTGTGTGCGTGAATAAGGGATTGTAAAGAGATCAGTGCTGCGACTATTGAAAGTAGGTACGCGAATTCCAATTTTTTCAAGTAAAGGTGTGTTGCGTTTTTCAAACTGTATTATCCCGTGTAGGAAGAATAGCGAGAAAATGCCCCTACGACCCCGAAGACTTTTTATTTCATAACCCTGAAGTAGTTCCTTATATTTAATTGAGTAAGTGTAATAGGAAAATTGCTTTTAATACAAGTATCTTAAAAAACGTTTCTGCACTTTCTCAATGGTTTTGTTCATTTCTGCCGTGAATGGATTTCATACAATTTCCGCGTACTCAAGATAAGGTCTTACAAGCGCATAATACAAGGTTTGTATTGTCTGAATATCTCTAAAGTTCACCGCATTCCTAATAAGAAACCCTAGCATTGTTCTTGACTTGTTGACTACTGTGCTGATATGTCTTTTGAAGGTTAGTTTAGAGTCGAAAATCACCCCTAGATCCCTAATGTCACTATTCTTAGCAAGGATATAATTGTCCATTGTATATTCAGTTGGGACTGGCAACAATTTTCTTGTGTACGTGACAGAGGAACATTTTTTTACATTAAAAGATAATTTATTGATTTTACTCCAGTTTACCAGAGCGTTGAGATCTTGTTGTAACAGTTCCCTATCCATAGTTCCACTCACTTGCCGGAATAGCTTTAAATCATCCGCATATAGTAAGACCTTTGAATATTCTATATGTTGCGTAATATCATTAATGAATATGAGAAATAATAAGGGACCTAGATTCGAACCTTGTGTAACACCAGATGTGCATGTAAATTTACGGGAGGTAGACCCCCTGTATGTAACATATTGCTGTCTATTGGTCAAATAAGATGTGAACAGTTGTATTAATGATTTAGAGAACCCCATTCTTGTCAATTTACCAATAAGAATCTTGTGGTCAACTTTGTCAAACGCTTTCTGAAAATCTGTATATATTGAGTCTACTTGAGAAGTTTGATCCAGAATATGAGCTGTGTAGTCCACAAAGGATACTAGATTTGTGATGGTTGATCTACCTTCCGAGAAGCCGTGCTGATGATCAGTAATTTGGTTCCGAACTTGCTCATATATTCTTTTATGCAATATAGACTCAAATACTTTAGCAGAAACTGTGAGAATAGATATAGGTCTGTAATTAGTAATTTCGTTTATTTGGTCATTCTTAGGAATGGGAGTAATAGTGGATACTTTCCACAGCGTACTCAATATTATATTATGTATTTATATGTGTCAATGGTCGAAAAAAAAATTCGTAGCATGTTTTGTATATGTATTGAGGAACACTGTCAGGGCCGGTAGTTCGCTTTGGTTTTAATCTGGTCAGGGCTTCCTTTACTTCCAGTTCGTTGATTCTCAGTAGTTTTACCCCTGCTATTCCTGATTCTTCATCTATCTCCTCCAAAAGATCAGTTGTTGGTTCAGGTTCAGAAAAGATGGATGCGAAGTGTTCTGGGAATGCATCAGCAATATGCTGAGTAGACTGTTTTTCCATTGTACGAAAACATGTTTGCATTTGCACTTTGATTTCCTCTATTGTTGAAGTATAACCAGAATCTTTTGGGGTTTTCTTTTAAACTCGCCTCCTATATTTATTTCCGATATTTCCTTAGCTTGCTTTATTAATTGTTTCGATTTTCTTTCGCAATTCTTGAAACTTTAGACGAAATGTTGGATTTGCAGCTTTCTTGTATGCCAATCGAAATTTCTCTTTCTCTTTTAAAAAATGAACTATTTTCGGAGTAAACCATGAGGGATACGAACATTTTCTCTTCAGTGTCATAGGAACTGTTTCCAAGATAACCTGATACACCTCATCTCTAAAGTAGGTAGCAGCTTCCTCACTATTCTTAATATGGTAAATTGGAGACCAGTTTACTTGTTTGAATTTCGAATACATAGTTAGGAAATCTGCCTTTGCGTAGTTGAGATATCTTTTTCTTTCAGTTTTTGACTTATCAGGTTTACTTACACGAACTTTGACTGCGCCGGCATATTTATGGAGAGAGGCGGATGGTTGAGATCTACAGTAGAGACAAGAGATTCCTCACGACTTACACTCACTTCAGCCACACTGGTTAATACAAGATCCAGAGTCCTTTCAAGATAATTACGTACATTGTTAACCGAGCGCAGTCCACAAATCTGAATAAACTCTTGTAGATCTGCAACTTTCTGTATTTGTCAAATTTTGATCAAGATCCGTGCAGTCATAATCCAGTAGATTGAAATTCCCAATAATCATCAAATTACTTTGCAAAAAGGGATGATAGATGATTATTTTTTCATAAACTTGTTTGTATATTTCCCTGCTGGTGCTCGGAGGAAAATAGAATGCGCATAGGTACATGCCAGCGGTGTAATTACTTGCTTTCAGCTTTATGACGAGATATTCTATCACCTTATCTTCCAACTCCGGTAGCTGTATACTGACACTGCCGAAGCTACTTTTAACCGCAACAAGTACCCCCCCCACCTCGCTGCTGTTTGATAGCCTCATAGTCTCTGTCTTTTTTGTATACTGTATAACGATTATCAATCAGCTCCTCTGTGCGTATACCTTCATGCAGCCATGTTTCTGTTAATACAATAACATCATAATTGTTCGACAGAACAGCAGCGTTGAGTTCTGTTATTTTTGTCCTAGTTCCTCGTACGTTTTGATAAAATATGTTTAGATCTAACTGGTTTTCATTTTTGGTTAAAGACATATTGTACGATGTGTAATGAACCTAAATAATTATGATAATAATTTTGAACATGTTCTGATAAGAGATTAGACAAGACATACGCTTAGATAACGCAGAGAAGCTGACAAAAGTTGAGCTGTACACATAGAGCACTCGTATACCTATTGAGTTGTGAAAGGAGCGCATACCGGAGCAGGGCAGGAAGGGGCAGTAGGAGCTAGAGCGATCAAACTCAAAACATAAGAGAAAAGAAAAGGTGAGTTTAAAAAAAAACAGTCTCCATAATAGTAAAGAAAAAATAAAGGACAGAAATAATAAATAAAAAAATACAAATCAAATTTTTTTTTTTTTTTTTTTTTAAATTTTAATTCCCTCTTTCACAGCCGGTTGGCCAATTACGACAAAGGGAATGATAGCAAAGAAAAAAATAAATGAAATAGGGAAAAAAACGAACGAGAAATAGAACAAATGAGACTTAAATGAAAGAAAAATAAACAAAACAAAACAAAAAAAAAACAGAAATGTAGGGGGAAAATACAGGGCCGGCAAATGAAAAACGAAACGATAACGAATGACCAACAAAATTAATAACGAAAACAAAACAAAACGAAAAAAATGATGATAATGAAATAACGAAAACGATAACGAAGGAAAAATAATAATTTTTGTGACAAAATAAAAAGACGATAACGAAAAAACGATTTTTGTTTTGTTCGCCAGCCCTAAAATAAGGAGAAAAGAAAGAAAAAAAGAAACAAAAACCTGGATGCCTTCCCTGACGTGCCGCGCCGACCTCATCCCATAATCTCGAATCCGGAAACCTGGACCTCTTTATATTTACTGCTACTGTTCGCTCCACCCCGTTCCTTTTGGAGGACTGTCTTAATCGAATAGTTGAGTAATGTGCTGCTTGAATTTTGATATGCCATTTGAATCCAGGATATCTAATTTGTCATGAATTCTACTAGTATCATTGTACAGTCTCATGACTCTGTTGAAGGGAGCGTTTAAGTAGTAATTTGTGCTGGAGCGCTCTGGTTCAAATAAATTAGTTTTCCTGCTATGAAAACTTGGCACGCGAATTTTGATTTTTCCTAGTAAGGATGGTTCAGATATTTTATTATTGATTATGCCGTGCAGGAAATTTATTGAGGCAATATCCCTTCTTCCATGTACACTTTTCATTTCATACCCTTGGAGTAATTCAGTATAAGTGATTGAGTTTGAGTAGTACAAAAATTGCTTATAATACAAATATTTTAGAAATCGTTTCTGTACTTTCTCTATTACTTTTATTGTGTCAACTACGGCCGGATTCCATACAACAGAAGCAAATTCCAAATGTGATCTTACAAGTGAATAATACAGCTTTTTTAAAGTCTCAGTTTTTGTAAAATTTTTCGAATTTCGTATAACAAATCCCAGCATTCTACGGGCGGTGTTCACTTTTTGGTTTATATGACTTTTAAATGTCAATCTATGATCAAGTAAGACCCCCAAGTCCCTAATTTGAGTTACTGACTTAACTGCAATACCATTTATCCTATAATTAGCTTGCACTGGTGTGATTTTGCGTGTATGTGTTATAGCCTGACATTTTTGAACATTGAAAGGTAGGTTATTACGCAGGCTCCATTCAGTCAGTACATTCAAATCAGATTGTAAAAGCTGTGTATCATTTTCTGAACGAATCTCTTTAAAGAGTTTCAGATCATCTGCGTATAAAAGCGGGCGAGAATATTTTATTTCTTCTGCAATATCATTAATAAAGAGAAGAAACAAAAGCGGACCGAGGTTAGAGCCTTGTGGAACTCCTGATGTACATAAAAAATTTTCCGATTTCGATTCTTTATATGTAACATATTGTTGTCTGTCTGTGAGGTACGATGAAAATAAATTAATTAGGCTTTCTGAAAAACCCATTCTACCTAGCTTCCCTAGTAGTATTACATGATCAACTTTGTCAAATGCTTTTTGAAAATCTGTGTAAATTGTATCTACTTGCGTATTATGATGTAGAATAGAGTATGCATAGTCGACAAAGGATACTAAGTTAGTTACAACCGACCTACCTTCCATGAAACCATGTTGGAATTCTGAAATTTGGTTTCTAACCTGTCCGTATATCCTTTTGTATATTATTGATTCGAAAATTTTGGCCGCTGCCGGAATTAGTGATATTGGCCTGTAGTTACTAACGTCGTTTAGGTTTTCATTTTTCGGAATCGGTATGACGCACGATGTTTTCCATGATTTGGGGTATTGCGATGTTCGAACTATGATATTAAATATATGCGTTAATGGTTTCACGAGAAATTCACCACAGGCTTTAATTATGTAAGGAGGGATCCCATCAGGGCCTGTTGTTCTTTTTGGCTTCAAGTACCTAAGAGCCTGTTTTATTTCAGTTGGTTCAATAAATTGCAGCATAGTTCACACATGATTTCGCTGCAGTTGCAGTTACCGTCTTACTGTAGTGCATTCACGTCGTCTAAACAGTTTATGCGTATAGGATTATCGGTTTTAGTTTTTCTAACAAATATATAATAACCATTACGGCACCAGACAAATTTATACTTTAGTAGTTTTGCTTTATCATTCGTCTGTCTCAGTAATTTAGCGGTTTTTCCTGTGAGATGGTCGGTCATATATGTCAATATAGTCTGTCAAATCGAAGTAGAATGTGTCTGTCAACCACGGTGGCAGTTCAGATGATGAGAATGCTACTTGTTTTATTTGCTGCTCACTGTATAGGTATTAGATGCTAGATTCCAAATCGGGACTCGGAATTGAAGTGGCTGATACCTAGCGGCAGAGCTGAGAATCTGTCTAGTTTGAGACATAGACCGTATACCGATAATATAGATTGCGCTTAGTGTTGAAAATTGGAGGCGGAAAACATGCGAAAACCACCTGCAGCAGAGACTCCGTCTATAATGGAAACTGAAACTGCAGTTCACCGTAGTCTGTGTTTCAAATCTGTGAAAAAGACGTCCTCGGAAATTCATTGCAAAACCTGAACACAATAGGGTTGAAAAGGCTGGAAAGGGGCCTGCGAAGGCTTCCTCAGCTAAACGGGCCGTACGTTCGTCAAATGAAAAGCAAGTGAATTCGAACTTGTTAACTCTGATAGTGATTCTGAAGTCGAACTTGGAGGTAGATAGTTAAAGTGCAGGTAAACAAATTATCGGCTCGGGAGGTGACCAAACAGAACTGGTAACCAATTCAGGGCCGAAGGATAACTATCTGATCAAAGGTGCTGAACTTTGCAAGCTATCGGTGACAAATTAGGTAGTCAACTCATCGAGTATGAAATTACTGGGGCAAGCCTGGTCAGCGAATGGATGTCTCCTGTAATTCACAGGTGATATTAGCGTGAGATGGCAGCTGACTGTTGAAAGACAGTTCTCCCCGTACATTTTACTACTCCTAGGTCACCTCGAATTATTCGATGAGAGAGTTACTACTGACCAGTTTTCGATCAGCATTATCGGAAATTGCTGCAGAGTATTCTCAGTGAGGGTGTTACATTTGTCGCTGTTTGTGAGTCCATACTGTGGCCCGAAAACTAAAAATTATAGATCCTAAACTCGAAGTTTACCTTGCGTCGAACCGACTTCGCGTTCCGGCAAACTGATGGAGAGGTTTAGTACCCCTGCATTGTTCATCATTACATGTATGCTTATGAAATTGCATACTCAATTTCCCGTAAATACGCTATTGCAGTCGAGCTGGCACAAAAGAAAAATAAATCGAAACTGCAATTTTGAAACTCGGGATGCCGCTCGGTGCGATGGTAGATATTACCCTATGGAGTATTTTTGTACCCTAAAACCAACGAAATCATCCCTGAGGATTCGGGGGAGGGGGTCAAAATGGAGAGACCAATTTGACTTATAATAGCTCAAAAATGTTGAAGTAGAGGTTTTCTGAGCCGCTGATTTCATTTTTGAAGTCGTTTCACCTACAGCCCCATCAATAAGGGGTCATGGGGGGGGGGGTTGAAATCAGCGATGGGATTTTACGCGTAAAATGTCTTTTCTATGTTTTCGATGTAAAATGTGTAAAATACACATAGAATGTGGAGAATGTGTAAAATGCGTAGAATAGGCGTAGAATGAGTAAAATGCTGTATAACCCAAACCAAAAAGCCAAAAAATCAATTGTTTTGAAAGTTGCATTTTTTGGCTTTTGGTTTGAGTTACATGGCATTTTACTCATTTTACGCCTATTCTACGCATTCTACACGAATTTCAAGCTATTCTACACGTTTATTTTACACGTAGAATGTTGATGTATTCGGCGCCATGTATTCTACGGCACAACGCTGGTTAAGATATAGGTGTATGTTATAAAATCTTGCATCACTTATGCCTAGAATAGGGTTTTTGGGGTCGCTGACTTCACTTTTGAGGTTTTTTTAACCTTAACTGCCATTTGTAAGGAGCCACAGGGGACAGCGGTGGATGATCATCAGTTACATACATATTTGGGTCTATATTTTCTACAATAGGTTGGTTTTTTTGTCTCTGTGTTCATTTTTGACATTATTTCACCTTTAATCGTCTCTTATATTTACCATTAAGTTAAGTGACATCCCTTGTTCCTTGTTCAAAATTTGTAGTATCTATTGTTTTGATTGTCAGTCCAACTACTGTAAGCTCAAGAGTCAGCAGTGTAGTAAGTTGAATAATAATTTCGTGCCTGACTGTTGGTCATGTTTTCTTCTTACTGGTATTCTCTTTTTCTAATTTGCACTCCACCCGAGTCCTGGAATCCGCCCTCCCGAGCATTACTTCGGAGACGTCGGGGAGGCTGTTAGGGCTGTCTTAGAACTCTTCCCTTCTGGCCGAAAAACTCGCCTAGGTCGAAAATTCTGGCGAGTTGCTACGTGGGCTCAAACCCGGGACCTCCGGCTTCTGAGACCAACGTGCTATCCACTCGGCCAATCAGACCTCTCTTCTTACTGGTATTAATTACATTTTTTGTACTGTTTCGTTTCGTTTTTTCGAGTAGCCTTGGTCACTTTTGTTATGTTTATAAGTTTTTGGCGTTTATCGTTTCAGTTTTTGATTTTGTGACTTTTGTGTTGATCTTTATTTTTATCGAAGATTCATTTTTGTCCCGCGAAGATCTAACTTTGCGATAAAAGAAAAACTTATTCGTGAAAGTCCCTGTATAAAGGAAGTCGATAGGTCGACACCTCGTTTGTATGTTTCCTAACTTACCGGTTACATTCACCAAATCCAATTGACTCGTGCCCCCTTCAAGATGAAATTTAGATTGTAAGGACCAAATTTTACGACGTAGGTCCGTTCTTCAATCAAGTCAGTCTTGCCCATTTTATGAAGCCAATGTAGAATGTGAGGCCTTCTCAATTGAAGATCCTGGTTTGTCCTGTGGAGATCCGAATTCGTGCTCAGAGAGTGGGACCTAGTCGACGAATATCCCATCAAATTTTTGGTCCGGCCTCGATTTGCACTACATGGGTAAAACTAACTTGGATTGAAAAATACAATCCAAATTACAACTAGGAGAGGGAAAGAGTATTAGTTTGACTTGGAAAATCAAACGAGGTATTTTGATGAGTTTACTCATGGTAGTCAAGTTTTTGTTATTTAATTTTGTATCAGGTTACCTATGAAGCAACTTTATGTTTTATTTTCGGAATAAGAGTGACAATTAGTCAATTCTTTTCCAATTTCAACTGGAAATTATCTTCATTTAGTTAAAAACGTAGAAACTCCATGTTATTATTAATAAGAAAGGCAGGGGGTTTGTGGGCTCGTGTTCGCATCATTTGATTGACTTGAAATTTTAAGAATGAGCATCTCTATTCTTTGTTTACTCATTGGAATTTGAAAATCTAGAATATTAGAAAAATCGCAAAATATGTAACACCTTACTATATTTAAGACTTTTTTCACAATAGTTTTTCTAATCTTCCTTCAGTTTCTTCAAGACTTCTCTAGGGTTCTTCTGGACGTGACTTAAACTTTTTGAGACCAGCTTATGCTTCACTGAGACTTAATATCCCTTTCAGCTTTGTTCAGTACTCTTTTACACTTACTGAGGCGGGGTTCATGTCCTTTTGGACTTTTATATTCTTTCACACATGTTTTAGTGTCTAGATCAGTAGTTCTCAACAGATGTGATAACACCACTTGGGGTCGATGTAGGGATCGAGGGACGGCCGGTTTGTTTTGGGAGGTAGGAGGGCAATGAGTATATGTTTCGGGCAGTCGAGAGGCGGTGAGCATGTTTTTGTCTACAAGCGTGACTACGAAGAACTCCATTCTCTGATATCAAAATTCAGTGGAATCATTTTACAACTTCAAGGCAATACAGAGTAAATTTGATAATAACAAAATCTGTTATTTCTGCTTACCAAAAAAACCTTATTTTCGGAAGCAGAATTTTGGCCGCAACGAGTTCAGCCAGTTTTCAATCTTGTCGGATCTTCATAAGCCTGAAGTCAGTGAAATACCCTTTCGTGACACACAAGGTTACTGTCAACACCCGAAGACTTTTCTAAACGTTTTGAGGATATTTTATCTCTGGAAATTCCTCAGTGGACCATGAATCCTTTTGTTTGGCGGAGGTTCGGGAAGAACTGACTAAACTTTCAACAAACGAGACCCACGATGATAACAGGCTCACGAAATTTTGGCCTCAAGCCAACATCGCTAACCTCTACCCTGGAGTGTGGAGCGTCGTATGCGTTTGACTTTATCTTTTGTCACTGTCTTGGTGGTTTGGAACCGCTGATATCGAATCCGGCTTCGAATTTTCTGTGGTTTTTATATTTTTTCGTAGAGGCCTTTTAAAGCGTCCAGAAAGGCCGCCTATTGGTGCTTTTTAGGCCTACTTAGAACCTGTTCACAAACCTGTTGATAATAAATAATAAGATAGACAAGAGCATCTTTATGAAAATTTTATAATAATGATATCCCTTCTAAAATGATTTTTTATTTTTGTTTCAGGTAAGTTGTTGCACATTTCATGACTTGGGGATACAAGCGAGTTCCACTTGTATTGCATGTTGCTCTCGTAGTGTATGGATACTCAGTTTTCGCCTGTGGCATTCGCCGTGTACATCCGAACTATAAAGGATCAAAAAATGGTTGATCTTAGTTTTAACGATGCAGCCTGGCGAAGTGATTTTGAATGGAAACATCGATTTGGATGTTTCAGTGATTCTAATAGTGCCAACACGCTCATTGATCTCCCATAGATCGCATTCTCTAACGTCCTTCTAATACGAGCTACGATTATGTCAATCAATGGGACCAAGTAACCCATCTCTAACTAGCTGGTAATGAAGTTTTTTTGTAGTGGTCCTCCTAATAATACGATTGTGATTTTGCTGATTGAAAGTAGATTAAGTAGATTTTTTGACTGCGAGTTGCTTAAGCGAAGGCCTTCTATCCTATTTCTACCATAGTCAAATCCTTGTTTAGAAAAAGAACAAGTCTCTTGGTATTCTTTGAGAAAAAGAACTATGTTTTTTCCATTCTCTTGAGAGCAAACCACGTCTGTCTCATTCAAGAAGGAAACGAACTTGAAGGGATGAAAACTCGGTTATCTTATTTATTTTTTTCAGTCTAGAGAAACCTATTTTTCTGTTCCAGTATAATGAGGAGAACTTTCTTCTGTTCTCCAAGAAAAGAAAAAAGTGTTTCACCTCTAAACCTGAATCCGACAAATTTTAGTTCTTTTTTTGAAGAACAAGATGAACTGTTTGTTTTTTCTTCATTTTTAATGAAGTAACTTACCTCCTTTCTTAGGATGTAGGAAGGTAATTGTGAATGAAAAGAACTTTGTCCATCTGTAATAATTTCTTTCATTGTAAAGAAAATTTTTCATCCTCAAATTCCTCCCATTTTGTTGAAACGCAAACGAACTGGTCGGTTAGTCATGTTTATTTTATTTTGATAACCTTAAATAAGATATTTTGGGTGTACCAGTGAAGTTCAACTACATTGTTTCCATTGATTCAATATTTTTAGTTGAAGGCGTGCATTTATCACCACAGAAATGAAAAATTATATTCACAGGAATAATAAACTTTTTCCACGGGAAAAATTTATAAGCAGCAAGGGAACAAAATATCCCGGTAAAAAGAAAACATGAACGGGAAAAGTGACGAGTGAACTATAGAAAAACAAATAATCCCGAGAAAAAAATCATGACATATCAGTATGAAAATCACGGACCATATTTTAAACGCCCGTGAATTGTCAGCAATTTAATGTTTATGAATTATGACAAATGAGACATTATCTGAATTAAAACTCCATATTTTCCGGGAAATAATAGATCTTCGGCTTCTTTCGCCGTCTCCATCATTTCGTTTTTCTCGCCCCTTAACATGAGGAGAAACATCTGCTCAGCGATGGTACTCGCTAATAATGTTTTGAAATGTGTCACGTCTTTGAATACAAAAAAATAAAAAAATAAAAAAAAAATAAATAAATGAATAAATAAATATTTCATTATTCTCCTGTGAAAAAAAAATCTCGTTCATACCCCTATAAATGCTGTGTGTGACAGATCTCGTAATTTTCATTTTAAATGTGTGGGATTTCTACTAATTTTCCTGTGTACTTTTTCCCTGTGCAAATTTTTTACTTTCCTGTGCTATTATACATTCCCCTTAGTTTAAATACTTCGCTGTTTCCACTCAGTATTTATAGTGTTAGAGTAAACAGGCGTTTTAAGAAAGGTACGAAAGTCGGGAGTTGTATGTCCCTTTTTTCTATTCGACACTGAGACCCTGATAAGGTGACTGAACCTGAATCAAGATTTTTCAGAACATTTTTTCTTATTCAATTTGTGACTTCCCTCACAAAATTGCCACTGACATATTTCATCTTGCGCCCACCAGCGTTTCAACTTGCGCCCAAAGAATCCGCGGCCAATTTTATGCGCCCGATCATACGCGCCTAATCGTACGCGCTATCAAATTTTATGTTAATGTAGTATGATTCTCAAAGCTGTGTACAGTACTAGCTGAAAAAATATCCGGGAAAATTTGGAAAATTGGTCTGGAAAACCGGGAAAAGTCGAGCAAAATCATTCTAAGAAAAAGTGGCCACTTTGTGGTAGAAGGCATAACCAGCTGTTTTCATTAAACGCTTTTCAAGCCGTAGGGTTTTTAGATTGATTTCTTCGCCGCCGTTATTTCCCATGTTTCAGCAGGTTCAGGTATCCATTTCTCGCTATTACAGGCACAGTTTTATCACACTTGTGACAGATTCGTTTTGTATGTAGGTTTTAACAATGTATAACGCCGAAGGATGCAGAAACTCACGTTCGTCTACTTTCACGTATGTAATCGGACGCGAAAAATCAATACCCCTGAGCTATTAGACGTCAAAGTTGGAAAGTAGATGAACAAATCAGCCAATGTTTACAAATTTTGATGGAAACTTTCGGTAATACTTTTGAGTAGACTTTCAATGTGAGGATCTCATATGACCATTTGCCATTGAGATATGGCGTTAGAAGTTGTGAAAGTCCCCCGGCTCTCTTTTTCTAATTTTCCTCTCAACCCGAGCCCTGGAATCCGCTTTTTCGAGCATTGCTTCAGAGACGTCTGGGAGGCTCTCAGGGCTGTCTTAGCCCTATTTACTTCTTGCCGAAAACCCGGCCTGTGTCAAAATGTTGCGAGTTGCTACGTGTGCTCGAACCCGGGACCTCCGGATTCCGAGACCAGCGCGCTATCCACTCGGCCAAAAGGATACTACATTTTTTGATCAGTGTAAATAGAATGCTTGCCCTCATTGAAATTATTTTCTTTAGTTTGAGTTTGCCTGACCAATAGGTAATAGTGCCTCTCGAAATCCACATGCGAAACTTCATGATTCGTGCGGATGAAATGAACGATTATCACAATTTCTACGAACCAGTCAAGGGCGTCCCGAGGAGTAAAGCAGCCGTTACAGGCTTCGCTCTTGCAGACGCCTCGCTCTTCATGATGCATTCCAGAGCATTGGAAGTTTGAAAAACGTATCAAAATGTGACCTCCCCTCTCCGTTTGCTACTTTTAATACGACCAGTAGTACTTATGATACGGGGTCTGGGTGACCGAGTGGATAGCGCGCTGGTCTCGGAATCCGAAGGTCCTGGGTTCGAGCCCATGTAGCAACTCGCTACATTTCTCCTTGGCCGGTTTTTAGGCAAGAAGAAAAGAGGGCTAGGACAGCCCTAACAGCCTTCCCGTTGTCTCTGAGGTAATGCACGAAAGGGCGAATTCCAGGGCTCGGGTTGAGAGCAAAAATTAGAAAAGACGTACTTATAATAATACAAGCCCGTCCTTCGGACGGACCCAAACGTATGCAATAGTAAAGTATGTCTGTCTATTTATGAAATGAAAATCTAATAACGTGTAAGCTTTGTTCTCTTTAGAAATAAAAATCGGATGACCCATTCTTGTGTCTCTCCGAAATGAAAAATCACCGAATTATCCTGCGCCTTTCACGTCCTTAATAGAGGTACCTACTGAGGGTACTTCTGCTCATTGTCACGCCCTATTTCAATAGTAATATTATCATAAAGAACTTATAGGCCTATCCAGATAAACACGATTGGAATCAGGGTTTCTTGCTCAGCTTTGATTTGGAACTCTAATATCAATAAAGTAAAAAAAAAAAGTAGTAGGAACTGAAACTATACCATGTGAACGTTATAATTATAAAAAGAAGTATAAAACTCACCATCACGAACTTATTATAATAATAAAGCAAAAAAAAAAATTTATGAAGTTTGATGATAGAAGACTGAGCCGGTATTCTCCCAAAGAAATCTGAGGCAAAAAAAAACACAGAAATTAAATGACACCCAAATACTGCCCCTAAAATCGAATGCAGCGACCTACAAAACCTATAAACCAATTTTCGAATTTTATTCTTTCACCTCTCACCCCTTCACATTCGGCATTAAGCCACACGAAAAAAAAATCTATAAAGTTGTTAATTGACATCGCACCAGGCTGTACCCCATAGAGCGCGTTTTCATTCCCATCATTAAATTTTTACACCCTCTCTGCCACAGCTTCATAAGCACACGGTAGTAAAAAAAAGTTTGTTATGTCAGGGTGTCTAACAGGTCAAGTAAGTCAAGTAAGTCAAATAAAGTCAAGTATTTGGGAAGAGGTTAATTAAGTCAAATAAAGTCAACTTTTTTGGTCCTGGTCATGTAAAAAGAGAAAAATCAAAAATTGCTGCAGAAAATTAGTTATAAGTTTGAATATTTGAATATTGATTCTAAAAAATATTAATGTGTTCGTCACAATTTTCATTCAAATTTCATATTGTATGAATGAAGAGGTTAGAATCAAAATCGACACTTGCCATTAACTCCTCGGGCGCAAATAGACAAAATACTGTGAACGGGTACAGGAATATCTCTTTCTGCGCGTGTGAACGTGCAGTGTGTATTGCATACTCCACATTCACAGGCGCCGCAAGAGATATTCCTGAACCCGTGTGCAGTATTTTACCTATTTGCGCTCTTGAAGGAAAATGGCAAGTGAGGGTTTTGATTCTAACCTCTTCAATGTAAAGTATTATTTGTTTTCTATAATATTAATTTTCATCACAAAACACTTGATGGTTGTTTCAAGTTGCGGTTACCACTAAATCTATAAGAAAAAGTTGAAAATGGAACCAAAAAGTATCCAGAGTCATATTGAAATGTATACATTATGTTGATAAACGATGTCCGAAAATGAGGTATTTATAAAAGAAAATATTAGTTCTTTATTTATACTAGGTACTCCAAGTTGCTACGTATACTATTGTACAAAGGTATCTGATATGCTGGTACTGAGGAAGGCGTTACTGTCTGTGTTTTTGGGCCCGACGTCAATAATCACTAGGGGAAAAGAGGTCAAGTAAAGTCGAGTATTTTCAAATTTCAGATTTGTTAGACACCCTGTATGTGATTGACGATATTCGCCGCTCACGATGTTCGAAAAAATTTGATTCTCCTCCCCTCCCCCTTTGCATGTGTAATTCGTATTTGAAGGGTCTGGAAAAATGGCCTGGAAAACCTAAAAAAGTTAGGGAAAATCATTTCCGAACAAGAATGGACACCCTGTAAACGGACAAGTGTTTACATCTACACTCAATGTACATTTGTCAAAACGAACGCGCTAATGTTACACTGAGCGCAGTGGCGCAACCAGAAATTTTCTTTACAGGGTGCTGGGATTCGAGTTGACTTAGTACCTACCCATTTTTTTTGGGGGGGGGGATAATTAGTACAAAACTCAAGCGTACCTATTTATTTTTTGAATTTTGGGGGTGCATTAGCCCCATGCACCCCCTTGGTTGCGTCGGTGACTGAGCGTACAAGAGGGCTACCCCCGTCTAAACGGACAAGTGTTTACATCTACACTCAGTGTACGTTTGTTAAAACGAACAAAGCTGATACGGACTAGTCATGCAATAATATGCTGTATTGATACTATTATGCCCCGTCTGACGTCACGCGCACCAATTATTGCTTTACTGAATAACGTTTCAAAGGCCAGTCAGGGCGAGTCTATTGTGCGCAGTACCTGTATGGTCGAAGGGAGTAACCTCTCCTAAAACCAACTTGTTCTGGAGGTTGCTGCAGTTCCGAAAATTTCCTAATTCTTGTTTCTACTAGCTTAGAGAAGTTTTTTTTTTTTTAAAAGATTTTTTGTATCTAAAAAGGATTATAATCGCAATACTAATTCACAGTGTCTTAGTAATATTAAGGTGAGTGCAGAATTCTAGGGCTGGGGATGTGTAGTCGTGGTTGTCTGAGAGGAAGTGAAATTGTTGGTGAGAGGCCAATTGACCTGTAATTTTTAATGTGATGTCTATTCCATTTTGTAAACAGTAGAATGATATCCAAAAACTTCCATGTTTTGGGTATTATGTCTGTTTCCAAAATTTTATCGAATAGTGTAGTTCATGCTTCAGAGTCATCCCCCCCCCCATACATTATGTATTCGTTTTTTATACCCTCGCTTCCTGGGGCTTAATTTTTTTCGAGTTACTGACAACCTTTTTAATTTTTGCGTGTAGAAAGGTGGCTCGGTCTCCAATTTGATGCCCTCATTGAGGGAGCTGTCCCCGGTTGTTGTTTCTTGGTTTGCTTTTTTCGAGTAGAGTTCTGTATAGTATTCTGTGGCTATTTTGTTTATTTCATTTCAGTCGTAAACTCGGCTACTTTGTTCATCCATGAGTTATAGTTGATTGTGAGCCAAGGAATAAATCTCTTCTTAACTAACAAAAATAAATAAATACTTATGAAAGGACTTGCAAATATGTCTCGCTGCAAGTCTCGCTGCACCGCTGACATAGATATCGGCCAATTTCCTTCGTCAGGGTTCCCAAGACAGGAATAAATTCATCAATGAGGATAAAATCGACCAGAAAACAGTTCTTCGCCGCAATTCGATAAATGAATTTCGAACTCCCATCCGCGTTTCGAAAGCAAATACTGCTCGTGCAAAACGATAGTATAGGTATCTCATTTACCTGGGGTATTACAAAACGCGCGATTGTTCCGCTTCTCTTCAAAACCATTTTAACACGTACGCTCCCAAACAGGCCTTTGGGAGACATTCTTTTTCGAAATCCTATATCGTTCCAGGTCGTTGTATGAGTAATCTATTTCAGAATTTTCAATTTCGACGCAGACTTGCTCGTGACGCTTGCCACATCACACGCACTACCCCTGCAACGCGTGCTGCCCGAACACGGAGCGTAGCGTCGCGTATGTCGGAAATTTTAAAAATTTCGCAAATGCCCCGACCGTCTTTCGCGAAAATAAAATGCGAGAAAGAAACCGGCACAAAATAGACGAGACGGAGCGATGCGAAGGCTATTATTTCTCGAAAAATTTGCGCAGAATGTAGCGAAATGCCACGAATGGCGGTCTGTCTCTTAAAGCGAAAAGACAGACGTGTGTCAAGTCATCCCGAGGACGGGAATCGTGCATGCCGAGAGCCTTCTACCGCGAATACGGTATCAGATTTAAACCGTGTGTGCGTTTAGAATGTTTTCATTCGAGTGAAATATGTACGAGAAAATGCCTGCTCGCTCCAACATCATCTCACACCGCGCGAATATTTTAATTAAAATTTTCTATGCTTGCGTTTCCTTAAATCGTACGGAGCGGTGCTGAACCTGGACGTGGTCTCGGAAACACCGAGCTCCTTTTCCTTCCGACGCACTATGGACGGAAGGCGAAAAAGCTCAACTATGACCTATCACAATTGAGACCACCGTTGACCTCTAGGTCGATGTGGTAGTTGGCTTTTTCTCGCAGAGCCTCATTATAACTGTGGGAGAAGGTAAGAACATCATGGTCCAGGAGAATTAGATGGAAATACGCCTTAAACCGGAAAAAAATTCTAGGGAGATGATTTTTCGCACACATATTTAGGACACACCTTGGTCATCAGTGTAAAAAGTCTGAACCACCTGATGTACCCCCTCCCCCCATTATGAACGTGGTGTCAATTAGCAATTTTTTGGCTCCATCTTAGCAAATCATAATTGTACAGAAAAGTTTTCTGTATGAGCATTTTAAAGCATTAAATTTTGTTCAAAATTATTTTTCCCCCTCCTCGTAGCTGCATATCTAACTTCTACAATTGATAAGCCTTACCGCGAACTATGCTTCATTGGAACTTATTTCTATTATAGTCTTACTTCTAACTTAAAATTAGTCTGAACTTTAAATAAGATAACTAAAATTAATCTTAACTTTAAAAAAGGTAACTTAACATTTTTTTTTCTTCTTGTAACCTAGACTAACAAACTAATACGATTTAATAACTAAAGTTTTCTTCTTGTCAGTCCAGGTACATTTTGTCATGGGCGGTGACTCCATATTTGTGATGGCAGTCCCAGAGTCTGTGTGGAAAATCCTCCTCTGGTCCTGCCCCACGTTTCTCACATTTCGGACTCGCGGTCTCCTGCTTCCAGTATAGATACTGGGATACGATTTAACAACTAAAGTTTTCTTCTTGTTGTCTTCCTCTTATTCGGGTTTGTGATTTGTCTTGTCCGGGTTTTCAAGGTCTCCCTTTGGTATTTGTCGCTGCCGGGATGTGGGTGGGTCAGCGAGTATCTGATTCCTTACTTCATGTTGTCCTAGCTCATGTACCTATGGACACATGTGTTCGCTGGCTCTTGCCGCTTTTGGATACTTGAAAGGGCACAGTAGCGTAACCAGATTTGGTATGAAGGGGAGGGCGGTTTCGTTTCACTTTTACAACATCACAGGTGTAATACTTACTATTACCAGAATAAATTTTAATTTTTTCACATTTTTGGGTGATGCCACGGGGGAGGGGGTGTCCAAGACCCCCTGGCTACGTCCCTGAAAGTGCAGCGTTTCTTTTTTAGCTTCGCTGACACGTCTTGACAGAAAATATTTTTCTGGCGAATTTTTCAAATAGCCGACTCCCTATACTCAAGCAGAGTTGGGAGTGGAAGGGTAAGCTTCAGCTCCATTCTGGCCATGACTCTATATCTGTGAGTGCAGTTCGAAAGTATGTGTGGGACATCCTCCTCTGGTCCTGTACCACGCATCTTGCATTTCGGACTCGCGGTCTTTTGCTTTAAAATTCAAATGTACGGGTATCAAATCAGAAGCGGATAAAAAATCTGATGCGCTATTCAAGAATGAGCGAACAAAAAACAAAATTGTTCAGTTCGTCTAGCCAGTTTAATGTGAAAAATTTTTGGGCTTAAATCGAGAGATCGGATTGAGTACCTGATTCGAAAGCAGTGGCCTAATGAAACTCTATTTCGATATTTTATTCGGTACCTTTGCGTCTAAGATTCCAGAGTTGGTGGTATATTTGAGTCGTTTTCTCGAGGAGAGAAAATTTTTCGTCAAACAAGAAAGAATTGACCTTTAACTCGAAGTTCTGGACTTCACGTTTAAAGAAACAGTTGGAGGGGATCATCCACTAAAACTCCCTGAATTGTTCATCACCGTGTGCATATGAAATTGCATACCCAATTCCCCGTAAATACGCTATTACAGTTTGAGCTGGTACAAAACAAAAATAGATCGAAATTGCAATCTTGAGCTTGTGATGCTGCTCGGTACGGTGGTAGATATTACCCTACGGAGTATTTTTGGACCATGAGGCCAACGAAATTATCCCTGTGGGTTTGAGAGGGGAGGGGGCAAAATGGAGACCAATATGACATTTCGCTTATAATAACTCAAAAATGTCGAAGTAGTGAATTTCTGACCTCCTGATTTCATTTTTGAAGTCATTCCACCTACAGCTCAAATCAGTAGGGAGCCACAGGGAGCTGGGATAGGAAGACTGTATGTTATATACAATCTTGCATCAATTTCTCTATGTACTAAAAAAGTAAAATCCGCCGCCTCCACCGCCGCCATCTACAGGAGAAAAAACCCACTGCTGGTTTCCTACCTTGCCCCTTAATTGCTCATTTCTCCAGGGGTAGTCTACCCTTAGGAGGGGGTTCATAGTGAAGGAGGGAGCTTGGGGGAGGAAGGTCACGGTGAAGGACGAGGAGGAGTTGTGGTGGGGGAGGGCTCTCTATACACTAAACAGTAGAAACCACCTCCTCCTTTCCCTCCGTGAGGATAAATTCCTGGTGGCCTCCTCTGTACCTTAATCTAACGTTTCACTAGAGGTACCCTACCCCGGGGGCTTCTCGGTGGAGGTGGGAGCTCCTGGAGAAGGTGGACGGCCACGGTGAGGAAGGGCGTCGTGGTGGGAGAAAGTGACTGTGATGGAGGACAGCTGTGGTGAGGATTGGAAGAGGGTAGCTTACCCGGGGTAGGTTTTTCTGGTGAAACGTGAGATTAAAGTATAGACAGGCCACAGAAGGATATGGGTAATTGCGGGGATGATGGACAAATGCTTTGGGATGCCGACGGATAGATTGCGGTGGAACAGTTCTCTGACAAGCCGTACCGTGCGCTGATACCCACATGGGAGGCTTAGGAGAAGAGGTGGCCAAGCATTCTAGGAAAAGAGGAGAACGTGTGGTTTGCAGATGTCTCTAAGAATGGCAAAGGTATAGGAATCGGAATCACGAATGCGAAAGGCACTGACAACTATTCAATGGCACTGGGCAAGGGCGTCACTATACTTCAAGCAGAGGTAATGGCAACCACGATGGCCAGTGATAGAAGCCAGCAGAAGAGCCTTACAGACATCGTGGAAGATATGTATAATGACAATATGACTCTAGAGGAAATGTCCAAAGTAGCTATTTTAGCATGAAGTGAATGAGCTTAATGGACGAATTCTTAGTAAACTTCCAGGGGAGGTGACACTTTGTTGTTCCATTGATAGTGCTCAGGAGTGAGGTACTGATCTAACTGAAAGTTCACATGAACAAGTGCAATCGTCTTTTCCTCCTGAGTACTGGAGAGAGTGTGCTCCTCACGACTGTTGCTGTTGTGAAGGCTCATAACGTATGTGTATGGAATGTTTTTTTTTTCCAGTTTTCTACTGTTATTGCATTTCAACCTAACAAAGTGAGCAGTGTTATTTACAGTGCCGCGAGCCATAAAATCTAATCTTTCACAACAAAGCCGTAATGCAATTAGACTTCGCAAAATTGCGAATCAATCCAACCAGTTTTCAAAATTTTGGGACTCATGTTGTTTGTGAACTGTGTGGTTCAGTTGTAGATGGGAGATTTAAAAAAGGGTAGGATACATGTATATGGCATTCGTTGACATTGAAAAACTTTTGACAATGTTAAATTGGATAAAATGTTTAATATTCTAAAAAGGATAGGAACAAAGAAGAATGTCAAATTATTTTAAACTTATGTAACAGACAGAAAGCTACATTCAGAATAGAAGGAGAGGAAGGGGAGGCAAATATTAAAAAAGGTGTACGGCAGGGGTGCTCTTTACCTCCAGTATTATTTAATTTGTACATAGAGTGGGCTATAAAAGAGATAGAAGAAAAATTTGAAACAGGTGTAACTATACATGGAGAGTGAGTAAAGATGTGGAGATGCTCAGGTTTGCAGATGATATTGTCTTATTAACTGAAAAAAGTACTGATCTGGAAAATATTTTGACAGGGAAGGAGGAGATTTTAAGTTGGAATATTGTATGGAAATATTTATAAAAATAAAAGTAAAGTGATTGACAGGGAAGGAGGAGATTTTAAGTTGGAATATTGTATGGAAATATTTATAAAAATAAAACTAAAGTGATGGTATGTAATCGATGTGAACATGATAACCTAAAAATTGCTCAGGGAAAAATTGAGGATGCAAACGAATTTTGCTATATCAGAAGTAAAATAACGAAAGGTGGAAGGTATAAAAGGGATATTAGTAGTAGAACAGCACAAGCTACATTAGAATTTTATCGAAAAAGTAATTTAATAATAATAATAGCCTTTATTCGGTATGCACATAAAATCAAGATTTCTTTTTAATGGTATACAAACTAAAAGTAACTTAAAAACGAAACAAAATTTGCTTTAACTTTATGCCAGTGCGCACCGAGCTCCCTCATCGCGGGCATAGGCCTCCCCGATTTTCTCCCATGTCTTTCGATTTTGGGCCGCTCTCACCCATGGTAGCCCCACCTTTCTAGTGATTTCCCTCCTCTAACTAGTCGCCGGTCTGCCTCTACTCTTAGTGTGATCATATATGTGACCCAGAATGTGATCCTCTTACACCAGCGGTCCTTCACCATCCTAGCTAAGTGACCAGCATATTTCATTTTTAACTTTTTGATTGTGTAGACCACATCTTCGCATTTAATTTTTCCTCTTATTGTGGTTGTCTTAGTTTTATCTTTCCTTTTTATACCAATACGACTTCTCT
This sequence comes from Acanthococcus lagerstroemiae, assembly GCA_031841125.1. Lineage (NCBI taxonomy): Eukaryota > Metazoa > Arthropoda > Insecta > Hemiptera > Eriococcidae > Acanthococcus > Acanthococcus lagerstroemiae. The sequence goes on along the minus strand of CM063114.1, from coordinate 45,453,882 downwards.
CCATACTCCTTTGTATAGTCACTAGCCTTTTAGTTAGGGCCTTGGTAAGGGACCACGTCTGGGCCCCATATGTTAGAATCGGTATGATGCAAGATTCCAAAATCTTGATTTTAGATGATATTTTGAGGTTCCCTTCGAAGATTAATTTTAGGGACCGGTAGCCTTTCCATGCTTGTTTTATGCGTGTTTCTATTTCTTTTTCCATTTTTTCTTTAAAATACATTATTTGGCCCAGGTACGTATACTCTTCCACGCTTTCCAATTTCTCGTCTCCTATTCGGATATTTGCACCCACAGAGTTGCTTAGTACTTTCGTTTTTCAGATATTTACCTTTAGCCCCGCTGACCAGCCCGTCGAGCATTCCCTGTGCTTCCTCCCTGTCTCCGCTTATCAAGATTATACCATCCGCAAATCGTAGATAATTTAGATTTTTCCCGTCAATTTGGATACTTTTTTTTGCCCAATCGAGTTTCCTGAAGATTTGTTCTAAAACAGCGTTGAATAGGTTCGGGGATAAAGGGTCGCCTTGCTTCACTCCTTTGGACAAGGTGAACATCGAACCCGACCTGTCCATTTTAACATACGCCTTCGTGTCGTGGTATAGGGCTTCCAGCACCCTCACTGTTTTTTCATTTAATCCCGGGGTCTTTAAAGCATTCCATAGATAATTGTTCACCGTATCGAAGGCTTTGCAGAAATCTACGAATACCAAGGTTGCTTCAATGTGATAGGCGTTAGCCTTTTCCACCAATTGGTTTATCGTATGAATGTGATCTACAGTTGCTTGTCTTTTCCTGAACCTTGCCTGCTCGACCGGCTGGGCGCTATCCAGCTGGAGATAAGCCCTATTTTTCAAGATTTTCATGAACACTTTATTTATATTGGAGGAGAGGCAGATCGGGCGGTAGTTGTCAAGTTGGTTTTTGTCACCCTTCTTGTGCAGTAAGATGATTTCCGATTTTTCCACTGTTCCGGAATTTTCTCCTCCACGATGACACGGTTGAACAGGAGGGTTAGTGGCTCGTAGAAGTCCTTCAGCGTTTTGTTTTCGATTTTATCGGGCCCTGGTGCTTTCCCCAATTTCAGACTTTTTAGGGCTTTTTCGACTTCGTGTTTTAAAATTTCTAAAAATGCCTCGTCATTTGATTTAGGGCTTTTTGCGTTTCTTGTCACACTTGGATACGATTGACTCTCAGTTGAAGGTTTGTACAGGTCCTCGTAGAAATCAGTGGCTTCTCGCAGTATACCTTCCCGGTTTGTTATTCTCGCGCTTTTCTTGTTCTGTATACTAATTGCTATTTGTTTATCGTAACAGAGCTCCCTTTTCAGTTTTTTAGTCGACCATATCGAGTGTCTCATGCACACTTGACCTAAGTGACAAAATCTTCTTTTTTTTTTCAGGAGAGCGATTTGAAAATTATAAATAACGTTGTGTTATATACGTGGCTCAAATGGTTTACGCCATCTAGCGGGCTAAAAAATGAAGTAATTCGTAATTTGCGAGTGTAGCCCGAAAAAGAGCATCGAGATCTATAAGAATATGTATGAAACTCATTTTTCGTCAAAATGTCACTTAGGTCAAGTGTGCATGAGACACTCGATATACTCTCCACAACTTCCTGTACTTTCCCACTCTCGAACTTCCTGCAGTCATTCCTAATACCTTTTTTGATTGCCTTCTGCAGCTCTGCGAACCCAACTTTTTGCAGTGGAGTCATATCTTCTACCATACGCATCTTCTCTCTTTTGTTAATGAGTGCTTTCGTCTCGGTTGAAATTTTGTCATCCGTACACTCCTCCTTTCTACCCAATTTTTCAAGAACTACCGTAACTATTTTTATAAGATAGTCGTAGTTGTCCTGCAACCCCCACGAGCGACTCTGGAGCATCCACTCCCTACATTGGTCCCCTATGGATTCCAAAGCCTCATTTAACTTATATAGGGGGATTATTAACTTCGGGGGGGGGGTCTCCTGGAATTATGTACGTACCCTCTTATTTTTGATCTGGTTGAGATTTGTAGTTCGCGCCTACCCACTCTGTGGTCGGATGAGAACTCGAACCTGGACAGTACGCTATGATATTTCACTACTGAACTATCGTTTATCATGCAGTGGTCTATCTCGTTTTTTACTCTACCATTTGGAGCAATCCCGGTCCATTTGTGAGTCTTTCTTCCTTTGAAGAATGTGGTAGTTACCTTGAGGTTGTTCGTCTCCGGAAACTCCATCATTCTCTTGCCTTTTTGGTTTCTAACGCCTAACCCATAAATTCCTACACATGTTTCGCCTGTGTTACCTTCACTTATTTTGGCGTTGAAATCGCCCATGATTATCGTGTACAGCTCTTTCGCCTTATCTACAGTTGCAAGTAGAAAGATTCTTTCGCACGATCTTTAGCTTCTGAGGTGGGTGCATAGCACTGAATTATCCCTAGCCTCATGTCATAGCTAATAGCAATTTTGAACACCGCAGTTCTCTCGCACACTGCTTTTATTTCGACGACCTTCTCCCATATATCGTGTTTAATCATAAACCCCACCTCCTTTTAACCCTTCGTTTCTTCGAAGTAGTAAAAGAAGTTTCCGGATTTTCTGTGTGTTAATCCTTCCCCCTTTCTACGGACCTCCGATATCTCAATTACGTCCCACTTTATTTTGGTGAGAGCAGCCTCGAATTCTACAAGCCTATCTTCATTTGCCAAACCTCGACAGTTATAATTAAAAATTTTAAAGTCCAAAAATTTATTTTTTGTTTTGTTATTTTTTATGACCGAAATTATAAAATTTGAGTTTGTGCCAAAAGAATTTTCGTTTTCTCCTCGAGGGTTATCAGCCTTACTTCCCCGCGATGGCTGACTTCGTCTTGGGGTATACTAGCATGCTGAGGGAATCCCCGGTTGTTGATTGGTTGATTATTTCGGCATGATTCTTATGTAAAAATGACCGTAGCGTACCAATATGCTGTTTATTTTGTCCGCTGAAGTCGCTGAAACGTTTTACAGTGTTACCACATTCAGAAAAAAGAAGTCATTTTCTCAATAAAAACGTACTCCCGCACAGACATTATTTCGTGATGTTGGAAAGCAGCGCACTCTGTACGGCAGCTTCCTATATTCGCCTCGCGTCATCCACACTGGTGTCTTTCGGTGTTTCGGCCGGTTTCGACCAGTTTCGGCTCACTGCAAGTTAGTTGTTCGTGTTTTCTTTACTCACGCGTTATCATCACATTCTTTCACTCTTATCAAAATTAAGTTTTGCAATACCTTGCAATGTTCTCGCAATTACACTGTTACTATCGGCCAAACGACAATGAGCGAAAATAAGTTGAGTTTTACATTTTGAAAAATTTGTAGCCCCTTCAATTGTGTAGACAGGCAATTATTTTACAAAACTTTTTATTATGAATTATATGTATAATAAGATCCCATAGTTAAATTTTTCAAAATTTTGAACTTTTATAATACCGGGGATTCCCTCATCATGCTAGTATTAAAGTCTTAAATCGTAGAAAAATGTGTAGCTCCTTCAATTCTGTGGATAGGCAATTATTTTACATAAACTTTTTTATTGTGAATTATATGTACAATAAGATCCCATAGTTAAATTTTCAAAATTTTGAACTTTTATAGTACCGGGGATTCCCTCATCATGCTAGTATTCTAAGTCTTAAATCGTATGCTAGTCGTAAAAGGGTAATTTATTCAAATCAAAAACAAATCTGGAAATCAAAATATTATTTTTGAAAACGTATACGTTTGGAGTGTAGCGTTGTATGGATGTGAAACTTAGGCCACTGAAAAACTAGAGAAGAGAAGGATCGAAGCTTTTGAAATGTGATGCTGTAGGCAGATAATTCATATCAAATGGACGGATAAGGTAAGAAATGAGGAAATACTTAACGGAGTAGCAGGTAAAATAGATATTTTTGGAACTGTTTGAAGATGAGGAAACATAAACTAATAGGAGATAACTTGAGGTACCCAGGAATAATATCACTCTTGTTAGAAGGAAGAAAGGAATGAAAGAACTGAGTAGGTCGGCAAAGATTCCAGTATGTTCAACGGACAATCGAGGATATCAAACGTAAGAGTTATTTGGAAATGAAAGAACTTGCACAAGATAGGGAGAACTGGGGAGCTGCATCAAACCGGTCATAAGACTGATAACCTTATCATCATCATCATCATCATCATATTATGCTAAATATGTTCTGTTTTTTTTTTTTTTTTTTTGAATTTGTAGAAAGATCTATGGTCATTATTAGGTGGAATATAAGGAGCAAAATGTGGATTTTTGTCAGTGTTTTCTTTTGACTAATGCTTTAGGGAAAATGTTCTCAAAAAGCTTTAAACTTTGTTCTTAATTTACTTTGGGCACTCACACACATCTACCTAGGTTTCTTTTCGTTACCAGTAGGATCACGATTAGGCTCCTCTACACTCTTTATCCCTCGAAATGGTATCGAACTCACTTAAGCCTACGGTCTAGAAGAACCACAAAGCGGGTCAGCTAGTAAATAGGTACAAATTTGGAAAAAGGACCAGGAAATGTATCAAAATATTAAATGGACCACGAAATGGATTAAAGTATTTCAAAAATTTTCCAAATCCCAAAATTTGGTCCATTTAGATCAGATCTGGCAACACCGCAGCGACCCAGAAACCCTTATTCAGACATAAATAATCATTGAAATAATTATAAATCAGCCCCTTGCGGAATGCTGCGGGAAGGGGAGGGGGAAATAACCCCAGGAGTGGATTCAGCAATTCTGAGAACATCCGTTTGCGAAAGAAAAAAGTTTATGGACTCATACGAGGTTTGACAATTAAGTATCCGGAACGTATTTGTAGCTCGCCTACTAACACTGGTGACCTGTACGATTTATCATGAGTTGTTAGTACCTTCGCGAGGAACTATGTGATGTATCAGGTTCATACCTGCATTTGAAATCGATTTACAATTTTTTATACGAGAAGGAGAACGAATAATGCCGAAATCGTCATTCTAGGAGTGGTACAAAGCATTCAGTGAGGGGAGAGAGGATTAAAGTCGCAGGTAAAGGCAACGCTCATCACTTTTTTCGACTGCAGAAGCATGATTATGGCGGAATGGGTTCCCAAGGGTCAGACAGCCACTGTGATGTATTATGTTGAGGTACTGAAACAGTTACGACGAGAAATTGCGGCCAAAAGACCAGATTTGTGAAAAGCCAATTCGTGGATCCTCCATCAGGATAATGCACCCACCCATTCAGCAATTCTCACGCGCGATTTTTTGGCCAAAACCTCGACGAATGTTCTGGATCATTCTGCCTACTCACCCGATGAGGCTCCGAACGACTTTTTTTGTACCCGAAGATAGAAGAAGTTTTGAAAATGTCCCATTTTGAGAACGAAGAAGTGATGAAAAAGACATGCCAGGTGGTGCTGAATGGACTTACGGAAGAAGACTTCCAGGGGTGCTTTGAATCGTGGAAGAGTCGGGCCGAGAAGTGTATTCGTGCTGGAGGGGACTACATTGAGGGATGTAATGTATAATATATGCTGTTTTAACAATAAACTTTTTCTATCGCATTTTTCCGGATACTTAATTGTCAAACTGGGTGGAGTAAAGACTTCTCCGCAACTGAAACTCTAATTCAAAAAACCAGTGTTAATTCCCATTAGAACTTCAGCCCTTTCCTGAGGCGCTGGCTGTCCTTGAACTTGGCAGATTTTTCTTAAATACATATGTCGAACCGGTGGACGGGGGAGGGTAAGCCAACTAAAAAATGAATTTTTTCCCGACGAAGAGTAACTGAAGACCACCCTAGCGTATACTAGTTACTGGATATAATTAATCCAACTATAAAAACTGAGAAATTTTTCTTATCGCCGTACACAGCAAACTGTTGTTAAAACAGCGGAAAATAAGAAAAAAATAATATGGAAAAACTTTTCTAGTTTCAGCGACGATCTCAGACAGCATAAAAATCTGGACCAAAGATTAAAAATTAAACAATTTGATATTAACAACACTTGGACGAAAGTTTCGAAGCTGTTACTCCGCCGGAAAGTACAAAGAGTAATTTTTCTTTTTCACAACGCACGCCGGCTGTAATTCGCAGTAAATAAACATTAATACGAAAAGTTTACTGCGAGTTGGTATTCTGAAAAAAAAAAAAAAAAAAATCAACTTCGCCGGCGTATATAAGAATACAGTGACAAGAAAAATGTTCGAAAAATTTTCGTAACGTGGAAATAAAGTGTACCCTTGGTAATGGCGAACGGGGGTGGCGGGGCGCGGCCGCGACTCGGACAATAAAATAAGTTCGCAATTCTCAGGGGCTCTGTTTGGCCAGTCAGTCCGCCTGTCTTACATGAAATTTTCTCCCGATGATTTTTCACTCGCGGTTACAAAAGAATTAAAGAGACCAGAGACGGCGATCTGAGTTTACTCGAGACCAACCAAATTTTTCGCATTATCCGATGGAGCGGATTCCATGGGTCGCGCTGGGAGTAGTTGGTCTTCGCTTTTGGTCGCTTTTACCAGCACATGCAGTCGTCGCCTCTCCGTTATGACCGACGAAATTCGTTTTCATATTCGCGTCTCTCACTTTTCAATTAAAAAACAGGTGGTTATGTGATGGCGAAAAGTTTTTAACTTGCTCGCGGTATTCCCTTCTCATCTGCGTTACGATTGGGCTGCGACCGCACGCCGACGAATATACGTATATCTTCGTATTTCGACGGTTTTTTTTTTTTCTACCCTAGAAGATGAGGGAGTTACATGCGAGAACGTTTTTCGAATCGAATGAAAGTTGGAGTCGGAGAGGGGAAAAAATGAAGAAACGTCTTCTCGAGGACGTTTTTCGAGCGAGCGAGAGAGCGCGCGCGGTACCCAAATGCAAAATTAAACGGATCACACGAAATGCACCGCGAAAAAGGAGCGTCGACTGTATTCAGCACCGAGCACCGCGTCCGGGAATAATAAAAATTGGATTTTGTAATAACGCGGGGTCACCGTTCGAGTTACATTAAGGACACTTTGTAACCCCCAGCGGTACGCTATGTGATACTGTGGTGCCAGCCCCCTATAAAATTAAACTTTTACCCCCGAAGACATCGATACGCATTTTCGGCTTTCTCATTTTCCTCCCTTTTCTCTGTGTGCCTGTTCGGAACCAGTGGTAACTTTCAGCAGTTGTAGAACTGCCCGAAGTGGGACTTATTCAGGGATGCTGTGAACTAACAGAGCCCCGGCAATTTCGCTCCTCGTGGCCCATTATATATTTTATTTTAACAGCTTTGGTATTTTTCAGCTTGTTCTATTTTCATAATTCCTTCCACGGTTGGAACTCAATCTATCACTCTTGGTCAGGACCACAGAATATAGAATCACTTACGTTCTTATAGATAGGTAACTTAAAATTTTTCCTAAATCGGTTAATAGTTCATAGAGCAATCACTACAATCGTAAGCGCTATCATCAGTACCATTTTCTCTTATCAGTGTTATCATTTTCTCTTTCATTATTCGACCAAGACAACAAAGGTACAACAAAATACAATATTTATTTTATTTTTTTTCTATTACAACCTTTCACATGTCAAAATGAAATTACTACACTGGGTTATTTGTGCGCCCATGAACGGGCATAGGTTTCCCCTACCTTCTCCATCGGTCTCTGTTCCTTGCTCCCTTTATCCAGAGCCTCACACCTGTATTTTTCAGTTCGTCGCGTCACCCCAAAAAGGAATTTGGAAGTATGGGGTGTTGATTTTTGAGATGTAATGATAGTTCCAGATGGAAAGTTGCTGGTGTGAGTTTTCACGGTGGTGGGTCTGTGTATATGGGTAGTAGCGGTGAGAGAGATAAGCAAGTGTTTGTGGTTTGTTCTATGATTGATCGAATGTTGGGGGAGTTTGATTGAGGTGGATCATTGACCACATCTTTGGAATGTGGTGAGTTGGGATTTTGGAATATTTTGAGCAAGTATTTGGTGTAGAGGATCATTCTGCGGTAGGGCAGGGGAGGTTCGGTCATTTACGCATAAAGACTGATGGATGGACTAGTGCGGAAGGCTCCTGATATTATTCGAAGGGCTGCGTTTTTCATTGTGTTCGAGCATTTTAAGGGTTGTTGGCGGGTCTAGTCCGTAAACTTTGGGGCTATACGTTTGCGCACTTTCGACATAAAAAGAACCCGATTGCGCACACGTAGATCATCTGTTTGCGCACAGCGATGTATACGTTTACGCACAGCGCCTTTCTACTCTGTCGATGGCTAAAGGAACAAGACGAAATTTCAGTTTGGCCTGACCGAACGTATGTATTGACATAAAAAATTACGAACTAACAACAACGCCGGTTGCGCAGGCGTCATTAGTGATTAAAAATGTATCACAGCGGTGTTATTTATTCTTCTTCGGCTGGCAGTGATACCCCTCTATTTGGAGGTATCGCAGCCGGGTATATTCGCCGCTTGTATATTGGGCATAGGCCTTCTTTAGCAAGTCACGGCGGGGTTGATTTTCATTTGCGCGGGGGTTCGCTCGTCCTCTGCGTATCGAATTGATTATTAGATCAGTGGAGATCTGGACCCCTTTCAGCGCATCAACAACAAGGTGTACGTGAGGAGTAGCGTGGTAGAAGAGGGCGTTAAACTGCGCGTTGAAGCTCTCGACAGAATTGGTTATTCGGTGATCGTCGTTCGGTGCTGCTGCCCAAATTGAGGGAAGAAATTTCAAATCGTCGCGAACGTAATTAGCTAGAAGGTATTCGAGGAAAGAATCAGCCTCAATGGGAGCAGCTTCAAGAAGGTCGGTGAAGCCTTCGTATACCTTGCTCAAGGAAGGTATGGCAAACCAAAGAACCAGCGCAGCCACTTTCCACCATCTGATGAGCTGGCGACATATGCCGCTCGCATCTCCCTGTTCCCTGGAATGTGCCTAAACTAGGCTTGCCCCAGGTGGAAGTTACAACCAATGATGTGACACGCGGGATAAAATTTACGAACTGCGTTGTGGGCACCTTCTTCGAAGTCTGCGTGGAAGTATGAGAAATATCAGCCTCCAGCAGCTGTGCCATCGCCTCGTCCCAGGACCTCGGATTTCCTCTGCACGGTCCTGGAGGGTTTGCTTTCGGCTTACCCCGCTTTCTGAATTTGTGTCTCAAAAACCAGAATGTGGCTTGATAAACCTATTTATTTGCCGGAAGCTTGGCCACTTAACCCTCCCAGCCGTAGCTTAGATTTTTGATTCTGTAGGCAGTTCCTTTTACGAGTAGACGTTTATTTTTTACTGTCTTTATACTCTCGCGATCCTTTATTTTTATACGGAGAATTGGATCTCATCGTGAAATTTTATATGATTCCTATTTTATTTTCTAGTTTGGTGTTGATGGCCTGAGTTACAGAACCGTATGTAAGGACTGAGCTACGGATGTGTTGAAAACTTCGCTTTTGTGTGCACTTTTGAAATTACCTTTTAAAATATTTTTGAGGGACCAAATTTTTTTCCATACCATTGTGATTCTTCTATTCACTACTTTTCTGCTTTGTTTTCCAAAGAGAATATTTCCCCTAAATACATAAATACACAATTATTGGAATTGTTCCTAGTTTCTTCGTTTCAACAATTTTTTGTGGGGAGGGAGGGGGGTCTTGACGCTAAACTCGGGTGTATTTTCAATATTTACATATCAAAGCATGACACAGCGCGAGAACGAAGAGTATACTCTGCTTCGTTGAGAAAGCGAGTTAAGTCTTCCGAGTTAAACCCATCATCATCATTTGTCCACTGTTCATGACTGAGCAGTTGTGAACCATCTGAATCCCTGATATCGTTTTCCGTGAATCTTCACAGTCTTTGACGTCCCGAACCAACTATTTCTTCCACTTGGTCCAACTATCTTTTCGGAGATCGGCCACGAGATCGAGTACCTTCCACTTTCCCCTGAACGGCCATGTTTTCCAGCTTGTCCCCTGGTGTCCTTATAATATGTCCGAATAAACGGAGGATTCGTTGGTAGCATTCAGAGGACAAGCGTTGTCTGATCTGGAGCTCTTTTAATATCGATCTATTTGTACGTTTGGCTGCCTTCGGCGCTTCAGAGGAAAACAGGGAAAACGATAGTTCTTAGCCGGCGTAGCTTTGTGTTAAACATGATATGACTCGATCTTTCCATATACGCATTCATTTCATAGCTGCTTCTTTCGCATGGATAATTTTCCTTCGTATTTCTGCAGAGCTGCTATCATTGCTGTCAACTACTGAACCCAAGTAGGTGAACTTAGTTACTTTTTCAAAATCATGGAGTACGTTTGATATTGGAAGGCGTCCTGCTGTACCTACTACCATTACCTCCATTTTACCCTTGTTGAGTGTCAACCCGAGTTCGTTGCCATACTGCACGGGTTCCAGGAGCTCTTCAATTTTCTCTTCAGGTCCTGCACGCAGAGTCGCATCGTCCCCAAACTTCAGGTTGCTGAGGTTTTCACCGCCCATCCGCACTGTGCCCTTCCATCCATGTACACATTAAAAAGTAAGGGCGACAGAACACAGCCCTTCCTCATGCCTTTGCTCTAAATTTCAAAGCTAGGTGAGTGCATGTAGTACTGCCTGACTGTTGCCCTGCTCGCCGTGTGCAGATTACGTGTGAGTGCAATTAAGTGCGCCGGTATGCCCATTTCCTCCATGATTTGCCACAGCCTGTTCCATCGCTCACAATCGAATGCTTTATTACATAGTCCAGGAAACACGGCACCAATGGAATATTGTACTCTCGGCATTTGTCTGTAATACGAGGAAGATAAGAAAGATGATGCAGTATACGACAAACATCCTCCCACTGTCGAAAGAGCGCCAAAACGTACTTTCGAATTTCCTAGTTACAATTATTCATGCTCAATCGGTAGCTTGACTAATGTTTATATGAACCTGGTGAATGAGGTCGTAAACATCTTGGCTTCTACGATTCGTATCGGTTCTGACAAGTGGGAGATGACCTTATTGACGATGGCCATAGGCCACTGCGTGAGGGGTGTTTCACCACGGAGAAGGACAATATCTTCAACGCCAAGGTTTCATTGTTTAGTGAACCATTTCGGCCTGGTGTTCGATTACGCAAAATAAATTTGGCGCCATTGCCGCCAAAATGATATATTTATTTACATTATTTATTTAAATTATCGTCCCCACCAAACAGCCCGACATGCGTGAAGCCTAAAAAGGTGGGGACTTGATTGAAAATACAAGGTACACATATTATTTTAGAAAAGTACAATCAGAGAGAGAAAAAATGAATAATAATAATAATTTCAATAGGGACCATTAATCGGTTGGGGGAAGGGGTAGACTATGTATTCTATGATAGGTATTTAGGTAGAAAAATATTTGAATTTTTTTTTGACAAGATTAGAACTTGTTTTCTAGCAGCTAAATTGTGCGGATAACTGACGTTCCATGGTATTTTAAAAATGTATTGGTTGTCTATGGAATCTGAATCTAAATTATAACCAACGAGTGCAATATTTACGTTCTGATAATATTCTTGGGATTTTTAAACAGTAAGTTTGGTTTAGAGTGTGTAGGTGGTCTAACGCGGAGTACGTTTTCTATAGTCCGCCTGGTTAGGAGGTTGGTGTTTTCCGAACGTTTCGCAGTCTCATTTCGATCAGGATTGAGAAAATCTGTGAAATAATGGGGGATAGGCTAATGGGCCTGTAATTTACAATTTAGTGTTTATTTCTATTTCTTGAAAAGCAAGATAATATCAGAGTTTCCAGGATTTTTGGAATTTTACCGGTTAGTAAATATTTTTGGGAAGTGAAGTCAGCGATTCTATCATTTCTTCACCTCCGAGTATTAAAATGCAACTTTCTAGTTGGGGTCATCATCATTTTCTCTTCTCAAAATAAGGCTGTACGAAGTCGTATATTTTGGCAGCTCTTAAAACCACTGTATCGGTTTAACCGCCCCTAAGAGACATCTTGAGGTAAAGGGACGAAAATTATCTGTGATCTCGAAAAAGCTTTGGATGGTGATGAAGTAAACTATTGCAGGATATCGTTCTTTTGTATATTTTTTTCAATTCACTCATAAATCAATTAAATACCAGTAAATATTGTACAGATAGTCCTCGACTAAAATACTGAAAAAAAAATACATTAAAAATATAGGAACTAATTTTGACTAACATGAATCTATCTTTTCTGCTTGTTATTTGCACAATAGTGATGGAATCGTCAGAATGGCCTGAAGTAGGAATACTGTCTGGCTCCACATTCAACTTTGGCGACTATGCCGAATGTTTGAAGTCAGAGGCACCCCGATTTAGAGGTAAATACTGTCTCATGGACGCCACTCTGCAGCTTCGTTTGAAGAATGTTCATTCTGTTGCTAGCAGTCGGAGAAATTCCAAGTGGACTGATTGGCCTGATGAGAATGCTTCCGCATGGGATGTTATCAATAAAGTAAATGATTCTGTGGCCTCTAATCTCGACCACATATATGATTTACCTATGTTTGATTCTGCATAAAAATCGTTCCTATAGTACGAGTCGGGCATACTACGAAATTCTAGACTGTCGTTAATCTGGGCACTTTGTGTGCCATCATCGTGTTCTGCTTCCGATTTACAAGCGTCCGTTACGAAGTCAATGGTTCCCATATTGAAAGCCAACGATATTCGTGGTCAGATAGTTTCCGTACCATCATTGTGTAAAGTTCAAGAAAGGTCGCATTATCCTCGAGGTTACTATTTTACAAGGTAAGATGCTCTTGTATTCATCTGCTAGGAAAATTACTTATGTATACCACTTTATCAATCTGATTCAGCTGAAATTTGCCGAGAGGTACACACAACTATCCTCTGTGTTTGATAAAACTAGCATTTTCTAAATCTGTCCTCATTTATCGAACAAAATATATTTCTTGAACCCTGTGATATAGATTTGAGCTAGTATCTCAACCCTCGCATGAAATTGGTTGGGCAACCAGTAGAGTCGGAAGGTCTTATTCTTTCTATTTATTTTATTTCTTGTGGAGGGGAGTGGGTGAGTTGACAAGAATTACTTGTCAGAAATGTTACACACTCGATACCAGTTAGGGCGGGGGGGGGGTAACAGTGCTGAAAAAAAGAAAGTTTCTCGCGGGATTTTCTCCTTTTGGTACCTAATAATTTTGAATATGAGTTTCAGTTTTTTCAATCTAAATATAAGTGAAAATCTGAATAATTTGTGCTCGGAGTTCTTATCGAAACATATAATGTTAAGGAAATGAAATTTTTTGTTATTTAAAAATTTAAATGCAGAAGTCGTCGGAAACGGGGTGACATTGATAATCGTGAAGATACACATGTAACTGAACGACACAATTCGTAGGGAATGGGCGGGGCAATCTTGGTAAGATGTAAGTAAGTGTTGTATATGTGAGAAAATTGCATTAATTGCATAGTAGATAGTACATCAAAGGAAGAGGGGGGGTAATCATCTATACACATAAAATGCTCATGCACCAGTATGTATTTTTATCAGGTTGCTACAATCTCTGTGAAACCATCGCCCACATCGAGAGGTAGGGTTGCTAGATTTGGTACACGTGCACCATCTTGTGTATTTCAACATTTCTGGTACAATGTTTATTGTATCAGTTCTGTTACATTTTGGCTCATTTTCATTCATATTGGTAGGCTGTGGTACATTTCCTGGTACTTTCGTCATTTTTTGGTTGGCTTTGGTGCATTTCAATATATTCAGATGCTGTTGGTACATTGTAAGGATTTTGACCAGTAAAATTTTTCTACATTTTGTGCCAATTTCAAAGATCAGATATTTTATTTCGTACATGTCACATGAAATCTGCTACAGTTTTGGGAAATTTCTTGCCGTTACATCTTTCAATTTCCTTTTTGACAACATTGTCAAGGGGAGCAACATTCGTTGTTTTAGAAAATAAATGCCAGTTTAATAACTGTATGCTATCAATGTTAGCCCGTTTTTTGAAATCCGCGAATCCTACAGCTTCATCGGGAGATAACATTTTTTTCACATAAACATCTGATTAATTGATTCTAAATTTTAATATAGCTTATAACAAAGGTAACATGAAGAAAGATCTTCATTACCATTCGGCATTGCGGTTTACAGAAAATTTTTTAGTTGAACATGGTACTTTGAATTATTTACCCTCGAAAAATGAAAACCCAACATACAACAGTGATACCAAGTGAAGAATATAGATTGAAATCACCTCCTTTCAACGAGACGGAAACGAGCGCAGTAGCTTCATTATTTCGGCTACTAGAGTGCGTAATGGTCGAAAACATGTATATGAAAGTTACCTCTGGATTATCAATGTTACCCCCGATTTTTGGTAGTTAACTTGCAAGACAAGAGGAAATAAGCTCACTGACCTCTAGGAGGGCGTATAAATGGTACATTGTCCCTGTGTACTCCCCCATTTCAAGGCACTGTAGTAATATGTCATATGCAATATGTGATGCACATATTCCTGATATCGTGTAAAGAGTTGACTGCGAAACGCCTTTTAGATTAATATCTACTTGCGATTCCAGGTTTATTATCCTGGTATTGATTTTACTCGTCATATTGGGCACTTCATATGATGTTTTCAGTCGATATTCTGAATCCATTGAGGACAAGAAAGGTAGCTATTGTTAATTTACAGGCATACTATTTACATATCTCAGTCGGATTATTATGGCATGCACTATACAGTAGATGGTTTGATGTTCGGTAGCGGATTAAAATTTACATTTTATTCTACTTCCACTATCTTTGTCTTTTGACGCGCTACGTATAAAATGAAAAAATGACACTTCATCCCGTGTCGGGTCCATTTTTTGAAAGTGAAAATAAGAAAGCAGTAGTACAGGTAGAGGAAGGATGGGTACAGTGTTACATCTGCTTACCACTGAAAGGCTGTATAGAAGAAATCAGTTTCCGACATCGCAAAGTATGTCTTTCTCTGAACTTTTTCATATACGAACATTAATGAAGCTTTTTTTTTCAACCAAATAAATCTGAATTTTTATAAAGCTCTTTTTTTTTTGTAACACTAAAATAAATGCTTCTATAGTTGGGTAGTCACTTTCTGGGAAACCAGGAAAAGACAGGAAATTTCGTCAGCCTAGGAAAGAAGAGGAAAAGTCTGTGAATTGTTACAATTTTTGTCAAAATCAAGAACTTTTTCAGAATAATCAGAATTAAAGAATGCCTACACACTATTTATCAAGAATAAATGTGAAGTGACTTACAGCTGTGTACAGTACTTGCTGAGAAAATGGCAGCGAAGTTTTGGAAAATTGGCCTGGAAAACCGAGAAAAGTCAGGGAAAATATTTTCCAAAAAGAACGAGGAAAAAACAGGCTACCAACTATAAGTTAGAATTGAAGAAAAAAAAAAGTAGACATCCTTGAGTCAACTTTCACATTTTTGTATGTTAGATCGGTGTTCCAAAATTTTCAGCGGCAAAGAACGACGAGCCATTCAATAGATTCATGTCAAAAAGTGAAGCCAACCCCCTCCAACTTGCCAAATCTGTGGACTACATCCCAAATTCAGAGTATAATGATGAGGCGGATCGAAGGTCTGACATTATGCATTAAATTAATAAAAATGAAATGAAAATAAAAAACGTTTTTGATTGTACTGCACGCTTACATGGTAAATGGGAGAACCGAAACTGTCAGAGGCAAAGGACGATGCCTTATTTTGTTCAAATTTTCTCAAGTTTGTAGTTCGTATGCCTAATTCTATGCCTCCGAACAAAACTGTGTGTATCCAATTGTTGGGGGAAATAAGTCATTGGTATCCTGGGAAAGAAATTTCACGCTCCATCATAGGCAGCACTGCATTTTGATTCAGGCAGAACATTAACTTCAAGTAAGCATGATGTCACGATTTTCTAAAATCGGAGTGATATGTTGTCATTGGAAACTTCTTCTGCCTCTCCTGATACTGCCTGAAAGATGCTTCAAAAGTAGGTGAAATATGCGCATATTTTATGCTCTTTTTGTTTGTAAATATGCCAAAAATATGCCCTAAGAAGTCGAAATATTCCAAAATATTCTGCTCGAATGAGTATGGTGGGTATCATTTTAGAGGCGAAAATGAGCAGATTATAATGGCCTTATGGCATCATTGTTCAACTATACAGTGTAGCGGATGTTCAAGAATGTGTCCAAATATGCTAAAATTTTGAAAATTTGATGAAATATGCTGCAGATAAATATGATTCTAAAATACTAAATATGCAGTTAGGTATATCGAAATATGCAAAAATTTGCAATTTGAAATAGGGTTTATTTCACTCAGAATTTCATGTTTCGCGAAGATATCTTCAATATGCTTGATTTGATGCTCAGGAGAAATATATTACAAAGCATACTTTTGACAGCCTTACCATTAATTTCAGTATAAAGGATATTGCACTATTTCGCTCTAGGTTGTCGAATTAGCAAAATGATAAAATGCGCCTGAAGTTTGGAGGCACCATTCATATTTAAATATTTTCAATGCCAGGCACCGGCGAGTCATTCAAAAGGTTGAAGTCGAATAAGTGGGGCCGTTGTTCTTCAATATGGTGACAGTTCAGAGGGCACATTTTTACGTCTAAAATTTGAACTTTTTGATAGAAAATATACCACACTCATTCTGCCAAACTATACATTTAAGTAGCCAATTAATGGAACAGAGAAAAACTTTGAAACGGTGAAGGGACGTCATTTTTCATTCTTGACATGTATAATCTTAACATTTACTCAGATCAATTACCGCTGCAAAATTAAGAATTTTTGCATAATTATACCCGAACCATAGTTGGACATGTAGACTGATGTGTACAGAAAATCAAAAGACTAATGCATTATTGCACTTATCTGTGCAGATGGTGTAACAACACAATTTTATCTCGAGGTGCTGCAGTGCTTCTCTGCGATGAAAAATTGGGAAGTTCTTACTGAAAATTCAGCGAATACATTTTCAGTACTGTTTGTGATTAAATTGCTCCTCATGTATGAAGTAATAGCAGGCCACGAAACATACCTATCGAGGTCGTTCCCGAAATTTGAAAATGAGGAAGTGGAAGTGGTAACTAAACAACAAAAAATTTGCAATTGTGTTGATATACGCGTACTATTTGGTGACATTAGAGGTCAACGAAGTTTCGGATTGTTGAAAATGTACCCATAAAAATATAACACCTCTTCTTTCTTTTGTAGACATACAGAACTTGGGGTTTAGAATTACTAGGCCATCTCTCCGTTGATGGATTTTTCACGATAAGTGGTTTCCTATCGGCTCATTTTGGAATAACGACTGCAAAGGAAATCGGTATCTTTCACGTGTTGCTTTCAGTTATCTGTCGGTGGTTCAGGTAATGATACTAATTTTTGAAGGGGTTTGAGGAGAACAAAACTAAACAAATATGTTCCCTCTGATTGCTAAAATATCATTCTTAAGATGTTCTTCCTTGTACGATATTAACGCTTGATTTCCATTTAGGGATGCATCTAATCACTCTTATCCGCCACAAATGCATCTATAATGTGGTTTCCGATAAAACTAAGCTGATTTCCCGAGTATTTTGAAATTTTAAAACTCTCGTCGATGTTGAATCATATGAAAAGCTTGGGAAATATGTTTTGTTAACGGCCAGAATGTATCCCTGCTGAAGTTGCGATTGTCAGATGTCCGATGACTTCTGAGGTGGTTATTCCGGCCGTCTTACTTCTTGACTTACTGATCTACGCGTTTCTGAAGTTTTACAGTCCTGCTATTCTTTTAGTCAATTATCCTGCAAGTAATGTCAAGTAAACAGAGGCATCGGAACCGGAGTGGAATCATTTTTCGAGGAGTGAGGCGGGGGGGGGGGGGAAAGTTCAAAAATTTGATGACTGATTTGTTTGTGCTTTTTTTTGTGTAAGAAGTTCAATCCTAATTTATTGGGCAGGAGTGGTACTACAGAAATTTAAGAACAGTTAGAAGAATCTGTAACTCTGCAAAATTCACTGTCCTTATTAATATACAGCTGGGAAAGGAACGAAACAGGATCTTCAAATGCTGATTCCTGTTTCTAGGATGATCGTCAGTTTCATCCCAAACAGGGGCCGGGATCGATCAATTTTTTCTTTTTAAAGAAAATATATCGAACAACTAATCGAACTGGGTTGTTTCTTGCTTAGCTGCATGTTAGCATTCTATAAGATGATGTTTCATCAGTCCTCGATTTACGCTCCAGAATGAAAATTTTCCCCACAGTGAAAATCTTATGTGTCTAGTTGACACAGTGATTCAACTTCAGTTTATCGGTACAAGTATTTTTGTGTCGATAATAACCGCAAATGTTCGATCAAATCCGGATTCAAGACTCCATAAATGAAATTTTACTTTTGAGGTGAAGCTAAACCGGCTTCACCTGGAGAATGAGTGTCAAGGTAGTCGTATATGAAGTCATTTGACTCCAGATGGGTGGCATTGACTCGACTTCAAGAATCGAGGAAAAACATAGGCATGAACGTCGTCTGACGCGATACTCGACGGGGCAGTTTCCGCCGCCGGGGTTGCGGTGTCTAGGGAGCCAACTTGGCATTGCTCATCGCCATACGCTACAACCAACATTTTAGGTATCAAAGTCAGGGATCTCAGACGTAGATCCTGAATACTATGCATAAAATTTTTACTTTCGCAAGTCTTGTACTCCAGGTTCGAATTCCACCAGCGCCGTAAAAGCTAATGATATTCGAATACCCCCGCTAATATCTTAGCGAACATAGCGACTACTGTATTAATCGAGCTGGAAACATAGCGCGCCTTTAACCCCCGCCACTTCGAACGAACAAGCCATTACAATCACAGGCGTGCTTCCACCCGATCAGAAACATTGGTACTGTGCGTGTGCACTTAGAAAAGCTTACTGAGCATTCACATTGTCCATTCTGAATGAATCCACTCAGGGTCACTCGACCTGTGGTTGTTCCTTTTGTAGGTTTATATCTTTATCACTTTACATATTTATTAATGCTTCGTAGGTTAATACCTGCATATTGTCTAGTTATTCTGATATCCTTATTTATAATACCATATTCGAATGATGGACCCCTTTGGGACTACATAGCACAAAAAACGGTAATAGATCCGTGCAGTTCGTATTGGTGGACTAATCTGCTCATGGTGAATAATTTTGTGATTCCTGACAATGCGGTTTGTACAAATGAATAATAAATATTCTGCTTACAGACAAAAATTGAGGACGAATTTATAATAATTTTAAGAACGCCCAAGAGATGTCCTGTGGCCGGCTTCTAATAGGATTGAGCTTCGCGGGACGATCCTTCCCTAACTGTCCGAAGTAAAGGTTTTTTTAAATAGAAATTCTTTGAAAAACTGAGAAAATATGGTGCTCTATTAGCTCGTAAAATAGCGTTTTTTGAATCACTTTCAGGAATTAACATCATGAAACCAACTTCACTGAAGTATTCTGATACCAAGCCTGGCTTGTATAAGCCGAATGAACAATTAATCTTGGACAAATGCCATTTCTTCTTCTTCTTCTTCTTCTTCTTCTTCTTCTTCTTCTTCTTCCTCCTTTTCTATCTTTTTTTACTGTACACAATTATTGATGAAATAGAAACATGAAATTTGAAAGTCAAATTAAAGGTACTGCTGTATAGTGACAATTTTATTGGTTAATTCATCATACTGGGTCTATCTTGTGTCAGTATTCTGACATCATAATTACATTGATGAGTTCGTGCTAAATCCTTCGAACATGTTGTCCTAACTATGTACAGAGCCCTCCATTTGTCTTCAACTTTTGTCAGCAGTTAACAAATAATTATCTCAATATTAACTTTTGATGAGAAATATTTGAATAATTTCTACGTATGAATAGCTCATGCAGTTTGTTATCTAATTTGTCTCTTCATTGCAGTGCATGCGATATTCTTGGTACGTTGCCGTAGATTTTCAACTATCAGTTGTCGCCAGTGGACTTGTATTCCTTTGTAGTAAAAATAGGAAAATAGGCGTAATCGGGCTTATGATATCATTCTTAGCCGCATATATTGCTTCTTTCTTAAGAATTTACCAGAACAATTTGGATGGTGTCATAATTTATTCCTTTACGTAAGTTAGTTTCTCAGCTGAATTTACAAGTGTCCATGATGTACGGCTTAGTCGTGTATCTACGGTAGGATGCATAATAAGTTTCCGACTTGAAGTAAATTCATGCCGTTGCTCAAAATGAGTATATCAGTATTTTTAGTGTTACGGACTCATAAAAAATTGGAAAGTTGAAACTTCTTGTTATATCCCTTAAGGAGGGCATGGGCCTGGGGCAAGTGTATCTCTTAAGTAATCGACCTGAAATTTGAACGGGCAGTTTCTCTATTGTTTTGGTGCCCTGGTCGGTGAGCAGAAATCCAAGATCTCTGAAAAATGGCAAAATAAAGAACAGGATGTAGTTGGGCTGGTAGGCAAAACAATACAGCCAATTTTGAACACAGGATGCCGCTTAGCATGATGGTAGATGCAACCCTAGAGTAGCTGGAGGGACCAACTCCCCTCCCTCTAAAATCCATGACAGCCAGCGCGCCAATAGTAGGTGTTTCTGTCCCAACTCCACAAAAATTGATCCTCCTGAAAAATGAGTCGAACAAAAAATGTTTGTCATAAAATTCTATGTAGAAAATGTTCTATGCACGAACCTGCTAGGACGTATCGTTGGCTCGTAGCAGACGCGCCGAAAATAGAGACCTTAATTCGTGAACGTTAAACAATTTGTGCTCCGGAACTGCATTCTGCTTTGTGTACCGGAAATGCGCCAAGTTTTTTATTTATTAGTTTAATAAAAACATATTATTATAGATATTTTATATAATAAATATTCTGCTCAATGAATTTTTTAAATAGCGCTGTTATTATTCATAACAAAGTAGTGAAAGAAAGAGTGAAACAAGCTAACAAGTTATTCCAGTGATAATAATTTGGTACACGTTTCGAAACTGTAAAAAAAGTGACGGCACAAAAAAAAATGTAGTTCTCCACAAGGGTTAAATATTCTGACCTGCCATCACAGAAGGTATATTATAGCAGATATGTGGGCTTTCAGTTCGATTCATAATTTTACCTTGTTCTCTGCATTGTAAGCGGGTTTGTTTTGAATTTCAAACGTATGCCAAAGGGATTGCAGGTAAAATGACATCCAAAATAAACGCAGCCATCCAATAACCATATTATAGACATAGATGATGAAAATAAGCACGTAACACATGATTTTCGCCTTAGACTCATCTAAGCGGGGTTTACGAACTTCAGAAAAGAATTAAGCTACCCAACAAACCCTCTTTTGGACATAATTGCCTTGCGTAATGGGAAACAGAGCTGAAGCTGGTGAATCTTTGAACAGCCCCTCCTCATTGAAAATAAAATAACAAACCTTATATTTACATACCAGGTATTAGCATAATCCCCGGAAAATGAGATGTTCCGCACTTATTTCGAAATCAAGACCACCGAAGAAGTGGATGTTCTCTGCGGATCCCATCTCTGAGGACCTGCCACTAGAGCAGTCGGCTTCAAAGGGGCTTCTCACTCTCAGGCTACGAAGCCAGTAACGTACGGCCTACCACCACCAAAATTAATGTATGTTTGATCTAAGATCACCACCTAGCACCACGAGGTTCCAAACGAGTCCGTGATGATCCACCCCCACAGATTAACCCTTTTTAGAGTGGTCTAATGAAATGAAGGTCGCTGTCTGGCCAAGTGGTAGTGCGCCCACTTCGCAATCTTTGAGCTTCCTGTTCGAGTCTCCTCAATGCCGGAGAGATAGTAACATTCACATCCTCGTGAACGTAGCGACTGTAAATTCAATCGAGGTGAAAACATAGCGCGGCCTGCAACTCCCCTGCCGCTGGGTGTGCTAGTGTGCAGGATGAGGTGATAATTTACATTATGCAATAATCTACTGGACCAGTTTCCAATCTTAAGGATTTTAACCGCCAGCAGCGCACTCTTTGCTGGCTCTTGCGAATCACACCGAGTTCTTTTTACACGATAGCTACACCATACTATGTAACTAACGTAACGAGTCACGCGTTAGTGTTGCCCCACATTTTATTTTCGTCCTCGCGTTTGTAGGAATAAAGAAAACTTAGGTGGGCCAAGTCACCCCATGATCGCAAAGTCACGCCGTGTTAATGTGTCTGACAATAATGTATATTTTAGACCTCGTGGGTTTCTATAGGGTAAGGAGTTAGAAGAAAAAATACCACAAAAATGAAATCAGTGACTCGGAAAACTCGTATTTTAATATATTTGACCTATTAGAAGAGAATTTTTTCAATGACATCCATATTGAACCCCTCCGCCCTTCGGATCTGAAGGGGTGGTGTCACTGGGTCCACATAAAAACCACTCTAGTGGGCAATATCTACCACCGTGCGTAATGGCATCTCGTTCAAAATTCGTACTGTTCGATCTATATTTGATTTGCAGCAGTCGAGCTTCTGCGAATAAATATTACCATATGAATCTTTTCGTTAAATTGATGGCGAGTTATGCTCATATGCTATGAAAGCTCTTTTTCATTAATGGTTACTTGGGGGTAAGTTGAACCCCACATGCTATCCTGATATTTGTGCTTTTGTATCTTTTCGAGTTACACCATAAACTAACGGCATGCCTATGAAACTATGCACGCTATATTTTGATTAGTTTTCTATTTTTAGGGAACATAATTCTGCTTTCAAGAATAAGGTTTCTATTTTTTAGGGGAAAATCGAATAACCGATATATTGAAAATATGGAGAAGCTTTACAGGATGCCGTATTACCGTGCCGCTTCGTATTTTGTTGGCGTTGCTGCCGCATTGGTGACGAGCCTACTGTTAAAAAAAGGATATAAATTCTCATTGGTAAGAATTAATTCACAGGGTAGGTATTCTTACCAATAAAATGTTATTCTTTGGGTTAAGCCACCCACTCTACGATAGGTGTCGCCCGCGTATACACAAATATTAATCTAATACAAACAAATCAATTCGTGAAAACAATTGCGATGCGTTGCAGGGAAATGACCTTATAGTGATGTAAAATTTTGAGTTTGCGAGTCCGGTACCACTGATTGCCAAGGTCTACAAAACTGAGGTGGCTTCCACACATTCTTATATCTATGAGCTCTTGTGAGACAGCACCCTTAATTCTGTAAACCTTGGCAATCAGTGTTACCGGAATCGCAAAGTCAAAATTTCAAAACAACATAAGGTACCTTTCCCTTCACCCTATCACAATTACTTTCTTCTGAGATTGCAGCAACGCCCTGAAGTGTACAGTAAATTATTCCAGAATCATATGTCAGTATAGGACGTATCAAAATGTTGAAATTAAATGATCATCATTTAAGAGACTCGTATAGTGATAGGAAGGGGCTAATCAAGACATTACCCCTCCCCCTTAAGCCGATTCCTTCACCCACCTCAGAGAGAACCCGGAACTTTTTTGCTTTTTGGGGCGTGAAATTTACAATTTAGTTCCAAGTTGCTCCGCCACCTCCCTTCTTGGAAAAGTGGTCGCCCTTCCTAAAGACCACGATACTGTAGTCAACAGGATGAAAAATCTCAATCATGGTCTGGGAAACGGCCGGATTACCGAGAGACCGGATAAAAGGGCGGAAATTTTTCAGGCCACGTAATCGGAAGTCTACTGCATGGAATTAAGAAGAAGATTTTACGGTTTTTGCCCAAGTACACCCGGTAGCAAAGTTATAAAATGCTAAAGTAAATTTCCTGGAAATGTCAACCTCTGAATTCGTGTCGGGGGAACGTGTCGGTGGGCCGTTACGAGGGAGCGTTACAGTTGTCGCTCAAGTATACCCATTAGTAAAAGCATATAAAATGCCAAAAGCTGTTTCGACAGGTCCTGCTGCTAGTACAACTATACCAATGCAGATATGGAGGATGTATATTAATTTTAATTTCCAGGTTCATATATGAATACTTGAGAGAAAAATCGTAAGATCTACAGGAGATATAGCGCAAATTAAAGGGAATTCAATTTGATTATATTTTTGTTCACCATTATCAGCTTCACGAAACATTGCCGTAACATCTGATTTGACCTTTAAAACCGTATATGTACAACAGTACAGCAAAAATGAATGGGAATTCAATGTCATAAAGCTTTTGTTGTTTGTTATTAGGTCCGCTGAACACGGTTTTAATAGACCTGATCACAACCTGAAAGCTTTATTCTCAAATTCGGCGATACCTGATCTCACCCTTAAAGCTTTATTAACAAATTCGGCGATCGCCGCGACTAATTTGAGAATATTTTGTTCTTTCTCAGTATGAACAACAAAACGTGCGTCAACCGTACTGATAGAATTTGATTTTGTCAAAAGCATGGCTCTTACATCAGCTTTCAGGCTTGTACGTGTTCGAATAGATCATACATGCACAATGCACATTAAGCAAGCACTATTAATTTCGGTTTACAAGGAAAAAATGTGGACTACAACTGTCAGGTCAACTAACGCTGTCGGCTAAGGCATTTACATCAAGCATACGATTAATAAAAAGACACAATCACTGACAGAATCCAGAATGTGATCAGCTATCAGCAAGATCATAATCTTTGAGTTAATCCTACGATTACCGGTGCTGACATTATTTCCGAAAAGATTTTGTAACCATATTTCAGAAGAATCACGGCAGTACTGCAGAACCTTTAGTTTGGGTAGTCGCAGCTGTGACTATTTCAAGAGTTAACTTTCTAAAACATACCTATCAGTTGTGTAGAACTTCCGTTACTTTCATGCAGATAAGCATTTATTAGATTGAAACATTAACGTGTCTGTATAAGATGCACTGATGAACTTATCCGCGGACAATAATTATGCGGGTGTATTTTTCAAATTTAATTTTCTTCAGATGGAAAAAGTATTTTGGCTAATCCCTACATTTGTGATCGGATTCGGAGCTCAGTTATATTACTTCGCATTTTACAAGGTTGATAGACCATATGACGCTGTGGAAAATGCGGTTTTCGGCACTTTCTATTCAACGTTGTTTGTGATTCCATTAGCCTGCCTTATTTGTGTATCTGTGGTGTCCGCGATAGGTAAGATGTATTGTAAATAATTATCTCAGCTAGGAGGTTCAAAAAAAAAACCAAAATACAGTAGTAGGCACCGTTTATTACCGTTACATTGGGCCTAACAAAAGTTGACAGGAATAACCGGAATCCGGATGAGTCGACGAAATCGCAAAAAAAAAAATGATAAAAATGTAAACTTATACTTACAATCAAAAAAATCGGTACCTACTTTACTATTTTGCTTGGTTTTTTCAAAATTAAAATTTTGTTTGCTGACAATTCCATTAAATTCCCCTTCGAAGGGATCTTTCCTAAATGGTATGTAATGTAACAAAAAATATTGCAAAAAAACGTGTAAAGTATGTAAATGATGTTACGTTACACATTTGAGTACAACCCTGATTATCTCTCTAAATCTTTTGACCAGTATCGGCTCCCTCCCCCCATGTCTGTATCTCATACCGAGCCGCCATGTCGCGTCCATAGGCCTCCCCTACTTTGCACCATTCCACACCAAGATATCCCAGCATCCTGGTGATTTCCTTCTCCATCTAGTTACCGGTCTCCCTCTCCTCTTTGTACTGCCATATGGGACTCAGAACGTGGACCTCCGGTACCACCGCCTCTCGTCTATTCTCACTAGGTTACCACCATATTTCATTTTCAATTTTTTGTTCGTGTATGTGTTCATATCATTTTAGCCCTGACATTTGAAAATGCATCCCCCCTTCCTACTGGAATATTACAAGTCTGAAACAAGTATCATTAGGTACTGACCTACCGAAATCATTCATCTTCTTTAGGTGTTTCTTTAGGTTTTCGCATATTTAGCCCTGACGTTTCATTTTTTTTTCTGCCAGAGATGGGGCCCCACCAAGCTTGTGCCTCTGTGCCCTAAAATCCTAAATCCGGCCACGGTTTCAATGTGTAATGTTCGTCTTTCTAGATGTATAGTGTATCTAACATGTATTTTTCATGTCTGAATGTATTCAAGCCTCTTCTTCTGCAACCTTTTAGGCATTCGAAGGAGAATCGGCGAATGTAGAATAGTGATATTTCTAGGCCGTTTGGCTTATTGCATATATCTCATCAGCGTTCAGATACAATCCTACCACATTTTAGCGTTCAAGAAGCCCCCTGCAGAAAATTACAGTACTGCACAGGTAAAACTATTCGTGAATAAATGCTCACATTTTTTAATTATTCTAATTTCTGGTACTGAAGTCGTAGCTTCTCCCTGGGATTCGGAGGGACCCCCTCTTTTATAAGTGCTCTAACTATGAAGCTAACATGAGGCTGACGTTTGACCATTCGGTCAACTAGTCGAGGTTCATAGTTTTATTCTTGTGTCTAGTCTGGGGAGCAAAGCTGAAGCGGGTGGAATACTGGTAGTAATCGTTGGACACTCCTTCCTTATTACGAAAGAAGGAAAAAATATGAGAAACTCCCTTTTTTGTGGTGGGTGGGGGAGGGGAATATGGCCCGCCAGAAAATTTGTTTCAACGACAATAAAGCAACAAAAAAAGCCTGAAATGAAGAACGGACGACGTTAAAGTCGGATCCCGCCAGAAAAAAAATTTGACCGAAAAAAGAATGTGTTGAACGCCAGGTAATAATATCGAACGCTGCTGAAATAATATTAACGCCAGGTCGGTGGATTTTTGACAGTAATGTTGGGTATAAATCGTCATATTACGTATCATATTTTGTAGACGGATGCCTAAATGTAAAAATGTAGGAGTTACCGGAGTTAGAAATCTTTACATTTTTTGTCCAGATAATGAATTAGGGTGTAATGCTCTGGACAGTAATGTGCTGGAGTGCTGCCATACTTCTACACACCCCAGAGTCTATGTTTCCCGACATGTAACCAGACTAGTATGTCATTTCACAGGATGTGTCATATGAAACGAGTTTCCGTCAATTACATATTGATTGGTGCAGCTGATTCAGCTTTAATAATAAATCCAAATCGACAAAAAGAATAGATTATTTGTAATTGTTCTACGGTCTAGACTAGACATTGAGGATCAATCGTGAACGATCTCAATTTGCTTCAGCCAAATTTTCGAAAAATTTCATCCCCTTATTTTCGCGGTAGAACATATTTTAAAGCACAGAATAACGGGAAGCGCCAAAAGGGATCAGGCACATGAGGAGTCGACATTTAATTTATCATTATTATTTTATGGACGAATTTTTTTCAAGACCGCAGTGAAGCAAATTTTTTACGGGGATGAAAATCATAAACTTTCTCATTGTTGAAGCGAAGAAATTAACAATTTTTCGAATTTCAACTGTTGAGGGGGGAAAAGAAGCTTATAATGTATGTGAATTTGCCAACCAAGCAGTTAATGAAATTACCAATCTGCCAACTCCGAACGATGATTGGAGGGCAAACCAACCCTCTGCGGCTGCGACCGTTAATTTTTCCGGCGATAATTCCAGTCAAGGTACTAGAAACTGAACTCGGATTCATCATGTATTTCCCTGGCATTTCTCATTTCCAATGTAACCCGAGTGAAGTACAGTTGTATCCTTAGCTGTGAGCCCCCTTTTTTTCGGATATTAAGAATGTGGTCTTTTTTGCTTCTCTCTCCCCCTTTTCGGGCGCTTGCTGTTCGATCAACTTCATTATCATGTAGAAAAATTACATTTCTTTATGCCTTCGGTTCCGCCCCTGCTTATGCACCTCCTCCACGTACATATATGCACATAGACACATAAAAAGCCTACCAATGTTATACAAATCAATAGGTATTTTAAAATTTGAAATCGAGCTTTTAAGGCTTCGTGTCGTAGGTAACCTAAGTTTTTGTCGAATTTCAGTATTGGAGAGTACCTACAGATGTGGTGTACTCATTTGTCCTCGGATTTTTCTTATTCCTGATTTCGGAAGGGCCTGCCAATGGTATCTTGGCTGTAATACGCCAGCGTATCATCAAGTGCGTAAATAGCTTAGATTCTTTATAATTCGTATATGTTTATGAAACGTCTGGAATTGTTCACATCATTCGACATAGAAAAGTGATACTTGCCCTGATGTCATGAAGAAACGAAGGTAAACGGTCGATAACATGACAGGCAGTCGTAAGCGCCGTCGCAATCGACTGACAGAGTATGCTGAGCGACAAGTACAGTGTATCGTTGCTTGACATAGATGATGATTATCTGTCATATATAATTGACAATATAAGTTTTTCGACTACTTATGAATAGTAAGTTTGTATTTCAATTTTAGACGAATCAAACGAACACGGGTTGAGGATCCTGAAGGTGTCACGGAAATGCAATCAGTACAACGAACTAATGAAGGTTCCAATCAACATTCGTTGTCCTTCTTGAATGGAAAGGAATCTGAAAGTACTTAGTCTACTGCTGTATCTCACTTAGTTTTCTTTCCTATCAAACTATTTCACATGGAAGATAACTGAAATATAATTAAAATTCAGATACCCACTCACGTATTTTTAATGGGGCTTGAAGTTCCAACTTGTCAGGACAAATGGAGTTTAATTCGTGGTTTTTCTGTGCCACTGATAATGGTGATAGTGACTAAATTCCGTATATCATTTTACTTGAATTCTATTAATAATATTGTATTCGGACTCGTGTGACGTGCTTCTAATAAATCATTTCCTAACATGATTTGTAAAATTTTCTGATGATAGGGTGCCATTCAAACACCGTAGTAACGAATCAGTTTGATTGGCAACAATGGAACAGGGGACATAGGTAAGCCCCATTTTATCAAGTGGAAATGTTGGTTTTGCCGGCCATGAGAACCTGAGTTTGCCAGGTAGCAGAGTTTTCTGGCTATAATCAGGGACGTACCGATAGAGGAGGGAGGGGAGGGGGAAAGGAGGCATTCTTACCCCCCCCCCTCCCCTTGTATGAATTTATCAATCAGCAGTTTTGGAAAATCCACAAATTTAAAAGGGTTTTCATTTTTATTTTTTGGCTTTGATTCTTGGGAATTGAGTTGAGAAGTTGGGAAAACCCAACAAAGGTAAAAGGTTTTACTTCTTTTTCATCGATCCTTTGGAATCTTGAGTTGAGTCGGTTGAAAATACCCAACAGGTCAAAAGGTTTTTTCTCTGCTTTTTTTTGTTTGCTTTGATGCTTGGGTCTTTTATTTTCACCCCCTCTCCCCCAGAAAAACTCTTCGGCAAGTTTTTGGGTGAAATACAAAGAAATGGTCACTTTCTAGAGTATACTAACAGAGAAATTTGTTTGGAAACCCCATTGTGGCCCTTGCAGAATGCGCGCCCCGGTTGCGACACAACAAATTCGGAACTCGGGCCCGGCCCCAAAACGTCCCTTTGGTCTCTTATGCAATACTCGAAAGGATAGTTTCCGGGGCCGGGGTAACAGGGACCACTTTGGCATGCGTGCATCGCCATACGTCCCACCATACCACTATGTAGTACCAAATGTCCCGACCTTATTGGTGTCTCAAATTATCAATTAATATCCTTGTATGATAGTGCAATGCGTGGCCCCACAGTACATATGTATTGTTACTTCATGTATCTGTATCTCCCTTTTGGTCGCCGACGCGATACTCGAAAGGGTAGATTCCGGTGGCAGGGCTGCGGTATCTGGGAACCACTTAGGCTACACTAAACATCATAATACATAAGTATCGGAAGCCAGTTTCAAAGAACATAGGTAATACATTACACTATTTACAGGATGTAAGTAATTATGTCTACTTAATGTGTTAAATATTATCTAAGTATTTCATTGTTTTTCGTTTAAAATACAAGACGCAGCCGACCATAACGAACAAATCTGAATTATGACACGGAGGTCACCAATGTTAACTGGTGGGGTTGTCCGAGTGTAAATTCTATATTAATTCAAACAGTTAACGTCAATATAAGCGTATTTTACAAAACTGTGTAGTAAAATAAAGACCTCTATGCTGGTGCGTGATCTGTCAAATATTGCTATGTATCGAAAGGTATTCGTATTCGTTGTCATGCTGTATGTGAGTGGCCTCTCAAGCTCCCATAACATCCTAAATTCGTTGGTAAGTACGAATCCAGAGTTGAATCTGTGAAAGGCGTAGAAGCGAATGAACGTTATTCGAGTTCTCTGATTACCAAAAAACGTGAATCTAATTTATTCCAGAATTCATCTACAGGCGATGGCAAAAATCGATCGGACTTACCCCACACGAATTCACCGATAATTTTTGGGGAAGACGCGAGCCATTTCAATAACTTAGAAATGCAAACTGAATCAGATGTGTGGAATTCATCGGTTCGATCAGCGCTAAACTCGGTTCGTGAAACAGCTACATACCATAATTCATCTGAGGCTGGTGTGCAACAGGAATTGTACGTAATATCGAATCAGAATTCTTCGGTGAATAGTACCAAGCAGTCGTCTAATAAGAACAGTCATAACTTTCCAAATACAACTCTCGGACAAAGATCAACAACTGTTTCGACGAATTCAAATGTGACTTCTGAAAGAAAATCCAGCGCGACTCGGAAAATTGAGATACCAAAATTACCCACAAAGTGGCTCTCGGAGATATTTGAAGAAGCTAAGATGACATTTGACATGTCCAAAGCTAGCAGAGAATGTAAACGAGATTACGAGATTTACAAACAGCATGCGCAGAATCAAACTGTTTGGGCGATTCGAAGTTAGTATAATACCTATGTGGCTTTGTTAGTACCTATCAGATCCGTCAGAGGCGTCTTTTGCATTTGCGAGGCCTTATGCCGAGTGTTTCTTAGATAACATTTTTGATAAGATATAACACAAGCGAGGAAAGAGAGCTTAACCACTCTTCTTTCTCTCTCAACATCAAAATTTTCGGGTCTAGTTGCAGGAGTACTGCGACGAAACGAGAAAACAAGTTTTCTGAACTTTGATGATGACCCCCAACTTTGCATTTTCGCATAACCTCAATGTATAACTACTTTATTCATATTGAAAAATAATATTCCCATTTAGTTTTCATCTGATGAGCTGATTATTTAGGGGTGCTGCTCTCACTCTTGCTGACTTAGGTAAATAATTGCGAGTCTCTCACAGGCTTGGGCTCCTCAAAACGTCATTAATTCTCTTACAGCAATGTTTCAGATTTTTCATGATACGTGTAAAACACTTTAACATTATTCCAGACTTATTTAGGACTGTTTTAGGCCACATAAATTATTTCTTGAAGACGTTGTAGATTTGTGGGACACTCTCGGTGATCTTCGACATCACTTTTAGACTCCCTAAGATTCTTTTTCGAATTTGTCACCTGTATTTCTCAATACCTTTTATTGGGTAGTACAATAGTTGATGCGTATAAACAGTTTTTTTTGGTTTCACGTTGAAAATATAATAATGACATATGTTTGTTTGCTTTGTTCCAACTGAATGAGGCCCCGGCCTGTAACAGGCGAGGATATCTCGTACCCTTTCCCGTACTATTTTTTTTTAAGGCAATATGGTGGAAGAGATTATTTTTAGAAAACGGTCGCCCTTGTCTCTCGACCTCGTTTATTTTATTTTATTTTAATTTTTTGTTTATCTACGAGCCACTACCTGCACCAAGGGCTACACAGCTCGGCTGGTGGGAATGATTAAATTAATGGAAAGAGGTCCGTGTCCTGGAAGAAGGAGATGAGGTCATCTACTGGTATTGGGTTGTTCTGGAGCATACTTTTCGTTGTGGGTGGTAGTTGATTTTTATGGTAATGAGAGGTTAGTGAAGGGGAGTGAAGTATAATATGTTCGACAACGAATTCATTTGAGGAGCATTAGATGCATTGCAGTGGGTGATGTATGAATTGGGGACGTGCAGGTGAGTGAGGCGGGTATGTCCAATTCTAAGTCGTGCTATTATTATATCTTCGCGCCGTGATTTCCGGTTGGAGATGATCCAGGGTCTCAATCTCTCATTTATTGCACGGAGTTGTTGTTGGATGCTTTATGCCAAGATTGGTGCCAAGAGGAAATGATTTTTGATCGGTAGGTGATGAGCGGTTTCGTCGACTAAGTCAGCTTGTGCAATGCTGATATGCCCTAGGATCAAGACGAATACTACCTGTTTTCCTAATGTGTTAAGTATGTGGATTATGAGCTATATGCGTTGTGCCAATGGATGTTTAGAGAACATCAAGCTGATCGATTGGAGGGCCGATAGTGAGTCGGTGGCAATAATTGCTTTATTGGTTGTATTAGGTAAATTATGAATGCCGCAGAAAATTGCTGCGAGTTCGGCGGTGTGAATAGATGCTGAATTGGGTAGTCGGTGAACTTGGATATTTGGTCTTAGGGAATATGAACAACTTGTGCTATTGTTTTTTCTGGAACCGTCTGTCCGCCTGTGTAGCATAATAGGTACTCGGGGTATTGTTCGAGGAGTTTGCCAAAAAGGAATTTGGAAGTGTGAGGTGTGTTGAGTTTTGTTATTTAATGATAGCTCCGGATGGAAAGTTGCTGGTATGAGTTTCCACGTTGGTGGGTCTGTGTATATGGGTTGTAGGGGTTGTGGCATTTTTATGAACGACCAACCAAAGAAAAACCAAGGTATTTCGATCGCTCACAAACATGCGCACATTGTACTGCTGATACCTTCCGTTTATCAGCGGGTACGTGTTTAAGTCAGAAAATCGGCGTCAACGCTCAAAAAATGCAGGCATCCGAAAAGGTCTGGGAAAAGCCACGACTAGCTCATACGAGACTCGCCCAGGGAGCGGGAGGTGCCAGGGATTTGGAAGGCGGTTACCCATATAACATGTTGAATATTCTATGGTTCCCGGGCCAGAAGCAAGAAAAAGATAAAAATAAAAGCTAAGACATCTCTCTCTCTCTCTAAGCCACAGTCCCTTACATTCTCTCTTACATAAAAGGTATTTACGACCTCATGTCGTTCACGCGGTGCACCTCAAAAAGGAAAAAGAATAACGCAGGTTGCCCATCGCAACCGAGTACAGAGTGAATCTGTCTTCGGACAGCACAACGTCTTTTTTTTTTACATTTTCTTGTCATTTTGGATTTTCATTTTTTTGACTTCTTTTGTACGTTTTAAAGAACGTTCTGGGTGTGGACCTTTTTCTTTTTCCCACCCGACACCGCGACCTCGAGTGTAATTTTGGTGCGATTTTCCGCGACCTGCCGAGCTTCGCGACGTTTCTTTTTTCTTCAACCCGGGACCCGACCGCGTGTTCGCGAACTTTCTCGTGCGGCTCCTCTAGCCGCAGCTTTCGTGACCGCCACCGCGCCCGTTTTTTTTTTGTTTTTTTTCTTTTTTTTTTCATAAATAAATGTCTGTCCGCAATTAGCAGCCGATACCAGCAGTGCTGGAGGGGTAGAGGGAGGAAAACTGCAAGAGTTTTCATGCAGGAAGATAAACGTTTGTATGTGGAGCACAGAGAAATCGCTGGATGGACAGAGAGGAAAGGTGGAAAAGCGGATTACGGGAAAAGAGAGAGGAGAGGACGTACTAATGCCTGCGGAGCTCCGTGACGTTGAATTTTGAAGCGTATTCACGTGTTTCCACGCCACAGGGTGAGAGAGAAAAAAGCGAGTGTTTGTGGTTTGTTCTATGATTGATCGAATGTAGGGGGAGTTTAATTGAGGCGGATCATTGACCACATCTTTAGAAAGTGGTGAGTTGAGATTTTGGGATATTTTGAGCAAGTATTTGGTGTAGAGGATTATTCTGCGGTAGGGTAGGGGAGGTTCGGCCATCTACGCACAAAGACTGATGGATGGACTAGTGCGGAAGGCTCCTGATACTATTCAATGGGCTGAGTTTTGGATTGTGTCGAGCATTTTAAGGGTTTTGGCTGGTCTAGTCCGTAAACTTGAGCTCCATAGTCTATCTGTGATCGGATAAGTGTTTGTTGGTTGTAGCCCGTTTGAGGGTTTCCGGTCTCTGCAGAGAGGGGGGAGGGTTTCCCCGGCCTGAGTTTTTTGAGGGGCCTTTTAAGGGGTTGAAAGGCCCGCTAAGGGCCCGCTAGTGCTAAAAAAATTGCATTTACAAAAAGGGCCCTAAAAATTCTGTTTCTTTTTTCTTTCTTTCTATTGTACTTGCACGAATTACACAGAGCTCTAGTTCAGTCGGAGGGTCCTGATATATTATGGAATCTCATGGTGAAATTTTATATGATTCCTATTTTATTTTCTAGTTTAATGTTGATGGCCCGAGTGACAGAATCGTGTGTGAGGACTGAGCTACGAACGTTTTAAAAACTTCGCTATTTTGAGCATTTTTGAAATTACCTTTGAAAATATTTTTGAAGGACCAAAATTTTTTCCATACCATTGTGATTCTTCTATTCACTACTGTTTCTGCTTTGATTTCCAAAGAGAATATTTTCCCTAAATCCCTAAATACACTATTACTGGAACTGTCCCTAGTTTCTTCGTTTTAACCATTTTTCTGGGTGTAGGGGCGGGGGGTGTTTCTTGATGCTAAACTCGGGTGTATTTTCAATACTTACATATCAAAGCAGGAAACAGCGCGAGAACGAAGAGTACACTCTGCTTTGTCGAGAACGCGAGCTAAGTCGTCCAAGCTACACCCATCAT
Organism: Acanthococcus lagerstroemiae; assembly: GCA_031841125.1. NCBI lineage: Eukaryota > Metazoa > Arthropoda > Insecta > Hemiptera > Eriococcidae > Acanthococcus > Acanthococcus lagerstroemiae. The sequence continues at coordinate 45,419,235 of CM063114.1, read as the reverse complement.
CATCATTTGTCCACTGTTCATGACTGAGCACTTGTGAACCATCATGAATCCCTGACACGGTTTTTCGCCAATCTTCACGGTCCTTGACGTCCCGAACCAGCTATTTCCTCCACTTGGTACACTTGTCTTTTCGGAGATCAGCCACGAGATCGAGTACCTTCCACTTTCCCCTGAACCACCATTTTTTCCAGCTTGTCCCCTGGTGTCCTTATAATATGTCCGAATAAACGGAGGATTCGTTGGTAGCATTCAGAGGACAAGCGTTGTCTGATCTGGAGCTCTTTTATTGTCGATCTATTTGTACGTTTGGCTGCCTTCGGCGCTTCAGAGGAAAACAGGGAAACCGATAGTTCTTAGCCGGCGTAGCTTTGTGTTAAACATGATATGACTCGATCTTTCCATGTACGCATTCATTTCATAGCTGCTTCTCTCGCATGGATAATTTTCCTTCGTATTTCTGCAGAGCTGCTATCATTGCTGTCAACTACTGAACCCAAGTAGGTGAACTTAGTTACTTTTTCAAAATCATGGAGTACGTTTGATATTGGAAGGCGTCCTGCTGTACCTACTACCATTACCTCCATTTTACCCTTGTTGAGTGTCAACGCGAGTTCGTTGCCATACTGCACGGGTTCCAGGAGCTCTTCAATTTTCTCCTCAGGTCCTGCACGCAGAGTCGTATCGTCCGCAAACTTCAGGTTGCTGATGTTTTCACCGCCCATCCGCACTGTGCCCTTCCATCCATGTACACATTAAAAAGTAAGGGCGACAGAACACAGCCCTTCCTCATGCCTTTGCTCTAAATTTCAAAGCTAGGAGAGTGCATGTCGTACTGCCTGACTGTTGCCCTGCTCGCCGTGTGCAGATTACGTGTGAGTGCAATTAAGTGCGCCGGTACGCCCATTTCCTCCATGATTTGCCACAGCCTGTTCCATCGCTCACAATCGAATGCTTTATTTCATAGTCCAGGAAACACGGCACCAATGGAATATTGTACTCTCGGCATTTGTCTGTAATACGAGGAAGATAAGAAAGATGATGCAGTATATGACAAACATCCTCCCACTGTCGAAAGAGCGCCAAAACGTACTTTCGAATTTCCTAGTTACAATTATTCATGCTCAATCGGTAGCTTGACTAATGTTTATATGAACCTGGTGAATGAGGTCATAAACATCTTGGCTTCTACGATTCGTATCGGTTCTGACAAGTGGGGGATGACCTTATTGACGATGGCCATAGGCCACTGCGTGAGGAATGTTTCACCACGGAGAAGGACAATATCTTCAACGCCAAGGTTTCATTGTTTAGTGAACCATTTCGGCCTGGTATTCGATTACGCAAAATAAATTTGGCGCCATTGCCGCCAAAATGATATATTTATTTACATTATTTATTTAAATTACCGTCCCCACCAAACAGCCCGACATGCGTGAAGCCAAGGTAGGTGGGGACTTGATTGAAAATACAAGGTACACATATTATTTTAGAAAAGTACAATCAGAGAGAGAAAAAATGAATAATAATAATAATTTCAATAGGGACCATTAATCGGTTGGGGGAAGGGGTAGACTATGTATTCTATGATAGGTATTTAGGTAGAAAAAAAATTTGAATTTTTTTTTTTTTTTGACAAGATTAGAACTTGTTTTCTAGCAGCTAAATTGTGCGGATAACTGACGTTCCACGGTATTTTAAAAATGTATTGGTTGTCTAGGGAATCTGAATCTAAATTATAACCAACGAGTGCAATATTTACGTTCTGATAATATTCTTGGGATTTTTCAACAGTAACTTTGGTTTAGAGTGTGTAGGTGGTCTAACGCGGAGTACGTTTTCTATAGTCTCCCTGGTTAGGAGGTTGGTGTTTTCCGAACGTTTCGCAGTCTCATTTCGATCAGGAATGAGAAAATCTGTGAAATAATGGAGGATAGGCTAATGGGCCTGTAATTTACAATTTAGTGTTTATTTCTATTTCTTGAAAAGCAAGATAATATCAGAGGTTCCAGGATTTTTGGAATTTTACAGGTTACTAAATATTTTTGGAAAGTGAAGTCAGCGATTCTATCATTTCCTCACCTCCGAGTATTAAAATGCAACTTTCTAGTTGGGGTCATCATCATTTTCTCTTCTCAAAATAAGGCTGTACGAAGTCGCATATTTTGGCAGCTCTTAAAACCACTGTATCGGTTTAACCGCCCCTAAGAGACATCTTGAGGTAAAGGGACGAAAATTATCTGTGATCTCGAAAAAGCTTTGGATGGTGATGAAGTAAACTATTGCAGGATATCGTTCTTTTGTATATTTTTTTCAATTCACTCATAAATCAATTAAATACCAGTAAATATTGTACAGATAGTCCTCGACTAAAATACTGAAGAAAAAATACATTAAAAATATAGGAACTAATTTTGACTAACATGAATCTATCTTTTCTGCTTGTTATTTGCACAATAGTGATGGAATCGTCAGAATGGCCTGAAGTAGGAATACTGTCTGGCTCCACATTCAACTTTGGCGACTATGCCGAATGTTTGAAGTCAGAGGCACCCCGATTTAGAGGTAAATACTGTCTCATGGACGCCACTCTGCAGCTTCGTTTGAAGAATGTTCATTCTGTTGCTAGCAGTCGGAGAAATTCCAAGTGGACTGATTGGCCTGATGAGAATGCTTCCGCATGGGATGTTATCAATAAAGTAAATGATTCTGTGGCCTCTAATCTCGACCACATATATGATTTACCTATGTTTGATTCTGCATAAAAATCGTTCCTATAGTACGAGTCGGGCATACTACGAAATTCTAGACTGTCGTTAATCTGGGCACTTTGTGTGCCATCATCGTGTTCTGCTTCCGATTTACAAGCGTCCGTTACGAAGTCAATGGTTCCCATATTGAAAGCCAACGATATTCGTGGTCAGATAGTTTCCGTACCATCATTGTGTAAAGTTCAAGAAAGGTCGCATTATCCTCGAGGTTACTATTTTACAAGGTGAGATGCTCTTGTATTCATCTGCTAGGAAAATTACTTAAGTATACCACTTTATCAATCTGATTCAGCTGAAATTTGCCGAGAGGTACACACAACTATCCTCTGTGTTTGATAAAACTAGCATTTTCTAAATCTGTCCTCAATTATCGAACAAAATATATTTCTTGAACCCTGTGATATAGATTCGAGCTAGTATCTCAACCCTCGCATGAAATTGGTTGGGCAACCAGTAGAGTCGGAAGGTCTTATTCTTTTTATTTATTTTATTTCTTGTGGAGGGGAGTGGGTGAGCTGACAAGAATTACTTGTCAGAAATGTTACACACTCGATACCAGTTAGGGTGGGGGGGGGGGGGTAACAGTGCTGAAAAAAAGAAAGTTTCTCGCGGGATTTTCTCCTTTTGGTACCTAATAATTTTGAATATGAGTTTTCAGTTTTTTCAATCTAAATATAAGTGAAAATCTGAATAATTTGTGCTCGGAGTGCTTATCGAAATATATAACGTTAAGGAAATGAAATTTTTTGTTACTTAAAAATTTAAATGCAGAAGTCGTCGAAAACGGGGTGACATTGATAATCGTGAAGATACACATGTAACTGAACGACACAATTCGTAGGGAATGAGCGGGGCAATCTTGGTAAGATGTAAGTAAGTGTTGTATATGTGAGAAAATTGCATAGTAGATAGTTCATCAAAGGAGGGGGTGGGTAATCATCGATACACATACAATGCTCACGCACCTGTATGTATTTTTATCAGGTTGCTACAATCATTGTGAAACCATCGCCCACATCGAGAGGTAGTGTTGCTAGATTTGGTACACGTGCACCATCTTGTGTATTTTAACATTTCTGGTACAATGTTTATTGTATCAGTTCTGTTACATTTTGGCTCATTTTCATTCATATTGGTAGGATTTGGTACATTTTCTGGTACTTTCGTCATTTTTTGATTGGTTTTGGTGCATTTCAATATATTCAGATGCTGTTGGTTCATTGTAAGGATTTTGAACAGTAAAATTTTTTCTACATTTTGTGCCAATTTCAAAGATCAGATATTTTATTTCGTACATTTCACTTGGAATCTGCTACAGTTTTGGGAAATTTCTTGCCGTTACATTTTTCAATTTCCCATTTGACAACATTGTCAAGGAGAGCAACATTCGTTGCTTTAGAAAATAAATGCCAATTTAATAACTGTATGCTGTCAATGTCAGCCCGTTTTTGAAATCCGCGAATCCTACAGCTTCATCGCGAGATAACATTTTTTTCACATAAACATCTGATTAATTGATTCTAAATTTTCATATAGCTTATAACAAAGGTAGCATGAAGAAAGATCTTCATTACCAATCGGTATTGCGGTTTACAGAAAATTTTTTAGTCGAACTTAGTATTTTTAATTATTTACCCTCGAAAAATGAAAACCCAACATACAACAGTGATACCAAGTGAAGAATATAGATTGAAATCACCTCCTTTCAACGAGACGGAAACGAGCGCAGTAGCTTCATTAATTCGGCTACTAGAGTGCGTAATAGTCGAAAACATGTATATGAAAGTTACCTCTGGATTATCAATGTTACCCCCGATTATTGGTAGTTAACTTGCAAGACAAGAGGAAACAAGCTCACTGACCTCTAGGAGGGCGTGTAAATGGTACATTGTCCCTCAGTACTCCCCCATTTCAAGGCACTGTAGTAATATGTCATATGCAATATGTGATGCACATATTCCTGATATCGTGTAAAAAGTTGACTGCGAAACGCCTTTTAGATTAATATCTACTTGCGATTCCAGGTATATTATCCTGGTATTGATTTTACTCGTCATATTGGGCACTTCATATGATGTTTTCAGTCGATATTCTGAATCCATTGAGGACAAGAAAGGTAGCTATTGTTAATTTACAGGCATACTATTTACATATCTCAGTCGGATTATTATGGCATGCACTATACAGTAGATGGTTTGATGTTCGGTAGCGGATTAAAATTTACATTTTATTCTACTTCCTCTATCTTTGTCTTTTGACGCGCTACGTATAAAATGAAAAAATGACACTTCATCTTGTATCGGGTACATTTTTTGAAAGTGAAAATAAGAAAGCAGTAGTACAGGTTGAGGAAGGATGGGTACAGTGTTACATCTGCCTACCACTGAAAGGCTGTAGAAGAAATCAGTTTCCGACATCGCAAAGTATGTCTTTCTCTGAACTTTTTCTTATACGAACATTAATGAGGCTTTTTATTTTCAACCAAATAAATCTGAATTTTTATAAAGCTCCTTTTTTTTTTTTTTTTTTTTTTTTTTTGTAACACTAAAATAAATGCTTCTAGTTGGGTAGTCACTTTCTGGGAAACCAGGAAAAGACAGGGAATTTCGTCAGCCTAGGAAAGAAAAGGAAAAGTCTGTGAATTGTTACAATTTTTGTCAAAATCAAGAACTTTTTCAGAATAATCAGAATTAAAGAATACCTACACACTATTTATCAAGAATAAATGTGAAGTGACTTACAGCTGTGTACAGTACTTGCTGAGAAAATGGCAGCGAAGTTTTGGAAAATTGGCCTGGAAAACCGAGAAAAGTCAGGGAAAATATTTTCCAAAAAAAAAGAAGAAAAAAAAGGCTACCAACTATAGTTTAGAATTAAAGGGGAAAAAATAGACATCCTTGAGTCAACTTTCACATTTTTGTATGTTAGATCGGTGTTCCAAAATTTTAAGCGGGAAATAACGACGAGCCATTCAATAGATTCATGTTAAAAAGTGAAGCCACCCAGACATTATGCATTAAATTATTAAAAATAAAATGAAAATAGAAAACTTTTTTGATTATACTACACATTTACATGGTAAATAGGAGAACCGAAACTGTCAGAGACAAAAAACGATGCCTTTTTTCATTCAAATTTACTCAAGTTTGTAGATCGAATGCTTACTTAATTTGATGCCTCAGAACAAAATAGTGTGTATCCATTTTTTGGGGGAAATAAGTCATTGGTATCATTGGAATGAAAATTCACGCTCTATCATAGGCAGCACTGCATTTTGATGCTGGCAGAACATTAACTTCAAGTAGGCATGATGTCACGATTTCGTAAAATCGGAGTGATATGTTGTCATTGGAAGCTTCTTCTGCCTCTCCTGATAATTGAGGCTGCCTGAAAGATGCTTCAAAAGTAGGTGAAATATGCGCAAATTTTATGCTCTTTTTGTTTGTAAATATGCCAAAAATATGCCCTAAAAAGTCGAAATATTCCAGAATATTCTGCTCGAATGAGTATGGTGGGTATCAATTTAGAGGGGAAAATGAGCAGATTATAATGGCTTAATGGCATCATTGTTCCAACAAGTTTTCCATACGACCTTGTGTGTCAAGAATCCTAGCAAACAGTGTTGTCACAACCGACTACTTTCATTTACTCCAACGCTTACCACACACCAGTAAAGCCGTACACGCCGGAGAGTATAATGGGTCGCCATTTTAGCGCACACCCTGCCCGTGGATGCCGAATCCGACTATGCGGAGCGCACCGCGTAGTCAATTCGGCATCGACGGTCCTGGTATGGGACACAATAGCGATTCATTATATTTGAGTGTGTAGGGTTCTAATTCCGGTGCAGTAAAGTAATAAAAAAATAAATAAAAACACTCAACGATACAGTGTAGTGGATGTTCAAGAATATGTCCAAAAATGATAAAATTTTGAAAATTTGATGAAATGTGCAGCAGATAAATAGATTCTGAAACACTAAATATGCAGTTAGGTATATAGAAATATGCAAAAATTTGCAATTTAATATAGGGTTTATTTCACTCAGAATTTCAAAATTCTTAATTTGATGCACAGGGGAAATATATAACAAAGCATACTTTTGGCAGCCTTACCGATAATTTCAGTATAAAGGATATTGCACTATTTCACTCTAGGTTGTCGAATTGAGAGCAAAATGATACAATGCGCCTGAAGTTTGGAGTTACAAGAAATACAAATGTGCTCATGCCACTTTGAGTCACCATTCATATTTAAATATTTTAAAAGCCAGGCACCGACGAGTCATTCAAAAGGTTGAAGTCGAATAAGTGGAGCCGTTGTTCTTCAATATGGTGACAGTTCAGAAGGTACATTTTTACGTCTAAAATTTGAACATTTTGACAGAAAATATACCACACTCATTCTGCCAAACTATACATTTAAGTAGCAAATGGAAGAGAGAAAACTTTGAAACGGAGAAGGGACGTCATTTTTCATTTTTGACATGTATAATCTGAACATTTACACTGATCAATTACCGTTGCAAAATTAGGAATTTTTGCATAATTATACCCGAACCATAGTTGGACATGCAGACTGATGTGTACAGAAAATCAAAAGACTAATGCATTATTGCACTTATCTGTGCAGATGGTGGAACAACACAATTTTATCTCGAGGTGCTGCAGTGCTTCTCTGCGATGAAAAATTGGGAAGTTCTTGCTAAAAATTCAGCGAATACATTTTCAGTACTGGTTGTGATTAAATTGCTCCTCATATGTGAAGTAATAGCAGGCCACGAAACATACCTATCGAGGACGTTCCCGAAATTTGAAAATGAGGAAGTGGAAGTGGTAACTAAACAACAAAAAATTTGCAGTTCTGTTGATATACGTGTACTATTTGGCGGCATTAGAGGTCAACGAAGTTTCGGATTGTTGAAAATATTCCCATAAAAATATAACATCTCTTCTTTCTTTTGTAGAAATACAGACCTTGGAGTCTAGAATTACTAGGCCAACTCTCAGTCGATGGATTTTTCACGATAGGTGGTTTCCTATCGGCTCATTTTGGAATAACGACTGCAAAGGAAATCGGTACCTTTCACGTGTTGCTTTCAGTTATCTGTCGGTGGTTCAGGTAATGATACTATCATATGAAGGGGTTCGAGGAGAACAAAACTAAACAAATATGTTCCCTCTGATTGCTAAAATGTCATTCTTCAAATATTCTTCCTTGTACATCCGAGATATTAACTCTTGATTTCCATTTAGTGATGCATCTAATCACTCTTATCCGCCACAAATGCATCTATAATGTGGTTTACGATAAAACTAAGCTGATTTCCCATGTATTTTGAAATTTTAAAACTTTTGCCTATATTGAATCACATGAAAAGCTTGGGAAATATGTTCTGTTACCGGCCAGAATCTACCCCTGCTGAAGGTGCGATTGTCAGATGTCCGATGACTTCTGAGATAGCTATTCCGGCCGTCTTACTTGTTGACTTACTGATCTACGCGTTTATGAAGTTTAACAGTCCTGCTATTCCTTTTAGTCAATTATCCTGAAAGTAATGTATAGTGTACAGAGGCATCGGAACAGGAGTGGAATCATATTTCGAGGAGGGAGGGGGAGAAGTTCAAAAATTTGATTACTGATTTGCTTTTGCTTTTTTTCTGTAAGAAGTTCAATCCTAATTAGGGAGGAGTGGTACTTCCGAAATTTATGAACAGTTAGAAGAATCTGTAATTCTGCAACAATTCACTGCCCTTATTAATATACTGCTGGGAAAGGAATGAAACAGGATCTTGAAATGCTGAATCCTGTTTCTAGGATGATCGTCAGATTCATCCCAAACAGGGGCCGGGATCGACCACTTTTTTCTTTTTAAAGAAAATATATCGAACAACTAATCGAACTGGGTTGTTTCTTGCCTCGCTGCATGTTAGCATTCTATAAGGTGATGTGAACCTCGATTTAGGCTCCAGAATGAAAATTTTCCCCACAGTGAAAATCCTATGTGTCTAGTTGACACAGTGATTCAGCTTCAGTTTATCGATACAAGTATTTTTGTGTCGATAATGACCGCAAATGTTCGATCAAATCCGGATTCAAGACCCCATACATGAAATTTTACTTTTGAGGAGAAGCAAAACCGGCTTCACGTAGAGAATTAGTGTCAAGATAGTCGTATTTCAAGTCGTTTGACTCCAGATGGGTGGCATTGACTCGACTTCAAGAATCGAGGAAACAACATAGGTATTAAAGTCGTCCCTCTGGTCACTGACGCGATACTCGACCGTGTAGTTTCCGGGGCCAGAGATGCCTTGTTTAGGGAGCCAACTTGGCATGCGTGCATCACCGTAGGCTACAACCAACATTATTAGGTATCAAAGTCAAGGATCTCAGACAGACCCTGAATACTAATCATAAAATTTCTACTTTCGCAAGTCTTGAACCCCAAGTTCGAATTCCACCAGCGCCGTAAAAGCTAATGATATTCGAATACCCCCGCTAATATCTTAGCGAACATAGCGACTACTGTATTAATCGAGCTGGAAACATAGCGCGCCTTTAACCCCCGCCACTTCGAACGAACAAGCCATTACAATCACAGGCGTGCTTCCACCCGATCAGAAACATTGGTACTGTGCGTGTGCACGTGGAAAAGCCTACTGAGCATTCACATTGTCCATTCTGAATGAATCTACTCAAGGTCACTCGACCTGTGGTTGTTCCTTTTATAGCTTTATATCTGTATCACTTTACATAATTATTCATGCTTCGTAGGTTAATACCTGCATATGGTCTGGTTATTCTGATATTCTTATTTATACATCCATATTTGAATGATGGACCCCTTTGGGACTACTTATCACAAAAAGCGGCAATAGATCCCTGCGGTTCGTATTGGTGGGCTAATCTGCTCATGGTGAATAATTTTGTGAAGCCTGACAATGAGGTTTGTACAAATGAATAATAAATATTCTGCTTACAGACAAAAATTGAGGACGAATTTAGTATATTTTTAAGAAAGCCTAAGAGATGTCCTGTGGCCGGCTTTAAATAGGATTGAGCTTCGTGGGACGATCCTTCCGTAACTGTCCAAAGTAAAGGTTTTCTAAAATAGAAATTCTTTGAAACACTGAGAGAATATGGTGCTCTATTAACTCGTAAAATAGTGTTTTTTAAATCACTTTCTGGAATTAACATCATGAAACCGACTTCACAGAAGAATTTTGATACCAAGCCTGGCTTGTATAAGCCGAATGAACAATTAATCTTGGACAAATGCCATTTCTTCTTCTTCTTCTTCTTCTTCTTCCTCCTTTTCTATCTTTTTTTACTGTACACAATTTTTGATGAAATAGAAACAAAATTTGAAAGTCAAATTAAAGGCACTGCTGTATAGTGACAATATTATTGGTTAATTCATCATACTGGGTCTATCTTGTGTCAGTATTATGACATCATAATTACATTGATGAGTTCTTGCTAAATCCTTCGAACATATTGTCCTAACTATGTACAGAGCCCTCTATTTGTCTTCAACTTTTGTCAGCAGTTAACAAATTATTATCTAGGTATTAACTTTTGAGGAGAAATATCTGAATAATTTCGACTTATGAATAGCTCATGCAGTTTGTTATCTAATTTGTCTCTTCATTGCAGTGCATGCCACATTCTTGGTACGTTGCCGTAGATTTTCAACTATCAGTGGTCACTAGTGTACTTGTGTTCCTTTGTAGTAAAAATAGGAAAATAGGCATAATCGTGCTGATGTTATTATTCGTAGCCGCATATATTGCTTCTTTCTTGAGAATTTTCCAGAACAATTTGGATGGTGTCATAATTTATTCCTCGACGTAAGTTAGTCTCTCAGCTGAATTTACAAGTGTCCATGTTGTACAGCTTAGTCGTGTGTAAACGGTAGGTTGCATAATCAAGATTCCGACTTGAAGTAAATTCATGCCGTTGCTCACAATTAATATATCAATATTTTTAGTGTTACAGACTTATAAAAATTAGGAAAGTTGAAACTCCTTGTTACATCTCTTAAGGAGGGCATGGGCCTGGGGCAAGTGTATCTCTTAAGTAATCGACCTGAAATTTGGACGGGCAGTTTCTCTATTGTGTTGTTGCCCTCAGCGGTAAACAGAAATCCAAGATCTCTGAAAAATTGCAAAATAAGGAACAGCCTGTAGTTGGGCTGGTAGGCAAAACAATACTGCCAATTTTGAACACAGGATGCCGCTTAGCATGATGGTGGATGCAACCCTAGAGTAGCTGGAGGGACCAACTCCCCTCCCCCTAAAATCCATGGCAGCCAACGCGCCAATATTGCGTGTTTCTGACCTAGCACCACAAAAATTGATCCTCCTGAAAAATGATTCGAACAAAAAATGTTCGTCATAAAATTCTATATAGAAAATGTTCTATATGCACGAACCTTCTAGTACGTATCGTTGGCTCGTAGCAGACGCGCCGAAAATAGAGACCTTAAATCGTGAACGTAAAACAGTTTGTACCGGAAATGCGTTGTTATAATTTATAACAATGTAGTGAAAGAGTGAAAGCAGCTAAAAAGTTACTCCAGTGATAATAATTTGGTACACGTTTCGATACTGTAAAAAAAGTGAGGGCACAAAAATAATTTAGCTCTCCACAAGGGTTAAAGTTTCTGACCTGCCATCACAGAAGGTATATTATAGCGGAAATGTGGGCTTTCATTTCAATTCATAATTTTACCTTGTTCTCTGCATTGTAAGCGGGTTTGTTTTGAGTTTCCTACGTATGCCAAAGGGATTGCAGGTAAAATGAAATCCAAAATACACTCAGTGATCCAATAATCATATTACAGACATAGATGATGAAAATAAGTACGTAACACATGATTTTCGCCTTAGACTCATTCAAGCGGGGTTTACAAACTTCAGAAATGAACTAAGCTACCCAAAAAACCCTCTTCTGGACATAATTGCCTTGCGTAATGGGAAACAGAGCTGAAGCTGGTGAATCTTTGAGCAGTCCCTCCGCATTGAAAATAAAATAACAAACCTTATATTTACATACCAAGTATTAGCTTAATCCCCGGAAAATGAGATGTTCCGCACTTATTTCGAAATCAAGATCACTGAAGAAGTGGATGTTCTCTGCGGATCCCATCTCTGAGGACCTGCCACTAGTTCAGTAGGCGTCAAAGGGGCGTCTCACTCTCAGCCTACGAAGCCAGTAACGTACAGCCTACTAACACCAAAATTAATGTATGTCTCATCTGAGATCACCACCATGCCCCACGAGGGTCCAAACGAGTCCGTGATGATCCACCCCCACAGATTAATCCTTTTTAGAGTGGTCTAATGAAATGAAGGTCGCTGTCTGGCCAAGTGGTAGTATTCGTTGCCAAAAAATTTTCCGTAACGGTACATTGTGAGAGTATCCGAAATTATATTATTTTTAATGAATCGTCTCTAATTACAGTTATTAGGTATTGTTATTTTGGGAGCGATGAAGGAAATCAAACTTGTTCTCCAGTACAGGTTTCAGTAGCGTGCATATTGTAAAGAATCACGCTATTTGTCGTCTTTGTTCTGGTTAGTAGATGTTCCATATATTTCTTGACGAGATGAACTTCCACAATAAAAAGCAGTTTGAATGCAATTAACGATATAATTCAGAAATTCCACAGTTGCTCCTATCGCGATGTAATTAATCATCTTCTGGACCAGTGTCCAATCCTAACGATTTTAAACGCCAGCAGCGCACTCTTTGCTGGCTCTTGCGAATTACACCGACTTGTTTTTACAGGATAGCTACAACATTCTATGTAACTAACGTAACGAGTCAGGCGTCAGTTTTTCCACACATTTTATTTTCTTCCTCGCGTTTGTAGGAATAATGAAAACTTAAGTGGGTCAAGTCACCCCATGATCGCAAAGTCACGCCGTGTTACAGTGTCTGACAATATTGTATATTTTTGACCTCGTGGGTTCTATAGGGTAAGGAGTTGGAAGAAAAAAGACCACAAAAATGAAATCAGTGACTCGGAAAACTCGTATTTTAATATATTTGACCTATTAGAAGATAATTTTCACAATGACTTCCATATTGACCCCCTCCGCCCTTCGGATCTGAAGGGGTGGTGTCACTAGGTCCACATAAAAACCACTCTAGTGGACAATATCTACCACTGTGCGTAATGGCATCTCGTTCAAAATTCGTACTATTTGATCTATATTTGATTTGCACCAGTCTAGCTTCTGCGAATAAATATTTCCATATGATTTTTTTTGTTAAATTTATGACGAGTTATGCTCATATGGTATGAAATCTCTTTTTTAATTAATGGTTACTTGGGGGTAAGTTGAACCTCACATGCTATCCTGATATTTGTGCTTTTGTATCCTTTCAAGTTACACCATAAACTAACGGCATGCCTATGAAAATATGCACCCTAAATTTGGATTAGTTTTCTAGTTTTAGGGAACATAATTCTGCTTTCAAGAATATGGTTTCTCTTCTTTAGGAGAAAATCATATAACCGACATGATGAAAATTTGGAGAAGCTTTACAGGATGCCGTATTACCGTGCCGCTTCGTATTTTGTTGGCGTTGCTGCCGCATTGGTGACGAGCCTACTGTTAAAAAAAGGATATAAATTCTCATTGGTAAGAATTAATTCACAGGGTAGGTATTCTTACCAATAAAATGTTAATCTTTGGGTTAAGCCACCCACTCTACGATAGGTGTCGCCCGCGTATACACAAATATTAATCGAATACAAACAAATCAATTGGTGAAAACAATTGCGATGCGTTGCAGGGAAATGACCTTATAGTGATTTAAAATTTTGAGTTTGCGAGTCCGGTACCACTGATTGCCAAGGTCTACAAAACCGAGGTGGCTTACTTTCTTCTGAGATTGCAGCAACGTCCTGAAGTGTACAGTAAATTATTCCAGAATCATATGTCAGTATAGGACGTATCAAAATGTTGAAATTAAACGATCATCATTTAAGAGTCGTAGGAAGGGGCTAATCGAGACATTACCCCTCCCCCTTAAGTCGATTCCTTTACCCACCTCAGCAGAGAACCCGGAACTTTTTTTTAAAATGTTTTTTTATGCTTTTTGGGGCGTGAAATTTACAATTTAGTTCCAAGTTGCTCCGCCACCTCCCTTCTTGGAAAAGTGGTCGCCCTCCCTAAAGACCACGATACTGTAGTCAAAAGGATGAAAAATCTCATTAATGGTCTGGGATACGGCCAGATAACCGAGAGACCAGATAAAAGGGCGCATATTTTTCAGGCCAGGTAATCGGAAGTCTACTGCATGGATTTAAGAAGAAGAGTTTATGGTGTTTGCTCAAGTGCACCTGGTAGCAAAGTTATAAAATGTGTCATTCCATACTAAAAGGTCCCACCTGGTCGATCATAGTTTTCAAGCAAGAGCAAAAAATAGTGATTAGGGTCAAAAAAGGTGATTTCGTATTTAGATCAATTTAGGTCCTTTGAACTATTCTCTTTTCGTTGGAATTGACCGCAGACTCGATCACTTCCAATAACATATCGAAATATCGATTTGAAGTATCGAACTACATGATTTTGAAATGGTCCCAAGTGGTCGATTGATCAGATTCTCAGTTCTTATCGGTTATTTTATCAGAATGAACATTAATTTTGCATTTAAATAAATACACGTAATTCGAATGCTGACAGCTGGTTTCTTATAATCGTACACAGCACCGAACCACTGATGCCAACCAAGCCTGTTGAAAAATCCCAGGATTCTGCAAAAAAAATCTTGAGATTTCTCAACAAATCTTGAGACAAAATTTTTCGTCTTTCCTATGTTGCCCAACCATAAAATGTTTACTGACTTATCACATTTGTTGTTTTAACCCCTCCATCCTCTGTTCTGCTCACAATTCTAAAGATTTTCCTTTTTTCCCCCACTTTTGTTCTTAAGTACTGTGGACTTATATTAGTGGCATCAAACTGTTCTAAGGGCCTTTTTCTTGTAACAAGATCACATATATATTCTTAATTTCCATTTATGTGTATAAGAGAGCTTATTACTCCCATAAGGCAATAAATTTTCCATTTGCAAAATTTGGAAGTGAAAAATTTAAGAAAGCAATGTTAGTTTTATGTAAATTCGTGAAAACTCTTTTGAGATCTTGAGGAAAACCTCAAAATCTTGAGATCTCAAGATTTATCTTGAGGTTGGCAGCAGTTCACAGAACGGCGCTATAAGCATGTGAATGCGGAATACTACAACGTAGAATGAGAATGAGGTGGTCTGGTAGGAGGAAATGAGGAACAGGGTACAACTTCTCTTCACATCGCTACTCGCTAGAATGAATACACGTGAAACGAGTTTGGAAAAGGTAAACTACAGTGTTGACTTGCCAATGAACGTAGAATCATTCATCTGTCCCCTTCTATAGAGTTCAAGAGCGCTATTCTCACGCGATTCAGTGTTGCAAAACATAACTCGCCGTTTTCTCGAAATCAGGATTTTCGCTACTTCATGTTCTTCGTGTCGTACTGCAGTGGGTTTTTAACGTATGGACCTCGACAAGGGCTCATTTTAACGAAAATTCTCTCGAGTATAACGTAGTATTGTTAACTCCATTTCGACCAGGTGGGACCTTTTACCGTGGAATGACGGAGCGTTACAGTTGTCGCTCAAGTATACCCATTAGTAAAAGCATATAAAATGCCAAGAGCTGTTTCGACAGGTCCTGCTGCTAGTACAACTATACCAATGCAGATATGGAGGATGTATATTAATTTTAATTTCCAGGTTCATATATGAATACTTGAGAGAAAAATCGTAAGATATACAGGAGGTATAGCGCAAATTAAGGGGAATTCAATATGATTATATTTTTGTTCACCATTATCTGCTTCACGAAACATTGCCGTAACATCTGATTTGACCTTTAAAACCTTATATGTATAACGGTACAGCAAAAATGAAGGGAAATTCAATGTCATAAAGCTTTTGTTGTTTGTTATTAGGTCCGCGGAACATGGTTTTAATAGACCTGATCTCACCTTTAAAGCTTTATTAACAAATTAGGCGATCGCCGCGACTAATTTGAGAATATTTTGTTCTTTCTCAGTATGAACCTCAAAACGTGCGTGAACCGTACTGATAGAATTTGATTTTGTCGAAAGCATGGCTCTTACATCAACTTTTACATGTTCGAATAGATCATACGTGCACATTAAGCAAACACTACTAATTTCGGTTTACAAGGAAAAAATATGGACTACAACTGTCAGGTCAACTAACGCTGTCGGCTAAGACATTTACATCAAGCATACGATTAATAAAAAGACACAATCACTGACAGAATCCAGAATGTGATCAGCTATCAGCAAGATCATAATCTTTGAGTTAATCCTACGATTACCGGCACTTACATTATTTCCGAAAAGATTTTGTAACCATATTTCAGAAGAATCACGGCAGTACTGCAGAACCTTTAGTTTGGGTAGTCGCAGCTGTGACTATTTCAAGAGTTAACTTTTTAAAACATACCTATCAGTTGTGTAGAACTTCCGTTACTTTCATGCAGATAAGCATTTATTAGATTGAAACATTAACGTGTCTGTATAAAATGCACTGATGAACCTATCCGCGGACGATAATTATGCGAGTGTATTTTGTTAATTTCATTTTCTTCAGATGGAAAAAGTATTTTGGCTAATCCCTACATTTGTGATCGGATTCGGAGCTCAGTTGTATTACTTTGCATTTTACAAGGTTGATAGACCATATGACGCGGTGGAAAATGCGGTTTTCGGCACTTTCTATTCAACGTTGTTTGTGATTCCATTAGCCTGCCTTATTTGTATATCTGTGGTGTCCGGGATAGGTAAGATGTATTGTAAATAATTAACTCAGCTAAGAGGATCAAAAGCAAATCAAAATACAGTAGGCACGGTTTATTACCGTTACATTGGGCCTAACAAATGTTGACTGGAATAATCGGAATCCGGATTAGTCCACGAAATCGCAAAAAAAAAATGATAGAAACGTAAAGCTATACTTACTATTCAAAAAATTCGGTACCTACTTTACCATTTTGCTTGTTCTTCTCAAAACTAAAATTTTGCAGTTAGCTTACAATTCCATTAAATTCCCCTTCGAAGGGATCTTTTCTAAATGGTATGTAATGTAACGAAAAATATTGGAAAGAAACGTGTAAAGTATGTAAATGATGTTACGTTACACATTTGATTACGACCCTGAGTATCTCTCTAAATCTTTTGACCGGTATCGGCTCCCTTCCCCCATGTCTGTATCTCATACCGAGCCGCCATGTCGCATGCATAGGCCTCCCCTACCTTGCACCATTCCACTCCAAGATATCCCAGCATCCTGGTGATTTCCTTCTCCACCTAGTTACCGGTCTCCCTGTCCTCTCTGTACTGCTATATGGAACTCAGAACGTGGACCTCCTGTACCACCGCCTCTCGTTCATTCTCACTAGGTGACCACCATATTTATTTTTTGTTCGTGTGTGTTCATATCATATTAGCCCTGACATTTGAAAATGCATGCCCCCCCCCTTCCTACTGGAATACTACAAATCCGAAACAAGTATCATTAGGTACTGACCTACCGAGAACATATCATTTAAAATCATTCATCTTCTTTAGGTGTTCGCATATTTAGCCCTGACGTTTTGAGTTTTTTTTTTCTGCCAGAGATGGGGCTCCACCAAGCTTGTGTCTCTGTGCCCTAAAATCCTAAATCCGGCCACGGTTTCAATGTGTGACGTTCGTCTTTCTACATGTATAGTGTATTTGACATGTATTTTTCATGTCTGAATGTATTCAAGCCTCTTCTTCTTCCACCTTTTAGGCATTCGAAAGAGAATCGGCGAATGTAGAATAGTGATATTTCTAGGCCGTTTGGCTTATTGCTCATTTCTCATTAGCGTTCTGATACAAGCCTACCACGGGTTTTCGTTCAAGAAGCCCTCTGCTGAAAATTGGAGCACTGCACTGGTAACTATTCGTGAATAAATGCTCACCTTATTTAATTATTATAATTCCCGATACAGAAGTCGTAGCCTCACCCTGGGATTTGGAGCGACTACCTCTTTTATAAGTGTTCTAACTCTGAAGCTAACATGAGACAAAAAAGCAATAAAAACAGCCTGAAATGAAACACGCACAACGTTTAAGTCGGATCCCGTCAGAGAAAAACGTTGACTGAAAAAAATGTGTTGAACGCCAGGTAAAAATATTGAACGCCGCAGAAATAATATTAACGCCATATCGGTGCGGTCTAAATAGTTCTCTAAACATATACACGATATTATAATTTTAATAATGAGGTGAAAAACATTATTGTACCAATGAGGCCTTCTTTTGAGTACGCTGGTCCGCCTCGTTTTCTCTTCTGGCCCAGTGCTCAAATATTACGAAAACAAAAATTTTTAATGTGAGAAGCCCATCGGGGGTTGGTCTGGGCACTTTTTCTTACACAGATCAAATAAGGACCACTCGACTGGTTATTTTAGATTACTGCATTCAAATTGAATCAGATTTTCAATTCGACTCGCTTTTGGGACCACAATTTCCAATGTGTAGAAGTATGGAGAAATTATCATAATTTTTGAAAAGCAAATAAATTAAGATAACCACCCATTCTTTATCGGTTTTTCTGGCTGAGTTCAAACGCGTTGTCTAAATTTACTGCTGACCTTCCATTTTGTAAATACAATCAATAATGTGGTTATACAAGTGGTGGGCAGTATGTTTGGCCAAACATTGAGTGAGAATCAGTTTTGACGATGTATTTGAATTAGTCACAAAAAGTTGAATAATTTTCACCAGGTCCAATACAATGTTGAATAGGCAGGTATGAAGTACTCGTGTACACATATCAAGCCATGTAAAATTGTATCAACTGTCGCCCAAATCCCATTTCTGTCGCGCTTCACGTATCAATTGTCGCTCGCATCACATTTTTAGTTCTGCTTCATTTGGCGTGGGTTTGTATCAAAATAGTCGCTTATTCTGACTATTGTGACGTCTGTCGTTGGAACGTTCTTTTTTGACGGCCCAAATGTTTTATCCCCTTTTTGTTTTCGAAGTAACCTATAGCCTGTCCTTATCTTTCAATCTAAATGATCTCCCTGTGAATGAATGTGGCGGCATAATACTTCATTTTTGGCTTTCTTACCCTTCAAAAATCTTCTACGTTGATAAGCTATTTTCACATTTTTCTGTCCAATAGAGGAAAGAGGATGTTCTGGACAAAAATTTTCTTTTTCGATTTTTAATCACAATTTTAATTTAAAATTATATTTTTGAAAGTATTTTTGGGTATAAATCATCGTGTTACGTATCATATTTTTTAGTCCGATGTCTAAATGTAAAAATGAAGGAGCTATTGAAGTTAGAAATTTTTACATTCCTTGTCCAGAACATGAATTAGGGTGTAATGCTCTGGACAATAATGTGCTGTAGTGCTGCCTTACTTCTACACACCCCATAGTCTGTGTTTCCCGACAAGTAACCAGACTAGTATGTCATTTCACAGGATGTGTCATATCAAACGATTTTCCCTTAATTACAAATTGAGTGGTCCAGCTGATTCAGCAGCAATAATAAATCCAAATTCACGAAAAGAATAGATTATTTTTAGATGTTCTACGGTATAGACTAGGAATTGAGGATCAATCGTGAACGATCACAATTTGCTTCAGCCAAATTTTCGAAAAATTTCATCCCCTTGTTCTCGCAGTAGAACATATTTTAAGGCACAGAATAACGGGAAGCGCCAAAAGGGATCAGGTGAATGAGGAGTCGACATTTAATTTATCATTATTTTATGGACGAGTTTTTTTCAAGACCGCAGTGAAGCAAATTTTTTACGGGGATGAAAATCATAAACTTTCTCATTGCTGAAGCGAAGAAATTAACAATTTTTCGAATTTCAACTGTTGAGGGGGGAAAAGAAGCTTATAATGTATGTGAATTTGCCAACCAAGCAGCTAATGAAATTACCAATTTGCCAACTCCGAACGATGATTGGAGGGCAAACCAACCCTCTGCGGCTGCGACCGTTAATTTTTCCGGCGATAATTCCAGTCAAGGTACTAGAAACTGAACTCAGATTCATCATGTATTTCCCTGGCATTTCTCATTTCCAATGTAACCCGAGTGAAGTACAGTTGTGTCCTTAGCTGTGAGCCCCCTTTTTTCCGATATTAAGAATGTGGTCTTTTTTGCTTCTCCCTCCCCCTTTTCGGGCGCTTGCTGTGCGATCAACTTCATTATCATGTAGAAAAATTACACTTCTTTATGCCTTGGGTTCCGCCCCTGCTTATGCACTTCCTCCACATACATATATGCACATAGACACACAAAAAGCCTACCGATGTTATACAAACCAATAGGTATTTTAAAATTTGAAATCGAGCTTTTAAGGCTTCGTGTCGTAGGTAACTTAAGTTTATGTCAAATTTCAGTATTGGAGAGTACCTACAGATGTGTTGTACTCATTTGTCCTCGGATTTTTCTTATTCCTGATTTCGGAAGGGCCTGCCAATGGTATCTTGGCTTTAATACGCCAGCGTATCATCAAGTGCGTAAATAGCTTAGATTCATTATAATTCGTATAAGTTTATGAAACGTCTGGAATTGTTCACATCATTCAGCTAGAAAAGTAATGCGTACTCTGATGTCATGAAGAAACGAAGGTAAGCGGTCGATAACATGCCAGGCAGTTGTAAGCGCCGTCACAATCGACTGACAGAGTGTGCTGAGCGACAAGTACAGTGTATCGTTGTTTGACTTAGATGATGATTATCTGTCATATATAATTCACAATATAAGTTTTTCGACTACTTATGAATAGTAAGTTTGTATTTCAATTTTAGACGAATCAAACGAACACGGGTTGAGGATCCTGAAAGTGTCACAGAAATGCAATCAGTACAACGAACTAATGAAAGTGCCAATCAACATTCGTTGTCCTTCTTGAATGGAAAGGAATCTGAAAGTACTTAGTCTACTGCTGTATCTCACTTAGTTTTCTTTCCTGTCAAACTGTTTCACGTGGAAGATAACTGAAATATAATCCTAAAATTCAAATACCCACTCACGTATTTTTAATGGGGCTTGAAGTTCCAAATTGTCAGGGCAAATGGAGTTTAATTCGTGGTTTTCCTGTGCCACTGATAATGGTGATGGTGACTGAATTCCGTATGTGATTTTACTTGAATTCTATTAACAATATTGTATTCGCACTCGTGTGACATGCTTCTAATAAATCATTTGCTAACGTGATTTGTAAAATTTCCTGATGATACGATGCTAGTCAAACACCGTAGTAACGAATCAGTTTGAATGGCAACAATGGAAAAGAGGACATAGGTAAGCCCTATTTTAGCAAGTGGAAATGTTGGTTTTGTCGGCCTTGAACCTGAGTTTGCCAGGTAACAGAGTTTCCAGGCTGTAATCAGGGACGCACCGATAATGGAGGGAGGAGAGGGGAAATGGTGCAATCTTACCCCCCTTCTTGTAGGAATTTATCAGTCAACAGTCGTGGAAAATCCAAAAATTTAAAAGGTTTTTTGTTTTTGGCTTTGATACTTGGGAATTGAGATGAGTAGTTGGGAAAACCCAACGAAGTTTTAGCACGAGGGCTAATGGAAACACGCGACCATCGAGCCCAAAGATCATTTATTCACCACTACTATACAACAACTGACTATACACAGAATTTACTTTCGCCGATTCGAATGATCATTAGGGAGAGAGAGCGAGAGTGAACAAAAGACAGGTCACGCTCTTAATCCTCTAAGCCAGGGGTGCAGGAGACGGGTCGCGAGAAAGAAGCCGTGAAAGGTAGCTGAAACAGGTTCAGCGCGAATTGAACGATTTTGTGGAATTTCGAAAGGTCTATACATCCCTCGCTTCGGCGAAAACGATCGGCAAGCCGAGTCGCCACATCACTCTCCCCATAGTGTCAACGACATAAACAAGAGAAAAAGAACAAGGCTATACACATGCAAGAATTGGAACCTGACATTAAAAAAGATATTGAAGAAACTAAACTACACAATATAAACAATAATAACTACAGAATACATGTATACAACAGTGAATAATAAAGTTAAAAATCAAACGCTGGAAAAAAGCATGGTGAGAATAGAAAATATATAAGAAAACGGCGAAGATTATTACAAATAATACTATACAAAAATGGTACAATTTTACAAGTCTGCAGAGAAGTGAACTTTACGCTTCGCTGTCATGGAACGCATGATGCGTGGTTCTCTCTCTGACCTCGCCGATCTATTGTGGGGCTCTGTTGCTGTGTCTCCGAGGTCATCTCCCAGCTGGTAGGCTGGTTTGACTCGGTCAATGGAAACTGTTGTAAGTCTACCATTTAGGTCGATGTCCAGCGTTTTGGAAGTCCGTTTGATTACACGGAGGTCCACTGTAGGGTGGTTCCAACGCACGTCTCGGCGTGTCCACCCGGAAGAAGATATGGGTACAGGACGCCAGTGCTGATGGAACGAACACCCGTGGTTCACCATGTCGGGGCATGTTGGAGCGGAAGTGTGCGAGTGACTCGCGTAGGCGCTTGATAAATCCCGGTGGATTGTCGGGAGCTGTTGTGTTCCCGGGGGTAAAAAATTCTCCAGGAAGGCGGTGATCAGCTCCATACGTTAGTTGAGCGGGAGAAACTCCTCGATCGGAATTGACTGCCGTACGCAGGCCGAGCAAAATGAGAGGGAGATGGTCTGCCTACCTGCCATCTTCATAGGCAACTATTGCGGTCTTGAGCGACCTAGGCCAGCGCTCGATGCGACCATTGGCCTGGGGATGGTACGCCGTGGTTTTCAGGTGGTTAACACCCATGAGTTTAGCCAGCCGATCGAACAGATCAGATTCGAACTGGCGGCCCCTGTCTGAGCTTATCGTGACTGGGTAACCAAAACGCGATACCCATGTATGCAAAAATGCCTTCGAAATTGACTCGGCAGAAATGTCATTTGTTGGCACGGCGTCGGGCCAGCGTGCTGCTCTATCGATCATAGTGATTAGGAATCGGTAACCGTGAGAGGGCGGTAAAGGACCAACGAGATCAATATGAACATGGTCGAAACGGTCGGACTCTGCGAAATTGCCGAGGGGGGAACATGTGTGCCGTGATACTTCGGCTCGTTGGCAGGGTGAACAAGCACGTGCCCAGCGGGCGCAGTCTTTACGGAAGCCAGGCCATACAAAGCGGTCGGCAATAAGTTTGACTGTTGCTTTTGGCCCTAGGTGTGACAATCCATGAATGCTATGGAAGACGCGTTCGCGAAGTTTTGTTGGGATGAAGGGACGTTGTTTGTTATTGGCAATCTCGCACAGAAGGGTATGAGGTGTACCCGGTACAGGAATTGGTTGTACCTGAAGGGAGGTTTGCAACTCGCCAGAAACGATTGCAGTAAATTCACTATTAGACTGCTGCGCAGTAGCTATTTCTTCAACTGTGACAGCTGGGTTCGTGATTGCTGCTACGTGTGAAAGCGTATCGGCGACAATGTTGCTAGGACCTTCTATATACCGGATGTCTGTGGAGAACTGGGCGATGTAATTAAAGTGTCGCTGGATTCTGGGCGACGCACTGTCTGCAGGCTTTTGAAACGCATATGTGAGTGGGCGATGGTCGGTATAGATAGAAAAAGTTCGACCTTCAAGCTGCTGCCGAAAGTACTTTACTGCAGTATAGATTGCCAGTAGTTCACGATCATATACTCAGTACTTAGTCTCGGCAGGTTTCAGCTTGCGTGAGAAAAAGGCAAGTGGCTCGAGGGTTTCGCCATGTAGTTGGTGTAATACAGCGCCCAAAGCGTGGTCAGAAGCGTCAGTTGACAGCGACCACAAGAGCGAGTCATCTGGGTGAGCCAATATTGCTGCATTTGGAAGTGCTGTCTTGAAGGTTTCAAAAGCGGCGACAGCGTCCTCTGTCCAGTCTAGGGGCGTACGGTCGTTCTTTTTGTTAGTTAGTTTTTATGAGAGTCTGTAGTCGCTGCTGGATACTGGCTGCGTCTTTTAGGTGTCGACGATAGAAGTTGACCATACCACAAAATCGCCTCAAGCCTCGAACGTCTACTGGGCGAGGAAACTCAGCCACAGCGGAAACTCGGGAAGGGTCCGGAAGAATTCTTGTTGAATTTACGCGATGGCCGAGGAATGTGACTTCCTCGCATGCGTACACGCACTTGTCAACATTCAGAACTAACCCCTCATTATGGAGGCGTTCAAGAACGGCTCGGACATGTGCCTCGTGTTCCTCAGGGATCTGAGATGCCACCAAAATGTCATTCAAGTAGGCATAAGCAAAATCGAGGCCTCTTAGGATGTTGTCAATGAATCGTTGGAATGTTTGAGCCGCATTGCGTAACCCGAAGGGCGTGACTAGGTATTCAAATAAGCCAAAAGGTGTAATAACAGCGATCTTGGGTACGTCTTCAGGCGCGACTGGCACCTGATGGTACGCCCTTTCGATATCTAAGGTCGTGAAAAACGGGATCCGGCCAAATGTTCGTTAAAATCTAAGATATTAGGGACTGGATACCTATCGGGACGCGTGATCGCGTTCAGGGCATGGTAATCACCGCAGATTCTCCAACGATCAGTACCGGACTTTGGGACTACATGTATGGGCGATGCCCAAGGGCTGTTGGATGAGCGTATGTCGCCACGGTTGAGGAGATCTTGAAATCCCGCCTTTGCTGCCTTCAGTTTGTTGGGTGGTAGGCGACGAGCTCGGGCGACTACCGGCTGACCCGTGGTCTCTATTACATGGGTTGTATTGTGTCGTACCCTGCATTCAAGGCGTTTTGTGGGACATGTTAAATCGGGAAAATTCGCGACAAGCTTGGAAAATCAAGAGTTATGATCAGCAGTAGAAATGGTTACCTGTGTCAGCGCAACTGTGTGGATCTTACCCTTTAGATGCAACGAAGTTAGAGTGTCGATTAAGCGGCGACGCTGTAGATCGGGAAGGAGACCGTAAGTAGAAAGAAAATCGGCTCCGATGATAGGATGCTCCACGTCAGCGATTATAAATTTATGACGAAAATCACGACGGAATCCTAAGTCGAGTGACAGAGTTCGATTCCCATATGTTGGAATCTTGGTCCCGTTGGCAGCGAACAGTCTGGTAGTTTCGGGATACTGCCGATCACCTCTTGATGGCGGAATTACAGAGACATCCGCACCTGTATCGACGAGGAATCTGTAGCCCGTACTTGGATCGTACACAAACAGTCGCCGTGTGCAAGGAACTGCGCCGGTAGCGGCGTCTACCGACGCATTTACTCGTTTCCCTGCTCACCAGTCTGTTTTCCTTCAGCGTACTTACAGGGAGTCAAGCAGCGCTTGGCGTTC
Source organism: Acanthococcus lagerstroemiae (assembly GCA_031841125.1). Classification (NCBI taxonomy): domain Eukaryota; kingdom Metazoa; phylum Arthropoda; class Insecta; order Hemiptera; family Eriococcidae; genus Acanthococcus; species Acanthococcus lagerstroemiae. Next base: position 45,394,061 of record CM063114.1, on the reverse strand, counting down.
GAACCAAATTTGAAGTAGTACCAGCAGTGGTCGTGGGTACTCTTTGTTCGGCTGCTGGATCGAGGGCGATACTGTGATGAGTTTCCTCTAGAGCGGGAGCGGGATCTGGAGCGGGGGTCGTCAAGCTTTTTTGACAGACGACTCACAGTTTTTGTCAACTTGCTGATTTGTCTCTGCATTACATTAATGATAGAGTCGGCGGATGTCGCATTAGCTGGAGTTAGTGGCGTGGATACTGTTGTCGCGGCGATTTGAGGGCGAGTGGCGTCGACGATTTGGTCAGCGATGGCTGCGGCTTTTGTTAGGTCCTCTGTGCCTACCGTTGTGAGGATCGATATTACGTTCTGCGGCAGTCGTTGAAGGAAGATATTCGCTGAGTTTCCTCGTTTTTTGTACCTCCGTGTCCTCGAATTTCTTCACCAGACGATTTTTCAGCTGAGTGTAAGGCTCCTCAGTTGGAGGAGACATGATTAAATCTGAGGCATGTTCGGCAATCTCTGTCTCGAGAGCACCGACCACGTAACTATATTTCGTCCGCTCTGATCGGATGCTGTGCGTTTCGAATCAAGCTTCCACCTGACCGAACCAGAGTTTAACATTTCCCGTGGAAAAACGCGGAAGTTCGAGTTTCGCGATCGCGGCAAGAGATGACGGCATCGCACCACTATTTACACTATTATTTTCGTCAGGCATTATGAGACGCGAAATTGTTAAGCGGAACAACGAGAGAAATCGCGGCGAATTAGTTCGAAAATCATCGTCGCAGGTCACCAGTTTAGCACGAAGGCTAATGAAAACACGCGACCATCGATCCCAAAGATCATTTATTCACCACTACTATACAACAACTGACTATACACAGAATTTACATTTCGCCGATTCGAATGATCATTAGGGAGAGAGAGCGAGAGAGAACAAAAGACAGGTCACGCTCTTAAACTTTTATGCGAGGGGTGCAGGAGACGGGTCGCGAGAAAGAAGCCGAGAAAGGTAGCTGAAACAGGTTCAGCACGAAAAGAAAGATTTTGTGGAATTTCGAAAAGTCTAAGATACATCCCTCGCTTCGGCGAAAACGATCGGCAAGCCGAGTCGCCACAGAAGTCAAAAGGTTTTTTTTCTTTTTCATTGATCCTTGGGAATCTTGAGTTGTCATTTGAAAATACCCAACAGGTCAAAAGGTTTTTTTCTGTTTTTTTTGTTTGCTTTGATACTTGGAAAATCTGAGTTGAGTCAGTTGGGTCTTTTATTTTCACCCTCCTCTCCCCCCAGAAAAACTCTTCGGTACGTCCCTGGGTAAAATATAAAGAAATGGTCACTTTCTAGAGAAGGTATACTAACAGAGACATTTATGTGTCAGATTCGCTAAGTGTGGGTTAGGTATTTAGCCGAGACTATTTCAGTTGTAGGCTCGGAACCAGGTACACTCGGTGATGACTATCAGCGTGTCGCAGTGTATAGAGGACTGTAAGTGACACTTTACTCGAGGAGTGAGGGGTAAGTGAAGAGGCAGCGCGTCCCGCTGTGGGGAACCTGAATTCCAGGCGAGTGCTCAGAGAGCGCGGACCTTGGTCAGTTTGGAAACCCCATGGTGGCCCTTGCAGAATGCGCGCACCAGTTGCAGCACAACAGATTGGGGGCTCGGGCCCGGCCCTGAAACGTCTCTTTGTCACTGATGCGATACTCAAAAGGGTAGTTTTCGGAGCCGGGGTAATGGGGACCACTTTGGCATGCGTGCATCGCCATATGTCTCACCATACCACTATGTAGTACAAAATGTCCCGATCTTTCCTATCAAACTGTTTCACGTGGAAGATAACTGAAATATGATCCTAAAATTCAGATACCCACTCACGTATTTTTAATGGGGCTTGAAGTTCCAACTTGTCAGGGCAAATGGAGTTTAATTCGTGGTTTTCCTGTGCCACTGATAATGGTGATGGTGACTAAATTCCGTATATTATTTTACTTGAATTCTATTAATAATATTGTATTCGCACTTGTGTGACATGCTTCTTATAAATCATTTCCTAACGTGACGTGTAAAATTTCCTGATGATACGATGCTAGTCAAACAACTTGTAACGAATCAGTCTGATTGGCAACAATGGAAAAGAGGACATAGGTATTCTCCATTTTATCAACAACTGTAAATGTCGATTTTGCCGGCCATGAGAACCACAGTTTGCCAGTTAACAGAATTTCCAGTCTAAAATCAGGGACGTATCGATAGGAGGAACAGTGGGGTAAACTTACCCCCTCCCGCCTGTAGGAATTTATCAGTCAGCAGTTGTGGAAATCCAACAATTGAAAAGGTTATTTTGTTTTGCTTTGGTACTTGGGAATTGAGTTGAGAAGTTGTGAAAACTCAACGAAGTCAAATGGTTTTACTTCTTTTTCATGGATCCTTGGGAATTTTGAGTTGATTCAGTTAAAAATATCCAACAGGTCAGAAGGTTTTTTTCTGTTTTTTGTTTTTTGTTTTTTTTTGTTTGCTTTGATACTTGGGAAATCTGAGTTGAGTCAGTTGGGACTTTCACTATTTTCACCCCTCCCCCCGGAAAACGTCTTCGGTACGTCCCTGTGTAAAATACAAAGAAATGGTCACTTTTTAAGAGTTTACTAACAGAGAAATTTATATATATCAGATTCGCTAGATGATAAAACTGTACTTCATTATAATCTAGACCAGACTGCGTAGCTATCTCAGAACCGCCAAAAATAGACTCAGGCCACTTTAGAAGAAAGCTCTTAAATTTATTTACTGTAATCAATGATGAGTTGGAATTTTCTTTGTTGGACGTCGTTTCATTCGGCTGATTGATGACAAGAGAAAGAAAACATTAGCAAATCGCTGGTTTAAAAAAAAAATTAAACCAAATGTTGATCAGACCAAATCTTAGTGGTGTTTTTTTTTCTCCCATTTTGTTTTTCATCGTTGCCATTATTCTGTAACTCTCCAATGAACTACCCAACTTCCTGAAATCGAAAGAAACATGAGGTAAACTCTCACTCGATAAGTAGTTACTCTATTGTTTGTTCATTATTCGAAGTATGTTGCTTAGTATGTCCTTCGAACTCACAAAAAGTCCGATATTAATAGCATAAAGTACTTAATTTATCAATTTTGATGACGTACTTCGAAAATAAGGGAACGTTACTATGCCGAAAACAGGCAAATTTTTCCACAGCTCTTCAACCAGGGTGTCTACTGGCCTGAAAAATTAAGAAAAATCATGATATTTTAACCAAAACTCGAAAAAGTCACGATATTTCATCATGTCGTAGTTCACAATATTTTCATTACCAGAAAAAGAAAATCAGTTTTATTCATTTAGTGAGAAAAAAATATTGAGTGACTATTTATTATGGGAGTTTAATGCGCTCTGTACTGATAGCCTGATAGGGTGTTCGTATTGAATGATCAGGTGATAGATGAAAAATGGCATGTGTCTACACTCAGGTCAGTTACGTTGTAGTCACAGACGTGAACGACTAAATCTGGACTCTTCAGAAATATTTTGATAAAATAAGTGACTAATGATTTTTCTAAATCAATACATAATGAATGTAATTTTTCCTAGCCTATCATTTTTCCTGTCAGTTATCAGGTGCGGAACACATTTATCACCAATTTCCTACAAATGGAATAGTGCCCGTGTGTCCGCATACTGAAAAATGCAGAAGATTGCATGTTCAAACCTCCCTCAAAGAGGGGCAAAACTATGGGCATTTTTCAACTCTCTTAAGACTGTCTCATTTGTATTACAATCTATATGACTGTAATATCGTTAAAGGAAAAATGTTGAAGTATGCAACATGGATAATTCTGGTGACTCTTAAAAAGTAAATTTATTTATTTATTTGTAGCAGAAGCTGTTAAACTGATACAATCTTGACTGTTAAGTTAAATAAGGATCTCCGTTAACATAAAGTTATTTAGTTACTACAAGAGGGATTTAGTAACAAGTCTACTCGGGTGTGGTGCATGCAACCGATTCTAATTACATGTCCAAGGCATAATCTAAATTACACTTTATTATTACAAGACAAAACCGCTGGATGACGTCGTTGCTGTCCTCTGATGTTTTGTCCATTAGCGAGTAGTTGTATCGCCTCGACATTGACGTGGTCGTGAAGTCGCTTTTCGTGTTTCTGCGTGTATTCCTTTATGACTTCTTCGATGGTTGGCATGCGGAGATCTTAACGTATATCGGTAGACGTCGACCACTTCACGCAGTATGATGTTTTGTTGTCCCTGGATGATGTTTCGATTGGAGGGTGCGATGCAGCCCCATAGGGCGATTCCGTAGGTCCAGATCGGTTTGATGATTTGTTTATAGAAAAGCAGCTTGCATGAGGTATCAAGGTCTAACTGCCTTCCCATTAGCCAGTACAGTAGTCGCACTTTGTTCTTGATCTGCTTTGCTTTCATTCTGACGTGAGTTTTCCATGTCATTTTGGAATATAAGTGTAGCTCTAGGTATCCAGCCGAGTCTACTTCAGTTATAGGCTCGGAACCAGGTACACACGGTGATGACTGTAAGCGTGTCGCAGTGTATACAGGACTGTAAGTGGCACTTTACTCGATGAGGTGAGGAGCGAGTGAAGAGGCAGCGCGTCCGGCTGTGGGGAACTTGACTTCAAGGCGAGTGCTCAGGGAGCGCGGACCTAGGTCAGTTAGGGAACGCTTGCGGCACGGCAAAATGGGATCTCAGGCCCGGCCCCAAAACGTCCCTCCGGCCAATGATGCGATACTCAAAAGGGTAGTTTCCGTGAGCGGGGGTGCGGTGTCATTGGTGCCACTTTGGCATGCGTGCATCGCCATACGTTCCACCACACCACTATGTAGTACAAAAAGTGCCGACCTTATAGGTGTCTCAAATTATCAATTATTATCCTCGTATAATAGTGCAATACGTGGCCGCACAGTACATATGTATTGGTACTTCATGTATCTGTGTCTTCCTTTTGGTCGTCGACGCGATACTCGAAAGGGTAGATTCCGACGTCAGGGCTGCGGTATCTGGGGAGCCACTTAGGCTACACCAAACATCGTAATACATAAGTATCGGAAGCCAGTTTCAAAGAACATAGGTAATACATTACACTATTTACAGGATGTAAGTACTTATATCCACTTAATGTGTTAAATATTATCTAAGTATTTCATTGTTTTTTCGTTTAAAATACAATACGCAGCCGACCATAACGAACAAATCTGAGTTATGACACGGAGGTCACCAATGTTAACTGGTGGGGTTGTCCGAGTGTAAATTCTATATTAATTGAAACAGTTAACGTCAATATAAGCGTATTTTACAAAACTGTGTAGTAAAATAAAGACCTCAATGCCGGTGCGTGATCTGTCAAATATTGCTATGTATCGAAAAGTATTCGTTGTCATGCTCTATGTGAGTGGCCTCTCAAGCTCCCATAACATCCCAAATTCGTTGGTAAGTAGGAATCCAGAGTTGAATGTATTTCACGTGAATTCGTCCTCGGTTGCTGTAGATAAAGTATTAGACATATTTCAAGCGAATTCATCTGTAAAAGGCATAGAAGCGAATAAACGTTATTCGAGTTCTCCGATTACCAAAAAACGTGAATCAAATGTATTCCAGAATTCATCTACAAGCGATGGCAAATATCAATCTGACTTACCCCACAAGAATTCATCGATGATTTTTGGGGAAGACGCGAACCATTTCAGTAACTTAGAAGTGCAAACTGAATCAGATGTGTGGAATTCATCAGTACGATCAGCGCTAGACTCGGTTCCTGAAACAGCTACTTACGCTAATTCATCTGAAGCTGATGTGCAACAGGAATTATACGTAATATCGAATCAGAATTCATCAATGAATAGTACCAAGCAGTCGTCTGAAGAAATCAATCATAAATTTCCAAATACAACTCTCGGACAAAGGTCAACAACTGTTTCGACGAATTCAAATGGGACTTCTGAAAGAAAATCCAGCGCCACTGGGAAAACTGGGACCCCTAAAGTACCGACAAAATGGCTCTCGCAGATTTTTGAAGAAGCGAAGATGACATTTGACATGTCCAAAGCTAGCAGAAAATGTAAACGAGATTACGAGATTTACAAGCAGCATGTGCAGAATCAGACTGTTTGGGCGATTCGAAGTTAGTATAAATACCTGTGTCGCTTTGTTAGTACCTATCAGATCCGTCAGAGGCGTCTTTAGTATATGCGAGACCTTATGCCAAGAGTTTCTTACAAAACTTTTTTTATAGCATATAACACAAGCGAGGAAATAGAGCTTAACCACTCCTCTTTCTCTCTTAACATCGAAATTTTCGAGTCTAGTTGCAGGAGTACCGTGACAAAACGAGAAAAAAAGTTTTCTGAACTTTAATGATGACCCCCAACAAGTACTTGTCATTTTCGCATAAACTCAACGTATAACTATTTTATTAATATTGTAAAATAATATTCCTATTTAGATTTCACCTAATGAGCTGATTATTTTGGAGCGCTTCACTCACTCTTTCTGACTTAATTAAATAATTGCAAGTCTCTTATAGGCTTGATTAGGGCTCCTCAAAACTTCATTAATACTTTAACAGCAATGTTTCAGATTTTTCAAAATACTTGTTAAACCCTGTAACATTATTCCAGACTAATTTAGGACTATTTTAGGCAACATAAATTATTTCTTGAAGACTGACGTAGAATTAGCACCAGAATTATATTTAGCAGAGTTGTGACGTCGATCAGTCACGGAATGATCGAGACGCCACCTGGTGAAATTACGTCCAAACAGCTCATATAATTTAAGGCACAGTGGAAGACTATAGGTTTGAGTACCAAGTTCAAGAAAGAACAGATTAAATACAGGCATAACTTATTTATTTAAACAAAACAAACTGCTTATAAACTAAATTTTCTTCCAGTCCAGTCCTCCGAAATTCAACGGTTACCTAACGGCAAACAAACAAGTCCACCGTCAGTCCAAAGGATGTTAGTAAATTCTAATTTAAATGTTAATTAAATTAAATGTCGGCTAGTGGTAAGGAGGATATGCACCGGCATTCCTGGACCCCCGACTATACCACAAGAGAGGAAGTTTACCTTATACTCAGGGTACCGACCCATAAGTTTGATCAGGACAACAGCAGTTCGGGATCAAGTAATAAATTGAGCCAAAGGTTGGGAAGGCGGGGAGGGTCCCTAATTCGGTTGGAATAATTACGTTCTGACCAAACAATAAAGAAATTTCCCCGGAAGTCAAGGACCCCAGACAGGGTCAGAAATAAGTAGCTTCTCCCTTTACCGAAAGGGGAAAAAAATGCAGGGATCCATCACGAATGGACAACTTAAATATATCAGATTTGTACCAGAATAATTACGTTCTGGGTACAAACTGAAAGAATAATTTACCACACAAAAAGGGGGTAAACATTAAGAATTCACTAACCTGAGACATGCCGCTTCAAACACAAACACCACAATCAATGAGTAATATTGTAACGCGATTCGCACACACAACTGCAAAATACTGAAGCGCGAGTCCGAAAAAGAATGACCTGGGTATTGTTCTGCTCAGCCCTTTTATGTTTGTTGGGGCACGTTGTTTACTACAATTCTCAAACTATCGACTATTGGTCGAAGTCGGAAATTGTGACGTCAATAGTGTACCTCACGACGTCACCTCACCGGGGTGACTTACGTATTTATTATCAGTAGCCTGGACTATGTCACATATTTTCGACAAAGACGTTGTAGATTTGTGGGACGCTCTTGGTGATCTTTGAAACTTCTTTTAGATTCTCTAAGATTCTTTTTTCGAACTTGTTACGTGTGTTTTTCAATACCTTTTGTTGGGTAGAACGGCAGTTGATGGTTATAAACAGTTTTTTTGGTTTCATGCTGAAAATGTTTAATGACATTCGTTTGTTAAACTGAATGTACCCCCGGTCCGAAACAGGCGAGGATATCCCTTATCCTCTCCCATACTATTCTTTCTAAGGCAATATGGTGGAAGGGATTATTTTTCAGAAAACGGTCGCCCTTGTCCCTCCACCTAGTTTTTGGCTTACCCCACTGTTTGTTTTTTGTGTCTCTAGAACTAGAATGTTGCTTGATAAGCCTAGTTGTTTGTTGGAAACTTGGCCACGTGACCCGCCCAGCGGCAGTTTAGATTTCTGATTCAGTAGGCAGTTTCTTTTATGCCTGGCAGTTCATTTTTTATTGTCTTTACACTCTTGCGATCCTTTATTTTTATACGAAGAATGGGATCTCTTCATGGAATTGTATATGATTTCTATTTTATTTTTTAGTTTGGTGTTTATGGCCCGAGTGAGAGAACTGTATGTACGGGCTGAGCTACGCACGTGTTAAAAACTTCGCTTTTGTGTGCATTTTTTTGAAATTACCTTTGAAAATATTTTTAAGGGACTAAAATTTTTTCCATACCATTATGATTCTTCTATTCACTACTTTTTCTACTTTGTTTTCCAAAGAGAATATTTGCCCTAAATGTACTAGAACTGTCCCTAGTCTCTTCTTTTTCACCATTTTTTTTCTCTTTTTTTTGGGGGGGGGGGGGTCGATTGTCTTTAGGAAACCAAATAACTTCTCACGGATGTATTTTCAGTATTTAGGGGAAGGGGGGGGGGGTAATTGCGGTCACATAAGGAAGAATGATTATAAAAATTGCATCACTTATCCCATTTAGTTTCTGATTGCGCCATCAGGTACCCTAAACTATCTACGTTCAAATGATACGGTCATTTCCTGAATTATATAATTTTGGTAATAAGTTATGGGTTAAAAACTAAAAATAAATATTTGACCGTGATTGCCCCGCTGTTGGAGTAATACCAGTCAACAATTTTTTTATTTAATATACATGTATTTTTTTAAGTCAGCACATAGAATGAACGTTACAAAATTGCTAGAAAACATATTTTATTCACTCAGATGAATAATGATGATCACAAATTTATTATTCGGCTGTATCATACCCAGACCATTCATTGTCCAGTGACCACATTTTGGATGGTTGCAATGAAACCACAATTCTCCATCTTTGCCTGTTTTCTATAGCATTCAGTACGTTTTGTTATTGGTCTGCGCTCCAATTACCGTTTTAAGTTTGTTTTTTTAAATATAATTACGAACCATCCGAAGTGAAAACATTCATAAGTTTATTTGACTGGAATTACCCACAGCTGAGAAGAATGACTTTAGGACAGCTATACTCGTTTTATCACGAGATAGAATTGAAATTTTATGAACACTCATGCACCATTTGAAAGTAGACACTTTTTCCTTTTTCTACATCTTGAGAGTTTTTTTAATAATTTGTCCTGATGAGAAATTCACCTTCTGCAACTTCGAAGACTTTTCCTCATCACACTATTTCGGCTGATGTTACTTAGCCGTCTATCAGCCTATTTCCGTATTTCCGATCCATCAATGAATTATTCGAAATCAATGTCGCGACCGTACAGAAAAACCGTTGGTAGCTCAGACCTTGAGACGTACCAGACGTATCAGTCGACCTCATTCCTCGATCCGATGACTCATACATACGCGCCTTATTCCTCAGCGACGACTTCAAAATTCCTAGAATCCGCGACCGTACGAGCTACAAGCATACCACAAAGCATAGATCCTGATCGCACCTCCTGCCATCGATCATAGCGTCAATTAGATCGAAAACTTTCACCGACCAATCAACAAGATCTCAAGTACGTCATCGAGTCCGTGCGATAGCCTCACTCACACTCCAACCACCTGACACTATCCACAGTCTGAATTTCTAGACGGCCGCACGCGGCTCTGACGTTTCAAAATCACCTCAGTTGGGAGTATCCCCTTTCCACCGATGGGTCGAAGCTCTGTTTCTGGTTCGGCGGATAGGATAATGGGCCTGTAAGTTCCACTTTAGTGTTTATCCTTTTTCTTAAAAAGCAAGATAGTATTGGAGTTTTCATTTTTATTTTGTTTTGGAATTTTACCAGTTACCAACATTTTTTTGAAAAGTGAAGTCAGCGATTCTATAATTTCCTCACCTCCAAGTATTAAAATGCAACTTTCTAGTCGGGGTTATCATTATTTTCTCTTCTCAAAAGGCCGTACGAAGTCGCATATTTTGGCAGCTCCTAAAACCACTAAATGTATGTAACGGTTTAACGGCCCCTATAAGAGCCATCTTGAGGATAAGGGACGTAAATTAACCTTATCCCTGGTCTCGAGAAAGCTTTGGATGGTGATGAAATAATAAACTATTGCAGGATATCGCTCTTTTGTATATTTTTTTATTCACTCATAAATTAAGTAAAGGCCAGTAAATATTTTACAGGTAGTCCTTGAATAAAGTATTGGAAAAAAAAAATAGGAACTAATTTTGACCAACTTATAAATGTATCTTTTCTGCTTGTAATAGTGATGGAATCGTCAGAATGGCCTGAAGTAGGAATACTGTCTGGCTCCACAGTCAACTTCGGTGACTATGCCGAATGTTTGAAGTCAGAGGCACCCAGATTTAGAGGTAAATACTGTCTCATGGTCGCCGCCCTGCAGCTTCGTTCGAAGAATATTCATTCGGTTGCTAGCAGTCGGAGAAATTCCAAGTGGACTGATTGGCCTGATGAAAATGCTTCCGCGTGGGATGTTGTCAATAAAGTAAATGATTCCGTGGCTTCTAATCTCGACCACATATATGATTTACCTATGTTTGATTCTGCATAAAAATCGTTCCTATAGCACGAATCGGAAGAACTACGATCTTCTAGACTGTCGTTAATCTGGGCACTGTGTGTGCCATCATCGTGTTCTGCTTCCGATTTACAAGCGTCCGTTACGAAGTCAATGGTTCCCATATTGAAAGCCAACGATATTCGTGGTCGGATAGTTTCCTTACCATCATTTTGTAAAGTTCGAGAAACGTCGCATTATCCTCGAGGTTACTATCTTACAAGGTGAGATGCTCTTGTATTCATCTGCTAGGAAAATTACTTAAGTATACCGCTTTATAAATCTGATTCAGCTGAAATTTGCCGAGAGGTACACACAACTATCCTCTGTGTTTGATAAAACGAGCATTTTCTAAATCTGTCCTCAATTATCGAACAAAATATATTTCTTGAACCCTGTGATATTGATTCTAGCTCGTAACTCAACCCTGGCCGGAGATTAGTTGGGCAACTAGTGGAGTCGGAACGTCTTATTCTGTCTATATATTTTATTTTTTGTGGAGGGGAGTGGATGAGTTGACAAGAATAACTTTCAGAAATGTTACACATTCGATACCAATTATAGGGGGTAATACTGCTGAAAAAAAGAAAGTTTTTCGCGGGATTTTCTCCTTCTTGTACCTAATAATTTTGAATATGAATTTTAAAATTTTCTGTGTCTGAAAATACATGATATTCTGAATAATTTGTGCCCGATGTGCTTGTCGAAACATATAACGATAAGGAAATTAAATTTTTTGAGAATGAAATGCAGAAGTCGTCGAAAAGGGGGGACATTGATAATCGTGAAGATACACATGTAAGTGAACGACACAATTCGCAGAGAATGTATGGTGCAATCTTGGTAGGATGTAAGTAAACGTTTTGTATATGTGCGAAAATTGCATTAATTGCATAGTAGATAGTACATCAAAGGGGTGGGGGGGTATCATCTATACACATAAGATGCACATGTACCACGTGTACCATTTGGTACATTTCAACATTTCTGGTACAGTGTTTGTTATGTTATCAGTAATGGTACGTTTTGGCACATTTTCATTCATATTGGTGGGATTTGGTCCATTGTCTGGAACTTTCGTCATTTTGTGGTTCGTTTGGTGCATTTTAATATATGTATTCAGATGCTGTTAGTACGTTGTAAAGATTTTGACCTATAAAATTGTTTCTACATTTTAGAACAATTTCAAAGATGAGACATTCTATTTGGTACATTTCATTTGAAATCTGATACAATTTTGAGAAATTTCTTGCTGGTACTTTTTCAATTTCTCATTTGGCAACATTGCCAAGGGGAGCAACATTTGTTGCTTCAGAAAATAAATGCTGATTTAATAACTTCAATGTTAGCCCGTTTTTGAAATCCGCGAATCCTACAGCTTCAACACGATATAATATTTTTTTTCACGTAAACATCTGATTAGTTGCTTCTATATCTTAATATAACTTATAACAAATGTGACATGAAAACAGATCTTCGTTACCAGTCGGTTTTGCTAACTTTTGTTTACAAAAAATTTTTTAATAAATACTTGGTATTTTGAATTATTTACTCCCGAAAAATGAAAACCCAACAAACATCAGTGATACCAAGTGGAGAATGTAGATTGAACTCACCTCATTTCAACGAGACTGAAACGAGCGCTGTAGCTTCATTAATTCAGCTACTAGAGTGTGTGATTGTCTAAAAACATGTATATGAAAGTTACCTTTGGATTATCAACCCCCGATTATTGGTAGTTAACTTGCGAGGCAAGAGGAAACAAGCTCACTGACCTCTGGGAGGGCGTATACATGATACATTATCCCTCTGTACTCCCTCATTTCAAGGAAACTATGGTAATGTGTCATATGCAATATACGGTGCACATATCCCTGATATCGCGTGAAGAGTTGATTGCGAAAGGCACTTTAGATTAATATCTACTTTCATTTACAGGTTTCTTATCCTGATATTGATTTTACTCGTTATATTGGGCACTGCATATGATGTTTTCAATCGATATTCTGAATCCATGGAGGAAAAAAAAGGTATTTATTGTTAAGTTACAGGAATACTATTTACATATCTCAGTCGGATTATATTATGGCATGCACTATACAGCAGGTGGTTTGATGTTCGGTAGTAGCTTAATATTTATATTTTATTTTCCTTTATCTTTATCATTTTACGTGCTACGTGGGTAATTCTCAGAATTGGGGCATATGTCAGTTCACCAAACTTTTTGAGACTAAGTACATATTCAAAATTTCAATCGTTTTTGTAGGGAATGTATGGAGTATTATCTCCTTAACCTTTCCTGACATTGGCATACCTGCCTCCACCCCTAGACACACCACAAAATCAAATAAACCCTCAGAATATTCCATCGTAGTGGCTGTTATGGCTCACATTTTCAAATTTCAAGTTTGTTGAAATGATGTAATGAAATGTTTTTCTCGGGGAAAACTTGGGGGAAATTCACTAGTATGAGGAAGAATACATGTTGACAGCAAAAGCAGCCACTCCGATTATATCACGCGCCCTCAAGCTGAGGTAAAAGGGAGGTTCTACATTTGAGGTTCCATCGTAGTGGCTATTTTTCAGTAGCGCTCTCTGGCTCACAGACTGAATCTCGAATGCTGCCAACTGGCTGCAACGCTGTGATGCTGCAGTAAGGATACCATGCGCATCTCAGATCTTGGATCTCAGTGTTACTATCTAGTTGTTCAATGAAAATATCTGATATCGCGCTTATTTACAATTTTTGAGGTATTTCGTAGTGGCTTATCCCATCTTGTTGGAATGCTGCTAAATCCTGGAAAAAAAGAAGGATTATACTGAAATTATTACGTATATTGACATTGAAATATTAAAAACTGCTCATAAAAGTATACTTGAAGTCTTAAATTCAATTTATCTACTATTTTTCTTACGTAGTGGATCATCTGTGGTTTTCTTTCGTAGTGGCAATGCTAATATTTCTGACCACTACCATGGAACTAAATATCCACTACGTAAGAATGTACGTTAGGGTGGCCCTCTGTTATAGATGACGAAAAATTCATTCATTTCATTTATTGCTTCTCGACCTAGGTGGAGGTTGCAGACCACAATCTTAACTTAAGTTACTTTAATTTACAATCTCAATTCTAATGGTAGCTATTTAATTCAACACCGTTCAACATCGTAAGTCTTCGTTTACCTCTTGGCGGTTGCCGACAATCTTTCCCTGTATTGCTACCCGGAAAATTTCGTCATTTTTTACGTTTTCGATTATATATTCTTTCTTTTTCCTCATAATATCCTCGAGCAGTATTCCTTCGGACATCCGCATTTTTTCGAATACCTTCACGTTCGTGACTTTTTCTTGGTATGAGATTTTTAGTATTCTTCGATAACACCATAGTTCGAAGGTCATTTTTCGCGCAATTTCCATTTTAATGAAATCCCTCAGAAGGCCGCTTTAAAATTAATTAATCCAGTTGAAATTTTTAGGGGACCATTTTTTCATATGAAGTAACAGTTCTAGGGGGTGGGAGCTGAAATTTTCGAAATTTGATTCCTAAGGGCCACCCTAATGTACATATTTATACATTCATATCCTAAGTGTAACTTGTAGCTCACTTACCTTGCCAATTGACTTTCTGAAGACCATGTACATGATTTTCCACACATTTGGTTGTCTGGATCATCATCATCATTCCACTACTGCATTGCCAAAGAAATATTCACACAACAGATGCTACTGCGATGGAAATTCTATGTAATGTTGTGGTTGCCACTACGATGGAAATTCTTTCGTAGTGTCTATAGATTTTTAGAAACGCTCTGCCCCCGCCCCTTTTCGGCATTAATCGAGTCGTAGGCTAGAAATAGTATCAGAGTTATGTCTATTACCAAACTGCCCAAAAAAATTGCAAGAAAGATGCTTTCCAAAACTGATTTTTATTGTGAGTGAAATATGCCCCAATTCTGAGAATTACCCACGTATAAAATGGAGTCGCATTTTCTTGTTACTGCATCGCAACTAAACGGCTGAACAGAATGAGTTAAACGTGTAATAGAAGAGAGCTGTAGTGTACAATGGGTAATAGTATTATCTACTGAACGACAAAACCAGACGTTTTGATCATGTGTGCCACTTTTCAAACATATGACACCTCCTTTGTTAAATTTGTGAAATTTACAATATTCACCCCCTCCCCCCTCCGAAAAGATGACACTTCATCTAGTGTCGAGCAAATTTGTTGAAAGTCAAAATAAGAAAGCCGTAGTATTGGTAGGGGAAGGGTGGGTACAGTGTTACAGAAATTTCCTTTATCCCATTTGCCTACCACTGAAATGCTGTAGAAGAAATCAGTTTGCGGCATCGGAAAGTGTGTATCCTTCTGAACATTTTGATATACGATCATTTATGAAGATTTTTTTCCAACCGATTAAATAAACATTTTTTTGAAGCTTCTTTTTTTTTTTTATATAACACTATAATAAATGTTCTAGTCGGGTAGCCACTTTCTGGAAAACCAGGGAAAGTCAGGAAATTTTGTCAGCCTAGAAAAGTAAAGGAAAAGTCGATGAATTGTTATGTATTTTATCAGAATCAGGAACCTCTCCAGAATAATGAATTAAAGAAAAAAGCTATACACTATTTTTCAAGAAAAAATGTCAACCTCGAGCGTAGTGACTTGAAGCTGTGTACAATACTAGCTACAAAAAATGACAGAAAATTTGGAGAATTGTTTTGGGAAACGAGAAAAGTCAGGGAAAATATTTCTAAAAAATGGGGCTACCAGATATAGCTTAGAATTAAAGAAGAAGAAAGTCTACATCTTTGAGTCAACTTTCACGTGTTTGTATGTTAGATTGGAGTTTTAAAATTTTCAGCCGCAAAGGACGACGAGCCATTTAAAAGATTCACGCCAAAAGGCGAAGCCATTTCCCCCCCCCCCCCTCCTAAACTTCCTAAATCTGGAGGCTACATCCCGAATTGAAAGTAAAACGATGAGGCGGATCTAAAATCTGACATTAGGCATTAGGGGGGGGGGCGAAAAAACCAAAACGAAAAAATACTACTCTATTACACTACACATTTACATGGTAAATGGGAGAACTGAAACTGTCAGAGGTGAAAGACAGACCATGCCGTTTTTCGTTCAAAATTTCTCAAGTTTGTAGAGTATATTCATAATTCGATGCCTCAGAACAAAATCGTGTTGAACCATTTGGGGGGGGGATAGTCATTGGTATCATTGGATAGGAAATTTTACGCTCTATCATAGGCAACACTGCATTTTGATGCTGACAAAACATTAACTCTACGTAAGCATGATGTCACGATTTCGCAACATCGGAGTGATACGTTATTGAAAACTTCTTCTTCCTCCCTGATAATTAGGACTGCCAGAAATCTGCTTAAAAACTAGGTGATATATGCCCATATTTTATGCTTTGTTTGTTGCTAAGTATGCCAAAAATATGCCCGAAAAACTCGAAATATTCCAAAATATTCTGTTCGAATGTATATGGTGGGTATCATTTTACAAGGTGTCTACAGGTTTAGAAAATTTGGAAAGTTTGGAAAAAGTCAGGAATTTGAAAAGTAGGTAAGGAAGTTTGTAAATAGTCAGGAAATTCAACAATATTTTTAAGAAGTTTGGAAAAAAAACAAAGAATGAACTCACGGAAATTTTTTTTCGTCGTTTAATTTTACTTCAGCACTCCCTAGAGTTGTATTCTACAAGTAAAAACTATGCATTGAATAATGTGTCACGCGTAAAACAGAGTGAATTAACCATAGTGCCTAGTAGTATAAACATAAATATATACTGTCTGTACTGTAAAGGTTGAAATAAGAAAAAAAGAAAGTTTGGAGAAAGACAGGAATTTATATTTTTCCATTCTTGTAGACACCTTGTTTTAGAGGGGAAAATGAGCAGATTATAATGGCTTAGTGGCAACATTGATCCAATAAGTTTTCTGTACTGCCTAGTGTGTCAAGAATCTTAGCAAACAGTGTTGTCATAACTGACAACTTTCATATTCTCCAACGTTTACCACACACCAGTAAAGCCTTACACGCCGGAGAGTATAATGGGTCGTCATTTTAGCTCACACCCTGCCCGTGGATGCCGAATCCGACTATGCGGAGCGTACCGCGTAGTCAATTCGGCATCAACGGCGCGGTGTGAGCCAACATGACGGCTCATTATACTTGGGTATGTAGGGTTCTAATTCCAGTGCAGTGAAGTAATAACGAAAATAACAACACTGAACGATACAGTGTAGTGGATGTTCAAAAATTTGTCCGAAAATGCAAAAATTTATAAAATTTGATCTAATATGCTCCTAATACAATAATTATGCTCCTAAAACACCAAATATGCAAATATATACAATTTCAAATAGGGATTATTTCACTCAGAATTTCATGTTCCGCAAAGATATCTTCAAAATGCTTGATTTGATGCACAGGGGAAAAATATAACAAAGCATACTTTTGGCAGCCTTACCAGTAATTTCAGTATAAAGGATATAGCACTATTTCGCTCTATGGAAATTGAGCAATTAAGGGGCAGGGTAGGCAACCCGCAGCGATTTGTGATCTTGAAGATTTTGGGTAATTATGTCATTTTATGTTTTTCTATGTCCTATTATGTCGGTTATGTCTTAAAACTTGGTGATCTTTTATGTTAGAACAGATTATGTCCTTGAAAGTAGCTGATCTGCCGCTGCAATTTATCTAATTTTTAGGTAGGCAACCCGCAGTGCGTTTTTCCAGGAGAGGGAGGAGTTTTGGTTTTTAATATACAGAGAGATAGCACTATTTCGCTCTAGGTTGTCGAATTGAGAGCAAAATGATAAAATGCCCCGAAGTTTGGAGTTGAAAGAAAAACGAATGTCCTCATGCATCTTTGAGTCACCATTCATATTTAAATATTTTCAAAGTCAGTCACCGACGAGCCATTCAAAATGTTGAAGTTGAATAAGTGAAGCCGTTGTTTTTCAATATGTCTCCAGTTCGGAGGGCACATTTTTACGTCTAAAATTTGAGCATTTTGATAGAAACTATACCACACTCATTCTGCAAATTATACATTTGAGTAGCAAATGAGAGAGAGAAAACTTTGAAACGGAGAAGGGACGTCATTGTT
This sequence comes from Acanthococcus lagerstroemiae, assembly GCA_031841125.1. Lineage (NCBI taxonomy): Eukaryota > Metazoa > Arthropoda > Insecta > Hemiptera > Eriococcidae > Acanthococcus > Acanthococcus lagerstroemiae. The sequence continues at coordinate 45,376,202 of CM063114.1, read as the reverse complement.
CATTTTTGACATGTATAATCTGAACATTTACACTGATCAATTACCGTTACAAAATTAAGATCTTATGCCTAATAAATTATACCCGAAGCATAGTTGGACATGTACACTGATGTGTAGTGTGTACAGAAAATCAAAAGACTAATGCGTTATCGCACTTATCTGTGCAGATGGTGGAACAACACAATTTTATCGGGAGGTACTGCAGTGCTTCTCTGCGAAGAAAAATTGGGAAGTTCTTACTAAAAATTCAGCGAATACATTTTCAACACTGGTTGTGATTAAATTGCTCCTCATATATGAAGTAATAGCAGGCCACGAAACATACCTACTTGGGACGATCCCGAAATTTGAAAATGAGGAAGTGGAAGTGGTAACTAAACAACAAAAAATTTGCAGTTCTGTTGATATACGTACTATTTGGTGACATTGGAGGTCAACGAAGTTTCGGATTATTGAAAATGTACCCATAAAAATGTAACACCTCTTCTTTCTTTTGTAGAGATACAGACCTTGGAGTCTAGAATTACTAGGTCAACTCTCAGTCGATGGATTTTTCACGATAAGTGGTTTCCTATCGGCTCATTTTGGAATAACGATTGCAAAGGAAATTGGTATCTTTTACGTGTTGCTTTCAGTTATCTGTCGGTGGTTCAGGTAATGATACTATCATTTGAAAGAGTTTGAGGAGAACAAACCTAACAAATATGTTCCCTCCGATTGCTAAAATGTTATTCTTAAAATATTCTTCCCCGTACATCCGAGACATTGGCCCTTGATTTCCATTTAGGGACGCATCTAATCACTCTTATCTGCCACAAATTCACGATAATGTGGTTTACGATAAAACTAAGCTGATTTCCCATGTACTTTGAAATTTGAAAACTCTCGTCTATGTTGAACCACATGATAAGCTTGGGAAATGTGTTCTGTCACCGACTGGAATCTACGCCTGCTGAAGTTGCGATTGTCAGATGTCTGATAACTTCTGAGGTAGAGTTATTCCGGCCGTCTTACTTGTTGACTTACTGATCTACCCGTATATAAAGTTCTACAGTCCTGCTATTCCTTTTAGTCAATTATTCTGAAAGTAATGTCAAGTATACAGAGGCATCGGAACCGGAGTGGAATCGTATTTCGAGGGGGGAGGGGGAGAAAGTTCAAAAATTTGATGACTGATTTATTTTTGCTTTTTTTCTGTAAGAAGTTCAATCCTAATTGGGGAGGAGTGGTAGTACAGAATTTTAAGAACAGTTGGAAAGAATCTGTAATTCTGCAACGATTCACTGCCCTTATTCATATACAGCTGAAAAAGGAATGAAACAGGATCTTGAAATGCGGAATCCTGTTTCTAGGATGATTGTCAGTTTTATCCCAAACAGGGGCCGGGTTCGACCAATTTTTTCTTTTTAAAGAAAATATATCGAACAACCTATCGAACTAGGTTGTTTCTTGCTTCGCAGCATGTTAGCATTTGATAAGGTAATGTTTCATCAGTTCTCGATTTAGGCTTCAAAATGAAAATTTTCCCCACAATGAAAATCTTATGTGTCTAGTTGACACAGTGATTTAGCTTCAATTTATCGGAACAAGTATTTTTGTGTCGATAATGACCGCAAATGTTCGATCAAATCCGGATTGAAGACCCCAAAATGAAATTTTCCTTTTAAGGGGAAGCAAAACTGGCTTAACGTGGAGAATTAGTGTCAAAATAGTCCTCTTTCAGGTAATTTGCCATCAGATGGGTAATATAGAGTCGACTTCGAGGATCGAGGAAACAACATAGGTATCAAAGTCGTCCCTCTGGTCACTGACGCGATACTCGAAAGGGGGGTTGCGGTGTCTAGGGAGCCAACTTGGCATGCGTGCATCGCCATACGCTACACCCAACATTATTTGCTATCAATGAAGGGATCTCCGACGCAGATCCTGATTATTATTCAGGAAACTTTTATTTTCGCAAGCCTTGTATCCCGAGTTCGAGTTCCATCAGCGCCGTAAAAGTTAATGATATTCGAATACCCCCGCTAATATCATAGCGAACATAGCGACTACAATATTAATCTAGGTGGAAACATTGCGCCCCTGTAGCCCCTGGGTAATTCTACTGAAAACCTTGATAATTTGTGGTCTTTTGCGTTTTTTCTTTTTTAACATTATTACTTTTTTCATAGAAATCATTTATATGCATATAATAGAACATATTTATGAGGTTGAACAACAGCATACTTCCTATAGGGGAGGAGATAGAGGGTGCTCAAAATGATTAGCACCATGCTGAAGGAATGGCAGCCCACGCTGAAGGAATTGTAGGCCATAGAAGGAAGTTCCTACGCCTACGCGCGCGCCTGTGTACTGTGAATACGCATATACTCTTCCACCTGCACATCAACGCACTCGTAAACAGTGCTGCCAGGTGTCCGGATTTTCCAGTAAATCTCCGGATTTTTCAACCTTAGGCAAAAAATCTCCAAATTTCTGAATAGTGTCCGGAAATTTTGCGAAGAATCCGGATTTTCGTTGTTTTTTCTCGTTTTGTGGGTTTCTAATTTGTTTGAAATGTTTTTCTTTGGCTGACTGCATTTTGACTGCACTAAATTGGACTAGAATGAATGTTTTCTCGTTTTTTTTTTACCTTAATAAGTACTCAGTTTTCCTCTCACCCAAAGCATCCATTATCAGGAGTCAAGGTTAAAAACAAATCCACTAAGATTGGGTTCAAATCAGAATCCACAAATAACTATTTTTATTTTTATTTTTGACTCGAATATGATTCGAGAATGATTCACGTTTGCTGTGATTCAAATCGGATTGGAATAAATGGAGTGGATTTGTGGATTCGAATACACGAACTGACCAGTTCTGGCATCTAAATCAACTTTTCCAGGGTAATCTTCCATGTTTTTTCGGATCCGCCATTGTAATTAATTCAAAATTCAATTAACAGTAGAAAAAATCATATTTTTCCAGCGCGTCATTGGTTAACCTCTCCCCCCCCCCTTAAAAATTATAATAATAATAATGTGTATATTTTACTCCCCTTTCCAACAGCCAGGTGGCCAGTTACAGGGAAGGGGAGATTAATACCATGAGAAATTATAACAATTATGGCCTTGAGCTCCACAAAGAGACAAAATAAAGTACAAATCCGACGAATCTACTGAAAAGATCCTAATAGATTTCACGAATCCATGATCGAATTATTGATATGAATCCATTCCTAATTTCTCAGCTCCCATTCAAATTCAATATAATGGAGGAAAATGCTTCTGGGCCATCGATTTATGCATGGTTCCAAAATGAAAATAAAATAGTAAAAGAATTTTCAGTTTCCCAAATGTAGAGATTCCGTTTGATCTATAGTAATTTGTTGTGTGAGATATTTGCGTGACTTTTAATAGGGCATTTCCTTTATTCTCTGTGAATTTAATTTTGGATGCATTATTTGGTAAAACTGATATTAAAACTGAGTTCTGCATGAAATTTCCTATAAAATACATTAGGTAATCTCCTTTTATTTATAATAGTCTTGTCATTATTTTCTCGTAAATTGAACTTTAAATGCTTTTTTTTCATCATTGTTTTTTTAAATAGTTGTAATGTATTCGATTCAACTTTTATGAAACTCGGGGCAATCAATTTTTTTTTTAGAGTAATTATTAAACTGAACATGGATTATCATTCTACACGCAATTCTAAGCCAGAAAAGCTGAAAAAAATATTTTTTATTTTTTCACCCTAAGTTTCCTCCCCTGTGACCATCACATTTCTGTCCGGATTTTTCTGGAATTCTCTTTCTGGACTGTTCTCCAGATTTTGGCAAAATAAATCTGGCAGCACTGACTCATATTCACAAATGTCCGGTCTCTCGTGGAACCAGACTTCAGTAAATTCTTTCATAGTGGTATCGGATTCCTTCATCGTGGCTTTCATAATTCATGTTGCCACGGTGATGGAAATGGGAAGAAATCTTCACAAACTTGATTAAGGTTCACTGAATCTCTCGATTTTGACCATAAGTATTTTATAAAATGATGAAACGATGAAGTGTGATCTGATGCACGTGTCCATATATTTAATTGCGATTATCAAAATTTTGATTCGCTTTTGCGGCACTCATCACAATGCGCCACGTTTAAGGAATTTCTGTGGGTAAAATCGCTTGTTTCCAGCACGTATCTTAAATTAAGCGGCAATCCATTCAGAATTCGCAAAAAATCATAAGTGCACACCACCTGACTGATAAAAATGCTTTAGGTTGGCTATTCTAAGTTCAAAAATATTTGCTCGGTGTCTGTTCTCTGATTGGTTCAAATTTGACCGCGGTGAAGGACAAAAAAAGCGAGGGACACGTTTTCAAATATGGCTGCACTGATGCTGATCGAGTCTGAAATAAGTATTGCATTGCCAACTTTGTTCACTGTACTCACAAAAACTGTACACGTGCATCAGTTTGCCCAAACACGCAGCGATAATATGTTTTTTCAAAAAGTTTTTGAAGTCCAGTCCATGGTGAGGGACAGTCACGATGAAGGAATGTCTGAGCACTTAAATGGAATTTTCACAATAGGGGTGGGGGCACGATATTGCAAACTAATAAAAAAGATACAATAAGTTATCCTCTGAGCCTATACTGTATTAGAGGACCCTATTGTTTATACATTGCCAGATATCTGGCTCGGACAAGAGTAACAAGGTATCGGTAGAATGATTCCCATGCCACTTCGAACAAACAAGACATTACAATCACAGGCTTGCTCCCACCCGATCCGAAACATTGGTACTGTGCGTGTGCACTTAGAAAAGCTTACTGAACATTCACATTATCTCTTCTGAATGAATCTACTCAAGGTCACTTGACCTGTGGTCGTTCCTCTTATAGCTTTATATCTGTATTACCTTACATAATTATTAATGCTTCGTAGGTTAATACCTGCATATGGTCTGGTTATTCTGATATGCATATTTATATTACCATATTCGAATGATGGACCCCTTTGGGACTACACTGCACAAAAGTTGGTAATAGATCCGTGCGGTTCGTATTGGTGGGCTAATCTGCTCATGGTGAATAATATTGTGAATCCTGACCATGTGGTTTGTACAAATGAATAAATATTCTACTTACAGACAAAAATTGAGGACAAATTTAGAATATTCTTAATAACGCCCGATAGATGTCCTGTGACCGGTTTTAAATAGGATAGAGTTTGGTGGGACGATCCTACCGTAACTGTCCAAAATAAAGGTTTTTTTAAATAGAAATTCTTTGAAAAACTGAGAAAATATTCTGCTCTATTAGCTCGCAAATTCGTGTTTTTTAAATCACTCTCCGGAGTTAACATCATGAAACCGACTTCACAGAAGAATTCTGATACCAAGCTTGGCTTGTATAAGCCGAATGAACAATAAATCTTGGACAAATGCCATTTCTTCTTCTTTTTCTTTCTTTTTTTAGTGTACAGAATTTTTGATGAAATAGAAACATGAATTTTGGAAGACAAATTAAAGGCACTGATGTATAGTGACAATATTATTGGTTAATTCATACTGGGTCTATCTTGTGTCAGTATTATGATGTCATAATTACATTGAAGAGTTCGTGCTAAATCCTTCAAACATGTTCTCCCAACTATGTACAAAGCCCTCCATTTGTCTTCGATTTTTGTCAGCAGTTAACAAATAATTATCTAGATATTAACTTTTGAGGAGAAATATCTGAATAATTTCTACTTATGAACAGCTCATGCAGTTTGTTATCTAATTTGTCTCTTCATTGCAGTGCATGCCACATTCTTGGTACGTTGCCGTAGATTTTCAACTATCAGTTGTCACCAGTATACTTGTATTCCTTTGCAGTAAAAATAGGAAAATAGGCATAATCGGGCTTATGTTATTATCCGTTGCCGCATATATTGCTTCTTTCTTGAGAATTTACCAGAACAATTTGGACGGTGTTATAATAAATTCCAGGACGTAAGTTAGTTTCCTAGCTAAATTTACAAGTGTCCATGATATAAGGCTTAGTCGTGTATGTGTGCTAGGATGCATAATCATCAAGTTTCTGATCTGAAGTATACCGCTGCTCATAATTTAAATATCAATATTTTTAGCGTTACAGACTGACAAAGAATTAGAAAGTTGAAACTCTACGTTCTTTCCCTTACGAAGGGCATGGGTATGGGGCAGGTGTATCTCTTATGTAATCGACCTGAAATTTGAACGGGCAGTTTCTCTTTTATTTTGGTGCTCTTATCTGCGAGCAGATATCCAAGATCTTAGAAAAATTGCAAAATAAAGTACAGCCTGTCGTTTGGCTGGTAGGCAAAACCATACCGCCAATTTTGAATTCATGATGCCGCTTAGCATGATAGTAGATGCAACCCTAGAGAAGTTCGAGAGATTAACCCCTCCCCCTCCTCCCTAGAATCCAAGATGGCACCCAACGCGCAGAAATCCGGTGTTTCCGTGATAACTCCCCAAAAACTGATCCCTCTGAAAAATGATTCGAACAATAAATGTTCGTCATAAAATTCTAGATTGAGAAAGTTCTATGCACAGACTTCCGGAAATTGAGACCTTATACAATCTGGAACTTCAAACAGTTAGTACCTACTCCGGAACTGCGTAGTTATTATTCATAACAAAGTACTGAAAGAGTAAAGGAAGCTAAACAGTTATTCCAGTGATTTTAATTGGGTACACGTTTCAAACCTGTAAAAAAAGTGACGGTACAAACAAAATTTAGTTCTCCACAAGAGTTAAATATTCTGACTTGCCCTCACAGCAGGTATATTATAGCGGAAATGTGGACCCTTCATTACGAATCATAATGTGACCCTTTTCTCTGCATTGTGAACGGGTATGTTTTGAGTTTGAAGAAAAAAAGGAGCCGTAATTGGTAGTTTACAATTTTCATACGTATGCCAGTCTCCTGTGGCTATTTATTAAGGATTACGGGCGGAATGACTTCCAAAATGAACTCAGCGACCCAATAATCTTATTTTAGACATAACTGATACAAATAAGTACGTAACTCATGATTTTCTACGACTCAGCCGCCTTAGACTCTTATAAGCGGGGCTTACAGGTAGAATAACTTCAGAAATGAACTAAGCTACGCCAAGAACCCTTTCTGGACATACTTGCCATGCGTAATGGGAAACAAAGCTGAAGCTGGTAAATCTTTGAACACCCCCTCCTCATTGAAAATAAAATAAAAAACCTTATATTTACATACCAAGTATTAGCATAATCCCCGGGAGATGAGATGTTCCGCACTTATTTCGAAATCAAGACCACCGAAGAAGTGGATGTTCTCTGCGGATCCCATCTCTGAGGACCTGCCACTAGTGCAGTAGGCGTCCAATGGGCTTCTCACTCTCAGGCTACGAAACTAGTAACGTACAGCCTACCACCACCAAAATTAGTAGATGTTTGATCTGAGATCACCACCAAACCTTACGAGGGTCCAGACGAGTACGTGATGACCCACCCCCACAGATCGATCTTTTTTAGAGTGGTCTAATGAAATGAAGGTCGCTGTGTTGCCAAGTGGTAATGTGCCCACTTCGCAATCCTTACGCCTCGGGTTCGAGTCCCCCCAACGCCGGGAAGATGGTGATATTCGAATACCCCCACTAACATCCTAGTGAACGCAGCGACTGTAGATTCAATCGAACCGAAAACAGAGCGCGTCCTGCAGCTTCCCTGCCGCTGGGAGAGCTAGTGTGCAGGACGAGAAAGTGATGATTTACATTATGCTTATGGCAGAATTCTTGAATGCTGATGTTTGAAAAAAAGTGATAAGAATTAAAGTTTGTCTCCAACGTGAAAGAGGGCGAATTCAGGACTACTAAGAAATTAATTTTTATGTATCCGAAAAATAAGTGCTTGCATTTTCGTTGCCAAAAATTTACTCGTAACGGTACATTGTGAGAGTATCCGAAATTATATTATTTTGAATGAATCGTCTCCTCTAATTGCAGTTATTAGGTATTGTTATTTTGGGAGCAATGAAGAAAATCAAACTTGTTCTCCAGTAAAGGTTTCGGTAGGGTGCAAATTGTAAAGGGATGGTGTCATTGGGTCCACATACAAAAATACTCTGTTGGGCAATATCTACCACCGTGCTTAATGGCATCTCGTGTTCAAAATTCGTACTATTCGATCTATATTTGATTTGCACCAGTCGAGCTTCTGCGAATAAAAATTACCATATGAATCTTTTTTGTTAAATTGATGCTGAGTTATGCTCATCTAGCAACTGTTAATTCTTCGAATTCTCTTTTTTAATGAATGGTCACTTGGTGGTAAGTTGAACGCCTCATGTTATCCTGTGTTATTTGTGCTTTTGTATCTTTTCGAGTTACACTATAAACTAACGGCATGCCTATGAAACTATACACCCTAAATTTGTACTAGTTTTCTAGTTTTAGGGTACATACTTCTGCTTACAAGAATAAGGTTTCTATTTTTTAGGGGAAAATCAAATAACCGATTTGATGAAAATATGGAGAAGCTTTACATGATGCCGTATTACCGTGCAGCTTCGTATTTTGTGGGCATTGCTGCCGCTTTGGTGACGAGCCTACTGTTAGAAAAAGGATATAAATTCTCACTGGTAAGAATAAATTCACAGGGTAGGTTTTCTTACCAATAAAATGTAAATCTTTGGGTTCAGCCACCAACTGGCTTGGTTTGCATCAGGATGAGAATTATGAAATTCTCTTGCTGGAGCTCGTATCAGCTGTATGAAGACTGTAGTGGCAGCACCGCTAGTTAGGGATGTACCGAATGATTGATGGGAGGGGGGGATTTCAGTTGGCAAAACGCTAAAACTTAAGAAACAAACGCCGTCTATAAATACTTACTTGATGAAGCAAACGAAAATTCACTATCGGATGTTCAATCATTTTGAAAACATATTCAACAAAATTTATCCGAATCGGTAGATGGTGAATCAACATATTTTATGACGTTTTGTAGTATGAGATTAATATGTTTTCTTTTGGTCTCTTTACCTAATGTGGAAAATTTAAAAATATTCCGTTAGTCGCATTCTAAAATGGTAGAAAATGCGAAATTCAGTCGCCTGTCTACGATGCTTGGGTCACCTTTATCGCAGGTCTACTATAGCGGACAGTTTTTTTTGAAGTCCTGAACATATTTTTAATTTGCGGAAGAAATCTCCAATTATGACGGCGTATGTACACCAGGATGAATTCGATTCGAATAAGTTTCACTTTTTTGTCGTCTGTTTAGTGGGAGGAAAAATTTGATACCATTTAAGTGCCCTAGTTCTTCTCTGTTCTTCCCCAAACTGATAGCCCATTCGCCCCCGTGAGCCTCCTCACACAAATATAAGTCGGATCCGGTTTAGTTTCAATGTTGTGAACTCTGCCTAAAGATCTCTCACTAACCCACTTTTTAAACTTTTTTCACAAAATATCTTTATCCAACAGCTCTTCTCAAGTCTCACTCAAGTGATTTTCGAACACGAGTTAGTTTCACCTTTTTGTTGCTGGTATAGGATAAGGAAAATTTTGGCACCATCAAACGGAACCTCAACCTCTTTCCGTTTTCCCCCTGAATAATCACCCAATCTTTCTCGTTCGCTCCCGTACCCTAGTGTGACCCAGATCCGAGATAGTTTCACCTTTTTGGACTCTCCTTGATCCTAAAGATCCAACACTATGCTCAGGTTCGTCGTTCTTATTTTTCAATCCGTCTCCAAGTGCTCTCAAGTCTCACCTAACTGTTTCCAGAAACGAGCCACTCGTATTTTCCCACTTTTTAGACATCTAAGATTGCCAGAGTGGCTAAGAATAAACAATAACATTCAGTTTCTGGGATGGAAATTTTTCGGCGGGGGGCAAGGGGCGGTGAAACTCAAAAGGGAAAAAAAAGAAATCCTATCTGTGGAACGATTGAACAAAAGATTTCATATATCTCGTCTCTGAAATTCTAAATTCTGGAAAAGAGCTTTTTTGCTAAATTAATAGTTTTTGAATTCTTTTGCATTTTCATGGACAAGGGTGCCGAAGATTCTCCGCTCCTATAACATTTATTAGTTAGATTCAGAGAAAGGAACTTAAGATAGATTGCTTGAAGTTCTTTATTTTTCCGTCTCATCTTACAGACGTTAAGTTTTTGTTCCTAATTGAAGTTTGGAAATCAGAGGTGAATGATCCTGAAGTAATAATGAAATATTACAGCTGAAACATCTCGAATCTTATTTAAGATCTGGGGCAGATTACTTGAGATTCATAGTAGACTTCCGATTATTCGGCGTACACGGGGATTTGGGTCACCCGGATGACTGAAACGGTGTTTTTCCACTACGCCCTCATCTGTTCTATCATTACTGTACATACGAACGTACAAACGAGTGCCTGTCTGTCTGTCTGTTTGTCCGGCGTGCATTTCTATTCCATACATCCGATCGCCATAAAACCTCAAGGAAGTTGTTGAGTACAATCTCCCGAAGATTTCTGGCAGAGTACATCTACCCTACGATAGGTGGCGCGCGCGTATACACAAATATTATTCGTGAAAACAAATCCTTTCTTCTGAGATCGCAGCAACGCACTTAAGTGTACAGTAAAATATTCCAGAATCATATGTCAGTATAGGACGTATCAAAAGGTTGAAATGAAATGATCATCATTTAAGAGATTCGTAGGGATGGGGAAGGGGGTTTATCAAGACATTACCGTCTCCCCCTTATGCCGATGCCTTCACCCACCTCAGCAGAAAACCTAGAGCTTTTTTTTTTTTTTTGGTGCTTTTTGGGGCGTGAAATTTACAATTTTGTTCCAAGCTGCTCCGATATCTCCTTTCTTGGAAAAGTGGTTGCCCTCCCTATAGACCACGATACTGTAGTCAACAGGATGAAAAATCTCAATCATGGTCTAGGAAACGGCCGGATAACCGAGAGGCCAGATAAAAGGGCAGACATTTGTCAGGCCAGATAATCGGAAGTCTACTGCATGGAATTAAGAAATAGAGTTTCCGGTTCTTGCTCAAGTATACCCAGTAGCAAAAGCATATAAAATGCTAGAATAAATTTCCTGGAAATGTCAATCACTGAATTTGTGTTGGGGGAGTGTGTCGGTGGGCCGTTACAGAGGTAGGGTTACGGTTGTCGTTCAAATATAAGTGCACATTAGTAAAAGCATATAAAATGCCAAAAGCTGTTTTGATACGTCCTGCGTCTAGTACAACTAGACCAATGCAAATATGAAGGATGAATATTCATTATCATTTCCATGTTTAAGTATTAATATTTGAGAGAAAAATCGTAAGATATACAGGAGGTATGGCGCTAATTAAAGGGAATTCAATTTGGCAATATTTTTGTTCACCGTTATCAGGTCCAGGGAGCATTGCCTTAACATCTGATTTGACCTGTAAAACCGTATATGTACAACGGTACAGCAAAAATGAAGGGGAATTCAATGTCATAAAGCTTTTGTTGTTTGTTATTAGGTCCGCGAAACACGGACTTAATAGACCTCCTTTTCTAATTTACTCTCAACCCGAGCCTTGGAATCCGTCCTTTCGAGCATTACCTCAGAGATGCCGAGGAGGCTTCTTGGGCTACCTTAGCTCGCTTCACTTCTGGCCGAAAAACCGGCCTAGGTCGGACATCTGGCGAGTTGCTACGTGGGATTGAACCCGGGAACTCCGGACCTGATTTCACCCTTCTGGTTGGCCGAGTGGATAGCGTTGGTCTCGGAATCCGGAGATCCCGGGTTCGAGTCCACGTAGCAACTCGCCAGATTTCGACCTGGGCCGGTTTTTCGGCCAGAAGGGAAGAGGGCTAAGACAGCCCTAAAGCCTCCCTGACGTCTCTGAAGTAATGCTCGAAAGAGCGGATTCCCGGGCTCGGGTTGAGAGCAAAATTAGAAAAAGAGATTTCACCCTTAAGGCTTTATTAACAATTTCGGCGATCCCCGCGACTAATTTGTGAATATTTTGTTCTTTCTCAGTATTAAGTATAAATCTCAAACCATGTATGCGAGGAAAGATCTGCAACAGTACTAATGGGTTCGGACTTTGTCAAAAGCATGGCTTTTACATCAGCTTTTACGTGTTCGAATAGATCGTATACATACACATTAAGCAAACTTCATTAAAACCCATAATTCATTTTCGGCTTACACGAAAAAAACATGGAATACGAGTACAACTGTCAGGTCAACTAACACTGCCTGCTAAGGCATTTACATCAAGCATGCGACTAATAAAAAGGACACGATCACTGACAGAATCCAGAATATGATCAGCTATCAGTGAGATCATAAGCTCAGGAGTTAGTCCTACGATTACCAGAACTGACGTTATTTTCGAAACGTTTTTGTAACCATATTTCAAAAGAATCACGGCAGTACTGCAGAATCTTTAGTTTGGGCGATCGCAGCTGTGACTATTTCAAGAGTGAAATTTTGAAAGCCTACCTATCAGTCCTGTAGAACTCCCATTTTCTCATGCAGATAAGCATTCTATTAGATTGAATTATTAACACGTCTGTATAAAATGGGAGTGAATATTTTTTATTTAATTTTCTTTAGATGGCAAAAGCATTTTGGCTTATACCTTCATTTGTGATCGGATTCGGAGCTCAGTTGTATACCTTCGCATTTTACAAGGTTGATAGACCTTACGACGCGGTGGAAAATGCGGTTTTTGGCACTTTGCATTCAACATTGTTCGTGATTCCGTTAGCCTGCCTTATTTGTATATCTGTGGTGTCCGGGATAGGTAAGCCATTATGTAGAAGCAGGTTTAAGATAACCTGGTAGATGTATTGTAAATAATTATGTCAATTAGGAGCATCAAAAGCAAACCAAAATACAGTAGGCACCGTTTATTTCGGTTACTTTGGGACCAACAAAAGTTGACCGGAATAACCGGAATCCAGATGAGGCGACGAAAACGGAAAAAATGAAAGCATGTCAAGTGTACTTACCTTTAAAAAATTCGGTACCTACTTTACTGTTTTGCTAATTTTTCTCAAAACTAAAATTTTGCAGTTAGGTCACAATTCCATTCAATTCCCCTTAGAAGAGATCCTTCCTAACTGATATTATGTAATATAACAAAGAATATAAGAAAAAAAACATGTAAAGTATGTAATGATGTTACGTTACACATTTCATTACGACCGTTAGTTTCTCTCTAAATTTTTTGACCAGTACCTGCCCTCTTCTCCCATGTCTATATCTCATACCGAGCCCCTATGTCGCGTGCGTAGGCCTCCCTTACCTTGCACCATTCCACACCAAGATATCCCAGCATCTTAGTTACTTCCCTCTCCACCTAGTTACCGCGATCTGCCTCTCCTCCTTGTATTGCCATACGGGAGCAAGAACGTGGCTCTTCTGTACCACCGCCCCTCGTCCATTCTCACTAGGTGACCAGCGTAGTTCATTTTTGATTTTTTGATCGTGTATGCATTCATATTATTTTAGCCCTGACGTTTGAAAATGTAGCCTCCCAGTTCGTAATGGAACATTACTAATCCTAAACAATTATCATTGGGTACCATTACCTATCGGGAAAATATCATTAAAAATCAATCATCTTTTTTAGGTGTACGCATATTTTGCGCGGAGTTCAATTTGCGGGGCCGATTATAGGTTTTGAGCGAACATGTTACTCAATTTGCGGCCCGTAGGTAGCCTTCGGCACTTTTGCTTCGCTTCATTTTCATTAGGCCTAATTGTTGGATTTTCCGGAACCAGGCCTGTTCCAGATGAAATTGGCATCCGAGAATTGACGCAGGCGGCCACACTTCTACTACTGCTAAGTAGATGGCGAGCTCAAAATCGACAAAAATAGTCCGCGGCTCGAACGTCGAAGGCAAAGACCTTCCAATTTCTAGGGGCGGGGGGGCGTAACAATCCGACGGTTTCCCATTCAAAAGGAAGTACACGAGGGGTACATACGTCCTTCCGTGGAGAATAAATAACTGCGAAAACAATTTCGGACACTCATAGAAAATTCCACCCATGAGCACAGCATTGCACTTCAAGAGAAACTGAACGCTTTCCAACAAAAGGGAACAAACTAACATTATTTGTAAACAAAATGAGTTATTAGTATCGTTGGAAAGTGCGTAAAAAGTATACTTTTTCAAAATTGGGCCCCTAATTCAAAAATATGTACTCACGTTGAAAAAAGCTTATTAGTAAATGCTATGTCATATAGTTTCTACATGACTCCTTGAACTTCGAATCACGGGTTCTCAAAAAGCGGATTTCGCTAGTTGGTTCCCTTTTGCTGAACAGCGTCCAACTATAAATTTGTCTCAGTGGAGAACATATGAGGATATTATTGACATCATCGTTTACCATGAGGAATTCTTCTCCAATATTGGTTATGAAATTTCACGCCCTTTAAGGACTATTGCAAGTCAGTTAGAGTGTTGGGCAATGGGTCGCAATACAGCCATATTTAGCCCTCACGCTTGACGGTTTTTTTTTATGCCAGAGATGGGGCTCCACCAAGCTTGGGCCTCGATGCCCAAAAATCCTAAATTCGATCCTGGTTTCAATATGTAACGTTCGTCTTTCTACAAGTATAGTGTATTTCACATGTATTTTTCATGTCTGAATGTATTCAAGCCTCTTCTTCTTCAACCTTTTAGGCATTCGAAAGAGAATCGGCGAATGTGGAATTGTGATATTTCTAGGCCGCTTGGTGTATTGCGCATTTCTCATCAGCGTTCTGATACAATCCTACCACATTTTTTCGTTCAAGAAGCCTCCTGCTGAAAATAACAGGACTGAACTGGTAACTATTCGTGAACGAGTGCTCACATTATTTAATTATTCTGATTTCCGATGTAGAAGTCATAGCTTCACCCTGGGATACGGAGCGACTACCGCTTTTATAAGTGCTCTAACTATGAAGCTAACATGAGGCTAATGTTGGACCATTCTGTCAAAACTAGTCGAGGCTCATATCCTTATTTTTTTTTTTTGACTAGTGTGGAGAACAAAGCTGAAGCTGGTGGAGTACTCGTAGTAATCTTTGGACACCCTTTTCCTTATTACAAAAGAAAAGAAAAAGTAGGAAAAACTCCCTTTTTTTCAAAGCAAATTGTAGCCTGTCCTTATCTTTCAATTCAAATGATCTTCGTGTGGGTGAATGTGGTGGCATAAGACTTCATTTACTGACATTCATAACCTTCAATAATGTTCTACATTAACAGGCTATTTTCACATGTTTTTGTCCAATAGAGGAAAGAGGATGTGCTGGACAAGAATTTTCGTTTTCGACCTTTAATCGTAATTTTAATTTCAAATGATTTTTTTGAATTTTTTTTTTTTGTATAAACCATCATTTTACGCATCATATCCTCCAGTCAGATGTCTAAATGTAAAAATGAAGGAGCTATTGAAGTTAAGAGTTTCTTACATTTTTGGTGTAATGTTCTGGACAATAATGAGCTATAGTGTTGCCGTACGTCTACACACCTCATAGTCTGTGTTTACCGACATGTAACCAGACTAGTACGTCATGTTACTGGATGTGTCATTTTAAGGAAGTTTCCCTTAATTACATATTGAGCGGTGCAGTTGATTCATCAACAATAATAAATCCAGATCGAGAAAAATAATAGATTATTTTTAAATGTTCTACGGACTAGACCAGGAATTGAGGATCAATCGTGAACGACCTCAGTTTGCTCCAGCCACATTTTGGAAAAATTTCATCCCTCTGTTCTCGCGGGAGATCATATTTGAAAGTACAGAATAACAGGAAGCGCCGAAGGAGATCAGACGAATGAGGATTCGACATTTAATTTATCGTAAGTTCATGGACGAATTTTTTCAAGACCGCAGTGGAGCCAATTTCTTGAGGGAACGAAAATCAAAAAATTTTTAATTGTTGAAGCCAAGAAGTTGACAATTTTTCGAATTTCAACTGTTGAGAGGGGAAAAGAAGCTTATAATGTATGTGAATTTGCTAACGAAGCAGCTAATGAAATTACTAATTTGCCGACTCAGAAAGATGATTGTAGGGCAAGTCACCCCTTCGTGGCTGTGGCCGCGAATTTTTCCCGCGATCATTCCAGTCAAGGTACTAGAAACTGAACTCGGATTCAACATTTGTTTCTCTGGCATTTCTTATTTCCAATTTCTCCTGGGTGAAGTAGGTACTGTATCCTTAACTTTGAGCTCCTTTTTTGCCGAGCTTAAGAATGTTGTTTTTTTGTTTCTGTCTCCCCCTCTTCGGGCGATTGCTGTGGAATCAACTTCATTATCATGTAGAAAAATGACATTTCTTTTAAGCCTTCGGTTCCGCCCCTGCTTGTACACCTCCTCTACGTACATATGTACACAGACTCACAAAAAACCCACCAACGTTGTTCAAACCAAGATAGGTATTTTAAAATTTGAGGGTTTATCAAACTTTCAAGGCTTCAAGTAGTAGGTGACTTATGAGTATGTTTATGTTGAATTTCAGTATTGGAAAGTGCAAACAGATGTGGTGTACTCATTTATCCTAGGATTTTTCTTATTCCTGATTTCGGAAGGGCCTGCTAATGGTATCTTGGCCTTAATACGCCAGCGTATTGTCAAGTGCGTAACTAACTTAGATTCATTATTATTCGTATAAGTTTATAAAACGTCAGGAATGATTCACATAAATAAATACAGAAAAGTGATACTTGCATGTCATGAAGAAACGAAGGTAAACGGTCGATACCATGACAGGCAGTCATAAGGGCCATCGCAATCGACTGATAGAGTATGCTGAGCGACAAGTACAATATCGTTGCTTGACATGCTCTGTATGTTTATTACAATGAAAATGATGACTATCTGTCATATATAATCGACAATACATATAAGTTTTTCGACTACTTATGAACTGTAAGTTTGTATTTCAATTTTAGACGAATCAAACGAACACGGGAAGAGGATCCTGAAAGTGTCACTGAAATGCAATCAGTAATACGAACTAATGAAAGTTCCAATCAACATTCGTTGTCTTTGAATGGAAAAGAATCTGAGAGTATATAGTGTACTGCTGTATCTCACCTAGTTATCTTTAATATCAAACTGTTTCACATGAAGATAATTGAAATATAATCCTAAAATTCAGATACCCACTCACGTATTTCTAAAGGGGCTTGATGTTCCTACTTGTAAGGGCAAATTAAGTTTAATTCGTGGATTTCCTGTGCCACTGATAATGGTGATGGTGACTAAATTCCGTATATTATTTTACTTGAATTCTATTAATAATATTGTATTCGTGCTTGTGTGACATGCTTCTTATAAATCATTTCCTAACGTGTTGTGTAAAATTTCCTGATGATACGATGCTAGTCAAACACCATAGTAACGAATCAGTCTGATTGACAACAATGGAAAAGAGGACATAGGTAATCTCCATTTTATCAACAACTGTAAATGTCGATTTTGCCGGCCATGAGAACCTGAGTTTGCCAGTTAACAGAATTTCCAGGCTAAAAACAGGGACTTACCGATAGGGGGCGGGGGCCACTCCCCCCCCCGGTAGGAATTTATCTCTCAGCAGTTGGGAATGCTTACCATTTCAGTCAGGCGAGTTGGAGATATCCATCAATCTAAAAGGGTTTTTTGCTTCTTTTTTTTTTATTGCTTTTATACTTGGGAATTGAGTTGAGAAGTTGGGAAAACCCAACAAAGTCCAAAGGTTGATGTTAATTTTCTTTTGCATTGATACTTGGGAATTTTGAGTTGAGTCAGTTCGAAAAACCCAACAGGTCAAATTTTTTTTTTTCTACTTTGATACTTGGGAAATCTGAGTTGAGTCAGTTAGGACTTTCACAATTTTCACCCCTTCCCCCTCCTGGAAAACTCTTCGTTGCAGTACGTCCCTGGCTAAAATACAAAGAAATTGTCACTTTTTAGATTTTACTAGCAGAGAAATTCATCAGATTCGCCAGATGATAAAACTGTACTTCATTATATTCTGTACTAGACTACGTTGCTATAGGCCACTTTAGAAGAAAGCTCTTCAATTTATTTATTGTAATCAATGATGCGTTGGAATTTTCTTCGTAGGACGTCATTTCATTAGGCTGATTGATGACAAGAGAAAGAAAACATTATCAAATCACTGGTTTAAAAAAAAAAAATTAACCAAATGTTGAACAGATAAAAAATGAAAAATTCAAATGAACAGTTTCTAAATTTGTCGACTGCCAAATTATTGAGGGGAGGGGGTGTTTCACCCCCTCACCCCTATAGTTTCGCTCCTGGAAATTAGTTTCTTGCTTTCAACAGGGTTTATCTATCGTATTCTTCTGTAAGCCCCCTTACCACGCCAAGGTAGCAAACATACAGGAGGATTGTTTACGTTATAAAGTACTAGCTGAAATACCCGTCCTTCGGACGGGCTCAAACATATACATTAGTACATATGAAAAAAAATAACATGAAAATTCCCATACAGAAAAATAACAGGGGTTTGGAAAAAAATAAAGAAAATGAAACATGACATTGTTTTTTCCTAAAATGGATAAGCTTTGTAATCTTTGGAAATTAAATAGAATTGCCCATTCTTCTCTATCTCCAAAATGAGATATGATCGAATTATCCTGTACATTTCATGTTCTCAATAGAAGTACTGAGCGGTACTTTTGCCCAAACATATGCAATAGTATGAAATGAAATTACATGTAAATTCCCATATAGAAATAAACAGGCTGATACTTATACGTTTTGATAATTTTCTTTAATGAAAGAAAATGAAGCATGCAATTGTTTTTTCATAAATGTGTAAGCTTTGTAATCTTTGAAAATTAAATCGGATTACCCGTTCTTCTCTATCTAAAAAATAAGAAGTGATCAAATTATCCTGTACATTTCACGACCTCAATAGGAGTACTGAGGGTGGTTTTGTTCATTGTCACGCCCTGCTTCAACAGTAATAAATATTACCTATCATAAAGAACGTATTACTACTTGTGACAGTTACTTTTGAGTTTTAAGTATTTTTGGATTTTTGGTGAATTTTTTCCCAAAAGTACTCAAAACCCAAGATTGAGTGCAGCTCCCAATTATGGGTATTTTCTGATTCTCCAACAATTCACTATAAAATATCCTCGCAAATGACACTGAGGACTACAGAATCTGTACATCGCTAACTATTGAAATTCAAAAAGCACTCTGAAGCCTTCTAAGTTGTTCAAAATTCCGTGGAATTTTCTCGATCCGAACAAATTCCAATTATGGGTCGACCCATATTAATTGGCAACGACCCACAATTGATACGAAATTTTTTTATATACCCACAGTTGGTAAGTATAATAAATCAAATGAAAAATGATGTAGTTTACTTAAGTAAGCATTTCAAATTTATTTTAAAAACACGTTGACTCGTCTTATTTGATTTTTAAGTATTTTAAAAACACATTAAAGTCGAGTAAATTCACAGTACCAATAATGGGTCTGAAAAAAGGTAGTACCAATTGTGGGTCGGGCTAAAGTTTGATTAGAAAAAGTAACTGAAAAAACGTGAAATTTGGTTTTATAATAAGTTAAAGTATCACTTGTACTACACTTTTCATTCGATTACCCGATCATTCACTTTGATTTTTCGCGATTTTTGCAAACTATTTCCCCCATTTTTTGAATTCCTTTATTTTTTCCGCACACACATATATGTGGACTGAAATCGAAAACTCAAGCGGAAAAATGTTCCTTAGACTCTCCTCTACACAACCATATATAATACGTTGAGAAAATATTAATTTAAAGTACTTATCGATCGTTTTTCACAGAATTGATATTTCACACACATGAAAAAAGGCATGTTTTGATAACAACTTTGAAAAAAAAATTCCATCACAACAAACACATTGAGTTATGAACTTGAAACCAACATGGATAGTGTAAAACATGTTGGTCCTTCGAATGGAAGAGGTTTCACGGTTGTCCAATGCCTCGATCTAGCGAGAAAACGCAAAGGACGCACAATTGATGCTAGACTCAGAATAGGTAGCTTACCGTCAATAAAATATTTCAGAATAGACCTCAGAGGATAAAAGTTCGAATGGTGATGGTTTACAGTATTATAACCTATTCGACGCTGGCGCTTCTATAATTTGCACAGTCCCAGTCAGAGGCATTCAAAAAACATTAATTATAGATAACAACTTTGATAACAGTTTGTATGTTTGTGTCACAGGTCGCGCTATATGTTCTTCTTATCATTGTATGCAGTACAATTGTAATTTCGCACTTTGAAAATGCCTAGCCGGTATACTTATCATCTAAATCTCTTTAATCTCTTCAATGAATGAAAAAAGTATTTGTAAAATGAAAGTTTGATAGTAAAAAAAAACGCACTAAGAGATTCAACGCTATAGTGCTTCTACAGTTTGCACAGTCCTAGTCAGAGGCTCTCAAAAACATTAAAGATATCGGCTTTGATAACAGTTTGTACGTTTATGTCACAGGTATACCGCTATAATATGTATGTTCTCCTTATCATTGTATAATAACAAACGCACTAAAAGGCACGACGCCTAGCGCTTCTACAATTTGCCCAGTCCCAGTCAGATGAAATTAAAAAAAGTATTATTTGTAAAATATAAAAGTTTGATAGTAAAAAAACGCAACATGAAACATCCACTTACATCTCTTTAATCTTCTCAATAATTGAAAAATGAAGCGAACAAATGTTTGTAAAATGAAAGATCTATAGTAAAAAAAAAACGCAACATGAACTGAATTTTGAATTTGGTATATCTGTCTCCCAACCGGATGCGCAATCAGTTACCCTAGTTACCCGTGGAAAAGTCACCCATTTGCAACCGTCAGTTGTACGCTGTTAAGCGCAAGGGAACCAGCTGACATTTAGTGTCGTTATTGATAAGTGCATAAAAAGCATAATTTTTCAAAATTGGCCCCCCGATTCAAAAATGTGCACTCACGTTGAAAAAATCTTATCCGTAAACGCTATGTCACATAGTTTCTACATGGCTCGTGAACTTCGAATCACGTGTTCTCAAAAAACAGATTTTACTGGTTGGTTCCCTTATGCTTAACAGCGTCCAGTTACCCTCAGATTACCCAGAAACCTGTCAGTTACCCTTGGTTCTCTTTCAGTTACTTGGGTAACTGGCGGGATTCTGCGCATCGGAAAGTCAGTGCGTTTTAGGTCACAGTTATCAAAAAATTTTCACGCCATAAGCCTGCTAGGGAATACTTACTTCTAGATGAGACATTTTTAAAAGGATTTCCTCCAGTAATACCTGAGAACACTGGTGAGGAAAAATCGAGACTTGTCTTTATGTATTACATTAATCTCTTTAATAAATGAAAAATGAAGCAAAAAAGTATTTGTAAAATTAAAATCCGATAATAAAAAAACGACACATATGGCCCAAGTTTTGAACGCATGAAGCTCTACAACAGGATTTGTGAAGTAAAAGTTCAATAATAAAAAAACCCAAGTTTTGAACACATGAAGCCCTTTTGTGAAGTAAAAGTTCAATAATAAAAAAACGCAACATGGCCTGATCAACCGCAGTATGTACACTGGGACGCTTTTAGATGAAAGAAACCCTGCTGGTCACACTGATCACTCTAACACGCGTTTACAATTACGGGTAAGCGCGCGGAACACTCACACATAGACACAGATGCAAAACGACTTTAAAACTTAATTACAGCTTACTGAATGCACTTCTCTGCAATGTTTTTTTTTTTTTTTAAACCTCCTAGGGAACCCAAGCTTTCATTTGAGACATTTTTCAAAAGAATCTGTTCAGCCTATCGAGCGTGATGGCATTTCATCGACTCATTTATAATATAGAAGATAGATATATAGTGAATTGTCAAAGAAGCAATGGGTAATTCAGCTAGTCGTAAACGCAGGAGAAGGTCAAATTGTGTACCTTGTTATTCTGCGCGCGAAAATACGACATACGGCCGGGAAAAGGGCTCTTAATGCGAACATTGAATGTATTAGCTCGACTCGGATACGACCATCTATGGGCCCTGTTATCATCCACCACACATACATAGCAACTGGTTCAATTAACTCCGCCGGCCCAGCAACCGAACCATTGATTCTCTTAATGGGATCATTTTCGGCGCATTTGGCGCGCTTAATCGCGAGTGAAAATTACTAATATTAAATTAACGAAACAAGGCGGGTAACACGATACGGCGAGCACGGTCGCTCAAGTCACGTTAGTGCGCCTTTGGAGCAGGGGGGAGGGGGTTTAACGATGTAAAGATGTCGCGTATAGTATCGCAGATTTACGAAGGCGCGTACGGCGTATACCGTAAATAAGAGTCGAGGGGCACGCAGAAGGGGGATGAAAATGGGCGCCAAAATGAAGAAGGATGTTCGGATGTATTATTTCCCTTTCATTAATTTTTCTGTTCGTTATACTTGTTACTCGTTCCCGTGATTTGTCTCGAGTGTGCAAACGTTGCCAGAAAGCTGCGACCGCAGCCCGGCAACCATTCCAGCCAGGTGCGCTTTTTATTAATGGATTTCGGATACGTGGAATTCCGGCTAACGATAGTATTTTCGGGTGACCGAGGATAAATTATTTAACCGGAACGTGCGGCCACCAGCGTAATTCGTACATGAGAACACGTTTCGAATAAGACGCTAATCTTTATATTCCTCCTTTATTGCATCCGCACTTGGCCGGCTGTTGAGTGAAGGGTGGGTCGCGAAACGGTTCCCCGATTTGAGTTTCAGACTGAGTGGTCGAATCAAGACGGGATCATCGGTACGGAGAACCTTCTGTTTCTTAAATACAGAATCTCAATAGTATTGTATTGAGAAGTGTATTGAAACAGCCAATGAGTATACAACTTACTGTTATTAGCTATGGAAAGATGGAAACCCTGACTGAGAAGAGGCCTTTGCGAGAGGTAGAGTTTCCATGGGACAATACACCAGCTCTGAAAGTTTTGAGAACCTCTTGAGACTGTTTATTAAATTTGGAACTAGTACAGGCGAGATAAATGAGAAATAGAAGCATTTTGGGGGCCAAAAGCGGATCTTGTTGAAAAATGTCAGGCTAGGTGTCAGAAACAACATAATAAAAATCCCGCCCCCAAAAAGCTAAGCTAAATTTTCTGTGGCACGTTTTAGCCCACCAAAATCAGTTTTTTGCGAATATTTCAGAAAGTTGAAGTATTTTTTTTTAAAACAAAGTTTATTTTGAACTGTCTGTTATGACATTAACCTTCACATATAACACATAATATTCACATATTACAAATTATGGGCAAACATAATTGTAGGTATAAAGGACTAAATTACTCTGATGAGCTTCAAAGTTACAGGTCCCAGAAATCTGAGAAGTATAATTTTATGGCCAAGCCGGGCCAGCTCTTACTCACTCCATCACTCACTCAATAAGTCAATTCACTCCGTCACTCGCTTACTTATTTAGTGATTCACTCACTTACTCAGTTATTCATTCATTCTCTAATTCAGTTATTCATTCACTTACACACTCCGTCGCTCACCCAGTGAGTCAACGATTCACTCACTCACTCACTCACTCACTCGCTCAGTGCTTCAGTTATTCACTCACTGACTCAGTTATTCATTCATTCTCTAATCTAATTCAGTTATTCGTTCACTCCCTCACTCAGTCATTCGCTTACTTATTTAGTGATTCACTCCGTTACTCGCTTACTTATTCAGTTATTCACTCAGTTACTTAGTCACTCACTCAGTGACTCAGTGATACACTCACTCACTCAGACATTCATTCATTCTCCAATTCAGTTGTTCATTCACGTCCTCACTTCGTCACTCACTCAATCATTCGTAAACGACTTACCGCGCGTCACCGCATTGAGCAGCCCGAAATCTATTCTCTGTTTGACCTGGAGCCTGAAACTTGAGAAAGTTGATCATTTTATTAAACTCTAAAAGTTGAAAGCAAAAGACTTATATGTCATAAGCTGAATCCGATAGCAAATGCTCTATTAGAAAATTTTGTCGGCAAATTTTTAGTTAAAAGAAAATATTGGCGCAAATTTTCCTTCGCCCCCCCCCCCATCTGAAAGTCCAGTTTCGCCTCTGTCTAAAAGTTGAATGCAAATGACTGATCTTCCAATGTCACAAGCTGAATCCGATAGCAAATGTTCTATTGGAAAATTTTGTCGGCAAATTTTTAGTTGAAAGAAAATATTTGTCGGTGAATTTTCCTTCGCCACCCCCCCCCCCCTTCTCAAACTGGAATTTCAGTTTCGCCACTGGTCGTACCCAATATGTATATTGCAAATTACAGCTGCTCCAACCCTCCTACAGAACTCCCTATTTACATTTTAGAGTCACTTCAACACGGTACAACGGCTACTCAGATAAGTACTGGTTTCAGCAAAAAAAAAAAAAAAAGCTGGATCCGCTTTTTAACGAATTTATCGCCGGACTCGTAGACCGGCTATTTCGTTCTTCTCTGCGAAAGGTTCTACCATAATTTTTGCCTTTTAATGACGGTAACTATTAATTAAAAAGACGGAGATAGAGAATATGAAAGCGGAAGCTGCTAAGTATTTGATTTCGTCTGTCGAAGAAGAAACAAAAAAACGGGCAGAATGAAGAGGGAGCTCAAAAATCAATGGAAGAAGTCGGGCGATATAAACTCGAAAGAAAAACTTTAAAAATTACGTTTTTAACGTCTAAAACGCTCAGTTATTATTTTTCTTTTTGCGAGAGGAAGAAATATTTTCTAATTTAAGCCGCGCCATTCATCAGATACTACTTCCGGCTTTCGTGTTAACACCAAATTAAAAACATTCTTTGCTTAGTTCGTGGTATGCCTCTTTGTTTTTTTGTTTTTTTAATCCCTTCATTGTACACGTTTACATTTTTGTGCATGAAATACGAAACGATATCATTATCAAAGACAGTTTATATTGTTATTAGTCGGCAGTTCTTCGGTCATAGAAAACCCGATTGATGAGAACCCGTCATAGCTGGGAAGACAGTCTGTTGTCTCCGCCTCCGTCGGGTGCAGAATTAATGGCCATATTTCGAAGCATAACTGGAATGCGAAATTCATAGCTAAAATTTGACGATCGATATTAATTAACAAATTCTACCGGCGAGTCCCCGGAGGGTTACAGAGGCTTCATTTTAAATTCTCTCCCCCTTTCGAGGGTACCGAGCTGAAGAGATACGAAACCCGATCCGTTTAACGCATAAGTTGTACGTGAATATCATTGTAAGTTAGTCACTGTGAGATGAATAAGGACGCTACCAAGAATAAAATATGAACGAGATGATATTTGGGAGTAGCTGAACAGATTCTCTCGAATAGCCGTCCGAGCGTTCAAGTTCGTATTAAATCCTCAGTCAGAGAGAAATACTTCTTGCTCCTTAGACGTATTTAAAATCGAAATACAGAGCTCTCTCCGTGTGCCCCGCAAAGCTTAGTTTATCCTCCATCCGTGGTCACTTGACCTTGTTGTTTTCCGGATCTTGTCTAGTCTTACTTTATCTAAGAATTCCGCTAAAGATGACAGCCGAAAGCGCTATGGACAACAGAAACAAAAAAGTGAATTGGCACCCCTAAAAACAGAGTAATACTTCGTATAGCATTCTGAAATGCGTTGTCCTCAGATTATCCCACTGCGACCTGGTTAGTGACCGATGTTGAACTCCGTAGGTCAGAGTGAGTATACACATCGGTCCAGAGTTTGTATTTGCTCTCTCATGGATAAGTTGCCTTTCAGTATTTCCTTATGTGTCTAGAAGCTTTTCCATGCCTTAGCAGTTCTTGCCCTCAACTCCCGTTTCCCTCTCTCTTCAAATCTAATACCCAGGTAACTGTATTCCCCAACCGTTTCTGTTTCTGACCCTTCTACCATAAATTTTTTGGTCTGGATGTTCGTCACTATCTTGGTCTTCGAAACATTCATTGTCGTTCGACCGTACCGCTTTTGCTATCAAGATCTTCAGCCATAGTCTGCAACTCCTTCAAGTTATTACTTTGCAATACAATGTCGTCTGCGAGTCGCAGGTTACCCAGCCATTGACCATTGTTCTTCACCGCTTTCCCCTCCCAATTTAGATTTCTAAAAAAATTTTCCAGAACCATATTGAACAGGTTCGGGGAGAGCGGATTCTCGTATCTTACCCCTTTTTGTATTTCAAATTCTTCCTCAGCTCTGTCCAGCCTGACGTACACATCCCCTTCTGCCCCTTGTTTAGCTAGTGCTTCCCATATCACCCAATGTTTGACCGAGTCAAATGCCGTGTTGAAATCTATGAGAGAAGATTGGTAAGAATAGGAGGTGTTGGAAGGAGACGATGGACGCCTATGCCGGCAAATGGAGACATTTGACGGCATGACGACCCCCACACGATCGGGGTCAACATGGCATGCGAATATAAGGCTGTAAATAAAAAACAAGTAACTTCGTTACTCGAAGAGGGTCGGCAACGGTAACACCTTCAAATTTCGAAGCTACAGACTGCAGTCACGCAGCTCTAGTCACTCTTATCAACAACAAGCAGGCACTCTGCAATCAGTTCCTGCCAGTTCAGGTGGCATATTTTAGGAAATTGTAATTCTTAATCGGTACGCTAAAGACAAAGAAGGAATTTAGTTTGATTCGTACAAAGTTTACAATTTGAATCGGCATAACCTTATCACCAATGCTATGAACACTTGGTAACTGGCATCCAGTTTTGAAAACATCCGAAGTACATTTTTGTTTGTCATAACTACATACCTCAGCATTGGCATAGAATAAGCAAAAAACAAAAAGCAATCTGTGGCAGCTTCTACGTACAATCACAACTAAGGTCCATTTTTAATATCCTCGCGATATGCAATAGCAGGCTCCGAAATTTGATATCAATTCGATTTTATATTCACGCTCTTGCTAGATAAATTTGGAGTCTCTGTTGTAGTATTTCTCCTTGGTGCTTCTTGTAATATATGTATACTTACAATTCTGCTTGTAGCGTTCTGATCCATGTTTACAAACTGTCTGTTCTCTGTACATTATGTAATAAGATGTAACGTTATTCGCACCGAAAAACGCACGAAAACAGGTAACAAGAACTTTTAATGTCACACTAATACAAACGCACGAAAACCGTAGCTAGATCACTTTGAAAGCGCACAGTTTATCGCACATAAAACTAGACTGTACGGCGACGGCCAGCGGTCTTTATATATCCTGGCGTTATCAGCAAAACTTCTTACCACTTTCGTTATCGAACTTCTATTCTGCTGCTTGAAACGTGTCGATCTTTTTTCGCGTATCTCAAATGTTCGGGATTATTCGCCCTTCCTCTTCTGGTGAAGACAACCAGAACACTGGAGCTTCACTGATCGAAACCTGACACAAAATACCAAAATTACTATTAATATCTTTATCTATCCCCATGAATAACTTGATTTTGATGGTTGTGATGTACTACACTCCTTTCTTTGGCAATCTTTCAATTCAATGGAATTAAATTTGGATTTCGGATCCCAAATCGAGATCTGATGGAATATCGATTTGGTTTTTGAAAACGATTCAGTTCATCTTGAATTGCTCGTCCCAGAAATACTTCCTAGCTCGCCGTTAGCTTGACTCTGGTTTTACCCTCCCTCCTCCCCTCCATCTCATCTCAAATGATAAACTCTCATGTGTTTGATGTGCCTGACGGTGTGACTCTGATCCCGAATTCAGTCCAAGTCATTTCCCGAATTTACATGCCGACTTTCATACCCAGTGATGACGTTCACAATTTTTTCATCGATCAGCTGTGCTCAGGTACGCGATCGCAAAAACATAAACGGCGCGAAAAATGAAAATTTATGCGGCGTATAAGCAACTGCTCTATTCGCGTTCATCGCTCGTCCCAGCCGGAGTGGAACGGCTTTCATTTTTCATTTTCCGTCTGTAAATGGTCATCAGCGAAACATTCAACTGTCGGGTTTTATTGCTGCCGTTAGAAATTCAGAGGCAATTTGGCTGAAAATTCGCCGCGCGCCCGCGGATAAACTTTTTAATCACCGGGAGGCGGTATGAAACGTCACGCTCTCGTGGTATACGAGATCGTTTTCTCGGCTGCTCTGTTGGTTCGAAAAAGTAATGAAGAAGGTCGAGCACAAAATATACGCAATCGGTCGAGCTGAGTCGAGTTCGCGAATTTAAAGAGCTTTTATTTTCGCCGCACGTTCGTCTGCCGAAGAAATGAAGAAATCAAACCGAGTTGCTGAGATATTCGATGGCCCTTGCGATAATGAAGAAAGTACGGCAGAAAATCTCTCCCCCCATGTGGGGACGAGTGGTAGAATTTTCCCGCGGTAACCTTGTTTGTTTTAGAGGCGATTAAAAGGGATCCTCAAGGGCTTGTAGCTTGCTAGTGCAAGTTTAACGCACCCGAGGACCTGATGCTAGTGACTGGTGTTCGATAAAATTAACACATTTTCGTTGGGTGTGCTTATTCCTTAACTTCTTATTCCTTATAATACTAATAATAATGAATCCTTTATTACGGTAAAGACAGATCTAAAATTTTGAATTTTCTTTGTCCATCTACTTACATTTAAAAGTTACAAAATGTATACCGTATATGTACTTGTATTATTAGCTGAGTTTTGTCCCATACCGAGCTTCCGTTTCGCGGGCATAGGCCTCCTCGATTTTCCTCACGTTTGTCGGTCTTGAACTACCCTGAATAAGACATCCCCACCCTGTCGGTGATCCCCTGCCAGCTTGTAGCTGGTCAGCCCCTCCTCCTTTTGTGATCGTAGGGGATCCAGAATGTGATCCTTCTACACCACCGCTCCTTGCCCATTCTGGCTAGGTGGCTCG
This sequence comes from Acanthococcus lagerstroemiae, assembly GCA_031841125.1. Classification (NCBI taxonomy): domain Eukaryota; kingdom Metazoa; phylum Arthropoda; class Insecta; order Hemiptera; family Eriococcidae; genus Acanthococcus; species Acanthococcus lagerstroemiae. The sequence goes on along the minus strand of CM063114.1, from coordinate 45,347,388 downwards.
CATATTTCATTTTCGACGTCCTAATGATGTTAGTTTCCATTCTGATCGACGTAGCTCTAATTTTGTCTTTTCTCTTCAAACTTAGAATGCTCCTCTCCATTCCTCTTTGCGTGGCCACCAGCCTCATGGTCTGAGCCTGTGCGATGGACCACGTCTAGGCCCTATACGTTAGTGTAGGCCGAACGCATGCTTCCAGCATTTTTATCTTCGACGAGGTTTTCAGATTGCCCTTAAAAATCGACTTCGAGGCCCATGCCTTTCCATGCCTGGCTAATTCTCTTTTCTATCTCATCCAGTGTTATTAGACATAACAAAACAAAATGACGAAATGACAATTGAATTTTAGAAATTTTGTCATAATGACAAAACTATTTATCAGTTTTGTCATACGACAACATTGAAACGACATAACAAAAAATGAATCAAATGACAAAACAAAATAACAAAAAAATTATGTTATGACATTTTGTTTACCATCAAATGATGAATAATGCTGAACGACGTAATAATTGAGAACAGATTATGCTAAGCGACATTGCTATCGACAGTATATTATGCTAAGCGACATGACAAAAAGGCAGACAAAATGACAAAATAATTTTGTCAGGAAATAACAAAACTTTGGAAAAACAAAATGACAAAACTCGGAAGATGACAAAACTTATGACATAACGAAAAAAGATAGAATGCTCCCCTGACAAAATGACAGAATGACAAAAAATTGTTTTATCTAACAAAACTGAGTCCTCATCACTCATTTTGACCCAGATACGTGAATTCATCAACTGTTTCCAGGACTTTATTTCTCACCCTGATTTACCCTGCGGTAGAGTTGCTCACTAGAGCTCGGATTTTTATGCGCATAAAACTTGCATTTATTTTCGTCAAAATATCACAAAATATGCACTTATCTAGCAAAAATGCACTTTTATGCAACATCGATATGGGTATCTTTCGAAATAATTTTTTAATTTGAAGGTCATTTTTTAAAACAGAAGGCGTTCTGGAATCAGTCACTTTCGTATTGATTTTCAGATTTAAATTGTAGTACTTTCGATGTATCAGTACAAAATTTTTTTTTCAGAATTTCTTAGTTTTTGCAGGTTTGCCATTTTCAGTAAAAAAACAATGGTTCAAAAAAATGTTGGCTAAAATTTTCAAAATATGACTGAAAAATGAAAAAAAAAAAAGGTCAAAATATGACGAATATGCGCTGAAAACGTCTAAAATATGCAAAAACATGCATTTATACCCAAAATATACAAAATATGCACCATCAAATTGGGCTCATTTTATTCAGAATGTTATGATTTTCAAAGATCTACACGATGTGCGCGATCTTCTCCAACGCAGGAAAACATGACCAATCATAAAAATCCGAGCTCTACTCATTACTTCAGTTTTAGATCTATTTATTTCGAATTCTACTCTCCTGCTGTCTTCCACCAGGTTATCGAGCATATCTCTTGTGCTTCCACCCTGTCCCCACTTACTAAAACGATATCATCTGCAAAACTCAAATGATTAAGATTTTGCCCTTCATTCTTATTCCTTACCCTTGTTTTATTTATTATTATTATGTTTTAATCTGTGAATTGTATTTCAGCATCTTCATCGCCGCCGACGGATCTGAAGATTGTTGGTTTTAACAGAAGAGCGCCACTTTGCAATTGTCTCCTCCCGCGTCGTATGGTGGATTAGAGATCACAGGTCAGTAATTTCGAATACTTCTGTAACAAATATGGTATTGTGGAAAGAAGATTAAAGTTTGAAAATCATCGACATTTTCTCTCGATATTCGGTTCGAAGTTGTATCAGTTTTTCCCGTTTCAGGTCCAGTTATGGTAACGCAATAATGAGCCCCCCATAGTCTTTTTTTCGATTTTTTATTGTGAAAATCCGTTAAATTCTTTGTTCTCTTCTTACTCAAAAATATCATTTTATTTTATTGTACTCGTATGCCTGATCGAGTTTTCCTGCCTTCTTTTGCTCCTCAATTTCCTCAGAATTCTGATTAATACATTTTTCTTTGGCCTTCTTATAGCCTTCCTTTATTTGATTTCTTAAAGGGTACCATTTAATCGCCCATCAGGAAAATGACTTATTTCACAGCAAAAAAAAAATTCACCACGCATGATGAATATAGGGCTTTTCATCGGCGAGTTTGTTTACATGATTTCTTATCTCGATGTAGAATTATCAATTTCTCATCAATGAGGTATGTGCCTTGACCCAAGAAAAGGGCCTCAATGGTAATAAGACACTGAGGCTCTTTTCTGTGTCACATTGTATTATGATTCTTTTGACACATTTTATTACGAATTTCAGATTTTTTAAGGAGAGCACTGAAAGAAAAAGGGACCCATTTATCGGCCCACAATGGTAATGTTGAATTCACGAAAGAAATATGCTGTTTGCACGAAATATATAAATGACAAGCGCAGTAACAAGTACGAAACAGAAAAAGAAAGAGTTTGAAGAAAAAATTAAACTTCAGAACGCAATTCGGACTTCCCAAGATTCAACAGAACCTTATCAATGTTAGGATTACATGAGATGCTAGGCATTGTTTACGTACAGTGTATCCTAACGTTGATAAGAATTCTATGGCACTATTTCCTGAAGTGCGGAAAGGGAGGAAGGCCCGATGCTAGCGCGCCATCGGTCCGGGAAGTCCGAATATAATTCACTTACACGATAAAATAATATGCGCCGGAATTTTAATTCCTTCTACACACAATGAAAAAAAGAGACACAATATTACTGCGCCCGAAATAAAAAGTTTAAATTCTCGGTCTCTATCATACTTGCCACAAATTTACAATTGCGCACAAATTAATGTCAAAATCAAATTTTGGAGCAATAAAAATCTATGAATCGAGTCTCCCCCTCCTCAGGAGCCACAAATTTAGATTAAGAGCCAAACCGATATCAAAAACGAATTCGTTGAGTTCGAAACCCCTCGATGATCTCGATGAGGTCATTCGCATAAATAATTGGTCTAAAAATTCCTAATGTACTGTAATAAAGGGTAATTTTTACATGCCCACTCTTTTTTTGTTCTCTCAACCCGAGCCCTGAAATTTGCCCTTTCGAGCATTACCTCAGAGCTCCCCTCTATGGTGTTTCTAGAGTACTTAAGAAAAAATTCTTAATGACCGTTTTTATAGAAAATTGGATCCCTCTTAAACTCATGGATCTCCTATCTCCACGAGTATGTACATTATCCGCGATGACGTATAATTTTTGTGTTTAAACAACATAATATACCGTATGCAAGTCATTTCGTGATATCGATTTTAAAACTCGTCATTCAAACTTTTTTTTTCGTGGCTTTACATTTCGTTCAATCACACTTTTTATTTCGTGCTATTTAATACTTCCCAAAGAAAAATATGAAAATTTGTAATAAATTGTGCCAAAAGAACCACAATGTGATGTGACACAGAAAAGGGCCCTAATGTTCCCTTACCATTGAGGCCATTTTATGTGCCAGATTACATCATGATTCCTTTTGACATTCTATTATGGGGTTTTTTTTTCTTCTTCTTCTTCTTTTTTCTATATTGAGTACCTACTAAAAGAAAATAACAAAATTCGTAACAGAATGTGCCAAGGAACCATAATGTGATATGGCACAGAAAATGGCCTCAGTGTCTGATTACCATTGAGGCCCTTTTCTTGTAACACCTCACACAGCTCCTTGGTGATAACACTACTGAACAAAATGAAATTTTTTGTTTGCACAACGCATTTAAGGAGGTGATTCCAGAGTACTTTTCAACGCTGAATACAGTGCCGTCGGCCGTTTTTCTCTATCACGTCTAGTTTTTCTGATCAAAAACTATAAAAAATTCAACTAAATGTGTTCAAAAAGAGGTTTAGGAACTGAATGTGGTCATACTGATTCGTGTTGTTGTGTGTTGCGGTCGTGTGTAGTGGTGTGTATTCCGTCTGTTTGTTTTCTGTTATTGTGGTCTGATAACACTGATAATATCAGTCAGTGGTACCGCTTATTCCAATGCAAAAACAAACTGGAAACGAATTTCAGTCGTTCAGAACTCCGAATTGTGACGTGATAGAGAAAAATGGGTCGCAGTATCGTGTTCAGCGTTAAAAAGTACCTCAGAATCACCTGTCGAAATGCATTGTGCAAAATAGTTGTTCAGTAGTGTAATTATAAGAAATCATGTAAGCAAACCCGATGATGAAAAGCGATATTTTGCCCACAAATGTCATTGTCAGAAAATCACATGCATCACATTAAGAAAGTGGCACGGCTGAAATGATAAAGTCACGGCTTGATTAAACTAATTTGTTGCACATATGATACTGCTGATTGACTTTCAATAAGCTTTTCATTCGATCTCGCGCCTAGCACGAATGTCACGCGGAGAGCCGATGGAGATGAAAGAACGAGGATTATATCGCGACTTCGACTTCCTGAAAGGCGGTTTCGAAAAACACATCCCGTTTTCCGAGGCAGCATGAGAGAACCCACCGAGAAGGGAGCGGTAAAATTGCGTCAAACACGCTGATAAATGGCTTTTAGCATATTTCATTAAGAAAAATCGCGGCCCACGTTTTTGCCACGTGTAACACGCGTGAAAAAATTAGCCGCACGAGCTGGGCTTTCCACTCGAGAGCGTAAACGGTGAATTACGCCGGCAGTTTAATGGAATTAACTGCTGGAAGGGAAGGCGAAGCTGCAGCGGCTTCATGGCTGCAGAGACTGTATTACGTCGCACAGTGGAACTGAATGAGAATCTTGGTGAACCAAATTACTTTTTGAGCTACATCTGTTCAACATAAGGTTCCAACTCTGAGAAACAAAAGAAAAAAATGTTTCCTCCACTGAGTCCACTATTTGAGGGTAGCCCGAAACTAACAAACTAAATTGACCATAAATTGATTCATACGTAATTTCTATTGCTCATTTTTGGATTACGTCACTTTGAAGCCCCCTGGAGTTACAGTTAAGGGATTGCCATGAATTATACATGTTATACTGACTGTGAATGATACTCGTACATTGATCGATTCATGAGTATTTCGTGTTACTGAGTCCGAATTTTTCAATAGGTTTTATGCGACACTTCCTTTTAAGCCCCTGGAACTGTATTTTAGGGGTTGAATTAGACCGTAGTATAAATAGGAAATTCTTCGGGGGATTGAAAGTTCTTCTTGGGAAGAAGATCAGCTATATGTGTATATATATTTTTTTGTATTTCCACTGGGAATTCTTTTTATTTTTCCCTCCTCCCTCCTTTTCTCTCATCCTGCTATTTAGGCCACTGATGCTATATTGAATGCATGCGATCAAATATGATACTGAATCTATGCCACGGCGGCGATCCTCCCCACTCGAACGTACATTTTTGCATAAATTGTCTAATCATCCTACCTGCGGCTACTTTCTGCATAGCACGATGTGTATGTTAAACAAACGTCTTTTGCCTCCTGCATTCCTACCAGTGCAATCTTTTCAAAACCACGCGTGCCACACCCTGCGATGTTTGGAATAAAAAACAACTGTTTCAACATCAGATCAGGAAAGTTATTTTTAAAATTGTAAAAATCAATCTTAAAATTGGAAGAAGAAAAAAGTGAAACATTGATAGTGCAACTTATTGGTTTCAAAGCGCAAATGTTGAGAGATTGTAATGCATTTAAGCACGATTTTAGAAATCCTGTTTGATTTTCATGATTTTTGATTTTGTCCACCTGTGATCTAACCCTGTCCGCAATGATGTTCCTTTTCAATTCACTTATTGTTTGTGTTTTCAGGTCAGTAACACAGCAGTCATTTTCTTCAAAATTGGTACTACATTGGCACTACAACATCTATCAAGATTGGTAAGCAATGTCTCATACTCTGAATACACATCATCAGTTGAATGGACCAAAACCCGCTAGCCAGACTGGAAGAAGCTCAAACGAAAATAGGAATAATGAGCAGCTCTTGTTCTGTTCCTTCTGTAATCGTCAATTTGATAACAAAACTAGCCTAACCAATCATATTGCTAATCATGTTAGACTTCACAAAAGGTATTTTTCGGGCTCCCGTTTCTCACCACGATTCTGCAAAGGTGGTTCACACATGGCTGAAGTGAAGTCAACTGGTAATGATGAAAAATACAATTTTCAAATTCGCCACAACCAACATACTGCAGTGAGCCAGGAAGCGAGGAGCAAAAAATCTTTTACATGCGCTCACTGTGGCCAGTATTTTACCAGAAAAATTAACCTGATTAGGCATATTAAAATTCATATTGAAAAGAATCTGACCTTGTTTCCTTCCAGCATTCAATCTCTCAGGCAAGGTGCTAGTAGACAAGTTATCAGCAACAAGGGTTTCACATGTCCCAACTGTGGTGGTTCATTTACTAGGAAAGATAACTTGGAAAGACACATTAAATCTTATACAAATAGAAAATCATTCCCATGTTGTGCCTGTACTAGTTCATTTTCAAGAAACTGTAGTTTGAAAAGACACATGATGATTCATGCCAATGAAAAACCCTTCTCATGTCCTACCTGTGGTCGTCCATTTAATGATGAATCCAACTTGAGAAATCATATTACAACGCATACCAACGAGAAACCCTTCTCATGTCCTACCTGTAGACGTTCATTTACATGTATATCCTACTTGAAATCTCATATTAGAACCCATACAAATGTAAAACCCCTTGCATATCCTTCATCTAATCATGAATCCAGCTTGGATACTCATATTGGAACCCATGTAAATGAGAAATCCTTTGTATGTTCTACCTGTAATTGTTCATATAGCAGTAGTGTAACCTTGAAAAACCATATAAAGACCCATACTAATGAAAGACTTTTCACATGTTCTACCTGTAGTCGTTCATTTAGTAGAAGTGCACACTTGAAAAGACATGTTAAGATTCATACTAACGAAAGACCTTTCACATGTTCTGTCTGTAGTCATTCATTTATTGAGAAGCAGGACTTAAAAAATCATATTAGAACCCACACACTTGAACGTCCCTTTTCATGTCCTTTGTGTAATTGTTCGTTTAGTCGGAAGGCTAACTTAATCAGGCATATGAAAGTTCTTCCTAAAGAAGTACCCGAATCATACCCTCTCTATGAACACTTAAACGGGAGCCAACGTCGCTTGGATAACCTTATTGAACAGCATTCAGAAATAAAGGATTTGTCATGTCATTCCTGTAAGAGGTCATTTCAAGTAAAAAATAACTTGAGATTTCATGTACAGACTCACATGGAAATGGAATCTTCAAATCAAAACGATAACTTGAGAACCACAAATCAAGTTTAGACCTAAAAAATATTGTTCCTATGTCCTTCTTGCAATAGCTCATTCAGTCAAGAAAAGCAATTAAATGTGTATACATAACCACTCATACTACAACTCTGAATGTAATTGATGAGCTATCCTCTAACCAGGAAGAAATGTGTAACATGCAGTCTGTATCCAGTCTTGAACAATCTGCTTTCACTCTTGCTACTGATAGTTCACTATTGAAGCAGAAAAGAGAAAACTCATTTGATGAGTATAAAACACTTTTTTCATGTGCCAGTTGTGGTCAATATTTTGCAAGAAAGATTAGTTTGGAAAAACATATTCTTGATGAAAATGATCAGGCTCACACATGTTGTGTTAATCCATGGCAAACAAAACCTCTCACATTCCAACTCCAACTAATGAAGACTTTATTTCTTCTTCATTCAGCGGATCTACATCTGACTGATAAATCTTTACGTATATGAAAGATCCAAACAATCACCATCATGTGAATACAGCACCGTATAGGAAGTGAAACTGAGTTAATGGAAGTTCATATTCTAACTTTGACTAATGCAGATCTTCATCCAGTGGATCTGTAGGAACACCTCCTGCTGAACACAGTGCTAAGGGAAATGGGACCAAGGTCAAGAAACTTCATATTCTAACTTTGATTAATGCAGACTGCAGTGCACCTTCATCCAGTACATCAATAGAGAGCTCTCTGCGCAAAGCCAAAGAAGAAAAACTTCATGTTTTCTCACTCCAACTGACAACTGCCTTATTGTATCCTCATCCAGTGCATCTACAGAAAACTCTCCAAGCAAAGCTGAAGTTGAAGAACTTCACATTCCCACTGTAGCTAATAAAGACCCATTGCATCTTCATCCAGTGCATTTACTGAAACCTCTCCAAGCAAAGCCAAAGTAAAGGAACATCACATTTTCACTCCAGCCAATGCAGACCCCATTGCATCTTCATTCAATAGATCAACAGAAATAAACAATGGAATTCAATCCAGCTCCTGCCCTTTGCTGTGGTAAATTGTTCCACGTTTGTGTCTATTTTCTAAAGCAAATTGATGTCCAGGGAAAAGGCAATCATTTGCTGTGCTTGTTCTGCCATAAAGAATATACCTCAGTTGGCATCATCTGCAAAACTATCTCAAGAAAGACCACAGATCATTTCTGTGTTCTTTATCTGCAGTTTTGCTTTCAGAGATCTGGTTCTGTTAAATAAACATGTTTTTGATTTTCCTGACCAGAAGAATATGTTACTTGTTGTACTTACTGCACAAATCAGGTATGTTTTTCTGCTAACATACCAGCTGTCCAGTCTCAATGAGTGTCTGTTGTAAGTACTTACATAAAAAGTGATTTTTCATTTAGTTGATGTCATTTATTGTTTGATTATTTTTAGAATAAAATTCGTTTTCTGTTGTAAGAACATAAAAAGTGATTTTTCATTTAGTTGATGTCATTTTCATTGTTTGATTATTTTTAGAATATTTGTTTTCTGTTGTAAGTACTTAAAAAGTGATATTTCATTTAGGTAATACCTAGTTGAGAACATTTTATGTTTCATTATTTTTAGAATAATATTGGAATTGTGTCTATCAAAGTTTGATACGACTGTTTGTTTGATAATCTTGTTGGTATTATTATTTCTATAATAGGTATTTCTATTATTATACAAATATTAATTTTTAAAAAATTTCTTCGAATGTACCTACTGTTTTTGCATTCATGATTCCCAATTGTATTAGATACAATAGATTGCCAATGGTACTACATTAATCTGACAACACATTCAAAAAGAAAGTGCTGGCTGACCAGATGTAATCTTTTTAAGCATAATTATTTACTTTCTTTTTTCATGAAGAAATAGAGAGAACTATCTCTTTTTCTTAAAATTGTCAATAAATTGTCAATTTATACTCTTTTTCCCTTTTTTTTTCTGCTTGTTAGATACTATTTTACTAAGGAAAAATGTTAGAAAATGAAGTTTGTCCACTGTTTTTACAAAAGATTTTACCTATGTACTTTTTTAATCCTGAAAACATCTGGTCAGTCTGGAAGTAGGGAAAATTTTTGAATTACATCTGTGGATCCAGAATGGTGTATAAAGACAACACCCATATCTTATTGTTTTAATTTAAAGTCTGATGAATACGAGACAGACAAAATGATCTTCAAATAACACAGCCCAGTTTATTTTTCAGTGGAAACAGTTTTCTCACAAAAAATAAGGTCAAGAATGTATCTAACAATTTTCAAGTTTCAAGTGAATTATATCAAGCTTGGGGTCACTGATGTTGAAAATGTTGAGAGTTTCAATCCGGCCCTGATCTAAGCCTCAAAGTCTAAATTTCATTCTTATATAATAGGAAAAAACATTTACCTACTTGACCTTGAAAGAATCTAATGTAGCATTGAAATTTGAAAAAGTTTTCTTGGCCTTTAATTGCAAATATTTCAACAGTTTCTTGATCCAGTTCTGATGTTGGTTCCCGACTCCAAATTTTAAATAGGCAAAAGTTACTTCATTGGAAAGTATCAAATCAAGGTTTCTTGGGTCGCCAATTTCAAATATTACATTTGATTTCAGGTTCCACCCAATCCCATCAAAATCTAAACTATGCAACCGAAGAAAGGCAAAGTGAACATAAAAGGTTTATGGCTGTTAATTTCAAATTATTCATTTAGATTTTGAGAATATATGACCCTGTTTGCATTTAAACCTTCATATAGAAGCGCTAGTGTAGGATTACAAATTGAGAATTATGATACTGATAATACTTACGATAGTGACAATGCTAGATATTTTGCCCTATGGAAAAACACAAGTGTTCAGTAGTGGTACAGTTTCCACATTTGGCCACTCACAGCATACCAACTGAGTTTACATAGGAATCAAAAGCCCCTAATATATATCCAAATGCAAAATTTCATGATGAACTAGTAGAGTTACCAGGAAAACTTCTCAGAAATGATAGTAGTATATGGTTTTGAAATGTAAAAAACAAACATCTATTTAGAAGTAGGTGTAATATTGTGTGAAGAAACATAAACAAACAAAAAATGCATACTTACTTGATAAGATTAAATGAATAATAATTAAAAAACAAAAGGTACACAAAGATGATGGAAGAAAACTGTTTAATACTGAAAATATTTAGCTATGCATGAGTATCAATTGATCTTGAATAGAAACTTTCAATTTTGAGTTTCTCTTTTTTTCCCTCAATTGACATTGTATTATTTTGGCTGGAAAATGGAACCAAACTCTCCAACAGACTAACAAAGGTACCTAGTTGTATTGTACCTTGAAGCTGTAGAACATTATGATAGATTATAGGAAGTTATGTCCTGTGATAAAGTCTTCAACTTTTAAGTCAATTTATATCAATTATGATATCAGATTTTGATCCCTTACCTCAGAGTATAGGGAAAGGATTCCACTTCTAACATGACATAGGTTTGAAGCAGGGTTGGGGAAAAACGTTTTAAAAAAACACAAGTGTTTTTAGTTTTATAACATGTTATTAATGTTTTTTGGGTTTTTTGTTGTTTTAAAACGTTGAAAATACATTTTAAAATGTTTTTTTTGTTTTTTCCCTTATTTCCAACCTTTTGTCTCACCTTTTTGTGTGTTATTCGACCTTTAACTCTGACATCACACAGTGAGTTACTATTAACAAGAATACCCATCATTGGGCCAACAAATGTATTGATAATTGGACGCTGTTCAGCAAAAGGGAACCAACTAACTAAATCCGCTTTTTGAGAACACACGATTCAAAGTTCAAGAACCATGTAGAAACTATATGGCATTGCGTTTACTGATAAGTGTTTTTACATGTGAGTACACATTTTTGAAACAGGGGTCTAATTTTGAAAAATTTTTGGTTTTACTCTCTTTCCAAGGATACTAATAACTCATTTTGTTTACAAATGATAGTTGGTTCCCTTTTATTGAACAGTGTCCATATATCAAATTATCACTGATATCAAATCATTCTGTAAATTTTTGCGTAAAATTCTGAAATTTATCTGTACTTGATAAATTTGTTTGGTCTCTGTAAGTTCTGGGTGAGAAAATCTCAAAGAAAATGAAAGAAAAACAAAACAAAAAAAAACATGGTTAAAACATTTTTTAAACAAAAAAGTTTTAAAACACATTTGTTTTAAAACAATGATTGTTTTTTCCATTGTTTGAAACACGCCTAAAACAATTTGAGGATTTATCAGTCAAAAGGGCGTCCATTAAATGTATTTCTTACGGAACAGACACCCTTTTGACAGAATTGATAACTCCTCATTTGTTTAAAAATATGCCAAGTGGTCCCAACATTCCAAGATGATAGGGACGCTGTTCAACAAAAGGGAACCAACTAACATTTGTAAACAAATTGAGTTAATAGTATTGTTGGAAAGAGTGTAAAACGTAGAATTTTTCAAAATTGTGCCCAATTCAAAAATGTGCACTGACATTGGAAAAAGCTTATCAGTAAACGCAATGCCATATAGTTTCTACATAGCTCTTGAACTTGGAATCACATATGTTCTCAGACCAGACTTCAGTTGGTTCCCTTTTGCTGAACAGTGTCCAATTGGGATATAAATTAGAGTTGCAAATGTTGGCACAATTGCGTCTTATCAGTAGTCTGAATGGGTGATCATGGAGATTTTTCTATTCAAAAGTACACATGATCACCCATTCATTTCCTCCAGGTAACACACACCCGCACAGATGATTTTGCAGCGCACTCTAGTGCAGGTTTATACTTTATATGCCACTACTGCAAACTGCAATACAGGAGCAGTATTCTTGAAAAGTTGTTACGGTAACCACTCATAACACCTAGTCCCAAGGTGGTGTTATGAGTGGTTATGAGATGTTATCCAACACTGCGGTAAATGGGTAACAACCGGTAACAACTCATAACAACTTTTTTATAACAACGGTTGTTATCATAACATCGCATAACAACTTTTCGAGAATAGTGGTCCAGACTTTTTCTCGGCCGCTAGATGTCGTTTTAGCGTGAAACTTGGATAGATTATGTTTGGCAACGTTGTAATCTGCTGCTACAAGAGCTGCGCTGCAGTAAGCTGTTATCACCACTATGAAAAACTAAAAACTGTTTTCGAACATCGGGAGAAAATTGATCCCAGAAAATTTATTGTGACGAGTCATTCTGTTCAGAAAAGTAAGTGATTTTTATGTACTGGTATTTGTCATTGCGATCTGTGTGAAATGATGTAGCTACTTCTTTTGATGAATACTTCATTTATTCGACTGCAGAGGAGCCCATTTTAATTTATGTGGTAGGGTTGTAAGATGACATACAGCCCTAATGCGTAAGTATTACAAATATAATTTTGCAGAAATAAGTCGCTGTTATCATTGCAAATCTGATAAGGATGATAGTTGGATGTGTGAATTTTGTTGTTGAAAAAGGGTACTCCAACTATCAGTAAGCTGCATGCCTGACCCGGTAAGACTTCTGCAGCTGACAACAAGCTCTGTCATTTGACTTCGATGTATAACATTAAAATGTAACATTATTCTTTGACAAAAATAAAATTCACATTTCATTTCGTTATGTATCATCTTGGACTTAGTGGTTGTCTCATCTTATGAACCTCTGGTTCCAAGATTTCTCACATGCAAGTGTTATACTTTGTGCGTGGAGTCCAGTATTTTACCAACATTTTTTCAAGTTGCATATCATTTTGAAGTTGAAGTAGTTACCTTCCAAACGGTTCAAGTTTGGAAACGATTGAGTGTTTTGGTGACGAGTTGTAAGTCAAAGAAAAAACCGTGTGTCATCTTGAAACCCTTTCCCGATGCTCTACTGTAGAAACTACCAGTAGCTCTTTCAATTGCTACGATTGTGTTTGATAACTCGTCCTTCGCGATTTCATAAAGTTTCTCGGAATATACCCAGAAAGTTACATCTATGTAAGCAGTACAATCCACAAGTGTAAGAATGAACACTGATTTCACTTCTGTTTTTAAAATTCGTTCTGTACAATTAAGATGAGTTACTGGGCGATCATAGTTACCTCTACAGGTCGACTCTACTATTTGATATCCGAAACGGAGGTATAAGGAGGCCGCGCGATTTTAATTCTTCAATAGTGTGGTTACCGCTTATTACCTTTTCTGTGGATACTTTTCAAAGTCCGGTACATATTCGTTTCTTTTTAATGCAACATATTTTGTTATTATTTCTTCAACTCTGCATTATCTCCAGGTTTATTATGATTGCATCGAATGAACGCTTTATGCCCTCCTGTCCAAGAAAATATACTTACTTATTTGTAGAAATTTGGACGATGATCCGGAAGTTGATATTAAGCTACCTACTCGATGATATGTGTTCCCTGATATTTTAAATATTGGCGTGAAATTCTCATATATTTTATGACACGCAATTGAAGTCATTGCCATTGCATTATTGAATGCCCTAATCTTACCAAAAAAGTGATGACTGATGCAACAAATTATTCATCGGCTGAAGTGGGTCTGGTGAAGATTGTACAAGTACTTTTCGATTTGAGCTTCAAGGTTTGTCATGCCAGGTCATTGTAAAACAATGTACGTTTTTACTGGGTATCCCAGCGCACGCCGCGCTTATAGTCCTCATTGGAATTGTACAAAAATCCTATTGGAATAGGTGATACTTGTGTCGCATTGCGTTCCTTCCGTTTTCTTTTGTGGACTTCTAATTCTCATTTGCTTAGCATAACAATAAATTACAGAAAGTACAAAAAAAAAAATTGACAGAAAGGAATTACTGAAGATGATTAACACACTCGTTCTCCTCATCAATATATAGTCAATTCCAGCAAACAGATGAGCAGAAACCAGATGAAAAACTGTTTTCAGTGACGGGGAAAAATCAAGCTGTTAGCAGAATCAAAATGAAGACTTTTTTGCGTTTGATTTTGTCATCAATAATAAAGATCACTATGCGAAGTTAATTTGTTTGGTTGAGGATTCGAAACCTGATACAACTCGAACGTCTGAAATACTGACTAGATGGTCAAATTTGCTGATAAAGTCTTACTCTGGTGATTCGTTGAGGGGTTACCGTCTCCCTTCACTACGCCACTGGTTTATTAATCATTAGTTGTAACTGTTATACTTATTATTCCCCGGTGTAAATAAAACTGTTTGTAGTTAATACTTTTTCTAATGTTTATTTTCTGTTTTTGTTTACAGGTAAGTCTGCAAAACTGTGCCGACAAGTTGTTCAATAATGGTGGTGTTTTAACCTCGCGTATCCGAATTTGAGTGCAAAACTGGGAATCAATTTCACTTTGCTGGTGAGTTATTAAATAAAAGTAAAAGAGTCGAATCGCTGCATGGAAGGACATTGTTACATGGATATGTCGTCCAGGTGACCGCTTTGACATGTATACCCACATTCCAGTGCCTTCTCTAGTCCTCCATTCTCGGCCTGGCTCAACATTCTTTGTGTTTGTCGAAATGTGGAACGAATGACCGCATAAAGAAAAACACATAACTACAACACAATGATAACGTTTTTCTGTGGAACGTTTATTGCAGAGCTTTTTTTTTTTTTTTAAGGAACATTTTCTGCGGAATTTTTTTCTTGTGCTGAGACATATCCATGTCAAAACCAGCAGAAAATAAATTAAGCTGATGACGATGAGAAAGAAACAGATCCCTAAATTGTGAATAAGAATAAGGGGAAATGACTAGTTGATAGCATATGCTGGTTCCTTCTATCAAGATATGTTATTCAATTGCAGCCACGCAGCAAAAGTAATTAACTTACAGTAAGCAATTTGTTGGTCGTTACGTCGCTCGAGGAGTGTGTCTTAGTTTGCAATCAATTCATATCTACATGTTGGCAACATTTACAGTGCATGTTATTGTCACAATGGCAACACTGTTGGCGTTTTAATACACGGAACGTAGCACCCACACATAAACACACTTGCAACGCACCTTAAAAACTTTTATTACAACTTTTGAAATGCCAAAAATTACGGGTTTTGGCATAATTATTGAGCGTTGCCGACGAAGTTGCGAGTAGTTTAGCTAGTTAGTAAATAGAGTAAAAAGTGTTCTAGTAAAACAATTGATTTTTTTCTTGCAGTTGTCAGAATAGTCACTTTTTTGTTGCAGTTATTTTTTTATAATTTGTATGTGCCATCGTCTTTGAATTTCTACAAATAGATACCTACGAATAAAATAGTAGTTTTAGTTCATCATTTCTTTTGTGATGGTGTGGTATGTATAGTTCCTTCTGCGTTGTTTTTGTAGTTGTTGTTCGTCAGTATTGTTGCTAGTTATTGTTATCATATGTTCCCTCACCTGTTTGTTTCGTCCAATGATACTCGTTTGTCGTTGTTGTTTACTATTATTTTACCAAATTTGTTTTATAGGTGTATTGTTATTTGAATGCTGTGATCTGTTCTGAAATTGTAGTGTTCTTTCATGAATTGTTTTTGCTAGTCTGTAGTTTGGTGATTGTATGCTGTTGATTAGTGGTCTTATTGGTCTGTCTTGTTTTTGTGGAGTTTTATGAGTCCTTTTAATTGTGGTGTCCTGGGGTTCATTTCTCCCAGTTTCTTATTGTTTATGTTGTTGTTTTGACATTTTTATGTCTTTACTGTGGCACACAAACTAAAAAAACGTTACTTTCACGCGGGACGTTTCACGGGCCACGGTAATAATAATACAGTAGACTCCGAATTATCCGACCTAATCGGGGCTGAAGGTGGGTCGGATACCGAAAGAGGTCGGATAATCCTAAATGAATATTTTCCACGTAGAAATAACGTGCACAAAATTGAAAAAAAAAATTATTTACTTAAAAAATTGAACTTTGGTGTGGATAAGAAATGTATCTACATATATTCCGAAATCAAAAATTAGGTCTCTGATGTACAGGGTGATAAAGTCAGGGAATGTGAGCACACCTGGAGAAGTCGGGGAAAAGTCAGGGCATTCTGAAAGGAAATCGAAAAAGGTCAGGGAATTTTGAAAGAAATTTTATGATGTGAAAGTATTGTACAATTTTCTCTGTCAGATTCAATTAATTTTTATTTTATTTTAAATAATTAGTTTTTTTAATGAAAAATTTGGAAAATGGACTGGAAAAATCTGAAAAAGTCAAGGAGTTTCTGGGGGGGGGGGGCATCCTGAATGTAGAAATTCGGATTAACCAAACTTGGTTGGTCGGATAAATTTGAGTCGTTTAACCCGAAAGTGTAGACAGGACTGACTGATTGGACTGTTTCCTTTATTTCTTATCAGCAATATATAGACAAGTTTTATGTTTGTCTTTACGTCTTATCAGTAGGAAATGAGACTGCTGTAATATCAGTGGGGAAGGAGAAGGTAATCGTCAGATTTATTTTGGGTGGACTTTTCATGGCTATTGTATATCTCTCTCTGTCATTATGTCTCTTATCAGCCATAGACTGACAGTCTCATGTTTGTCTTCAGGTCTTATCTCAGAAATGAAGTAGAAGGTGACTGATCTGTCCCTGCAATTCCTTGGAACTTTTCTTTATGTCTTATTGACGAGTCTCGTATCTGTCATTATGTCTTATCAGTAATGAAGGAGATGGTAGCTTGTTAATTTTTTGAATTTTTCCTTTGTCTTATCAAAAATATATAGACAAGTCTCATGTCTTTTTTTATGTCTAGGAAAGGAGATTGCCTTAATACCTTGTCAGTAGGGAATGAGAAGGTGATATTTACCTATCTTATATCTTTCACTATGTCGTTATGTCTTATCAGCCATAGACTGACAGTGTTATATCTGGCTTTAGATCTTATCAGTAATGAAGGAGAAGGTAACTGATCTTTCTCTGTAATTTTTTAGTTTTTTGACATTTTTATGTTTTTACTTAGGCACACGATGAAGAAAAAAGCGTCACTTTAAGAAAATAGCGTTACGAAAATCGCACTGGCTAGACTGGCTGACTGGATAGGCTGGCTGGCAAAGGAAAAAAGCGTGACGAAAAGAGCGTTATACGGGTTGGCTACAGGCTGACGGGCTGGGTAAGCTGTGTGGCTGGCTAGCTGGCTGGCAACGGAAAAAAGCGTTACTCTTGAGCGTGACAAAAAAAGCGTTATGGGCTGACTAGGTTGGCTGACTGACTGACTAGCTGACTGACTCACTGACTGACTCACTGACCGTCTGGCTGACTAGCTGACTGACTCACTGACTGACTCACTGACCGTCTGGCTGACTGTCTCACTGACTGAGTGAAATGTGAATCGTATAAATTGAGGCTCAGGCGCGAGGCGCTTGCGACTCGCAACGCTCCTTTTATCAGCCTGAGAGCACAACGTGCCTTGTATTAGCCTTCGAGTACTATGCTCCGCTAGTGCATCAGTTTGCAGACGCGTCTGCAAACTGTTTGTCTTGGGTCTCTGCTTTTTTTCATTGAGGTCTTTAGTTTAGCTTAATATTTGTTGGTCGGGTCCGAGTTAATGATTTGTAATTATTGGTTCTTGTGTGAGCCTCAACTTCCTTTATGTATTCGTCTTTGTATTTAGTACTACTGTGGTGTTGCCTTCGTCTGCTTTGGTGAGTATCTGGTCGTTTTCTTTTTTTCTTTTCTTGTTTGAATTGAAGGGTTGTCTTTTGTACGTTTTTCTTATGCTTTTTTCCTTGTTTTTTTCCTTTATGTTCAGCAGTATGTTTCCTATTTGTGTTTTTGCTTCGTTTCTAAGGTCTGGTTCTATGGTCTGGATGATCTATTCACAGTTACTGGTAATTCTTCTAGTGTTTTCATCTCTTATATGTTCTGTTCTGTTGTATTTGTTCCCTTTGTCTAGTAGATTGCTTTCGTCTTGTGTTGAATTTACATCCCCCCCCCCTCCGAAAATCATTTTCTTCTGGCTATCTGACTTCATTAATAAATCCCTATTATATCTAATTTTAAATGTTTCATCTTTTTCTTCATGTTTTCTGATGTGCCTACCTCATTCAGTGTCCTTACGTGTAATGTCCCTATTCTTAATTCTGATAGAAGTCTCCGTCCGGACATCCGAATAGGAGACTTTTTACGTCCGGAATTATTATTTACTTTGTGAGTTGTGATCATAATTGCGGTGTTGGAGACACATCTTCAGGGAAGAATACTGATGTAGTTTTCTCTTATCTGTCGAAGCTTTCCTTCTCCTTTGTGCCTTTAGTTCTTCTTTAAGCCCCCTTGCCACGCCAAGGTCGCACACATACCGAGTGATAGGCCTATAAATAAGTAAATAAAATAAATCTGTGTTAGTACAAGTGAAAGGAGATTTTAACTGGAACTTCCATCAACTAGAAAATCAGATGACTTATGACATCGTCTGTTTGAAGAAGAAAAAAAAAGTTGTTTGCGTCTGCTTCGAATTGGCAGTACAGAAACTTTCATACACGTACGATACGTCCGAAAGTCGCTACGACATTCCAACCTAAATTTCGAGTTGTAAATCATACATTAGGGTTTGTTTCTTTCAGCAGAACATCTGTTCGTGTGTTTTAAGCCTACCTTCAGTTCGAGCAATCTCGAATGCCAAGAACTCGAGGACAATTTTGATTGCAAATTACCTGTAAAATGGAATGACGTGATTTTTGACACGTTTTGCGATACCATTCAGACTTGAATATAAAAGAGGAAAAGAACTTCGTATTACCGTTCGCCTTGTGGCAACATTTTCGCGAATTTATTCGCAACCATCAGTCACCGTTTCAAAGAGTGCATTTCGTTAGCGTGATTTCTGAAAAAAAGAAAAAAGGGAAAAAAAGAGCTAAATTTTAAACCCGTTTGCGCCGAATTCTGATTTCAGTTACAAGTGACGGTCTGAAAGATTTGTGGAATATAATATTGGTTGGTCCCAGTAGTAAAGCCGTCAGTGGTAGACAGAGGAAAAGTAAAAATGGACGTCTATTAAAATTCATTTCTTGCCAGTTACCCGCGTCTCGAGAAGACAACATCAAACCACTTCTGTAATCTCATTCGGGAGAAGAGTTGTAGGCGAGAGAGAAAAGCGTACAATTTTCATAAACCGATTAATGAGCTGATGAAAAAGCAAATTTCATCGAACGGAACAAAACGAGGCAGAAAGGATTGAGGTAAAGAAGCACGAGGAACCGAAGTCGAGTAATCGTATTTAAAAGAGTCGAAGTCGAGCTACTTTTTAAATTGTATTTTCCAAGTCTCCGTCGTTTGTGTCGAATAATTCTATTCGAAGCCGTGGAATGTTTTGGAAAATCATTTTCAACAGAGTTGGTCAAGTTTACGTATTGCTACTATTCAACCAGAAGACTCGATCGATTTACCCCGGGGGTTGAAAAACGAAAAAGTCGAGATGTTTAACATATGGGTATCATATCAATGGTTTGAAAGGTAGTTTAAGTCGTTCTGATTGTGAATTTACCTTCACGGGAAAACTGAGACACCGAGGGGAGTGGAGGTGGGGTTTAACATAGTGCTGCCAGGTAGGACGTTGAAAAATGTATCAGCAAGAAATTTTCCAAAATTGTACCAGTGTTCAAGTGAAATGTACCGGATAAAATGCATGATCTTTGAAATCAAGCTAAAATGTAGAAGACATTTTTTGGTCAAAATCCTTAAAAGACACAAGAATTCGCTGAGTATATTAACATGTACCAAAACAAGAAACAAATAAAAAAATAACGTACCAGAAAATGTACCAGATCCTATCAAGAATATAATGAAAATGCGCTAAAACGTATCAGAATTTTCAAAATCACAAGATATTGTACTGGAAAAGTCATAATGCACCAGATCTGGCAAAACTGACTCAAAAGTAAAAAAATTATTAGGGACAATATCGGTTTCATTTCAGTGGTTTGAAAGGTCGCTGAACTCATTTTCGAAACTTTGACTCGGACTCCGCCCAAAAATGATGACTCCGACTTCTGATCCCTGGACAAAACGTTCCAAAAATTGGCTAACTTTAAACCTCTCTGGTAAACAAGTCAAGTCCTAAAAGTATTAAAATGCAACTTTATTCTTGGAGCTCAGTTCTTGACTTTCTACCATTTCAAGTATACCAGTCGATGAGTCTAGGTGAGCAGTGATGTTTTATTTGAAATGGGAAAATCATTTTTTGTGGCTTAATGATACAGCTTTATCAATACTCGAAATTGGGTGGTATTACATTGAGTTTTCCTTACAGTCATTTCATTGTACAGGTGTGTCAACCTCCAACTGAAGTCGTCCACTGCGTGGCATAAGCCTCCCCAGGTAGTTTCCTCGTCTTCTACTTCAGGACAGTTCTTGTCTAAAGACTCCCCATCCTCTTAACCAATTTATCCTCCCATCTTGGGTCAGACAGACCTCTTTTCCTTTTATAGTTCTGAGGTAATCACTCATGCAGCTTCTTTCTACATTTTTCTGTATTTGTAACCTGGAATCATGAAATGTGCCTCTTGTGCGAAAACAGGTTTTCGAGATAAACGAGTGTAATGATGGGATGGTGGTAGTGGTGTGCGCACAGATGTACATAGCGTGTACATCTGCGGTGATGCGTTTACGCGTTACTATGACAACCACGTTTCGAATTCTTGTTCTCTGTCATTCCTGTAGGCCCGTGTCACATGGCGTCATGTAAACAGATGTTTTTAAACTTTCGACGTAATTTTTAAATGCAATTTGTGGAAAAACTAATGAAGATAACAAGGTAAGATTTGTTTCATTCGAAAGAGCGTGATTCTTTCCATAAGAATTGTCAAGGAAGTGAAGAATGATTTCTTGATGCCAGAGGCACATTTCATGATTCCAGGTCACATGTCCTGCAAATTTTATCTTGCTTTTTTTTATCGAATAAATAATATTTTTCTTTTCCATCTTCTTGCGAATTGTTCGGTTGTAAATATTGTCGTTGAATTTTATATTCAAAATTGACCTTTCCATCTTTCTCTGGTACTTTGAAATTTTTTAGATTGCTTTTACATTACTGTCCATGTCTGCACAGCGTAGGATAAAGCGAGCAGAGTGCATGTGTACAGAGTTTTGATTTTTTTTTTAATAGATGATTTTTTTGATTTGTAAATATGTTTCAAGGACTAAAAGCTACGCCAAGCTTTGTTTCTTTTTTTAAAACTAATTTCGTTATTTATTTTATCTTCGAAGGATATTGTTTATCATCTGTCCCGTATTCATATTCTTGAACTTTCTCCCCGAGATGGCCCCGTAGCTTTAAATTCATGTTTTTGTTGCTGCTCATGTATTTTGTTTTTTTATAAGTACGCTCTCAGGCCTAATTCTCGGCTCAGCTTAAGAAGTTATTCACCCATCTTTGGGAGTTCTTTTACATTTTTGCCCACCAGTATCCCATCGTTCGCGAAACGTACGATTGTTAAATATTGGTCATCTATGATTATTCCAAAATTTGTTTTCCCCATGTTATTTTTTTGGATATTTCTTCCAAGAGGCTACTGAAAAGATTGGGAGATAGTGGGTCTCTTTCCTGACACCTTACTGCTCTTTAGAATATTCCCTCTGTATCCAGTTTGATATATGCCTTCAAGTTTGCTTACATAGCCTACAAGACCTTCATTATTTTAACCTCTACTCTTTATTCGAGCAGTGTCTCTCACAGGTGGTTCTGATTCAGTATCGAAGGCTCTTTAGAGATGATAAATTACAAATGGATCGCTGTTTTGCATTCTTTTGATTTTTCTGTTGATTTGTTAATTGCCAAAAGGTACTCTGCAGTTGAAAAGTTTTCCTGAAGTCTGGTTAAGAGATTGGTTTATGTTTAGTTGGCTATATGGTCCATTTTTTAAGATGTTCATAAAATTTTGCCGATGGCAGAAGTGAGGCTTATGGGTCTATAACTGGGTTGGCAGGGAAAATACAGCTTACATTTTACATGCTCATTTTCATGTAAAATAGCTTTTTATTTTTAAATTTTATAAAACATAAAATGAGTCAAAATGAATGAAAAAAAAAAGAAGAAATTCAAGTTCAGTTTTTCAATTAAAATTGAAAACTTGTACGCAACCGGAACGTCAGTCGAAAATGATCGTGTCTTTGCTAATGATTCAGTTTTATATTCGTTATACTCCTCAAATTTACTATGGGTAACTCATAAAAAAGTAGAGACTCTTGTATATTTATGAAAGTGAATTATTTATTTATATTTAAGTCCCCCTTCCCCCCAACAGGTGCTCGAGGGTGCCATCAACTGGGAGGGACTGTAGGTACAATATAATTCTTAAAAGCTAAAAATACTTTTCAAATGAAAGGTGTGGGATAAAGAAGAAGGAAAAAATGACAGAAAGAGGGGGGAAGGCAGGCACCAAAGCAAGAGCAGAGCACGGGGTGAGGGGCACACTCGTGAATTGAGAACTGAAGGTTGAAGGAAGCCATTACAGAAGACTACTATAAAACAATTTAAAAAGCATTGAGCTATTCAGGCCCCAAAAAAATAATTGAAAATTTTCAAAGAAAAAAAAAGTAAAACTAATAATTAATAAATTTTATAAAATCCATTGAAAAAAAAA
The DNA here is from genome assembly GCA_031841125.1 of Acanthococcus lagerstroemiae. NCBI lineage: Eukaryota > Metazoa > Arthropoda > Insecta > Hemiptera > Eriococcidae > Acanthococcus > Acanthococcus lagerstroemiae. Next base: position 45,324,592 of record CM063114.1, on the reverse strand, counting down.
AAATAGTTGAAGTTATCAAGTTGTTTTTTCGCAATTTTACATCCTTATTTTCTTCATTTCATTTTACATTTCATATTATGAATCTCTTACGTAAAATGTAGAATGAGTCATTTTACACACAAAATGCCGACCCTGGTCTATAATTTTCTAACTTTTCCCTTCCACTTTTTTTTTTGTGGATAATGACTATTTGCTATTTTCCAGTGAGTGGGGATGTTTCCAGTTCAATGATGTCGTTGAATAGAAGAAGTTGGAAGTTTGCTCTTGTGACAGACTTTTTATGAATTCGTTTTCAGTTTTATCGGACCTTGAACATTTATTGTCTGTCAACTCCCCCGCCATTTTGAATAGGTACTTCTGATACCATATGATATAGGAGGTTGGGTCAGGATTTTTGATGGCAAGTTTATTTCAATGCCATTTATTTCCTATAAAAATCCGTGGCCAGCGACACTATTTCTTCTTTTACTTTTCTCTTTTTTGCTATTATTTTTATTAATGTTATCAAATTTTTACCTGTACTCAAGATTTTTTTCACATTTTTTGTTGACTACGTGCTCTGCAGAGTATATTACACACTACCCTCTCATTCAATAGCTTGGACATCTTTTTTGATAGGTTTCTTAATTAGTTCATTTTATTCGGTTAATTCTGTTGTGGCCCGAGGATTTATAATTTATAATAATAACTTCTTGCCTCTAACTCTTAATGGTTTTTTTTTTTTTTTTTTTTTTTTTTTTTTTTTTTTTTTTTTTTTTTTTTTTTTTGAAAATCATCATAAGTTTTGTTTTCGTAGAAAGTTTGTGTCATCTGTCTTAACTTTGTTGTGATTTTTTGAGGTTTATTTAGTCTCTGTGGTAGTTTTCTCCACCAAGTTGTATTCTTCTTAGGTACTGATATTAGGATGCCTTGCTAATTTTCCTGAACCGGTTAAAAAGAAAATCACTTAGCTTTTGCCTTGCAAATTTCAAGTTTCAACCTGCAGTGCTACAATAAATGAGGCAGTCATTTTAAGAATGGCATGAAACCACACATACAGAACAAAAGTTTTCAGGAGAGGTAGGAACCTGTTTACACACATCCCAACAAGTGAAATATTTTGGATGATAGGTGATATTGAAAGGGAATTCGATGACGAATCTGCTACATCCGATTCCCAAACCAGTTACATAAGGTGAGAATTCGGGTTTGAAGACGCTGGACTTATACTGTTTGAATAATGAACGATATTTCTTGATAAAAATCACTTAAGAATGTATGAATCTATCAAAAAAATTGTTTTATTCGTTATATAGTAATTTAAATTGTATAATTCATAAAAAAAATCCTGAAACCATACTTGAGGTCGCCTCAAAATTCTTAAAAATCTAAAATTAATCAACATTAAAAAAATTTAAAAAAAATATATAAAAAAAACTATGACTTACGTCAAGTCGAAATTCTGAAAAGCTTAAAATTAATCGGAAAATTAATAGACTTCCGATTATCCGGCCTCAGAAATTTTCGCACTTTTATCCCGTCTCCCGATTACCCGGCGCTTTTCCCTATTATCCAGTGGCGGTGGAACATGTGATTTAGATGTTGCATCCTGTCAAGTACAGTTCTGTACTACGATATAGATATGTTTCTCAAGGGGGAGCAACTACTCTTCCAGCAGGCGGGTGGTGACGGAGCAACTTGGGACAAAATTGCAAACTTTACGCCCAAAAAGCACCAAATACCAAAAAAAAAAAAAGCTTTGGGTTTTCTGCTTAGGTGGACGAAGACATTGGCTCACAGGGGGGGGGGAGGGCAGTGTCCTTCTTAGCCCCCTCCCTCACTCCCACGAACCTCATGATCTTGGTGTTGTCAGATGATGATCGTTTTGATTTTTCTTTTGAATTTCTTGATATTTATGTATAATGACCTTAATATGATCTCGGAATATTTTACTGTACATTTCTATCTGTAATTTGGAGGCAATGACAAAATGCCGTTTCATATTTCAGTTATCCGACTGATCCTAATCCCCGTTTTGCCGAATAATCGGAAGTCTACTGCATTAACAAAATATGACATCATTCGTTGCCTTCAAATTCATCAGCTTCTTCTCGAACTCTAATGAAAGTATAATAATCCATGTGCTCGCTAAGGATGCGCTTCAAAATTCTTAGCGAATCGGTTTTTTCTTCTTCTGAATCAGACCTCCACTTTCATTGTAAAGAGTTTCATTCGGTCGTTCTTTAAATGCAGATTTCAACAAGGCCGGATATACTCGATTTGCCGTTGTGTGCCAATTTTTATTGCCGCCCCAAAAAATATACGGGAAAAAATCTTATCCCCATCTTATTCGTTTTCCATTTTCCCCCTGAATTTTACTGCCCTCAAAATTTGGCCGTTCTTTGCTTGAGCACACTTTAGCATAATGGTAAACCTGCCATTCATTGGTTATGATATTGACTCGCCCCTCCCTCCCCCCTAGGTTTTTCTATGACGGATCTTATTGATGAATATGATTTTGTATAGAAACTGTAGTAAAACAAAAAAAGTCGTGTGCCTACCAGTAGCGAGTTATGCAACTTGAATAATAGGCAAGTATATTTTCACTACCTTGGGTACCCTTGGAGAAAAAAGGCAAAATTTTCCGGAAAATCGGGCGTGACTCGAGAACGGTGAGGGCTACAGAAAAACAGAGGAAACTTGGCAAAAATCTTCTACTGAAAAAGTGCTAATTTTTCATTTCCTACATTTTGAGATCAACTTACTAAGAAACGTCTGGTTTCCAACAAATTTCTTATTCACTGGTAATAACATATTGATCTTTACTCCGTGTGTTTTTCTTACGGAAGTCGATACGTTCGTTGGAACCAAGATGGGCATTTTTTCTAACAGTAACCATGCAGTAACTCACTCGGTGACGTCACCGGAAAACGCGCCCATTCTGTGTACCTATTCTACAGCGGCATGTTTCCTTCGAAATCCAAACTAGTACTCCGGTATGATTCCTTTACCACTGAGAAAAGTCTCGATTCGAGTTAGTATGATTCGTTCCATCATCTCGGAGAGGATAGGCAGGAGAGAGACAGGGCGATAAGAAGAGGCGAGTTCCGCCGGCTATTTTTACGATCTTCCAGTGTCCGGGGAAGTATTCAAGTCGGAGGACTGCTTTGAACAGATGCGTAAGAAGAACGACTTTTTTTTTTGGAAGTTCTTTTATGAGCAAGGTTGATACTTTGTCGAATCCAGTGGTGGAACCAAGGGCGGGCCTGGGTAGGCCAGGCCCTTCCAAAATTTTTTTTGGCCCGCCCAATTTTTTTTTTGAACGATCTGAAATTTTTTAACGAAAAATAACTCACTTACAATAGACGAAATAATTCAAAAATAAAATACTTATAATCGATTTGCCAAAAGTTTAAATTTAGATAATGTTGTAGAGAATTTTGCTCTTCATCGTAAAAATAGTCGTATTCTTTTATATTAATTGTTAATATTATGTAAGTACATACATATACAAATTTTTATAACAAGTACATAGTTTCATTAAAATCCCCGTCCTTAACAATCCGGCCCTTCCGTGCCCACCCGAAAAAAAATCGTAGTTCCGCCACTGGTCGAATCCCGGAGCCTTCTTGACTTTTAGTCCGTCGATGAGTTGGGCGATTTCCTTTGGTGTCGTCGGTTTAATGAAAGAACTTCTAGAAAATGTGATCCGAAATGAACTACAATTTTCCCGTTCACTTCTCAGAATGAACAACGTTCAATTCATCGTTCATTTTGAAATCAAAGAACGCGTCGAATTACCGCTCGAGACGGATCTTTCAAAACGCGTCGCCGCGCGTAAACCTGGCCGCCGAAAATTTACAGCGGATTACGCCGGCAGACTCCGCGTAAGCCGCCGAAGATGAGAGGAAATTTTACCTCTCTCAGCGTCGCCTACAGGTCGCCGACGCTCGTTTGCGAATCCGCCGCTCCGCGTTTGCAGCAACGTGCACGCCGAATATATTTGCCTAAATTATATTGCGTGTACCGCGCGACGGCAGCCCGCTCCGTGCTCGAAGTGGCTTAACCTTCAGATTTGAAAAACTCAATTTTGGTAGACGAACGTCAAACATCTGTCACTTCAAAGTCGAAAATATTATTCGACTTCGCCTAATTGGAAAAATCACAACGTCGATAAGATGTCGAGGAAGTTGCCGCGCCATCGTAAGATACAAAAATCGAGCGGAATTTTTTTCAACAGAGCGCCATTTCATGTAAATTCGGCTATTCCGAAATGTACTTCATACATCTTGCGAAATTTATTCGCCTTTTCAATTAACTCGTGATTTAAAAATGTCAGCACACCGCTGAGAGCATTACATTTGCATTCGCCGGTTGTAGGTCGTCGCTGCGCTAACGTTTATTATTGTTAAAACAGAATTTTTGTGCTCTCGGCTCCGACATTTCGGAATACATTTCCACGGGTAAAGCTCCTCTGTTTGCGGAAGAAATATTCGAGATGTCTCTGCCTCTCATAACCACTTCCTCGCGAACAGAAAATGTATTCACTCTCGCGAAGAACGTACTTATTACACCCTCCTTGTGATGTGTGTGAAATGGGACGGCGATTATGATAACAGATCCTGCTCCAAGGCAGTACCCTTCCTACCTGTGGCTTATGTAAAGGAGCTCATTCAGTTAACTGTAGAGGCTACCTTGAATACAAGAAGATACTGAAGCCACAGGGAAGTCATGCCTCAAGACCACAATCTTAAAAGGACCAGCCAATCAACTTATATCCGCCTCCAGGAGAATCTCGATCTTCTCGCCATCCCTGGCTCCCAATCGATCTCAATCTAGATCTTACGTAGAGGTAACGAGAAGATCCGCTGTTTCAGGTCAACAACCAGCTAGCCAAGTCTACTTCGATCGTCTTGTGCAACTGATCGAGCAGTTAAGCAATCAAAATGCTCTAATCCTGAGCTTGTTAACCATGTTAGTGCCCAAGCTCAAATAACTATTGATGGCTTCTTCCAAACGTACGGCCCCAGTCCAATTTTCCAAGATTTTAACTAATGGGCTCCTAAGAAGAAAAGCTGAACATCGGCACCTCTTAGTCTTTGAGGACATCGATCTTGCATTGATCTCAGAGACTCACCTCTCCTATCGTACTCATGCCCTCATTTTTGGCTGCGAGTGCTACACCTGTAACCACCCAAGCGGAGCATCTCGCGGATGCTCCGCAATATACGTTAAGAACGGCTTGCAGTAGGGTCTTGTGCCCGCTTTCTGTATTCCCTCCATCCAAGCCACCTGCGTCTCTGCTAGGCTTTATTGTGGTACCAATATGCAAATCGCCGCAGTCTACAACCCTTCCAGGCACAAAGTCACCGAGGCTGAGAACCTTTCTTTTGTCCAAGCTATAGACCCCCGCTGGATCATTGGGGGCGACTTCAATGTCAAGCACACCCTGTGAAGCTTGAGGTTAGTGTCCTCTAAGTGTTCTGAACTGTTCAAGGCCATAGAAGCTACGCATTCTACCGCCGTATCCTCAGGAGAACCCAAGTATTGGCCAACTGATCTCTTCAAGCAGCTTGATTGCATTGACTTCTTTATTCTGTACGGCATAGCAGCTTCGTACGAGTATGTGGATACAGTCAATCTTCACGATCTCTTCTCGGATCATTGTGGTTTCTCATTGTCTTTGATGCTTAGTGGAATGGAAGGTGGACCACATTTTATGGGAATGTGGCTTGGTGGAACTTTTGTTTATTGCTGTTTTGTGGGAGATGTGGACCTGTTGCATAAGTGGGGGGATGGATAGTCCCACTTGCTTTTCTCTAGCTCGGCTTGACCGGACCTACCACGAGAAGAGGCTAGATAGGAGTTGGAACTACAAAATGGTAGAGGCAATTCTGGTGCTGCTACCCAATGCCAGAAAGCAGTAATGACCCAGTACAGTTCTCTTAGACCCAATAAAGAAATCAATTCGTAAAAGAATCATAGAAAACTAATTTTTAGCATAAAATTTCAAATCATAGTCTTGGATAAAACGTTTCCAGCTTTCCGCTCCAAGTTTCCTGTACAGCAAGGGGAAGAATCACCCAAAATTTGGTTTCTGTTTCTTGACTCGCGTCTATCGCCTGTATCCAAAAAGTTTCAAACAAAATTTACTCTGAACCCTATGATGTTTTCAGGCAAACAAATTGAAACGAAGTTACCATATGCAGTGGCCGAAATGTTTGCTTTTTTCTTGTTTTTGGTTTCGTTCCTTCTATTCAAGCTGTATAATGGCGTCGTGTCTGGGTGTTCAGGGTGTTCACTGCACACCCACTTAATTTTTGTCTAACAACAAAAATCCTGGAAACCAGGAAATATATAACTTTTGGTTAAATTACAAAATATAACCTCGAAAAATAGAAAAATAGCTGGAATTTTTCTCTTTGCTCTTTGCGCAGTTCTTATCTTTGTCACATGCTATGGGAATTGCGTAGGATCTTCACTGTAGGATCTTCACTAGCAACATTGCACACTCTCGTCAGTCATGTCGCAGTGGCGTTATCTTTGTCACATACTATGGGAATTGTGCAGGATGTTCAATAGCAACATTGCGCACTCTTGTCAGTCTTGTTGCAGTGGCGTTATCTTTGTCACATACTATAGGAATTACATATCGGATGTTCGCTAGCAACATTGCACACTCTTGTCGGTACTGTCGCAATAGCGTTATCTTTGTCACATACCATAGGAATTATGTGGGATGTTCACAAGCAACATTGCACACTCTCGTCAGTCTTGTCGCAGTGGCATTATCTTTGTCACATAGGTACTATGGGAATCGCGTAAGGATGTTCACTAGCAACATTGCACACTCTCGTCAGTTTTGTCGCAGTGGCGTTATCTTTGTCACATACTATGGGAATTGTGCAGGATGTTCAATAGCAACATTGCGCACTCTTATCAGTCTTGTCGCAGTGGCGTTATCTTTGTCACATACCATAGGAATTACATATCGGATGTTCACTAGCAACATTGCACACTCTTGTCGGTATTGTCGCAATAGCGTTATCTTTGTCACATACTATAGGAATTATGTGGGATGTTCACTAGCAACATTGCACACTCTCGTCAGTCTTGTTGCAGTGGCGTTATCTTTGTCACATAGGTACTATGGGAATCGCGTAAGGATGTTCACTAGCAACATTGCACACTCTCGTCAGTCTTGTCGCAGTGGCGTTATCTTTGTCACATAGGTACTATGGGAATTGCGTAAGGATGTTCACTAGCAACATTGCACACTCTTGTTGGTCTTGTCGCAGTGGCGTTCGCAACAAAGACCACAAAGGGATGGCAGGGTGTTCACCAGCAAAAATGAACGTTCTTGGAGCGCATGCGCATGCTACTATGTGGTGAGTGAATGGATGCAACTTCATTCTTCATTGACACCCATTATTTATACATACTGATACTGACCATAAGTTTTTGATACATACTGATGTTTTTTGTTTGTGTGTGTATGTGTGTGGGAGGGGGGCGTCTACCCGCCAGTTGAACACCTGGGAAAGAGCTCCACGCGACGCCACTGGAGCTGTGCCCGACATTTCTGACATTTGCGGTACTTTTTTTGTTTTCAGTTTACCAAAAGCAGTGGTACGACTTGTGCAGCAAACTAGAAGCCGGTGGCGAGTTCAGGTCGCAAACGAAGACGATGGACGGGATTACTCAGGAGATTTGCTCGTGTGGGCACTCGCAAGAGTTTGCTGGCAAAGAATTTTACGGGTAAGTTTGGCGCTATACATTATAGAAGTACGTGCTCAATATGCAAATCGAATAGCGAGAGTCTGCTAAAGCACAGGAAATAGATGCTTTTTTTTTTTTTTTTTTTACAATGCAGGGACACTTCTCTCATGAGAGCGTCCAGTTATGTGCTGCATTTTATCCTGTCTTTCGAATGAATAGTATTGAATATGTTAAGGGGATTTTTCGTCATTGTGTAAATCTACTTAAGTATAGGTGCGCTGGTTATCTGATAAGCTTTTCTCCACTGTTTGCGTTGTAAGCGAATTTCCTGTTTCATATTTTTCGGTTAACATGTCCTCTCGTTTCGTGATCAGTAATGTGATTCGTGCGAGCAGAATAAATAATACCAATAATACAGCATCAGTATTAATAAGATTAATAATATTCTTAGAATATGAGAAGATAGAAAAACATAATATTGAAAAGTATAAAATAACAAAGAAAGAAAGTTTAAGGACGTAAAAGGAAAACAAAATTATAGTATGTATGAACTACATACCGTATTCTCTTGAAAACAAGACGCACCCGAATACAAGACGCACCCCAAATTTCAGGAGGCAAAAAAAATTGTCCGATTGCAAGACGTACATAAAAATCAAATTATATTTTCTGTAGGAAGAAATGTCAAATACAAAATACAAAATAATTAACTTGGCACGTATTTAATCAGTATTAGATATGATTCATTATCTGATGTGTCACCAACATAATCAGAGTCCTCACTTGAAGAAAGTAAAGAAATACGAAAAAAAAAACAGGAAAAAACAGCCCCCACGACACAGGACCCCCTATGAAACATGGTCTACATATTTGCTATGCACGCATCCGTGCATTTGGTAATCTGAAAACAAACTTAATTTGTATAATAATTGTCGCCTCCCTCTCTCAAGTGTGAGCCAAATTGAAGAAGTTCGGATCAAAACCGACACTTGCCATTTTACTACAGATGTGCAAATAGGCAAAACGCAGTACGCGGGTGTTGAAATATGTCTCTTGCTGCGCCGTGAATGTGTAGTACGCTAGTGTTTGTGGGAAACCGAACCGACTGCCGTGAAATCAAATGTGCGAGAATGGTTGCCGTCGCCTGAATTGAAGGGGACATTTGGTCGTCGCATTGGGGAAATTGTTCTGAAATTGATTTCTTAAATTATTATAAATTCCCAAAATTATAAAATAAATTTAATAATATTTTTATATTATTAATTTTACAGATATTATTTATAAATAAACTATTTTTATTTAATAAAACTAAAAATTCAATAAATTTAATTAAAGAAAAAAAAATTATAATATTAATAAATCTAATTATAATAAAAAAATTCATGATATTAATAATTTTAAAAATTATTTTTATGAACTTGACATGAAATGTGAAGAAAAGTGGCGCTTTTTAGAACGAAAATACACCATATTACGCTGGATTAAACAAAACAAAACTTCATCACGACTGAAGATGTTAGAATCAACACCTAACACCAACGCTCGATACAAAAAAAAAAAAAAAAAAAAAAAAAAAAGGTTAGGGCGCTAGCTGATAGAGCAGAAATAGTACTATACTACACGATGGTCATGACGGGATACTACACGATGGTCATGACGGGAAACGCAAAGTATTTGTTGTAAAATCATCTGTGATATATGAAGGGAAAATAATAATCAATCAAAATTCACATTTGCCATTTCACTTCAAAGACGCAAATAGGCAAAATACTGTACACGGGTGCAGGAATATCTTTGTTGTGCCTTATTTTATAATTAATAGTTTAAGAGTCAATAGTTTAATAATTGATTGTTTGATGATTGACCATTTGCTAATTGATAATTTAATCACCAATAATTTAATGGTCAGTATGTAGCGCAATCAATGCTAGTTTAATTATCAATATATAATTTGATGGTTACCAATTTTGTAATTAATAGTTCTGTGATTAATAGTTTTATGATTTATTATTTGATAATTAATATAGATTTGTGATCAATACTTTTATAATTAATAGGCAGCTTAGTAATTTATAGTTAGTTAGTCAGAAATTTGATAACTGATAGCTTGATGAATGGTAGTTTGGTTCCTAATTGATAGTAGAAGTTGAATTGTTTGATAAGTAATGGTTTGATAACCAATAGTTTGATAGTCAGAAGCTATAGTAATTCATAGTTTGATAACTAGTAGGTTGTTAATTAGTAGTTTATTGTTCCATAGTTTGATTGTTAGTAGTGCAATAAACAACAGTTATTAATTCATAGTTTGATAATTAGTACTTATAGTTCAAGGATAAATAGTTCTATGGTTTGTAGTTTGATAATCAGTATATTAATGATTAATAGTTCCATAATTAGTAATTAGGAGTTTAATAGTTGATAGTTTGATAATCAATAATTTTCTAATTGATAGTTTAATTAGCAGTTTAATGATTCATATATTTTGATAATCAGTAGTGCAATAAACAACAGTTTCATAATTGATCATTTAATCATTGGTAGTTCAGGGATCAATAGTTTCATGATTCATAGTTTGATAATTGTTAGATTAGTGATTAATAGTTTCATAATTAATAGTTTGGTGATTAAGAGTTTAATAGTTGATAGTCAATAACTTTCTAATTTTTAGTTTTTTAATTGATACTTTGTTAATTAGTATATAGTGCAATGAATGGTAGTTTGATTGTTAATAGTTTGATAATTCAATTGTTATTAGTTTAATAATGGATAGTTTTGGGATCAAAAGTTTGATGATTAGCAGTCTAATAGTTAATAATTAAATAATCAATAATTTTGTAATTGATAGGTAACTTGATAATTAGTTAAAATAGTTGGTTATTTGATAATTGATAGGTAGCTTAGTGATTGTTAGTTTGGTAATTACTATAGTTTGATGTTGAGTAGTTCGATAATTAATTATTTAATAATTATTAATTTGAAGGTCCTATTATAATAATTTGATAATCAGTAGTTTGTTAATTGATAGTTTAATGATCCATATAGCGTGGTAATTAGTCGTGCGATGTACAACAGTTTCTTATTTACTTAGTTTAATAATTAACAGTTCAAAGATCCATAGTTTGATGATTCCTAGTTTGACAGTTTTTAGTTTTATAATTGATAGTTTGACAATTTAGAGTTTTATAGTTAACAGTTTGATAACACTACTGAACAACTATTTTGTATTACGCATTTCAAGCGGTGATTCTGAGGTACTTTTTAACGCTGAACACGATACTGCGACTTATTTTTCTCTATCATGTCACAATTCGGAGTTCTGAACTACTGAAATTCGTTTCCATGTTGTTTTTGCAGTGAAATAAGCAGTACCACTGACTGAATATTATCAGTGTTATCAGACCACTATAACAAAAAAAAAAACAAAAAAAAAACCGGTTTAGGTACACACCACTACACACAACAACACAAATCAGTATGACCACATTCAGTTCCTAAACCTCTTTTAGAACACATTTAATTGAATTTTTTGTAATTTTTGGTCAGAAAAAGAAAAACGGCCGGCGGCACTGTATTCAGCGTTGAAAAGTACGCAAGAATCACCTCCTTAAATGCGTTGTGCAAACAAGAAATTTCATTTTGTTCAATAGTGTAATCAATAGTTTGATAAGTGGATATTTGGTAATTGATAATTTGATAATCAGTAGTTTTGTACTTGTTTGTTTACCAATATTAATTTGGTCGATTATTGATATCGTGGTATCTATGTTTCAGTTTTCGACACGACTATTTCGTTTGGCTATCAATTTCTTCATTATTTTACTATTATTGGTGAGTGAATTCAACTTTAACTTTGAATCTTTTTTCTTGTACCTATTGGTTGTTAAGTTACATAACCAGGGGTGCATTCAAACGGAATGCCCGAGTGCGCCTGAGAGCAAAGACTGTCGTTCAGATTAAGAACCGGGTGAATGGGGGAAATTGTTCAAAATCAGTCGGGTGTTTGACTCGGGTAACACTCTTTTTACCTGTCTGAAGAGGGGTAGCAAGTATAACTCTTACTGAGGGAAGTTCCCAGAATGTAATGACAACACTCTCAGGGTAACCACCCGGGCCTTGGTGTTTTCATTTTGAACGTACCCCAAATTGTCAATAATACTTGATAGGGAAGAAACGCATCTTGTATGCGGTTTTATACGATAAAATGCAGATCAGTTTCAAACAAAAGTTGAATAGAGACCTTGTTTGCCGCATAGAGCTTTTTTAATTAGTGGTAAATATTTTGTTTCGTTGATGCACAAGTGTAAGAATCTCGACATCTCATACTTAAAAGGAATTTAAGTTCGCGAACTCGGTTCAAACTTCATATTTTGCATAGAAAACGACGCCGCATGGCATGAGCTCGAAAGCCCAATTCGTGCGAATATTTTCGCGTACTTTTGTTTGACTGCGCGCAAAAATAATCTTACGAAAAGTTCATCATCGTTTGCCCTCCCCCCCTCAAGTCGAGGATAGTATCGCGTATATACCGAGTAAACATTGCAACGCTAAAAATTTACTTATTGTACGAGTTTCTGTAAATCGATTTGCAGTATCGAAGAAAAGACCCCCGATGTAATTGTAATCGGCAAATGTACAAACTTTTTCTCCATCGGTTATCGGAGTTGGGCGAAACTTTTTTCATAAACTCGAGTTATATAATTTTATTAAATTTCGAAACGTTATACTTCAGCAAACGATATTAAGTTCTGTTTCAAGGAAATTTATGATTTCGTCGTTTTTCAATACCCATGTAGAAATGAGCAGTTGTTACATATACGTAGAATATGATCCCGCCTCCGCATATCACGCGATAAGTACACACCTTTTGGGGACGTCTGAGTGGGGTTCATCGTTATTGTAGTTTTCGAAGTAGATGAAAGAAATTAAAATGAATTTGAACCGAGAAAGGCGGAGAGAAAGAGTATCTTTAAAGCACCTAAATTGGTATACTCGGAATCGCGTTAAAGATTTCCCAATTTATTCTCACGGGGTAAGAATTTGTTTTTTCGGTGCAGCAATTTGCACTGTTGTAGTAAGTACTTAATGGAATTATATTTGTGTTGTTATTCATTACTGGCTGCTATGGGTGCCGGTAATCTCTTTTCTTAGGCAAGGCGAGGTTGTCAGTGGGGAGTTGTGAAATTCTGTTTCGTTAAAAAAGAAAAATGATGATTTGGTAAAATATAGAATTCTTTATACCTTGAGACAAATGCACTGTTTGCTCTCCCTGTTATTTTCCGGACACCGGTTGCTAAATCTAGGCGAATTCGATTTCTGCTTGGAAAAAGTTCATACAAAGATAAAATTTCCACTGTTTTTAAAGTCATACAATGAACTAATCGTCCACTTGCTGCATGTTAGTGTAATCTTTTTCAATTGAGGTTTTGAATAAAGTACGACTAAGTGGTACAAAGGTGGACCTAGATTTTTTTAAAGGTCATAGCTCTCTTCCTGGTTGAGGTAAAAACGTCCATTTTGCACTAAATGAAAGCTAGACTGTTTACATTATTAATTTTCACTGTCCCAGGCTCTAATGTTTTTCAGATTATTTTTTTTCGACTTTGACAGAAAACACACAACTATGCTGGAGCGGTACAAACGCGGTCCTATTATAAAAAATCGAATTTGAATGCAAATTAAGCACAGAAATCGCAAATGTAGTAATCCCTGCCTGTACCAATGCCCACAACAAGCATTGTTGGCACTGGATCTAAGGACGAAACTTGACTTTCAGTTTGGAGGGAGGTTGGAGAAGAAGAATTTTCCGACAAATAATAATTAAAAATTGAAAATTCGCCGACAAAATTTGTAAAAAATTGAAAATTTGCCGATTTTTAATCAAAATATTTTTAAATTAAAAAACAAACAAACAAACGTTGGTGCTTAAAAAATGAAAAATTCAAATGAACCGTTTCAAAATTTGCCGACTGACAAATTCCTGGGAAGTTTTTCAAACCCACCCCCACCCCCTAGTTTCTGACTGGATCCATTGTCCTCTGAAGCTGTCCTTGAAGAGTCCCTCATAAATAGACACGGAACATGTCCTTCGTTTGGATGACCCCTTCCAATTGATTTTAAATCGAATAGTTCAACAAAAATATCAATTAATTTGCAGAAAAATTCGAGTTTATCAATTTTTTTTATCTTTTTGTAGCCGCGTTTGTACCACTTCATCTCCGATGTTCATTCTTGCAAGAATATTAATTTTTTCTCGTTACAAGTAGTCAACTCTTGGTACGACATCGATGCATTAGATGCAGAAGTTAAGATCAAAACTTACCTCTTTACGAAATATGGATTCTGTAAGTTTTTCCCAACTCGAGATACAGGCGATTACTTTTTTCGAAAATTTTCTCAGTTTTCAAAAAATTACCTATACGCTAAATTTGAGGAAAAAAAATTATTAATTTTCAACACAATCCTGGGACCTTGTAACATCTGGATAGTTCATTAGTTATCAAAATATAATTTTCTATTCCATTTTGGTGTAGATAGCGCTACTCGTTTTCAAGAATCAGCTGTAGGACCGCGCTTGTACCACTAAGGGCCTGTTCACACGAATGTCGGATATCTGGCCGATATCGTGTCGGTGTCGGCGATCGGCTGTGTGGGTACCTTTCAGGTGTACCATATGCCTTGGTGCTCTCATTTCTATCAGGAGGAGCCAAAGCTTAGCATTCCATTTGACGTTATCGAATGCTTTTCAATAATTTACAAAACACATTACCATTGGTACTTCGTATTCTCTCGACTTCTCTAGTAACTGTCGCATGTTGAGGATCTGGTTTCTCGTCCCTCGCCCTTTTACAAAGCCTGCTTGCTCCTCGAAAATTTGCCCAGCCATAAATGCGCTCCCTTCTTAAATATTGGGACATATATTGACGCGTGCATCAGTCTAGAGGCCATTTCCTTGTTTTCCAAATCGTGTTACAAATCGAGTACAGCATCTCTACTCCGATTTCACCCATCTGTTTAGTTACTTCTGCTGGTATTTTATCGGTTCCTATCGCTTTATTATTTTTAAGGTCTTTTATTGCCTCCTTTCCTTCAGTTTTTAGAGTGTTTTTTTGGTTTTACATCTCTCTTACAAAGTGTCCAGCCCTGACTAGCATAACATCAGATCGAGGCGACTATCGCTTAACGAATCGCGTAGCGACAATAATTTTTCAATCACTTATTCCCACGTAAAATGACAAATGACCCCAGAAATCCATTTTTTGCTTTTGTTTTCAAATTTGATCCATTTTTATATGACTTTCGAAAGGTGTATCCAGATGGATACATTGGGCACACAAGAAATCATGTTACGTATATAATGGGGGAAAAAAGGAGAAAGATCTTTTTCATGGGAAAAAGTACTTCATTTATGAGGGAACACTGTTTTAAGTAATTCAATATGGGGAACAAAGGTTGGAAATTCTGGAAATCCTAGAACAATTTGACAGGGACGTACCGATAGGGGACAGTAAGGAGGCAACTTACCCCACCTGTAAGAATTTTTCACTCAGCAGCTGTGAAAATTTACCATTTCAATCTGGCGGAGTTGGAAAAATCCAACAAGTCAAAAGTTCTTTCTTTTATTTTTTTGCTTGCTTTGACACTTGGGAATTGAGAAGTTGGGAAAATCCAGCAAGTCAAAAGGTTTTTCTTTTGCTTTGATTTTTGGGAATTTTGGGTTGAATCAGCATCAGTTAGAAAAATCCAAGAAGTCAATCAAAAGTTTTTTTTTGCTTGCTTTGACACTTGGGAATTGAGTTGAGAAGTTGGGAAAATCCAACAAGTCAATAGTTTTTTTTTGTTTGATATTGGAAATTTTGAGTTGAGTCATCAGTTGGGAAAATCCAACCAGTCAATAGGTTTTTTTTTGTTTGATGTTTGAAATTTTGAGTTGAATCATCAGTTGAAAAAATCCAATAAGTCAGTCAAAAGGTTTTTTTTTTTTGCTTTCATGCTTTGATACTTGGGGATTTTGAGTTGAGTCAGTTGGAACTTTCACAATTCCCCCCCCCCCCCAGGAAAAACTCTTCGGTACGTCCCTGCAATTTGGATAAATTTCTTATAAGAAATAATAACGGAGAACAATTTGGATAATTTTATTGCAAAAATCATAAACAAAAAACGAATACTATCACAAAAGAGATGCGAATTTATTTGGACAAATTTCTTATAAAATTGTATGAACCAAAGACGAGTATGCTGGAGCGGTAACTTCAACTGAGTTATCGTCTGTAAGTTGCGACTGAGAATTTATCGTCAATAATTTGCAGCTGAGGAACTTCAGTCTCATTCGTTCGAATCTTCATTACTGAAAATGATGGATTGTAACTTGGCAAAATCTGTTCTTCAGTTTCGGCCAAGGTAGATAAATTTACAGGCGTCATTTGTGCATAAATGGGTGCAGCAAATAGCCCCAGTTCATTTGAGATGTCATCCTCAACTTCATCATCACTGAACGGTTCTGTGTCAAATACCGTGCCGTTTATATTAAAAGTTTTTAAGATATCAAATACTTTGTCGCCGGTGAGCTTACTTATGTTGATTGTTTTCCGATTCATCCTAAAATGAAGAAAAACCATAAAAAATTCGATGTTTTGTGATAAGATCTTCTCCTGATATCATTACAGAATTTCTCCTTCTGTTTTACCAATTGTATCTATTTGGAAACAAAATTTTACTTCGTCATAAGTGGTTGAAAAATTGTCAGATTTAACTTTTTTTTTTTTTTTTTTTCAAAATGTTCTGCAATCCATAATGAAATTTTATTTTATGGAATAGCATCTGCTACTTACAGAGGGAGCTTCGGGGAGGAAGGTCGCGGTGAAGGATGAGGAGGAGTTGTGGTGGATGACGGCTCTCTATACACTAAACAGTAAGTCACCTCCTCCTTCCCCTCCGTGGGGATAAATTCCTGGTGGCCTTCCCTATACCTTAATCTCAGATGTCACCAGAGGTACCCTACCCAGGGGGGGGGCTTCTTGGTGGAGGTGGGAGCTCCTGGAGAGGGATGATGACCACGGTGAGGAAGGACGTCGTGGTGGGCAAGGAGGATCATGGTAGGGGAAAGTGACTGTGATGAAAGAGGACAGCTATGGTGGGGATTGGCAGAGGGTAGCCTACCATACTTTTGAAAATCCGCCACTGCCGCCTCCGAGAGAAAAAGAAACCCACTGCAGGTTGCCTACCGTGCCCCTTAATTACTCATTTCTCCAGAGGTAGCCCACCCTTCGGAGGAGGTTCATGGTGGAAGAGAGAGCTTAGGTGAAGGAAGGTCGCGGTGAAGAACGAGGAGTAGTTGTGGTGGGTGACGGCTCTCTGTACACTAAACAGTAAAAGTCACCTCCTCCTTCCCCTCCGTGGGGACAAATTCCTGTTGGCCTCCCCTGTACCTTAATCTCACGTTTCACCGGAGGTACCCTTCCCCGGGGGGGGGCTTCTCGGTGGAGGTGGGAGCTTCTGGAGAAGGAGAATGGCCACGGTGAGGAAGGGCGTCACGGTGGGCGAGGAGGAGCATGTGTGACTGTGATAGAGGAGGGCAGCTGTGGTGAGGATTGGTAGGGGGTAGCCCACCCCTGTGGGGTCCTTGGTGGAGGAGAGAGCTCACCCGATTGACAATTTGAAGAGCACTCACAAAACATATCACAAACCACTACCGCTTTGAGACTTTTGGGCACTCACATTTTTTTGTGAGTGTTCAACATCTCATCATTTTAAAACAGTGTGTGCGAAGTGATTACTCAGCATTAGTGTGATTACTGAGTGATGTTCACAAATGCACTCACAATTGGCCTCACTGTCAATCGGGCTGGATGGTGTAGCGCCGTGTTGTTTTCATATAATGTCCATGGAAATTTTTTCATGTAGGGTAAGATACACTTATGTTCCTATGACGTCCAGGGCTGTATCTACATAAATATAGGCAACATAGGCACGTGCCTAGGGCGCTAGATTATGGAGGTGCTAGATTTTGGGGACAACTCTTATGATCATACAGGCATTAAGAGGGGCTACCCTCTTCTTGCGGGCTCGTGGCAGTTACCGCCTCGTGGTGAGTCGGGAACTGGCTGAATTTTTTAAAATAGTAGTTATACTTTTCCATCTTGCGAAATACTGCAGGCCGGTACGATCGAAGTGAGTGACGCCGGGGGTTGGGCCACGAAGCGGTCAAGGGGCGAAGCCCCCTAGTTTTGTCTAATTTTCCTGGACTATAAAAGGGAAAGGTAGTATGTCACATTTCAGTTCCTCTCAGAAAATCAACTATAACGTTGGTTACACTGCGTTTTTCCAATTATGCAGCTTCCAGCATTCAGCCAGTTGTTTATGGGAAAGTCAAGTCTTGACCTTGTTCAGACAGACCTGCCAAAATCGGAAACTGCTGTGTGACATTCTACCTTTTCCCTTTCAGCCATCGCGAGCTCATATATGAAAAACATTATTTTGGTTCCAAAGAAATTCGATAGAAGTCCGATTCAGCATCGCTCATTTGGCAACCCTGCGGTTCTGCCGTGTGAAGTCATCAATACAAACGTTTATCTTTGAGATCGTCGGCCGATATTCTGCTGACACCGATTTGGGTGCAATATCGTGGGAATGGCCGATATCGGGCCGTGGCAAGCACGTGTGAAACTTCTCATTGTAGTACGTGTCTCAAGAATCTGATTATACCGATACCGACGCGATATTGGTCCGATATTCGACATCCGTGTGAAAAGGCACTAATAACTCTCCTTTAGTTTCAATCACTCACCTGGAGTTCTATTTTGAACCGAGGAACCTTTTTTCTCAATTATCTAAAATATCATCTTGGGGCATGATTGTACTCTCCTTATCTTCCTCTTGAAAGATGGTTTGAGGTGATGGAAGTGTTTGCTGATAAATTCTTATGAAGTGCTGTGTTAAACTTAGAGGCCTCGAAGGGCCGCTTCAAAACTAGAAATTTTTGAAAATTTGGTGACTTTCATAGGATTACAAAAAACTTGAGGGGTGACCGGGTCAAATTTCAACCATTTTCAAGATGAGACACCCCAGCGTGCGTTTTTTGGTATTTCCCTGTTTTCACGAAAATCGGCTTAAAAAATTTGATCGCGACACTCGCTAGGGGATTACTTGACGAACATCTCGTACATTTAAACTTCGCCTATTACTTGGTGAGATGGAAGAACAAATCTCATGAGAACAGGCGCATAAGTATGCACATGTTTCATACTGACTATGTATTTGTATTTTACGCCCTAAGATTCGTGACTCGTAATACTGAAATTCTTCATACAATGATTGGTTGTGTAACATTCTTAGCAACTTTTCGTTTTAATAACTGTGTTTTTGCTTCTTCGAAACGCTGTTTCGTTTTTCGCGAAATGAATAGCGCTCATCGTGCACGCTGTGCTACCTCCGTGTTGAATTAAAAAGCCGAGTTAGATTTTCATTCGCTCCGAACCGAAAAGGTTGATACAAAGACTAAACAAATTTCCCTTTGAAATATCATACGGCGTATAATTCAAAAGCAGCAGACAGACGTTATTATGCAGAATACGAGCGGAGATAAAAATAATCGCGCAAAATACCCGACGATTTAATTAAATCTTAAAAGATTGTTTACAATGGCTGACACCCTTTTCCGTATACGTGAGCTATATGCTGAAACGGAGGACAAAGATTTACAGTCATCTTTATGCATTCGATTTGTGTAAATGCTAAACGACCAATTCATTGTTTCACTTGCTTTGTGACATGAATGGTGGCTGTGTATTCTTTACAGCCGGATGAAGCAAATTTGTTACGATTAATTTCAACTTTGAATAGGTACAATGGTAACCTAAATCTGCCTTCCTTTTTCGCGAAACCAGCGATGGCACAAAAGGAAACCACACAATGTTCGTCAAAACCTGCGAGCCGAATGTATAATATGATTAGCAACTGACTTCCTGACTTCTAGTGCGGCGGTTAAGGACTAGTACTGTGCATTTTGTGATACAAGTATGAAATTTGGTACAGTCGTTTTCAAGACTCCATCTAACAATTCTAGGTGTGGGGCACGGTTTCCACCCCTTGCGGAGATCTCCTTGGGGGTTTTAACCCCTTGAAATACATCTTAACAGTGGAACTTTAGAGAAAAAAGTTACAAATAAAAGATATTCTCCATTAAATGCTCTAAAAAATGAGGTATAAATATGCCAATGTAGGCCTGATAGAAAACCCAAAAACGTCATTTGAAAATGAGTGGTTTTTTTTTAAATTGCAGATTTACATATTTTCTAACCACTATTCTTTGAAATGCGTGCATTTCAAAGCTGCATTACCCCCTAAAGGTAAGCACTTTAAGGCTAAAAGGGGAAAGGGGAAAAGATACAGAGGGGAGACTTTTGGATAATTTTGGCAATATGGGGCTATTAAACAAAAACAAAAAAAAAATGCAAAAATAAACAAAGCCCTTCCTCGCTTTTCAAAAACAAACAAAAAATTAGCCTTTTGTATTTGAACTGCCGGAGTTTAGTTGGGGCAGACAGGATATACGAATTTGAAAATAAAATAGACAACATAAAATGACACATCATCGCACTGTCAGAAATACGGAAAGAAGGGGAATATCTGGTCATGAAAAAACAGGGGTATGTCTACTACCACTTTGGCCAGTCCAAAGGCTACAGGGGGGTAGGATTCTACTTAAAAAATAGCATAATGAAGAATGCTGTAGAAATTAGGGGCATTTCGGAAAGAACCTGCTTTCTAAAATTAATGGTGAGCAAAAAAGAAAAAATGTTGGTATCAGTGTACGCCCCCGTTCTGGGCTCCGAGAAAAGCGTGATAGAAAACTTCTATGAGGAACTGAACAGAACTCTCGAAGAACATGGAGAATATTATAACTGTGTTCTGGGAGACTGAAATGCAATGATTGGGGAAAAGATCGACAGTAGAGAAAATATAGGTGATTTTGGCTTGTGGACAGAAGCAAAACTATACGGGGGTGTGGGGGTTGACACCCCATAATTTGGCAGTTGGCAAATTTAGAAACTGCTCATTCGAATTTTTCATATTTCATGAATTTCTGTTTGTTTGTTGGGTTTTTTTTTTCAGTTAAAAAATATTTCGATTAAAAATTCGGTAAATTTATAATTTATTAAAAATTTTGTCAGCGAATCTTAATTTAAAAAAAAAAATATTTGTCGGCAAATTTTTCTTCTCCGCCTCCCCAATCTGAAGGTCAAATTTCGTTTCTGAAAATGGAGTACACTAGATTCCTGTCAGAGACTAGTCAGTCAAAAGCCGAAGGTTTCAAGCTGAGTATCGAACGTTATCTGAAAGGTTAAAACAAAGCTGAAATATGGAAGACATTTCGAAAATCTGAAAGTCGGTAGCAAACGTTGAATTTTGAATTTCAATGACCATTCTGTTTTTGCTAGATTCTCTGTTTGACCTGGAGCCTAAAATTTGAGAAAGTTGAACATATTATTAAATTTTAAAAGTTGAAAGCAAAAGACTTATTTTCCAGTGTCACAAGCTGAATCCGATAGCAAATGTTCTATTGTTCAATTTACGGGCCTTGGTCCTGGTGAATATAGGAGGGAAATTTAGTCTGAAACAGAAGTCAAAACTCCATGTGTTTTTCCCATAAGACCGAAAGGGAGCTTGTGACGCGGATTCCTCCAATCCAATTAACTTGAAACTTAGTAGTTTTGATTCTATTGGAACCAACTTAAGAGATGAATCAGAGGAAATTCAGAAAAAAAATATCACCAAGGGTAAATAACGACCATCTTAATATGTAAAGGAAAGTTGTGTGTTCCTCTCAAGTATTTCTAACATCCGTCCAGCTTACCTTCCCAGATGAGGGTTATGCTTATGTGCGCAAATGTAAGTGCTTG
Source organism: Acanthococcus lagerstroemiae (assembly GCA_031841125.1). Lineage (NCBI taxonomy): Eukaryota > Metazoa > Arthropoda > Insecta > Hemiptera > Eriococcidae > Acanthococcus > Acanthococcus lagerstroemiae. The sequence goes on along the minus strand of CM063114.1, from coordinate 45,302,996 downwards.
GTGTGTGAAAAATTGAAAACGAATAAAATGGGATTTATTTTACGTATATTTTTGGGGGCGGTAAAAAAATTAGCACATAGCGGCCAGTCAGGTAAATCCGGCCTTGTTAGTGAATAAAAACACTGACCGTTATACAAACTGTAAAATGATAATCCCCACACCCATTTCTATTCCAAAGTCCGATCGACGTGTGACAAACTGGGGTCCTCAAAAGGCAAGTAGAGATGTTAAACTGAGGAATTCATTCACTCTCATTTTCCATTTTCCTCTTTTTTTTTTCGTTTTCGCAAAGAAATGAAGATGAGCCCATTCTGCATGGGAAAAGAATTAAAATTTTTTCTTCAATTCGGATTCGGCATATCTGACGGCAAGGTCTCGTTTCTTTTTTGGTTAAAAAAAAAGAAAAAAAAAATCCCTCCCACTAAGCAAGGGTAGAGCTAAACTTCAAATTTCTTATGGAAAGATCACTGAAATAAGAGTTTTTGGGTGGTTCATTTCGAAAATGTGACCAGAAGATTCTTCTTTAAACCCTGAATTGACTTTCAGAGTCCTCAATTCTTGGAAAATTGAGTAACGAATCAAAATACAAGCTGTTTTTCGCATCGCTGAATTCAAAAGCTTCTATGAGTTTTTTTTTTTTATTAAACTGCGATCTGGGCTTCAAAATTCAAAATTGATTTTTAGGAAATCGAATATAGTGTTAGAATTTTCTGGGTTGCTGAATTCGAAAATTTCTTCAGATTCCTCTTGGATTCCCAATTTAGGCTTCAAAAGCCAAAACTGGTCTCCAGAAGTGATTAAAATTGACTTCCCGGTAACCGAATCAAATATCGAAATGGTGAAGGGGAGAAGAGAGGTGGTCTAATTTGGAAATTCAATCAACGCGATAAATTTTTGGTATTGACTCTCGGATATGCCTCAAACATCAAAATAAGAGTAGAAATTGAATGAACTTGATTTAATCTTTCAACATTTCCATAACCATCAAATTACCAAAATTTATTCAAATTGGAAGAAACATTTCAAAATTATCCAAGTATGAGTTATTATAAGGGGAACATTCAAATCTTTAAAAATCAAAAACTATGAAATTGAACCAAAATTAGAAATTACAATAGTCGCTGTTTCAATGGATTACTTGGGTTTTCTACGTCAATTATATAATGTTTGTCAATCTTTGAACTTTAAATGTTGGCTCGTAAAGATGCAAGCTTTCATGAGTTTTTTCTTCAACATTACACGCAAAAATTGCCATTTAACCATGATGAAGTCCAAGGAAAGGTCCAAGGGTCATTACTAAATTTATAACAGCCCCCTCCCTCATCTCAAACAAGAAAATGGAAATAAAACAACTTTCACTTCGATAGTTTAGTGATTTTTTATAAAATCATATGCTGTTTTTGAAAATTTGGCATTTGGCGATTTAACCCTTTCTCAAGAGATTAGGATGTTTGCAATGATGAAAATGAATCAGCGATCTTTAGCATTTTCAAAAAAAGTCTGTTAATTTGAATTTAAGATCGTATAAGAACTCTCCACTTCAACAGTCTACTATTTAAGCTTGAATCAGATTCAAAATTTAGTGCTTGTTCGAATTCAACTACCCTTAAGGTCATAATTTATGTCGATAGTCTATCCACTTTGGGATCCCATTCTGAGTTCTTGAGTCCAGGGACGTACCGAAGAGTTTCTCCTGAGAGAGAGGGAAGGGGGTAAAAATTGTGAAACTCCCAACTGACTCAATTCTAAATTCCCAAGTATCAAAGCAAAAAAAAAAGACCTCTTAACCTGTTGGATTTTTCTGACTCAACTCAAATTTCCCTAGTATCTGCAAAAGAAGAAAAACCTTTTGACTTGTTGGGTGTTCCCAATCTCTCAACTCAATTCCCAAATATCAAAGCAAAAAAAAAAAAAAAAAAAAAAAACTTTTAACTTGTTGGATTTTTTGAACTCGCCGGACTGAAATGGTAAATTTTCCCGCTGCCTCCTGCCCCCTTATCGGTACGTCCCTGCCTCCAATAATTTTGCAGTTGGCAAAATTTGAAACTGTTCATTTGAATTTTTCATTTTCTAAGAACGTTTGTTTGTTTGTTTATTTTTATTTTCAATTAAAAAATATTTTAACTAAAAAACCGGCAAATTTTTAAAAATTTTGTCGACGAGTTTTTAGTTTAAAAAAATATTTGTCGGCAAATTTTCCTTCTCCGCCCCCCCCCCTCCAACTGAAAGTCAAGTTTCATCTTTGCTTGGGAATTCGTAATTCAAATGGCAATCAACTAGTCGAATTCTGTGCTAAAAATAACTTGAAAAGCAAACTAAAATAGACTTTGCAATCGCCCCGAAGGGGGGGGGGATATAAGAACGAAATTGATCACTTGTTGATAAATGACATCAATTTGGTGCAGAATGTAACAACCCTCCCAGGCTTCCATTGTGGATCCGATCATCATCTATGCAGAGGGGAAATCAATATACCATTAAGACCACAGTATCACAATCGCTGTCGCAATTCCGGTGGGGAAAAATTCTTCCTACGCACAAGCTAGGGGAAGCTCGTGACGAGATGGACAAGAGATTACAAGCAATACATGAGTCAGCAGAAGGGAGGTCGGTACAGGAGGCCTTCAACATGGTTGAAAAGACGATCAAGGAAGTAGCAACCAAGTACCAAAAAGTTAGCTCGAAGGCACGTGCGGACGACAAGCTCACCGCCGAAACCAAAGCCCTGATTTAGAAAAGGGGCGAACTCGAGAGTATTGAGTCGAAATCCCCAAGAGAAAGGCTAGAGCTACTGATATTGAGGAAAAAATGAGGATGGAAATCAGGAAAGATATGCGAGAATATGATATGAGGATCATTGAGGAAATACTGGCGAGTAGTGGCTCAATCAAGAAAGTTAAAAAGGAACTATACCGAGATAAGAAACTCATCCCTGGAATGAACGATACAGAAGGCAAAAAGATGTTCAAAATGGAGAACATTATGGAAATAGCAACACGACACTCGTCCCCGTTTGAGTTTTTAGCATCGATTATAATCTATCATTCTAACTCTTCTCTAAACAATTTCCATTCCAGATTTCTCTTTCCCTTCCTATTGGCCTCAGTACTTCCTCATTCCTGATCTTTTCTATCCACATGATTTTCAGCATCCTCCGATACAGACCCCTCGGCACTGATGCGATTCCCCCTCCTATAAAATTTCTGTCCAGGCGTGCAAATGGTCCGAAAAGGGTCATACAAAGGTCATACTACCGGAAAATTCGTTTTTGGTAGACACCCTGAAAAGGTACCCAGAAAAATTACGAATTTAATTTTTTTAGAAAACAAATTAATTATAGAAAAAAATTGAAAATGTCATACGAGGAGCTACCAAATTTTCAGTTTATTTACCTTATTTTGATTGATTAATAAAAGTGATGGTCTGTGCATCATAAAAAGTATTGAGCTGACGCCATGTTAGAACGTTCAGTGAGGGGTTAATGACTCCAAAATGGAAGATTCAGTGACCTATCAGCTTAAAAATACACACCCGACCTCAACAAGTTATGTTGGAAAATACTTCCCCCGAAATCTGAACTCAGAAATTTCAGGCTTATACAAAAACTAGTGACCTTGGTAACGCACCTTTAGAGAATCCGGACTTTCCTCATCTACTACAGCAGTGAGGGATAAAACTTTGGGGGGGGGGCTCTCCCCGATAATTTGGCAGTTGACCAGTTGTGAAACTGTTCATTTGAATTTTTCATTTTTGAAGAACGTTTGTTTGTTTTTTCAATTAAAAAATATTTTGATTACAAAATCGGCAAAATTTCAATTTTTTACCAATTTTGTCGGCAAATTTTTCTCCTCACCTCCTCTAACCTGAAAATGAAGTTTCTTCTGTGACCTTGATTAGTCGAACTTCTAATACTCGAAATGCTCTGAAACTCGAATATTTCTCTCCCTTCGCATCCCCATAAGGAGCCTATACACAATTACTTCTATAAACCGAATACAGAGCGTTTATAACTCAATTTTTTCCTGGGGGTTGGGGGGGGGGGTATGTCTGACTTGAATTTTGATACGTTATCAGCTTCTTATCCAAATTGGCTAAAAAATTTTATAGACCTCTATAACTCGAATTTTGATTATCTCAGCCTCTTAACTTGAACTTCATTAACTTATTGGCTTTTCTATATCTCCTACAGTTCGAAGAAATTTGTTTCCATTGAATTTCGAGTTATAGAGTTTTGACTGTTTTTCTGCCGGCAAATGGCAGATTCTAACCTGGATAGTAACGATCTTTTATCTCGATAATTTTCGCAATGAGCGAACATTGAACTTTCTACGTAGACTTGCCTCAGTATGTCTGCGGCGATCCTCTTCTCTCCAATTAACATTTTTGTGTATATCGTCTAATCCTAATCGTCCTGCTTGGTCACTTCCTGTGTAACACCACGCGATCATCTAAAGAACGTCTTTTGTCTCCTGCATTCCTATGCACATCCGGTTCGCGACCTTTTCAATACCACGTTCTTCTTCTTAATTCTCTTGACTCATTCTTCTTTTTTCTATGATCGGGCCAGAAAGGGCATTAATTTAGTTTTCAGTTTATGTTTTGCGGTTCAGGACATCCGTTTCGTTTCAGTCTTAGTTCAGTTTTACAGCTCTGTCACAGTTTACTAATAACGTGGGAATTTGTGGTGGCCAAGGTCAATAGACCGGTGCGAATCTGCTTCATCATCACAGCCTCATTCGTGACATCCTCAACCGCATGTCCGTATGAGCTTTGTTTGCATAGAAAGGTGCAGTGTAAGAACTGCGAAACTTGCGCGACCGGTGCGTTCTAAGTCATCAAATTTTCATTTTCAGCCTAGGGCCTGAAGTGAAAGCGATCGTTCGAAAGTAAAATTTTCTTCTCGAACCAAAAGTCTGCGAAAATCGATGCATCTGGAACAAAAGGTTCGAAGTTCGAAAGAAAAATTCGTTTTTCGGTTGCGGTTCGTAACGACGAAGACGTTCATCGATATGAAAGGAACATCGAAATGACGTACAATGGTCATTTGGAAAATTAGGGAGGAAAATAGGATTCCGTATGTCGCTTGATCCCTTCAGTGATAAAAACAACATCAAATCCTTTCTACAGAAACATGCGTGGACGAAAATAGGGTCAGGACCTAATGGAAATGCTTTAGCTTCATACGGGCGTATTTTATGATAGGTACGCCGACACTTTTTAGTTTTATGGTCGCTCGCGCTCGGCACTGTTGCCTCTAATAAAATTAAGCTTAAAGGGTCCGTGATCGACGAATTTATCCGGCGTTATCTTAATACGTGCGCCTTTGTCGTCGGCACGGAAATAATACTCGTATGTGCTCTCGTGCTATTCCCAGGCCTGCATTTACATTTCGATCGACACCTGATGTGTGTCTAGGCTGTGCGACCGTTCTGCGCTCCACTCCGACGTCGTGTATAGTCTCCGGGCCGGGCTAACGAGCCGAGCATCACCCGAAAATGACAGCAGCTTACCCGCAGCAGACAAAAATCAGCGAAGGGTCGAAGGGAGGCAATTTTTTTCTCTTCAATGCTTTTTCAGAGAGACAGCGAGTATATTTGACGCCACAGTGCATATCTTTCCATACGCGATTTAATAAGTTTGCACGCATCTCGAGGTTCCAGTTGGCACATCGATCTGTTTCGTTTTCTAATGTGCGTTTCCATTCCAGCCAAACTCGACTCCATGTCAAGGGAAACTGCGGGCGGCTGAATATTGCATTGTACACCGTATCGTTATCACCATTTACGAAGCACGCTACCCTATCCCTATTATCCTATCGTAGTATCATTCCAAGTAATTCGAAAACAGGTTTCTGAATTCAAAATTGGATTGCTGGTTCGTGCTTCTTCATTAGCATACAGCCCAGCCAGTTAGCATGGTTTTTATTTGGGCGGAGTCAGGATTTATTGGGTGGTCGGGTTATCACCTGGTTTTTGCTTTGTAAAAACAAGTTTTAAAGGGCAGCTTCCGAAGGGTGAAATTTAATGTACAAATTTTGAATGAAGGTGCGATGATGACTTACATCAGTCAAAACAGAATGCTGAAAAGTAAGAAAATCTAGCGCAGCTAACGGCGACAAAGAAGGTCAACTTTTTGAAGAAAATATCGATGTCTGAGATTATTGATAATTAAAATAATCATAATCAATAATCGAGGTAATAATTCAAATGATAATTGATAATTTAAAATACATATAAACATGTAAGATGGATACTTGAAATAATTAATGATTAAATAACTAATAAAATAATAAAAATTAAATAATCGATAAATTAAAATGATTTATAATTGAAAGACTCTATAATGGAAATATTAAAGTTAAAACTGTCAATCATCAAGATAATTGGTTATCAATTGCATTCATAATTGAAATAATTTATTGACAAAATAGTCACTAATCACAATTGAAACCCTAATGGTAAAAGGTCGGTTTCGATTCTTTGACTTAAGTTATGGACTTAGCTATAACCAATGCTAGATTGATGAACTACCAGCTTGTTTTCATTCTCAGATGATGACTTGATAAAATAAGCTGCAATGTTTTTGCACAATAGCTATGGATGTGGCTCTGTCTGTCATTTAATTTAAAAAAAAAAATATCAAAACTCATGATGTTGTTTTCACAATTAGGGTTTTAATTTTTAATGATCAAAGTTATCGATCAATATAATAATTGATATTCAAAATTATCAAGAATCAAAATTGATCAACAATAAAAATTACAATAGCTAAAATAACTGATAGTCACAATAATTAATGCTTAAGATAACTGATAATTAAAACTAATCAACATATTCAAGATAACTAAAATACTCTGAATAATGAATATTTAAAATATTTGATTATCAGAATAGTCGAGGATTAACATAGCAGGGTGTCCATTCTCTGAAAAACCTGGAAAAGTCAGGGAATTTAGGAATTTTCAGCATTTTTCACCTCAAAGTCAGGAAATTTTGTAAAGAAATCGACTGCAAAATTATGTAGTATTTCAAACAGATTTTATCCTATTTCTTATAAAAAAAATTTTCCTTCGCTTCACTCAGGTAACTTTCTTATCTTTTTTCTTTCATAGGAAAAGGGCGTGGGTAATACAACCCCCTCTCCATCGCAGTAGTAGATACAGAGTGTGTTGGTGTGATGAAATCGTTTACAGGGTATTCGTTTCGCGTCTACATCTTTCTTTAAGGCTGCTATACACTTACAGGGTGTCTAACAGGTCAAGTAAGTCAAATAAAGTCAAGTATTTGGAAAGAGGTCAGTTAAGTCAAATAAAGTCAGCTTTTTTTGGTCCTGGTCATGTAAAAATAGAAAAATCAAAAATTGCTGCAGAAACTTAGTTATAAGTTTAAATGTTTGAATATTGATTCTAAACAAGATTAATGTGTTGTTCACAATTTTCATTCAAATTTTATATTCTAAGTGACGTATTATTTGTTTTCTATGGTATTTATTTTCATCATAAAACCCTTGACGGTTGTTTCAAGGTGTGGTTACCACTAAATCTATAAGAAAAAGTTGAAAATGGAACCAGAAAGTATCCAGAATCATGTTAAAATGTATATGTTGATAAACGATGTTTGAAAATGAGGTATTTGTAAAAGAAAATATTAGTTCTTTATTTATACTACTCCAAGTTGCTACATATACTATTGTACAAAGGTGTCTGATATGCTGGTACTGAGGAAGGTGATACAGTCTGTGTTTTTGGGCCTTAAGTCGATAATTACTTGGAGAAAAGAGGTCAAATAAAGTCAAGTATTTTCAAATTTCAGATTTGTTAGACACCCTGACTTAACGTATTTCGTGACTGTTCACGAATTATTTTACGGAAAATATGACCAGGGAAAATTATTTTATGTTTCGACATATTTTTCCTATTGATTCATATATGTAGTAGGGAATACCCATCATGTCTTCATGATTCATGTAATATGCAATCAATTGGACACAACTGGATTGGACATATTCTGACATATTTTGCTATTAAAAGCATATATAAATGCATATTTGTATTATTTTCCTCGATTTTGAGGCATATTTTGAGATTATTTGGCCATTTTGGAGAACTTTTCGGGAATATTTATACTTTTCTGCGGGAAAACAATAAAAAACATCTGAATATTCGATAAGAAATGAAATGACAGAAACTGGTTGGTTGTACATTAGCGCTCCTACATTTTTTCATGGTTCAAATCCGAATGCGGTTGTGAAGTTGTACTTCTGAATTACGTTATCTGTGGCTTGTGTTGATTTCTTTATCTGTGATGGACTAAGTTTTTGCGTTTGTAATTTTTGACCATAGACATGGTGTCAAAATTATTCAGTATGGAAAGTCTTGCATTTTGATACCCAATACTGTGTTACTGAATATTTTGAGCATATTTTACACGTGAAGGAATATTTCGACATTTTGGCCTTTTTTTTTTGGGGGGGGGGGAATATTATATGCGCATATTTCACTGTTTTTAAGACATAAAATAATATTCTCTGAATCTGACGAAACGCGAACCAATCGCTATATACTTCTCCCAATATCAGCTGTTTCGTGTTTTCATCTCATCCTGTTCGCGAGAATTTGAAAATCGGCGCGAAAAGACGCGAAAATGAAATAATATTCGGTCTAGCTTCTTTCCCCAGTGTAAAGATTTTTTTTTGAGAAAGTCGTAATGAAACGAAAATTTGAAAACCAAGAAATTCACCTTCTAGGACATCCTGCGATCGGGTTTTGCTTCCTTTCCCCTCTCCTTCGTAAATGTAGATAAGTGTGAATGAAAGGGACTTCCAAGATTTTGGGGGAAGAGCAGTGGCCAGCTAGGATTTTCGGGGGGGGGGGGGCAAAATAAGATTTTCAAAGGAAAAAAAGTTGAAAACTGAGGTATTTTTTTAAACTCGCCAATATTTGAGAACTATGTAAAAATATTGGGAGGCACGTGCCCCCCTGACGATACATCACTAGGGAAGAGTAATTAATCCACAAAATTTGAAAAAAATCTAAAGATCGCATAATAATAATTATTATCACGAAAGAGTCCATGGTTTTCAAATGCATGAACTTTTATTGTATCTGTCGATACACTTAAATGGAAGCCTCTTCCGCCTCCCCTGGTGCCATAATTTTCCAGATCCTAACCACTTTTTTACTTTCATAGCATTTGTTGTTAGATATGCTGCAGCTTTTTTACCTGGGTTCCAGAATTCATTTTAATAATTATGTTCCCTCCCCCCTAAACTATTCAATTCCGGTTACTCTAGTTTTCCTCAAGTTCCAAATTCTTTACGAGATTCTGAAGTCAATTTTTTGGTCAGGATAACCAACCAAGCTCTGAGTCGGTGATTTCGAATATTGCCTCAGATTTGTATCCGACCCCTTCCGAAGCACTGTCGTAATACGAATTCAGGTTCTCCGACGAAAAATTGCACGAAGCGTTGAAATAGGGGTGATTTTGTGTCCCTGATTTCGAATATCGCTGCCGATTTCTAATCTGGACCAAATTAAAGCTCCCGTGCTTTTTCAGTTGAGAAATTTCTATGACGTTATTTTTTACTAGCGACACTTTGAATAAATAAAACTGTATTTTTACCCTATTTGGTGGCTTTAATTAGAAAGGGTGAATTCTGAGTCAACCGTTGCTTGTTCTACGCTCTTGCTACCTCATTGGTCGCACCAGGAAGGACAGGATCCAAAAAATTACCCCTAAAATCGAAAAAGGCGACCTCGAAAACCTGTTAATCAATTTGGGAATTTTATTCTTTCAGCCCCCCCCCCTCCTCCACGGTCGGCATTAAGTTACACAAAAAAAAATCTATGAAGTCTTTAATTGACATTGCACTACGCTGCATCCTATAGAGCGCGTTTTCATTTCGATCATTAAATGTTTACACCCCCTCTGCCACAGATTCATAAGCACATGATAGTAAAAAAAAAGTTTGTAGAGTGATTGAGGATATTCGCCGCTCACGATGTTCAAAAAAATTTTGACCCCCCGTGTAATTTGTACTTGAAGGGTCTGGAAAACAGGAAAAATTGGCTGGGAAACCTGGAAAAATCAGGGAAAATCATTTCCGGACAAGAATGGACGCTCTGCATAGTTGCTATTCAAACCTAGCTAATTCAAATAGTTATTCATAAAATTGTCAATAATAAAAATAATAATAAAAAATAATTGAAACATAATTGTAATAATCAAAAACCAGAATCATTAATAATCACCAATTAAGATTGTCACTATTCAAGGTACTTGCTAATGAAGTACTTTATAATTGAAATAATTGATATTTAAAATTATACTATGATTAATAATCTTCATAATGAATAATTAAAATCATTAATAATTGAAATAACCCCTTTGATAATTACTGATGTTAGATCTTGATGGAAAAGAGTATTAAGAAGATATCTCATGAGTAACTATATCTATCATACTCATCGATATAACTGCAGGACTACCCCCCGCAGGGTAGTTACCTGAAAATTAATTATATTTTCACACTAATCAGAATAATCAATATTCATATTATAATTGAAAACCAAATCAATTGATAATTAGATACTGTTAAGACGCTCTTAAAATTTACAAAATCATGATAGTATTTTACTCTTAAGACTCGCTTGAGACTCCTATTAGATTTGTTAGAATTGGTGACGACTCAGTAAACTTGTATTTTGACTGTTTATGATGTGTCAAGACTTATTGATATTCTTGTAAGATTCAGTTGGTAAGACTCGTATCAGATTTGTTAAGACTTTTGGAGTCTTTCTCATTGAGCATTACGGCATGTTAATACTTCCAGAGAACTCGCCAGTTGTTGTTCTGAAAGTAAGGCTGAAGGAGACACTATTAAGACTCCGTATAATTATGTATGGCGATCATAAGGCTCGTTGTATGTCTGTATACTCATTAGGACTTAATAAAATTTGGTTAAACTCTCTCAAAACTATCTTCATACTCGTTAAGACTGGTTAAAATTCAGTAAGATTTTCTTATGGTAGTGTAGGGAGAATTGACATTGGGATGTGTGAGGACTCTTGTACGATTTGTTTAAACCTTTGAGACGCTCATTAATACATGCTATATTTGGTCGTATCCTCTCAAAATTCTTTGAGGCAGTCAAGATTTTTTTAAGATTCCTTGTACCTGAGTAAGAACAAGTGAACCTGTGTTGAGCCAGTTTATAAGACATGTTTGGATCCAGTTAGAACATGTTAAGCTTCTTTCAAGAGCTCATTAAGATCGGCTCAGCACTCTCAAGATTAGTCAAGACTTGTTGAGGCTTTTGGTGAGGCTCTACATGAACCGGTTTCTACCTGCAGAAAACATACTATTGCTCGTATGTACCTACCGTTCTATTCGTACTATTTATGACCTTGTAAGAATTTCTCAAGTCAAATTAAGACTTATTGCCGCAGTGAGACCTTGGGAAACCCTAATGAGTTTCGTTTTGACGTTTTGAGGCACTCTTTTGACAAATATTGACTTTGAATATACAGGGTTAGTCGGTTTTCCTTCCGCCATAGGAAAATGACTCAATTGTTTCGCCAGGCGACCGGTCTCTTCGACAAGAATTTCATGGGAAATATTCGGGGAAAACTCCGATGGCTTTTGAAGAATTTTATCAAGAATCTTCAGGAAAAATTTTTTAAATCCCCGAAGAATTTCATCGGAAATCTTCGGGAAAAATCTCTTATTCAGGAAAAATTTGCGATAATTTTCGAAGAATTTCATCGGGACATCATTGAGAAATATCTCCAATGATTTCTGGCGAATTTTGTCAGAAATTTTAGGAAAAATCTCCAATAATTCCAAACAATTTTATTAAGAATCATCGACAAGTATCTTCGATGATTTTCAAAGGATATCCTTATGAAGAATTTTAATGCTTTTCAGAGATTCTCGTCAGAAATGTTCGGAGAAAATTTTCAATTATTTCAAAGGAATTAATCAGAAATCTTGGAGAAAAAATGTAATGATTGCCGGAGAATTTCATCGGGAATATTCAGGAAAAAAAATCCAGTGTTTTCCAAAGAATTTCCTCGAAAATCTTCGGGAACATTTTCCGATATTTTTCAAAGAATTGCATCGGAAACTGTCGGAGTTGCATCGGAAATTTTCGGAAAACAACTCCGATAATTTCCGAAGAATCTCATCGAAAGTTTCTTGAAAGATTTCCAAAAAAGTTCATCAGTATGCTTTGAAAAAATTTCCTGACAATTTTTGAAGAATTTCATTGGAAATATTCGGAGAAAAATCTCGGATGACTCTTAAGCAATTTCATTGTAAATTTTCGGGAATAATCGAAGGCTTTTTTCAGAAAAATATTTCGTTGATTTCCAGATATTTTCATCGGAAAATTTGGGGATAAATATTTCGATGATCTCAGAAGAATTTCATCAGAAATTTTTATGAAAAATCTGCGATGATTTCTATAGAATAATTTCATTATAATAATTTTCGATGAGATTCTTCGGAAATTATCGGAGTTGTTTTCCGAAAATTTCCGATGCAACTCTTTAAAAATTGTCGGAAAATTTTCCTGAAGATTTCCGAAGAAATTCTTTGGAAAACACTGGACTTTTTTCTAAATATTTCCGATGAAATTCTCCGGAAATCATCAAATTTTTTCTCCAAGATTTTTGATTAATTCCTGAAATCACTGGAAATTTTTCCCGAAATTTTTTGACGAAAATCTCTGAAAAGCATCAAAATTTTTTCTAAGATCCTTCCCAAATCATCAGTGATACTTTCGATGATTCTTGATAAAATTGTTTGGAATCATTGCAGAATTTTCCTAACATTTTAAACAAAATTCGCCTGAACCCATTGGAGATATTTCTCAATGATGTCCGATGAAGTTCTGCGATAATTATCGCAAATTTTCCCTGAATAGGAGATTTTTCTCGAAGATTTCCGATAAAATTCTTTTGGGATTTAGAAAATTTTTCATGGAGATTCTTGATAAAATTCTTCAAAAGCTATCAGAGTTTTCCCCGAATATTTCCCATAAAATTCTTGTCGAAGAGACGCTCGCTTGGCGAAACAACTGAGTCATAACTTCGTTCAGCGTAACGGAGTTTTCCTGTGGTGGAAGGAAAACTGACTAACCCTGTATAGCTCAATAACATTGGTGGAGACCCTGTACAGTAGGGTGGATCGCCAAATTTTTTTTTAGAAATTTCTAACGCGATCCAGGTGAAAAGTTGCCTTTGATGAAGAAAAAAAACATGTTACAATTTTTTTTTTTAAATTTAAAGTTTTCTGTAAGGGATTTTGTCCTTGAAGTTATGTAGTATAGGGCTGAAAATTGAATGTTACGCAGCGCCTTAAAAATGCAAGTTATGCAAAAATTTTACATAACCTTTTTAATAGTATTCATCGCGACCTTTAAATTAGTTCATATTATACAAGTTTTGCCTATCTGTGCAATTGAAAGCGCTAAACAAATAGTTTGTTGCTTTATAGCGCCTTCAGTTTGGTGGATAGGCAAGATTTATATATAATCGTAACCGTAGTAATGATTGATATCTACAAAATGAGTTATGTACAAATTTTGCATATCTGCAATATTAAAGACGCTAATGAAGTAAATAGGAGAAGTAAAGCAACAAAGTTGCACATTTTGAGTCACGGCTGAAGCCGTGGGGTGAGAGAGTAACCTGTCTGTGTGTTTTCCCCGTTTCCCCTCCCATGCCATACCCAGTCAATTGAAAGGCAGATTCGATTGGTCAGTAAGGTATCAGTAACAGTTTGTAGCGAAGAAAGACGTAATGGGTGTACGTATGCTTTTTTGAAAATTAGAAAGAATTTTCCAAAATTCAAGTCGAAAGTTTTTTTCAAATTTAAAATAAAACATGTTCTATTTGCTGGTTTAATAGAAAGAAATCGTTCGGAATTCAAATAGAAAAAAAAAAAAATCCGGGCAATTTAGCTTTATTATTATTATCATCTTTATTTTTTTTGGAATTCAAAATAAAGCTTGTTTAATTTTGCTGATGTTCATGTTATATTTCTTCACCCCACACCTCTTTTCTTTCAAAGTGTAATTTGTACCAGTATTTTTATTCACTGGTCTACCGCCTTCAATATGCGAGATGAACCAAATTTGTACTAACTTTTTCAGTTCTACTTATTAAGGGTAACGAAATAGGTCATATTCAAATTTTGACTATCTGTGGCATTGAAGGCGCTAAAGCACTTGATAGTTTGTCGCTTTATATCGCCTTCAATAGTGCAGATAGGCAAAATTTATAGATAACTCATTTTATAAATCTCAATCATTACTACTATTAAGGGTATATGTAAATAATGCCTATCTGCCATATTGAAGGCGCTATAAAGCTACAAAATATTGTGCTTTAGCGCCTTCAATTTCAGATACGCAAAATTTGTATATGAACTAATTTAAAGTTCGCGATGAATACTCTTTTCTAATTTTACTCTCAACCCAAGCCCTGGAATCAGCCCTTCCGAGCATTACTTCACAGACGTCGGGGAGGCTGTTAGAGCTGTCTTAGCCCTCTTTTCTTCTTGCAGAAAAACCGGTCTAGGTCGAAATGTAGCGAGGAAATGTATTGGTAAAAATGTTGCATAACCTGGAGTGCGATCATTGAAATCCTGCTATGGATAGCAGCGATAGACGACGTTGTTATCCTATTTTCCTGCTATCTGTCTATCCCTTATTTTCTTAAGCGTAACCGCAGTTCAACGATGGGGTCATGAAAGTAGACGGCGTCACATAACCATGATAGCTGGCATAGCTGGATTTCAATGATTGCCCTCCTGCATTTTTAAGGCGCTGCGTTTCATTCAATTTTCAGCCCTATTGTGCAAGTACATAACTCCAAGAACAAATCCCTCGGGAAAAAGTTAGAATTAAAAAAAAATTTAACATAAACCTCCCCCCCCCCGCAATGCAACTTTTAAACTAGGTTGCGCTCAAGAATTCGAAAAACTTTCTTAGCCTATGTATGACGATATCCACCATATTGTACAGACTTATTAGGATTTACTCAATCTGCTTTGTAAGACTTGATCAGACTGAATGTGAACTCATTTTAACACTTGACGGAGAATTGTATAAGTTATTAAAATATCTTTGAGTTTTGGAAAATACTCCTTCAGAATCTGTTGAGTCCCTTTCAGAGGAAATGCAACGTTTTTCACTCCCGTTTGTTGAAAGAGATTCGTGCAGGTAATTTGCGCTCCCGGTAGTAGAAAACGATATCGATACAGATTAAATTTTCTTTATTTTCTTCCAGTCGTATGAAAGCCTGCTTAGCTGACAGGTTGATGGTATCAACTTTTATGGTGATGGTTTGTTACATAATTTATCGTCCCCATCATAGTTATAAAATCCCAGTATACTGCCTATTGTAATGTTGATAGTGTCACTAATTTTCCCAAATTTCGTTGTTTGTCTCGGTATAATGTCAGAAAAAATAGATACGCGATAACTTTCGCATCGTTTACCCCTTCGGAATGGTTAAATTGTATTGATAAAGGAAAGCGCTCAACTGCCAATAACTTTTGCCTGAATAATCCAACCGGAAGCGTTTTAAATGTCAATCGAAATGGAATCTTTCTTTTTTGTAGACTAATGCATGTCAAATCTAAAACTTTTTCGTATTTTGTATTTCTCAAAGAACGCGGCTGTTATCAATTAGAGGAACAAATACCTTCACTGACTTCGTGAAACTGACACGCGAAATTTCAAATTTACGAAATGTCAACTTTTTCACTAAAAGTTAACGTCGTAACCATGAGAAAGAGGCACTAATAACTATACTTATTTATAGACAACCATAGGTTGGAGCGTAGAAAATAATTCATCGAATTAGACTGATTCAGCTCGAGTTATCAACTTTTTTTTGTCACCTAAATTCATCATCGTTATTTTAAACTAAAAAAGAAAATGAAAATTTTTAGCCGGTAAGCGCGGATATTTCTGGGTACACCAGATGTTAGCCCTGGAAAAAAAAAAGGGGTAAAAAGGACTGTTTCTCACATTATATCTGGTCGTCGTTGGATCGCAACTTTTTTTTTTTCATTCTTTAATGCTGGCCCATTTCTCGGAACTGTCGTTAAACTTTTTCTTCTCTTTTTCAAGGATGTGGAACCTGCTTTAAGCCCTTTTGTACGCCGGTCGCCGTTCCTTTAAACGAAGCTTCAATTTTTTTCCCTCTCACCGAGTCGAAAGTTACTGGAGACTCTTTCTGCCACACTGAATTCGACTGCTCTTCGGACATCATTCGACTTACTTTTTAATCCTGCCCTGATTTTTTTTTTTTTTTTTCTCGAAAAACTTGTACTTCCGGACACCTGTCACCTAGTCGCCTTTACCGCGATACGTTGGCCGGATTAAAAATGAAGAAACCTTAAACTGGATGCCGACTGCACGATGAACTTGTGATTAATAAAACATAGCCTTGCATTAAGTTTAATGGGGCCATGCGGGGTATTTGGCACGTTCGAAAATCGAAAGCTCACCGACCACAATACCCGAAACATGCGAATTTCGGAATCGTGGAAAAGTAAAAAAAGTGAACCCTCGTTGAGCGCTCTCAGCCCAACGTTCCAAAATCACGTTACTCGAGCTCAAAAGTCTACAAAAGCAGTCAGTTGTACACAAATCCGAATTTTATAATCGTTCTTAAACGAGAATCAGGGCGAGAAAAAAAAAGTGGTAAAGGTAATTGCATTTTTATACAACTGTGTTGGAAATATCGTGACTGCTAGTGTGAAGCGGCTGTGGCGGTACGTGCGCCCTAAATTGTGTTTTTATAATTTCAAAAAAGCCGCATTTTAATTTACATATTCGAAAAGCTATTCGAGAGGGTTACATGAGCACACTAAATCCGCACACGGCGAAGCTATTCTGGCGCTACTTTCCCGTCATTTTCATATCAGGTATAGTGTAACATTTTCGAAAAGTAAACAAAAAAAATAATAAGGAAAATAAGGGGAAGACCGAAATCTGTGTATTTTCGAAGCAAATAACAGTAGAAAGGAGCTCGGTACGAAGTAAGGTTTAAGGAGGGATGGAACGTGTATTTCTCTGCCTAAGCGCATCAGAATACTCAGACGTCCCATTTTGTTATTCAGGCGGCCTCACCTCAACATGAGTAAAGTTAAACGGTTCTGTATGCCATAATGAAACTTGAGTAAATGTGAAATACAGAGCACACGCTGGGTACTCTCACAAAATTGAAGATTAAGACAGTAATACTTTTACGTAATATGTATTTTGTATTCCCTAATGCACATGCAATACTTGTGTACAAATAGGGATATGTAACAGATTTCTTTACTTTACATAGACCCCAACCATCCCTATAGCAGTCAACTCAGTGACAGCCTTCCTATACCCTATCTCCCAATCCACCTAAATAATTGCGAATTTCTTGTATACGAAGAAGTGGAAACAGTGCGGGGTTGGATTTATATGCCAGACAGGAAGAGGCACCTGAGAAATCGGTGAAAACAAGAAGAATAAAAGAAAGAAGGAAGAAAAAACAATCAACCACAGTAGGCCTGTCAAAAATCGATAGTTTTCAGTATCGATTATAATCGATTAAATTCAATTATTTCTTGTTTTTCCCAAATCTTGGTTGCATTAGACAAATGTTTTGCTTTTGTATTTGCTAGTAATGCTCAATTATTGGATTAAAATCGATTAATCGATTTTCACTGAAAGAAATCGATTAAAAATTGATTTTGCCACAACCTGTAAACTAATAGGTTAATCGATTTTTTGGTTAAAAATCGAATTTTTATCATTTTTGAGTGTTTTTTTATTGGTTGGGAGAAAAAAAATAAGAACACAGAATTGCAGTCTGCAGACAGTGCTCAAACCTGGAGTAACAGTACTAGGCATGGGTCTAGTATCTCTAGGAGTACTAGAGCGCATAGGCGGATCCAAGGGGATGAACCCCATCGCTGCGGCGCAGATGTTTTTCTCCTCCTTACCGGCGGCGGAATACACAAAACCGTTTGATAAATGGCAAGAACGAATGGACGCCTGTATAGCCATGAATGGCGCTTTTTTTGAAAAAGATGTTCGTGTGCTTAATGAAGATGATGATTAATAAAAAATTGTGTAATCGTCTGCTTTTTTTCCTTTTTCAAGACAAATCTTTAAAAAGCCTGTAGGGGTCAATGCAATGCATATGGTTTGTTTTTCAAATTAGTGTGGAACAGCGAGTTTACAATCAAATGAGCTCGGCGTGATCTCAATCGGTAGCTAATGAACCAAATTATTCCCCTACTGCGTTGAAACGCCGATAGGTAGCGTTGGTGGGCAGTACGAATTTTAGTCTCACTTACTTAACAACAACCTATGTAAATGAGATAATTTTCCTAAATTCTGTTTAAAATTCTGCTACCCTTTTCCTAACTTCTGCTAAAAGTTCTCCTTTCTGCTCAATCAATAGGAAAAATCTGCCACGGACCGAAAGATTCTGCTGAAAGAGAAGTTCTGTCTATCTGGGGACACTGAGATTTTAATATATTCCGCGAATTTTGATACATTTCGAAGATTTTGACCCCAAAAAAATCTTTATTTTGGTATAATTTCTAAAATCACACATTTTATTTGGTACATTTCATTTTTAAATCTGATGCAATATTGGAAAATTTCTTACTAGCGCATTTTTCAGCTTCCCATCTGGGAACACTGAAATTTTAATTATTACCGGATTTTGGTACATTTGAAAGATTTTGACAAAAAAAAAATCTTCTTCATTTTGGTACAATTTCAAAAATCATACATTTTACTTGGTAATTTTCATTTTAAATCTGATGCAATCTTAGGAAATTTCTTGCCGGTGCATTTTTCAGCTCCCCATCTGATGACACTGCGCAAACCTGTGAGCTTGAAAGTGTCCTGAATAGCCTTACGAGTGTTAAAAAGTTTGGGGAAGTCTTAAATAAGCCTTGAAGAGTCTTAAAACATGCTTGGAACAGTATTAAAGAACCTCGACGAGCCTTGAAAAAGTCTGGACGTGTCATAAAGAATTTTAAACTTTTAGAAACGTCATACCTAATAAATCTACAATAAGTTTAGAAGATCCTTAGGTTCTTTTCAGGCTTCACACTCGTCGGCTGAGTTGAGCGAGCCTAAATCGTCGAGAAAAGGTTGATTTCTTTTCGGAAGTTTTGTGAACATTAGTAACAGCTAATCAGAGTTCAGCTTATGGAGCTCTATGTTTTCAAAATTTGTCCTCGAATGAAGACTAACGTGGTATGACTCGGCTGGCGTAGACGTGCACTGCTTAGCTCCAATGTACAATGCGATTCAGGTCTGGAGTAGTCTGAATGTGTTTTGGAGAGTTTAAACGAGTCTCAACCAAGTCTCGAAGATTCTTAGCAAGTTTTGAAGAAGTTTTGAAGTGTTTCATGAAGATTTAAACGTCTCTAGAAGAGCATTAAGGTGTTTTAAATGCGGTTAGAAGAAATTTAAAAAATTACTAGAAAATGTGGAAGAGTTGTCGAAAGCCTTGAACAGGTCTGGAAGGGTCTTGAATCAGTTTGGAAAAGTCTCAGTTAATTTTGAACAAGGCTCAACGTGTCTTAGCCAGCTTTGAAGAAGTCTTGAAGAGCTCTGAAGAGACTTCATATAATCGGGAAGGTTCCCGAAGAAACCTGAACAAGTAGGGAAGAACTTTAAAAAATCTTTACGAAACCAGTCTTGGGAATGAGTGCCCCCCTCCTGCAGCCCCCTTGTTTGAAAGTTGACATTCGGCAGATTTTATTTGCCGGCATAATTGGAAAAGAGTTCTTTTTCTTTCTTATTTAATTTCAACAGAAATTTCTTAATTTTGATTCTTTAGATGTCTATATCCCTTCTCCTTGAAAAGTTACTAGCCTCAACCCTTCAAATTTCGAAAGACTAAATAAACTTTGGAAAACCTGTGATGCATCTGTACTAGTCTAAAAGTGTGTACCCGGTTTTGCGGAGTTGCGAGAAGCTCTACCGCCATCGCGTAGCATTTTGGAAAGTTTTAGATTGGTAAATCCCGAAGGGTCTGAGCTTGTCTCAAATTTGAATTTGAAAGTATTTCAAACGAGCAGCATTTAATCCACATGAAAGCCAGAACGGGAAGATGTCACAAGGCGCCTGTCTAACTGGAAAGGGGTGGCTACCGAAGATAAGGTATAAAAAGTTGAAGGAAGGGTAAAGGGAAGAGAAACATGAAATAACAGGGAGGAAAGAATGAAACAAGAAAGTTCTTCGCCATGAGAAGTTTTCAAAGGTGATTAGGTCGTTGAATATCGTGTAAATTTGGAGTGCTTTTGCTTTCCTGAAGGCACTATTATGTGATCAAGACTATCGAGGCAAAAGAACATGATGTAAGTGCAACTTCAGGTGTCCCAAGATGAATTCTTGAAGAAACAACTATACAGTACATAAGTTTGTTATTTCTGGTGCCGACGAAAGTCCAAGTTGAGGCTCACCATTTGGAGCGAGTTTGTTTGTTTGTTTGTTTGTTTGTTTTTTTTTTTTTTTTTTTTTCAGTCTTGATTAGCAAGCAAGTTATACAATCAGATTCGCACTCACAATAGTCGCTAATACTTGAGCAGGAAGTCGAATATTTGATGATCCCGAGGACAATTTCCAACTTCTCGTTCGACTTTTTAAAATAGGGTGCCCTCCCCCTCGAAGAAGTCGCTTCAATCAATTTGTCAGTCACGTATTCATTATTATGCAGTTTCGTAGAATACATCCTTTGTTAAGAAAAATGATAAATGAACTGACTTCAAAACTGCAATAAATTTCGGTGA
Organism: Acanthococcus lagerstroemiae; assembly: GCA_031841125.1. Lineage (NCBI taxonomy): Eukaryota > Metazoa > Arthropoda > Insecta > Hemiptera > Eriococcidae > Acanthococcus > Acanthococcus lagerstroemiae. The sequence goes on along the minus strand of CM063114.1, from coordinate 45,282,183 downwards.
ACGTATTACGAAGAAGTTATATGCTTATTATAATAAAAAAATTGAAACTTTTACGATCAACGTAAAGCCAGAATTGAGGTTTCTTTGCGCCCTGAATGACACGAGCGAGGCTAATATTGAATTCTACGCCGGGAGAAAAACGACTAGTCATCGAAAACCACCCTTCGCGGTTGTTCATAATTAAATTATTTCTACCCCAACCATTTTTGACGTTGATTCGCCGGAAATTCAGCTGAACGCGAGAGACACGTGTCTTCGAAATTATTCGCAATAATATTTATTGGGTATACCTTACATTTTTCTGACGGAGTGTAAAGTAATAACTGAAGTGTCAGAATGGAGCACTCGTCATCTCACTCGAAACACTTCTGTTGCAAAGCTCGTGCTCTTTCGAATTCGCCGCCGTCTAAGTACAAAAACGAAAACTCAAACATGAACAAAGTTTACGAAGAATGCAGACTTTCTGGCTGGATACACGCACGTTTGAACTTTATGACCCGGGATAGACGAGACCGACAAGTTGATTCACTCTATCATAATTTCATATTATACTTCAGTTTCTCGGAACTCGTATACTTGGAAGTTCGCGATCTTGTGGCTTAATAATTCTGTCAATACAACGGCAGTAACTTCTCCAAGTTGGGCATTTACGTTCGGTAACGACGGTATTGTATAGTTTATAAATACCGATTCATGATCATATCTGACCGGATTACTTCAGTATACAAATCCTGATGAAAGTGCTCGATTCTCGAGTCTGTACCGTAATGACGCACGATTAGCGTTAATTTCTGATTTTCATTTATTGGCTTCTCCTCGGCTCTGTCCGGTACGATGCGGCGTAAAAATCTGAAAAAAAAAGCCATCAGTAGATGGTGTTCTTGATAAGCCCCTTCAGTAATCGAGGCATGCAACATAAAATACACGAGGGGATAAAAATTTGTCTGCGTGTAGCAATGTGATGTACAGCACCCGGATTTTTAGGCGCTAAAAACTGAAAAACAGGTGTGTTAAAAGTCGCTGTCAAGACCTAAATATGTAGTTCATAAAAAGTCCCGATAAAAGTGAAATAGTCTCAAGAAAATAAAAAGCAAATAGTCCCAAAAAGTCCCTATAAAACTATGACTTCACGGGTATCAAATTAAAGGTCTTCGAAAACTGAACCTAATTTTTATTTTTATATTCCTCCCAAACTATGGCCAACGTGACCATTTTGAATCAAAATACTTTACTGCAACAAATAATAAGGATATTATGATTTTTCAATTTTGTAAGTGAAATACATCAAAATTTTTCCTCTCAAAAGATTGAAAATTGAAAAATTTTGACATTTTTATGTTTCTGCTTTGGTACATAAACGAAAAAAACGTTACTTTTTTAGCGTTGCATGGAGCAACGTTACTGTGGAGCATCACGAAAAAAATCAGCCAACTTCAGAGAACCCAAAGAGCCTTGGAGAGAAGTATACTAAATTTAAAGAAAAGGGATCAAGTTCCAACTTTGAAAATTCGGGAAACGTAACGAAACTGATTGACTTACTGGACTGACTGACTGACTCAACACTTAATCCGCCTGCGAGTACCTCACTCCTTGTATCAGTCTAGATTCCCATGCGAGCATCAGGTTCCTTGTACCAGCCTGTGAGCCCTACGCTCTTCTAGTGCATCATCTTGCAGACTAGTCTGCAACCACGGAAGAGCATTTTCATGTCTGCTTCGCGGACTGCGCCGACATAAGAATGTCGTCGTCCGTTACGCTCTGCGGTGCACGTCAGCCCGTAGCCAAAGGGGTGCTACGGGGGTGCTGAGCACGCCCTCTAGCGCATGCTAGAGCCCCCTGGCAAAATTTCGTGAATGAAAATAACGAATTCCCTATACTTTTCTCGCTAGTTTCAGTTAAAACTTTTCTGTCCACTACATTTTAATGTTTATAAACTTGGCAACACTGATTTGCTTTGAAAGATAGACGAATCGTGTGTTCGTCGTTCTTTATTGGGATATAAATTAGATTTGCAAATGTTGGCACGATTGCGTCTTATCAGTGATATGAATGGGTGATCATGGAGATTTATCCGTAAGCGTGTAGCAAACTTCAACTATCATTGAGCCGATTAGAAACTCACATTCAAAGAAAATTTGTTCTAAATTTTAACTGCACCATCACTAAAAAATTGAATTATAATCAGTTCCACTGGTAGAGTAATTTATACTCGTTTGTTTCCCTCCTAAAGATAACAGTGTTTCTATTTGAAAGTACACATAAACATGATCACGTTTTCATGTTCCCCTGCTAACACCCGCACAGGTGATTTTGCAGCGCACTCTAGTGCAGGTTTATATCCTAATATTATTCACTAACGTAGCGGTAGGCTCCCGATCCAGTTCACATCGAATATCGATGGCTAAGTGCCTGAATGGCTGTTTGAGAACTGATAACTTGATAAGTCCACAAAAATAGAATTTTTTTGCTTTCAAAAGTTTGAAAATTTGATCGTTGTAAAAGGGTGAATCTTTTTTCACACGATATTGTATTCAGTTTTGTACCAGTGAGTTGTCGGTAAGTTGAATCACCAGTTTTGATCAGCGTTGTGCCATAGAATACATGGTGTCAAATACATCAGCATTCTATGTGTAAAATGAATGGTGTAGAATAGCTTGAAATTCGTGTAGATTGCGTAAAATGTGTAGAATAGGCGTAAAATGAGTAAAATGCTATGTAACTCAAACCAAAAAGCAAAAAAAAAAAAAAATCAACTTTCAAAAAAATTGATTTTTTTGGCTTTTTGGTTTGGGTTATACAGTATTTTACTCATTTTACGCGTATTCTATGCGTATTTTACACATTTTATGTACATCGAAAACGTAGAATAGACATTTCACGCGTAAAATCCCATCGCTGGCTTTTGATTATGAATTTTGAGACCAAATTTAATCAGTGATGTAGCCAGGATTTTCCCCGGAGGGGGGGGGGGGTAAAATTTTCAGGGGAGAAAAAGTCGAAAATTGAGGGTTTTTTTGTAAATCGCTGATATTAGAGGACTACTTGGGGGCTTCGCGGCCCAACCCACCGTCGTCACTCGCTTTGCTCGTGCCGGCCTCACTCGGCGCCTCGCGCCTCGTCCAACCACCACCGTCCTCAGTGTTTAGTCTAAAACTTTTGTTCCTGAGTTGAGGTCCTCCACCACCTGGGCCTTAATCTCTTCACATTGCGCTCTCCCTCTCTCCATGAACTTCTCTGTCCACAGCTTCTCCCCCGCATGGCACCCGCCATTCATCCCTCCAATCATCATCATCCAGTCCTCCACCTAGTCTCTCCCCGATCACCCCTCCTCCACCAGGACCTCTTACACACCATTACCCCTCCGAGACCTTCATCTTCCTCTACAGTCCCCGCCACCACCGTGGTTTTCCTCCCCTCCAGGAGCTCCCTCCTCCACCATGAGTACCTCTTACACCCCTGGGCCTTTATCTACCAAGGTTTTACTGTCCCTCTAGGACCCTCACCCACCACTACCCCCTGAGATTTATCTCCCTTTACAGCCCCTGTCCTCACTATGGTCCTCTGACCCCTTCGCAGATCCCTGGCCAACCACCTAGGAGCTCTCACAACCATGACCACCCCTCCCCCGAGTGCCCTTCCCCCGCACCCCACCCGCCGCCGAGAATATTTGAAATCAGCGATCCCAGACACCTCGATTTTGATACTTTCTTGTCAGGTAACTTTCGTCTATGCAAAATTCGGAGTCTGGAGGCAACATCAGAACGGGATCGAGAATCTGTTGAAATATTTGCAATCGAAAGCCCAGAAAACTTCTTTTCGACTTTCCATTTGATTCTCTCACTTTAGTAAATGCATTTACTATTATGAGATCGAAATTTCAATTTTGAGGCTCACATTAGATCCGGATTGAAACGACATTTTCGAAATTCACCTATCCCAATTGTGTGCTCAATAGTTCTTCGCTTAGAACTTGAAATTTGAAACGTCCTTGACCTCCTTTTGTGTGAGAAAACTGTTTTCACTGAAAAATAAACTGGGCTTTGTCATTTGAAGACCATCGTTTGCCTCATGTCGATCAGACTTGAAGTTAATAAGATGTAGGGCTTGACTGTGTATGCCATTGTGGGTTTGCAGATGCGACCCGAAAATTTGCCCCACTTCTTTTGGAATGCATTGCCAGATTAACGCAAGGACCCTTGACGATCTATCTGGGTCTGATTAAACTTGAAACCATGAATACAATAACAGTACGTCCGAAAAAAAATTTATTTATTAATATTCGTAAAATAATAGAAATACCCATAATAATAATACCAACAAGATTATCAAACTAACAAGCTTCTAATTTTGATAGACACCCTTCAAATATTATTCTAAGAATAACTAAACAATGAATGGCTAGAACTAAATGGAGTATCGTTTTTGAATATTTACCACAGACAATCATTGAGACTGGACAGCCCGAGTGTTAGCCAAAAAACATACCTGATTTGTGCAGTAAGTACAGAAAATAACATGCTTCTCGTCGGCAAAATCGAAAGCATGTTTATTTAACTGAACCAGATCCCGGAAAGCAAAATTGCAAGAGGAACATAGAAACGGCCTGTGGTTTCTCTTGAGATGGTTTTGCAGATGATGCCAACTGGGGTATATTCTCTGGCAGAACAAGCACAGCAAGTGATTGCCTTTTCCATAGACATCAATTTGCTTTAGAAAATGGGCACGGACGTGGAACGATCTACCGCAGCAAGGGCAGGAGCTCGATGGAATGACATCGTTAATTTCTATTTCTGTTGAACCATGGGATGAAGATTCAGTAGAATCTGTATTGGCTGGAGGGAGAACGTGAAGTTCCCTTACTTCGGATTCACTTGGAGAGATTTCTGTAGATGCAGTGGATGACGATGTTATGGGGTCTTTGATAGCTGGCGTGAGAACGTGAAGTTCCTTTACTTTGGCTTCACTTTTAGAGGTTTCTGTAGATGCACTGGATGAAGACGCTGTGGGGTCGTTGTTAGCTGGAGTGAAGACGTGAGGTTCCTTTACTTTAGCTTCGCTTTTAGAGGTTTCTGTAGATGCACTGGATGAAGATGCAGTTGGGTCTTTGTTAGCGGGGGTGAGAACGTGACGTTCCTTTACTTCGGATTCACTTGGAGAGATTTCTGTAGATGCACTGGATGAAGACGCTGTGGGGTCGTTGTTAGCTGGAGTGAAGACGTGAGGTTCCTTTACTTTAGCTTCGCTTTTAGAGGTTTCTGTAGATGCACTGGATGAAGATGTAGTTGGGTCTTTGTTAGCGGGGGTGAGAACGTGAAGTTCCTTTACTTCGGATTCACTTGGAGAGATTTCTGTAGATGCAGTAGATGACGATGTTATGGGGTCTTTGATAGCTGGAGTGAGAACGTGAAGTTCCTTTACTTTGGCTTCACTTTTAGAGGTTTCTGTAGATGCACTGCATGAAGACGCTGTGGGGTCGTTGTTCGCTGGAGTGAAGACGTGAGGTTCCTTTACTTTTGCTTCGCTTCTAGAGGTTTCTGTAGATGCACTGGGGTCTTTGTTAGCTCGAGTGAGAACGTGAAGTTCCTTTACGTCAGCTTTGCTTGGAGAGGTTTCTGTTGATGTACTAGCTGAAGATTCACTGCGGTCTGCCTTTATAGAAGTTAGAACATGAAGTTCCTTTACCTTGGCTCCATTTCCCTTAATACTGAGCTCAGCAGAAGATGTTCTTGTAGATCCACTAGATGAAAATTTAACGGAGTCTGCATTAGTCGAAGTTGAAATTTGAGGTTTCGTTCGCCATGCATTAATACGACATGCATGAAGTCGATCATTTTCAGCCTCGAGAATGTGTTTTTTCAAACTAATCTTCTTCGCAATAGATTGACCGCAATTGTTGCATGAAAATGGTGTTTCACACCTGAAATGAGTTTTTTGAGTTGATGTTGAACTGTCGCTAGGGAGAGTGAAAGCAAATTGTTCGAGACTGGATACGGGCTGCATGTCACACTTTTCTTCCTGATTAGAGGACTGATCATTAGTTACACTCAGAATTGTAGCATGAGTGGTTATGTGCAGATTCAAATCCTGTTCTTGACTGAACGAGCTGCTGCAAGAAGGACACGGGAACAATATATTTTGGGACTGAACACAATCCGGTGTTTTCAAGTTATCGTTCTGATTGGAAGAGTCCTCTTCCATATGAGTTAGTATATAAATTCTCAAGTTCTTTTTCACTCGAAATGATTTCTTACAGGAGTGACATGAGAAATGCTTCGTTTCTGTATGCTGTTCGATAGGATTATCTGAGTGATGTTGGCGCTTGTTTGATCTTCTATGGGCAGGGTATGATTCGGGTACTCCCTTACAGTGATTTCTGATATGCCGTATCAAGTTTTCCCTGCGATTAAATGAATGATTACAGGAATGACATGAAAAAGATTTTTCATTTGTATGAGTGATAATATGTTTGACCAAGCTGCCCCTGCGATTAAATGAACGACTACAGGATGGACATGAGAAAGGTCTTTTGTTAGTATGAATCATTGCGTGTCTTTTCAAGTTGCCCTTTTGATTAAATGAACGACTACAGACAGGACATGCGAAGGGTTTTTCATTTTTATGGATTTTGGTATGAGTTTCCAAGCTGCCCTTCCGATTAAATGAATGACCACAGGCAGAACATGAGAAAGATCTTTTGTTAGTATGAATCATTGCGTGTCTTTTCAAGAGTGCACTCGATCTACATGAATGACTACAAATTGAACATACGAAGGGTTTCTCATTTGTATGAATTCTTACATGACGTCTGAAGCGAGATTTGTGATCAGAACATTCAAAAGGTTTTTTATTTGCATGAGTTTTAGTATGATTTTTTAAGATGGACTTCCGATTAAATGAATGACTACTGGTAGAACATGTAAAGGGGTTCTCATTTTTATAAAATGTTATATGACGGTTCAAGCTGGATTTATAATTAAATGAACGACTGCAGGAAGGGCATGCAAAGGGTTTTTCATTTGCATGAGTTCTCATGTGCCTTTGCATGTTCTCTTTCTTACTGAATGAACGGTCACAATGGCGACATTTGAAACCGTCGTTGCCCGTAAGTTGTCTACTAGCTCCTCGCCTATGTGATCGAGTGCTGGAAGGAATCAAGGTGAGATTCTTTTCACTATGAATTTTAACGTGCGTAGTCAGGTCAGTTTTTCTGGTAAAATATTGGTCACAGTGAGGACACGGAAACGATTTTTCGCTCATCGCTTCTTGAGTCACTACAGTCTGTGGGGTACGCCGTATTCGAAAATTGTATTTCCCACCATTACCAGTTGACTTTACTTCAGCGTTGTACGAACCACCTTTGCAGAATCGTGGTGACGAACGGGAGCCCGAAAAATACCTTTTCCGAAGTCTGATATGATTGGCAATATGATGAGTTAGGCTGGCTTGGTTATCAAATCGATGATTACAGAAGGAACAGGACAAAAGTTGCTCATCATTGCTGTTTTTGTTCGAGCTTCTTCCCGTTCGACCTGCAGGTCTTGGTCGTTTCAACTGATGTCGTATATCCACAGTGCGAGGCATTGCTCAGCAATCTTGATAGATGTTGCAGTGCCAATGTAATGCCAATTTTGAAGGAAATGACTGCTATGTTACTGACCTGAAAACATGAACAGTGAATGAATTGAAAAGGAACATCATTGAGATGGGGTTAGATCAGTGGTGGGCACAATCAAAAATCATGAAAATCAGAATTATTTAAAAGGATTTCCAAAATCGTGTTCGAATGCATTTCAGTCTCTCATCTTTTGTGCTTTGAAAACTGTAGTCATGAGATTTCAAAGTTCATGATTTTTGTTTTTTGGATTAATCTTTACTTATAAGAATAAGTTACACGATTTTGAATGTCGTAGTTTTTGATTTTGTCCATGGTATTTAAGTATTAGGACGGCTGCAAAGAACTTTTCCATGAAAGCGGAGTGATGGAACCAATGAATTCTTGGACATTTCAGTTGGGAGATGGGAGAAAATCTTCCCGCCGACGATTGCTGGAATTTCGTGACCTATTGTCAAATTTTCACGGGTGTGTGAAGTTTCCTCTTCGCGTTAGTCTTACCCGACGTGGATTTACAGTTTGATGGAGCTAAAGAAATTTTGCTTCGTCCATAAAAAATTTTAATTGAATACCCAACTTGTCTCATAGTGATTTCAAGTTTTTCTAGGGAGGGAGGGAGGGAAAGAGAAGCCCAACCCTTCGGCAATGCAGTCAAGTCTATTGTAATTTATCGTTTACCTGCGATAACTTTGATCTTATGGACCAATCATTAAATATGTGTACTTACAATAGTGTATTTTTTTTCAGATTTTTGGGACAGAAAATGAACATACACCTGTGCTTCAACTCCGAACTCGATACCTAATTTTGATCACGAAGAAATGAGCGGTAAGTTTTGACAATTTTGAAGTAAATTTACTTATGACGTTGTCGTTATTGACTTAAAGCAGTGTTTTTCAACCTTTTCGAGTCTGCGGTACATGTCCGACCCCATAAATTTTTCGCGGCATACCGATTCTAAATATATATTTAAAATTCTCTAAAATGAAGAAAAATGTGTAGTGAACATCAAAAATCTCTTAATAAGAGATTTGAGTTTCATACTTGTAATTCTTTCATACGTGGATTAATTTTCGACAAACAAACAAGCATTTCATTTTCAACCGACAGAAGGCGCTCCGGCATCTTACTTTTCATATTTGTGGTTAAAGCTGTGAAGTCTCGTTCGGAGAGGTAGGAGGTGGAAAAAGGAAGTAAAATAGTAAAAGCTTTTCTACAATGCCGAGTATTCTTGAGAAGCATAAATCCAAAATTATTGAGCATCCGGTCATGCTTCTTCAGTTACATTACGAGTCATCTACCAAAATGTAGAAATGAATTGTTCATAATAAACATATCAAAAAAGTTACTTTTTTTGAAATCTCGCGAGACCCTTCGAGGGGGTTCCCGGCACACCGGTTGAAAAACGTTGACCTGTAGTCTTCTTGAACTTGTTTGATGTACTTACTCGATGTAAACTATCCACTGCCGCCGTTTAAATAGTGTCCTCGTTTTGCAGGACACCCTTATATTTAATTGGTGTTGTGTAACCCCATGGGAAAAGGGGGCGGGACGTTGCGCTACCTATTAATATTATCCGACTGAGTTGAAATTTTCAGGGATTATCTTTCCATCAAGTGGAACAGTGATCCATCCAGTGCTCGTAAAAATTTAAAAAAAAAATTTCATCTAGCGTATTATGCTTGGAACCCAATTGTACCCCGTATATAGGCTTAACGAAGCGTTAGAAAAATTCAAAAAGAGGGCCTTTAACACTCTCTTATGACAGAGATATGTTCCTAACCAGGGTGTCTACCGGTCACGGAAAACCCGGAAAGTCACGATTATTGAAAGTAGGTCACGGAAGTCACCAAAAATAACGGATTTTCATTGGAAAAAATTGAAGAAAAATCAAAACTATTCGAATATTGACAGCATGTAAACAGTTTTTTTGCTTTCCATGCTGATACAAGTATTCTTGGGTATTGATTCTTCAAAGATCCTTCATATTTGTTACCTTTTTCTATTCTTGAATTTGTTATGATAAACTGTGTAAAATGGTACCCATATCGGTATTAGAAGAAAATCATGAGAGGTCACGGAGAAAAAATGTTTGAGGTCACGGATTTTAATTCTTTTGATCTGGTAGACACTCTGCTAACGCAGTTGCGAAAAGGTTTGACCTAGTTTTGGTTATTCTTAATAAAATTTCAACGGGTTTAAATCTAGTCTTTATGAGTCATAAGTTCACCTGGTCGAATTTAAGTACTCTGTTCATTGCTCGTGATTTAAATAAGTCTTCTTCTTTACGAGTTATAACACATATTTGACCAGCGTAGCCGTTTTCTGGAAACCCGGGAAAAGTCAGGTAATTCCGTCAGTCTGGGAACGTGTGGGAAGAGTTAAGGAATTGCAATAATCTTGATCAAGATCGGGAAACATTTTGAGTTTAAATGAGAATTAAAGGTTATACACAATTTTCATAGCAGTCAATGAATAGCAAATTTGATCTCAAATAATAAGTATTCTCAAAGCTGTGTTCAAAATTAGCAGGAAAAATGTCAGGGGAAATTTGGAAAATCAGCCTGGAAAACTGGGAAAAGTCAGGGAAATTCGTTCTAAAAAATTGCTACTTTGTTGACAAGCCTTAACATGCTCTCAAAGAATTTTGATGAGATTTTAAATTTTAACGAGTATCAAAGGGATCTTCTCTAGTTTTAAAAAGTTCCAACGAGTCTAAACGAGTCCTGGATACTCTTCGCAAAGTCTTAATAAGCCTACATACGCATAAAGAATAGTAAGTTAGTCCGAACAAGTTTAAAAATGACCTTGAGTTTTTGTGTAAGGACTCCGAATCCCAATGAAACTTAACTAGCCTCTTCAGGGTCTTAAATCAATTTGACGAGTCTCAGCCGGCCTTACAGAGTATTTACGAGACTTTACATGATGTTAATGATTATTAGTAGTTGAGTCTGAAGGAATCTTTAGCGGCTCTGAATTGATCCTAATGTATCTTCAGCTGGGTGGGCCAAATTTCAATACCTTGCATAGTCTAAGCGAGTTTTGCCAGTCTTCATGAATCGTAACATAGGTCACTTAACAAGGGTACAAAGGGACTGAATGAGTCTTCAGGAACACTTAGATTTCTCGCAAGTTTCAATAAACCTTAACAGAGATTTTTTATACAAGCTTAACGAGTCGTCCAAAGTGTAAACTGAGTGTTAATGTGTCTTATAAGGTCTCAAGATATGTAAAATACGGAATGGTAACGTAATCTCAATGTATAAATAGTACCACGCATCGTTAGAGAATGGTCCGAATTTCACTTTTTTTTTATAAAACTTGGGGGCTTCGCCCTCTGGCCGCTTCGCGGCCCAACCCCCCGTCGTCACTCGCTCGCTCGTACCGGCCTTGCTCGGCGCTTCGCGCCTCGTCCGTCCATCACAGTTCTCAGTGTTTGGTCTAAAACTTTTATTCCTGAGTTGAGGTTTGTTTTGCGCTTCTTTTGCTCCCCCTTCATCAGCGGTCCTCAATCTTCCACCATGAATTCCCCCCTTCCATCCTTTCTTCATCACGAGCCTCCACCACGACCCCCTCGTTCACCACGGTCGCACTTCAACAGTCGCAGCCCTCCTCAGCCACAAACGCCTCCCCCACAACGGCCATAATCTCCTACTAGAGGCTTCAGTACCCACCCTATGGTCTTTTATCTCCGCAGTATCCCCCCCTACGAACCCTTTCCTTCTGCACATCCGGGTAGGTCCTGTCCCTTGGACTTCCTCCTCACCTCTATAACCATCGACCACCACAACCGACCTCCGCTAATTGGGCCTTCATCTCTTTACATTACCCTCTCCATCGCTCCATGACTTTCTCTGTCCATAGCTTCTCCTCCGCATGGCACCCTCCGTTCATCCCTCCGATCATCACCCAGTCCTCCACCTAGTCTCCCCCGATCACCCTCTTCCACCCCAAGTGCCCTCTATTAGGACTACGTCCCCCGACCACCCCACACCACTATGGCCTTCATTTCTGTTCACGTACCACACCACTACCAAGACCTCTTCACCCATTACTATGCCCTTCCCAATTGCGGCCATAATCCTTTGCTACAGCCTTCCTCTTCCACTCTTCCTCCTCGACAGCCTCCTCATCCCAACTCCCACGAAGATCCCCTGGTCTTCCACTCAGGAGCTCCCATCACCATGACCGCCCTTCCCCTTCAGACCCCCACCACCAGCCCCTGTCGCACCATAGCTTTCATTTCCCTCCCCAGTCCCTCTTTCACCCAGGACTTTCTCCTCCACCAGGACCTCTTACTCACCATTTACCTCCCCCCCACCCGGGGCCCTTATCTTCCTCTATAGTCCCCGCCATCACCGTGGTTTTCCTCCCCTTCAGGAGCTCCCAACTCCACCGTGAGTACCTCTTGTAACCCCGGGCCCTTGTCCACTAAAGTTTCACTGCCCCTCCAAGACCCTCACCCACCACTACCTCCTCCTTCCTCAATGGCCACCTTCTCCTACCAACCATTTCCTCTACCACAAGGACCCCACACCCACCACTACCTCCTGGGCTTTATCACCCTTCACAGCCCCTGTCCTCACTATGGCCCTCCAACCCCCTTGCATATCCCTGGCCATCCACCCAGGAGCTCTCACAATCATGACCACCCCTCGCCGAGAGCCCTTCCCCTCAAGACTCCACCTCGCCGCCAGCCTCTCCCGCACCACGGTCTTTTCTCTCCCTGGCCCCCTATCTCACCAAGGACTGTCTCATCCATCAGGTCCTCTTACTCATCTTAACCTCCTGCCCCACCCAGGGTCTCCATCTCCGTCCACAGCCGATGCCCCCACAGGGGCCCTCTTCCCCCTTCGGGAGCCTCCTCCACAATCAAGAACCCCCTCTGAGGGTAGGCTACCCCTGGAAAATTGAGCAATCAAAGGGCAAGGTAGGCAACCCTCAGCGATTTGAGATCTTGGAGATTATGGGTAATTATGTCATTATGTCTTATTATGTCGGTTATGTCTTAAAACTTGGAGATCTTTTATGTTAAAACAGATTATTTCCTTGAAAGTAGCTGATCTGCCCTTGAAAGTAGCCGGAGGTGGTAGGGACGAAGGCCGGGATTTACATATCGGGCTCCTTGGAGTTTTTTTCAAGGGGGGGAGGGGGAAGAGAAGTTTTGGTTTTTAATATATAGAGAGATTGCTCCCAATAGCTGAAATCGTTACTTTTGGTATAAAAACCCGTCAGCCAACATTTTCTGAAGTGGAATAATCTTGGGAATCTCCGCGGGGGGGGGGCGTCAATTTGAACATAGGATATCCCATAAGAAATTCAAGTATTTTGCTGTAAAACTTCCAAAAGCTCGAGTTCGATTGAAAAAATTCGGTGAACTACACAAAATTACTCTCGTTAATGTAAGGAATGAGTACCTACTAAGAATTTTGAGGAAACATAAAAGACCGATCTGGCAGAAAAACCGGCCTAGGTCGGAATCTGGCGAGTTGCTACGTGGACTCGAACCCGGACCTCCGGATTCCGAGACCAACACACTATCCACTCGGCCAATCAGACCCCCCCCCCCCATAGTTTCGTCCCTGCAAATGCAGACTGGAACCTTATCCCCCAAGCACTCACATTCGCGCACATGAGCATACCCTAGTCTGGGAGGGTAAGTTGGAAGAATGTTGGGGATTCTTGAGAAGAACACACAATATCCTTTTCACGTTAGGGTGGTCGTTATTTGGACGCTGTTAAGCTTAAGAAAACCAATCGACATTTGCAAACAAAATGAGTTATTAGTATTGTTATCATTAGAAAGAGCGGAAAAAGTATAATTTTTCAAAATTGGGCCCCCGATTCAAAAATATGTTCTCAAGTTGAAAAAAGCTTATCAGTAAACGCTATGTTATATAGTTTCTACAAATAAATGGCTCTTGAACTTCGAATCATCGAATGACGTGTTCTCGAAAAACAGATTTTGCTGGTTGGTTTCCTTACGGTTAACAGCATACATTTACTCTTGGTGATATTTTTTTCTGAATTCCCTCTGATTTGTCTCCTAAATTGGTTTTAATAAAATCAATCAACCAAAAAGAAAAGAAACAAATTCCAAAGTTTCAGGTTGATCAGATTAGGGAAATCCGTGCCGCAAGCTCCCCTTCGTTTTTATGGGAAAAACACATGGAGTTTGGACTTTCGTTCCAGACTAAATTTCCCTCCTATATTCACCAGAACCAAAAAGCCCGTAAATTAAACAATAGAACATTTGCTATCGGATTCAGCTTATGGAAAATAAGTCGTTTGCTTTCAATTTTTAGCTTTTAATAAAATGTTCAACTTTCTCAAGCTTTGGGTTCTAGGTCCAACAGAGAATCTCGTAAAAACAGATTAGTCATTGAAATTCGAAATTCAACGTTTGCTACCGATTTTCCGATTTTCGAAATGTCTTTCACGTTTCATCTTTGTTTCAACCTCTCAGATAACGTTCAATACTCAGTTGTAAACCTTCAGCTTTGAACTACTGACTACCTTGTTTCTGACAAGAGTCCAAGGTACTCCGTTTTCAGAAACGAAATTTGCCTTTCAGATTAGGGAAGTGGAGAAGAAAAATTTGCTGATTTTTAATCGAAATATTTTTTAATTGAAAAACATCATAAACAACCAAACAAACATTCATAAAAAATTGGAATAAACAGTTTTAAAATTTGCCGAATGCCAAATTATTGGGGGGGGGGGTAACCCCACACTTCCTATAGTTTCGTCCCTGAGTGAGGGGATGCTGTATTTTGGCATGACAATCAAAATGATGAATGCCATGCCGAAGGACACATGAAAATAAATCCATGGCCGAAATACAAGAACGAACAAAAAGTGTTCTGCCGTCGATTAGTAGATTCCAAAATAAAAAATTGTATGGGGAGTTGATAAGGACATACTAACCCATTAATTAGATGTAATTATGTTTGGATGACGAACGTCTATCGTTGCATAAAGACGACCATGCCGAAAGACACTTTTTTTGAACTCTTAATTTTAGACAATAATACGCGAATGCACGATTCCGTCCCAAAAAAACCGGGATGTGATATGTGGACCATATGTTGCTCTGGTAAGAATATACAGTTTGATGAGTAATTGCGTCAAAAAAATATTGAAACTCCTGCTGTGTTTTGTGAGTGGTTGAAAAAGAGCCAGGCCGAAGGACAAAAAATCGAGGGATCATTTTCAATGTTGGCAACACTTAATCTCGTCTGTGAAGACGCAGTTTCAACTTTACCCACTCATTCATTCATTTATTTAAAGTACTATTATTTTGCCAGTTGGTTCTAATATATAGCTTGAAAATTTAGAAAATAATAAAAATAAAAATGATTAAAGGGACACCCACGCCGATGGACATTTTAACATATTTAATCCAATTTCGACCCATTAAAAGTGGATCAGATTTTCTTCTGCAAGCTTGAAAAAGTAGAATTCAGCCGGATCTATCAACGGGGAAAAAATGTCCGTATCATTAATAACTTGTGAGATAACTGCTGGAGACTGAAATATCAACATTTTTGAAGAATGACTGATTAACGTCTTCGTCCCCCCTCCCAATATTTCCATTTAAATAAACTTCAACACAGAAGCACAACTATAGCTCAGAACATGGGGGGCTTAAGCCTCCTTATCATGAAGCAGCACCACCCCGCATCATTTTCTTTGGTAATTTTTCTGTGTTTGGGGGGCTATTTAGAAGTTTGGAGGGGGACTAAGCCCCAAGCTCCCTCCCCCTATTTGCCCATATGCCTAAACACATTCCACATTTTTCACACCGGAGTGGTCCCAGTAGTATACATTCCAAAATGACGTGCTTGAAACCACTTATTCAAAACCAGTGGCATAGTTATCGAGTAGCGAGCTTCCCCCCCCCCCCACACACACCCATAACAGATTTTTTTCATGCATTAAACTGAGACAATTGAAGAAAAAGATAAAACGTTTTTCAAAAATGAACCCCTACCCAATTTTGTTATAACTCTGACTCATGGCACTGCTCAAAAAAGAGTGTTATGCGTCACAGACCAGAGGTTCAGTTTAGCTAAATAGTTCCCAAAAAATGGATATTCACGAAGACAAACAGCAATAGCTGTAGATAAGAAATATTCATTAGTACATTAAATATTGCTCTATTTTGCTCGTGGATATTGAGTATCATTTTTTGCTTCGCCATAATTAAATACCCAATTAACGTAGATTCGAAGCTGTCGGCGTAAATTTACACGTTTCATATGAAATTAACTTTTGCGGAGGGGAGGCAGGACTAACAATGAACAAGAAAAAAACCAAAATTCTAAGAAATAATGAGAAACTAATTTGGGGGAAGATAAACGGGATAGAAATAGTAGACGAAGCACCCTATCTGGGACAAAATCGAACTGAAAGAGAAACAGAAAAAAGAATCACAAAAACGTGTGCAAAATACTGGACTCTCGAAAATATATTTAAAGACCCGTATAAGATATCCCAGGAAAGCGAAATCTTTAATATGTGTATCCTCCTGACCCTAACATATGGATGCGAAACGTGGCCTCTAAGCCAAAAAAACTTAAACAAAATTAGAGTAACCCAAAATGCAATTGAGAGATCAATATTAAATATCAAAAGAAGAGACCGAATACCAATCGAGAGAATAAAGAAAAAGCTCAAAAATAAAGAGGCAGTGAGGTATATCAGGAGAAAAAAGTGGGGTTGGGCAGGACTCATAGCAAGACTTACGGACGACCGATGGACCTACCATACAATATTCTGGCAGAGCCCTGATAGAAAACGAAAAAGAGGACATCAAAAAACCAGATGGGGGGACGACATACATAAATTTCTAACCACAAAAAACTAAAGAATAATTGCAGAAGATAGAAAAGAATGGGATCGCCTACAGGAGACCTTCGCCCTACATGGGTCACGGAGTACCGACACCATCGTGTGAGCCTACTCCCAGGAAGGGATTTAAGATTTAAGATATGATGCGTCGTCTTGGGAACAGTAACGCGTATTTCGCACTTTTTGCCCAAGCTCTCATCACTTCAAAAATTACGAGCAGAACGTTTTAACATTTTGGTGGAATGTAATTAAAGGGTCGAGGTACAACATACCCAAAAATGGTGGCATTTCGTTCGTTTGTCGAGGAATGAGAGCGCTCAGTCCACTAGGTGCGTACTAAAGGACACATCTCCCCTATGGCTTGTAAATCGATAATAGGGTTTCTGTAATCGCTAAATTCATTGTTGAATTATGAATCGGTTAGAACCAAAAGGGGTTAAGTCCAAAAATCGCACTTTTCTGGAAGTGAAAAAAACTGCTTTATTCGAAAATTTGAAAAACGTGGAATTTGTCCTTCAGGGTAGTGGTGGAGGGCCACAAGAGACAACTTTTAAGTCCGTTCCCGTCGAATAAAATGTTGATGGGCCGGAGCTGGGGGCTCAAAGTTTTTGGACTTCACCTCTTTTTGATTCTGAACGATTATTTTGCAGTTTTACGGATCAAAATGCCCCCCCCCCTTGTAGCCAGACATAAAGGGGTCACTTTAGTCTTGGTCCCATTCCAATCGAGCAAAATCCCTGCTTGTAAGAAAAAAAGTTCTGGAGCTGTATTGAAAAATTGCGATTTCGTTTTTGAAAATGGCACTTTTTAGGTATAAAAATGCAAAAAGAGGAGGGTGGGCGGGAATTTTTTGTTTATTTCTATTTTTTACACTAAAATACACCATTTGTGAACAATTTCTGGAAAAAATCCGTTTTTTGAAAAAATGTTATTACAAAAAATGCACAGAAAGCGATGTTGCCAAAAAGCATTTTTCCAACTGTTTCACGAAATTTCGACCACACCAGCAGATCCGCGATACTTCAATACCACATAATCCGTGAAAAAAGCAAAAACGACAAAAGTGGACTTAACCCCTTTTGGTTCTAACCGATTCAGTTATTTCTCCAGTCCCAATCCCCGTGGATCATTATCGGTGGGATTTCTGAAAAAATGACTTCAAACATCGACTTCGCTACCGCATAAAATTACGAACCACTTAGTCAATTGTAAACTCTTACCCGGTCTTGAGGACTTCTTTGACGTCGACACCAGGTTCAACGAATTGAAATGGGCGATCTCAACATCTAGGACTAGCGTACTGCACTGAGTAAACCGTATAAACAATCACACTGGTAAATTACCTGCAATGTGCAACGAAATTTAATACCGTTACAATTTGACATTCGAGTTCATCAATATTCAGGCCTTGACTGTGCACTAACATAAACAGACCGGACGATGACTATGATAAGAGACTATTACTTGTTACAATGTATTATGTCCACAAATAAGAACGTTCGCTACAAGATATCCAACTTCCATTAGCATGTCGTTCGAGAGGAACGAAATCGCGTCCTCTACAACTCATACCTCGTACGATGAAACAGGAAATGAGCCATATGTGGTTTTAGCACCTGATGAAAGTCTCTATTCCGCCGAGCTGTGGAGGGAGCATATTCCAGCTTACTGGAATGAAATACGCCACACGTGCACTACTTACGTGATGTAGTGTGAAAAGAATGCCATGACATTGCCACTTGAATCCTTGGAGTGCCACCGACCTCGTGTTCCACACTTGTGGTTATCAGTTGTAGATATGGGTAACCTTCGGTCAGAAAACCGTATTTTTATTTCCGTATCGCTGCTGTTACTCATTATGTGCACAATCGCAGATACAGTTGTAACCATGCCCAAACAAAAAAAATCATATAAATTCGAAAAATACCTAATCGAGAATGAAAGATAGTTAAGTTGTCTATTTTGCCTACCTCATTCAGTGTCCTTACATTCCATATCGGATTATTAATTCTGATAGTTTCTCGCTAGGTAGTCTCTGCCGGAATATCCAAATGGGAGACTTTTCACGTCCCGAATTATTATTTACTTTTCGAGTTACCATCATAATTGTTGTGGTGGAGGCGCAACTTCAGAGAAAAACACTGATATAGTTTCCCCTTGCTTCCATCAAAGTTTATCTATCGGAGTTCTCCTTCTGTGCCTTTAGTTTTTCTTTAAGCCTTCTCACCATGCTAATGTAGCATAGAGTTGTGTTCTTAATGATGGTGAAACACCCTCTATGTTCTAGTTTCCTTTGTTTTTTCTCACTAAAGTTGGTTCGCTACCCCTGCCTCATCCAAAACTACATTTGGTCCCTTACCATAGGAATATTCGCGCCGTGTACGCGGTAGCCTTTGAATTTCATCTTTAAAGTGACATTCGATACGTGCGATCCGAAGCACGCCGTTTTTTTCTGAAATAAAAAGCTATTCGTATATGTAAGTTCCACCAGGAGCGCTAATGTCAAAGACGAAAACATGATACGTGTACATTACAGTGTGCTCATAAAAGTGTTGCTCGCAGCTCTTATATTGATTTTCATGAAAAAATGCTAAGTACAAAAATTGTAGCCCTTTTCATTTTCTATCAGATGAGCCTAATTTGGATTTTTTGGATAATTTTTTTTATCATCATCCTCCCATCATTCGTCCAAA
Organism: Acanthococcus lagerstroemiae; assembly: GCA_031841125.1. Lineage (NCBI taxonomy): Eukaryota > Metazoa > Arthropoda > Insecta > Hemiptera > Eriococcidae > Acanthococcus > Acanthococcus lagerstroemiae. Next base: position 45,263,025 of record CM063114.1, on the reverse strand, counting down.
TCCACCAATCAGTGAACAGTATATGTTGTTTTCAGTACCAGTCACCTGGAGCGACTCTTTTGCATACATACGCGAATAAAAACGAACGTCTTGCCCAAAGTCGGACACTGGGCATCGAGGGGAAGTATGCCCAGCAAAAGCAATTCAGCCTTCTGGTTAAAACAATAGGGACACAGGGAATAACGGAAATCATAATCGTACTCTGGAAAACCACACCATGGACCTGCTCCATTTCAACTGTCAGGGCTTGGCTACCGAAGAAAGGTTAGCTGAATTCGAAAATGCCCTCCATCAAGGATGTGTATGGTTTATCGGCTTATCAAAAATAAAAAGAAAGAGCGAAAGTTTAGTAGTCAGAAAAAATGGACACATTTCATTATTTTGGGGAGACATTGGGATGCAGGGGGTAGGGTTTTATATTGATAAAAGGCGCAACAAACACATTTTGGAATTGAATGGATTTTCGGAAAGACTAGCAATGTTCAAATTGAAAATCAACGAGAAAGAAAACATTTCTGTATTCCAAGTCTATACCCCTAATCTGTCAGCTTCGAAAGAAGAAGTAAAAAATTGTATGACCTCGGAGATAGCTTCAGAACACACAAAAGCAACCGCAATATCATAACGGGGGACTTCAATGCCAAAGTAGGCAGAGAGAATCATCGTCATTTTGTCAATAAGTGGTCGCTTGGGAGGTTTTCGTTTAACAAATAAGGCGTCACTGAAGTAAACTGAACTGAACTGAACTGAACTGAACTGGAAATGATCATACTTCAGGAGAAATAGCTAAAATATAGGTGTTTTGTGGAATTAATTGCAGCACAGCTGAAACTTGGTACGATTGTGTAGTACCATCTTTGGAGAAAAAAAAAAACGTAATCCCCCCCCCGGTGTGAGCATTACCCCTCAGAGAACAAAAAGTGCCCCCGGAAACAGTTTTTGGCTTGTATCTAGCTTAAAATTGAGTTATATGTAGAAATATCCCTTACCAAAATTAAAGAGCGTAAAATTCTCTACAAGAATGATATCTATGTTTTTTGTGGTTTTTTTTTTTTTTTTCGTGAATCCCATGCCAACCAAGATAATCGGCGTTCAAGATCACACAAGCATGTAAATATGGAGTTATCTACGGTATACAAACGCTGAAATAATCGCGAAAACACATAACTGGATGCATAGAATGCTACATGATATAATTTCAATTTATTATCTTTATTATTATAAGAATTCATCTTCATCCAAATCTATATGTATACAATTCTCTGCGTTTAAACAACCTCCTCTACAAACGCGTGGCTACAAGAGATACCACCTTTACAGTAATCACAAGCTCGTGATCCTAATGCGGAAAACTTAAGTTCGTGTAAACCCGCTCGAGACCCTTGGAAAATCGACCCTCGTTAGCCCGGTCTCAACCCGGTATATTTCCCCTCCAGCAACCAGAGTGCTTCATTCGAAGGAAGCCATCAAGTTAGCCAATCACAGCGCTTCATTTACGTGTAGCCCTCCCACTACCCGAGCTATACACCGGCGTTGAGAGACACCCGTGCTATACTCTTTATGTATGCCCTTTGTAGACTCGTCGTATAGCCCCTCTGTTTCCCCATGCATGGATCCTCTTTGTAGAGCCGTCGTATAGCCCTTCCATATCCTCTTCATAAATCCCCTCCATAAATCCGGGTGGATCCCTTCTTGTAATTCAGATCCATATGGGAAGGAATGATGGACTCTCAGCCAGTTTAAGAAAGTTTGAACATCCCTTCTATCATGCTGCACTCGTGATTCCCTCAATTCTTTATGCTGAGCACTCGTTTCTGGTTGACAGTTTGTGAACTTTCCCAAACCTTGGCAAAGGTGAAGCATATGACAGGGGCGCTAAGAATCCACTGCTGCAAAACGCTAGAGGTAACACCGTGTCGATGAGTCAGTCCGCCTGCACTCTTCATAATTCGCATGAGTGTTTACTCGATGCGCGTTTGGACGCAAAAGAGTCGCTTTCTAGCGGCCTAATGAATTGCGGCACGCTGATTGGTGTATTTGGACGAAAAGATGATCAGAGACAAAAATGCCTTGCAAAAAAAAAACACAGGCTCATCTGAAAGGAAATGATAAGGGCTGACACTTCAGTTCTCTTCAATACTGAAAATGCTAGTGCTCATTTCACCTGTACATGTTTTTGTGGTAAAAATACCCTGATCATGATCATCTTTTCGTCCACTTCACTAGCGCACCTACAGGAGTGTCTAAACGCCAATAGTCATGTCGCTCCATAGGGCTTTTCCAGGGCTTTTCATCCCCGGGTTTGTGTACATGATTTCTTATCTCGCTGTAGAATTATCACCAAGGAGCTGTATGAGGTGTTACAAGAAAAGGGCCTCAATGGTAATCAGATACTGAGGCCCTTTGGCACATTCTGTTACGTTTTTTTTTTTTTTTTTTTTTTTCATTCAGAGTACTCTATTTAGAAGAGAAAGTGAAAAACTGTAATAAAATGTCAAAAGGAATCATGATGTGATCTGGCACATAAAATGGCCTCAATGGTAAGGAAACTTAAGGGCCTTTTTCTATGTCATATCACATTGTGGTTCTTTTTGCCCATTTTATTACAAATTTTCATCTTTTTCTTTCAGTGCTCTACTTAAGAAATATGAAATTCGTAATAAAATGTGTCAAAAGAATCATAATACGATGTGGCACAGAAAAGAGCCTCAGTGTCTTATTACCATTGAGGCCCTTTTCTTGTGTCAAGTCGCATACCTCATAGTGTCATAGGGATTTAAAATTACAACGTTCAACGCTTCTCGCATGTTAAGGAGTGACGAGTTCGGCATTTGTATACCGCGTACATTGTAGGTTACTCCATATTTACATGCTCGTGTGATCTTGAACGCTGATTATCGTGGTTGGTATGTGATTCACGAAAAAAAAAACACATCGATATCATTTTTGTAGAGAATTCTACGCTCTTTAATTTTAGTAATGAATATTTTTACCTATAACTCAATTTTAAGCTAGATACAAGCCAAAAACTGTTTCCGGGGGCACTTTTTGGACTCCGGGGGGTGATGCTCACACCGGGGGAGGGGAGAAATTACGGGGCTTTTTCGAAGAGGGTACTAAACAATCGTACCAAGTTTCAGTTGTGCTGCAATTAATTCCATCAAAAATGCTAATTCCCCTTGGATTATGAGAAGAGAAAAAAAATTTTCGATTGCAGTAGGCTCGGATACTCGTAGCCCACCTTTAAAAAAAATCTCAACTGACTGCGATTCCAATTATGTTCAACTAACTGCTAGGAAGGAAGTTGAGCGTAAATTTTGATTTTTTTCTTAATTAATTTTTTTTTTGTTAAAATTATTTTTTATATCAAACAATTTTTATTCAATCATTTGTCTTATTTTGCGAATAGTGTACTTATTTTAGAAAAGATATCGCATGATTTCGAGTAACGCTTGTCAAGATGAGTGAAATGTGAGACAGACGCATATTCAATTCGAATATTTTTGAATATTTTCAGGATATCCGAATATTTGGGGTATTATTTCACTTCAAACATCGCAATAAAATATTCAATATTTTACCTCGTATGAGAGCATATCGTGGGTTGCCCTAATCATCAGTGACAAGGTGGATCGACGAAGTTGGACGGGTGGCAAGCCAGCAATGGCAATCAACTGCCCAAAATAGAAGAAAGTGGGCTGATTTGTGTACGGCTTATGCTCAGAAATAGGCCACTGGGTGCTGAGGCTGGAGGGAGCGAGACTCTCCTGCTTGTCTATATTAATAAGAGTGTAAAACGGTAAAACTTGATATACTGTGAGCACCAGCAAGCCATTAAATAAAAAATAATAAACATCCATAGAGTTCTGTTCTTAGTGATAGTGAAACACCTTCTATGTTCTAATTTTCTTGGTTTGTTCTCACTAAAGTGGGTTCACTACTCCCTCTCCATCCAAAACCACATTTGGTCTCTTATAATAGGAATATTATCGTCGGGTACGCGGTAGCCTTTGAATTTCATCGTCTTTAAAATGACATTCGATACGTGCGAACCGAATCAGGCCGATTTTTACTCGGCAAGCCATCGCAGACGAGCGCGAATAAAAATTCAAATCAACAGTTCAACTTTCGCATTGTAAGTTGGGCACGTAAAACTAAATAATGAGCATTAAAGCGCATTCATTTTAATACGGTAGGCAGTTAGGGCCATAAAAAGTTCAAACAAAATACCATTATTGCAAAATTGTAAATATTACGTTCATCCCTTTCTTCGATAGCGGTTGGTTGGTTGTCTCCCTGCGCCACGGTTTGAAAGTGTTCCAAAGCAGTTGTTACCCTTTTCCACAAAATTATCGCTTATAGCGGCAGAAGGACATTTTTCCTCGCCCCGTTTCTATTTTAACTTCTTTTTGTGTTTTTATACTGCTCAGTACTTCCTCAGCAGTTATTCTTTAGTGCCCTTTTTTTTTTATTCTGCTCTCCAACTTTTATAAATATGTTTTTTTGTTTGTTTTTGTTTTTTCTAATTCTTCTTGTTTTTATGCATCGCTTTAACAATAACAACTGTTTTGTCCTCTGTGTCGGTATTACACGAAGACCGAAGAAGAGTTTTCGAATACGTCGCGAATTAAAACCGAGCGCGAAATAAAAATGGAAAAAAAAAAGAGAGAAGAGAAAAACTGAGGAAAATTACTACCTAAAATTATCCGAATGTTTTTGTCGCCACTTCCGGACTAATCAACAGTTTTCCCTTTATCTATTCTCTTCATATTAAAATAAACACGTTTTTATCGTTACTATTTTATTTAAAAAAAAATATAGGTTTGAGGGTTTACCGAGCGAGATAAATGTAAATATATAGTCGCGGTAAAGTTGGCCACCATTCGAGGGGGAAAATCGAAAAAAGTTTCAATTTTTTTATCTTTTAATTGGAAAGTAGATTTCGTTAGTTACGAAAAAAAAAAAATTGTATTTTAGAACGCGTTGAATATTAAACACTTTTTAATATAATTTCCGTTTGGGAAAACGGTTTGTTTGTGTATTAATTGAAATTACATTTTTAAATAAGGCGCCGAAGTTGGAGGGCCGCGAAGCGGGGCGGAGCGAAAGGCGAAGAAGAAGATTTATTGATGCCTTTGTGTGGAAAATGGAAAAGTTGCGGTCCAAAGCAAAATGGCCGGGCTGATTCGAAATTCGGAGGTATCATGGCTTCGAGTTACGGTTGAATGGTTTCGAGCTATGAATTTGAGAACACCGTGCCCCAATTTGAATGGTACCTATAAAAGTTCTTTTTTTTTACTCAAATTTATTGGATGTCTACAGATTCGAAATTTACCGAACACAACTTCGAAATTTATAGCCCAGAAAAATTCAGGCTCGAGTTGAACTCAATTTTCAGCCAAAATTTGTTTACGAACTTCTTCGCGCTGGCTCCGTAATCAACATTCAAAAAAATCTTTAGTGACGCAAGTAAAGCTTCTCCCTCCAAAGTGCTACACGTATCCCAGAAATCAATTTCACCCCGAAATTTCGATTAACTATCAACTGTACGGGAGCAGTGTTCAATTCAAGGGCCGTAGCTCGCAAGTTCTCGTGGGTGTAGACGTCAAATATGCCGACTAAAATATAAAAAAATTCTGTTGAAAAGCCTTTATCATGGTTGGCGAATGTTCGAGCATTTTCCTTTTAAAGAATATTCTTCGAAAATGTTGGAAGGTATTCTTTTTCGTGGAAAAATTCTTTCTGAAAAATATTCCCGAACATTTTCCGTTTATTCTCCGAGGTGTTATAAAATTGAAACTTGACCGTTTCAGTTGATTTTATATCATATTCAGTTGCAACTTATAAAGCTGTAACTTGGAAAAGCTTATGAAATTGCAGATCGTACCGATTACAATTTTCAAAATCAATCACTATTTTAGGTAAAACGTAAATACTCAGAACGGCAAGATCAGAATCGCTGATATGCCTCTGAACTTGTACGCATACTGTTAGTGTTTGTGTTACAATTACAGATTATTTTTGAATATCAAATTTTCAATAGGATTTACTCTTATGCGAGAAAAACTTTACTGAAGAAAACTAACTTTGATTGCATCTGATTCCCAACTCAGTAGATCACCTAGACTTATCTTCGACCTCAAATCATATTGGAGCGAGGGAGTGGAGTTAAAATTAACGCAGGTTATAACAGGGCAGCAGGTAGACTTAACGTGCCAGGGCCCCCTTTAGAAGGGCGCTCTTGAATGTTCCTGCTCCATAAATAATTTAAAAAAATGTTTACAATTTATTATCATTTTGATATAAGGTAAGGTAGGGCAATATGACGCGGCGGGTATGATGCCGCAGTTGTCTATTTTCCACGTTGGCAGCCCTGTACAACAAAAGTGACGTTGTAGATTTGTAGCACTTCGATATCAGACCTTGTATATAAATTCCCATAGTCGCAGACCTATTCGTTCTTTTTCTACGAATTTTCCAGTAATTTTTATATAAGAAAAAGCGGTTGAAAATGTTCGGTCGTTTTGGAATAATTTAGCGAAATTGTGATTAATTTTTGACCCTTTTCAATATATTATATGTTTGATGTACAGTATTTGCCCTCCCCGTTCACAATATTTCATCAGTTTTACCGGTATATCGAGCGATTATACTTTTCTTTTGTCCTCAAAGTTACATAGTACGGCAATTTGTCAGAGTTGGTAAAATGGCCAAAGTGTGAGTAGGGCAAGATGCCGCACTATAATGAACGATAAATTTCGATTATTAATGATCTAGCGAGAATTTCTTGGCTTGTTATTTTAAATTATGGAGTCGAATTACGTCAGAAAGACCACTAGAGGGTCTTGGACAGAAACGCAGCTGAAAAACGCGATGGAATATGTGGTGGAAAAAAGATAGCGTACGTGAAACTAATCGATTGTTAGAAATTTCGCAAGTAACCCTTACTTACTTAAAAGTTACATTTTATACCTTTTATACACGAATAAAAAAATTAAAAAATCGTATGGTTTACATATTTTCATTACAATTTTATTTAGTACGTAATTTCCCTAAGCCATCGTACCCGACCAAAAAAGGCATCTTACCCACTCCGTCGGAAAGATGGCCAAAAAAGGTGTGGGAAAATGATGACTGTACCTCTGCTGGATGGGGGTAAAACCAAAAAACATCTTAGTAAAAGTTACAGATAAAGGATCACAGTATTTGTAGCCAAAATTTCAGCTCCATCAAATGTATTGTCGAGAAGCTATGACCATTCTTCGAAATGTGCGTCATCTTACCCTACTTTACCTTAGTCTAGGGTGTTCTGATGCCCATTTTCTTCTTTTTTTTTGGGTGGGGTGGCAAATACCCGCTTGCTGTCATGTTAGATCCGCTGTTGTCGTATTTTGATTCGAATACAAATTTTAGTCAGATTCATGTTGGGTTGCAGTGACCTCTAGTCAAAAAATGTTTATGTCGAATTTCCAAAAATTGCAATTCGAACATAATTTGATATGAGTCCTTATATAATACGAATATACGACAGTTCGGCCAGATTCGTGGAAAACTGTGGTCATCTGGGAAAAATTATCCTCAAATTACGAAAAAAATTTTTAAATATATTTCGAAATTTGAAAATTAAAAATTAAAATTATTTCGATATTGGAAGTCTTACGCAAATTTTAATACAAAATAGTAGCCAGGTTCGTGAAAAATAATTATAGTGTTGAGAAACTGATCGCAAAAATTTTGAAAAAATCTCAGAATTTGAAAAATTTGATGAAATTGAAAATTGAACTCAATTCGATATTAGAAGAACGCAAAATTTCAAGTAGATTCATGAGAAAATTGTAGTCATCTTCGAAAAGTGATAAAAATTTTTGAAAAAATTGCAAAATTTGAAGAAAAAAATTGAAAACCGAACATTTGATATCATCAGGAGCCTTCAACTAATTTGCATAAGAAAAGCCATCAGCAAGATTCATTAAAAAAAAAAAAAAAGTACTTGCCCAGGAGAAATATTGAAAAATTGTTAAAAATGTAAAAATTTGAAAGTTAAGACTTTTATATAAATATGCTGCTCCTTTATAATATAGATTAGGATTCTTCAGCCAAATCGAGTACAAAATCTCAGCCAAGTGCATGAAACACTGTAGTCATTTTGGGAAATCGATAAGAAAATCATATCTTAAATCTCAGACTTCGAAAAGTTTGGTAAAATTAAACATTGAATTTAATTTAATATCAGGAACACTCAATCAAAATTCGAACCCAAAATTTCAGAAAAATTATGGTCATTTTGAGAAACTGATCACTAGAATTTTGAAAAAGTCTTAGAATTCGAAAAATTTGATGACATTGAAAATTGAACTCAATTTGATATCACAAGTCTTCAGCCAGTTCAAACAAAAAATATGAATTGCGAGTAGATTCATGAAAAATTGTATTCATCTTCAAAGAGCGATAAACAACTAGTTTTTTAAAATCTAAAAATTAAAACAAAAAAAAAAGAAAAGAAAAGTGAAAATCGAACGTAACTTATGATATTAGGAGTTTTCAGCTAATTTCCATACAAAGATTCTGCGATATTCGTTTAAAAAAAAAAACAGTAATTACGAACAAATATTGATAGATATTTCAAAAATTGAAAAATCTGAAAGAATTTTAAAATTAGAGATGGAACACAAAAAATTTCAACTAGGTTCATTAAAAATTGTCATTTTGGGAAATTGATCCAGAATAAGTTTCTTAAATTTCAGAATTCGAAAAATTTCATATAATTGAAAATTGAATTTAATTCGATATCAGGGGTCTTCTGCGAATTCGAACTCGAAATTTCAGCCAGAATCGTATAGTCACCTTAAATTTACAACCAAAAAAATGTAGAAAATATTTTATAAAATTCGAAGAAGTTGAATAAAATTGAAATGTGAATTTAATTTGATGTTCTTAGCTAATTCGAATATACGAGTGGTCAGTCAGTCTATTTGAGAATTGTAGTCACCTGGGAGAAATAATCCAAGAAATATGGAACAATACTTCAAAATTCGAAAAAATTGACAAAACTAAATTTAAAATTAACTCGATATTAGGAGTATACATGTAATCAATTTAAATATAATATTTCCGCCGGATTCATGAAAAATTGTAGTCATCATGAGAAATTAATTGAAAAAAAAATTAATTTTATGAATCTCAGAGTTTGAAAATTTTAGTAAAATTGAAAACTGAATGTAATTCGGTATCTCAACCAATTTGAACCTAGGACTTCAGCTAGATTCTAGAAAATTATAGTCATCTTCGAATAATTATCAGATAATTCGTTGATGAAATATCACATTTGAAAAATCTTACAAAACTAATAGAACTTATTTTGATATTCAGAGTCTTTAGCCACCTCGAATACGAAATTTGAACCAGATTTAGGGAAAATTGTAATCATACTGGAAATACTGTCCAAGAATTATGAAAGTTTTTTTTTAATATTCTCAAAATTTACAACTTATTATCTTACCAATTTACCCATTTATTAGCAACACGGCTGCAGACGGTAATCGCGCAAGGCGCAGAAAATGTCTGCCACTGAATTCGTGTCGGGGGGGGGGGGAGTGTTACAGTTTTCGCTCAAGTATACCCATGGCGGGAAGAAAATGGAAATGCCAACCCCTGAACTGAATTATCAGCATGTAAAGTTAAAGTATTGTGAGCTGAACTGAGCTGGAAACGAGAAGAGAAAAAAAAAAGAAGAACTGTAATCGCGCAGGGCGCACAAAGATCAAGATCAATGAGCACTTGGCTGGAAGAAAAATAAATTGCCATGGAAATGTCAACCACTGAATTCGTGTCGGGGGAACGTGTAGGAGGAGGGAGCGTTATGGTTTTCGCTCAAATATACCCAATAGTAAAAGCATATAGAATGTTTAGGGGAAAAAAAAAGAAAAAAAAGACTCTCTGGCTTGTGTGATTTTTCTAAACTTTGATACATTTCCTAAAATTTCCCAACTCCGGCGGAGGCTTGGGGGCAAGCTGTCCCCCGTGCCTCCCTTATCTTCCTTTCTGTTACCAAAGCTGTAATAATGATGATAATAATAATAAATATCTTTAGAGCCTCTGCTCATTAACTCCTCCCCCGGACGTTAGAAAATGGGGACAAGGAAAAGCAAGACGCTGAATCCGGCACTGCCGTAAACGTATTAAAATTTGTTGTTGTTGTTGTTGTGTGTGTGTGGGGAGACCTTCTTGGCTGGTCCAGTCCTGCTCCCTTGAATCATAGATGTTCTGGGCGTCACCGGATTGTGTTCCAGCCGCGCCCGTATTTGTTATCAGTACCCTTATTGAGTCCCGCGGTAGCGTGCCTGCCTGAAATAAATTTCCGGATTGAGTCCCTTGTTGGCATTCAGGAAAGAAAAACGAGACTATCGAAATTTCTCATATATTCCAAATTAATTCGCATCAACGAAAACAACGAAACCTGTAAGATCTATTCTCTACGTGTAGGTTAATATGTTGTCTGCAACATTGTACGAAGGAACCGAACATGGGAGCGCTAACCCGGGACTCAATCCGGAACTTCATGTCAGGTAACCCCGCAAGCCAGGGACTCAATCCGGCAAAAAACACCGTTTTGGCACTCAATTCGGAATCCCCCGATGTTTTGTTGTTTGGACTCAATTTCAGGAGAGCAAACTGAGTCCCTGGGCATTTGGCCTTCAATCCCTTCTGTTTCTACGCCCATATGCCTGGTCTCTACAATCATGCATGCATTTCTACCTTCGCTGTCCTGTTTTTTGTTTCTGTAGGATGTCAAACTATCAAAAAATGACGTCGCCCCTCTTCTCGTTGGGTAAGTTATCGACCACCGCGTCGGGTTCATTTCTCATTCAGAAAACTGAGCTGAACAGAACGGGTCACATCAGCCGAATAACATTAACGAAGTACGAGACTTCATTGTGTATAGCATTCGACGTCAAGTCTGAATAAGCCGTTGGGAATTCGTCTTGAAGCGAGAGAGGAACGGAAATAGTACTTAATTAAGGCTGCGTTTATTTAACACTTTTTACTCCAAATGAAGTACGTACATTCTGCCGCTCGAATATCCCCGTCCTTTTTCGTATATATACCTGCTATACGAAATCTATGTTGCGCAACCCTTTTACCCCAATTAGTAGGTTACACTTCAAGAGCCGTGCTCGCTTTAATGTTTCGGAATTCCCGATTTCAGTGTAAAGCCGCGCGGCCTTGCTAAGTTCTCGAAGAAAGAAAAGCGTAGTTTTGCGAATCGATGTTTGCACATCGCACGGTTTCATCTGAGTGGCTAGAAAAATGAAGTGTATCAATTTAACGCCTCTGCTTGCGAACCATTAATACAAGACAGACAAATATTGATTCTGGCAGTCTTAACAGCGTTACTTTTGACGTTGGAAAATTCGATGGATTGTACGCCATTTTGAGGTAGCGAAATTTTGAAACAGCGTATCTATTAGCCACCCAGATGGACAGATAGACAAACAAACCGACAGACCTTTCTGTACTACAGTCACCATTATCCCTTCCTCGGCTGGTAAAAGTTAAACTCCAGAATTTCAAGAAAACATCGAGTTGCAACCTGTTTAGCAGAGTATGACCACCAGATAAAGCGCGTTATCTATATCCGGGTATTGTAAGCGGGCCGGTACATACTTTATGCAAGGTCGTTTTACGCTTGGCTGCGAGTAATAAATTGCTCGTCTATGGCGCAAGCCAACAGTGATTAGGCTAAAATAACAGCAAAGACCAATTTAGTGGGAGAAAACCCGAGATACATATACTCGTACTTACATTTGTGTGAGGTGGCGCTATGTGCGTCGAGTGCTCAGACTTCATAGTCCATTGCACGTTTCTTCAGGTTCCAGTCAGTAGTCTCACTGTTACAGCCAAAGTGAGAATTTTACTGAGTTCTATTCCTTTGACTTGACTGGGCGTCTGATACTCCAGTCCCAGTGCTTCGCGTCTTGTCCCGGCTATTGCCGGGCATTGACATATGATGTGAATCGACGTTCCCTTCCTCTTCTCCATAGTGCCTTCAGGAGCTGCTTTTCGCCACTCCTATTTTATACCACATGTGTTTTGTGGCCCTATGATCAGTTAGTAGTCCGATCATGAGCCTTGCCTGTTTTCTGTCGAACGCTAATGGGAGCTCGGCGTACTTACCGGGGGCGTCCCCTATCAGTGTTTTGCTGACTTTCATGCCACTGACCATTCGCCAGTGCATTTCCATCTACTCACTTATCTCAGCTTTTACCTTGGATTTTATGACGCTGTGTGCTACGGGAAGACACGGCTTAGGCATTACCACGTCCTTTTTTGTGCCCTCCTTCGCTAGCTTATCCATGATCATGTTCCCTTTTATGCCGCAGTCCTCCGATGTCCATACTGTGGTAACCTCCGGAGCAAGAGTATAATATAATTTGTTAATGCAGTCGGCCACCACCATGGATGTAGTTTGGTGTGTCGGTAATGCCTTAATCGCCGTTTGACTACTTGTACGGATATACATCCCTTCTGCTGGCTTTTATCAGTGGCCACCGTGATCGCCATTACCTCTGCTTCGAAGATAGTGACTCCCGCATCCAGTGCCCTTGAATGGTGGTCAGTGCCTGTTGCATTCGTGTTTGCGATTCCTACACCTTGATCATTCTTTGAAGCATCTGCAAACCACGCATGCTTCTCCTCTCCTGGAGTGCCTGACCAACTCTTTCTCGTGCCTCCCGTGTGGATATCTATGCACCGTATGGCTTATTAAAGACGTGTCCCCATTGCTATTCTGTCCCTCGCATCCCAAAACATTTGTCTGTTGTCCCCGCCATCTCCCATATTCTTCTATGGCTTGCTTTTTAGACACGAAGCCTAGACGATTAGCCTCCATTATCGCAGCTCCTTTTATAGCAGTGTGTTGTGAAGGCAGGTTTAAGGCGGGTCTCAGACCAAAGCAACATCAGTAAGCAATATATCACTAGCAACATAATGGAAATATCACCGATAAAGAAAACATATGTAATTAAATGGAAGTGCGCACACCAGAGCAAGGTGATATCATTTTGTCGCGTTATCACGGAAATATATTTCGGAGTGATAATCGTGCCGGTGCATTTAGCGATATCTCTTCGCCTCGACCTCGATGTTCCATTGTATTTCTTATCAGTTCTAGCTGTCCAGGTAAAAAACGGAATGTATCTGGTTTCATTCTGTAGCAGTTTTGAAACTCTGCTTCATATAAAATTAAATCCGCGGCGCAAACCTTGGCGCTGTAGGTAATAAGTTTCTGTGGGCATTCTTGTTTCCAACAACTCCGAGGCTTTCGTTGATTTCTTCGTCTTCTATGCCATCGATACAGTACCATCACTTCTTCTTCAGACGAAGACATTCTTATTATAAAACGAAAGTTGTTTAGATGAAAAATTAGGCAAAATTAAAAATTTAATCACAATAATTGAAATTAAATTATCATTAACACCATCGCAGATAACAAAAACATCGTCGCAATATTGCTCTGGTCTGCGCAATTCGAAAGCAATATTTCCTCAACATGTTGCTCGTGATATATTGCTTATCACCATATTGCTTCGGTCTGAGACCCGCCTAAGAGTCTTTCAAGTACTTTTGTCGGCACCTTTCTCATTACCCCCATTATCACTCACGCATGCCCTTGCATGTGGTTCAGTTCCTGTCTGACTTCAGCCTGTTGGACCCGGCCCCACCACACAACTGCCGCATATGTGATTCTGGGACGTATTACACCGGTATATATCCAGTTCATCATTTTGGGAGAGAGTCCCCAAATCCTGCTGACAAAGTTACAGCAAACCTAAAGAGCCTCAATTCCTTTTCTTATTTTCTCTGAGACGTGATCCTCCAGGGAAGTTTTTCGTTAAGATGTACTCTCAAGTTCTTCACCTTTCCTGTGAGATCTAACCCGGGCGGACACAGAAAATAATATCGGGGGGGGGGGGTCCGAATGAAAAATGTTGTAGACGAAACATAATAGTTCTGGGTCATTATAGATAAATTTAGATTTTTTGGGATGGGGGAGGAGGTCCGGACCCTCACTTATCCGCTTGTGGATCTAACGGTCTTCCTTTGTATTGCACCTTGATCAACTCCTAACCCTTCCTTTTGTGTGTGAAAAGAGTGATCTCAGTCTTGTCCGGATTTATCAATAATCCTTTTTTTTGCTTTTGCATACCATTCTTCCACATATTAGAGTCCCCACTGCGTCAGCTCCGCGATGGTCCCTGGAAATTCGCCAGTTATCACCACAGCACCCGTGATAAACCTGCCGAAGGCAGCGGGAAACCACCGCACTATTCCTCCCTAGACCAGTGATCGATTCAAGGCAACACTATCATGTTAGCCTCGTAGATGGCTGAGCCCACGTCCAGCTATGAACATGGCTATACATAGACATAGACATCTGTTAGCTAAGCAATCAGTCAACCAACCAGATGGGTAATCAGTGAGTTAAACAGACCAATGGTTAGTCAGTCAGGTAACAGATAGACAAAGAAGCCAGATGCCCTCTGGACACTTGGTCATGTACACCACATAAGGATTTCCAAAACCTTCTTCCGTGGAATGTTGGTCTGCATTTGCACTGTTGTGTCATCTTCCAACTCCCAAGCGCGCACCTGAAGGCCGTCACTAGTGCGCAGCGAGTCCCACTGAGCCCACAGTGCTTTCAACTCTCGTGACTGATCCAGAATTTCCTATCTCGGTGGTCTTTCGCCTGCTTGCTTGGCTCATAGAATCTGATCAACGACTTCATCTTCCAGCTGATCTTTCTTCAGTGCATCACTGGACTGCAGTAATACCCGCTTAACGGATGCAAGTTCCTTCTTCTCCAGTTGCTGACAAAAGTGGCAGTCTGCAGGGCACGGTCACCTCAACAGTCCAGCTGCATTTCCATGGATTTTGCATTTCCGGAACTGTATTTTGCAGGAATACTCCTGTAGCTGCTGAAGCCACCTTGGGATCTGTCCCTCGGGATATTTGAAGGACAGGAGCCACTGTAATGCCTAATGGTCAGTCTGGAGAATAAATTTCTGTTCATACAGATACTTGTGGAACTGGTGCAAGGTTTTGACCACAGCAAGGAGCTCTCTCCTAGTGACACAGTAGTTCCACTCAGACCGTGAAAAAGACTTGCTGTAGTAAGCAATGACGCGCTCATTCCCATCTTCCATCTGAGCAAGTACAGCTCCAATGGCTGTGTCACTGGCATCTGTGTCCACAATGAATGGCTGCTCTGGTTTTGGAAAAGCCAAGACTGGAGCTGTACACAACAGTTTCTTTAATATCTCAAAGGCTTCTGTGCACCTGTCTGTCTAGACAAACTCCCGGTGATCTTCTATTAACTGATGTAGTGGTCGGGCAATACCAGCAAAATCTCGGATGTATCTTTGGTACTAGGAACAGAATCCGAGGAAGCTCCTGGTCTGATGCTTGTCCTCTGGAACTAGCCACTTTTCCACTGCAAATAGCTTATCTGGATCTGTCTGGATTCCTTCCCTGTACCTCCTTCTGGGCCAGGGAATACTTCTTGGGTGACAGCTTCAACCCGGCGCTCTGGAACCTAGAGAACACCAGTCTGACCTTATCTAGGTGTTGCTGCAGGGTAGATGCTCCAAAGATGACCACATCATCAAGGTACACTCGGCAGATCTTGCCTAGTAGGCCTCGCAGGACTGTCACCATCAAATGCTCGAATGTAGCTGGCGTATTACACAGTTCAAAGAGCATCACTGCCAGAGTCCAGAACTATTCGAGAACGCTGTCTTTGCTTTATCCTCGGGATGAAGGATCACTTGGTGGTAACTACTCTTCAAATCCACTGTTATATACTACTTGCTTCCACCTAGTAGATTCAGTGTGTCATCAATCCAAGGCAATGGGTAATTGTCTTTCCAAGTTACATCATTCAGCCGATGATAGTCCACACACAACCATGTTGTACCACCCTTCTTTGGTACCAGCACAATGGGGGATGTCCATGGACTTGAAGATGGCTGGATAACCCACTGTCTGTGCTCTGTGCTGGTCATTGATCACCCGGTTGACTTCCTCTTGTCTTGCCAACGGGACTATCTGAGGGCTGTGCTTAGTGGGTGGGCTGTCCCTAGTATCAATCCAATGTTGGACCAATTCTGCCCAGCCATAATCATCGCTGTTCTCAGCAAAGATCTTCCTGAAGTCCTTTAGAAGAGCCTCTATCGCCCTTTTATAGATGTCTTCTTTGAGGTTTGTTAGGTCTTCCTTCTTGAGCTGTTCAGTCCTCAATTGGGCCTGATCCGTCTTTATTTTGCCCAACACTGTCATGATGGGGTGGAGAACAGCAGTTGTTGTCACATCTTCTTCTTGTTCCCGTTCCACATTGGAGATGAAAGTTTCTGGGTCCTTACCTTCACCTCTTAGGAAGGTTTCCCGCCACCAGACTAGTTCCACTTTCAAACCTGATGGTGATCAGTCACGGTTCATCAATTCCTCCCAAAACTCTTTCTGCGACAGTTCGAGCAACTTTTTTGGAGCCATCATGGATGGAAAGTTTTGATGACACTCACTTCTTCAACGCAAAACGCCGAATCCACAGAACTTGAATGTCCAAACGAGATCTTTACGACGCGCACTGTCGAATCCCACTTTTGACACCAATGTAACGGAATTCGCACTGAAAAACGCATAAAAACACGTAAAAAGAACTTTCAATGTCACACTAATACAAACGCACAAAAACAGTAGCTGAATCGCTAGAAAACGCACAATTTTTCGCATACAACACTAGACTATACGGCGTCGACCAGCGGCTTTTATATATCCCGGTGTTATCGGTGTAACTCCTTATCGCTCTTGTTATCTATCTTCTATTCTGCTGCTCGAAACATGTCGATCTTTTTTCGCGTATCTCGAATGTTCTGGAGCGTTCTTCGCCACACTATGTTGGAGAGTGTGGGACTTAGAACGGAACCTTGAGGAACTCCATTGTCTAGTGTTCAACTTGAGGAGATGGTGTGGACCAAGACGAACTTTGCAGCTTCAGTTGGTGTGGAACTGCTGGATAAAGAGAAGAATACGGCCTTCGATATCCCATTTGTATAGTTGTTCGGTGATTTGTATTTTCCAGATGATGTCAAAGGCTTTTTGTAGATCGAAGAAGACGGCTAGTACATGATGGCGACGGAAGAAGGCTTCGAAGATGGAACTAAAAAGGAAGGCAAGTTGTTCTTCTGTTGATTGGCCGGGTTGAAATCCAGCTTGTTGAGGAGGCATTAGTTTTTCTGTGGAAAGAATGCGTTGGAACCGAGTGTTGACTGTTTTTTCTAGGAGCTTGCAGAGTACGGAGGTGAGTGAGATGGAGCTGTAGCTGTCGAGAGGTGTGGAGGTTTATGTTGTATGAAAAGTGGTATGATGATTGCGTGTCACCATGCTCGAGGAAATTGTTCAGTGTTCCAGATGGTGTTGAAGAGGCGGAATATGGAGAATTTCAGTTTGGGGTGTGCGTTTTTGATCATCGAAATGTGGATTTCATCTGGTTCTGGACTTGCTGTTTTGGTGCATCGAGTGGCTGATTGTAGTTTTTCCTAGATGAGTTGTTGGTTGTAAGTAGCTTTGGCGTTATCTGTGAGACTAGTGTTGGTGAAGTGTGGTCGGGCTGTTGAACGATTTGAAGCCTTTGCGAAAGAATCAACAAAGGATTCGGCTATTTCTGTGGACGATGTATGAGGTTGCTGAACTCCGGATATGATGGCTGTGGGGATATGGAATGTTCGTTTCTTCTCTGTTGCCCGTATTTTGTTCCATACTTCGGCAGGTGGAGTATTTTTGGTGATACTTTAGACATATGCATTTTTGCGATTATCTCGATAAATATTGTAATGAGATTCGCACCGAAAAACGCACGAAAACACGTACTAAGAACTTTTAATGTCACACTAATACAAACGCACGAAAACAGTAGCTAGATCGCTTTGAAAACGCACAGTTTATCGCATATAAAACCAGACTGTTCGGCGACGGCCAGCGGCCTTTATATACTCCGGCGTTATTGGCGAAACTCCTTATCGCTTTTGTTATGGAACTTCTATTCTGCTGCTCAAAACATGTCAATCTTTCTTCGCTGATCTCAAATGTTCGAGATTATTCGCCACAATATGTTTTCTAAAAAAAAGTTGTATGGGGCTTTTTCACAGAAAATCTAACAAGGAACATTTTATGTTAGTGGTATTTTGGTCCTAAAAATCCTGTTATAGATTACTGCGATTTAGCTAGTAAAAATCGGTTATGAAAGAAAAAACAAGCGACCTCGCGGATTGCGAGGTAGTAACAGGGTGTTTGCCAGTGGGGGGACTACGCAAATTGTAGAAGCGCTAGTGTAGAATAGGTATTTTTTGATAAGCGAATGATGCAATCTGAAGTAGTCTTCTTTTCGTTTTTCCCCCGGAACCGGGAACATAAAAGCTGGACGCTACACGCACATCCGCACAATTATACTGTTATGAGTAAAATACGAATCGAACCACACGCCTCCGCCTTAAGACCGATCTAACGATCTAAACGCAACTGAGCTAAAACTGAACTATGAGCTGTAAACAATTCACTCGTATTTAAAGAAAAATGAAAAAGCAATTGCAATAGGGTGTTTGCTTGCAGCGCTCCGCGCGGCAAACACCCTAATAACAAAACCCGCACGTTCCTCGAAACTTTCTCACATTTTTGCGATTATCTCGGTAAATATGCGTTCTAGAGGAAAGTCGTATGGAATCTTTTTTATAGAAAATGTGACAAGAAACATTTTATGTTATATGCATTTTGATCCTAAAGTTGATATGTTACGAGATATTCGCGATTTTTTGTAAAATCTCAGTATTACACCCAACTTCAAGGTCAAAGTGCCACGGGTTAATGACCTCAGATTGAGCTCAAATTTTTTATTGCGAGTCTTTAGGTCAGTTGGAACAAATTTCAGTGCGCACTCAATCGATTGGCGAAAACTTGTAAAATAAGGGACACCCTAATATTCGTACAATGTAATAATTATAATCTCGACTATATCGAACTCAGCAGTAGCTCCTTACTCCCCCGTTGGTTCTGATCCTTCCCGACATTCTTCTAGCCATTTGCTCATTGATCTTGATCTGTGCTGCGCGACTGCAGTCCGCAGCCGTGTCGTTAATAGAAATGTCCATGGAAATTTTTAAATGATGGTCTGTTCCAAATAAGAGTATCAAAACCCCTTGTAGATGACTGCATCACAGAGGAAAAGGGAGGTAAGAAATTCATATTGAACGCGTTAAAGACGCAGCGCATTAGTCAATGTAGGTTATTTGTGATTGGTTGAGAAATCGACTCGTAAACACGTGAGTCTGTGGTCTGTCTCAGAGTTTTTTATACTCTTATTTTGGAACAGACTGTAGGGTATGATACACACTCCTTTTACTATGAGGTCATACTACTGAGTGTACTTGAACGAAAACCGTGTTTCTACCAAATGTTTGGGCTTAACATTTCCTAGCATTGTGTTGTGAATGCCTTATCAATAATGAAACTGGACACGTCTAAATAGGAAGACGAAAAATGGCTACCAAACACTTTTCATGCTTTCAGTAACATAGGAATGTGAAGTACATCTAATATAGCAGGCGAAAATAAGTTCGCTGACCGATAGCTGCAGGGACGTATCGAAGAGTTTCTCCTGGAACGGGGGGGGGGGGGTAAAGATTGTGAAAGTCCCAGCTGACTCAACTCGGAATTCCCAAGTATCAAAGCAAAATAAAAAACTTTTTAAACCTTTTAATTTGTTGGATTTTCCCAACTCGCCTGACTAAAATGGTAAAATTTCCCAACTGCTGAATGAAAAATTCTTATGGGGGAGATGGGGGAGCTGCCCCCCTCCCCCGTTAGTACGTCTCTGGATAGCTGCACTCAGTTTATCGAGATCAACATTCTTATGTTGACTGAGTGCGTAGAACACGTTCAGTAACTATAAAACATATCGATGTACCAATGATGTATCTGCATGCATTTGTAGATACTCGTCATCAGTGTACTGATGATTTTCTTGATTAGTTTGGACCCAAATCGCTGCCGGACCGAAATTTGGCCACATTTCTGCCCGTGAAACAGTGCGAAAGACTTCATTTCGAAACACTGATATTTCTTGGCCCGCAATTAGCTCGACGTTACATGTAATGTTCGGCATTGGTCTATATTGTAAATTGTATTCGAACGATATTCGTTGACCCCCCCCCCCGCAGCCCCGGCGCTGCCGGAGACACGTAGCGGAAAATTAGTTTAAAAACGTGAAGTCGGACTTCCGGCGCAACGGGGCGTGAAAATTGCTTCAATTTTCGGAAAATCGAATGAAATTTCGTTGTATCCCATTTTCTTGTTCTCTAAGCACACACTTCGCACGCATCGCGGCGAAGTGAACTGATTTTATATTCGGAAACGGCGGCGCGGCGGTGGAATGCGACCCTCAAATGCAGGAGGTGGGGGGGGGGGGGTAAAACACCTTACAGCGCTGTCTCCGACTGCGTGTGTTCTGCCTTGTCAAATGAGAAATAGCGAGGCGAGGGTTTCGGCTCGACAATTCCGACGCGCATAAAGTGTAAAAATAGAAGGCAAACGTGTCCCTCCTCGCTTCCGTCCCTCGGAAAGCAAAACCGCCGCCGTTGTAAGAATCTGCTCCGTCCTCGAGCCCTCAGGAGCGATTTCACAAGTGGAAACGTTTATCCGGACTCAAGAATACACTTTATCTCGATTTCATTTTTTCTTAACTCGATGTATTCGATTTTTTTTTTTTTTCTCGAAATAAATTTATTTTGCGCTCGATAGGAGCCGATAAATTTATGACCGTCGAGTCGATTGATTGAGGTGGCTCGTAAATACCGGGCCTGTGTTATCGCAAAGGGGGCTGCAGAAGACCGAAGATGAGACGGTCAAAACGCTCTTACTTCTTACATAAAGCGATATACGGCTAAATAAAGATAGCCGAATGAAAAAAATCCACTTTTCCTTCACCCGAAAACCGAAATGTCGGCAGCGAACAAAAGCGTTTGCTCTTTTTCGTTTTGCGCGTTCCATTAAAGTGATTTTTTGTTTTCCATTTTCAGTTTCGACGATGTCGGCGCTGCCTGGGAGTCGACAACTTTTCGATGAGGGCAACGCGGATCCAAATTACGGAGAAAGCCATTTCGGCGGGTTACATTTTTACGATTCGAAAGTACGTTCGATTTTCACAGACGAATTAGACACGAGTTTGGCTTACTCGCAAGCTGAATATCAACTCGCCTCGGTATAATAGGGTTCGACGCGCATAAAAATTCGCAATTTTTTAGACTGTCACCGTTTTGATTCGCTCCTGTCGCCTGTGCGCTTTGAGATGACAAAGAGAAATAAAGGGGGGCGAACGTATTCGCGATTCGGCGAATCCGGGCTGTCGAATGCAACTGACCCGGAGGATGATCAAAGACGTGTATTATGTATGCTGCCGCAGAAACAATGCAAATTTTTATTTGTCTAAAACTTCTTTCGCTGTATAGGTCCGCCGAAGAAGAGGAGGAGTTACAGGGCTTTAAATTATTCTTCGCGAAACAGTCGCAGTCGCCGAGTTGAATAACAGCGGGGGAGGGGGCAACGCTGTACAACACTTCACTTCCGGCGAGCAAGTTTCTTTTCTCGCTTCTGTGAAAATACGAAAAGTTGGGTAAAACTTAAACCGTTTGTTCGAAATGAAAATTCCCGCCAGCGTGCTGCTCGGTTATATATGTACACGAGCAGATACGCCACGAATTTTGCCTTCTTATCCGACGGACAGGTGACCTAATAGTGAAAAAAGTTCGCAAATATTTCGATATTGAATTTCGATTTCGTTTTGAGGGCCCCCGACTCGTTCGCACATAATATCGTTATATTTTTATGTCGCCGAGTTACGGAGGCATTTTTTCGTTGGCGGAGCTTTCCTGCATTTTGTCCGAGTTCTAGAGCAGTATCCCTCGGTGGAATTTTTCATCCCTATCCTATGTACTGAACAGATGAGCATACGTGTGAACTCACTGGTTTCAGACAGCTTTCTCGAAAGGGGAAGAGAAGTTCGAAACAGGACATCTTTATCTTTTTTAACTGTGTACTCGTAGTACGAGCAAAATGTCCCTGACAGCTCTCCTGCAGTTCATAAGGTTGTTAAACCTGACGACTGTTTTACTTTGAAATACTCGTTACTCGTTCTGGGTTGTTCCTTTTGGTCCTTCAGTTTCGAACTTAGTTTCCACCTCTCTGTAGAATTATTTGGAAATTGTTTTCAGAGAGCTGGTGACACGAGCAGGTCTGGAGCTCGAGTCGAGCATAGAGAACCACGAAATTTCTGGGTGGAGGGAACTCATATGACACAGTGACATCTGGGCCGCCACCCTGTCGCTAAAAGTAGTTGATAAAAAGGAAACTGCAGTGCTAGAAGAGCTGTGTCTTGTAAATTGAAATACTCTAATGATTAGTAGCGGCAATGGAGGGCAGACGGGGTAAGTACCCTATTAAAAACTTTGGGGGACATTTTTCTCATGGAATACTTGTACGTATAGTACAAATTAGTCAAGATACTGGATACCAGTGATGCTGAAACGGGATGAAGGATGATAATCTGTACCCTGTACCCCCAACCCACCAAAAGTAAATAACACCAACTTTTTTTTGCGTCAACTGAGTGGCTGACTAATTGTCTATCTGTTCGTCTTTCTTTATTTGTTTCTCTGTCTGCCCGTCGGTCTGTTAATTTACTTAAGCTGATTTGTTGGTATTAACTGACTGACTGACAAACTTAGTTGACTGAATGACTAAAACTCAATTTATTGAGACTGACTGTGAATAACTGAAACGAAACCGACTGTCTGACTGAGACTGACTAATTGAGACTCATCAGTGGCGTAGGGATTTTTCCAAGGGGGGGTCAGCAAAATTTCTGGAGGGTACACCTAATATGAACTGTATGTTTTTACATTGACGTATGAGTATGTTGTATGTTGTGTTTTTCAGCTTCAGTTATGCATCTCAATTTAAATTTCATTTCGCGCATTTACTGTGATACTGCCAGCATATTAAAAAATTGGTTACGCCACTGAGACTCACTGACTGATTAAGACTAATTTACAAACTGGTTGACTAACCAACTCATTGAGACTAATTAATTGAGACTCACTGACTGATTGAGGCTGACGAACTGAGACTGAACTGACTGAGACTAATTTAGTGTTGAGACTAATAGTCCATTTACATTCGAGTCGGCTACATGTCACGAACAAATTTTTAAATTTCAGCGACAACTACGGATATTTACATTCCTGTCTAACTTTGTCGCAGACCTGTCGTCGACATGTCGTGGACTACTTTTCTCTGAACCGACTTGCGCTGGTTTGATTAGAATGTCGCCGACGCTTCTGAAGCTGTGTTGTGTTGTCAAAACCGCATCCAATGAAACATGTTGGCCTCAAGTCGCAGACTCGAATGTGAATCCACCATGACTGATCAACTGACTGACTGACTAAGACCGGACTGACTGGAACTAGATTAATTGAGACTGTCTGAGACTGACTAAGTAAGACTCATTAACTGAGACTGGACTGACTGAAACTAGACTAACTGAGACTGACTGACTAACTGAGACCGGAATGACTGAAACTAGATTATTTATTGAGACTGACCTATTGTAACTAAACTTATTGAGACTGACTATGATTTACTGAGACGAAACTGACTGTCTGGCTGAGACTGACTACCTGAAATTCACTGGTTGATTGAGACTGTTTTACTAACTGGCTGATTGACTAACTGAGACTGAACTGACTGAGACTAATTTATTGTTGAGATCCGACCAACTGACTGGCTAACTAAGACCAGACTGACTGGAACTAGATTGAGACTGACTGACTGCTTGAGACTGACTGTCCAAAACTAATTCACTGAAACAGACAGCCAGCCAGACTGCCTATCTGAATAAGTAAGACTTACTGACTAGGACTGGACACTGACTGAAACTAGACTAACTGAGGCTGACTTACTGCCTAAGACCTTACTGACTGAAACTAGACTAATTGAGACTGACTGACTAGCTGCCTAACTAAGACCAGACTGACTGAAAGTAGATTAATTATTAAGACTGACTGACTGAGATTGACTGCCCAAGGCTGATTATCTGAAACAGACAGACTGACTGACTAACTGACTGATTGACTAACTGAGACTAGACTGCATGTCCAACTGAGATTGGCTAAGTGAGACTCACTGACCAAAACCAGACTAATTGAGACTGACCGACCAACTGAGACTGGGCTGACTGAAACTAGGTAAATTGAGACTGACTGAGATCAACTGCTCAAGACTTGATTCACTGAAATAGACAGACAGACTGACTGAGTGACTGATTGATTTATTGACTAACTGAGATTAGACCTAGCTGAGACATACTGACTAAAACTAAATTAATTGGGACTGACTGTCTAAGATTGATTTACTGAAACAAACAGACAGACAGACTGACTGACTTATTGACTGACTAACTGTGACTAGACTGACTGTTGGACTGAAACTTTCTAACTGAGACTCACTGACTGCTTGAGACTGACTGGCTTACTGACTAAATGAGTGACGGACTAACTGCAACTGGACTGACCAAAACCGACTGATTGATTAATTGAGATTCCCGACTTATCAGGACTAACTGACTGACTGGCTGCCATCTGTTAGTCTGTCTTTCAACTGACTATTTGTCCTTTTGACTCACTGGCTGATCCTCTGTCTGGTAAATTCAGGAACGTACCGATGAGTTTTTCCCATTGGAGGGGGTGGGGGTAAAATTGTGAAAGTCCCCAACTGACTCAACTCAGAATTCCCAAATATCAAAGCAAAAAAAACCCTTTGGACCGGATGGATTTTTTCAAATTCCCAAGTATCAATGCAAAAGAAGAAAAACCGTTTGACCTGTTGGGTTTTCCCAACTTCTCAACTCAATACCCAAGTATCAAAGCAAAAAAAGAAAATCTTAACCTGTTGGATTTTCCCAACTCGCCCGACTGAAATGGTAAATTTTACCAGCTGCTGAGTGAAAAATTCCTACAGGGAGGTAAGTTGCCCCTGCCCCCTATTGGTACGTTCCTGGATAAAATAACTGACTATCGGGCTGACTAATGTACTGTCTGTTTCAGAGCTTGAGATTTAATTTTTACCATCCGTGGAGGGTGGTGTTAGTAATGCAGTGTTAGAGGGAAGTCTGTTAGTATATTTTTTCATCCACCTGAGTGGTTGACTGTCTAATTTGCAGATTGTCGCTTTCGGATCCTGGAGTTTGAATCTCTTCAGCCGGGGTTGGGGAGCTTTGGTGATAATAGAGAGCTGTTTGTTTACCATTTTTTCCCTTGCATTATTTTCTTTCTTTCCATTTATTTTTATGTTTTTTCGTTTTAGTTCGTTTTTATTTGTTTTGTTTCATTTTTCTTCAGTTTATGTTGTGTTGTTATTTTGTTCGGATTTGTTTCATTGTATTTCATTTTGTATAATTTTATTTAGTTTCATTTCCTTTTGTTTCCTTTTGTTTGGCTTGTATTCTTTTGTTTCATTTTCTCTTAGTTTAGTTCATTCAGGCTTCATGGCTTCAAAGCTAAAATCAATTATCACAGCTATAACTTTGGCTTCAGCTTGTGGCAAAAGCTTAATTATAACATCGGCTTTGGTTGCGAGCAAATTCATTCATTTTTCGTCGGCTAGAGCTACAGCTTTGACAAAAAGGAACTTTCTTCAGCTTCTTTTAGCTTCCAATATAGAAATACCGCGTATGGTTTCGTGTAAAACCATGTGTATGTCATCGGCGTTAGCTTAGGCCAAATTCTGACTCCTTTTGGCTTCGAGCATCGACTTCGGTCTTACTGACGTAGGAACGGAGGGGGGGGGGAGGGGGTTCAAATGATATCAAAAAGATCATTTCAGAATGTATTTTACCACATTAATTACAGCAATAAGATGACGAGATGTTCTACATGGATCAACATCTCCACCCCCTCCCAAGACTGAGACCTTTCTGCGCTGGTGTTCGGTTTTGCAACTTTGGTCTTATCTTGTATGGTTGCACTTATTTCATCATCAGTTTAGTTTTCCTTTATTTATTTTTGTTTTATTACTTTGGTTATTTCGGTCTACTGTTCGTTTTGTACATTTGACTAAATCTGTTAATTTTGCTTTGGTTTTGTTTTGTTATTTATTTATTTATTGATTTTCTTTATATTTTTTAATGTATATCTGTCAGTCTGCTGTTTATTTTGATTCTTAAAAAAGACGTTGGTGTATCTAAGCTCGCGTACCTACCGACCCCAATGGTTTTATCCCCAGTTGGTACTTGTATGCTGGAATCTCGCCTTGTGTTTTGGTACAAATCTAGAGTGAGTATCACTGTACGATGATCTGTAACTAGTTCTTCCAACTGAAACAATGTGATTTTGTATTCTTCAACGGGTACTGAAAACTGCGGACTTTTCTGAACTCGTTGTAGAGACTAGACTCGGCGAAGAAATTGCGCATGCTCTGAAAAGGTGGCTAGATGAGTCCCTGTGGTGCTATACAACTGTTGGCAGTAATCGCAATAGTATTACCGTATGCTTTTATAATTATAAAATTTAAATGACGAACTTTCAAATTAGTAGCTTTCTTGGATGTTGCTTCCAAATTCTAACCCGAATTCGCGCCCACAAAGTCCATATTTCGTAATGAAAATTGACAACCCTATTTTATTTTGATTCTGTATTTCAACTTTCTGCGTTGAATAACTAGAATTCTGGATTTTAGGCGTCAATCTCGTGGGTCAGTCACAATATGTTACTGCATGGTACTCAAACACAAAACTCACCTTTGGACCCAGAAGAAGGCAACAGGACCGAACCGAAAGTCCGCTGTGGAATTAAGTTCTGAAAAAGTCGAGTGTCTGGTTGATGGGATATCCTACGTAAATTGTGGTTAGTTTTTCCTTCTGATTCAGCGTAATTTTCTCATTTGATCTGCTTGTGTTAATGTTTCTAGCTCGAGCTAAGCAAGATGAAATTTGAAAGTGTGTCAAAATTTATAATCGGTCTATTCACGACTGGTTCTAGTGTTGCAACGTGATGTGACCTCTTTCGCCCGTGTGCATAATCATCCGCAGCTCGTACAATTCAGTACCAGTATTTTGGTAACAGTTCGCAGCCGTGTCACCCAAAAATCACGCATTCGTTTGAATGGTACTCCGAAAATGACGCGTGAGGAATTTAAATATTAAATCTCGATTTAAAACTCCAATTAGTTCCATTTCCCCCCTCCCCCTCGTGGTTCGAACGAAAGAATGACGGAAAACTGCGATAAAAATGAAAAGCGGTATCGGGACGGACGAGCTCGACGTGATGAAGAGTGCAATTTTTACAGCTAAATGATCTGAAACTGCACACCAGATGCCACCTGTATTCTAATTTCCCACGGACGTATACGACCACCGAAGTAATTTATGAGCCAAATTTCAGCTACCTGTTGTCGCTTAACGATTAGAAAGGGCTTAAATTAATACACTGTTGTATGCAAATTCGATTCGGGTGGAGGTACACTCCGCCCTACAGAATGTATCTACCCAAGTTGCGGCAGAAGCGAAATGTGAACGATCTCCGCGGCCCGGTATCAACGTATCTTCCGATCGCCACGCCGATTTTATGGCGAGCGGAAACGGGATTTGAAAATTGATATTTTTTCCCCCGACCCATTGAAACGACCTCGATGAAGATGTTCGCCAGAAACGAACATCACTACGTTTTCAACCCCTATGACATTTTACAAAACCGAGGGTGGAGCCGCGCTCGTAATCCACGAGGCTGTTTGAATTATTTACAGCGTTTAAACACCAGTTCTGTTGTTAATGACCATCAAATTAATTTTTGGCACAAATGAGGTATTGGAAACCGCAGCAGTACCAGCACCGGCACCGACGCCGACGCAGCGTTCTTTTCAACATTTTCATATACAAGTAGCAGAGCGTAATAATTGATTATACTCGTCCTTTATTGTTCGCAACGAGCTGACGGGCCTTATTTTCAAAAGCGACACTTCCTGCGTGTTTATTTGTGATTCAAATTTTTAAGCGGCCGGAAACGCGCCCTCCTTTTCGGCACGGATGTTTTCAAAACTAATCGCCGGTATAATACGAGAAAAAAGGACACCGGCGTCGCGATGCAATCTAGATTCCCATGAGATGTTATTTCTAAAAGGCGGCGTTAACGGTAGCGGTTGTTGCGTGTAAGCGCTTCGCATAGTCGGGACTCGCAGAGTCATACTTTGGTACGTGTAGAATCCCTTGATATCATCTGTTCCTTTCAAGTTGATAGAAATTCAGAATATCAGCTGAGGATCGAAAAACGCGGTCCATTTGTGTGAGTCAACGTACCAGTCACGGATCACAATACCGTGATACACCTGCAGAACGTACACCGGAAAACACGACTAGTTTGAACATATTGTAGCCCAAATGAATGGTTACCAATTGAGGATCAAAAAATGGCCGCCTGTTAGCGGGTATTGCGTCGAAGTACCAGTCGTGGATCACAGTACAATGATACGCATGCAGGACTTACACCAGAGAACAAGACGAAGATTAAAATACTATGACCCGCATGAATAGGTACCAATTGTGGATCAAAAATGGCCGCATGTTGAGGAGTATTGCGCTGCAGTACCAGTCACGGGTCATAGTTCAGTGATACACTTGAAGAACGTACACAGGAAAACACGACGAGGATGAATATATTGTAGCCCGAATGAATGGTTACCAATTGAGGATCAAAAAATGGCCGCTTGTTAGCGGGAATTGCGTCGAAGTACCAGTCGTGGATCACAGTACAATGATACGCATGCTGGACTTACACCAGAGAACAGTACAAAGATTAAAATACTGTGACCCGCATGAATATGTACCAATTGTGGAGCAAAAATCGCCGCATGTTGAGGAGTATTGTGCTGCAGTACCACTCACGGATCATAGTGCAATGATACACGTGCGGAACTTTCTCCAGAATACGAAATAAGCTCAGAAATATGGGAACATACGTATGAATACCTCCTAGCTGCGAGTCGAGAATCGAAGTCTGTTAGCGGTTTGATATCAAAGTACCAGTCACGGATCATGACACCGGAATATTGTCCGGGACTTATACTGAAACACGAGGTGACGATGAAAAAATATTGCAGCCTGCATGAATCGGTATCGGAGGATCGAAACATTGAAGCTAGCAATTGAATTGGATGTTCTAATTCACATGTGAAATACCTATTTGCCAAAACCTCAGTCAAAAATCAAAATGTATTGATTCCTCGCAAGTGAATTTTAATTAGGATGCTATAGTTCAGACT
The DNA here is from genome assembly GCA_031841125.1 of Acanthococcus lagerstroemiae. Lineage (NCBI taxonomy): Eukaryota > Metazoa > Arthropoda > Insecta > Hemiptera > Eriococcidae > Acanthococcus > Acanthococcus lagerstroemiae. Next base: position 45,233,613 of record CM063114.1, on the reverse strand, counting down.
GCAGTGATGTAAACCACAATCAGACTTTAGATCAAAACACCAGTTGAGAGTCAGCATATTATCATCCAGAAGGCTTCACGTGGAAGTACCTACTAATTACACTGCACAACAATTTGAGGTTTTGTAAAAAACAACAAAAAAAACAACAAAAAACAATGACATGGGAACATATGTTTCTATAAGTATTTTCAACGAGGAATTTAATGCCGAAGTTCATTTTTGGATTAAAGTTCATTTTCCCCCTTATCTCTTATCTTGAATGCGAATTTTAGTAGCACCAAGATGATACCTACTACTGATCAAAAAACCATGCGCGTTCAGTATTGTTATTAGTATCAGTGTAGCTATTCGTGGATAACAAAAAGGAATAAAACGAGAAAAATTTGATAGCATTTTTATCTTGAATATGGAAAACAGGTGGTTCTTGAGAAAAATTGTTAACGCCATCGTATTCAGCATCCATAGCTAAAATCATATAATCTCATCCCATCGTTTTTTTAATGCTGTTGTGTAGTGTTATGGATCATATTATTGTAATCCATGAGTTCTATACAGTACTTAAAAAACGTTTTGTTTTCATTTGAAAAAAACTGATTCTTTACCATATAGCTTTGGCCAGTATGATACTCGTAATACACCAATCAAAATCCAATACTTACGTGTATAATCATCCGTATGTTTGTTTCAGAAAACTAGTTGAGAATGAGAAAATCTGGATTTCTAATCAAATTTTGAGTCAAAGACTGAAGAAATTGTGATCCCTGTGCGACATTGATTCAAGAATGCCGGCCGAAAATGATATTGCATTGGCTAGTGAGTCAGAGTGCCAGGTAAAGATCAAAATAATTTGAACTGATAGGAGAATAAGGTCTCAATACTAGTTGAGAATCAGATTTTCATTATCCAAAAACGGAGATCTTATGTCAGGATACCTCTTAAAGATCTGTTACTGTTTGGAGTGCGGCCGAATATGCAAATACATATTTTCTTAGGTCATCTCTGATCCCAAAAGTGATGAAAAATGCTTACGTTTCAGAAACATTTCTGCATTTTTTGAGCCTCATTTAATTTTGCATATTTTACATGTTTGGTGTAAAAATGCATTTTATTCACAAAAATTGTCCAAAATACGGCTATTATTTTGTGTTTCCTCCTTGTTAAAAAAAAAAAATTGACTCATGTTAGGGGGAAAAAAGTTGAAAAAAATGTTCAGATTTTTATGGCGGTTTGAGTAGCAATGTTTTTTGTTTTAAAATTCAGTTTCTTTACTAAATTGAAGGGTTTTCTAGATGATTGTCTCGTTCTTAATATTTCGGTTTTTTGCAGTTTTCTCAGGCGTTTCAGTTTAGAATAAAATTTGAACAACCATTATGAATGGGGCTCTCAAAAAGCTGTAAAACGATGCCCATATTGATTTTATATATTTTTACATATCTGTAGGAAAAGCCAGGCCCGTACCAAAGAGTTTTTCCTCAGAGGAGGGGGGGAGGGTGAAAGTCCCACCAACTGAGTCGACTCAAAATTCCCAAGTATCAAAGCAAAAAAAAAAACAAAAAACTTTTGACTTGTTGGATTTTTCTAACCCCGCCTGACTGAAATGGTAAATTTTCCCAACTGCTGAATGAAAAATACGTACGTGGTGGGGGTAAGTTGCCCCCTTATTCTATCGGTACGTCTCTAAGAAAAACGCATATTTTGGCTATATTTGGGGTCTAAAAAGTCGCATATTTTATGCATATTCGGTTGTTTTTTTTTCTTCATATTATGCCGCACTCTAGCACGAGTAGGTTCTATGTCAGAAAACTTGTTCCATGAACTGGTTTCATGTAAGAAAACCCAAAATTGTGATCCTTAAACGGACCTCAGGCCCATACAATTATCGTGAATCAAATTATAGCTGTTCACATGATTTTGTTCAGAAACCATTTGTGGACAGGAAAATTGGGATTTCTAAGCGAATTTCATGACCGTAGTCGAAGAATTTCAAATCAAGTTGCGACACTAATGCCAGAACTCCAGCCAGGAATGAAAATGCTTTCGTGATCTGCAAGTAAGTTTCAGTTGGCGTACAAGATAAGGATCAAAGTACTGTAATTTGCAAGCAGAGTTCAAGTCAACTTACTAATTACGAACCAGAAAACCAGAATCCCAAATCGTATTCTACGTATGTCAGCGTATCAGTTTGAGATTGTGTTACTGTTCTGTGTAAATGGAGTGAATATCAGCAAATCAACTTTCCTCTTAACATTTTATACTAATTTATGCCGCATCTCTAATGTACATATTATTATTTTACATGAAATCCGTCGAAACTAGTTTTCACAACCTCATTTCGTCAAAGTTAGTTTTGACTGGAGAAAACCAGAATCCACTAGGATCCTCAGCCTGGGAACTAGTTGTAATTGTGTTGAAACTAGTTTTGAGTTCCGTGTGTAGGGTGTGCCAATTCACTTTTTCTTCTTCTGTATTCCCGAGCGCTTTCGGCTGTTATGCCATCATCAGTGGAGAGGGTACTCCACTGACGATGGCATAACAGCCGAATGCGCTCTGGAATACAGAAGAAGAAAAAGTGAATTGGCAAACCCTACACACGGAATATTACCAAGTTCACTCACACTCAGAAATGGACACTAGTTTTGGGTTACATGTACTAGTGAAAACTAAAATAATTTAGTGAAAAGTGGTTGTAAAAAGCGATTTGGAATTTTAGCTGGAACTAGTTGTAACTAGGGAAAACTAGGATAGAGGAAACTAAAAGAAAAACGCCGGAATTATTTTGATTTTTTTCCTTGTGCTCTTGAATATGCTTACAACGTTATTTAAATTTGTTACGGCAAGATGGACCATCGTGGTATTTTGTATTGCATTTAATGTTTTTCTTTTTTCTGCGTATGCCGTACCAGACAAAGTCACGTAGACTGGCATAATAAAGGGCTGATCGGTTCCAACACTTGACACAAAAAAGGCTTCCAAGAATGCGAGTATCCTTGATGCTTGCAGAAAAAAACGGATAAATATGAGACTACCAGAAGAATAAGTTTCCACCCAGTCTTTGAATCTACCTATCTGCCCTGAGTAATAGGGTAATGATGTCCAAATTTTACGTTCCACTTTTCCCCTCCATTATCAGCAAATCTGTAACGTTTTAGCTTTCTCTGGTAATGAAATAGGAAACAGATTCATCTGTGGTTTTCAATTTCATCGCCAAGAAAAGTTAGTAGCTTACAGATTTGCTGATAATTAAGGGGAAAGGTAGCAGGATTGATGACAATTCCGTAGGATACTCTAAGAAAGGACTGAGTGCCTGCTATGGAGAGAACGCAACTCATCAAATAACCAACTAGTAGACGTTGTAAAACCACTTACACAGTGTATTACTATACCAAATTTCAAGGCTCCAGCATTAATCTTTCGATGCAAAGTACATGAATTTAGTCTGTCAGTTGGATAGAAATATTATACAAATTAATTATTTTTAGGCTTTAATCAGTACAGTAATGTTCATTTTTTTCCTTTAAGATAACGACCTTATAATGCTAATCATTTATTCTAAATTCAGTCATTTTCCGAACGTTTTTTGGAATTCACTTTCTGGTATTTTCGCTTAGAAAACATCGATGGCTTGAAGAACTGCGGAATCGGATCGAAAATGCTTCCCTCGAAGTGCTTCTCTAAATTGCTTATGATTGGAGAAAAGTGCTACTGAAATTTACAATCTTCTGACAAGCATCTTGTGATTTCTGGTTGTTTCCAAAACTGAAAGAAGCACTCCGAGAGAAGCTTGAAATTTGGTATAGTAATACAGTGTTGGTTGCTCTCCAACCTCCACCAGTTGGTTGTTTAATGGGTTGCGTTCTCTTCATAACAGGCGCTAAGTTCCCCGTTTTTTTGATTATTCTATGTAAGTGCATAGAATTTCCCAATAAGTTATAGGGTCAGTGTAGCGCTCATTAATACCTACCTATTGTTTCCCTATTTTACTTTACAGCACCAGACTCAGCAATATATTATAATGATTGAAAGAACAACTAGCCTGGAAATTGAGGTGCTAGAAATGCGTCAAGCGCCGATTCCGGCATGGTGGCCAAAAATATGCTTGATTTGTTCCAGTCGACCCAGTAGCACTTGTCAAGCATCCTTGTATGTTTCCTAATTGAAAGGAGCCACCCTAAATCGTAATCAAGGCGCTACATTTGAGCTAGCATCTTCTATGCTCTAGCTTCTGAATTTCCAGGCGAAGAGAACGGATATTGGTTCCTTTTGGTTCTTCAAAACTCGACCATTAGTACTGTTCTGTACCATCTCTCATTTGATACGTTCCTTTGTTTTTTTCATCGATGCGTGCTCGTTGTATTTATCATTAAGAAATCTTAAAATGACAAATCAACCCTGATTAAATTTAGACTGCATTGATACTGTACAAGAACCTTGGATATACGAGTAGTTAGTGAACACAACCAAGTTAAATAGGTGTCTATAATATATTGATGCTATCTAAAAAATCTGAATATATGTGGATATGTAGGTATAGGTATAGGATCTTTGGGTCAGGGATATCACATGATCAACAAATCAAAAAACGTTTACCTATCCAATAGCTTATTTTTAATTACATGGTTGATAGCAGGGCTTTACAATGGAATTATTCTCTTACTTTGTCGCTTATTAAGAACAAAACAAAGGTTTTGTTGCAGCGAGTTCTTCCTGCTAGTGAAAAGTGAATATGTAATGGAAAATAATTCCATTGAGTTTCGTTTTGAACTTCAATCCATACTCTTTAGCAATCATTCAAGAATTTCAGCCCCCCCCCCCCCCTAAAAAGTGTGTGAAGGAAGAATAATTGAATTGGTCTAGCATTCAGTCATAATATTTCAATATTATTTCAGGATCCTTCTCCTCCGATTTCCAAACTTCTATCAGGAACAGTCACACATATCCACTGGAAAATAAATAATAAAATAAAATAATAAATAAAAGAGAAAGAAAAGGAGAAGGTAATGCAGTATACATATGTTCAGTCCTTATCTCTGGAAGCCGATCAAATGAAAATTACAACAGCAACAAGTATCATTTATTCTCCTTTCACCGAAAAGTCAAGATAATTCAAAAACCATTCAGGAAGGTTGATGAAAAAGCGCGTCTTGATATTTCAGAGAAAAGATGTACAAGATCTTTTGTTTGTTCACTCCTTTCATTTTTGCTTTTCGGCCGCCCTTCCCCTCCCAAAAGAAACTTTCCGACGCCACTGAAATTAAATGTACTCTTTTTTATTTTTAGCCAGCGTGGCAACGCTATACCTGTGACCAAAATGTTAAAAAATTCCATAAAAATCAGTTTAAAAAAAACTAAAAAACTGAGTGCATTGGCAGCCCATTTTTGAATTTGAATCACTTATTCAGGGACACAAAAAAGTTCTGCTGGAATGAATGCATTCTTCCATTTAGCGCCTCGAATACAAAATGAGAATCAATGGCATTTTCTTACTTTTATGAATGAGATGAACCAAATTGACAGTAAAAAGGTATCTTAAGTTTGGGAGCCGGCTGGGAAATAAAGCCCCTTTTCATTCGGACGCAGTATTTAGAATTGTCATTGGAAAAATGTGAAAAGAAACTCAGAGATTTTCATGAAAAATAGAAAGAATGGCCGTTAATCCTGCCATACTGCCATTCATGTTCAGTAATGATAATGAAGTGCCAATTGCCGATCAAAGCGACTCTGGTGTCGTTTTTACAGTACTCTGTCTATCAAAACCCAAAACCCAAATGTGGCAACGCTGTTCAGTGTAAGTTCAGCATAAAATTAAAAATGACGTCCTGCTCGGTTTTGAGTCTTGCTTTGTTTCGGAATTATTAATTTGCGTTGCTGAAGGTAGCTTGCAAATCATTTATCAAATTTATTACTGTTAGTTAAAGTAAACTGAAAATATATGTAAATGGAATATGTGTTGCAGTATTCGTGATTTATGAAACTGAAACTAGTAATATGTGAATAAGTCGTGATAGTTGATCCACTGGTGAAAAATACGATTGATGAGTAAAATTTTGTCAGTTGATCTGATTAGAAATCACAAATGTAGTATTACATTGAAAATTTGGAACTGGAACTTTGCTTAAAAGTTGTGTGTTGTGTATGTGTTTGATGCGGAAACTGCGTGTACCATTATTTCATCTTCTACTTTTATTAGAGGAAATCAAGTTTCAACAAGTAATTACCTCTATTCTGCTATCTGTATGTGGATTAGCTAATTATATTTATAGCTATTTGCTGAATTCATTATCGTTTATTCACCAAGTAGATGATACTCGAAGCATGGACAGTTTCAGCGTGTTTTAGGTAATTCAAGTTTCAGAATTTCCCAATACCCTCATACATTGTTAACAGTTAGATATCTTTTCGTATTGAGTATTTATTCAGTGGACATATATCTTAAGTATGAGGAACTTCCTGGGTTTTGCTAGCAGGTGGACAGCAAGAGTTGAAATTTGGTCGTGTGTTTAACAATCTAGTTTTCTAATTTTGCAAATTTCATGTCATTTAATCGTGTATCTAGATATTGTGGTACATTTTATATGTAGGATACATATATTTATTCACGCTTTTGTTTAGTGTAGTAGTGCTCCTCTTATGCACTGGTTCTGATCAAAAAATATGTATGCACTGCATCCGTAGAGCCTTTTATATACTCACTCAATCTGTGTCCGGGCGTGTACTCACGCAGATACCATCTGCTAGTACAGTGTGCTAATCTATTTTCTACAAGTTACTAATCCAGTTAGTTATCACCTGTCATAGTATTTAGAGTTTTGAGTATTTTTCATAACCATCTGCATGGAGTAAGTATTATTTAATTTGGTATCTTGTTTCAGGTGTACATAAACAGTTGATAAGATTGAAAAGATTGGTAACTGCTGAGTTGATTGCCCAGAAATTGGATCCTTTGCTGTAGTCTGTAGCGGATAGCAATTACAGGTTAGTTCTATACATTTATTCTGTTGGGTGTAACATTATACGTGTAATTCACAATTCCCATATAAATGTGAGAACTGTGCAGAATGCTGTGTAAAACTAAAACGATTCCAGTTTGAAAATTAAATACTGTGGCTAATTCTGATACCTACGTACAAATATCTTTTCATTCTGGTGAAAATTATCACTACTTATTTCCTTCTTGCTTTGCCTGCGTTTTACAAGCTGTTAAATGTACGTGCCCTCTACATCGCCTTCATGTTACACTGTAACAGAAAGTGATTGTTCTGTTCCATTCAGTTGATTGTGTTGTTCTATTCAGTGAACTATCGGTGTTTGCTTCCTTTGGGTTTTGGTTTGGGATTTGGGATCTTCAGGAAAACAATAAAAGTATTGGTCTTTCCTTCTGTTTTTTTTTTTTAAGTTTTAGAATTACTCAGTTCTTATCAAACTTTTTGCCGTTGTGCGTTTCTAAATTTGGTGTACGTGATAATTTAACTTCATTTTACCGAAGTTGGAAATTGTAATTATAATGTCATAAATATCAAATAGGTATCAGTTTAGTATCCAATGAGCAGGCTAGAAATGTGACTAGGTTTATGGTCTGGTGATTGATTGTTAGAATTACTGACCAGAAATAACTTAACTACGATCATATCTAATCAGTAATGTTGGACAAAACAAGTTTTTGTTATTTTACCGTTTTGTCAGATGATTTCATTTATATTCTTTTGTTGTGTCATGAGTTTTGTTATGTTCGGAGCTCTGTGATTTTATTTTTCACGGTTTTGTTTTGTCACGACAAAATTATTTCATCATACTTAGTTCTGCAATTTTGTCAAACTACCAATTTATAGAAATTTCCATGCACAGTCCAGTTCCACCAATGTTCTTTACCAAATTTTGCACAGAAGTTAATTACTATGTTTTGAAAATTTATTAGGGCCTGTTCATGTTCTTCAGATTGTTTTTATTTCTTTTCCTTTTCCTCCATCTGCCCTTATCACTCATCAGTGTCCCAATGAGAATCAAAAAGGATAGTAAAACCTTCATAGTGTATGAAAATGGTTTTCTGAGAACACTGTGTTCAATATTCTCCCCATCAGATGAGTGTGAACACAGCTAATGCTATCAATGGTTCTGGACTTCTGGTGAGGCTCAAACACTATAGTAAACTAAAAACATGCTGGATTGAGAATTTGGATCCAAAATAGTTCAGTGATATTAGGGTTAAAACCTCACCTAGGTAGCTCTACCATAAGCAAACGTTTTGTGGTTATTGTTATCAGTTTGGTGTGATCTATTCACCCCAAAGTAATAACAAAATACAATGAACATACTGACAATGCTGCCAACCCATGTAACTTAGGTTGAAGTCCCAATAAAGTTCGACTTTGTAGAGTTCCGCTGTAGTCAAATTTCGCATCATCGGACTAGCTTGGCTTCAGATTCTTCATTCAGCGTACCTTTTGTTTACTACGACGTTTAGTTCTGGATAGTGAAGGACTGTCACCAGCCACAACCATTGAGTAAAATTAAATTGCGTTCACACTAATTTAACCAGCAGCATGTTGAATGCGGTGTTATATTAAAGAAATGTTAGGTTGTTACTGTGTTTAAATTAAGAGCATGGCAAAATGTTTTTAGTGGAATTTGGCATTAGCGTTAAAATACTTTCTATAACATTGAGCTCAGTATTAAAATTTGTTGCTTAGTATGAGTAAATTGTGTATGGAATTTAGAACGTATAAAGATCCATATATGTTGCAAGATGATGAATTTTGATGTTTCACTGAATCTGTGTAAACTGAGATCGAGTTCTGAAGAACACTTGAGCAAACATGTATTTGTAGAATGGAAAAAGTCCAGAATGTTGTATTCAAATCCCCCTCTATTCCAGTTCCCACACATATGGAATCTTATCTGCCTTGAACATGTAGAATAAGTTGTGTACAAGTGCAGCCAAGAACACTAGGGTGTTACATTTAAGTTGTGTAAGAAATTCCTATTTAAAAAAGGCTTTCTCTGTTTTCGTTTATAAATACAGCGCCGATACATTTTTTTTCTTCTGTGGGTTGTTTTGTAATGACTGGTGGTGGAGGAGGGGGTGGTATTATATCATTTACAGAGTTCCAGCAGCAGACATTGTCAGGCTTGAAGAACAAAAAAGAAGGGGCTCCTTTAGCTTTTCTAGATGATGGAACTTAAGAAAAAACATCCCTTCCGTCACCCTTCGATACGTCCCCGACCAATGCCCGATTCCAAATTATCGGTCGATTCGGCTCACCGGATATTTTATACTGATCGTGTATTATAAGTGAATTACGAAGAATTTTATCGCAAAGAAAGAGCACCATTAAGAAGAGGAAGATGTTCGGTATTTTCGTCTGTCGCTTCGCAAAGTCAGTTTGACACTCGCCGGTGATTTTAACAAGTTCGCACACTCGGGGTAAAATCTAACATCTCGCACGTCCCGTTTGTGTTGTGTCACCAATACCGAAAGGAGAGAAATTGAAAGGACAGAGACATTAATACCGATGATGAAACAGCCTCGGTTAGGAGATGAGGTATATAGTGCTTTGAGGCAAAAGGCTAAAAAAGTGAATGTATATAGATATAGATGTATAAATAACGGGGTTGGGTGAAAAAGGAAACATCAAACGCATTAACTCTTCGGTAAGAGCATTCGGGAAAAAAAGCGATAAAAAAAGAACATTAGAGGGTTCGATTGTACGGTCGAAAATTTGAATAAAAGTATGCGTGTAAGCCACGCTGAGCTTCTCATCTCTTTCGCCGGCGCAGCTCACGAACGAGATTTTAAACCTAATTTAAAAATAATTGCCGACTTGCGAATCGTAATTTGAGCAAGAAGGTCGACGTATTCGTGTTTCTTGATGGCGTAGACCGCCATTTGTTGCGGTAGTTCGCGTGTGTTCTCTGCCGTCATCGGCATAAAACCGCTGCAAGCCCGGCTAGGAAGTTCGAACAAGTCTGGATGAATCCCAACTCGAGAAAAGCCTTACAAAATCGAGATCTATGTCACTGGTGTTTACGAGGGTCGCTAAATATATATAAAGTACTGGTGCATAGGTCCGTAGTGATGTGGAAGTGGGCACATGTAGAGTACAATGCCCACTGAGCTGACGGTTTTCCTTCCTCGTCCTACCAAAAGATTTTCTTTTCAAAACTCGGAAAAGAAAACGAAGTGGAAAGCTTATTTGGAGAGCTGAGTGTAGAAGAAATGGTCAAGTTGATTTTCTTGCAGTGACCAACAGTGTTAACCAAGATCCAACATGAACTCAGCATAGTGTGTCGCTTCAGAAAAATATAGTTAACAACTTCTTGCGCCCAGGTCTCTATTTTTATTGTTCATCTACCGAAAATTTGAAGTTGAAAGTTCTCCCCTCCCCCTCGAGCAGTGGACATAATTTAGGACTGCCAGAGCAACTCAAGCTCTATCATTTTAGTCGTGTAAAAATGTGTATTATCAGCCTTTAGATTTTTCTGTGGAAAATTAGGCAGAGTCCTCACTAGTTTTGGGTTTGGATTATGGTTTTAGTTTTGGGTTGAGTTAAAATATTGGTTATAGTTTTGGGATAACGGTTGAGTTCGGGATTGGAATTCGGTTTTGGAAAACAGCCAATAGTATTCACCAGTCATGGTTTGGGTTATGGTTTTAGTTTTGAGTTGGGTTACAATATCGGCTATAGTCTTGGAATTAGGATTGGGTTCGGGATTCGAATTCGACTTTGGAATTTAAGTGTGAGATTTAGGGTTGTGCTGATATTGTAATTTAAGTTTGTCTTGAGCTTGAGTTTAGATTTTGGGATATGATTAGTTGGGTTTGTGCTTTGCTCTAGGTTTGAGTTAGAGCTGGGTTTGGGATTCTCAGATTTGAATTTTAGAGTTGAGCTTAGAATTCCGGGCTAGGTTTTGGTTCAACATTTGAATTTTGAAATCAAGTTTGAGTTTTCTTTGGCTTTGACTTTGAGTTTGAAATTGAAGGTTGGGATTCGAGATTGTGGTTGCGTCTGGATTTGGATTTATACTATTGGTTTTTTTTTTTTTTTAAAGTTTGAGATTCGGATTTGGTTTTGGGTTTGTGACTAGAATTTAGGTTTGGATATTGAGTTTGCTTTTGGTTTTGGTTTGCATTTGGGCTTGGATTTTAAGTTCGGGGGTGTGATTAGTTTTTGGTTTAGGATATAATTGAAATTAAGTTTGAACGTGCACTTTATCCTGGGTTTGAGTGGGAATCGGCTTCAGTTTGGAATTCTCGAATGCATTTTGAAGTTGTGTTTAGAATTCTGAGCTAATTTTCGATTCAGGAATCAAATTTTAAAATCAAGTTTAGAATTATTGTATTTGATTTTGATATTGAATTCAAGTTTGGGATTCGGATTTATGTTTGCATCTAGATTTGAATTTGTGCTAGTGATGCAGTTTTTATTCAAATTGGTTTTGGCTTCAAGTTTGAGATTTGGGATTGGGTTTTGTATTCTAATTTAGGTTCTGAGGTTGAGTTAGTTTTGGCGTTCGGTTTGCATTTGGCTCGAGTTTCAAGTTTGAGGGTGTGATTGGGTTTACATATTGAGTATGATTATGTTCGAGCTCTGGTTCAGGCTTAGTATTAGATTTAAGTTAGAATTCGCTTTGAGTTTGGAATTCCAGTTTGCGTTTAGAATTCTGGATTTGAGTGTGAATTTGGAATTCAAATTTCAGATTTAAGTTTGAGCTTATCTTTGACTTTGCGTTTTTTGTAATTTGAATTTAGGATTTAGAGTTGCATTTGCAGTTGGGTTAAATTTTCTTAAGAGACTTGTTCAGGTTTAGGATTGGGTTTGACTGTGAATTTGAAATTTGGTTGCAATTATGGGCTCTGGCTTTGGTTCAGAATTCAAGTTTGGCGAGATTTAAGTTGGTGTTTACGTGTGCGTTTTGTTTTGGGCCGGGTTTGGATTTGGGTTTGAGTTTTGAGTTTGTATTTGAATTCGGAGTTCGTGTCTAAGTTCAAATCTGTATTTTTGGATCTGGGGACGAAGGTTTTCGGATTTGAACCCAAAAAATGTTGACGTAATATTTGGATCGACCTATAAAAAAAAATTGTTCCATATTTCATGTTTGGGTCAAATTTAGTTATTGTCTTTTTTTTTTTTTTTTTTTTTGGCATTGGTTTTTATATGAATGATAACGATTAAGACAACTTTCGATATTACACATGTGTCTATTAAATCTCTTCTAGAAAATAATTACAGTCACGAAATTATTCAGACGTGTCCTAGCCGAAGTCGGAAAATTGCGTTGTATATAAGAAAGGAAATATGTTTTAAATAATTTTTGTTTTAAACGTGTTTACAACACTTATTGTAGACATTTTGTTTAAAATGTGCAGAGTCTGAGTCTAGTGTAAGTTGGAGAATGGGCATGATCTACACAAAGATACAAAGTCTGAATGAATAAATGAATAAGTAAATATTTTCTCCTCTTTCTGTTACGTTTCCTCGGGTTTTGTTTCGGGTTCTGTAACCCTGAATTGTATTGAGTAGATTAAAAGTGGATCTGTACACATAATTTATTATTTTTTGTTACTGGAAAGGCGATTTATTAAATGTCTGATCACATAGCATCAAATTCGAGGCTAGATTTGAAATCAGACTGAAGAAAAATACGACCTCTACGAAATCAGATCAAAAATTGGACCATTTTCAGTGTAGTGTAATTAGCAGGTTCAAATTATTCAGACCAACGAGGTTTTTCTGCCATATACCCATCTTGCTACTCCAGATCTCAAAACGTACTTTCAACAAAATCCTGTGTATGGTGTCTTGAAAAAGTCATTTCTTAGCTTGCAATAACGATAAAAAAATATGTTCTCTATATCGCAATACTACGTCTAGAAAAACTTTTTTATATACGCACTATGTGCCTCGAGAAACGTTAAGAAAACTTCAACAGCAGATTGTACTACTCATCATTTAAAATAAAAAGCGAAAAAAAAAACTTTACGTGGACACAAGCTCAACAGCTGCCGAAATGGGGGTTTCAAAATGTGAATTGCCCACTTTAATGAAAGTTATATGATTTCGGACACTGAATTTAGGTTTTCAAATTACTTTTATATTGAATTATTTACGAGTGTATAAGACTATAAAGCATTTTATGGTTGTATTTTAGAACGGTCTTTAAGTATAGGGATGAAAAACATCGGTAATTCTGTAGAGCACCGACGCGGAGAATTTCACGCGCGGAGATGTGCTAGGTCTCGGTTCTCGGTCGTCAAAATTGTTCTGTGAACTAGTAGCCATAATTTTTCATATCTTTTGTTAAATAACAAGCCATGGTGATTATTAGCGACTTTGAAAACAGTACAAATCGAGTTGAATCTTAAATCAAGAAATAAATTGCCTACAATTCGTATTAGCTCCCTTTAAAGCGACTTGTAGGGTCCAATAGCTCATAAATCTGTGCTACTTAATCTCTGTGTACATACAAGGTGACTGGGAAAGATGTGCACATATACTGCCACATGAAGCACATTAAGAGGTGCACACTGTTTGGAATCATCTTGTACTGACAGCATAATATATAGGTTTCACCGCTACCTCCGTCTCCGTTACGAAAAGGGAGGGGGTGATTTTCAATCCGAAATCTCTTGATTCTGCACATCCAGCTTTAGATTTAAGGGGGAGATAGCAGCACCATCCGTCCCCCTCGAGACGCTTGAAAAAAACTGAATACACAACCAGAAGAGTGAAACTGACTGAAACTTGTTGTGGCTCAGTAAAACAATTGTAAGACACTCCTTCAGACGGTTATGCCTCATGAAGTCTTTCAAGGATTCTCGCAGACTTCGTAAGATTTGTTAAAGCTCTTGAAGACTGATTGAGACTTCTGGATACTCAGTCAAGATTCTCATTACACATTTAGAATTCTCGAAAACTTTGAGACTGGTTGATGTTGATAGCTTTTCAAAAACTCACAAGCCTAATTAGGATTCTTCTTATGATTCTGTTCCAACTTGGCGATATCTCAACTGTACGATCCGTTGTTTCCTGTGACAATGCGTAAGAAAGAAGAGAAGAATGAGGGGGCGCGACACAAAGAGAGCAAAGGGAGACAGAAATAGACCGATCAAAAACCAGTGCAAAACTTATTAGCTGGGTGTGAAAGTGTAGATATCCTCAGCTAAGGGGATTTTGATCGTAGCTTTCGCATTTATTTTGTTTCTTGTGTCGTCTGATCTTCTATAGTGTATTCTCCCAAGTGACACAACAAACGTTATTTTTACCAACTTGAACTTAAGGGATATACTTTACCGGAATGAAAGATTTATTCCTAAGAAGGCTAGCAAAAAACTTACTCTATAACCATGTGAAAATGTTTGCTTGCTCTAATCTGGAATTTTGCTCTAAAGCTTCCAAAATAGCAAGTTCGGTTGAAAAGTCGGTTTTGACCATTAAAATTCGTCCTCATTCGTGTAGAGATGAAGCATCTGCTGAGAATCTTGAGAAAAAGTAATTCAAAGTCCAGTGGCTTTTCTGTTCAATTTGGGGTAGAAAGTACACTTTTTGAACTTCGAACATTACAGATCACTGAAATCGAATAAAAGCGTAGAAATGATTGCTTACTCGGATTTCAGAATCGCTAGATTCATTTACGAAGTTTTTTAGTCCGAACACTCATTTTTTGAAAGTTCCGTTAAGAAGGAAGAAATTCATACCGTTAAGTAGATCGGAAATGGAGTATTCGAAGTCACCTAATTCGTTTTCAAGGTTATTTTGGCTGTAATACCTACCCACAGAAGGCTATCTTTTGGTTATTCTAACGTGGGCTGTAACGTGGGCTGATGTGCTTTGTTTATCTCGATTTGGCATTGAAGTCCCCCATGGATTATGGCGTTCTTTTTCCTCATGGTAGGCTTTTTGTAAGAGTTGATAGAATTCTGTGTGTGCTTTCTCCACCAAGTCCAGAGTGGGTGCATGTATCTGGAATATTGTCATTTTTAGAATTGACGATGTCATTCGAAAAGCAGTGTATTAAAAAACTTCAAAATTTTAAAAAATTCTTTCGAAATTTGGAAGTGGAATAAAAAGATAGTTGAAGTGGGAGTTGCCTGGAGATTTTTTAATATGTTATTAACGGACTATCTGAGAATGTAACTCGATTGGATTTTTCGATATAGCACAAATTTATTACTGTCTACAGCTGTTTAAAGTTCAGAAGTTATATGTCCTTTTTGAAATGACACAGCATCGGATATATTGAATGTTAGGTGTAATGTAAAGAATGGTGCCCATGTGTAAGATACGCACTGAATATAATAATAACACAAATGGTTTTAAAATAAAAATAATAAGTTATAAAGAAAGGATAAAAGGAAGATAAACACATTACGAGGGGCATTCAATAGCAGTTAAGGTTCGCTATTCTACCATTATTTACGTTGTATTTATCGGATCAACGGGAAATTGGGGGAGGGGGGGGGAATGGCGTAGGGTTGTGTGGCAACACTTACTAAATTTCATGCCGGTGGGAGTAAGACAACGCGAGGCCAGGGTTACCAGTTTACCTTTTTTTCAGATATGTTTAGCTGATTTTGAAAATCTGTTGCGGCTCTGGCTTCTATACTTCCAGTTAGAGCATGTGGTTGTTGATTTCTCTCCATGTCTTCCGTCCTGCTGATTCTCTCGACTGAACTAAATGAGGACTTTACCTTTCTTGCACTAGGTGTACTTCAGTGTTCTTGGTTCACACAGTTCTTTGGCTTTTTTTAGTTTGTACTTACCTAGTTTCCCATGTTAGATGCTTATTGATGAATATTGGGAACTTAGCAGGTAAGCTAATATCGTTAATTTTTAGCCGGAGCTGTTTCGATTTATCAATGAATTCCGTTTCTTCCAGCGGGTATTCATTCTGTTGGCATTTTATATGTGCTATATTCACTTAGTATGATTCTAGTGTTATCCTCCCTTCCTTCGCTAATTTTTGAATCACCTGCCGAATGTTTTAGTCGTGCTTGAAAGGTATACCACTGGTAATGGTGTTGTCCTTTATAGTATAATTTTCGAGCTCGTTGGCTATTTGAAAGAAGTGTACATTGGCTTTCTCCAGTCTCTTCGTTTTGTTTGGCATGGCTCACTTTATTTGTTCCATTTAGTCGGCTAGAGGCTGAAGTTGGTCCACTACGATTCCCAATTCTTTCATTTCCGAAACCATATTCTTCATTTCCATGATAGTTCGTTTATTTGGTTCTCTGTTATTTTTCAGCTTGTCAGTTGAAATTACAGACACCTAGATGCTCCACACGCTTTACTGTTTTTTCTTTCTTTATTACTGCCGTGAATTCGATATCATGTGCGATAATGCCTATAGAACAAAATTAACATCTTTCCTTGCAGAACTCTTTACTCAATGAGAGAGGGTTTTATTCCCAAACAGCATAGCAACTAACCGAAATAATATTCTTCTGCATAAAAAAGCTTCCAGAAACGATCTAAATAACTACAGGCCCATCAGCCTGAGCTCAAATATTAGTAAAGTATTTGGAATGTTTTAAAAAACAGAACTTACCCGATGCTTGATGCGCAGCAGCCAAGAGAACAGGCCGATTTCAGAAGGGGGTACTCAACCATTGACCATATATTTACTTTAAGTCATAGGAAAAGCTCCGGAGTACAATATGGCGTTGTGCTTGATGTTTGTAGGCTACCATAAAGCTTTTGATCCAGTTATAAACATGATTCGATCTGGGGGAGCTTAAAAAAGTCAGGGTACACGTAAGGTTGGACAAAGAGGGCGAAAAGTTCGAAATTCAAAAATGAGTAAAACAAGGGGATCCCTTGTCACCAAATTTATTCGCTGCAGTTCTGGATGAAATTTTTAGGAACGTTGAATGGGAGGAGAGAGGGATAAGGATAAATGGTCAGCAGTTGAGCAATTTTCGCTTTGCAGAAGATGTAGTCCTATTGAGTAACAACATGGATCAAATGGACCAAATGGCAAATGATCTCAACAAAGAAAGTAAGAAAGTAGGCCTTACTATGAACTTATCCAAAATATTCTGTTTTTAGGATGTGCCACAGTTCATTTTTTTGTTTTTGTTGCCCATATCGCTTTTGGCTGTTAGGCCATCTTCAGTGGAATTTCCTACCATTTCTTTCTGTTGGTCCTGTATTTCTAATACTGTGTAGTACTTAATGGTAAACCTATTGGTGTGTGTTCCTCTTGGTTGTCTGTGGTTGTGTGGTCTATCTAATCAGGGAGTGTTATGTTATTAATTTGAATAGGTTCTTGCTTTAGAAGTTTTTTGTCATTAGGTTGTTTTGTTTTTGCCTTTATTATCTGCACTTGTTTTTTTAGTTTTCTTTTCCTTATGTTGTTTTCTGTGTGTAGGATGTTGTATGTACTTTTCTGTCAATTTGCGGTCGTTGTGTCACTGGTCGTTGCAGTGTTTCCAAAAAGTAATTTGTCATCTTTTAGCTTCTGTGATTTTTCATGCTCTTATTCTAGTTTTGAATTTTCTACCTGTTTCTCCTATGTATGTCAAGTCACAATGTTCACAGTACAGTCTTTATACTCCGTTGCTGTTGTTCATGTCCTCTGTTTCTGTTTTGTCGTTGCTCATTTGTTTGATCAAGGAGTGGGCTGTTTCCAATTCCGAGTTTCATGTGTTCCCGAAGATTTTCGAGAACATTCTTTCGAGAACACTGGACTTTTTCCTGAATATTTCCGATGAAATTCTCCGGAAATCGTCACATTTTTTCTCCAAGATTTCTGATTAATTCCTTGGAAATCATTGGAGATTTTTCCCGAACATGATTGACGAAAATCGCTGTAAAGCATCTAAATTTTTTCTAAGGATTTCTTTTCAAAATCATCAGAGATATTTCTGGCCGAATCTTGATAAAATTGTTTGGAATCATTGGAGATTTTTTCTAAAATTTCTGATAAAAATCACCTGAAATCATTAGAGATCTCTCTATATATTAAAAACCAAAACTCCTCCCCCTCCTGAAAAAAACGCACTGTGGGTTGCCTATCTAAAAATCTGAAAAAAAGTAGGGGCAGCTTAGCTACTTTCAAGGACATAATCTGTTCTAACATAAAAGATCTCCAAGTTTTAAGACATAATCAACATAATAAGACATAAAAAGGCACATAATGACATGATACCCACTGCGGGTTGCCTACCCTGCCCCTTAATTTCTTATTACCCTTGGGAGGGGGTTCACGGTGGAGGAGGGTCCCCACCATCTCCGGGAGAAAAAACCCACTGCGGGTTGCCTACCTAAAAATCAGAAAAATTGCAGGGGCAGGTCAGCTTCTTTCAAGGACATAATTTGTTCTAACATAAAAGATCTTTAAGTTTTAAGACATAACCGACATAATAAGGCATAAAAAGTCATATAATGACATATTAATAACATACTAATTACCTATAATCTCAAAGATTTCAAGTCGCAAGATATAACACATAGTCTAACTTGAGATAAATCATAGGCGGCGGCTGCGTGGCTGCACGGTGCCTTCGGGAGACAGAGAGAGAGAGAGAGAGAGAGAGAAGAACAAAAAAACCACTACGGGTTGCCTACCCTGCCCCTTAACTGCTCATTTCTCCTGGGGTAGCCTACCTTTGGGAGGGGGTTCATGGTGGAGGACGGCTGCCACCGTCACCACCGCCTCCGGGAGAAAAAACCCACTGCGGGTGGGCCACGCTTGGGAGGGGGTTCATGGTGGGGGAGGGAGCTTAGTAAAATCCGCCACCGCCACTGCCTCCGGGAGAAAAAATTCCCTGCGGGTTGCCGACCCTGCCCCTTAACTGCTTATTTCTCCGGGGTAGTCTACCCTTGGGAGGGGGGGGGGCGTTAATAAAAATACATATCTCTCTATATACTAAAAAGGGGCAGATCAGCTACTTTCAAGAACATCATCTGTTATAACATAAAAGATCTCCAAGTTTTAAGACATAACCGACATAAAAATACTTACAGGGTGATGAACAAGAAGTCGCACCATAGGGCCAACATGTGATAAGGCGCAGTGGCGCCGACACAATAACGCAATCTCCGCTACATGCATTACGTATACGTGGCACTTTACTACATGTTTGCCTATGGTGCGACTTCTCGTTCATCATCCGGTATCTTTCCATATACTAAAAAAAAGTAAAATCCGCCGCGGCCACTGCCACCACCACCACCACCTTCGGGAGAAAAAAACCACTGCGGGTTGCCTACCCTGCCCCTTAATTGCTCAATTCTCCAGGAGTAGCCTACCCTCGGGAGGACTTGCCGCTTGCGGATTGCCTACCCTGCTCCACTAATTGCACATTTCTTCAAAGGTAGCTTACCCCTAGGAGGTGGTTCATGTTGGAGGGAGCTCCAAAATGTGGAGTAGATCCATAGGGGGCATGGTCTCAAGAGGGAGATAAAGGCCCTGGTGGAGGAAGAAGTCCTGGGTGAAAGAGGGACCAGGGAGGGGAATGAAAGCCGTGGTATGGAAGGGGCTGGTGGCGGGGGTCTGAAAGGGATGTGGGTTCATGGTGGTGGAAGCTCCTGAGTGGAGAACCAAGGTATCTTCGAGAGAGTTGGAACAAGGAGGTCACAGAGAAGGAGCAGTGGAAGGGGAAGTCTGTAGCGAGGGTTTAAGGCCGCAATTGGGGAGGGCGTAGTGATGGGTGAAGAGGTCTTGGTGGGGGCGTGTTACGTGAACAGAAATGAAGCCCATAGTGGTGTAGAGGTGATCAATGGGGAAGGACACTCCGGGTGGAAGAGGGTGATGGGGGAGACTATGTGGAGGACTGGGGATGATCGGAGGGATGGACAGAGGGTGCCATGTTGGAGAGAAGCTGTGGATGGAGAAAGTCATGGAGCGAGGGAGAAGGTAATGTGAAGCGATTAAGGCCCAGGTGGTGGAGGTCGGTTGTGGTGGTCGATGATTGTAGAGGTGAGGAAAAAGTCCAAGGGAGAGGGAAGTGTTCACAAGGGGGAATACTGTGGAGGTAAAAGACCATGCGGTGGGCATTGAAGCCTCTGGTAGATTATGGCCGTTGTGGGGGAGGAGTTCGTGGCTGAGGAGGGCTGCGACTGTTGAAGTGTGACCGTGGAGGCGGAGAGCGACCGTGGTGAACGACGGGGTCGTGGTGGAGGAGGAGGCTCGTGATGAAGAAAAGATAGAAGTGGGTACATGGTGGAAGATTGAGGACCGCTGATAGAGAGGGAGTAAAAGTAGCCCAAAGAAAACTTCAACTCAAGAACAAAAGTTTTAGACCAAACACTGAGGACTGTAGCGGTCGGACGAGGCGCGAAGCGCCGAGCAAGGCCAGCACGAGCGAAGCGAGTGACGGCGGAGGGTTGGGCCGCGAAGCGGCCAGGGGGCGAAGCCCCCTAGTATTTCTTAATGATGTTCCGATAAAATTATTCGAAAATTATCGCTAATTTTTCCTGGATAGGAGATTTTTTTCGAAGATTTCCTATAAAATTCTTCGGAGATTTAGAACATTTTTCCTGAAGATTCTTGATAAAATTCTTCAAAACCCGTCGGAGTTTTCCCCGAATATTTCCCATGAAATTCTTGTCGAAGAGACCGTCACCTGGCGAAACAACGCGCACCTGGTTTCGCGAAAAACTAGTAACCGACTAACCCTGTAGGCGGACAACTAGTAAATAAAATTGAATTATGCGGGACATATAGCTGTAGATTATCGAAAATGGACGAGATTTACTGTGGAATAGGCATCTAAATATCTCACAAGGAAGAGGGGGAGACTTCCAACAAGATGGAGGGACGAATTAGTACGAAATCTTGGAATTCTTTGGACCAGGGCTGGGAGGGATGCGGTCAGATGGGTAAAGACGGTGAAAGCTTATTCCCGCACTCGGGTCAGTCTGGCAACTTGGCGGTTTCCTGCACAAGGTGAAGCCATGTGGCACGGATCAAGGCTGTAAATGAAAAAATATCACAAAACTTATTGAAGAAATATCGCGCGATAATTTCACTGAAAAGCCTAATTTTTAATACGTTCCTTCTCATCCCCACTCGAAGCATATTAAGCAGGACTTCTTTTTCAGACGCCATATCCGGCGGTCGCGGTTTCTGACGCAACTCTTCCGGGCAGGTCCGGTAGTTGGCCGTTGCTTCTCTGTGCTGAAGAGTGCGCAGCCACAGTTCGCTAGCTAGTCACGTGTTTCATGACGTTGAGTAATATGTCCACGACGTGCTAACGCATAATACCAATATTTCTGATCTGGTGGTAACACGCCTTGCGATTGTAATGCCTTGTTCGTTCGAACTGGTGGGGGTTACAGGATACGCTATGTTTCCACCTTGACTGACACTGTAGTCTGTTTGCTAGGATCTTAGTGAGAGTGTTCGAATGTCACTAGCTTTTCTGGTGTTGGTGGGACTCGAACCCGAGACACAAGAATTGGGAAGCGGGTACATTACCTCTTTGCTGCACAGCGACCATGTAGGACTATTGACCGCCTATGTCAGTAAGTCACTTGGCTATCCGAAAATACAAACATTCGGATTATACCAAAGTCCGGTGTGACTTGCAAGTTACAAAAATGAGTTGATGAGTTATGAACGAGTCGTTGAATTCAACTTATTTTTGAAATGAGTTACCTCGTGGAAGCAGAGTTAAAAGTTATGCCCACCTTTGTTCCAGCCGTAATTTTGTTGTACAGCTTTCTCCGGCACGTGTATTAGGGACTAAGGTGCGAGCCACGGTACCACCGTAGTGTGTTAATCTGTTCCGGAGCTTGAAATTTACGAGCGGATGGAAAAAGTAGTACAACCGAAATTGTGCCCACGTATTTAAAAATGCCGCTGGCAGTGGTACAGCGGCGGCACCTACCTATACGTGCTGTGTGTGTATGTGGCACTCACATACACCTGTTTCGTGCTGGAAAATTTATCGACCCAGCCGAAAGTGCCTAATCGATAGATATAATTTACGAGTGGGTATATTTTTTTCGTCTTCTTCACTCCCTCGGTCGAGAAGTGTAAATCTGTGCAAAAGCTTTTTTTTTTCGTTATACGTCTGTAAATGGAAAAAGTGCGATTTGGTCGCCGACTTAATTACCTTGTAGATTGTGTATTATCGACTCGGGAGAGGCGAAATTCCGCTCTGTATAAATATTTTCGCCCCCCGCAAATCGGTCGAGTTTAATGGCGCGAATATTTCAAAATTAATTATATACCGCGGGGCGAGCAGAAAAAGACGTCAGTCGACAGAAAAAGGCAACGAGGTGGCAAGTATAACTTTGTCGGTGCAAAAATTCACAAGTTCATCGATGCTTTTTTTTTTCATAATCTCGTTTTGCTATGTAGTGTTTTTTTTTTCGGTCTGTCGCTCTTTCTCTGTCTCTGTAGCTTTGGATCCTCCTTTCTCACGTTGAGCTGAACTTATAGAACGCTTATTAAATTAATCGCCGTTCCGGTTAATAATTAATTTTTACCCGTTAACTTTTACGATACGGCCTAACCGATGGCAGTAAAAGCGTTATAATACTTCGCGCAAGCGTCTTTCCTTCGAAAGCTTTTAACTTTGGCGGAGAATGTTTCAGCACAACGTTTACCCAGTTTAAATTCGTGTTGTTGCTGAAGTCGTTGTCATCCGGAATGATCTTTTTGATATATTAAAGTTTTTCGGTCTTTTTTTTTCCACTGCCGTTCGTTTTGGTCCTCATCGACGGTGTTGTGCTTTCCTCTCTGTCACCCTGATCTTCGGTAGTTTTCTTATTATAATTTTTTTTTGTTGTTGTCACTCGCGTGTGTGTGTTTTCGGCGGCCGGTGCTGGTGTTTTTGGTCGGAGACGAGCGAAAATTTCGTATTTCTATTTCTCGTAGACTGGCACCGTCGGCGTCAACGTGCGTGCTCGGTGCCCTCCTCCTCGTACGATGATGGTGTTTTGAGAGCCGTTCTCGATCATGTTAGTGCGGAAGATCGTATGGATCAGGCGATTTCGAACGTGTCTGCATGACGTGAGAACATTGACCCTGTTCTGGTTCGGAGTTCTGCAGTCTCTGGCCGGCACTGTTCATTCGGCTAAAGAAGGTGAGTGTGGCTACGGTTTTCTGTTCTCGAGTGTCGATGGCTGGCGGTGTGGCGAAGTAATTTTGCTGGCATGAAGTTACTCCGAATTGCAGAGGTGCTGGGAGGTACGCTTGCATCCCCTGTTGCCGGGTGCTCGTAGCTACAAAAAGTCTGATGTAGAGGAACTCGTGCAGATACGTTTCTATGCTTGTAGAAACTGTTTGCTTATGGTTACGTTGTTAGAATTCCCGTTACGTTGTACTGGGTCTACTGCTCCGGTCACATCAGTTTAGTACACGGCCGAATACAAATCCACGTGCGACTTTGGTGGTTGCCGGTAATAGATTCGGACACTTTGTCACAGACTACAGTTGAAACCTTTGTCAACTTCATGTCAAGAAGCAAGTGTGATCTTTCGTTTGAGATCAAACCTATGCACCAATAACCATTTGTGCCATATCGGTAGGGTTGTTGCTACACGTCCAGTATTTTACCAGACTGTCCGCCAGTATTTCGTCGACTTGTCCGGTGAGACGCAAAGATCTTTACCGGACAATAGGAATGTCCGGTGTTTTCAAAAATTCGTAAAAACAAAAAAATAATATCATAAATTACTATTTTGAAATACTCAAGTGTCCCTCGTTTATTTTTCTACGTTTTTGTAAGTTCTTCTATGTTTGTGTACGTTTTTCTATATTTCTTGAACAAAAAGTAAATAGAAAACACTTTTTTTTTTTTTTTTTTGCTTGTTGCGAATGTATCTGGTATTCTTAAAATTCAGATGTACCAACCGTACATCGGGTGATTTAGTGACGATGTGTCGTAGAAGCTGCTACACACATACCTTACGTGTATGATGTTTTGCCTAGCCTATCTATTGAAACACCGTAGTATTGAACTTGGAAAGCCCAGCTTACCCCTTGAAGCAAAATAGCAGCAAATTTGGGAAATGTTTTTCTAATTTTGAAGTTGTTTTTTTCTTTCTTCCCCTCTCTCCTTTTCCTTTTCTCAAAAATTATATACTAGGTAGGAAATGGATATTTATGCTGCATAAAGACTGTAGGGGTAACCATACAAAAATGAAATCAGCCTCTCTCAAATCTGTGTCGGAAAGGTGATTTTTGTTATATCGGGTGATTCAGTGACGATTTGCCATACTATACAGGATGAAGCAGATACACGTATACCTTACATGTATGATGGTTCGCTTAGCCTACCCTTTAAAGCGAAGTAGTAGTAAATTTGGGAAATATTTTTCTGATTTTACATAATCCCCACCCCCTTCCGCCAAAAAGTATAGTGGTATCATTTTTAATCGCCTATCAGAAAAAGACTAATTAACAGCAAAAAATTTCAACTCACATAAAAAGCATTTTGCAGATAAATTTCATAACATCTCATCATTTTCAGAAAATCACATCACATTATGAAAATTGCACGAATGAAATTATGACGGCAAATACTAATTTTCTGCACGTATGATAAATGAACCTAAAAATGAGAAACGTGGTGCCCGAATTAATCAAAACCTGGATATTGCTCTTTGACTTTCAAAAAGCTTCCGATTCGATCTCCTCTCGTGCCCAGCACTATGGGAGGCTTTCTGGATTAGCTAGGAAATAAAAATTTATGCCAATAAAAACTGTAGTGGCCATCACAGAAAAAGAAAACAAGTCTTCGTCAACTCCATGTCGAGAGGCGAGGGTGATTGTCGACTCCATGTTGCAAGATAAGGGTGATCTCTTTCGTTTAAGAGGTCAAACCTATGCACCAGTAACCCTTGGTACTATACTAGGTGATGCAGTGCACAGGGTGGAGAAGCAACAAGCATACCTAACATACATGATGTTTTTCCTAGCCTACCCCTTACAGTAAAGCAGTACCAAATTGAAGAAATATTTTTCTGATTTGGTACCAGTTATTATTATCACTACAAGGACGGAACAACAGGAGAGTGTGGGGGTTGACCCCCTCCCCCCAACAATTTGGTAGCCGGCAAATTTTGAAATTGTTCATTTGAATTTTTCATTTTTTATGAATGTTTGTTTGTTTGTTTATTTATTTATTTTCAATTAAAAAATCTTTTGATGAAAAAATCGGGAGACTTTTAATTAAAAAAAACTTTTGTCGGCGAATTTTTAGTTTCAAAAAATTATTTGCGGGCAAACTTTTCTTCTCCACCTCCCCAAACTGAAAGTCAGATTTCGTTTCTGAAAATGGAGTACCCTGGTCTCCTGTCAGAGACTAGTCAGTCAAAAGCAGAAGGTTTCAAGCTGAGTATTGAACGTTATCGGAAAAGTTGAACTAAAGCTGAAATGTGGAAGACATCTCGAATATCTGAAAGTCGGTAGCAAACGTTTAATTTCAAATTTCAGTGACTATTCTGTTTTTACTAGATTTTCTGCTTGACCTAGAGCCTGAAATTTAAGAAAGCTGAACATTTTATTAAAATCTAAAAGTTTGTTTTGGTCCGGGTGAATATAGGAGGAAAATTTAGTCTAGAATAAAAGTCAAAACTCCATGTGTGTTTTCCCCATAAAAACGAGAAGGGGCGTGTGGCACGGATTCCCCTAGTCCAATCAACCTAAAACTATGTGGTTTTTTTTTTTTTTTTTTTTGTGTGTGTGTAAATTATTGGAACTAATTTGGGAGACGAATCGGAGGAAATTCAAAAAAGTATCCACCTTGTGTAAAGGAAGTTGTGTGTTCCTCTCAAGTATCCTAACATCTTTCCAGCTTACCCTCCCAGACTAGGGTGTGCTCATGTGTGTAAATGTGAGTGCTTGGGGGATAAAGTTCCCTTCTGCATTTGCAGGGATGAAACTATGGGGGGGGGGTTGTGAAACACCCCACAATAATTTGGCAGTCTGCAAATTTTTAAACTGTTCATTTGCATTTTTCATTTTCTAAGAACGTTTTTTGTTTGTTTGTTTTTTATTATTATTATTATTATTATTATTATTTTTTTTTTTTCAATTAAAAAACATTTTGATTTAAATACAAATTAAAAAACAAATTGTCGGCGAATTTTTAGTTTTCAAACTATATTTGACGACAAATTTTTCTTCTCCACCCCCCCCCCCCCAACTGAAAGTC
Source organism: Acanthococcus lagerstroemiae (assembly GCA_031841125.1). Lineage (NCBI taxonomy): Eukaryota > Metazoa > Arthropoda > Insecta > Hemiptera > Eriococcidae > Acanthococcus > Acanthococcus lagerstroemiae. Next base: position 45,207,509 of record CM063114.1, on the reverse strand, counting down.
AAGTTTCGTTTCTGTATTATTATTATTCTTTTTATTAAAATAAAAGACAAAATTAGACTTGAGGACATAAGAAACCAAATTAATGTTACTGATGTTGAATATGTCTACCGTTAGGAAACTGAAATGGAAGGACGTGGGCCATCTGATAAGAGAAAATAATTTAAAGTGGTCCAATATAGCGACATTTGGGACCCTGTATGGCCATAAACGCACTAGAGGGAGACCAATACTACGCTGGAGGGACGATTTCCAAATTTTGAAGGAAGTTGGGTGCAGTTAACGAGAGACCGAGACGTGTGGAGAGAAACAACGGGAACTGCTGCCCTAGAATGGGCGAGATAGCTGGTGGTGGCTCAACTACCCAAAGTTGTAAATAAAATAAAATAAAAACAGTATTACTTTTAGTAGGTATTATTATTATTATTATTATTATTATTTTCTTTTTCTTTTATTTTGTTTTCATTCTTAGAAGGCGTACTAAGTAGGAAACTTCAATTTATACCGCGTAAAGACTGGAGTGGCAATCACACAAAAAGGAAACAAGTCTTTGTCAAATCCATGTTGAGCGGCGAGAGTGATTTTTCGTTTAAGAGATCAAATCTATATGAACCAATAACCATTAGTATAGTGACAATGTGTCGTACTGCACTGGATGAAGCAGCAGCACACATACCGTACATGTATAAGGTTTTCCCTAGCTTGCCCCTTAAAGCAAAGTAGTAATGAACTTGGAAGCCTAGCCTATCGCTTGAAGTAGAGTAGTAGCGAAGTTGGTAAATATTTTTCTGATTTTGTACTATTTTTTTTCCCCTTTCTTTAGAAAGTATACTCGGTAGGAAACTGAAATTTATACCGCATAAAGATCGTAGTAGCAATCACACAAAAATTAAACAAGCCTTAGTCAAATCGGTGAGGGTAATATTTTGTTTAAGAGGTCAAACCTATGTACCAATAACCGTTAGTGTTTCACAGTGTGCCATACAATACAGAATGAAACAGCTACATGCATATTGTACATGTATGATGTTCTGCCTAGCTTTCCCTTCAAAGCAAAGTAGTTCTAAATTAAGAAAATATTTTTATAATTTCGACCCGCCCCCCGAAAGTATATTGGATAAAACACTCAAATTGATACCACATGAAGACTGTACTGGCAAACACACAAAAATGATACGTTGATCGAAAAACAGACTAGGGATTCCGTAGATCAGTCAAAAGAAGAATTTGCAATTTGTTATGATGAAAATAAAATACTTTTCCTTTAGGCATAATGAGTTTGTTCTGATGCCTCATCATACCTCCCTTCCCCACCAAACCTGTTACAGTGGCCGAATTTGAAAGATGCGATTCTAGCATTCTTCTCCATAAAATAAGATTATTACAAGATTCATTTCTTAATAGTCACAAATAATTTTTACTGTGTGATGTTTCGCCTAGCCTACTGCTCAGATCAAAAGTAAAGGGAAATATTTTTATGATTTTCTGCCAACAGAGGCAAAACTTGACTTCCAGTTGGGGGGGGGGGAGTGGGTGGATAAGGAAGATTTGCAGACAAATATTTTTTGAACTACAAATTTGCCGACAAATACTTTTTGAAAACTAAATTGAAAACTAAAAATTCGATGACAAAACATTTTAAAAATTTGAAAATTTGCTGATTTTCAAATCAAAATATTTCTTGATTGAAATAATAATAATAATAATAATAATAATAATAATAAAACAAAAGCAAAATATGGGTCCGGGGATTTTTCTTCCTTCCTTCATCCTTCATTCCTCTTTTCAACTTATTTTTCACCAATTTTGATTATGAATTTTGAGACCGAATTCAATCAGTGGCGTAGTGAGGATTTTCCAGGGGGGGGGAGCAAAGTAAGATTTTCAAGGAAGACAAAGTCGAAAATTGAAGTATTTTTTAAAAATCGCCGATATTAGAGGACTATTGTATGAAAATGAAGGTAAAATTACTACTCGAGCAAAAAATGTTCGAAAAAACATGTTTAAAGCGAGAAATTGCTCATTTCTGCATATTTTACATTCTATTTCAGGTGCCTTATGGGGCATTCGCCCCCTTTGCCCCCTGGCTATACCACTGCCTCGTAGAACTTTTCACATTATATACTATGTGTACCCTCAAGCCCCCACACCTGATAAACAGTCAGCACCACCTACCGCAGATGGCTGGCTACGGGCCTGCTTTTAGATTTTAATAAAATGTTCAACTTTCTTAAATTTTAGGCTCTAGGTCAAACAGAAAATCTAATAAGAACAGAATAGTCATTGAAACTCGAATTCAACGTTTGCTACCGACTTTCAGATTTTCGAAAAATGTCTTCCACATCTCAGCTTTGTTTCAACCGTTCAGATAACGTTCGATACTCAGCTTGAAACCTTCGGCTTTTGACTGACTAGTCTCTGACAGGAGTCACGGGTACTCCATTTTTAGAAACGAAATTTGACTTTCAGTTTGGGGAGGCGAAAAAGAAAAATTTGCCGACAAATATTTTTTGAAAACTAAAACTTCGCCGACAAAATCTTTTAAAAATTAAAAATTTGTCAATTTTTTAATCAAAATATTTTTAAATTAAAAAAAAATTAATAAATATTCATAAAAATTGAAAAATTTAAATGACCTGTTTCAGACTTTGCCAACTGTCAAATTATTGGGGGGGGGGTGTTTCAACCCCCACACCCCTACAGTTTCGCCCCTGTCTGCCAATTTGGTTTTTATTGAAGGTATACTGGGTGGGAAACTGAAATTGATACTTGTTACAATTCTTTCTTCTGTTTTGATGACTGATGCAATCACTGGAGTGAATAAATATTATTTGCTGAATTTCCTGATTTTTATTTGGAGTCTCATTTCTAAATGGGAGATATGGATTTGACAAAGGCTTGTTTCATGTTTGTGTGAATAACATTACAATATTTACGTGGTATAAATTTCAATTTCCTACCGAGTATACTTTCTAAGGGGGGGGGGGAGAGAGAAAAAAACACTTTATACATGTACGGTATGCGTGCTGCAGCTTCATCCGCTGCAGTATGACACATAGTCACTGAATCACCTGGTATAATACTACCGTATTCGCCCGATTATAAGACGCACTTTTCCCCCCAATTTTTCGAGTTAAAAATCTGGGGTGCGTCTTCTATCAGGGTCATAAGGAGAAAAAATTAAATCTTTCAAAAAAAAATGATGTATCACGAACGCCCTTGACGGCACTGAAGATGACGTTCTGTGTGAGGAGGGAGGAAATAGTGGGAACTCCTCCTCGACCGACGATTCAATTTCCTATGATTCTTGTTCTGATGACGAATAATTTATACCTACCTATCTGTATTTTAACTATGAAATTAAAAATTAGTTAATAAATGCTCACTTTTTAACCTGCGTCTTATAATCGGATCAAAAAAAAAAAAATCATCAAAAAGCCTCTCCAAATTGGGGCGCGTTTTATACTCGGGCGAATACGGTAATAGTTATTGGTACATATAGGTTTTATCTCTTAAACGAAAAATCACCCTCGTCTCTCGACATGGATTTGACAAAGACTTGTTTCCTTTTTTTGTGTGATTGCCACTACAGTCTTCATGCGGTATAAATTTCACTTTCCTACCTAGTATGCTTTCTAAGAAGTATAAAAAATAAAAGATGATAAAATAATAATAACGACAAGATTTGACAAATTCAATTCTATCATTCTTCTCCTCTAGATAAAATTATTACAAGATTCTTTTTTTTTTAACGATAATTCTCAGACCTGTCGAGGAGGGAGGTCTTAAGTATACTGAATTAAGGTAAATGTAGTTTGAAAAATTACTAGTTGTACAAAAATTTTAGCAAATTTCTGTCGTTTTAAACGCATAATTTAATAGTAAAAATGTATATCTAGTAAGGTGCAGTGGGGTAATTGCAAAATTGGGGTAATTGCAAAATCAGCTGTTCGACGCAAAGAAACATAATATTTGACGTGCCATCTATTGGTACATTAAGCACATCTATTACTTATACTCACCTGAACAATATCAGTGCGCTCGTTTATTCTGTGGAAATGTTTTTATCATCATGTCAAAATCACTCCTAAGTGAAGTGTTGTTCAAAACGTATCCTGTGAATTTTTTCGAAAAGATATTTATCTGTTAATTATCACAAAAGATTCAAGTTTAAGGTACCATTGATTTTAAAAAATTTAATTACATTGGCGAAATATGGGCATTTACAAGGAAAAGTCATGCTGGGGCAATTGCAAAATACGTACAATTTTGCATTTACCCCAACAATTTTTTAAATGTATTTTAGGTGTAAAATGGTCAAAAATAGAATACTGCACTATAATACAATGAGAAGCATATGTAAGAGGCATTAAAGACCTTAAAAGAAGTCCCTCAATTAAGGAGACTTTAAATTCGATTTTTTTTTCACTCCACTGAAACATTTCTCTCAAGTAGATAACTCCTAGAAATTTTGACCGAATAAAGCTTATAAATAGATCGAAAGTTGGTAAATTTTATGTAGAATACTGTGAGATGATCAAAACTGCAAGGCCTCGCAAAAATAATGTACGATTTTGCATTTAATGATGTAAATGCAAAAACGTGATTGAAAAGTTTTAAAGTTCCATTTTTCCAAAAAGTTGTGAATTTATGGTACAAAATTTTCTCCACTAGACCCTTCAAAGTATGTGTCACAGAAATTTGATGTTGATTGGTGCCATAGAGCGGTCACAGTGAGTCGGCAAAGTGTCACTAATCAAAAAGTTGTTTGCAATTACCCCACTGCACCTTACTTGAGTCTCCGTTCCTGAATAAAGATTGTCTGTTACCTTCAGGTTTCTTGTTCCCAGCGATTCTTCACTCCTTCAGCTTCTCTAAATTCCAGGATCATTCTCATTTGGTTCTCATTCCTTCTAATTTTTTGTTCAGTTCCTTTGGCAAGGGAAAAAACCTGTCCGAAGAAGAATTATTTTTTGAGTTGTCTACCAAGTGGCTGTTCTCTAAGGAAGTGATTGAGAGTTTATAACTGCAGAGTTTCGTGTCTCGTGTACGAAATCACACCAGGTTCTCATTATTCAGGTTTCCCCGAGCACAAGTACGTAGCTTGGTGCATCAGTCGCAGAGTCTGCAATAAGAGTACCAATAGGATTCTGAGATTATACCTATATAAACTTATTTGTAATCTGATCACGACCCGGATATTGATCGTGTATTGTTAAGCACTTATAAGTATGCATGAACGACTAATTTGCAGCAGCATAGTAGTACTAGCTGTACCGTAATAGATTATTAATGACGGCGAACCGAGTTGGGAGAAAATTTACAAGTTAATTTCGATGAAAAGACTCGCCCTGAAAGTTAATAATCCATTAAAACCGTCGCATTTGCGAATCGCATCCGCGGAGAACGAGATAGACCGATAAAATTAACTACTAAGATGGCATCTCAAGTTCGCGGGGATACGGAGTAAGTTTCGTTTTGCGCTTTCAACGCGGATAATTTTCGCAGACGAAATTGGAGGAAAAAAAATTTACGTATAAATTATGGGCCGCAGAAACGTTGAATTCCTAGCTCTATTCTGTGTCTAACTGATCAAGACTTCTAAAGTCATTAATTCAACTGTCTCGCATTCAAACTTCGGGTTAACCAGAAAAAAAAAACTCATATACTTTTTTCTTCTCGGTTTCGCGGTTTCGACGAAACAAACGGAAAACGTTTCTTCGCTGAAAACTCGTGTCAAGTTTCAAGTTATTCAAACCCGCTGTTGTAAAAATGACGTTAGCGTTGTGAAAAGGAATATTCGCCGACTTCTTTCTCTCTCTCTCTCTCTCTCTCCGACAGACGCCGTTGATTTTTGTATTTCGAAAAAACGTTAACGGCGAAAGAAGAAAAATAAGCGGTGGAAATCATTATTATTATTTTTCTTGTACAAGAAAGAATACATCGAACATCTGCGAAGTTCTCTTTTGATCAATTAGAGAAACATGTTGCAACCGGGAAAAATTGGCTCGATTCGAGGTATTCATTTTCATGAATTTCTTCGACGCGGCTCTCTGTCGAAGTCGGGGATGAATTGAGTCAAATTTTCCGAAGGTTTTGTGGTTTACGATATGGACATTCGATGGAAGTTGAAACATTAGCAGCAGGGGCGAAACTATAGGGGGTGTGGGGGTTGACTCCCCCCCCAATAATTTGGCAGTCGGCAAATTTTGAAATACCGTAATCGTTCGCATATAAGACGCACTTTTTTTCTCAAGTTTTCGAATGCAAAATCAAGGGTGCGTCTTATAATCGGGTCATAGGTGGATAATATTATCCCTGGCGGTATGACTAGCCAGCTTCAGCCATTAGACGTCTCAGTAAACAAGCCTTTCAAAGATAATGTAAGAGACGAATACGAAAAATGGTTGTTCACTGACAATTTACCTCTTACTAAATCTGGAAAAATTAAGAAGGCTCCTCCGTGTGAAGTAGCCAACTGGGTTTCGATCGCTTGGGGAAAAGTGTCAGAGAATGTAGTGGCCAAATCATTTAAAAAGTGTTGCATATCTACTGCTCTCGACGGACGATTCTTTTTCGAGTGACGATTCCTGCTCTGATGATGATGATTAAGACCTTAATTTGAATAGTTATTACAATGTCAAAAATTATTGTTAGCAATACCTACTGACCTGCGTCTTATAATTGCACCTAAATAAAAATTTTGACAAATCAATCTCAAATTTGGGGTGCGTCTTACATTCCGGCGCGTCTTATATGCGAACGATTACGGTAGTTTATTTACATTTTTCACTTTTTATGAATGTTTGTTTATTTATTTATTCAATTATTTTTCAATTAAAAAATATTTCGATTAAAAAATGGGCAAATTTTCAATTTTTAAAAGATATTTTATCGGCGAATTTTTAGTTTTCAAAAAATATTTGTCAGCAAATTTTTCTTCTTCACTTTCCTAAACTGAAAGTCAAATTTCGTTTCTGAAAATGGAGTACCCGTGACTCCTGTCGGAGACTAGTCAGTCAAAAGCCGAAGGTTTCAAGCTGAGTATCGAACGTTATCTGAACGGTTGAAACAAAGCTGAGATGTGGAAGACATTTTTCGAATCAAATTACAATGACTATTCTGTTCTTACTAGATTCTTTGTTTGACCTAGAGCCTAAAATTTAAGAAAGTTGAACATTTTATTAAAATATAAAAGCCGGCCCGTAGCCAGCCATCTGCGGTAGGTGGTGCTGACTGTTTACCAGGGGGGGGGGCTTGAGGATACAAATAGTATATAACGTGCAGAGTTCTACGAGGCAGTGGTATAGCCAGGGGCCAAAGAGGGCGAATGTCTCCAAGGCACCTGAAATTGAATGTATATGCAGAAATTAGCAATTTTTCGCTTTAAAACACGTTTTTTCGCTCGAGTAGTCATTTTACTTAAAATTCATAATCAAAACTGGTGATTCAACTTACCGACAACCCATTGAAAACAAAATTGAATAGATCGCGTGAAAAAATTTAACACTTAGAACGATCAAATTTTCGAACTTTTGGAAGTGAAAAAAAACTCTATTTCTGTGGACTTATCGAGTTATCAGTTCTCAAATAGCCATTCAGGCATTTAGTAATCGATATTCAATGTGAACTGGATCGCGAGTCTATCACTGTGCTCAACCCCTGCCGAGGAGGGGGAAAGGGGGGAAATACCCCGGGCCCGGATTTTCAAGAGGGCCCGATATTTTTAAAAGACCTGAATTTCATCGCTTACGGCTACATTATACTGTACATCAAATTAGCAATCACTCCTCACACTATGAAAGAAATCTCTTATCTCGCAGCTGATAATTTCTTCCCATCTGACAAAAGGAAAAAATGAACTGGAAGGAGGGGGCCCGTAAAAATTTCCCCCAGGCCCTCTTTTTCTCTCTACGGGGCTGACTGTGTTTGTGAATATTGTAATGTGACACAAGAAAAAGGCCTGTGTGTCTGAAACTGCTGGATGGACACTCGGGCCCTTTTCTTGTGACACGTCACATATAAAGAACGACAAACATACGATTCTTCTATCTTTCAAAGCAAAATCAGTGTTGACAAGTTTATAAACATTAAAATGTAGTAGAACGAAAAGTTTTGAATAACACTAGCAAGAAAAATAGGAGTTGGTTATTTTTATTCACGAAATTTTGCCAGGAGAGGCTCCGAGAAGCAATAGGGGGTGCTCAGTACCCCCTAGCACCACTCTGGCTAGGGGTCTGGTGTAGTGATGATTTTTTTAATGGTGGTATCTCTGTCTAGGGGGGAGGGCTCAATATACCTTTAGAGGGGGCTCAGCACCAGCTTGTCCCCCATGGCTCTGGAGCTGTCTAAAAGTTGAAAGTACTACTTATTTTTCAATGTCACAAGCAGAATCCGATAGCAAATGTTCTAAAGAACGAAAGGGAGCTTGTGGTTCGGATTCCCCTAAATCCGATCGACCTGAAATTTTGTATTTTTTTTTTTTTTAATTGATTTCATTGGAACCAATTTAGAAGACGAATCAGAGGAAATTCAAAAGAACAAAAAATCACCAAAATTAAATAACAACCGCCTCTTAATGTGTAAAGGGAGTTGTGTGTTCCTCTCAAGTATTCCTAATATCCTTCCAGCTGACCCTCACAGACTAGGATATGCTCATGTGCGCAAATGTGAGTGCTTGGGGGATAAGGTTCCAATCTGCATTGACAGTGACGAAACTATGGGGGGGGGGATCTAATGATTCGACAGTCTGCCAATTTTGAAACTGTTCATTTGAATTTTTCATTTTCTAAGGTACGCAATGTTTTAATGAAGCCTGAAAATGTCTTGAACAAATCTGGAAGATCCTTGAAGTTTCAGGAAAGTCTGAGAGAGTCTTGAAACTTTTACATAAGTTGGAGGAGGAGGTCTTGATGGGTCAAAAGAGTCTTATTATCATAGTATTACATGAATCCAAGAAACCTCTGAGATAGTGTATGTTTGCACAAGGGCCGAGGAAGGAGAATGTCTCAAGCGGCTCACTATAAAAAAAGTGCTTCAAAAATAAGGTAAAAAGAAGAACGAAGGAAGGAAGAAAAATAAAGAGTAGAAAAAAGGCAGACTTTTCTTGAGGGTTTAGTCCCATATTTTGCTTCTGTTTTATTCAATATGTTTTTTCAATTAAGAAATATTTCGATTGAAAATTTGGCAAATTTTTAAATTTTTAAAATATTTTGTCGGTGAATTTTTAGTTTTCAAAAAATATTTTTGGCAAATTTTCCGTCGCCCCCACCCCCCAATTGAAAGTTGAGTTTCGCCTTTGATTAGCAGAGTGTTTACTGGCAGAGAGAACAACCAAAACGAGGAGTACATAGCCAGTATTTGACTGAAGCCGGCCACAAAAATTCGAAAATTCCCTGAATACTTTTGCGCGTTTTTCGGATTTCGCGAGCGAAATCTTCAGTCCGGACCGGAGTGAGTGTATACGAAATCAAAGAAAACGAGAGCGTGTCGAAAAAACCCTCCTACCTGACCAACCGAGGGAGAAAAGGGAGAATGAGTCACGAAAAGAAAAAGAAGAACAAGAAGTAGGTGGAATGTACAGGAATGCAGAAGACAAAAGATATTCGTGAGACGTTTACATCGTGTCAAATAGATAGTAGCCAGGCAGGATGATTTATACAAAAATGTACATTTGCGAGGGGAAGGTTGCCGCACATTCTTACGGCGATACACCATTGATTTCTTAATCTTTAACTGTAACTGGTGCACTCATTATTCCCCGGTGTAAATAAAACTGTTTGTAGTTTAATACTTTTTCTGATGTTTATTTTCTGTTTTTGTTCACAGGTAAGCGCTGTAAAACTATACAGACGAGTTAGTTAATAATGGCGGTGTAGTAAAACCTCACGTATCCGAATTTGAGTGCGAAAACTGAGAATTGACTTCACATTGTTGGTGAGTTACTAAAAAAAAAGAAAGAGTCCAATCGCTGCAGAGGAGGACATTCTTACATGGATAAGTACGTCGTTTAGGCGACTACATTGACGTGCATATCCACATTCTAGTGTCTTCTCTAGTCGTCTATTCCCGGTGTCGCTCGGCATTCTTCGTGTCGGCCGGTCGAAACGTGATGGAACGAATATACGTAACTACATCGCGATGGTAACTTTCTTCTGTGGAATGTTTTCTGCAGAATTTTTCCATTTTATGCGGCGAGCCATTAGATATATGTGGCGTTCTGTACAAAAATGGTCAATTTTGCTGGTCAAATCGATTGTGAATCCAGTCCATTTCCTAGTACTGGAGAACATTTTCTTCAAAATGAAACCTAGCGGGGCTTTCTATCTTCAAAAAATTTACGGAGTTACAAGCATTTCAAGTTGAATGTTAAAACAACATATAGTTTTGAGATAAGAAGTAAGTAGTAGGGTGAGAAGCGGGCGCTCAGAATAGCGCCGTTTGACTTTGCATTGCGTTTATCAAGGTCGGAAATCGTTTTCAGGGGTTCCAAACATTCTCACACGAAAGTAGAAGCATCATAGTGAACAAAAATGTACAAAAATGTTTAAAACCGAAAATTGATATTTTTGACATAAATCACATGTTTGCATTTCTTTCAAAATCGACTCGACTGACAAAATTAACCCTTTTTATATGGAACGCCACATATCCATGACAAACCCAGCAGAAAGTAACTTACGCTGATAACGATGAGAAAAAAAAAAATTTGAGATTGTGAGTAAGAATAAGGTGAAGTGACTTGAGCTGATAGCACGCTCGTTCCTTCAAGATACGTCATTTATTTGTAGCTACGCAGCTAAAATAATTAACTTGCAGTAAGAAATTCGTTGGTCGTTACGTCGCTTGAGGAGTGTGTTCGTACCGGCATGTTGGCAACATTTGGAGGAAATATTGGTCACTAACACTAAGACGTATAATAAAAGGGAAATTTAATAACGAGCTAACAGCGCTATATTGAACAGCTGTGTACTACCCACTTTAACCTACGGAGCGCAAACATGGGCTATGACAAAAAAGGAAGAAGACAGAAGTAGAACAACACAGAATGCAGTGGAGAGGTCAATGATGGGAATAAAAAGAAAAGATAAAATTCGGAACGAAATAATCAAAATAAAATTTGGAAATAAAATAGACTGCGTAAAAGCGGTGAAAAGATTAAAATAGAACTGGGCTGGCCACACAGCCAGACAGCCAAGCAAAAGGTGGTCGTATAAAACAAGTGTATTGGTACAGGGAAGAAAAAAGAACAAAGGGAAGGAAGAAAATTAGATGGAGGGATAAAATAGATACATTCTTGCGAAATAAACTACACCACCAAATAACTTACGATAGACAGGAATAGGCAAGACTGAGGGAGGCCTTTGTCCGCTCGGGCTAAATGTAAATACAAGTTTGTTGACATCGTGGGCTAATGAATAAATAAGGTGATTTTTGGTCATTCTCGTCATGAAATGGTCATTTAAGTTATTCTTGTGGACATTTCTTCAAAGTCTGGAAATTCTGCTGATTATAAAGAAAATTATTTTCCCTTTTATTTTGTGCTTCCGCTGTGCAGTGTACATGAAATTGAAATTCAATTTTCCGGCAGATTGCAGCAAAAACTTTCTACGCAACCCTAGCTAGTCAGTTGGAGAGGGGGAATGGTGTGTACAGAGAGGATCATTAAAAAAAGAAAGAAAGATTGCAAGTAGTCTCCAATTCTGGTCATTTTTTGTCATTTTTCATGTTCAATAAAGTGATATGTCCTTTTTTTTCCCTGAAATTTCGAGTGGTCACCCTCACAAGTAGAACAAACGAGAAACGGCCTCTGTTCGCCAGGATTGCGACTACAGTTTTTCATCGAAAGAACAAAATTGTGAAACGTTAACCGGACATTTAGTTTTAACTCTCCTTGGATTTTTTTTTTTTTTTTCTACCTAAGGTAGGTTTTGTTAGCAAACATCACAGTAATCATTGATCATAAACGACTTGAAACGCTCTGTTCTTATCAGAATCAAAAGGTTCAAAAAATTGAACAGAGAATTATGAAACGGCCAAATTTGACTGAATCTAAGCAAAGTTGACCAAAAACTGTCCAGAATAACTGAATCTGTCGTCTGTTAAAGTTGATTAAATCTGATCAGGAGTGGCAAAATTTGACTACAATCAATCTGAAGGAACCAAAAACCAGGAAAATGACTCAGGTCCGACTAGTTGACCGAGAATGGCTGAATATGAGCAAATCCGACCTCTCACCAAATTTGACCAAAAGGCTGAATGTGAGCAAATTTGACATCTTACCAAATCTGACCAAAATAAAATTATCGAGAAATAATACATATAAAGGGTAAAGAATCAAAACTCACATTTGCCATTTTATTTCAAAGGAGCAAATAGGCAAAATATTGTACACGGGTGCAGGAATATTTTTGCTGCGCCTGTGAATGTGCGATATGTATTACATACTCCACGTTCACAGGCGCAGCAAAGATATTCCTGTACCCGTGCACGGTATTTTGCCTATTTGCGCCCTTAAAGTAAAATGGCAAATGTGAGTTCTGATTCTTTACCCTTCAATATTGATGAAACACGACCAAGAACAACCTGGAATAAGGAAAAATTGTTGGTAAAAAGTGACCAACATCGACTGACATAACCCGAAACTACCAAATCTGATCAGGATTGACAGAACTAGGATGAAAAGGACAAAAACCAGTTGAAGTGAATATGATAACCAAAAACGACCAACATCAGCTGCATGTAAACAAATTGGACCAAAAACGATCGAATCTGACCAACATAGGACTAAGGGGACAACAACCAGTTGACATAAATATACTAAATAAAAGTAAAGAAACTACGAAGAAGGATTAAGTTTGACTGAATCTGAGGAAATCTGACTAAAATTTGCCTTGAATCATAAAATCTGCCATCTGTCAAAGCCGAATAAATCTGACTATAAATCCAATGGGAAATGATCGAATCTGACTGAAAGGAACCAACAATCAGCATCGCTAAACATCTCGAAAATGAATTAAGGATGTTTGAGTAAAACTGACCGAAAGTGATGAAATATCAAAATTTGATTATATGTAATACCAAATTACCAAAATCGATGAGAAGAGCCAAACACAACCTATGTAGTAGAAACTGAGAGCTGAACCGAGGCCAACTATTAAAGAACCGTTGCTGTTTTCCCCAAGTTTTTAATTTTTTTTTTTTCTCAGAAATTTTCTTTTTTCCCCATCAAATCTGCCGTCTGTCAAAGTCGACCAATTGTGACCAAATCGAATGAGGAATGATCTGATGGTGGCGTAGCCAAAGGGGAATTGGGGGATGAATCCCCCTCCCCCCTCCCGGAGCTGAGAATTTTTTATATATTGGCAGTATCACAGTAAATGCGCGAAATAAAATTAAAATTCAGATGCATGATTGAAATTGAAAAGCGCAACTTACTGATACGTCAATGTAAAAACATAAATAAAAGCGTGTTTGTTATGACTTGATAATTTACATTTTCATTATTGGAATACCAGTCTAACTACATTATTCAAAAACATTATTTTGCTAATTCCCCTCCTCTCCCCCTCCCTCCTGGAATAATCCTGGCTACGCCATTGGCATCAAACATCTTGAATGACCAAAAAGGAAGGAAAACAGCTATAAATCTGATCAAAAATAACATCTTAAAATTAATCATCAGGCCACGTTAGGTCAAAATCGATTAATAATAATTAAATTTATCCAAATGTAATTAAAATTTGAAGCAAAAAAATGAGATTGAATTTGAATAAAAATTATAAATTTTTACCCGAAATCGGCTTGAAATTACCGATTCAGTTGAATTCAAATAAGTGATAAATTTTTATCTAAAATCGACCTACAATGACTATAGTTGACTAAATTACCAATAAGGGCCAAAAACAACCTCAGCTAGCCAATTATTGAGAAATGCCATTACTTCCCTAGACAGATTTCTGATCCAATTTCGAAGAAATGGAACTAGGCTACGTATTTTTCCCCCTTTCTTTTCCTCTGCGCTTTCGTTCGTTATTTTTGTTTTTCCAACTTCATTTTTCCAGATGACCTATTCAGCTGAGCCCTCCAAGACTACGATTCTTTTGGCTCTTCGTGTAAATCCAGCTTCGTTGCTCTCTCGAATTTTCATTAACGTCTCAAACTGCTGAGTGAATACCGCTGCTATCTTTAATGTCGCCGCGTCTAATAACCTTGAAAGGCTTGCGAACTCAGGAAGATGGAGTGATTCGCAGTTTAAAATGTCTTCCTTAAAAATGAGGCACTTACCACGTGGCTGGCGTTGCGGCGGATCGTCGTTTTCTCACGTTTCTGTCTTACACTTATTCTTGTTACTCGTGCGATTACCCCTCAAAAAAGATAGAACTTTGAGAGCTGTTGTTGTATCAACTCTTTCGGTTTTAAAAATGCCCATAATTTCGTGGAAGTTTTCATTATCTGTTCCTTCGTGGAATGCCTGATACCTCGCGCTGAAATTCCACCATACAGACGGTGGAAAATTTTGGCAGGTCATAAATGATATATTGTTGGATAATTTTGCACGCTCGCTTATACCCGAAGTTCAATTTGGAGATGTAAATTCTCGATATATGGCGGCGTTAAATTTATAATGACTTCTTTGTTTTTATGTTATAATCAGTGTCACGCAGACTCGGGTACGTTGGTTATTAAAAATTTAAACATGTCCGAAGAACTTGACCATATGGATCGCCGGTATCTTTAATGTGAGGCCGATCACGGCTGTAGCGAAGTTAAGTGATTGAGAGGACGAGAATTTAAAATGCCCCTCTATTGAAGCGAAAAGATACCTAAGGTGCGTGAAATTTTCCAGCTGACTGCCTGAAATTGTCGGTTTACCGTCCCTGGAAAATGATTAGCGTGAGCTGTTTTCCCATACTCTCCATCTCTGCTACTGTCCTGTAGCTGACCTAAGGCCAGAAAAGGGACCCATGGCGGTGGGAGAAGTGTCTTAGAAAGGTGAAAAGTTTTTGCTTGTTGGAAGGCTGTGCAAAAATAAAATTTGTTTTTTGTTTGTTACGTTTTCTTGCAGGGTCCACCGTAATTAAGGGCTCCCGTTTCCGAGAGGGGCGCGGAATGTTTTGAAAAGTGCCTTACCTTAGGAAAGGCTTCCACAGTATGATTTCTGGCCATACACGTTCACAAAAATAGCGACTGAAACGGCTTCAAACTAACAAAACAACCCTGCCTTTGGAAATGTTTAAATAAGAACTGGTACTGGTACCCAACTAAAAATCTCACAGGTTCGACAGTCCTGATCAAGGTAGCGAGAGGGGGGGGGATTGATAATTCCTGTAACTCAAGGTATTACGCTATACAGTATAAGTGTTATTGGTCGTCTGGCTGTTGGGTGGCCCGTTAAACCAAATAAAAAAATAAAGAAATAAAGAAATAAACTAGCCTTAATTTTATATTAAAAAAGCACGTTATTTCCGTAATTTATTTTTATTTACAGCCCATAAATTGAGCAAAGGCCTCTCTCAGCCTGGCTCATTCTCGTCTGTTCTGAGCCATTATAAGATGTAGGTTATGTCCCAGTAAGTCTTTGAACTCGTCTTTCCACCTTCTTTTTTGTTTGCCTCTTTTTCTTCCTTCTTTTAAGTATCAGTCGGTTACAATTTTGGTTCACCTGTTGTCTCCCAATCAAGATACATGGCCGGCTCAATCCTATTTTTTTCTCTCAACTGTTTGTAGAATATCCAGATTTTTGTTTAATGTTCGTTTGGAACTATTGACCTTTACTTTGTCTCTTAGCTGGATTCTTAGCATTGCTTTTCCCCTCAAACTTTGGGAGTATGAAATTTTATTACGTACTTTTGCCGAAAGGGACCACATTTGTGGGCCGTAAATTATGATGGGCACAACGCAGCTATTAAATATTTCATTTTCGTAATTATTTTTGAACTTTCCCTTAAAGATATGTCTCGGTGACCAAAACTTATTCCGCCCCAGCGTTATTCTTCGATTTATTTCTTTTTCTGCTTTGTTTTCGAAACATATAATTTGACCTAAGTAAACCGTTTCTGTAGAAGTTTTGCGGTTTTTCCCTCTGATCTCGATTTTTGGATTGTTTGCTTTTTTTAGTTAAAATTATAGTATTTTCTATATTGATTTTAAGTCCTGCTTCTTGCTCCTTTTTATTCAGTTCGGTAATAATTTCTTTCAACTGTTTCAAATTGTTCGCCACCAAGACCACAGGGTATCATTGTGGTTCCGAAGGATTTTCCCTATAATTGCCCTGTCACCCATTTATTCCCCGGGTAATTCCTGGGATCTTCGGCATAGTTGGCCGAGTGGATAACGCGGTCTCGGGTTCGAGCCCACGTCGCAACTCACTACGTTTCGACCTAGACCGGTTTTTTGACAAGAAGAGAAGAGGGATAAGACAGTCCTAACAGCCTCCCCGACGTCTCTGAAGTAATGCTCGAAAGGGTGGATTCCAGGGCTCGGGTTGAGAGTAGAATTAGAAAAGAGACCCGATGCACTCGGAAACCCTTCAGTTACCTGGGTAATCGAAGGGTTACAAAAGGGTAACTTTTTCGCGGCTAACTGGCGGGTTTTAGCGCGTGGGGTTTCACAACTGAGTTTTTAATGGTGGGATGTGTGTTCAGTCTCGTGAGTCTACGCGTGGCATTCCATAACGAATAGTTGTTTTCCGCATGAGGACTCAAATTTTCTAAATGCTCGTTGAAACTATCCTGCCTAAACTTCCTGATACATCTATTGAGTTGATTTTTGTTTCTATTTAACGCATTCTTGTTAACAGAATTTCAATTATTGTGCCACGGTCTTCGTGTCTCGTGTCTTTCTTTGACCAGCTCGTTTGCTTGCCGCGGGTGGCTGGCTGCTTTGATCGGAATTTCTCCAGGAGGCGGAGTGTTGCTGCTTCATACACTGGCTGAGTGAAGTGCTCCGTTTAATTTTCCAGCTCCTGCTTAGTCTTAAGCTTTACCTTTAGACTGATTGAGCTTTGCAGTTTCTCCCGAAAGGGTTCCCAGTTGGTGTTCTTGTTTGCGAGAGTTGGCTCCTTCTTCCTCCTGATTACGTTGGAACTCGAAGCATCATCACTGGAGCGTGGTCGGATATTAGATCTTCAATTCCATTTGTTTCTGTGTATGCAGTTGGAATTCCTTTGGTGATGTAAAAATCAAGCAGGTCTGGGATTTTGTTGTTGTCAGATGGTCAGTAAGTTAGAGTGAGCGATGAATAGTAGCTGCATGTGCACGAATTTATAGCATTCAATAGTTCCCTGTCCTTGCCGGGAGTTATTAGCCGCGAGCCCTCATGGAGTGTGCTTCACATTGACGTCTCCTCCAATTACAAATTTTGGGCCTAATTTTCTGAAGACGTTGACTTACTGAGTTTCTTTAGTTTTATGCCTGGATGAGCACGTGTAAAATTTATTTTAAAAATCTGAAAATATCGTGCTGTTATCATAGGATAAGGAAAAACCTTTGGGATGGCCTGGTCAAATTTCTAAAATTCGTGAAATGAGTAACACTCTAATGAGTATTTGTCACTCACCCCTATCATTGCTACTCTCTTACGCTACTCAGATTCGATCAGATCGGAGTAAAGTTTCTAAGTTTAGAAGGATTAGTATTTGTGTTGAAGTGGTCGTGGGTTAATAATAAGTTAAGTGATGGTGTTGTTACATTACATTACATTACATTACATTTGAGTGTGAGGTGGCGCTATACTTATGCACCGAGCGCTCAGACTTTGCAGTCCATTGCACTATTCCTCAAGTTGCTGTTAAGGATCAGCTCAGTAGCCTCACTTTTATAGCCAAAGTGAGAATTTTACTTAGCTTTATCCCTTTGACTTTACTGGGTGCTGGATATTCTAGTCCCAATGCTTCGCGTTTTGTCCCGGCTATTGGAGCACCGATATATGATATGGATCGAGGTTTCTTCCTCTTCTCCACAGTACCTACAGGAACTGCTTCGTACCACTCCTATTTTATACCACATGTGTTTTGTGGCCCCATGACCGGTTAGTAGTCCGACCATGAGCCTCGCATGTTTCCTGTCAAGCCCTAATAAGAACTTGGCATACTTACTGGGGGTGTCCCCTATCAGTGTTTTGTGGACGTTCATGCCACTGGC
The DNA here is from genome assembly GCA_031841125.1 of Acanthococcus lagerstroemiae. Classification (NCBI taxonomy): domain Eukaryota; kingdom Metazoa; phylum Arthropoda; class Insecta; order Hemiptera; family Eriococcidae; genus Acanthococcus; species Acanthococcus lagerstroemiae. The sequence continues at coordinate 45,189,369 of CM063114.1, read as the reverse complement.
CAACCGCCAGTGCATTTCCGCCTGCTTACTTATCCAGGCCTTTACTTTGGATTTTATGACGCTGTATGCTACAGGAAGACACGGCCTGGGCGTTGCCAGTTCCTTTTTGGCGCCCTCCTTCGCTAGCTTGCCAGCGATCATGTTCCCTTTTATGCCGCAGTGTCCCGGTGTCCATAGTACGGTGACCCAGTTCTCCTGAGCAAGGGTGTATAGTTTGTTAACACACTCCGCCTCTACCAGGGATGTAGTTTGGTGTGACGATAGTACTTTGATAGCCGACTGACTGTCTGTACAGATATGGATCTTCTTATTAACAAGGCCTTTCTGCTGGTTTCTCTAATGGCCATCGTGATCGCCATTATCTCCGCTTGTAGGATAGTGACGCCCTCGCCCAGTGCCACTGAACAGTTGTCAGCGCCTATTGCATTCGTGATTCCAATTCCTACACTTTGGTCATACTTAGAGGCATCTGTAAACCACACATTCTCCTCTTTTCCTAGAATGCTTCGCCACCTCTTTTCTCAAGCCTCCCGTGTGGGTATTAGCGCACGGTATGGCTTTTTAAAGAAATGTTCCATCGCAATTCTATCCTTTGGCATCCCAAAGAATTTTTCTATCGTCCTGGCCATCTCCCATATCCTTCCGTGGCCTGTCTTATGGGCCCGAAGGTTTGGTTGACCCAGACGATAAGCGTCCATTATCGCCGCTGCTTCTATAGCAATGTGAAGTGGTGGCAAGTTCAGGAACCTTTCCAGTGCCTTTGTCGGCACCGTACTCATTGCCCCCGTTGTCATCACGCACGCGAGCCTTTGCAGGTGGTCTAGTTCCTCTCTGACGTTGGCCAGGTGGACCCGGCCCCACCACACAATAGCCGCATATGTGATTCTGGGGCGTACTACACCGGTATATATCCAGTGCATCATTTTGGGAGAGAGTCCCCAGGTCCTGCCGACATAGGTGCGGCAAGCCCAAAGAGCCTCAATCCCCTTTCTTATTTTATCTGAGGAGAGTTTTTCGTCAAGATATACTCCTAAGTACTTCACCTTTCCTGTGAGGGCTAACGGTCTTCCCTTGTATTGCGCCTTGATCAATTCCTTGCCTCTCCTTTTATGGGTGAAAAGAGTGATCTCCGTTTTTTCCGGGTTTATCGATAACCTCTTTTTCACACACCATTTTACTACACATCGGAGTTCCCACTGCGTTAACTCCGTGATGGTTCCCGGAAATTTGCCGGTTACCACCACAGTCAAATCATCAGCGTAGCCCTGTGTGTATATTTTTTGCCCATTTAACTCCTCCAGCAAGCTGTCCACCACCAGGCTCCACAGTAGGGGAGATAGTAATCCCCCTTGTGGGCAGCCCCTGGTGGTAGTTGCATGGATCCGTTCTTGTTGGTATGTTATCCGGATTTCCCTGCATTTTAGCATGGATACAATCCAGTTTATTAAGCTTTCCTTCACTTCCCTTTCCCTCTCAGGGCTGTTTCTATGGATTCATGAGAACTCGCGTCAAACGCTCCCTGTATATCCATGAATGTTGCCAGGACATAATCTCCGCCAGTCATCTCTCTCTCAACTGCTGTAATAAGTGAGTGCAGTGATGACTCTACTGATTTGTCTGCCGTATATGCATGCTGGTTCTCATTTAGTGGGAACCTTTTCAGGGTAACCTCTCTTAGGTGCTTCTCTATCAGCCTTTCCAAGGTTTTTAGCATGAATGATGAGAGACTTATCGGCCTGTAGGACTTGGCCTTGCAGGGGTCTCTGCCTGGTTTAGGCAAAAACACCACTCTCACACCCCTCCACGATTTTGGAATGTGCCCTAGGGCTAATGATGCCCTGAGGACCCTAATGAACGTTCCCATTATGGTCTCTAGTCCTGTCTGTAGGCAGACTGCATAGATTCCATCTGGGCCCGGTGCTTTGTACGGCGAGAATGTATTTACCGCCCAACATACCCTGTCTAGTGTAACCACCTCCTTCGGGAAAGAGGCCAATAAATTTAAGGAGAAACTAGTTTTTCTAGGATTTTGCCCACTACCCGCTACAGACTGCGTTTGGAGTTTGGACACTCCTCCAGGCCGTTTCCCAATCCGTTCCTTTTTGCATACAGTCGGTTCCTGGCTGCGGCTGTGTGTTTTCCATAATTTTTGCTCCCGGAAAGTGCGTGTCAATGAGGTGCTCTATTGCCTCTCTCGGGGTGGTGGAGAAACCACCTGTCGGGAGTTCGAGTGGCCCCTCTTCCACCCACCTTTCCTTACTGAGAAGTTTTTGCAGGCGTGCCGTCTCCGGTATCTTTTCTATAGATTCGCAGAAACGTCTCTACCCCTCTGTTTTAGCTTGCTTAACCGCCTTTTTATATGCTTTTTGGGCCTCATGATATAATTCCCAGTAAGCCGGTGTATTATTTTTCAGTGCAGCTCTCAGCCTTCTTCGAGTGTCTTTCCTACGCTTCCCCAACTCTGCTGTCCACCAGATGGTTTTACGTAATTCTATTATCTTAGGCTCACAGTTCTTCTCGTAGGCGTCCCTGAGTGCACCATCCAGTATGTTGGCTTGTGCTTCCAGGTCGTCTACGTTCTGAATCCGTTGCCAGTTGTAACTTATCAGTCTTTGTAAGTAATTCTTGAAGCCTCCCCAGTTTGTTTACCTAGGGTTCCTAATAGCTCTTTGTTCCTCCTTAGGTGCCCGGATCTGGTATGGGATGTATCGGTGATCCGAGAAAGACGGTTCGTCCAACACTCTCCATCCCTGGACTCGGTCCCTAAGTTTGGAATTACAGAGTGTTATGTCTTTAACTTCTTGCCTTACTTTTATAACAAACGTTGGTTTGCTTCCCTCATTTAGAACAAGCAGATCCTGTGTCGCAAGGTAGTCTACTAGCCCTTTCCCTCTCGTATTTGTGCCTGTACTCCCCCAAATAGTATGGTGCGAGTTGGCATCGCATCCGACAAGAAGGTCCAGCTTTTTTCTCACACAGTATTCCAGCAGTTCCCTGAGCTCATCAGTTGGGGGAGGGTCCCGAGAGTCGGATGGAAAATATGCTGAGCATATTCCTATCTTCTTCTTGTTCCCTCCCTCCTCATATTCTAAAATGGCCGCCAGTAGGGTAAATCCCGGTATTGCTGTGCAGCTCACTTGATGTGTAAATATCGCTGCACGTGGTCTTCCTGAATTTTTTCATAAATGAGGTGCCCCTGTGCGCCTCTCACTTGTTCCCGATGATACCATGGTTCCTGTAACAGGCATATATTTGTTTGCCCCTTTTGCAGCCTCCTGCTCAGTAGGTAACTGGCTGCTTTGCATTGGTGCAGATTAATTTGCAATACCCTTATCATTCCTTGTATAGTTTTTCTCTGTTATCTTCAGACTGACACCTTGACATCAACCAGGCGGTCCAGGAAAAACAGCTTGTTGCCCTTTCTTCTCAGGTACTTCACTGACTCCTCGTCGATACCCACCGCCAGAAGTGTACCTTTCGGTTTTTCCCCGCTATGGGCAACGTACCAGGACCCAGCAGACAGCCCCTGATTCTGTAGCATCAGCCTCTTTAAGAGCACTTGCGCTGATCGCACACTCGTAGGCAGCCAGACCGACGCGCTGATCAGCTTCGGCTGACCCTCCCAGGGTGCGACTTTGAGAGTTTCCTCCCCCAGTCGCACTCCGCTGGCGAGCTCCGCCAAGAAGCGTTCCCGGCTCGTCTGGTCCGCGCATACCACCTGTAGTGTCCCTTGATACAGCGTTATATCTCACGAATAACGCTTTTGGCGTCCTTTGCTTCCTCGGCCGTCAGAGTGGTCTTTGGGTAGCCTTCCCGAAAGATAGCCACCTTATGTCCGCATAGGCCGTTGTCCTACTCTTCTTCGGCGGTGCCTTCTCGAGTCCCGTCGACGGTGTTTCCCGCGGTCTCTTGCCTGACAATGGAGTTACCGCAGAGGTTCCCTTTTCAGGTGTGCCCTCTTTGGTGCCTCCACCGGCCTCCTGCTGTCTCCGCTTCTCACGCTGCGCCTTCCTTTTCTGCGCTCCTGTACATTTTCTCCGTTCCTCTTATACCCGTAGATGTCTCCGGTTCCGCTGGTCCACCCGTGGGTGTCCCTGGTTCCCTGGTTTCCGTCTTCATCTTCTCGCCCAGTGTCACTCGCTCCATCACTTCTGACAGCCCTTCCGTTGCACGCTTCTCTCCAGCGTCCCTGCGGGTCCGGCTTCCGCCAGCCCCAGCAGGTCCGCTTTCCTTATTTAAGGAAAAAAAAACAGATTTTGGTCCCTCCATGTGGTTCCCACGAGTACCGGAGAAATATATCGTCCACCGTGGCAGAGCTCTGAGTACCACGGCAAGCTTACTTACTGAGGGAGGTCAGCCGGTATCCCTCAGGTTCCTATTCGCGACTGTTTTAGCCCAACAGCCATGCATCCCTTCGGCATAGGTAACACCAACCTTGGGATAGGGCCCGTAGCTGTACTGAGATACAGGCTACGGAAAGAAGGGGGTAGGCAACTCATCGTCTGTCGTACACGGGTCACCCGACGCTGGTGACGGCCCTCACTGCTACATACCCAATTTTGAGAGGGGAGCAGCTTTGCCGTCTATGCCACACGACCATTCTGACTTTACGTCGTCGGGTCTTTATTTCGCATCCAACGTCGGGTTCCCCGCCTAGCGCACAGATTCCGAGCGTGGGACGTGCTCAATGATAGGGACTGAAAGAAGTTAAAACACTAGCGTAAGGTCCTCGGGTGCGCCACGCCCGTACTTGCCAGCTGCAAGCCCTTGAGGTCCCCTTTTAGTCGCCGTTTACGACAGGCAGGGTTACCGTGGGAAAATTCTACTACCCGTCCCCACACTGGGAGGGGGGTGTTTTTACTGAGAAGCATTTCTCGAATGTTCCGAACTGGAGATTAACTTTCATTTTCTTATTTTTGGTAAACTACGTACAAAAATGAGGGGCCTCGAACTGCTTTGAGATGCGATTAGAGGAATTTTCCCACAGTGTAAGGAGGGTCTTTAACATTATCAGACCTTTTAGCCTTGGTTCGTCACGAACGGGAGTATGAGGCTCTTCAACGTGTAGGTCCGGAAGTTCGAAACCTTGTGATCCGACCTTGATGTGAGGAAGTCCTTCCTAATGAAATTGGCAGTTTTGAGTGCCTGTGAACTTCAATAATAATATGAATTTTAGAATGACCCATTTTACGTCGACCTCGCGTCGAATATCATTGAAATTGGCATCAAATTCACGGCGCTGAATCGTACACCTACTTTCGAGGTGCTAGTTGGAACGATTTGGATATAAATTCGCATCACATGTAAAGCCCGCGACGCATATAGAGAGTTAGTGTGTATCTATCACAGAGCTAATTTCAAGTCAAGTTGGCATTGATTTTGCCTGTATCGCCGAGCGAGTCATTATTCTCGCTTTCGAGGGGGCGTTGATTAAATTTACATTTCGAAGCCGGCACCGAGTTTTATGTATACGAGTATACATATATATGAAAAACGCGGCTCAAAATTCGCGCACTCGGGCGGGTCTGGTGCCGATGCGGAGCTGTGAAAAAAACAAAAGAAACGGGCGAGAGAACGGGTTCGAAACGATTTCAATAAATCACGGTAGCAACTGGTAATAGAGGAAGTGGTTGTAAGATGTATGTGCTCTCGCCTGCCCTAAATTTTCAAAGGGCACAGATTTCTGGTGCGTAATTGATGTTTTGTTTCGATACGCCGAATATTCGTATCGTGGCTGCGTAACGAAGGTAGATGCGCGATTGTAGTTTTCCCCCGGCGGGCTTATATCGAACGAAATTTCGTGATTTGATTAACCCAAAGACAATGACATAATTGGACGAGCAGATTAGGCGAACGAAAAGGAAATCGAGCGACGTTGACGGTATATCCTGTACGTTGGGTCAATTATTTGTACAACTCCTTCCCCAGTATTTCCTTGGAGCACGGACTCGGATCGGCACGGAAGAAACGTGGCTCTTCAGTTGATGCGGTCTAGTTCAGTGCGGTAGAATTAGATGCTAAAACGACTCGAAAAAGCGGAAACGCCGAATAACTTTCCCCTGATAAACTATAAAAAATGAACTTTCCACCGTTCCCGTCGACTGCACCCTTGGAATAGAGCGAACGCGTTCACAATTTTGATTTTTCGCGGGTTCCTCGGATACCTTCGGGGGCAGCAGAAACGTACTCCGGTGCAAAACTACTCTGCGTAACATTGCTTACGAAATGGTACCACTTAGTCGACACCAGCTTCAATTTGAACCCCTCAGCAGAAGAGTTCCAGATAACTCTTCATTCTCATTAAGGAATGTTGGACGTTTTTCTTCTGTCACCGGGTTCCGCGTACAAAAAAGTGCCATCCCCTCTCCCCCAGTGGATTCACATTTCTGTCATCATTCCGTCCCGTTTTTGGGAATCTTTTTCACCCCGTAATTGGAGGGAAGAAGGTTCCAAATAACTCATGATTCTCATATGCGTCGAAACAGCACTAGTGGTGAGGGTTGTCGAAAAAATTCGACTTCGACATTGATTACATATTAGTATAGTCGAGATATTGAATTCATGTGGTCAGTTAATGTCTCGAAAAGAACAGCCAAATGCTTTCACAAAGCGAAGCACTTCAGCCTGTAACAGGAAAATTCGATTTCGACTGATAGCAGTAGTGTTTCGCTATTGTTAATAGCCGAAACGATAAAATAGATAAGGTAAAAAAGGTTCAGCCTCCTTTGTAACACCTCGTTCCGGACAGTCTCAGATACTTCAACAAAGCCAATCGCTTGAGCCTGTTAACCGGTAACTAACGTTAAACCAATGAGTCATGATCATGTTTATACCAGTTTCTACGGTACCTGGTAGCCAGTAGGAGACCTTAGTCTCAGTTCTGTTCAGATCTTTTTCATATGGTTCAGATGTGAGTTTTTTCTTGCGTTCTCGTACGTCGTGTAATTTACTGTGAACGGGAATTTGTGCTCGTATTTGTGTTGCCGCCGGTCCAAGCAGAATTGTGAAGATTCACAGGTCAGATAACCGGTAGATTTTCCTATTAATTTTATCAAAGTTGATCTCGCTCTCTCTACTTCTCTCTCTCTCTCTCGCTCGCCCGCCCGCCCGCGCACTGGCCCCGAGTGGCAATACATTGACAGGCTCTGTAATAAGTCGTGTAAAAGCCAACTAAGTATAAATGCTAACTATATAACGAACCCTGCAATACATTCACCGACTCCTCGTGTCGGCCAACAACAACCTGTAATAAATGAACATTACTAGTGGTGCACTTGATATGTTCGAGCAATCCTTGACATTGAGTCCACTTCTGTAAGTTCCCGTCTCCCCTTACTAATGGTGCATTTGGTGTTAAGCAGTCCTTGACACTGAGTCCACCTGTAAGTTGTGGTGTTTGTGGTGCGTTTGTTGTTCAAGCAGTACTTGACATTGACTTCACGTGTAAGCTCTCAAGTTGTCTTCCACAATTTTGACTAATACTTGGAGACACTATAAGCCGTCACACAAGCCATCATCCAGATGCCTTGCACACCGCATTGTACTGACTTCATGAACCGCCCCTAGGATCTCCTATTTTGGCACTTCACCTAACTAATCATACCATTATCTTGACATCGTATGACTGACAGTATAATGTGGCAGTTTCTATAAAAAGGGGTAACTTTGTCGATTGATCGAAGTCTCAGAAAAGGCGAAACAAGAAAAACAAAATTGTTTGGTCGAAACAATCAATTTTGAGATTTTGGTCGATTTCTGTAGAAAAACATCGCAATAACGAAGAGACAAAATTTACGGGCGTGAGAGAGAAGAGGGAGAGAGAGAAAGAGAATTATGAAAAAGAATGAGAATAGAATGCGAATGTCCGCGTCGCTTCTTCGCGGTTTTTCGGAACTCACGAATAAATCCGATGTTCTGAATTGTTACCATGTAGAAGCGCGAAAAATTACCTTTCCAACAAGTCCTCGTCGAGGTTGGTAACGTGACTCCGCGGCGAGTTACGGCCGTTTGAAGGAGTGGGAGAAAAAGGTGTGTCTAACTTTAGACGCGTTTTTCTCGAAACACGTGTTTTCGCGCGTTCTCATTACACTCATCTTTGACCGCTTGTATCTCCGCAAAGAAAAACGCTAAGCTCCTTGGGACGGGTGTTCATTCCTCTATTAGGTACTATACGTAGCTCAAAATTCGTCAGATCGACAAAGTTACCCCTTTCTATAGAAACTGCCACATTATGTGTTTGTTTCATATATACTATTAGATGAAGCCACCAAGAAGCAAGACCGAAGCCGCCGCATGAAACCTACTTTACTTTAAAAGCTCATTATTGACAAGTATTTGTAATATAACTTTTATTGTATACTATGGCTTGCCTTTCCCATAAAAGTGACTTTCAGTATACAAACAACATTGCTAGCTCATCACAAGCCTTCCACTGCACCAAGTTGAGCTTTCATAATTAATTGGCTGAAATAATCTATATTCCATACCCATTCATAAATTTATATAAATCATAAAAATATGATAAATCTTATTCTTGCGAATCTTCTTCACTCCACAATTGAAGGAAGGATGATTCCAAATAACTCTGTATTCTTATATGCATCGGAACATCTCTTATGAATCAAGTAAGGAATTTGGGACCAGTGGCGTAGCCAAATTTTCCCAAGAGGAGGGCAAAATAAGATTTTCTAGGGAGAAAAAGTCGAACCTTGAGGTATTTCTTGAAAATCGCCAATATTAGAGGACTATTTTACGAGAATGAAGGTAAAGTTACTACTCGAGCGAAAATTTTTCGAAAAAACGTGTTTTAAAGGCGAAGAATTGCTCATTTCTGCATATTTTACATTCAATTTCAGGTGCCTTGGTGAGGGTATCCGCCCCCTTCTCCCCCCTTGGCTACGCCACTGTTTTAGACTTTTCTCGTCTTCCACCGAGTTCCGCAAATAAAAAAGGTGCCAGACACGCCCCCTCCTCGTGGATTCGCATTTCTGTCATCGTACCGTCCCATTCTTGGGAATCTTTTTCACTCCCTAACTGAAGGGAAGAGGGTTCGAAATATAGACGCACGTTCTTATCATCTTGCCGCCCGTTCTTGCGAGTCCTAGTTCATCATCAAACAGACATCCAAATTACTTTTTCGATGTTTCAGATTTTAATCCCTTACCCCTCCATGTTTGAAAAATCATATTACAAACAAAAAACAAAACCACTTTTCTTCGAAGTTGAGTATTCGATATCCGTTTTTACTGATCTCAATCCCACTTCCACAGTTTCATCGTATCATAGTATGGAAAACGGGTTTACTGGCCTTGGAAACCAGATAATAGACATTTGTATTGAATTTTTTGATTTTCCACATTACGATATTTTTCCTCTTCCGTAGTTTGAAAGCTAATATTTAGTATCCATATCGTATTTTGTGAAAAATCTGTGACCTCCGACTTCCATTCCTTCAATCTCTTTCTTTTGGACCTCCCGATTTCGAACGTAGGGTCGAAATTGGGTCAAAAATCAGCGAATTTCAAAACTTCAAATAGAAGCCCCTTTTCCTACTATATTTATCAATTTCTCAAAATTTGACCAGTCCCCTTTCATATGTACCAAGATCCATAGCAAGGTAACGGTTTTGATACAAAGGGGCGTAACTTTGAACTTTTACTAAAAATTAGAATTTTAGAATCTTTCTTCAAAAAAAAAAAAAAAAAAAAAAAAAGGAAAAAGAAAAACGAACCGCAACATTTTTAGTCCCCCCCCCCCCTTCAGTCTCTTTCTTTTGGTTGACACAATTTTCAATCAAGCAACCTGTAAATTTTAACCAGAGACGTCCATGTTGAATTTTTTGTTTTTTCAAGTTTTTACTTCCCCCCTCCCTTCGTATACGCACAGGGTCGTAGCAAAGCAAATTTTATTAGGAAAGGGATTTTTCTCACTAAAACCTAAAATTCTGAGATCGTTAAACAAACAAAAAAAAAGTTTGCTGTGTTTTCGGTTTTGCTACCTGCAGTGGCTAAATTTACTGCTGGGTGTCCAGTTCTATAAAAGTCAGAAAAAGTCTAGAAAAGTGAGGGAATTTTGAAATTCGGGAATAGTCGGGGTTTTTAGGAAATATTTCTGGAAAAAGCATAATAAATAATCAGAAAGTTTCCAAAAGTATACTTTCATGTGTTGTCCTACAACGAAACCCGAAAGAGAAGCTATCATTTTTTGAAAATTCCTTTTGGACCGCTCTGAAACGTTTCTGGGAAAGTTGGAGAAAAGTCAGAGAATTTCATTTTAGAAGAAAAAAAAACTAGGCACTCTGTACTGTATTTCAAATTATTGGGGGGAGGAGAGTTCCAACTAACTAAAAATTAACATTTCAGAATCGTCAAGTAAAATAAGGGAAAATAAAACTTGACTTTTTTCTTAGATGACTAACTGCTCAGTTTACCAGTTCTTTGAAATTTCGAATTATTGGGATTGGGGCCGTCCCCCCGCCTGTGTATGATTATGGCCTGTAGACCCCACGACCTGGAACAGGAGATGAATAGAATATGAGAATCACGAGAGGCACCCATATATTGCATTTTTAAATATTTTCAAATCTTGCGCCCCTTCCGTTATATGTGCATAAGCTGGAAAAATAAGATCAAAATAATACGAGGAACGAAACTACCAATATTTTGAACCTGATATTCGACATCCGTATGATATTTTCCGGTATATTTGTAACCTCATTGCCTCCTTCTCCCTCACCACTACCACGATAACTCATCCTTCCTTTGGATGGCTCAGTTTACAAAATCGGGTCAGAATAACGAATTTGAAGGCCTTCAAAATCGACAAAAGACCCATACTCACACAGCGTTTTTTATCCTCCACCCCCCCCCCCCCTATTAGACTAACTTATTCAAAATCCAATTCGTATTTGATGTCAGATTTATGATTTTCAATCTCTTCTGTTTCGGACTTTTGGGTGCTCTAATTTCAAATTAGGGTCAACGTACATGGGCCGAAATAGTTTCAAAAACAAATTCAGCGAACTTTGGAATCTATTATTGGATGTCCATATTGTATCTTATGAAAATCTGAAGCCATTGCCCTTGTAGGTGCTCCATTCTTCTGCTTGGGACCAAGTTGATGTGAAAAGTGAAATCCGTAGATTCGTAACCCCTATGAATGGTATATCGATTTAAGATCGTTTGGGATTGGGGTTGTAGATTAAAAACTTCTGAGAGTTGATGGTAGGGAAGCAGTAGCTTCAAAGAATGTAGGCACTAATTCTCTTTGCCAAACTCAGTAGGCTACATCCCCCCCCCACACACACACACTATGCTGACTTCCCCTTAAAGTTGTAGTAAAACTGTTGCTTTGTGATCGGTTGGACGCTCTCGTCGCTTTCGCAGCCGTTGAAAAGCTGGTGCACCAAAATTATTGAGGGCCTTTTCTGCGGCAAATTGGGTGTACAGTAATTTTGTTTGAAAATTATTCTGATGTCAGTGGCCATTGACAAGTTGTTGTATCGGAATCGGAAAAGGGATGCTTCGCATCCATACTTAGTTGGTTCAGAGAAAGGCTCTGAGGACTCCTCATGAGTCATGTGAACGTTGTGACTAAGACAGAGGGGAGGGGGGGAATAAATTTTTCATGACCGATAATGTAAATTAATTTCCTTGTATGCCTTGTGACTGTTACGGTCGTTGAACTTTGTTTTCGATATCATTTTGACCGGAGGATGAAAATGAGGGTTCTGACAGGGGAGGGTTGGGGGTCAACACTTTTGATCATTACAGTGTGGGTATCGTTTCCCAGATTTCTAAGAAGGTAGTTAAATACGATTTTTATGTTATTTTGACCCGAAGTTGAAACTTAGCCTTTATAAAGGGGAGGAGGTAGAGTGAAAATATTTGATAATTACAATATGGGTATCATTTCTTAGGTTTCTAAGAGCGTTAAATTCATTTTTGTTGTTATTTCCACCCGAAGTTGGAAATCGGAGTGCTTATGGGGTCACAGGGGTTGGGGGTCAAGGTCTCTTTCTCAATGTGGGTATTGTTTTTTAATTTTCCAAGTTTATTAATTTCGTTTTTAATACCTATTATTTTGACGGGAAGTTGGAAGCAATGCTGCCAACCAGGCCTGTCGAAAAATCACAGGGTTCTTCGTTAAAAATCTTGAGAATCCCCAAAAAAATCTTGAGATAAACATTTTTGCCTTGTCTATGATACTCAATAATTCCGACCACTGATGCGATACTCGAAAGAGTAGTTTCCGGGCCGGGGGTACGGTGTCATAGGAGCCACGTTGGCATGCGTATATCGCCATACGTCCCACCACACCATGTTACTCAACAATAAAAATGTTTATTGACTCATCACATTTGTTGTTCTACCGCCTCCACCCTCAGTTCTGTCAACAATACTAAAGATTTTCCTTTTTTTTTTACACTTTTGTTCTTGATCGTAGAGATGTGACGTGTCAAAAAAAGGGCCCTTTCCTTGAAACATTTCGATGCCACTAAAGACCCTTTTCTTGTGATACGTCACAGATGTATTTTACATTATCATTGCTGTGTAAAATGTGAGTGCTTATTACTCCCATAAGGCAAGGCGATAAATATTCCATTTCCAAATTTTGGAAGTGAAAAATTTGAAGAAGCAATGCATAATAGATATATTCACTCAGTTATATGTACATTCTTGAAAACTTTTGAGATTTTCTTGAAAATCTTCAGATTTTGTCTCAAGATCTTGAGATCTTGAGAAAAACCACAATATCCTGAGATTTCAAGATTTATCTTGAGGTTGGCAGCAGTGGCTTGGAAGCTGGTGTATTTCTTTTCCTAATTTGCTCTCAATCTGAGCCCTGGAATCCGCTCTTTCGAGCATTACTTCAGAGACGTCGGGGAGCTGTTAGGGCTGTCTTAGCCCTGTTCTCTTCTGGCCAAAAAACCGGCCTAGGTCGAAAATCTGAGGAGTTGCTACGTGGGCTCGAACGCGAGACCTCCGGATTCCAAGACCAACGCGCTATCCACTCGGCCAACCAGACCCCCTGAAGTTGATGTACTGAGACGGAGTCGTGGTACAGAATTCTTGATTATTACAGTACGAACGCCATTCTTTTTGGTCATTAAACTGGTTCGTGATATTTTGGTCTTATATTGAAAATCTAGGTATGGGAGCTGGGTGCTATGGGTCAGTCTGTTTCGAATTGTTTTTTAAGTGTACTATGTCAGTGAGCCCGTTTATGATGTTATTTTGACAATCAGATTAAAACTAGGGTACTTGAGGGGGAGGGGTTGTGGTTCATAATTCTCAAACATTACAATACGAGTTTCGTTTCTCAGGGTTCTGAGGTCGTCGTTAAACTTGTTTTTGATTTCATTTTGTTCTAAAACTAAAAACAGAGGTACTTACTGGATGGGGTTCTTGGTCAGTATTTTCAATAGTTATGACACGAGCATTCCTTCTTAGGTTTTCAAAGTCAGTGAATTCGTTCTTGATATTATTTTGTCTAAATGTTGAGAATTAAGGTTTTTTCAAGCGAGGGGATGGAGTCCAGATTCCTCATGATTACAAATTTGGTATCATTTCATAGGTTTCTGTGGTCGTTAAACTCGTTTTTGATGTTATTTTGACCCGAGGTTGGAAATTGGTGTTTTTATAATGGAGGAGACGGCTCGTGATATCTAATAATAGAATATGAGTATCGTTTCTTAGGTTTCTAAAAGCGTTAAATTCGGTTTTGGTATTATTTTGTACCGACATTGAAAATTGGAGTGCTTATGAGGTTGTGGTGTTAAAATTAGCGTACTTGACGAGGGGTTTAATGGTTCAAAATTCTTAGTAATTATAATACGAGTATCGTTTCTGAGATTTCTAAGGTCGTAACACTTTGCTGTAGATATCATTTAATCTAAAACTGAAACTTAATGTACTTACAGGAATGGGAGGGGGTGGGCTTATGGGTCAATACTTCTAATAGTTATGATATCGTATTGTTTTCTAGGTTGCTAAGGCCAATGAAAATTATCGTTGATAATATTTTAACCCAGAGGTAATAATTCGGGAACTTTTGTGGGAAGGCGATTATGAGTGAGCATTTTCAACAATTACAATATGAGATTCGTTTCTTAAATTTCTAAGACCGGAAAACTCTTTATTTTGATCCCACTTGAAAAATTGTGGCATCTATAGTTTGGAAGAGGTTTAAAATTGAAACAGTCGGTTGATAGAACCTCGATGTTACTTTTTAGATTCTGGGTTTTGGAGGGTACTGTAACCGTACCCAAAGAAATGAAAACCTGTTTGCCCCGAGCTAGTAGCTCAGAGCCTGATTCTATTCGAATCACCAGTTTGTCCGAACTATCAATCTTTTTCGGTGAGAAAACGTCTGTTCGAGGATGGGGTGAGAGCAATTTTCAAATTTTAAATGGCAAGGACCGGTGCTAACTATCGAAGAGTTTTCGGGTTGCCTGACCTGACGGCGAATTGAAAATGATTTGTGAAAACAACCTGTGTCGGCTGAGATTTGATTTTTTCCTCGCCGGTGAAACGGTGAAATTCGATCGACCGCGCTCGCAGTATCCCTATTTGAATATTAATGCGGTCAGCGTGCTGGAATTGCAGAATGATATGACCAAAAAGAACGCCAAATGAAAAAAAAATCAATAGCCCGGCATTTTAAAATACCGAACATGTTGAACGGAAAAAAATGGAATAGATTTTTCGCGCGTTCGTTTTCAGGTTTGGGGGCAGAAACACAGACGGGTGATAAATTCATCCGGTGACGTAAATTACGATTGGAGAGCGGTGTGTTTACGGATACAGGCGAAAAATATAGGTCTGTGGGGAGCGTATGGCCGCTGACACGAGGTGTGGAGGTATGTGGCACCGCTGCCTTGGGGGACAGGATGACGACGTGCCTCGCCGTGCACGCCGGCCAGAAGTGTATTTTGACAGCCTCGCCGGCGAATTTATTACACGTCGCGGTATGAGGGTGTTTCGCAATTAGTACATTTATATTATACTCGCGCCCAAGCTTGGAAAAATCACGGTCGCGTGTATTATATGCTGCACACGTCCCGAAACTTCTTGTTCGCGAAGTTTTCTTCCAACTTTCAACCTGACTCGTGCGTTCACGCTTATTTAGGACGCTAATTAGCTCGTCCGAAAACAGAAGTAACATGGCGCCGATTTTGTGTACAGTAACTTTAGTTTTGTCTCTTTGAAGCATATACGTCGTGTCATCGCGGCAAGTAAAGTTTCGTCTCAAAGAGTCAAACAGCCCGGAAATTAGATTTTATCAAAATTAAGACTTCTGAATTCTAGAAGCCTGAGCTTTTCTCACTCTCTTCGTGGAATAAACAGTCGAAAAACTAAGCTTTGAGAGTCTTGAGTCACGATGTACCTATTTAGCTCTCTTTGTAGTGGGTCAGGGAAATTTCACAAGGGTTCTGAAACCAAACGAAAGACACCCTGTTTTTGAAAGATGTCTACAGGTCATGGAAGGCGAGAGAAGGTGATGGCTCTCCTAGAATATTACGCAGGCGTGTAAAAGTTATGTTTTCTTGAATCAAAATCATGGTTGTCATTTTAGTCTGGTAAATAAAGGGATTCTGAAATTCTAACAAATGTTCGAGAGTGTCAAATTGGCAAGACCCCTGATGCTTCCTGAAAATTTCTTAAACATCGGAGGTGAGCTAACGGCGTTATAGGGAGATGGGTGGGAGTGAATTAGGATTTTGGACAGAGGTCTGGTTGGCCGAGTGGATAGCGCGCGTTGGTCTCAGAATCCGGAGGTCCCGGGTTCGAGCCTACGTAGCGACTCGCCAGAATTTCGACCTAGGCCGGTTTTTCGGCCAGGAGGGAAGAGGGTTGGGACAGCCCTAACAGCTTCCCCGACGTCTCTGAAGTAATGCTCGAAAGGGCAGATTCCAGGACTCGGGTGGAGAGCAAATTAGAAAAAAGAAGAAATATCTCGCTTCCTGTGGGGTGTACAGGGAAAATGTTCATGACAAAATTGAAGAAAACTAAATTCTCCACAAAAAAGATCCTAGTGCCCATTTCTGAGTGTGAGTGAACTTGGTAATATTCCGTGTGTAGGGTGTGCCAATACACTTATAGTATATTATTATACAAGGTGCTAAAGTGAGCGATTAAGTTCGAGTGTGCGAATCGAGAAATTCAGTCTTAGACAGTCAAGATGCTTCTTCTGAATTAAAAGTAGTAAATTTTCTTCAAATAGAGGACATTTTAATTGATCAAAAAACTGTAGCTGTGGACAGATTAAACAAAAAACTTAACGTAATAAACAAAAAAAAATAACCTCCTTTTTACTAATTCCAAGAATACTAATAAAATAATTATTTCTGATGAATTCGCCAGAGAGTTAATTAAAAAGGCCCACTTTCGTTTCGGTCATATTGGTGTAAAGCAGTTAGAGCTTACTTTACTACCATACTTTTATAATTCTGATCTTCAAAATTTTATTCATGAATTCACAAAAAAGTGCTCTATTTGTATTAAAAATAAATCTCGGTTTTCTCCAAAATATGGGCTAATGTCTCATTTAGGACCAGCCACAAAGCCTTTTGAATATATGTCAGTTGATACCATTGGTGGATTTTCTGGAAATAATTCCACTAAGAGATATGTCCATCTTCTAGTGGATCATTTTTCGCGTTTTGCCTGCGCTATTACTTCCCAACATCAGCAGGCTCCTGATTTTATTAAATTTTTAAATTTGGCTTTAAAAGACGGACATAAAGTAACTAATCTACTTGCTGATCAGTACGCTGGTCTGAATTCTGGATTATTTAAAAAATTTTGAAACAAAATAATATTAAACTTTTATTTACAGCAGTAGATTGTCCGTTTTCAAATAGGTTAAATGAACGCCTTAACCAAACACTTGTAAACAGATTAAGATGTAAAATAAATGAGAACGAAATTAACAAAAGGAGGCCATGGTCCAAATTATTTGAAGAGTGCGTTCAAGAATATAATGATACTGTTCATTCAGTCACAAAATATTCTCCAAATTACCTCATGAATGGAATTAAAACTCCTATTCTTAAAAATTTACCAATTAACGTAAATTCTGATTTGGCAATGGACCAAAAAATTGCCTTTGAAAATTCGCAAAAAATCATTTTTCAAATAAGAAACGATTTGACCGTAACAAAAAAGACCCAAAATTTGAAGAAGGTCAATTCGTCTATGTAAATCATGGAAATTCTTTAAATAAAAATAAATTGGACGAAATTCGGACTGGTCCCTTCAAAATTATTAAAAAACTATTAAATGTCTTATATAGGGTTGACTCAAGCTATCAAAAACAGGAATCTAATATTTTTCGTGTTTCGAAAATGCATCCTTTCATTCCCTGATGTGCCTTTTGCAGGGTGTGGGGATTTAAAATTACATCCAACTTGTCTTCGTAATTTTATCATTGCAGCTTTGTACATGATCATGTTCATTTTAGTTAATCTCGTTTTCATATTCGTCATCAGAATCGTTCATTGTGTTAGTCTACTTTCTTATCGTTACATTCGAATGGTATCTCGATTTCATGTTTGAGCAGAGAGTGAGTTGCGATCTATCTTCTGTCGAGTATTATACTCGTTTACCTAATACATTTGATTTTGCTAACTTGAAATTTCTGATTTAATTTGTGAACTAGTTTTTCGAAATTTCTGCTTCTTGCAATAAATACTCGTCTCAAATTCAAATCTGAGTTTCATTTAATCGTGTTAGAATCGATAGGGCAATTTCAAACTTACATACGGTGTCCCCAAATTGGAAATGTCTGTAGTTTATCTCTCTCTGGTCACCCTTACATTGACATTAAAATGCTAGAAAAAATTACGTGCACACTTGCCAACAGGGAAGGCGCGATCTTGTATTCTGGGGGGGGGGGGGGGTGTTTATTAAAATGTTCCGACAGGCGGTCAAGGGTAACGTCATGCAGTTTGCCGACTGTAGAATTGCCGACGAAGTACTAAAAAATGTCAATGAAATGCCGACGAGTATAAAATGCGTAGGGGGGTGGTCCACCCCACACCCCCCTCGCGACGTCCCTGCTTGCCAATATCAATTTCAGGCCACTATTCAGCGGCTTTGTAGCTTGTATACAGGGTGTTCCATTATTGTACGATGCATTTATTTTATTTTACGCCTTTGGACTCGGGTTCTTGGCGCAGTTGAGTCGCCACGTTGCCGAGTCTGCCCAATACCGAGCATAGATTTCCTCCATCCGTTTCTACGAGTTACTCTTAATAAGGGTAGCTGTGTGCCAAAGTACACCAAATTTATTAACGTACTCGTCCCTCCTGCGGGTGGGTGGGCGGGCACCGTTACCCCCTTTTAATTCATATGGAGTCCATTCCTGTGAAATTTTATTCCAGGTGTCTGTCCTTCTAACCAAATGGCCTGCATATCCTAGCTTTAATTTCTTGACTGTCCAGCCGATGTCGGTAGCTTTAGTTTTTTACCTTATTATTTTCACTCGCACTTTATCCCTAAGTTGAATTCTTGGTACGCTTCTTAACATCCGGTTTTGGGTAGTTCTTAGTCACTCAGTGTGTGCCTTCGTTCCTTCGTTGGGGTCCATGTTTGTGCCGTTAGTTAAGGTTAGAGTTACACACGGGCTTACGATTCTGATTTTTGATGCCAAATTAATTTTACGTTTTAAAATATTTTTGTACGACCAAAATATTTTTCAAGTATTTAATTTCCTAATGCTGAATTAGTTTAGCCCAAATACATGTACTCCGTAACACACTCAATTCTCATCTATCAGAAGGTCTAACGTATTACCATTTGGCGTTATTTTTGTTTTTGAGTGATTCATTGAGGACCGCTCTTCCAAAGTGACCTAACTGTAAAATTATGATTTCAAGAGTTGTTGTTTCCAACACGCTGTCTTGCCGCGCAAGGTTGAACTTATTGATACCTACCTTTAAAAAATCCGCTATCTACTTTATTGTTTTGGCTCCTCAATTGTAAGGTCCACTCTTCTGCTTTCAATGCAGAACTCCTCTGATATATCAGGCCAGTGTCATCCGCGAATCTGAAAGTATTAAGCCACTGGCCGTTAATTTTAACTCCTTTGCCCTCCTAGTCGTATCTCCGAAAAATTCCCTCCAATACACTAGTGAATAAATAGAGGAAGAGAAGGTCTCCCTGCATTTTTTTCCGTTTTTTAAAAATTTATTCAGCGTTGGATGATGCGTAAAAACTTAATAATACTTAACATAGTTTTCCTTCTACATTATTGTATCCATTAATGTAACCAGATTCATTTTCACCGGCACCATTGTTGGGCATATGCCTTACCGATTTTCTTCCGCTTTTTCCTATCAAAGGTTTTCCTACCCCATATTGTACCCACCCTTTTTGTTAGTTAGTTCCTTCGTCTTATCTTTGGCCTTCCCCTCCGTCTCAAACCCTCATATGTTTGCCATTCTGTAAGTCTTTTTGTCCACCTGTCATCTATTCCCCTCTCATAACATGAACCGCGTATTTGAATTTGAATTCTTAAATTTTGTATCCCTCGTCTTTCAGTCCTGTCCTCTTCCAAATTTAAGAAAAAACTGTATTTGGGAGAATAAATAAACAATATTATTAATTTATAATGCGTATTATAAAGAATTAGCGGCCGCAAAGTGGGGCTTGCTCCTCCCTTGACACATGCCGGGCAAAGGTCTCCTGTAGACGCTCCCATTCATTCCTTTTCCTGGCTATTCTTTGGAGGTTGTTACTTAGAAATTTATTAATATCGTCTTTCCGTCTTAATGTTTGTTTACCTCGTCTTCTTTTGCCGTCCAGCGGTTGCCAAAAGGTGGCCCTATAGTCCATCGTTCGTCTCTGAGATGGGGGATGTGTCCCGCTCATCCCCATTTTATTCTTGTGATCTGCCAAACTGAATTTTTACTGAATTTTAATTTCCTTCTGATAACCGAGATTCTTATCCTGTCCTTTCTTGTTGTTCCCAACATTGATCTCTCCAGTGTGTTTTGAGTTATCCTAATTCTGTTCAAAATTTTTACACTTAATGCCCATGTCTAACATCCGTATGTTAGGACAGGCAAAACACACATACTGAAAATTTCGCTTTTGTTTTTATAGCTAAAGTTTCCTTTGAATATATCTTTTACATGTCAGAATTTTTTCCACACTTTTGTTAATTCTTACGTTAACCTCTTTTTCTGTTGCATTTTCAAAAGTTAGTAGTTGGCGGAGATATGTATGTTCTCGAACTATTTCTATTTCTTTGTTACTCATTTCTAGTGTCCCTTCCTCTGTGCTATTGTATATGATTTTTGGTTTTTGCATGTTTATTGTGAGACCTGCTCTTGCACTCTCTTCGCTGAGTTCCCTTATCATTTCTGCTTGTTCTCTCTGCGATTCGGCGAACAGAATGATATCATCGGCAAATCTTGGGTTCGTAATCATTTTCCCGTTAATCTTAATCCCTTTGTTTTCCCATTTGAGTTTCCTAAATATTTGTTCCAGAGTACTGTTGAAAAGAATCGAGGAAAGGGGATCTTCCTGTCTTACCCCTTTTTTAATGGCGAAATAGGGAGTCGTGTTTTAAGTTATCGAGGTAACTGATTTCGATATTGAAGGTGATTTTGGATCTGACCCATTCGGACGCCATGAAGTCTCCGGCTTAGAAGGGTCTCAGTCTGGAGGTGGGTGGTGCATATCCGGTCATGTTACTACTGTGATTAATGCGCTAAAATACTTTCTGAAATGCTCTCTTTTACAGAGTTGGGGAAGGGGGTCCAACCATCACAAAACCCCTTCGTCTTCCGTTTCTACACCGGTGCACGAAGCGGGTTCAGTCTAAATAATACGTGTTATTTTGAGATGGTATCCAGTTTTGGGTTTCTAAGTTCGCTGAATTGTATTTTGGAAATTATTTTTGAATCGGACTCTTCCCTGTTCATTTTTCTTTTGAACTTTGAGAATTTATTTAGAATTTTGCATAATTCAGGAGCTTTTAAGTCACTAAATGCAGATTTGATAACAGTTTAACGTTAATGTTCAAATTGTTGCATCAAGGACAAATGAGAAGGGTGAGAAGGAATAGAATTTGTATGTAATGAATAGTTTTGAATGTCTAATATTAGGTCCTTAAAATTGTTTAATTCGTTCTTGGTAGTATTTTGGCTTGAAACATGGCAAACAGTTGCCAAATCCAGTAATTTTGAATCATTTTAAATAACCTACAACTTACATATGGTGCAAACATGTACAAGTTTCACGATTGTTTCCGCCACAGTGTAGAACCCTTTACCAAAAAATGTCATAAATTAATTTCTGTCTTCTAATTTTTGAAGTTTGGGACCAGGAATCGATGGTGGATAGTCTCGAATCGGTCTTGGCAGATTTTGAAAATTTTTCATCCTCCTGTTCTCAGGGTAGGGGAGGCTCGACGTTCAAGCCTAGGTATTTTACCTCCAATTTTATCGGCGATAGGAAGACCTAGAGAGATGCTCTCAATGAATTTGGGATGAGCTCTATTTTTTCTTTTTGATATAGCAAAATATTTCTTCGAAATTTGAAATTTTTTAATTATAGATACGTGGTACATCATGGTATGATTACATCTTACGAATATAAACTTGAGGTTATATTAAAGTAAGGGCCGGTAGTATAAAATATTATTAGAGTTTAATCCATGATTAAAGGCCTTAATCGACCGATTTCCGCCAATTAGATTGCTTAATGGATGATTAAATGACGTCACGTTTTTTTTTATACCACTGGCCCTAATTATAAACTTGATCTGTTGGTGTATCGGTTGTACAAGTTTGAAAGGTTTTTTACTAAGTCAATTTCAGTATTTCAGTTCGAATTAGTACACTAAAAAGTCGCCTAGTATGTCATCAAAAGTGGCGTTCTATAATCCACAAGATCGAGGTTTCCAGAAAATTCTAGCTGTTTTTTCAGCATTAATAGAATAAAGACATGGAAAACTTTTTTTTTTTTTCAACTAGCTTTGAAAACTGTTTAGGAAAAATCCGACTATTGTTACCGTGTATTTCTATAAGCGAAATGAGCGTGTTTTGGAAAATGTTGCGGAAATTTTTTTGGCAGCAATTTTTTCTTTTCACTGCCGAATTAAGTTAGTGACTCGAGAGGAGATGACTCGAATCAACGCTGGGCACAGTTTTAAAGCAGAATAATTAAAAATGATAATTTTGTCCCAAGCTTGATTTCAGCGTATTAAAACCGGGAACATTGTTAGAATTACAAACAGAACGAGTGTAATCAGACGACATATCATCAGAACCGTATTTGCACTCCCTAAATTATGATGTACGTCGTATTATAAAATCGTCATTTCGCAATTTCAGGAAATGCCTGCAATTTCTTTCGCACTATCGTATCTAATGTCGAAATAACTCGAACCGCGAGTTTTTCAACCATCATGTTGAACTTCACCGAAAGAATCTGAAAAATCTTTTTTCGTATCTCGAATACAAATAAGCTTTCGAATTACCTTCGCTCGGTGTATTCGAATATCCTATTAGATAGAGATTTTCATTCATCTTCGATTTAGGCCCTAAAATAAAAATTTCGTCCTTCGAATTGGCAAATTGGCTTGGCTTGGAAAATCGAACAAAATGTCACGGTTTTCTAGGTAATTTATTCCAGAAACTGCTATAACTTTTTGATCAGATCCCGATTTCAGCTCCTGAAATGAAAATTTTAATTCTGAGAGAAGGGAGAACTGATCTGACGTGGAAAATCTGAGTATCAAAATAATAGTGTTTTGAGTCACTTGAACTGAATGTCTCATCACAAATCTACGAAATTATTGAATTTCCTTTCCCGCCGCCACCCACTGGGTTGGAAGAGGTAACTTGGAATGGACAGACTGACTTGATTTGAAAAAGCGATAAAGAAATCTAGATTGAGATTTTTAGTCACTTATTTGAAAAATCGCATCAAATATCTTGTAAACTTTAACTGGAACCCCGAAATTCAAATCTCACGTTACAATTTTCACATTGCTGTTATTTTAAATGAGAAAGTTTCTCTTTATATATCGTTAGAAAGCTTATGGGAAGAGGTGTGAAAAGTGGTGAGAGAGCTAAGAAAAAGACGGTTTAATTAAAATTATCGAAGAAGAGAGGGAGGTTGTGGGTCCTGTTTCCATCGTACTTTTATTTCAAATTTTGTAGGAATTTCATCTATGCCATTAGAATCGATCAGGAAGGGTTTCTAAATAAAATTAATCTTTCCACGAGGAAAGGTATCTTATTTTTTATCGATCAAATTTTTGACCTCTAAATTCAAATTCATGTGCCTTGAAAAAAATCCATTATTTAGATTATGATAAAAGGCAACAAAATTGCTCCCTCAGAAAAATTTGGAATTTCTTTCGCTCCATCTTGATGTGCACTTGAGTAGCGGTAATTTTCAAATGTACGGACTTCCATCGCTAGTGATTTTGCATACTCTTAGGAACACCACGTTCCTGAGAGTGTGCAGGGTATGCTCCTAAGAGTACGCATCACTGAAATCATATCAAATAGTAAAAGATTTCGACTTTTCTGAAATATATCGAATGTTATAATATAAAAATGAATCATATTTCAAAGTCCAATAGGTTTAAGAAATTGAAAAAAAAAAATTAAAATTTGAAAATGCATGATCTTTTGCTTAAGGATTGGACATATACGTCTCACACATACGCATCTTCTGACTAACCTTTATCCCCTCAACTGCCCACACTGTGAAGATGGAGACCCTCTCACCGTGGACCACCTCTTCTCATACCCCTCCCTCACCTACCTTCGTAACTTTCACCACGTTCCCCATGTAGTCGGATTTTGGCCCTCTCCAACTCCCACAAGTACATAAACAACATCCTCACCTATCTTTTCGCTGCTGGATACCTCTGCGACTCACAGACAACAACCTTTTCCAAGCCCATAGCTCGAGAGTGTAGCTCCGTGGCTCAATAGTAATATAATAGAAGAAAACCCGTCTTTTGGTAAGTTAAAAAATGGATTGGAGTTTCTAAAAAGTTAATTTGTTTGCTGCTGCTGCTTCGGAGTCTATTTCTTCTCTTCTCAAAAGTCACACATAAACTGCAGAGTTCTTAGTCCAATATCACTCTGAAAAGAAGTCCTAGTACTTCGTTTACTTACCTCTTTCAATCGCTTCCTCAGCGTTGTTTCGATGACTCCTAGTTCTTTTCAATCGATCCCTTACTTTCACCACTAACCTCCCGGTCTCTACATCCATTTAATATTTCACGTGAAATTGTCAGTCTCCTGGGTTGCCCCTTTTGATTTAGGAATGACCAATGATTTCAAAAATTCAAAATAATCACATCCGTGGTGCTTTCGAAGCGACCGTATTTCTTACCGACTCCAAATGATAACTATTTGAATGATGGGAGTGACTGCCTGCTTTTAGGCACACAGTCCTTGTTTCGGATGAGCTTACTGGTACGGCCACGAATTAATTTTATTGTCATGCAAAAAAAAAAGTAAATTCTCTTAAAAATGATTATCTCACATTTTTGACTCTGTGTCTCTACAGACTTGCATGTCTTACTTTATAAACAGTGACATGTTACACTGGGTAGTTTGGAATTTCATTTCTCTGTATCTGCGACGGAAGTCCCCCTCCTCCCATCAAAAAGTACATAGCCAACGCTACTTCATTATACTCTGAGCACAAAACCTTAGACCCGTTTTTTTCTACATTCGATCAGCGCTGTGTACTCTTAGGAACTGCGTGCTCTCAGGCGCTCTACCTGTATGTGTTATGATTTTATGGTTTGCGAGCAGCAGCGAATTGAAATATTTGGACCCATTTTCCCGAAAATATACTTTTTTGGGTAACATATTGTTGTTCCACCCACGATCACAAGTACTTACTTGATTAGAGCAAAGCTGACCGATAGAGTGAATGAGTGAAGTGAACTGGAAGTGAACGTGATCGAGCTATGCTGCGAAATGAACTCGGCAAAGTGAATTGAACTGAATGTGAACAGCATTGTTTCTGCAGTAAACTGAACTTGAAATGAACGATGTATTTTTTTTTCCCCGGTCAGCTGGGAACTTTATGGTGGCCTTTGCAGGACGCGCGCACCGGAAGCAGCACGGCGAAATGGGGGCTCAGATCGGCCTCAAAGCGTCCGTCTGGCCATTGATGCCATTCTCGAAAGGGTATACAGTTTCCAGGAGTGCGGTGTCCTAGGGGCCACTTTGGCATGCGTCCATCGCCGTATGTCCAACCACACCAGTATTTCTGGTTTCTAGTGAATTGAACGTGAATGAGTTATTCTGCCAAGTGAATTGAACGTGACCGAGTTATTCTGCAAAATGAACTGAACATGTTCATAAACATGAAATTGTTTCTGTAATGAACCAAACTTGAAATGAACGATGTATTTCTTCTTTCTTTTTTTTAAGTGAACTGACTTTAAACTAAACGAACTATTTTGCAAAGTAAACAGCACGTGAACGACCTATTCTCAAAGTGAATTAAACTGAACTTGAACGACACAATGACCTGAAATGAACTGAACAATTTATTTTCTATTCAAGTGACCTGAACTTGAACGTAAACGAAATATAATGCGAAGTGAACTGAACGCAACATGAATTGAACTGATCATAAAGGACATTGTTTCTGCAATGAACTAAACTTGAATTGAACGATATTTCTGTTTTTCAAGTGAACTGAATGTGAATATAACCGAGCTATTCTGTAAAGTGAATTGAACTGAACGTGATTGACAGCATTTCTGCAATGAACTAAATTTGAACTGAACGATATTTTTTTTTCAAGTGAACTGAATTTGAACATAAATGAGCTATTCTGTAAAGTGAGAATTGACCGTGAATGTACCCAAGCTATTCTGTGTAGTAAAGTAAACGTGAACGAGATATTCTGCAAAGTGAATTGAACTGAACGTGAACGATACAATGAATTGATCTTGAACTGAACATTATATTGCTTTGTTCAAGTGAACTAAGCTTGAATGTGAACGAGTTATTTTGCGAAGTGAAATGAAGATGAATTATTTTTTTATGACATTTGACTGACCACCTCCAAGCATTTAGAGCTTTGATGTAGATGAGCCACTGTCTGGTCTGCTCATTTGAGGGCATAAGACTGACAGGTTTTTCCAGTATTTTTTATTTTGGGCATTGCTGCCCCAGTGATGACTTACATACCTGTGAATTTCGCTTAGCCATCTTGTATTAGACCTTCCTCTGTTTCTTTTGTTGCTTCTTGGTATCCACCAGGTAGCCAGCAAGCATCATCTCTCCCGGCCTCTCTTAGCTATTAAATTGTAAATTTAATTGTGATAAAATTATCTTTATTTTTTAAAATTGTAATAAAATTTTATTAATAAAAATTATTTAAAATTTTTAATTTAATAATTTATTAAAAATTAACATAAATAATTTTTTTTTAAATAAATTTATTGAGTTTTTATATTTAAAAAAAAATGAATAAATTTAATTAAATTGGAATAAAAAATAAAAATTAAGTTTTAATAAATTTAATTTTGTTTTTTATATATACATATGTTAATTAATTTGTTAGACTTTTTAGTTTAAATTAAATTAATTAATTTTTAGAATAATAATTTTTTTATTATTTGAGTTTTTTTGAGAGTTTTTTATTAAAAAAATAATTAAGTTAAAAAGTTTTAAAAGCAAAAAAAAAAAAATTAATATTAATTTAAATAATTAATATTAATTATGAAACAAATTTAAAATATTAATAATTAAAATAATATTTTAATAAAATAATTTTTAAAAAATTAAAAAAAAAAATTTAATATAAAATTTAAATAAATTAAATAAAATTAATGAATTAATTAGTAATAATTATTTAATAATAATTAATGAATTAGACAATTTTTTTATTTATTAGTTTAATAAAAACATATTATTATGCTTGCATACTTGAACTTGAGTTTCTTGATCTGGTACCAGTATCTCTGATTCTGGCTTTATTTACAATTTCCTTAATACTAATTTTTTCTTTTATTTTGATTTCCAACACGCTTCTCATCATTAAACTTGTTTTTTGGTTAATGACCATACCTGACATCCGTATCCCAATATTGACATTATGCAGATGTCTATAACCTTCATTTTTGTGTTTAATTTCATGTAGCTTTTTTTTTTTTTTTTGAAAATATTTTATTCCGCGGAACTGCCTATAGCCAAGGGGCATTAACCTGGACTTAAAATAAAACATTAGGTTTACATAACATGAATATCACATAATAAGGTCTAACTGCTATCGACGCCTCAATCTACTAGTGGTTCCTTCAGAGTCCAGCAACAGGATAGCCTCAGTATTGGGATGATGATGTAGTCGGTTGACATATCTCGTAGCCTTGGTCCGGATCACATCATACATAGATTCAACTGCCAGATCCTTGTGCAGCTGGGCATTAGTGATATACCACGGAGCTTCGGTGATTATTCGTAGATATTTGTTTTGGAACCTTTCAATGATTTCCAAATTTGTTCGAGCCGTCACGCCCCAGATTTCCACTCCATATGTCCACGAAGGTCGAAAGATAGAAGTATATATTAGCCTTTTATTCTTTAGGCTAAGTTGCGAACGCGGGCCTACCAGCTAGTAGAAGGAGGAAAATTGATGGTCGAGCATCTTCCTCTTGTTCTGGATGTGCTCGTACCAGTTTAGTTTCAAGTCCAAGTGAATGCCCAGGTACCAAGCTGCATTTGCCTGGGGAACTGGCTTACCATCGATAGGACGCTGAGAATAGGATTGTCGTAAAGTAAAGTCCACAGAGACTGACTGTGTGTCGTTGAGTCGGATTTTCCATCTTTTGGCCTACTGCGCTACTTGGTCAACAGCCATCTGAAGATTTTTAATAGCCACCTCGTGCTGTGAGTTGCATGACGTAATGCTAGTATCGTCTGCGAAAAGGCTAATCGTAGTTTCATCTGTAGTGGGGATATCCATAGTATACAGGAGGAAAAGCGTTTGACCCAGCACTGAGCCCTGTGGTACTCCTGCCAGTATATCCCGTCGAGTTGAGCTCTCTGTGTTAATCTGCACGTAGAACTTTCTTCCAGACAGGTAAGATGAGATGAGCTTGCAGATCCTAGGTGGGAAGTGTTGGCCCATTTTATACAGCAGTCTTTGGTGCCACACTTTATCAAATGCAGTTGAGACATCAAGGAAAACTGTTGGTGCAAACTCCTTGTTTTCGCGTGTTTCACGTATGACATGTACGACCCTGTGGACCTGCTCCGCCGTAGAGTGCTTTTCCCGAAAGCCGAATTGGTAGTTTGGGAGTAAGTCCTTCCGGGCTATTTGTTCTTTCAACCTTCGAAGGACGACTTTCTCGAAGATTTTAGACTGGATTGGTAGCAATGATATTGGTCGATACCAAGCAGGATCAGTCGCAGGTTTGCCCGGCTTCAGGATTACATTCATTTTGGCTATCTTCCAGATGAGTGGAACGTAGGACGGAGGCTGTTATTGATAAGGGCTGTGAGGAAAAGGATGCCATTGCGAGATAGCTCCCGAACGATAACTGGAGTGAGTTGGTCATGCCCGGCTGATTTTCTTGTTTTCAGACTGTCAATAATTTCTGCCGTTTCCTGGGGTGAGGCATGGTTTATACGAGTATCTTCCTGGTTGAAGAGTGGCAGATGAGCGAATGTCATTGTCCCGAAAGACTTTGCTGAAGTGATTTGCAAAGAGCTCAGCCTTCTCTAGATCCGTTTCAGCCCATGTGGAGTCTTCCTGGCGCAGGGGAGAGTTCTGTTGGTTTGGGCGCCGAATACGCTTGGCGGCCGTCCAGAGAGAGTAGCTCGACTCTTTAGTGGTATCCAGAGTTGCGAGATAGGATGCAAAGGTATAATTTCTCCACTGCCGAATTGCTCGCTTAGTCGATCTTACAATGCGATTGAAAGCTTTTTTGTTAGTCCTGGTTCTATGCCTTTGCCATGTCTTACGAGCTCGTCTACGCTTCTTGATCAGCTTGCGAATGTTGTTGGGGTAGTCAATTGAGGCTGGCTTACTTTTTGAATACTGAGTACAGGATCGAACACTGGCCTGTAGGGTCTCCGTAAACAACTCAGCTGCCCTGTCCGGGAGCCAAGACAGAGTCTTGCATCGATAGATAGTTTTACGGAACAGCTCCAAATTAGTTGATTTATTGGCTAGGGGTGGAGTACGAGTAGCCATCACAGGTGTCGTATGGTAGAGAAGTTGGACCGGAACGTGATCGGAACTGAGATCAGTGACATTGGTTACATGGCAGTGATGCTGCGAAAGACCTTTGATAAT
Source organism: Acanthococcus lagerstroemiae (assembly GCA_031841125.1). Taxonomy (NCBI): domain Eukaryota; kingdom Metazoa; phylum Arthropoda; class Insecta; order Hemiptera; family Eriococcidae; genus Acanthococcus; species Acanthococcus lagerstroemiae. The sequence goes on along the minus strand of CM063114.1, from coordinate 45,160,066 downwards.
AAAAATGTAGCTTTTGAGTGCATATTTTTTCGCCCAAAATGCTTTCCAATAATTAGATATTCTTGCACTTTTTCCTTCTATGCTCCACCCTCGAAAAATATGATTTGTCCTCGATATCTGTATTCGTCCTATTTGGATATGATTACATGTTTTTCATTGGTCATTATTTTGGTTTTCGACTCATTCATCTTGTCTTAGATCAATTCCCATTTTTCCCAATTCATTTTCCGAAAAATTTCCTCTACTAATATTGCATTAAAAATGTTTGGTGAAAGCGCGTCACCCTGTTTCAACCCCCCTACCCCCCGTTGTATCCGGAACGTTCCTCCTTTTTTTAAATCTATTTTTATTTATGCTTTCGAAATGTCGTATACCTTTGCTATGATCTGAATAAAGTTATGCGCTACCCCGTGTCTGCTTGATGCTTCGAACATACTAGTGTGACACCGAGTCAAATGCGTTATGAAAGTCGATGAATAGAAAACCCACTGTATTATTATATTCTTTGGCTTTTTCCACTACCTGGTTAATTGTGTGGATGTGATACACCGTGGCAAAGAGTCCTTTCTGAATCTCCCGCCTGAGCCTCCGATTGGTTGAAATCCAATGTGCTTTGTATTCTGTTTTGTGTTAATATCATTGGTAGTTTGCATATTGTAGAGGAAAGGCTTATTGGTCTATAGTTGTTGATATCGGCCTGATTGCCTTTTTTGTGTAGTAATATAATTTCCGCAGTTACCCATTTTTCTGGAGTATCATCGCCCCTCAAAATTTTGTTATAAATTTTTGTCAAAAAAGGTACTCTCCTCGGCTAATATTTTCAACATGTCATAATCAATGCCACCTGGCCCCGGGGTCTTGCAACGTTTTAGTTTTTGTATGTCTTTATCTACCTCATTCTCCATGAACTCCGGTTCCGGAGTATAGCCAGGGTCGGCCGTTAGTCCGGCGTTCACCAGCCCCCCAACTTTCTCCTCTGTTTTCGAGTACAGTTTCTCATAGTATTCTGTAGCTAATTTTATAATGCCATTTCTGTCAAAGATTTCTTTCCCATCACTCTCAGCTAGTTCAGGGAGTAGGTTCTTAGCTTTGCTAATTGTTTTTATTGCGTTTTTTGTAGACTACTTTCCCTCTTGTACTTTTTCTATTATCTTTTCTCCAAATGCAGCCACATCTTTTCTGATTTCCTTTTTTATCAGTTTGTTGAGTTCTACCAGCTCAATTTTTTCTTTCATTGATTTCCGTTTTCTGTTTTTGAGTTTGGTTCTTTTCAGGATAAGACCGTTTGTTTCTTCTCTAATTTTATCATCTGTACTAGGTTTCTCCTTCCGAGTTCAAATTCGTTAATAGTGTTTCTAGTAAGTTTTTTCAGGAAAGTGTACATCTGTGATGCATTTGCATTTTCTCCTTTTTCCAGGTTTCTATTTATTGTTTTATCTTCTGCTTTGCTTTTGAAATTTTATAAACTGGAATTATTTTTTTCTTTAAATTTTTATTTTGTTTTATATAGTTTAAAAATTTTGCATCCGGATTTGTTTTGATTGTACACCTATCTGGCCTATGATCTCAGGAGAACTGAAAGTTTGAAAGCGTATCGAGATCATTTATTCATGCAAAGTCTATTTCATTTCTGACGTTTCCATGTGGGAATGTCCACGTCCATCTTCTTTCGCATTTTCCTTAAAGAATGTTTGGAATTATTTTCAAATTTTGTTTTTCCGCAAGCCTGAATAATTTTTCTACGTTTTTGTTTATATTTCCCTCCGAGAATGTTCTTATACAGTTACTTTCATTTTCTTGGGTTCTATCTTGACGTTAAAGTCCTCCATCAATATTGTATAATATTATTTTTCATTTTGTATTGTTTGGTCTAGCAGGTCATAAAAGCACTCAATTGCCCCTTCGTCTGCCGCCAGGGTAGGTGCATGTACCTGAATTATTGCTAATTTGGTGGATCTTTTGACATTCATTTTAAGTACTGCAGTTATTTCAGAAATTCCTTTTATTTCTCCAATTCTATCTGGAGTCTCTTTGACATAAAAGCCCACTCCCCTATGACCTGCTGTGTTACCATAGTAATACAAAATATTGTTATTTGGCCTTCTCATATGCTTTTCTCCTTTTCGTTTTATTTCTAATACATATACCCATGACCTCCGATTTCATTGTTCTAATTCAAGTATTTTGTCCTCACTGGCCTGCCCTTGGCAATTAAAGTTAATGATGTTTAATTCCTCAAGTTTTTTATTTTTCGTATTTTTTGTTTATTGCCGAATTTATTATTTTTGTTTATGCCAAAGTCTATGTCTGTTTTCCCTTTTCTTTTATTTACAAAAGTTTTTTGGTTTTTGAATTTGCTTAAATTTGGGTTTGGAATTTCTACGTTACTAAAATTTATTAGTTCATTAGTGTTATACTGGTTAAAACGTGTCAATGTGTTGGTGTCCACGTACATGTTAGGGCTGAAGATGAATGTGACATTGTTATTCCGCGAAGTGAGTTGATCTGGACATGAACGATGTTTCTGCAATGAACTGAACTTGAACTAAACGATATTTTTTCCATGAATTGAATTAGAACTTTTTTGAAAGTTCGTAAACATGCTCATGCGTGCTCCAGATTTTCCCTCAGAGAGAAAGAGAGAGAGAGAGAGAGAGAGAGAGAGAGCGAGCGAGTTGAATTAGGCGCCCACTCACGCTACGGGCGTGCTTCCCACCAGTGCCACGTGCCCCCCCCCATACACGCTCGTCTTTAACCGAATGTAATTGAATTGCGACAAAACTGTTGCGTTACCCCGAGAGAGTATTTCGCGGTGGTGATTATCCGTACAAAACTAATAGTAACACCGCGAGATAGATGCTCTAACTCGTACAGATAATTCGTTTACATCGTGATTCTTATCAAATGTGCTACTCTATTATTCAATGATGAGGAAGCACAGCTATACGAGTATAGTAATCAAATACCCTGACATGACGGTGCAAGTGTCGCTTAATAGGAAGTCAGGTTGGCCTAACCGTGTGACAAGAGTGAAATGAGCTAGTAAATTGCTGATTTGGCGAGCACGCGAATCTAAATCGTTCATTTAGGCCACCGGCGTTGCTAATACGCACACGAAGAACGGACGCAAACTTTTGTACCTCGAAAAAGTTGGACTCGAAATTTCGACTGAGGAAAATTAGATCAGAAAACGTTATAGAAATTTTTATTTCGACGAAAATTGAAATCTAAAAGATGTCACGCGTAAAACCCCATTTAATGTAGTTTTTGCCTCTTCTTTTCTTTTCTTTTAATATATATACATAAATATAATAAAATACGTGCTCCGAGGAGAAAAATTCCTTTTTCCGAATTTTGTCACAGTGTTTTCGAAGTTGAAGCTAACTTTTCGACATTGAGAACGTTTAAAAAGTTTTTTAATCCCGCTATTTCCTCATTTCGTTTGTAAGATTTCACGACTACCAGAATGTTTCCGGTAAACTGACAGGGATTGGCCGGTTGGTTGTTTCCCGAAACTGGGACTACATTTTTTCCGGCAGTGGGTGTATTGAAATGCGGCGTAAGACAGACCAGTAATGTCAACGAGTTGTGTTGGATATCGAAAATTGGAGTAAACTAGTCTCAGCCTGAACTAGTCCTGAACGGGTACAGTGACCGATTTGGAAAGTAATCATGCGAGAGGCAGTTCATATGTTTAGAATGTGTAGGAATTGGATAGTTTTCGCGCCCTCACTCCTTAATTAGACCATTCACAGGCGATTAAGTTTGTAATCGAGTATAGAGAACTAAAGAAGTACATGGAATTTTTAACGATTTGTGCTGCGGAATATTTTTTTGAGTACATATATTTTGAATAGTTTACTGTGACTTTTTCTCAATTCATTGGATTCTCAACTAAGTGACAATTTTTGAGAAGGTTCTGACGTTTATTATTACGAAATTCAGCTTTCTTTTCTGAAGGGGTGCCATTCAAAAGGTTCTCGAAGACTGCTCAATGCCAGTTGAAGAATTTTCCTGATTTTCCTGAATTTGTTTCACAGTGTTTAAAGCTTTTCCAAACTTCTGTAAGACTCGCTAAAATGGTTAAAAACTCGTTTATGACCCTTCATGAATCTCAAGCTTGATTTAGGTTCTTCAAGATATGATCAAGACTTTTTAAAACTCTTCTATGCTTTTTTGTCGTAAAATTTTTGGACACAATGTCTGACAGGGAGACTCCATGTATTTACCCTAATGCAAGTGTGTACGTAACACGTGCGTGCACCGCCATACGCCCCACCATCATCCAGAAGTATGTATACAGGGTGTCTCCTGTGCAATGACCTCCTTCCACCTGGCAAGTAGGCAACCCCCCACAACAAATTGTGGAGGGCTGATTTATGGTTAAATCTTGAAAAGTTTTCTATTTGTGAATTTTTTTTTTTCTTCATACAACTGGATAAAGACAGAAAAATGGTACCAGTAGGTAATAGTAGAGGGCAGTTGTGGTAACCACAGAACAAATAATGCATCAATAATTTTGTACTAAGGGAAATTTATTTTATGAAAATCATGTTCAACCACTTTCCGTGATCTTTAATTTTTTTCTGTGTGGTTACAACAACTGTCATCTTGCACCTCCTTCCTATCGGTATGCGTCACAGTTCGGGAAATATGGCCAAAATGTTACCAAAACCGAATTTAGCAACTTTTCGAACCAATTATTGGATGCCCATATTAAACCTTGGAAAATACTATAATCCCCCCCCCCCCATTGCATGGGCCTCAATTTATAATATGGGGTAAATAGATGAAAAAAGGGAGGTGAATAAGCAACATAAACGATGTAACTCTGTGCAGTGGTAAAGTAGCAGAAAAAGATTATTATTATCTTCGTAAGGTCTGTGCATCTGTGTTAAAAAGTAATAATTCCCAACGGGATATCTTGAACTCCATTTTGAGCAGTTCTAATAGGCGATCGAACCGTAACCAGGTTCGCTAGTGTCGACATCCTGCAAAGGTGATCAAGGTTGATGTTCCCATAAGAAGCCGTGTAAAGTTGATCTACTTTAAAGCTTCTGTAATTGCTGAAAATAGGTTTTCTTGAGTCATATAACATGTCAAATTAAAGCTTGAAGTCTCTGGTTAATGATGAAAGGTAATTTAATGCACTTTATTCGCTCTAGTTAGATGAATAAGTTGATTTCCCAATTACTGTTTTTATTATGGAAGTTTACCATTGGTACAAAACGCGCGTGTAAGCAACTAATACATTGAAAATGGAGCCGTTTCAAGTTCATAAAGGAAAAGTGGAGACCTCAATCTCTAAATTCATCTATTATAAGCCGCAAGAAAACATTTTATTGACTAGGAAAAGCGAATTCAAGTTATATGCATTCTTATGGTGATAACGTCCATGATCACCCTTGCAGCGCAGGGCTACCAACTTCGGAAACTCTCAGTTTGATCGCCTATCCAGGTACAAGAAAATTGCTAATGACGTTTTTCATGGGAAATTTAATGTGCAATCTGTTGTAAATAATAAAAAAAACAGTAGCTTAAGAGGGCAAGTTTCGCGAGAAATTGAAAAAAATATGAAAATTTTCTGATGTAATTTGTGCTATTATTGATATTATGAACGCTCTGTTGAACCAATTCCGACCATTTCCCCCCTGTGGTTACCGTAATTGCCCTCTACTATTACTTACTGGTACCATTGTTCTGTCTTATCGCCAGTCGTGAGAAGAAAAAAAATTTCAAATCTTGGAAAACTTTTCAAAATTTGACCATAACTCAGTCCCTTCAGAAGTAGGAGTATGCAAACATATCTACATATTGTCGGGGTAGGTTGCCAGCTTACTAGGTTGAAGGAGGGGGGTTACTGTGAAAGAGGCACCTTGTATAACTGATGTGGTTTCACGTCTGAGCTTCCTGTGGGGTCTTATTGGAGGGGGGAGGATTTCTGGTAAACTGTTTTCAAAAGTGAATTCAGCGACTTAGAAAAAATCTATTTTATACAATAATTGATGCACATATGTACAATGTACATAGCTAATGATTTTCTACAGCTCAGCCCTCTGTGGCTCGTTACAGGTGGAAGTTACAAGTTGAATAACCTCAGAAATGAAGTGTCAGCAGCCCAAAAAATCGTATCATAGACATAATTAATGCCAGCTTGTATAGTTTTCAAATTTGAGCGCCCCTGTAGCTCTCGGTATTGATGAGGGTTGCCGTTAAAATAACTTCAAAAATGAAATTAGTGACTCAGACAACCCCATTTTCGATATCACTGCCGCTAATATCTGTTTAATTGACGATGTTTATTTTAGTCCCCTGTTGGTCTGTATGGGTAGGGGTTACAAAAAAACCGACCTCAAAAATGAAATCGACGTTTCAGAAAGTCTATCTCTATTTTAATATTTTTGAGCTATTATAAGTGAAATTTCATGCCCCTTCCCCCTCGAGGCCTCAGAAATGGTTTCATTGGCTCCAAGTCCAAAAATACTTTTTAGTGTAATATCCACTCCCGTACTGAGTGACATCTGGTGTTCAAAATTGGCAGTATTCGATCTAGCCCAATTATTGTAACAGCATATTTACGGGGAATTAAGTATGCAATTTCATATGTATACTTTAATAGCGTATTTACGGGAAATTGAGTATGCAATTTCATATGCATACAGATGGTGATGAACAGTACAGCGTGTACGTGTACAAGAAAATGATCCTCGTCCATTTTTTTGTCTACTCGCGAAATCAGATCGACGGGGGGTAAACTTCAAGTTAAAAGGTCTATTTTTCGGGGGCGGGGGGAGAAATATTTTCTTGAAAAGCGAGACTCGAATCTTTCGCCATCTTTTGTGGTGTTTTAAATAGAAAGGTACCGAATAAAATAACGAAATTAAATTTCTTTGTATCACCGATTTCGAATCAGATTTTTGATCCATTCCTGACTTGGTCCCGAAAACCCAAATTTTGGACCAAAAAATGGCCATGGCTTAAGGAATTGAGCGATGTTTCGAGATAATTTTTGTTTTCTTTGGTCGTTGATTTGAAACGCCCCATCTGACTTTTAATGAATTGTAATCTTGAACCCAAAAAGAGTTAAAATGAATTTTGCTTTAAAAAATTAATAAATAACTTTTTTGTGCGTGGGGAAGGCGGTTGCTGATCGCTGTATATTTTTGGTCTGGCCTCAATTCGGACTGCAAATTCAACATTGTCTACCATTAAATGGGCACGATTGCCCTTGACTGAAAAATTAAACATCGACAATTTGGACTCCTACCATCTGGATTTCATTTTGGAGGGGCAAGTGGTATCAATTTAACTTGAAGAATAAAACGAGGTATCGGGATAAGCTTATTCACGGTAGTCAAGTTGAATTATTTCGTTCCATTTTATATCAGGTTACTTGTAAAACAACTAATTATTATTTTCAGAATACAAGTGACAATAATTTTTCCAATTTTTTTTTTTTTTAGTTTCAATTGTAAATTATTTTCACTTAGTTAAAGAAGTCGGAACTTCATATTATTTTAATAAGAGCAGAGGGTTTGTGGTACGTGTTACTCTCATCTGATCGACTTGAAATTTTAAGAGTGAGCAGCTCTGTTCTTTTGGCACTCATCAGCGTTCGAAAACCAAGGAATGAGGTAAATGGTATGTGTGACACCTCACTAGACTTGGTTTAGACTTTTTTCATAATGGTTTTCCCAAACCTCCTTTGGAATCTTCAAGACTTCTGTATAATTCTTCTAGACATGATTACATTTTTTGACACAATTCTACAATGTTTCAGTGAGACTTCTGATACACCCATGTTCAGTACTCTTTCACACTTCAACACGCTTCCACACTTACTGAGGCGGATTGAATACCATTTTAGGTTCTTCAAAGTTTCTCTAAACTTATTTATACTCTTTCACCCATGTCTTAATGTCTAGATGATTCTGAATAACCCATAGATAGGTCTGAAGAAATCTTAAAAATCTGAGTCAGCTTGAAAGGGTCTTGTAAAAATTTGGAAATGTCTGAAGAGGCTTGATTGAACATGGAGTAATTATCTCAAACAAGTCTAAAAAGCTTTCGTGATAGTCTCGAATAATTTTGGAAAAATTATGTAGCGTTTAAATCTGAAAGAATTTGAAAGAAGTATTGAGGAGTTACTGTCTTCGACTATTCATTTGAGCAAGTCTTGTTAAAGTCTGGAAAAGCCTAAGCGTGTAATAAAAATCTTAAGTAACTAAAATAAGCCTCGCATTGAGAAAAATTTAAATGTGAAAATTACTAGAATTCTGTTTCTTCTTTGACGTTCAGCAATTTTATGTACGATGTGCGTTCAAAAAGTAAGGTAACGAGAACTATTTTGAAATAACTGTGAATCATAAAAATTTTATTTTACAAAATTCGAAAAGATAAAACCTTACACTACTTCTCAACATAGTTACCGTCCGAATTGAGGGACTTAGCCCATCGGTTTACTACTTCTAGATGCCTTCCCTACAGGATTCGCCGTCCAACAAATGAAACCAATTTAGAACTATTCTTTGCAGCTTGTCATCGTTTTTAGAACGAGTTCCACCCTGTTATCTTTTAAATATGGGAATAAGTGAAAATGACAGGGTGTCAAATCGGAGGAGTGGGTTGGGTGCGGCGGAATATCTTACTTGAACGACTTCAGCGAAGCAGTAGTAACACCAGAGGGAGCAAAAACACCTCGAGTTCACAGTCCGGGTTTGCCGTCTTTAATTCTTTCATGTAAGTGGTTCAGCTGGTCACAGGGTACATCTGAGTTTACCGCTATACTATGTGAGAGAAAATTAGCTAAAACCAAAAAAAGCAAACGATTACAAATTTTTCTATTAATCATCATCTTCATTAAGTGCACGATTATCTTTTTCAAAATAAACGCCATTCATGGCTATACAGGCGTCCATTCTTTCTTGCCATTTATTGAACGATTTCGCGTATTCCACCAACGGTAACGAGGAGAAAAACATCTGCGGCACGGTGATGACTTCTTGATTCATGTTGAATTGACGACCGTGTGAAGCTGCTTCAGTTAAGAAAATAACGAAAAGTAGCAGGGGGCAAGGTCAGGACTACACGGGGTCGGGGTAGGGGTGAATTGTGATTTTCTTAAAAGTCATCACGTTTTTCTCCTCGTTACCGGCGGCGGAATACGCGAAAACGTTCGATGAATGGTAAGAACCAGCCATGAATGGCGCTTATTTTGAAAAAGATATTTATGTACCTAATGAAGATGATGATTAATAAAATAATTTTGTAATCGTATGCTTTTTTTCCTTCTTTAAAAAAGTCTTTAAAAACCTGGAGAGATCAACGCATGTGGTTTCTTTCAAATTGGTCTGGAACCGCGAGTTTTCAATCAAATGAGCTCGGCGTGGTCTCATTCGATAGCTAATGAACCAAATAATTCCACTACTGTGTTGAAACGTCGATAGGTAGCGTTGATGAGCCGTACTAATTTTAGTCTCAGTTACTTAGCGACAGCCTATGTATAAATCGTGCTGGAACAAGATACGCAATGAAGATTGATGCCAAGAAGACGAAGATTATGAAATTCTCAAGAACAAATGACACCAAAGCAAAAATTAATATAGGCAATGAGGAAATTGAGAACGTCACAGATTTCAGATATCTAGGTGTTCTTATAAACGAGAATGATAGAGACCTAAAAGAAATTAAAAGCAGAATTGGCATGGCGATGCAGGCCTTCAGTAACCTCGGCAGCGTTTTGAAAAACCAAACTCTGAGCATCAGTCTACGGAAAAGGATTACGAGATGTTACGTGTGGACTGTGCGAAAATACTCATGTGAAACCTGAACAATGAATGCGGAAAGCGAAAAGAGGCTGACCGCATTCGAGATGGGGTGCTATCGAAGACTGCTGAAAATGCCGTGGGCGTGGACTGATTTTGTAACGAGAGTAGCAGTCCTAGTAAGAGTAAAAGGAGAAAAAACGATAGAAGAAGACATCCAAGAACCGAAAACTGAAGTACACAGCACACAAAATCCAGGAAAATAGCGTTTTCATGCTGGCAGTACGAGGACGAATTCAGGAAAGCCCATTCGAGATAGGAAAAGATCGGAGCTTGTAACCACAAACTCGCCGATGAACTCTTCGTGCAAGAATCTACGTGAAACGATCAGATGAGCCACGAATCGAAGAATATGGATGTACGCAAGCTCTTGATGCAAGAGAAGCGACCAATATAACGATGACGACCTTACAGTCCCGTGCTGAGAGCGAGTGAACAGTTCCATCCCAGGGCCACCTGTAGTCCCCAAAATTTCTCATACCGCCGAACACCGGTGACAGCTGATTTAAGATGACCACTGACCACGTTCGCTCGCCGTCTGAATCGCACCACTCGGCTGTCCGGCCTCGACCGAGACTTTCCCGCAAACGCCGCGAATTTTCCTTTCGCTCGATTCGCCCGCAGCAATTATCATTATTCATCGTAACCGTGTTTCACCCAATTATCGTTACTCGGTTAGTTTTCATGCACTCACGAAAAGCAAACAAGTATTTTAAAAACAGCCGCCCCTCCGCTTTCGCGGCCACACAATTTCAACGCTTTTATTTAACTTCTAATTTTCCAGTTATTTTACGGATTACTTTTCGGCACTCAACCTTTTTTTCTTCTTTTTCTCTTTTCTGCCTCGCACCCTCCGCCCCACTATGGCTTTCGTTTTTACAAGTTTTCTCTAACCTACGTAATTTACGACGATAATTACATTCTCGAAAAACGTACCTATTTATCGGGTTTGCTGTAGAAAACGAAAAAAGAATTTAAAAATATAATTTACATTCGTGATAAAAACGATTGTCATAAAAGCTAACAATTTTCGACTTTTTTTCTCTTCTTTTCGTTTCCCCTGCTCGTGCGTCCTCGCGTTGGTAACGCTTTTGTACAGCCCATTGTGCGTAATAACTGGACCGCATCCATCGCTTTACAGCCCTTTACAATGTATCGGCTTTTTTATCCCATTTTTGGAGAGAGCATTACAGGAAGGCCTTATCGGAGGGATAGCCACGCTGTAGTTGTGTTTTCTTCTATTTTTTTTTCTCGCTACTCGTATTGGAAAAATATTCCCTCGTGGTACTGGCGAATGAATATTCACTTCATCGAATTTCTATATCGAACTGTGTAGTTTCAACGTGGCGCAGGAAATTACAGTTTTTCGAAACTTAAAAAAAAAGCAGTATCTTCGCCGGAGATACGACACCCGGTTCGAATGGCTGGTACCGAAATCTATACGAGGTTGCGAAAGCGGTCCCATAATCTTCTTTTTTTTTCTCTCCTTTTTTCGAGGATTCCAGATTTTTATTCGAAAAAATTAATCTCGTCGAATATTTTCGTTCGTACGACCCTCGGCACGAGCGGAATGAACGACATATCCGAATCGTGGAATTTCTGCAAATCGATATAACTGCGAGTATTTCCGACATTGCTGAAATGCCTTCCCCGGTAACGGTCTCTCGACAATGACAGCTTCGATGAGCCCCAGTGTCAAGGACGATACATGCAAATAAACGCGTTGAATAAATTCGAAACATCTGAAATTCTTCGCGTTTGAAGTGAAGCAGCGGATGAATTTCCGTCTGCTTCATTGTCTGTTTGACTCTCTCTGTCTCTTCCTGTTTCCTTTCTATATAGTCCCTTTTCAATCCACCTGGCATGAGGAAAAAGTGGATCCGAAGCAAATTCCTGTAGCTATCACTGAATGACGTAAAAAATGTCAGCTGACGAATAGGGAGCGATCTAAAGCGATTTCTTGCCAAAATCTGAACGTACATGTATAAATATTATGGTTGAGGGGTAAAACTCGGATCCGAATAGCCCCTTGAATTTTTAATAGCAACACGTTCGTAGAACCGATTTAATAACGCAGAGGTGGAGAAAGATGTTTCTGGGGACTTGAGCTTCCGAATTCCAACATTTTATGTCGAAATATTTTGAATCGTGCACTCACTGTGTTTTAGATGAAATGAGGAATTCGGGGCTCAAGCTCCGATCCCCTCCTACGTCGCTCCTGATAGCGGGATTTTAAATCATGAAATTTCTTGCTATTCGACCAGAAATAAATGTCTCCTTAAGTTCTGAAAATAACCTGCTTGTTTGTGGGCCATTCTTCAGAAACTGAGAATATTTTGGTACCAGCAAAATTTGAACCCTTTCAGTGAACCATGCGCCAGAATTTGCTTTGTCATTTTTTCTCGAGCAAAACTGAGGAACTGAATGCCGAAATAAATACTCGAGGATTATTATCACAGGTGGGTCATTTGGGGTGACCATTTTGTGGAAACCCAGGAAAAGTCATGGAATGTGAGCACACCTGGAAAAGTCAGGGAAAAGTCAAGAAATTTTGAAAAAAAAACGAAAAAGTCTGGGAATTTTGAATAAAATTTTGTGATGTAAAGTATTAATCTCAGTCAGACTCTATTGAACATTTTTTTTTTAAAGAATTTGTTTGTTATGAAAAAGTTGGAAAATGGACAGGAAAAATCTGGAAAAGTTGGGGAATTTTTTCGGGGAAAAAACTGATCTCCCTGTCACTCTACAGAAACGGAGAATATTTTGTCACTAGCAAAGTTTGAATCGTAACTTTTGAAAATTTTTGGGAGGGGGAGAGTATTTTCAATTACACAATAACATCCGCAACAAATTCTACCAATCAAATTCTGTAGACAGAACAATTATCATAGTTTGAATGGAAAGAACATAAAGAAGTGTCCATCGTCGTGGATGCTACCATTTTGTCTCAATACCTGCTATATTAAAAAAAAATTTGTTTCAAGTTGTGTTTCCCCTATAAAGTGATATCTTTATTCAGAAAGAATGGTAATATATGTTAAGTGGTTCAGTTTTCTGGCAATGACTTCACATTTCCAGAGAGAATGACGTAGAGTTTGGTATCAGGGTTTTCAACTTACTGTCGTGGTCAATCTTTGACTAGTGCATAGATATGTGCAGTGTACATTTTTCAGCGCATCAAATCGCGATACTGATACAATTTTGATCCCTGAACACGATTCAGGTTCCTTTAGCGTAGTCAACGGGGTACGTGATAACATAGTTTTCAAAATTTTTCTGGAAAAAGAAATTCTTGAAACTGTTTTGTCGGTAATCGTGGATACCAGTGCTCTCGTCATGGACAAGTTATTGATCGACGTGGACAAAAGTCGTCCCCTTCCCTAAATTTTGATGTTTCTGCTCTGTAAACTGTGTCTACCGGGGGGTCCGGTTGGCCGAGTGGATAGCGTCTTGGTCTCGGAATCCGAAGGTCCCGGGTTCGAGCCCACGTAGCAACTCGCTACATTTCGACCTTGGCCGTTTTTTCGGCAAGAAGAGAAGAGGGCTAAGACAGAGCCCTAACAGCCTCCCCAACGTCTCTGAGGTTAGGCTCGAAAGGAGGGATTTCAGGGCTCGGTTGAGAGCAAAATTAGAAATGGGTATCTACCGGGCCAATAAGTCCAATCTTCTTATCTTTTTCCCGGCGCTTACATATATATTTTCTGCTCCAATCAATCCTGAGCTTTTTTGACTCTGATTAAGATCTCTGATTTTGCTTCCCTATCACTATTTTCTTCGCATAATGTTCTTCGAATGATGTGCTTAGTTGAAAAATTGACGTAGCATCTTTTAGAATTTTCATTTTGAACCCCTTCTCTCGTCGTAGGTGCCCCAACTTGAAATTTAGGGACGTATCCTCGTCAAGAACGAGTTCAGTGATCCTTGAAATCTCTGAAACGATATCTATGTTGCATTTGTCAGAATCTCTAATTTGGATGCCCCCTCCAGAGCCACAATTTGCAAATTAGGGGCAAATTGTTATCGAAATTTCGAACTTGACTTGTACATTAGCTTCCTAGCTAAGTGTTTCATCAATCTACCGGATTACCATTAGAGTGAGCAATGTCCAGGTACACGATTATAAAGAAGCTCCCAAAGTGGGAGGCTCGTCTTCATTAAAAATAATAATAATATTAATAATAATAAATAAATAAATAAAAACAAAAAACTGTAAGTGGGCAAAATTGACAAGTTTAATTTGGAAAATTGTTATACTTCTTCGAATGGCTCCCCCTCCCTCAAATTAGTAGCAAAAATATAGAAACAAATTTTCCGGATCCAAGGAAAAGTGAAAAGGGTAAACACATGCCTCGAGGGAGTTGAAATTTAAAAAGATTCTGAGGTTTGCATTATATTCAGTGCTAGAGTCAATATTATGGAAGAATTTATTTTACTCGTCTTCAAATGGGGACTCTTTGAATCGATGAATTCAATTTTGAGGTCAGTTTTTCTGTCAATTCTTCCTCTTTTGATACTCCAGGGCTCGATAAAGAGGGTGTCTACCGGGCCAATAAGTCCAATAAAAGTCTAGTGTTTGAAAAATGGTCCAATAACTCCGATAAAAGTTCAATAATTTTAATAAATGTTATTATTTATGTAGGTTCAATAAAAATTGAAAAATGAGAAATTATGAATTATTTAAGAAAGGGTCAGTTCTTGGAATCAGAAGTCCCAACGTAACTTTTTTGGACTACTTTTCTGTATCTCAAAAGTACTCAAGCATACTCTGCGTGGTCTCTTTTTATGATCGTGGTGAAACATAAAAAGCCCGAAAAGAGTACTATGAAAATCTAATAAAAGGCCAATATTATTAATTTTCAAATTTATTAGACACTCTGTTGTTGAATATTCTCTGCTACATAAACTGAGTATTATGGGGGAAGAGGTGAGTAAGGAAGTCTAGCAAATGAAGAAATGCCACTTTAATATTCTCAGTTTCAAGAGAATGACCCTTGTGCTCTTCAAGAGTTCCATCGCTGCAGTCCTTTTCAGTTGTGCCCCAGCTTTCAAATTCAAATACTTAATGACAAATGTAGGCTGCAATTATCATTTTCGAGTTCCTTTCGCTTAAGAGACAATGTGCTCGCGGGAACAATTTTGACACTAAAGGGTTTCATTCCATCTGTATCCTCAATTTTTTTGGGAAGGAACATGTTTCGCCCACCAGTTTTGATGAACTTATCCAGCGCTGTCAACTGGTGAAGCATTTTCCAATCATACTGAAACAATTTGCGAATGAAGAAAAACGTTTTGACAAAAGGGACGACCAAGGGGAAAAAAGACTGACTACTGTACAGACAGACAAAAAGAAAGACTTACAGAAAGAGGTTTAGAGCTACTGACCACTCAGAGATTAATGCACAGATGAATAGGTGAAAAGTCTAGTATGGTTCTTGTTTACTCTTGGTAAAAGAATGTATATTTTTGGTTGAGATATCTAAATAAGTTCCATTTATGAAAATAATTTTCGAGTTGGAGCAAAATCGGTTATAAGGAATCTGTGCTGCAAGGGAGTTGCAATATCAGTACGGAAATTAACGTTGATTTTGAGAATTTAGAATTCTCACACTACTGGCGCCCAAGCCCGTAGCCAGCGTACAGACACTACGGGCTGAACCCGACCTAGCTCAGCTCTGCGTCCGACTTTTTTGTAGTACGCATGAAGCCATTTGTATAATGCATAGGTATAGGTATTTATACACATAAGTTCAAAATGCATACATATTAGCCCTACTTAAAATACGAGCAACTCCACCTAACCGACAGGGTGCGCTACGGGCCTGCTGGGGCCGTCTAATGTGAGCGTAATTTTTTTAGTTGAAAGTTCTAAGGATCGTTGAATTTATTTCTGGTGTCTGAACCTTTCAGGTATCATTGGAGGTTAATTTTCGTTACTCCAATTTCCAAATATCTCGCGTTCATAACAGGATTGTTTGGGTCGCGATATCCGTTTCTGGGGTCTTTTCCTTATCTCCGTAATCCTTAATGCATCACAGGGGGATAGTATCCAATTACTGTAAAATCTCTAATATATAATACGCACCTCAGATTTTCAAGACATTTGAAAAAAAAGAAGAGTTAAATTCGTGTATAATACGCATTAAAATTTACAACGACGAAATATCAAAAAAATCGGTGCAAACACGTCAAAAAATTCAAAAAATGCAGTAATCATCATCACTTTCAATTAATAACTCTTCCGCTTTTTTAATATCTGGCCCATCATAATATGGGCACTCGTCGTCAGTGTCGTCATCGTCATTGCTTTCTTCTTTTCATATGATATCATCCTCGGATCCATCTAAATTATTGGAAATACAAAATTTGTTGAACCCGTGACGGATAATGTCGGGGTTCAAATTAGCCCAAGTTTTGAGAATCCATTCAGTTACTTCAAGAAGGGTCGACTGTCGCATGTGGCCACCAGTGGTATAAGTGTGTTCGCTTGTGTGCAACCATGAGCTCCACATCTTACGAATTCCATCTTTCATGAGCTTATTGATGGAGACATCCAAGGGTTGCAGCATTTTTGTGATGCCTCCAGGAATGATAGCAAGTGTAGAGTTCATTTCTTTCATAATTTCTTTAACAGATGTCACGAGGTGGCAACGAAATGAATCAAGCACCAACATTGAACGTACATTGCGCAACCCACCTGGTCGGCACCCCCACTCTTATTTCAGTTCATCAATAGTCAGCTTTTCATCCATTCACCCAGGACTGGACATGCATTGTTGCTGTCGGTACTCATTCAACTCCTTATCTACATTTGCTGTACTTGTTCGTGCATGCACCAGAATTTCTCAGTTATTCTGTGTAATGTATCATTTTCCATTGAGGGAGAGGAAGATCCCGTGTATAATACGCACCTCAAATTTTGAGAGCTCAGTTTTTGGGGAAAAGTGTGTATTATATTCAAGATTTTACAGTATTCAAATGTCCATGTTTTTTGCCCTGATTTCATTGTTGGGGTCTATTTCCTCCTCCCCACCCACAAGTTCATCAAGAAGCTAGCATTGAATAATATGTTTGTTGAAAGATGTTATCTTTCAGTTGATATATGTATGTGGAAAGATTGTTTTATAATCTTCTGTGGAGTCTGGAAGGTTAATGTAAAGGAGAAAGTAACCCTAGAAAGGAGTTTAGTGATCCACAAAATTCAGTTTTCAATGTAAGAAATTTGGAAAGTGGAGCATTTGGAGATTAACCCCCTATAGTCCCTAAAGAGTTAACGAAGTAGATGGAAGGACCCCAGAAATGGATTCAGTGATCAAACAAAATTTCAGAACCCGGAAATTAGCCCGTTGTAGTACTGAAGGGGGTTGAGAGGGAGAGGGAATAAATGGATTCAGAGGTTCTTGAAACTCGCTTTTAAAAGTATAATTTCTAGGCTCATGTAGAGAGGCTTCAATTGCGTGAGAATCTCAAGTTCTTTAAATCAATGTTAATTTTAAGAACTTCAGCCCTCTTGCGGTTCGGTTTACCCCTAACCACTTTTTCTTCAACATTACATTTTTTTTTCTTTTTCTAATTTATAGAACTGATAGGGAGGGCTTATCGCATTCGAAAATCGGAAGTCAAGAATAAGGATCATCTCAGGAAAGGCAGACAGAAAAGAAGAAATGATCTGGGTAGAAAGACCGTAGACAGGCTGACAAGTATAGACAAGTACGTAAAAGGGAGACTGATGAATAGACAGACAGATAGACAAGCAAACAAGGTAGTCTACATGAGTAGGGAAAGGAAAATTCTATAAATTACCGAAAACCGTTAAAAATTACATTCGGGATTCGATAATAAAACTATCAACTTTGTGGCAACTTACTGAACTTAAACATTGAAAAAGCTATCTGCAAAAATTCAAGATGCTAGATTAAATATTAAACCTGATTTTTTTTTTTTAATTTCAAATCGGCAGTTTTTCACCCCTGCCCCATGAGTCCACCGAGTGTTGTATAGGAGTTGGATTTAAAGACGTACGGATACAATTCTCCCTTAAAAAGAAATATTTATATGGGAAATTTGTAGGTGACTTGTGGAAAAGTCTTAGTGAATTTTAAACTGGCCTGTAGGTTAAGAGTTGGGTCCAAACGCATACGGATGCAGGTAAAAGGCAATGGGAAAATTGTTTCCCTTAGAAAAAAATTGGAGTATTTGATTTGTGAGAAAGTCTTAATGAGTTTCAAACTTGCCTGAATGAGCCTGCAAGAGTTTAAATGAAATCTAAACAAGTTTTGAATATCCTTAGTAGCCCTTGCAAAGTTCCGGCGAACCTTAAAAAGTTGTAAATGAGTCTCAAGGTGCCATAAACGAGTCTAAAAGAGCGTTGAAAAGTTTTGACGATGTCTTGCAGAGACGAAATCTAGTCCGGGAAAGTTTTCAAAAGTCATGACCGATTTTAACAAGCGAGTTTTGAACAGTTTGGAAACACCATTAAGGTCTGAGCTAATTCAGAAGTATAAAATTAAAACATTCCTGAACATGCTTTCAAGAGTCTTAGCTAGTCGTGAGGATTACTCCCTCCTCGAGAGGAATATACTGAGTGATATCGTGTGAACGTCTTTTAAAATCACCCAATAGAGAATCCCGTGAGTTGAAAAAATTTGATAGCACATTGAAGTTATTTTTCTTTCTGCATCAACAAGAAAATGGTCAGTACGTCAGCCCCGCTAGTCATTCGCAACTCCAAAAATATTTCGTGCTTCTCACGCAGTTCTTGGAAATAATCAAATATTCAGGGGAGGGAATGTAAGCTATTCAGTTCTTGCGAATATTGAATTTCCTCTCAGCATGGCTTCCTGAATCCGTTATTAGTTGGGCCACAAATTAACCATCCTTCAAAGCCATTAACGTTCCCAGCGAAAATAAACATAATTCTCCTCAAAAACCTTACTATTATAGTTATTTCGCAACCCAGAACAACCCAAAACTAAGATCGGGTCTTTTACATTAATGCGACAGAGCTTCTATACGATCTGCAACGTGAACTGTGCCAAAAATCAAAACAGTATATCTCCGTCGAAACCTAAAACTAACTGATTCTCGAGAGAAAACCGCGTTGGTACAGACTGCGAGTTACAGCAAAGATTTTCAGAAAAGCTACCGCGAAAAGTGAAAAATTATCCGAAGCTTACGAGACGGTGCGGTATCATTTTGGCCTGTAATAATGACGACGTGCTTGTTCATTTTTCTTAATGTTAGACGTCTATCTAATACCTTAGGTAAACTTGATTATTTTGTACTTAATTTTATCCTCTTTTTTTCTTTTTCTGTTTTATAGGTAAGTGACCCTGTTCGTATTTGCGAGGCTGGAGTGAACCGAATTATTTTGATCGTGAGTTCTTAAACCTTACTAATATTTAATTAGTAATTGGACGGGGAAGTGGGAAATGGGTTATTGGAGCGTAAGTCCCTTTTCCACACGATATGATGTAAATAGTCTTGAAAGAATACATGACATACGTCCGCTAAATTTGAAAAGATATACGACAGTGCGTGCACAACTTGCAAAACATTATGTAAAACTTGCAGAAAATGTAACGCCGTAAGAGGAGGGGGAGTGTGTAATTTCCATATAATTCGATTTTACGGATGTTTTGTAGAATGAATTTCAGTGATCATTTTCCTTATCTCGGTTTCTCCCGCCAACCATTATTTACCAGAACGTTCTGCCATTTGATCTACACATTGTTCTTATCATGAGAGAAAAATATTTAATCGCACAACTACTTGAATAATGTCCTTCTATTCACCATCTGTTACAGCTCCTTCAAAATTAGGAGTTGGCAAAAACATGCGCACATACGTATTGTCAGGGTCTTCAGGATACATTTTTTTGCTTTCTTACCCGGTTTAAGTAGGGTTGTTCATCTGCAATGGATACATTTTCGCACTCACTAAAGAGACTGTGTGTTCAGTTCCGTTCGCAGCATTACTTTACTGAATAGCTTATTTGAGTTCTGTTCACATTCACTTGGCAAAGAAAAGGTTCCATTTCATTCATGCTCTTGAAACATCATCGATACAGAAGTCGACTCTACTATCAATATTCAAAAGTCACTCGACATTTAATACAGAATTTGATACAAAAGTTAAGTTACTACGCTGACATCGAGTTTTGGATAGAATTTTGCATCGAACGCAATGCACGATGTCGGTGCTGTAATTTTTACTTTTCTATCACAGTCTCTATCAGATTTGATCATAGTGTTGTGTCAAAAAGTTGAGAGATTCTACATGTTAACATTTGTTTTGAGGATGTTGACTTCAGGATACCTACTCGTGAAAAACGTGCGCATAAAACTGTCGACTAAAATGCCAGTATTGAAATACAGGACATTTTAGCACACATTTTTATGTGCTGTGCACGTACAAATGTCGATGCTCTGTTTACTGTTGACTGCGTAGTACCTATACATTTACATAGACAAAATGGAGAACAAGTGTTCAATGGATGTAAAATGCAGTTGACATGTTAGTCAACTTGTATCTACATGTATCGACATTACTATAAACATTTTAGGATGCGGCGAATTGACCCACGTTCAGTAGATGTCGACATGAAATTTTCAAATAGTCGGTAATTTGACTTGACTTTATAGTCGACAAGTATCGACATTACTATTAACATTGTAATATCAGTGATCAGTGTGTACAGAAGTAAACCCTATTGTACAGTCGACAGTTGCATTGACATGTTTACTCGACAAATGGTTCAGGCTGAATAATTTTTGTATAAATTGAGTTACTGTCAGTATTCTTGTATAGTGTTGGATGTACCTACTCGTATGTTTCAAAATACTTGGATTCAAAAACTCAAAAAAGTGAAAAAAAATTATGCAGATACAAATGTCGATGCCTCTGTCAACTTTTGCTGTATTTTACGGGTACTCTGTTCATTTTACTAAAACGCTGCTTATGTATTGTTCACAAACCCAAACATTCTGTTCGCATTCATGTGTTTTTCTTCACGTTCCCAAATATCCTGTTTGCATTCATAAACATTTTGTCCCTGCTCACAAAAGTTCTGTTGTACATTTGCAAACGTCTTCTTCAAAATCACGAACATATTGTTTACATTCACAAACGTTCGGTTTATATTTAGTGGCGTAGCTGGGTCTCAGTTTTGCGAGGGTTTTCATTTTTGTGGAATTTTCGGTACCGTTGATGAATGTTGTCAGTAGTTAGAAATTTTAGGAGGATGGAGGTAATTACTCCCCTACTCAATACAGAATGACAAATTGCGTCAAAAAAATCAATTTTATAGGTTTATTATTGTGATATCTAATACGCACAAATAAGTACAGCACTATCTGAGACGTAATATTTTTTTTTTTTTTTCAGCCATCATATCTAAAGTTTCATCAGCCGAAACCTGTACCTCTCAATATGGTGTCTCTTTTGCAATGACCCTCCTTTCCACCTGGTAAGTAGGCAACCTACCCGACCATATGTACGAGTAGATATATTTGCATACTCTTACTTTTGAAGGGACTGAGTTATGGTCGAATTTTGAAAAGTTTTCTAAAATCCAAAAATTAATGTCGGCATTAAATTCCTCGTTGAAAATACTTAGTCATTTTTTTTTTTTTTTTACAAAATCTTAAATTGTTGTGTAGTGTTATTGGATACCCATATTAAACTTTACAAAATACTAGAACCCCCCCCCCCATTGCATGTTTCTCAGTTTCAGATATGGAGTAAATAGATGAAAGGAGGGAGGTGAATAAGCATAAGGTCAATGCATCTGGGTTGAAAAGTAATTATTCTTAACGGGGATACCTTGGACTCCATTTTGAGCAGTTCTAATCTAGATATAAGAAAATTGCTAATTACATTTTTTAATGGGAAATTTGACGTACAATCTGTTGCAAATAAAACAAATTAGTAGCTTAAGGAAACAAGTTTCACGGGAAATTGAAAAAATGGGAAAATTTTCTGATACATATAATTTGTACTGAAATTGATTTTATGAACACCGTGTTGAAACGATTTCGACCATTTTTTTCTGTGGTTACCACAATTGTCCTCTACTATTACCTACTGGTACCATTTTTCTGTCTATCTCGAGTCGTGAGAAGAAAAATTTCAAAGATAGAAAACTTTTCAGAATTTGACCATAACCCAGCTCTTTCAAAATTAAGAGTATGCAAACGTATCTACATATGGTCAACCTGACCTACTTACTAGGTGGCCGAGAGTCGTTGCAAAAGAGACACCCTGTGTACAATAATGCAAGTCCTTTGAGTCTATTTTCTCCTGTGGTGCTTCTCAAATATGTCTCCGAACGCCGTAATGTTGAAAAGGAGCGCTCATTCGTGCTTGCTGTTACAGGCAAAGTTATTACAATTTTCAACAGTTTGTAAATGCACGGGAATATTTCTCAGTTGCAAAATTCAATGTATGTTAGTGGATTGCGCTTGATTTCTCTACCACTACTAAGAGCTAGTAGAATCTTTCTGACGTGTCTGCACCAAAGAGATAATTCTTCTATTGCAATTTCTAAAGGACAATCCAGGTCATTTTTATAGAAATCGCATAAATTTTTCATGTCATTAATATCTTCATCTGTGAACTTCTCACATTGGTTTAGATTCAGAAGAACAGTGAGGTTTTTCAGAATTTAGGAATGATTAATGAAGCGTTCTTCCAATTCATTATTCATACATTCCAAAAAGGGTGTGAAGATTGTTATTCTATACAATTCTCCAGGAGTTGATGCACTAGTTGGGTGTCATACATCGTTCTTTTTCAGAACTGCAATTCTTCAAACGTTTTTTTTTTTTAAATAGTTTTTACCTTGGGGGATGTTTTAACCCCAAAAACCGTTATACTCCTACGCCACTGGTTTACATTAACAAATGTTTTGCCTACATTATTTTACAAACTTTCTTTTTACATTTGCTCACATTATCTTTACATTTACAAACATTTTGTTACATTTATGAATGTTTTATTCGAAGTCACAAGCGTTCTTTTTACATTCATAAACATTCTAGTTGCATTAATTTTTGTTCACGTTCATGAACTTCCTGTATATAAGATACCGAAGGGTAATATGGCCACCTGGTAAATACGGCCACTCTATCAGATATCAGTATCTATGGGATATTTTTGAAACCTGGCTGCACTGTTAGGAGGCGATTGTGGCGCTATCTACATTACGAACGGTTCGAACCTGATTCAACTGTTTTCAACTGTTCTATGGAACTTTTCTCCAAATAGTGTGATAAGAGTTCTGGTGAAAGTAAGAAAAGTGACAACTTCAAAGTGCCGGCAATCCGCATTGTTTTAGCGTAAGTATCAAAATTTTTATGTCCTTTGAAGGGTAATTTTAGGAGCTTTCCGATTATGTGCATCATCACAGGTCATTCGTTCATATTCCACGAGAAAAATGAAATTTAGTAAAAAAAAAGTGACGAACCTGTCTTTTTGTTTACTATGGCCATGTGGTTGACTGTATTTCAATATTGTTCGAAAAATTGGAGAAAATGTGGTGAGTTAATGTCTTGAGAACCAAGCTGTTTTCCAGGGACGTAGCGATACCTGGAAGAAGTTTTTTACTCAGAAATTGGGAGAATTTATCATGTTAGTCAGCCGAAGTTGGAAAATTTCGGTAAAGTTGGGAAAATCCAACAATTCAAATTATTTTTTGCTCTGATACTTGGGAAGTTCGAGTTGAGAAGTTGGGAAAATCTAACAACTGGGAATTTTGAGTTAAGAAGTTGAGAAAATCCAACAAGTCAAAAGTTTTTTTTGCTTTTATACTCGAGAATTTTTGAATCTGTTGAGACTTTGACATCCCCCCCCCCCAGGTAAAATTGTTCGGTACGTCTCTGCTGTTTCCATATTAGGAGCTTACAACAAAGTTTGACGTCATTTTCTATTTTTTTTATTTTTTGAGATGTAAAACGGGGAAAAACAAAAAGAAAAAAAAATCAGAACTAAATGTAGGAGGAATTTAGATTTGTTTTGCAGTTTTCAAGAATTAAAAAAAAATAAATAAAAATAACGACCAACTTATGTCTATACAAATACGGGCAAAAGTCCGTATGAGGAAACCATTTTCACCATAAGGAAAGCATGGTGAAAATGGGTTTTTCCGATATTGACTTTTGCCCACCCCTGTACTTGTTTAGTTTTTAAGAGAAATTGAAATGTGTTCTCTCCATAATTTATAAGTTTTTCGAAGTTTAAGAGAAGTTGTATTAGCAATCAATTCTTGTTGTAAACTTTCTTATAAGTAAGTTAATTAAAATTCTGTCGTTTCGGGATTCAACTTTTCTTTGCTCTTCAGGATACGAGTCTGGCTCAACTTACTCGAAATATTTTTCATCTTTACTGCCTGTAAGTAGCAAAGAAGTATTGGACTTCGTTTATTTCTCGTGTACTAATCAGACTATGTTAGAAATCCTGATATTTCTTTGCCCTTTAATAACAAAGACAGCAACTTTGAAAATTTTGAATTCTTTCTCCCTCAGCCTGTACAGAACGCACCAAACAGTCAAGTATCAAACAGAAATGAGTTAATTTATTGATTTTTGTAATTTTTCAACGCTAAACCAATGGGGAAATAAGTATGGCCATATTTCCAGAAATCTTTTTAATTTGGCCATCCAGGCCTTTTTTTTTTTCTTTTTTTTTTGTCTTGGCCATAGATGACAGAGAAATTAGTTTCACACACAAGCAGATATTTTAAAAGTAGACAGACTCTACTACACATTTCAGGCTTAACTTCTTGAAGAAGAAAAAAAAAAAAAAAAAAATTAGCGCTACGGAGAGATTCTTGCCTATGGCCATGTTACCCTTCGGTACCTTATATGCATTCATATGTTCCATTCTTGCTCTTCGTACTCACTAGCACTCTACACACTCGCTAATGTTGTATTTTCTTTCATGAATGTTTTGTTTGCATTGACAAATGTTCTGATTGTGTTCAAAAACATTCTACCCTTTTGCATTCATGAATGTTTCGTTCTTGTTCACAAATGTGCTGTTTACATTGATGAACAATTTGTCGACATTCACAAATGGTAAGGTCTTGATAGTTAATATGGAACAAAACAAAAATCGTAAATGACCCTAGCTGCCCATGACCATTCCATTCATATTAACTAAGTGAAAAATCATTATATTGCTGGTATTCATATTCTGTTTGCAAAATTGCTTAGAATGTGAGTGAGACATGAATAAAAGCAATCAGGAAGTAAAAACGTTAATGAAACTGAACATCTTTTATGTCTCAAATGAATATGAGTGAAATGCAATGCAAATGAGTTATATTTTAAGAAGTGAATCTGAATGAACGAGAGCGTTTTGTTGTTCAAATGAACATGAAAAGAATATGAATTTGCCATTCTGAGAAGTGGATGTGATTGGAAGCAAACTTTTTGAAGCGCTCATAAAATACGCTGAAGCTGAAAACTACGTTGAAACATGGAAAGCTCAAATTTAAAGAATGTCACCTTCGGAAATCATGGTGGACTATCTTGAAATTTCCAATTATTCAGCTCCCCGTTGCTCCAAAATCAGTATTCTCCTATTAAGTACTCTCGGGATAGTAATCTATTGTACAATCTTGATCACCAACACGCAATTTTCATTTGAAAACTAAACGATTTTAAAACATTAGCAGGCTTTTGGGATATCGAACTAAAACCAAGTGGTAGACGTTTTATACTAACGGCTCATAAAATGGTGCGAATTTTTGTACTGCCTAACCTGTTAATTTGCACTTAAATGGCCGTACTCAAATGAAAATGTCCATTCGGGGACAAAGTGACTTGCTCACTGCGATTCACGAATGAAGAAATAAAACCACCACCATATTATAGTTCTGTGAAAGAAATCCTTAAAATGGGTAAATATCAAAATTGCAAAAAGAAAACTTAGCTCGAGCTCTTTCCATTTCACTCCGAAGAAAATGGCGGATCCTGTTACTGTTCCAAGTATAGTTCTGTTCGCAGGTTATCTTCTACATTCTCTCCCTCAGTCGTCACACTCGCGGACCTATAATGCGTTCTCCTCGCTTGCTCGTAGAACCACATCCCACGTATTTACAAAATGGCGACCAACATTTCCTCGCCGCGAAAAGGAAATTTTTTTTCGAAAAGAAAAAGGAAAACGCGTGGTATTTGGGAAAGAACACACTTTTTTTTTCGTTTAACGTTTCACTCGGAGAAAGTCCGTTTTCGCCGAACTCGTTACATTGTAAACAAATTTTTATAATAGGAAATTAAAGTAAAGTGTCGCGCTCCTTAAATAACAATACGGGCAGTTTTATTCGCTTTAAGAGCGTCTAGTTGAGTTCGTCCTCGCCGCTTTCCCTGCGCCCTCCGTGCCCGACCATACCGCTGCCGAAAAGTTGGCTTTGACCTGAAGCGGTAAAAGGAAAAGTCTTTCTTCGAAATAACAAGTTTTGTAAGAAGATTAAACAGATATAACGAGATTTACGAAGGGATAGAAATATTTATGGAAGGGAATTAGCCTTTCTTATTTCAGCTCGCGACGAAATATTCCGCTTATCGATTACGATTCGAGGATGATAAAACTTTTCACTTTTTTTTTTCTCTTCTTATTTCTCGCCTCGTTTTGTCCGAAATCCGAAACCAGAACCGAAATTAATGCGCCTAATTCGATTGGATGGCTGAATTGGCCTTCTGTAGGAATAGGCCTATCTAATAAACTTTGTAAGTCTGAAATACGTGGCCAAACTGAAAAACATTTCAGTCGGAGGTCGAATACAAATTAGACTTCTCGAAACGTTTATTTTGAATCTCGTGTGCGATTTTGTATACCGTGTTGATGTAATAACACAACGAGAAACTAATATGGTAAAAGTTTGATGGCCGTTTTGTTAATCCATATGAAGTCAACAAGTGCGTCGCGTGGATGCGTATAAGTGATTTATAAGGCTCGGCGAATCCAAATGCCATTTTCGAATTAGATTCGTCGAGATGACATCGGTAGTGACAGTATGTGTACGATTACTGGAATTAAGAATTTATTCCTTTCGGGTGATGTCTGTATAGCATGATTTTCTAATTGAGTTCACATGAATCGATTCGATGCTGGCATTCAATGCTAGATAATTGAGAATTAGTATCAACGCTGGGCTGGCTGCTGCATGCCCACCAACTGGTAGGCTGTACGACAGTGCTTACACCTACATGAATAATTCTCAAACATATGGCGAATTTTATGTAGTGACCAACGCATAACTTGAATGCTAAGGCTACCATTTATCAGCACGGAAGAAATAGGCAAAATCACGGAGAAGAAGTAAAAATATAAGAAAATATTGAATGGTGGAAAAAAACACTCCACGGATGAATAATAGGAGACCACAACAAAGAAATTATTTAACGGAAGAAAGGAACATCGTGCACAGGGGCGAAACTATAGGGGTGTGGGGGTTGAACCCCCATCCATAATTTGGCAGTCGGCAAATTTAGAAACTGTTCATTTGAATTTTTCATTTTTTATAAATGTCTATTTGCTTGTTTATTTATTTTTTTTTTTTTCTATTAAGAAATTTTTCGATTAAGAAATCAGCAAATTTATAATTTTTTTTAAATTTTGTCTGCGAATTTTTAGTTTACAAAATATATTTATCGGCAAATTTTTCTTCTCCACCTCCCCAAACTGAAAGTCAAATTTCGTTTCAGAAAATGGAGTACCCTAGACTCCTGTCAGAGACTAGTCCGTCAAAAGCCGAAGGTTTCAAGCTGAGTATCGAACGTTATCTGAAAGGTTGAAACAAAACTGAAATATGGAAGACATTTCGAAAATCTGAAAGTCGGTAGCAAACGTTGAATTTTGAATTTCAATGACTATTCTGTTTTTACTAGATTCTCTGTTTGACCTAGAGCCTAAAATTTGAGAAAGTTGAACATTTTATGAAATTCTCACAATTGTTCAATTTACAGGCTTTGGTCCTGGTGAATATAGGAGGGAAATTTAGTCTGAAACAAAAGTCAAAACTTCATGTGTTTTTCCCATAAGAACCAAAGGGAGCTTGTGACACGGATTCCTCCAATCCGGGTAACCTAAAACTTTGTAGGGTTTTTTTTTTTTTTTTTTCATTCTATTGGAACCAACGTATGAGATGAATCAGAGGAAATTCAAAAATAAATATCATCCAGAGTACATGACGACCATCTTAATGTGTAAAAGAAGTTGTATGTTCCTCTCAAGTATTTCTAACATCCTTCCAGCTTACCCTCCCAGATTAGGGTATGCTCATGTGCGCAAATGTAAGTGCTTGGGGGATGGAAAATTGAAAACGAATAAAGTGGGATTTATTTTACGTATATTTTTGGGAGCGGTAAAAAAAATTAGCACGTAGCGGCCAGTCAGGTAAATCCGGCCTTGTTAGTAAATAAAAACACTGTTTTCCAAACTGTAAAATAATAATCCCCACACCCATGTTTATTCCAAAGCCCGATAGACGTGAGACATACTGGGGTCTTCAAAAGGCGAGTAGAGATGCTGAATTGAGGAATGCATTCACTCTCATTTTCCTCTTTATCTTCCTTTTCCGCAAAGAATGAAGATGAGCCTATTCTGAAAGGGAAAAGAATGAAAGTTTTTTCTTAATTGAGCATCTCTGACGGCAAGGTCTCGTTTCTTTTTCGGTAAAGAAAAAAAAATCCCTCCCATTAAGCAAGACTAGAGTTAAACTTGAAAGTTTTTATGGTAAGATCACTGAAATTGGAGTTTTGGGTCGTTGATTTCGAAAATTTCACCAGAAGATTCTTCTTTTTAAACCCTGAATTGACTTTCAGAGTCCTCTATTCTTGGAAAATTGAGTAAAGAATCAAAATACAAGCAGTTTTTCGCATTGCTGAATTCGAAAGTTTCTATGAGCTGTCTTATTAAACTGCGATTTGGGCCCCAACATTCAAAATTGATTTTTTAGGAAATCGAATAAAGTATTAGAATTTTCTGGGTTGCTGAATTCGAAAATTTCTTCAGATTTCTCTTGGATTTCCGATTTAGGCTTCAAAAGTCAAAACTGGTCTCCAGAAGTGATTAGAACTGACTTCCCGGTAACCGAATCAAATATCGAAATAAGGAAGGGGAGAGGAGAGGTCGCCTAATTTGAAAATTTCATCAACGTGATAAATTTTCGATATTGACTCTCAGGTAGGCCCCAAACACCAAAATGAGAGTCGAAATTGAACGAACTTGATCAAATCTTTCAACATTTTCATAACCATGAAATTACCAAAATTCAAATTGGAGGAAAAATTTCTAAAGTATCCAAGTATGAGTTATTACAAGGGGAACATTACAGTCCTTAAAAATCAAAAATTAGGAATTACAATAGTCGCTGCGGATGTTTCAATAGATTACTTCGCTTTTCAACATACGTCAGTTAATTTTTGTCAATCTTTGGACTTCAAATGTTGGCTCGTAAAGATGCAAGCTTTAATGTGTTTTTTCTTCAACGTTACACGCAAAAATTGCCATTTGACCTAAGAATGATGAAGTCCAATCGAAGGTCCAAGGGTCATTACTAAATTTGTAAGAGCTCCCTCCCCCCTTCAAACAAGAAAATGGAAATAAAACAACTTTCACTTCGATAGTTCAATCATTTTTTATAAAATCATAATATGCTGTTTTTGAAAATTCGGCATTTGACGATTTAACCCTTTCTCAAGAGATTAGGATGTTTGTAATGATAACAATGAATCAGCGATCTTTAGCATTTTCAAAAACAGTCTGTTAATTTGAATTTAAGATCGTAAGAATTCTCCGCTTCAATAGTCTACTCGATTTGTAAAAACTAATTAGTGCTTGTCCATTTCAATTTATGGGGTCTTTTAAGCTTGAGGGTTCAAAATTTAGCGCATGTATGAATTCAACTACCCTTAAGGTCGAATTAATGTCGATAGTCTATCTACTTTGGGATCCCATTCTGAGTTCTGGAGTCCAGGGACGTACCAAAAAGTTTTGCCTGGGGGGGAGGGGTAAATTTTGTGAAAGTCCCAGCTGACTCAATTCAAAATTCCCAAGTATCAATGCAAAAGAAGAAAAACTTTTGACTTGTTGGGTTTTTCCAACCTCTCAACTCTCAATTCTCAAATATCAAAGCAAAAAGGAAACAACTTTTAACTTGTTTGATTTTTTTAATTCGCCTGACTGAAATGATAAATTTTTCCGTTGCCCCCTGCCTAGTTATCGGTACGTCCCTGCCCCCAATAATTTGGCAGTTGGCAAATTTTGAAACTGTTCATTTGAATTTTTAATTTTCTAAGAACGTTTGTTTGTTTATTTTTTTTTTAAATTAAAACATCGGCCAATTTTAAACAATTTTGTCGGCAAAAAAATATTTGTCGGTAAATTCTCCTTCTCCATTCCCCCTTCTCCGTCCCCAAACTGAAAGTCAAGTTTCGTCTCTGATCGCACAATGACTGGAAATGAGCATGAAGCTTCAAAATTTTAATCACAAAGAAGCGTACAACTTGCGAGTTTCGGCCGTCCGCGCTTCCGTTTTTGACCCAACAGAACTTCCCTTAGCCTTAGGTGGTACCATATTTTGAAGAATCTTGAAAAGTCTCTGACACGTCTGCAAGAGTCTTGTTGGATTTGAAGGAAGTCTGGGCAGACCTGATATAGTCTTAGACGATCCCAGAAGAGGGTTAATAAGTCTTGAACGTGTCTAGAAGAGTGTTGAAGATTCTTAACTTCTTTGAAAGAATCTTAATAGTTATTCAATATGTCTGCAAGACTCGCAAAGAAATTTCGAAGACTTTTTTGGGATCTGAAGGAAGTATTCAGAAGTTTCAGTAGACCTGGAATTATTTTGAGTGAGCCTGGAAGAGGGTTAAGGAGTCTTCAGTATGTCTAGGAGAATCTGAAAAAGTGTGAGCATGATTGGAAGAATCTTGGAGATACTAAAACACGCCGACAAGAATCTTGAAGAAGTATTAAAGAATTTGGTATAATACTGTATCCGCCTATGATTATCGCATGACTTCACGTCGCTGTAGGCATTCGTTCATAGAAATTAAATTTGCGTGCGTAATCTTCCGTTAGTATTCCTCTCCGTTCTAGCACCCTATTTCCTCCGTGCTTAATATTACTTCCCCTAAATTATTGAGAGAACTTGTTTCTTAGTGCTTACATAGAAGATTATTTCCTTCACATATTCCGAACATGAGCGGATGTACTCCCTCCACAAACTGCCCAATAAATCGACGGACAACAGAAGCAAGTAAAATATTCGGTAAGAGTCGTTCATTCTTGGCGTCCGTCGGCATTTTCCGTATAGCTCTCGGCATTCTTTGTATCGGTCTCGGCATTGTCCTGTCCATCTCGGCATAAACCTTATACTTACATAGATAACGCCAGCAGTGGAATGAATGACCACATAAAGAGGAATACACGATGACATCACAACGGTAATGTTTTCCTGTGCACAGAATTTTTGTTTTTATGCCTAGTCATTAGTCATGTCCATGTTAAAAACAGAGAAATCATTAGAGGACATGATGTAAAAGTTAATAGTAGTGAGAATATATGCATGCTGACGGGCTCTGTAATCTTTCAAGGTTATGCGGAGCTCGTTGACTATTTCTACCAGGTTCATTGACCTTTGTTGACTAGCAGACTGTT
This sequence comes from Acanthococcus lagerstroemiae, assembly GCA_031841125.1. Taxonomy (NCBI): domain Eukaryota; kingdom Metazoa; phylum Arthropoda; class Insecta; order Hemiptera; family Eriococcidae; genus Acanthococcus; species Acanthococcus lagerstroemiae. The sequence goes on along the minus strand of CM063114.1, from coordinate 45,128,582 downwards.
TTTGAAATGGTGTATTTCGTTGCCAACTGAGCTAGGCTCGTGTTTAGCAACGGCACTAAATTACATTATTTTTCCTTCTTTTTTTTCTTCCTACAATTTCTTTAGTTAGTGCACTACTTACTCTTTACAATTGTTACACATATTGCGGTTGTTATTAGTCGGACTGTATGCTGCGCTGTTTTTACCGACTTTTCGAAGAAAAGGGAGGTATTTGTTTTTGTAATTAGTAGTTGTATTAGTAACTGCATTTCGTATCAAAGTTTTGTAAGTTCTGTTGTTAGTTTGTATTATTTTTTCCCTATTCTGCTGATCAAGTTTGTTAAAGTTTTTGAGTCCAGTGTAAATGCTGTTTGTTTTACCGATGTTAGTTTTTATTTTTGGTAATGTTACTGTAAATTGTGTGTTCCTCGTCAGTCTAGTGTTAGTTTTGCTGTATTTCGTTAGTAAATTATGTTTTTTCACGTATTTTATTGCACTTATTTCATGTAGTTTTTCCAAAGTTAGCGCCTTTGTTTCCTCAAAAAGTTGTACGGAGCTAAATCTTTTTGGTTTTTTGTAAAGTATTTTCAAGAATTTTTTTGGTTAACTGTTACTGGTTTTAAATTAGTTTTATAGGCTGCCCCCCAGCTTGATATTCCGTACTGTATTTTTGATTGAACTATCGCTGTGTAAAGAATGCGCTTTACTTCTTGAGAGATTATGTTCCTGAATTGAATTGCAATAAAAATAGACTTTAATAGTTTTTTTGCTAAATATTTGCCTTGCTGTTTCCAATTTAGATTTTTATCTATTATTATCCCTAAATATTTCATAGAGTCGACGGTATTTATTTGCTGGCAATTATTGTTTAATTGAAAACATTTATCATTTCTATTACACTGATTTGTATGTACGTTAATATCTACTTCCTCGTTATTTTTCTTATTTTTTAGTGCAAATTGTACTGATTTAGTTTTTTTTTGGTTCAGTATCAGTTCATTATCATTCAGCCAGGTTATTACTTTTCTAATATCTTTTTCGGCTTTTCCCCTTGTTTCTTCCCAGCTATCTCCATTTTCTATTATGACGGTGTCATCTGCATATGAAATTATTTCTCCCTCTATGTTAATTTCAGTCAAGTCATTAATATAAATTAGGAAGAGTAACGGTGACAAGGCAGAACCTTGTGGCGTGCCTCCTTTTAGTGTGAGGATCTCGCTTTCTGTTGTTCCTATTCTTACTTTTTGTTTCCTATTTTCCAGGTATGAGGTGACCCAACTTAGTACTTTGCCCTCACAGCCTGCCCTTTCAATTTTTCCAATTAGCTTTTGATGATTCACTAGATCAAATGCTTTAGAAAGGTCTTGAAAGATCGCTAGACATTTTTTGTTTTCATCTAAATATGTGGATATTTTGATGTGCAGGTTATTGATAGCTTCTTCTGTTCCCATATTATTCCTGAATCCCAATTGATTGTTTGAAAAGAATTTAGTTTTTTCCAAAAATTTATTTAGTTGAAACTTTACTGCCTTCTCTAATATTTTTGAGGCTGTTGAAAGTAGTGAAATTGGTCTGTAGTTGTTTACGTCTTGAGTATCGCCTTCTTTGTAAATTGGTCTTAGAATGGCTAATTTATATATTTCCGGGAATTTTCCTGTTTTCAGACTGAGATTAATTATATGTTTTATTGGAGTTACTAAGTTATTACAATTTTCTCTTATTATTTTTGTGGGGATTCTATCTTCTCCTGCTGCTGCGTATGGCTTTAAAGACATTATTATCCTTGTCACATCATCCTCTTGCAGTAAGCGGAATTCATAGAATTTCCTAGTAATAAATTTTATGTTATTGTTCCCGTAATTTTCGTTTATATTTTTGAAATCATTCTTCACCGTAGTTGCTATATTTGTGTAATGTTGATTAAAAAAGTTTGATATTTCAGTTTTGTTGTCATATATTATATTGTTGACTGATATAGTTTCTGGATCTTTGTTTTTAGGAGTTTTCTTGGAGTTAATTTGGGTTATTCTGTTCATAGTTTTCCACATTTCTTTACTATTAAATGGTGTGTTTTTTATCTGTTTTTCGTAGTATTGTATTTTTGTTTGTCTTATCAAAGTTGTCAATGAGTTTCTATATTCCTTATATTGTTTCTTAAGATTTTCATTGTCAATATTTTCCTTCAGTTTCTTATGCAATTTATCCCTTTTTTTGATTTTAGCTATTATTTTACTTGTAATCCATGGTTTCAGTTTCTTTTCTTTTTTGAGTTGTTTTATTGTTCTTGTGTTGTTTTGTATTATCTTTTGCATTATTTTTGTGAATTCATCTGCAGCCTTATTAACCTCTTTTATTTTAGTTATGACAGACCAATCCTGCTTTTTTAATTCAGTCATTATATTTTTATAATTTATTATTTTATTAATCAAGTTGGTTTCTTCCTCTGTGCCCAGTTTTTTTTGTTTTGACTTTTTCTTTAATTCCAGGATTGTAGAGTAATGGTCTGTTATGCTAGTCATCAATATTATTGCGTTTTGAATATCGTTTTTGTCTTTCATGGTTAGAAATATGTGGTCTATACATGTTTTTGAGTTAGCTGTTATTCTTGTACATTGATTTATGCACGGTATTAATCCATTTTCAGCCATTCCCCCTAAGTATTTATTATTTGTTATATTATTATCCAGAATATCAATGTTGCAATCCCCTGCTATTATTACTCTTTTGTTATCTTTAGTACTGTTTTGAGTTATTTGATTTAACTTTTTTGTAAAACGGTGGACATTTGTACTAGGTGATCGATAAATTGCAAAAATATGGGTATTTTCTGTGGGAATTTCAATTTGGAACCCAGTGATAGTTTGCGCTTCTATCTCCTTCATTTCATACCTTTTTATTTCAGTTTTCATTAGCACTATCACTCCGTCGTTTTGATTTTTATTATTTTTTGTTACATGAGTTTGGTAGCCTAATACACTAACTGTTTCTTCAATATTAATGTTTTGAACCTGTGTATCGGCCTGTTTTGTCACCCTTACCCTTACTGAACCATTTTGCTTCGTATTTGTTGTGTCTTGTCATGCCTTCCCATATCTTGTTGTGTTTTATCATGCCTGCCGTACCTTGTCGTGTCGGTTGTGTCTTATCATGTAGTAGTACCATGTCTTGTCTTCCAACTGACCCAAGTCCTGAGCGGTCACTGGTGCTTCGGCACGTGCCTACACCGGATATGTGCACGCACTGTGATCGAGGTGCGGAGGACACACCCTAGCACACCCTGTTCGAGTGAGGCCTGGGAGCAGGAGAGGCGCGGGACGACAACAGCGATCGATCCCGGCGGCGGAAACACCAGAAGCTTCAACGACGACGGCGTGAGCAGCCGTTTCGCGCCGGACACCTTGGTTCCGGAAATGTTGAAGAGTTTAAGCGGATGGAACCTGATGTCGGCCTTTGTCTCGACCCTCCTGAAGAGCCAAGATGCTGACATAGTGGTCGAGGCAGAGAGTCGACGGTCAAAGCTCGGGCCACACCATCGAACCGAACAACTCTGTACCATCCTAGAAGAGCTGCTGCAGCTACTGCGGGCCTTTCGGCAAGAATTTCCTGCCGTGACTACCTTCCCTGCATCGCCACACGTACAAAGACGAGGAGGTGAGGGGTGAGTGAAGAGGAAGAGCGTTCAGCTGTACCTGAAATTTCCAGGTTAGTGCTGGGAGCGCTTACCTAGGTCAGTAGAGGGCACCATGGTGGCCCTCGCAAGACGCGCGCACCGGAAGCGGAAGGCGAAATGGAGGCTCGGACCGGCCTCAAAGCGTCCCTCCAGTCACTGATACGATATTCGAAAGGGTAATTTCCGGGGCCGGGGGTGCGGTGTCTCAGTGGCCACGTTGGTATACGTGCATCGCCGTACGTCCCACCAGCGTATTGTGTTTTGTTGTGCCTTAACGTATCTTGTCTGTCTTGTCTGTTTATCTGTCTGCCTGCTAGTGCTTTTCTAGAGTGATGGATGGCGTACTGACTGTCCCTCAGGGTACGCCAAGGTAATTTTCCTTGGTTGATTAGCTGACTGTATTGAACCTAAGTACGAACCCGTAAAGTAACGTGACCTATTCGGCCCAACCCTGCAGAACCTATGCCTGTATGTATGTATATCTTGAGTTTATTGAACTTTTAGAGGTCGATGACCCGAGGCGGTATTCTGAACGGTGAATTGTTTTGAACTTAAGGGGAGACCTACAAGACATAATGAACGTGTTTCTGGGTCTCACTGTGATATTTTTTCTGTCATGTATCGGCTTGTTTTTTTTTCTTCCTTTTTCATCATGATTGGTCGTGTTCTCGAAATAATGTTCCAATTTGTTGTGGTTTTGTTTAGACAATTTTGTTTGATTTATATATTTTTCTTGTGTAGATTTTTTTGTGGTTTCTGGTTTGCTCTTCAACTTTTTCGATCATATGGTTATGTTTTCGTCTAGTGTTGATCTATTCTATCAATCGTCTTGTCTTGCTTTTGATTTGGTCTTCATTTGGGCTTTCTGTTAGAATAGTCCTTATTTACTTTCTTTTCTTTTTAATTTTATGACATGACGCGGATTAGTTCTAATGAAATGAAAAAAAAACTGCAAATTTGTAACTCGATGGTATAAAAACATGTCTTAAGCTCCCTCCTTCTTTCTTACGAAAAAACACATTAACCTTATCGTTTTTTCTCCCCACAAAAAATTTATGTTAGCCTGTAGTAATAGTGATGCTAGATGTTTTGATACTCTCTGAACCGAGTGTTTTTTGATACGTTAAGGGTTGATACTTGTAATTCCATGGAAGAAGTTGAAAAAGAGATTTAAAACCAAAAACTAACCTGAAAAACGGGCGAAAAGATGAGGTGTATATTTTCTAACTTTCTTTTCCGCCCCTTCCCCTGTCGCGTGCTTCCTCCAGTTCTTCCTGTTTTAGTTCGTTTGTATGGCATTTTTCGATCTTCTGGGGCCATGTTTATTCTTATTCGAGTCTACTATTGGTCTTGTTTTGCGGTTAGTTTGTTTTCTCTATGGTCGTGATCAGCCTAGTCCTGATCGTGTAATGAGTCGTATTTTGCTCTTATTTAGTCTGGGACAGAGTATGGGAAATCTGAACAAGTATTATGGGCAACCGATTGAGTCCTTGCAGAATCTGTAGGAGTCATAGCAAGTTCGTGTACGCCAGAATGACTCTTAACGGAGAGATTGACACAGAATGAGTCCTAAGAAGTGCATAACAGAGCTTACAGACTGGGAGTAAATCTGCGCTGATTTTTATGTGGTTTAAAAATCCATGCATGAATTTTGGATGTTATATGGTCGAGTCTCGAACTTCAGTCTAAATATATTTCAATAAGAGGGAATCCGAATGAGTTTTTGAATGTACTCGAATAGGATTCAGAAGTGTCTAACATGTTTCAGCGAATCCTGAAAGCAGATTAATGAGTCATAATGGAGTTGGAATGAGTTTTAGGGAAGGCTCATGAGTGTTGAAGAATCCTAAGGCCACTTGAATGAGTGTCGAAAGAGTGCGAAGTCCTAAGAAGTCTTAACTGCCACTGAATAAGTACCAATAGAGTAGGAATGGATTTCAACCAGTCTGAAGAGTATCTAGTCGAATAAATTTCACAGAAAGATGAGTACGTCTTAGAAGAGCCTAAATGAGTCTCATCGAATTCTAAGTTACCGTAAATGAGCCTTAGAAGAGTCTGAACGAGTCAAGGCAAAAAATTCTATTTTCCCGAGTCTTGACGTAGTCTTAATGATTATAAATTCGTATTAGCATGAATCAAATTAATATTAGCTAGTTTTGAGCCGAACGTGTGTTCATATCGAAGGATAAGGGAGGACAGAATTTCAAGAAGGTCTTATGTGTTAAGAATATCTGAATGAATCTTCTCAATTGTATAATGAGTCTGAGCAATTCTCAGTATAGTTCACCCGCGTGATGTGTTTAAGGAGAAACAGTGCATCCAGAGACCTGTTTTCATTAAACCCCATCGGTGCCCAAAGTCGTCTCTTGTTAGAAAAAATGGATTCGATACGTGATTGAAAACTAATATATACAAGATGTAAAGGCCAAAAATCTCTGTAGTTGTCTGGACTTATTTATGGGGAAGATACTTATTTAAAAAAAGGTCATAAATCTTTGTGGTTAAAACATGGCGTCGTCTCCGTAAAAGAAAATTATAAACTGAAAACCTGGATCCAGAATTCGAGAGCGAAGATCTCTTTAGATTATAACGTCAGCAATGAGATAAATTAGAGACATTCAAACAACAAAAACTTGCATTCTTGACCTGTTTCTTCAACATGCATGTGGTTGTTTAGATTGACCGGGAGCCACGGGGGTGGGCTGGAAAAGATGTGTTATGCTTGTCGACTCTGAAGAATAGGCATTGCAATTCGTGGATTTTTCCGTGGTTATTCGATACCAAAATTTGATAACACTTTGAACTCTTCTGAAAAATCACATCTGGAATATTCCGTCATTCCAAAAAAACTATCTAAAATGAAGTTTATCGTTCGGAATGGGTGACCTAATCTATTATGGACGTTTGACCCTGTCTTGGTTTTCCTCGTTGCGAAACGTACACGCGAAGAAGGGAAATGAAATCGCATTACGAGCTTTTTCCCAGCCTCTCCCGCGTCAAAAGTCTTAGATTTTTTCACATGGATTATAGAGTCGACACTCCGGGAACCGGGACATTGATAGTAGGGATTTCAGTTTCGTCAAAACAGGGTAGAAGTTTTCACTCTCGACGTATACGTGTAATTGTGATGAACGATATGAGTGGAGGAAAAGTTGGGCAACGAACGCAGCGACGAAGGGGACAGCAGGATGAACCGAGTAGCAGGTAAAACAGCTGTAACTCAACCCTTTTCAAACACTCATAATAGGTTTATTAAAAACTTCAATGGCACGCAGTCGTACGGAAGTCGAGTAATTCGAATAATTTAGCAGGGTGTGCTTTATTGTATTATTCAAACCATTGTTTCAATTCCAGGCTATCAAATTGAAAAGTTTCTTGTCTCTTTTCTTTTACAACTGGACTTATGATAGGCTGGTTTGTTCGCTTTGTTTCGCTCGGGTCAGGTTTCGGTTTCCATTGAATTCGTTATCGTCTTTAGGAAGAGCGAAAATGAACCTGCTAGTTAATTACGTAGTACGAAAAAACACGTCTGCGTGCGCATAATTATTTGGACTTGGAAGTTCGTAAAGTCTTATCAAAAGGCAATAATCTTGATACGTTCTTTGTCGTCGACAGTTCCAATAGTTGAGGACAAACCGAGCTGTATGCCTGGAGATGAGCACATCAGCACGCTACCCTCCTGGTCTCGCTCGCGTGTTAGTTAATCCGGAATTAATTGTCGAACACTTCGCTAATGTAGCTGCCATTTTGAAGAATAAAGAACTCTTGATCCTGAGACGTTGAGGAAGGTGAAGATTACCGTAGAGCGAGAATCCCATTCCAGATTAATCCCTTCAATTAGCGGGAGTAAAGCGGATTTTTACCGTGGAAAGGTGAATCGACTTTGAAGAGCTGGAACAGTATAACTCGATGCTGGAAGCAAATATTCTTCGTGTATAAACAGCCACGAAATATTCGAGGTTTCGATCGATAGCGAAATGTATATATTTGATGGTGTCCAGGTGTTCTAAAATGTAGTTAACTCAGCAGTTTCACCTTTGAGAATTCCTCGGTTGTACATAAATCACGCGTATCCCCGTGTAAAACTTTTCCTTTCCCAAAACAAAATTCTAAATTGAATGTGGAAAATTTATTTGCATTAAAATTCGCGACTTTCCATACGCGAAACAGAAATGGAAAATCGGGTTTTTCGAATGACAAAATTGAAACTATGCTGGAAGTACGTTCCTGCCTGGCTGTAGTCTTGGGGGACGTAATTTTTCGGAGTTAACAAGTTGGCAATTTTAAGTGCTCAGTTGGTGAATTCATGCATTTCGGAATAACATTCTTTCTGTGCTTAATGAAAAATGTTGATTTTTTCGCTCGTGCAATCAGAGGCGGAACTTGACTTTCAATTTGGGGGATGGAGAAGGAAAATTTGCCGACAAATATTTTTTGAAAACTTAAGATTCGCCCACAAAATATTTTAAAAATTTGAAAATTTGCCGAATTTTCAATCAAAATATTTCTTAATTGAAATAAAAGAAAATAAATAAATCAAACAGAAGCAAAATATGGGCCCGGGGACTAATTTTTGAGAACGTCCTTGCACCCTCAAGAAAAGTCTGCCTTTTCTCTACTCTTTATTTTTCTTCCTTTCTTCGTTCCTCTTTTTACCTTATTTTTGAAGCACTTTTTTATAGTGAGCCGCTTGAGACATTCTCCTTCCTCGGCCCTTGTGCAAACATGCACCATCCGAGAGGTTTCATGGATTTATTTAATACTATGATAATAAGACTTTTGACCCATCAAGACCTCCTCCTCCAACTCATGTAAAAGTTTCAGGACTTTCTCAGACTTTTCTGAGACTTCAAGGATCTTCCGGATTTGTTCAAGACATTTTCAGGTTTCATTAAAACATTATACCTTAAAAAATGAAAAATTCAAATGAACAGTTTCAAAATTGGCCGACTGTCAAATTATTGCCCCCCCCCCATAGTTTCGTCCCTGCAAATGCAGATTGGAACCTTATCCCCCAAGCACTCACATTTGCGCACATGAGCATATTCTAGTCTGGGAGGGTAAGCTGGAAGGATGTTAGATACTTGAGAGGAACACACAACTTCCTTTACACATTAAGGTAGTCGTTATATACTCTTGGTGATTTTTTCCCCTCTGATTCGTCTTCTAAATTGGTTCCAATGACATCAATAAAAAAAAAAAATAATAATAAAAAAAACTACAAAGTTTCAGGTCGGTCGGATTTAGGGGAATCCGTAACACAAGCTCCCTTTCGTTCTTTAGAACATTTGCTATCGGATTCAGCTTATGACATTGAAAAATAAGTCTTTTGCTTTCATCTTTTAGACAACCCCGGAGCCATGGGGGAAAAGCTGTGGCTGAGCCCCCCCCCCCGACAGAGATAGCACCATTTAAAAAATTCATCATTACGTCAGACTTCTAGCCAGAGTGGTACTAGGGGGTACTGAGCACCCCCTAACGCTTGCCGGAGCCTCCCCTGGCAAAATTTCGTGAATAAAAATGACCAATTCCTTCTATTTTTCTGACTAGTGTTGTTCAAAACCTTTCGTTCCACTACATATTGATGTTTATAAACATGTCAACACTGATTTTGCTTTGAAAGATAGAAGAATCGTATGTTCGTCGTTCTTTATACAGGGTGTTTCACAAAAGTTTCCGAAAACATATCCTGCAAAATACGAATCCGTCCACCGATCGGCATATCCTGCAAAATACGAATCCGTGAAAAAAATGTCAAAATTCATCAATGGGGGGGGGGGGCTAAAGATCACCAAAATCCATCAAAAATCAAAGTGTCATAACCTAGCAAACAAATGATTGAAAGAGGGGTTTTCGAAGTCACAGATTCCGAATACACGATTTAACCCGGTTTAGGGCTTTAAAATTTTAATTTTCAACCTAAAATTTGTTCCATATTACCAAATTTTTGACTTTCTGAATGCAGATTATTAAAGTGGCTTCACGCACATCTTTGAATAGGGGACTTCCTCCAGAGTATGAATCCATGAAAAATTTTAAAATTCATCAAATTTGGGGTTAACGGGCCTAGAGATGACCAAAATCCGTCCAAAATTGAAGTATCATGACCTAGCAAACATACTATCGAAAAGGGGGTTTGCGAGGTCGCTGATTCCGAATGTCACACTTTTCTCCCGACTCAACTCGTTTTAGGGCCCTAAAATTCAATTTTAGACTCAAAAGTGATTCGAATGTACAAATTTTTGAGTCTCTGAACGCAAGTTATCAAAGTGGCTTCATGCACATCGTTGGATAGGACACTTCCTCCAAAATACGAATTCGTGAAAAAAATGGCAAATCCATCAATTTTGGGAGGCAGGGTCTAACCCTGGCCAAAACCTATCCAAAATCAGATACCTAAAAGTGCTGCCATTTACAAATTTTTGAATTTCTCGTTGCAGATTATCCAAATTGCTTTATGCACGTCATTGGAAAGTGAACTTCCCCCAAAAATGAATCTATGCGAAAAAAGTTTGGACTCATCACGTGATTTCCTACATCCAGCACATCCTAGAGCCCCGAAATCCGAAATTTGAATGAGGAAGGTGGTTTCAAGTACAAAGTTTTGACATTTTGGGACGTATAAGACATACAGGGTTATTCAGTTTTCGTTGCAACATAGGAAAACCCGGCATGTTGCGGGGTAATATGAATAAGCGGGCATACACGATGGCCGTCTATTCAGATTTAAACGCAACATTACGTACTGTGCTCTGTGGCGCCGTGACGGACAACAAAAAATGCAACGATTCGGGGAGAAAACTTTGCTGGTTTTTGAAGAATTTCATCGAAACTCGTCGGGAAAAATGTTCGATAATCTCCGGAGAATTTCTTCGGAAACTTCGAGGAAAATCTCGGATGATTTTTAAAGAATTTCATCGGTATTGTTGGAAAAAATTCCAATAATTTCCAAAGAATTTCTTCGGAAACGTCGTGGAAAATCTCTGATAAATTTTACAAGAACTTCATCGGAACTCGGGAAAAATCTCCGATAAATTTTAAGGAATTTCATCGGAAAAGGTACGAAAATCTCCTTTAATTTTTAGAAAAATTCATCGGGACTCGGGAAAAATATTCGATCGTTTTTAAATAATTTTATCGGAACTCGGGAAAGTCTCCGATAAATTGTAAAGAATTTTTTTGGAAATGGGAAAAATCATGGATATGATTATTAAGGAATTTCATGGGAAATCTTTGGGAAAAAAATCCGATAATGTCCATAGAATCTCATCGGAAATCTTTAGAACAATTTCCAATGATTTCCAAAAAAGTCTCATCAAAATTCTTCGGGAAAATGTTTCGATAGTTTTTGAAGTATTCTTAAAACATACTCCAGAAAAATCTCCGATAAATTTTAAAGAATTTCATCGGAAATTTTTAGAGAAGTCTGCGATGATTTTTAAGGAATTTTATCAGAACTCCTGAAAAATAGATGGCAGATGCGGTAACCACTCATAAAAATTAAAAATCATGGAAAGTCGGTCGTGAGAAAAAAAAAAAATTCAAAAAAGAAAACTTGACCATAACATAGCCCCTTCAAAAGTAAGAGTATGCAAACATATCCACTCGCACATATTGTCGGATAGGTTGCCTACTTACCAGTTGGAAGGGGCATCATTGCAAAAGAGACACCCTGTATATCAAGACGTGCAGGTTTCAGGTGATGAAATTTTGGATATGATGGCTGAAAAAAAAAGAACTATTACATCTAAGATAGTGCTGTACTTATTTGTGTTAGATGTCATAATGATGAACCTATAAAATTGATTTTTTGACGCAATTTGTCATTCTGTATTGAGTATTGGAGTAATTACCTCCCTCTTTCTAAAATTTCTAACTACTGACAACATTCATCAACGGTATCAAAAATTCCACAAAATTGAAACCCCTCCCAAAACTGATACCTTGCCACGCCACTGGTCTATCGCCTGAGCCTATCGAAGTGTATTTTTTTATCTTGTGATTTGCAAAGCGATTGTTTCCAATACGTAATTTGTGGACGTCCACAAGAAAGGGGACATAATTGTCGATCGCAGTTTTGGCGCTACAGTCGATTTTGTAAAAATGAGCGGGAAAATCGATTTTAAGATTATGACTGATTCTAATGGGAAAACTTGTGTCCTTTCTTGTGGTTTTTGTCAATACGCTGTAAGTAGCTGCTTCGTTCTCGCGTGAGATCGAATAAAGTGTCTTGAGAAAAAGGGACATAGATGTCGAGTCCAGTGTTACCAGATCACAAATCCTGCTGGCGCTATATTTCTTTCAAAAAAGTTCCTCGTATGAAAGGTACACAGATGTCGATTTTGTTCTATATACTTTTTCACGTGGGTCCTGAAATATCAAAATGATTAATTCAATGCGGTTACCAGTAGTTAATGGTGTCTGATCTATTCCAACTATTCCCGTTTCATTTCAGCTCTTCATTGCAGGGATGGCAAACGAAACCGTTTTTTTTTTCGTTTCGTTATTTCGTTTCAATATTTTTGACAAAAATCAATCGTTATTTCGTAATTTCGTATTTCGTTTCGTTTGTTTGCCATCCCTGCTATTTACTGAACTCACCCTGACTCCACTCACCCGGGAAAAGAAATGAAATTTCGATTACAGTAGGCTCGGCTACTAGTAGCCGATCCTAAAAATCACAAATCAGAAAACTAGGGATGGCGAACGAAACGTTTTTTTTTTTCGTTTCGTTATTTCGTTTCAAAATTTTAGACAAAAATCAATCGTTGTTTCATTATTTCGTTTAGTTTCGTTTGCCATCCTTGCTTCATTGTTCTCAAAATTTGCATTTTCACTTTGGAAAACTTTAAACCTAATTTCTCTAAAATGAGCTTTTTGAGTACTCAACGTTTGAATTCCTCTTCTCCGTCGAGTTTTTCATCTAGCAGATTCGACAGTGGCTTGTTGGAAAGGTAATTCTCTCTAGTTTATTGTACTGTGCTTAACTCCATACCGACAACTATGTCCCTTTTCTCGTGGACGTCCACATTTTATATTCTCAAAATTCTATGAGCCTCGATCCTCTTTTTCAGATCGTTTTCCTGTGCTCCTCGCATACCCTTTATTCTTTTCTTCCTCTTACTCTGGCCGTTCCAACCTTCCATTAGATTAAATTTTCTTTGTTTTTTACCTTGCTTAATACTTCATCAATTTCTTCATACATTTTCTCTACTTCTTCTTGCAACTTCCTGTGGGCATATAAACTTGAATTATCACTAAAGATACTGATTTCGTTAAAATTCTCCCCATTAATATTCCGCCACTATGGTGGGTGTAACTTTGCACTCTATTCCTTACAGTTTTATTTATAGCAATACCTACGCCTGCTTGCCCTCTTTTGGCTACTGTATCAATCATTCTATACTCCCTCATTGAAATTAAGAAAAGTGGTCAAAACATGATGAAAAATATCGTTATTTATTTCGACCACTTTCTGTAGAGGGAGAGGGGATGTTGACCTGCAATTGTTACAGATGAGTGGCCTGTAGAAACTGATTTTCCCCACAGCTTTCTTGGTCCCAATGCGCCCCCGCTTCCTCGATTTTTATTCCGAAAAGTTTCGAAGACAAAACGAGTCCGTGATTTCTCTCTTCGGCGTTCACATTCGTCTTAAGCGAGCCACCGTAATAGCACTTTAATTAGACAAGCGCGGTTTGTGCAATAAATTATTATTAAACTTGGCCGAAGTTATCGATCACTTAATTTCGTCCGAACTACACGATTCATTAGACGGCATCTCGATACACAAACTTTTCCTCAAAATCGGAGCTAAACGAATACAACTGGAAAATATACGAAACTTCGCGAAGGGGTGTACAAACATAACAAATAGATACGTAGAACTAAAACTATTTTTTCCGTCAATTCTTTTTTTTTTTTTTTTCTTTCTTTCTTTCTTTTGAAGCCTTGAATCAAAATTTATTCACCGCGTATCGTGTATTTGCGATATTTACCGTTAAAATTGTAGCTCTTTGTAAATATAACAAACAGGTATTTTTCTTACAACATCTCTTCTGCTCGTGTTTTGTTTGTTTACGTGTTTGTTTGTCTTTCCCTCACTTTCTTGCTCGGGTGATGTTATCTAAAAGCAAAAAAGTTTGTCTTTTCGGCTCTCGCTTTCCGCCCCCGTCGCCCGAATGTCTACAACGATTTAGGGACCGATTTGCGCGAAAATTGGACGTCCGTTTGTTTGTACAGAGCGACCGCACGATGCGTTTCTTGAACTTCGCGGTATCTCTGTTTTAGAAGGGTAATAAGTATGACGCGATAATTTGAGGAATGAGCCGACTGTGGATACAGGAAGTCGGCGAAACCACACACGCCGCAGAAGTTTCCACTTCCAAAATGAAAACCGCTTCTAGTCGTTCAGGATATTACTCTGACGTGATAAGCGAGGCGCGAAAATGGAATGGCGGTACGATTTAATCTGCTGTGTTGAATTTAGGCCATCTCATGACGATGTACCTGAAAACATAATTGAGTATCGTTGCGGGTCCAATTTCGAACGAGCTGAAGGTTCGCTGAGTTTGAAATTTTTTAATGGGTTGAATCAACAGTCATTGGGTACAGAAGGTTGCGTACTGATCCAAACTACCGCAGCCTAGTCAGCATTGTGCAAGCAAATAATCCTTCCCCCTTCGTACTTTGTTTTGAACACGAACTTGGATCCGACTTGGGACGAATGGGAGTAACTTCTTCTCCTGAAAAGGGGAGCAAAGTTAAAGCCGGGATATGCGAAGGCAACAGTCTAGAAAAAAACTGAAATTGAAGGTTGTAAAAATATCGACGGTTCATAGACTCTCAGACTTCTGGATGGTTCTGAGTTATCCGTAGTGAAAAATGTTTCACTTTTTCAGTTAGCGTACCTCGTCAGTAGGCTTTAAAAATTAAAAAAAAAAAACCTGTTCTGTCAAGTTTGAGCAAAATCGGTGAAGGATGACCCGTGGCTCAGTGAGATACTTCATTATTTTTTATTTTTTTATTTTTTTTTAATGGTTTGAATCCACAGCCATCGATGCAGAAAGTTACGTACTAATCTAAACCACCTCAACCAAGTTAGCATTGTGAAAGCAAATAACCCCTTCCCCTTTATATATTTTTTTTTTTGAACTGAAGTCGGATGCGACTTGAGACGAATTATATTTTATTATTTTATTTTATTACAATCTTGGGTTAGGTAGACGAGTCCCTAACCTACCCACCTTTGGGCATAGGTTTCCGTCAGCCTGGCCCATGCTTTTCTATTCCTTTACTGACTTAGTGTAGCCTTACGAACCCTACAATTTCGTCAAGCCAATCTAGTGGGTGACCTGCCACTTTTCCTTCTTCCATCATACGGAGCCCACACCGTGGCTGCTAGATTCCATCTATTTCCCTCCTCTTGCAATATGGCCTGCGTATTATTATTTTTTAATTACGTATCCCGAATTTTTAGTGTTACTGATTACTTACTTTGTCTTTTAGTTTAGTACCCAAAATGCCTCTAAGCATAGCATATTGCACTTTTTGGAGTGTAGCTGTTTGCCCCTGTGTTTAGTGCCCAGGTCTCAGCTCCATACGACAGTATTGGGAAAATACAGTTCTCCAGGATATATAGCTTGGTTTGCAAATTGCTTCTGTCCTTCAGAATGATTCTGCGCGTCCGAAAGGCTCTCTAGGAGTTAGTTATTCGAACATCCAGTTATTTTTCGATTTTATCGTCAAAAGACATTTTTTGGTCTAAATATTTGTATTCCTCCACACCCTCTATCTTCAGATCGTCCACGCAAATTTAAACTACAGTGTTTTGCCTTGACATTAATTTTGTTTTTAATACATTCATACTTAGGCCTACGTTTTACATTCTTGATTTAATTTGTTAACCATTAAACTCAATTCTATTATATTTTTACGAATTGAAATTATATCATCCGCAAAACGAGGATAATTAAGCCATCTACCGTTGACTTTTAGGCCTTTCCCCTCCCAATCTACAGTCCGAAACACTTGTTCAAGTACGCAGTTGAAAAAATTCGGTGAAAGAGGGTCTCCCTGATTAACCCCTTTCTCAATTTGAAAGCAATCCCCTTTTTATAGAGCTTGACATACGCCACCGACTGTACATATAGGTTGTGAAGGATATCTAAAATTTTCAAAGGGACACCCTGCAAGGCCACTGAGTTACACACATACTCTCGTGAGAGATAGAGTCAAAAGCTTTATTAAAGTCTATGAAGAGGAGGCTGACTTCCATGTTATATTCTCTTGATTCTATTCAGTATAAATCCTTCGCCCTTGGAACGAATAAGAGTCGTATTTCATTTCGATAACAAAAATTTCGTTCCCTGGAAAGAGAAGCGAAGATTAATTAGGGATATACGAGGGAAATATTGGGGACACGGAATAATTGCCCCACCCAGAGGAAAACTGAAATTGAAGGTTTTAAAAATTGCGAAGGTTGACCGACTCTCAAACATTAGGGTGTTCCTGAGTTATCCGTGGTGAAAAACGATTTACCTTTTCAGTTGACGTACTTCCTCAATAGGTCCTAAATATTTAAAAAAAAAACTGTTCTGCCAATTTTGAGCAAAATCGGTGAAGGATAACCCGTGGCTTAGTGAGATCCCTTTTTGTTTGATTATTTTTAATGGTTTGAATCCACAGCCATCAGGGCCGTACCCAGGATTTAAGTAAGGGGGGTGTTTTTCGATTAAGATGAATTTTTCTCTTGGTAGAGAGGGTGGGACTACAAATACCCCAAATTTATCCAATTGCGTGCATGTATATAGCAAAAATTTCAATATTTTTTGGAACTCATTTTCATACTTCTTACAAAAAATGTGACAGATCCACCCTCCTCTCTGTCTCAAACCCATTTTTTCATGTTTTTTTTTTTTTTTTTTTTGCCATGCGGGGGATTACGGCCCTGCCCTTTTCCGATGAACTAGGTACATTTTTGAAATATTTTAAATAACATACGAGAAATTTCAAAGTAATAATTTTCGTAATTGGCCTCAGTAGAGTTGTTTAAGGGGAAAGGGGGAATAAGTTGAAATCATTCAAACAGAACCACATCATTTCAAATGGTGAACACGGTGAATGAAATGGTTTTTGGTTTTTCGTCCATTTAAACTGAAAAAAATCAGTCATTCTCAAGGTTTTTCCGCGTTTGGATGGATGGACATAGCAATGGGAGATGTCGGAAAAATTTTCCCTTCAAAACGTCTTGCCAAATTGGCCAATTCAAGGAAGTCGATTCTTAATTATTGGAAAACATTTTAAAAGTGTATACTTTTTTTTTTTGGGGGGGGGGGGGTTGAGATTTCAAAAATGTCCATCGATTGGAAAAATCCAAAATCAATCTAAAGTTGGCCAAATTTACCAAATGTTGACCTTTTTATTATATTATTATTATTATTATTATTATTATTATTATTATTATTATTATTATTATTATTATTATTATTATTATTATTGAATTGAATTGAATTGAATAAATGTTTATTGACTCATAATTATCTTTACAAACGTGTGCATACCTCACCCCTATGCGCTACAAGCGCGAGTGGGGTGAGGGAATAATAATAAAAAATATATAGGTTTTACAAAAGAAAATGAAATGAAAAGAAATACGTTTTATAAATAAGGGGTATCTGAAAAAAAACGAGGGAAAAAAACAGATCAAGCCTAATTGTAAATGTAAAAAGTAGAAAATAAAAAGGAAAAGTTAATTTGGTACAGCATGCAATGCAACGAGAAAATAAGAAAGTATAAAATAAATAAGTTGAACCGAGTGTAACATGTACATGCGAAATAAATAAATACATAAATAAATAAACCGACACATAGGTAGATAAACCATTCATACAACAAATAACTCACAGATAAGCAAAAGCGCCAGCAAAAATATTAAAAAAATATATATATAAATAAAATAAAATAAAATAATAATAAATGTAAAGAACACAACAAACAAATCACAGACAATCAAGAACGCATACAGATAAATGTAGAGAAATTTAGCGAATAGGAACAATAGGAAACTGCAAAATAAACAAACATAGACAGCCAGAAAACGGAAAACAAGAAAAAACAAAGAAAAAACAGAGAAAAACAGAAGCAAAAGTGCTGATTCACAGGCCGACGAGAGCAAATAACAAAATAGGGGCACAGAAGGTGACATGGACATGGAACGATGGAACACCAGGGGCACCTCGTCGGACTACTTACATGAGCCTCTGGGCATCCCACGAGCACCATTCCAGCTCTGTGCCGCCCTCCGCCGAGTCCCGCCAACTGACGCCCAAAGTAAAAGCACTTAAGGGCCTCACCGTCCAGCCCACGGCGACAATTGCGCCCACCGCTGTCGCTGTATCGTACCAGCCAGTTCGTTGTGACGCCGCCCACGCCGGCGTTAATCCCGCAGCCAACAGCCGGGTGCCGTGCTGCTAAAGTAGTGGCGTTTATCTATGTAGCTGTTTTGTGTTCAAGGCACTTTTACGTTTTTATCAGCCGTTTTTTGATAGTTTCGTTTGAATAGTGAATTTAGATTAAATCTGATCAAACCGGCCAGGACTCATGGGAAATGGGGCGTAATTCGCGTCCTATATGCTCCAGGCAACCCTCCAGAACACCCACCGCCCGCCGAGGCAAAAGCGGCAGACCAGAGGACTGCAACCGTGGTCAGCTCCAGGACAGTAACCAGTTTTAATTTTTCTCGGAATTTCAGAGTACTGTCTATGTAATTTTGATATCATTAATTTCTTTCACTTCTTTTACAGGCTAGAATGCCGGAAGAATCACCCTGAAGCTCCCTTCATGTCCAGAATTGGCTTACAGAGTGTATTTAGCTGATCATTGGTACACTGCGATCAAAGCTGTTTCAAAAGTCGTTCGATAGAGGATTTATTTTTGTTATTGTTATTGTTGTTGTTGTTTACCCAGGATTTAAGTAAGGGAGAGGGGCTCAATCACTGGTCCGCCCTCCTCTCCGTCTCAACCCATCGTTTTTTGTTTTTGGCCAATGGGAGGGGTTTGAACCCCTAAAACCCTCCCCGTCGGTACGGCCCTGACAGCCATTGATGCAGAAAGTTACGTACTAATCCAAACCATCACAACCAAGTTAGCATTGTAAAAGCAATTACCCCCTCCCCTTTATACGTTTTTTGAACACAGTCGGATCCGAGTTGTGACGAATAAGAGTCTTATTTCATTCCAATGACAAAATTTCTTTCTCTGGAAAGGGGAGCGAAGACCAAGTAGGGATATACGAGGAAAACATTGAGGACACGGGATAATTGCCCCACCCAGAGGAAAACTGAAATTGAAGGTTTTAAAATTGGCGAAGGTTGACCGACTCTCAAACATTAGGGTAATCCTGAGTTATCCTTGGTTAAAAAATATTAATTTTTTGAGTTGGCGTACTCCCGTCTGTAGGTTCTAAATATTAAAAAAATGTCCTACCACGTTTTTGAGCAAAATCAGTGAAGGATAACTAGTGGTTCAATGGGGTCAAGTTCTTGTGGGGATTAACGCTGAGTTTTTGAAAATTAGCTTCAATTAAACCAGAGACCTCTCACCCTATATAAACCTAAAAATTATCCTCTTTCTCATATTCAAGGTTTCAGGATCGTTAAATCAATTCCTGAGTTCCTTTTTTGTTTGATTTTTTTTAAATAGTTTGTATCCACAGCCATTGGTACAGAAAGTTATGATGTACTGATCCTAACTTCCATAACCGAGTCAGAATTGTGAAAACAAAGAACCCCTCCCCCTTCATACGTTTTTTTGAACACGAAGTCGGATCCGACTTGAGATGAACAAGAGTCGTATTTCTATTCCAATGACAAGATTTCTCTCTTTAAACAGGGGAGCACAGATCAAGCAAGGATATACGAAAGAAACAATGGGGACAATTGCCCCACCCAGAGGAAAACAGAAATCGAAGGTTTGGTGTGGTGGGACGTATGGCGATGCCTGCATGCCAAAGTGGCCCCTATGACACCGCACCCCCGACTACAGGAACTACCATTTCGAGTATCGCGTCAGTGACCGGTGGGAGAAATTGAAGGTTTGAGAAATGGTGAAAGTTCACAGACTCTCAAACATGAGGGTGGTCCTGAGTTATCCTTGGTGAAAAAAGATTCATTTTTGCAGTTGACATTCTGCCGTCAGTAGGTTCTAAGTACAAAAAAAAAACAAAAAAAAAACCAAAAACATCTGCCAAGTTTTTAAACAACTTAAGACGAACAAGAGTCGTATTTACATGCCAACGACAAAATTTCCTTCCCTGAACAGGGGAGCGAAGATCAAGCAGGGATATACGAGAGAAACAGATGGGACAGTTGCCTCACCCAGAGGAAAACTGAAATTGAAGGTTTTAAAAATTTGTGAAGGTTCACAGACTCAGACATTAGGGTGGTCCCGAGTTATCTTTGGTGAAAAAAGATTCGTTTTTTCAGTTGGCCTACCCCCTAGGTAGGTTTCAAATACTTATTAAAGAAAGGAAATATTCGGCCAAGTTTGAGCAAAATCGGTGGAGGATAACCCGTGGCTCAGTGGCGTCAAGTTCTTATGGGGATTAACGCTGATTTTTAGAAATTTGGCTTCAATTGAAACGAGAAACCTCTCACCCTATATGAACCTAAAAATTATCTTTTCTTTCTCAGATTCAGGGTTTCAGTTTTTTTTGTTTTTTGTTAATGGTTTGAATCCACAGCCATTGGTACAGAAAGTTACATATTGACCCAAACGACCACAACCAAGTCAGCATTGTGAAAACAAATAACTCCCCCCCCCCTATCCGTATTTTTTAAACACAAAGTTGGATCTGACTTTGGAAGAACAAGAGTCTTACTTCTTGATTAAATTTCTTTCCTGAAAAGGAGAGTGAAGTTCAAACAGGTATATACGAAGGAAACAATGTGGAGAATTGCTCTACCCAGAAAGAAACTGAAATTGAAGGTTTTAAAATGGGCGAAGGTTCACGGACTCTCAAACATTAGGGTGGTCCTGAGTTGGAATACCTCCTCCCCCTCCCCCCCGTTAATAGGCTCTAAATATTGAAAAAATGTTCGGCCAATTTTATGAGCAAAATCGGTGGAAGATAACGCGTCAAATTCTCATGGGAATTAACATCTCAGTGGGGTCAAGTTCGTATGAGGATTGACACCGAGTTTTAGAAATTGGGCTTCAAGTGAAATGAGAGTCCCCCTCCCCTATATGAACCTGAAAATTATCTTCTTTTCCAAATTCAAGGTTTCAGGGTTGCTGAATCAATTTCGAAGGCTTACGTTAGTTTGCGGCTGGAAGAGAGCAGATGGTGTCACCCCTCCCCCCCCCCCCAACAAAAAAAAACACAAAAAACATTGTCAGCGTTGCAATCCGATTCAGAATCGAAAATAATGAAGAAAACAGAACCAACAGAATGGGTTGCACTACTTGTAGCCGTACCAAAGAGAAATGGCACAGTCCGACTGTGTGTTGAATTTTCCAAATTAAATGCCTGTATCAAACGAGAATATTTTCCAATGACAAATGTCTGGGCAACCCTGGCAAAATAGAAAGGTGGTTTCATTGAGGCGAAGTACAGCAAGAAGCCTTTTTTTTTTAACCTTAAGAAAACCCTGAGCGCAGCTCCGGTTCCAGCTATCTGTGACAAGACCAAACCGTTAACTGTATTGTGTGGTGTAGTTTTACTGTAGCCGGATGAAAACCAAGTTTCACATCCAGTATCCTATATTTTAAGGAAACTGTCCCCAACAAAGCAACGGTATGTTCAGATTGTAAAAGAGCTCTTAGCTATAGCTTGGCTAGTGACGGCGAAAGCTAAGTGGAGGCCTGTGCAATAATTTTGCTTTTTTTTTTTTTTAAATTTAGTTGGGAACTTGCCTTTGGTGGTCGTGATGCACTTTTCTAACCACACTTAAAAAATTTTCGTACCTTTAAGATCAATTTTTTGATGAAATTTAGACTAAACATTGCAAATTGATTCATATACCCGATTGTGAAAGATACAGCTTGAGTTAAAAAGGAGTCCATTGTTACAAAATTGGTGCCTTTTAAGGAGGGCACCATATCTCGCCTACAAAGTTACCGTTAGTTGCATAATTTTGACAAATTTTCGAATGTACTTTAGAATTTATATCAATTTTTTAAAATAAATTTCAAGCAATGAGACACTTTACATCATATGGCGACACTCTTTGCCACCCAATGTTGTGAAGTGTCTCAAGATTTTAATTGTTCGTGTTTCTTTAGTACTTTTTCAGTTAAAATATTTCCCCTCTGTCTGTACCTCATCCTGTGCGCCTTAGGATGCTCGAATTGGTGGTACCGACGTTGATGGATTTTGATAGAAATTATGGGAGATCTCGCGGAAACAAAAATCATGAGTTGTCGGAAGACACCCGACAGAAACGAAGCTTCTTTCACACTATGTGAGTTGCTACATTAGTCGGCAGATGCATGAACCAGCGTAGAAAAGTCTTAGTCTTGGAGGTTTACTGGTGGGTGGGTGGGTGGGTGGGTGGGTGGGGGGGGTAGTCGCTACACAGAACATATCCCGTCATCTTATTGCTGTAGTCACTACTGCCAACCCTAAGATAAATCTTGAGATCTCAAGATTTAGAGGTCTTTCTTAAGGTCTCAAGATCTTGAGACAACATCTCAAGACCTTCAAGAAAATCTCAAGAATTCTCCAGAATTTACATAAAACTTAGTGAATATGCATTCCTTCTTCAAATTTTTGACTTCCAAAAAATTTGGGAAATGGAAAATTTATTACCTTATGGGAGTCATAAGCACGCTGATCTTACACAGCAATAAAAATGTAAAATATATCTGCGACCTGTCACAAGAAAAGAGCTCTTAGTGGCACCGAAATGTTCTAAGAAAAAGGCGTAAGTAATGAAATACTCTGCTCTCTTCTTCACAGTATTCAAGAACAAAAATGAAAAGAAAAAGGAAAATGTTTAGGATTCTCGACAGAACTGAGGGTGGAGAAGGTAAAACAACACATGTGATGAGTCGGTAAACATTCAGTTGTTGAGAAACATAGAAAAGGCGAAAATCTTTGTCTCGAGATTTTTTACACAGAATCCTGGAATTTTTCAACAGGTTTAGCTGGCAGCACTGGCTGTAGTTAAGGCGCTGAAATACAGTCGGAAATGCTCTTTTTGGCAGCGTTGTGGGGAGTGTCTACCCCCCTTCATTTCAACGCCGGTGGGTGCTTGTACTGAATGTTATCTGACAGAAAACCGATTAACGGAGGTGTGGAGGGGAAGCAGTCCGTTGCATATAGTCGCGTTCGCGTTCGTTTCACTTTTTCTTCGTTAACTAACCATGCTAAATCTTCGAAAAGAAGCTTCGCTTCAAAAACTTTCCTTGAGACTTCTGTACACACTTATAATACTCGTAGAACCAAAATCAGTATATGCTCCTGGATTTTTGCCGGGTCCCAAAGGGCTGAATAATCTTTTAATACTACATTGGGGCACTTCGAGAATCTGGTTAGAAACTGGAAAACAGATTTGTCTTCTTTTAAGGAACGAAGTGTCAAAATGAAGTTGGAAATTCACCCTGAGGAGACATTTTCAAACGTTCCAACGCAAATCAGAATCCATAAATTTTTTGAGTTTTTATGAATAGATTTTTATTAGGTAATGGGGGGGGGGAGGGTTTCTAGTTAAGTTTCTGCGTGAGTCGAGAATTAGAGGGGCATTGTGAGAACCACAAAAGTCCCGTTTACTTTCATATTTGCCTAATTATACAAAATGATGATATTTTTGTTCTGTTAGTGCTGTTACGTGCCCTAAGCCCTGAACGTCCGTGACATCGAGTAGAATCAAAAAATCGTCCTGACTGCCGCTCTTCATTTCGCTATTCATTTAACGTGCCAATTGTTCTTTATATTCTTTTTTTGGTCGGAAACTACTCTCCACTTAGCGCAAATCTGAGAGACTGGGACTGATGATAAAATTCAAAAATTTCATTACTGTCACTGGCGCGGAAAAGTTAAGCAAACTCTTAATTACGTTTCTGTATAAAACTCGTTTAAAAAGTCGTGAAAACTTCGTATTTCGTGAACGATTCGAGTAGCCCGTCGTTACCACATTTTCTGCAGCGGCAAAGAGCGAAGCTCTGAGCGTTCGGGAAGAGTAAAACAACGAATAAGGAAAACGAGCGGAGAAGACAAAAAAAGGTATGCACGCCGTATTCGAAATTTTCTCGCTAGACCTTTTATAAGTTGAAAAATTTACATAAAACCAGTCACGAGTTGTTTCGAATACTTATATACTATATACGTGCGGGAACGAAGGTATTTCGAAATTTTACCAATTCAGTTGCGGTTGTAAAGAAACACCGAAGACGAAGTTATCGCTTTTATTTCCTGCAGTCCGATGATACGATTCGAAATAGTTTCCTTTTTTTTTTGTCGGATTTCAAGCTCGCTTTTCTCTTGGCCGGCCTTTCACCGACTACACGTCGTCCCGGGAGAGTGCATGGCGATACAGTAGATTCGAAAATTTACTTAGAACCTTCTTAATGTTGTAGAGCGAACACGCTTTCACAACTTTATTAACCCTGCGATTCGCTGGGTAGAAAGTAAACTGTGCGAGACTGCGACCGTGTTCTCGGTTTACTTTTTTAACACTATTTCACTTTTGTACATCAGAACTTGAGTACGTCTCTAAGATTTGTAGCACGTTTTCGGCTTGTTCAACGCGGAGCGATATAAAGGCGACTTTTTTCCATACAAAGTGGGGTCGATCACGTTGATTCCGCGACAATGCCAGAATTCCGTGAGAAGAAACAAAATGAGTTCTTTCTTGCTTCAACATTCTAAGTTTGAGGTCGATAATTGATAGCCAGGGACAAATCAGGATCAATTGTTGGTATTTCAATGCTGTTCCTGAATACCAACAATTCAATGTGTTTTACGGAACGAGTGCAAAGCTCTGCCCTTCAACTCTGTTCTTGTTATACAGGGTGTCTGATGGAATGCGCCTCCGGTTTCAAAGGATGCGATTTGGAAGGATGACCATTGAAAATATAATTTTCTTGCTCAGATTCTCCTAAAAATTGAAAAAAAAATGTTCGCTTCACTCGTGAACCAGTGTTTTCTTATCACTTTCTGAGGGTCAACATCATGAAATCCATTCTCATTGAAGGATTCTGGTGGCGGACCAGGCGTTTCCATATTTACTCTGTATTGGGAAGTCAGGTAGATGCATAACGAAAACAGCATCCTAATTTGGAATTCCTAGTTTCTTTTTTACTGAAAAAAACATCCCCCCACCAAAGGAGGCCCTAACTTTTAGTTATCAAATGAGATTGTTACAAGCAAATCATCGAACAGGGATTTTCTGGGTCACTTATCCGAATATCGCATCAGATTTTAGATTTGACCCCGACTGAGGCTGGCTCCTGACTTGACTTTCTCCCCTGCTAAACTAATGAGGTTTTTGATCCGATCCCGATATAAGTTTCAGATTCCACTTGTCCTCCTCCCAAGGGTGAATGAGTAAAATGTAGAAGGATGAACTAATGATCAAAGATGGGTAATGAAAGTACTTAGGAATGTAACGGACAAATCATCGAAAAGGCATTTTCCGGGTGACTGATCCGAATATTGCATCAGATTTAAGATTCGAACCCGACTGAGGCTCCTGATTCGACTTTTTCTCCTGCGAATCTAATGAGACTTTTGATCCGATCTCGATTTTAGTTTTAGATTCGACTTGTACTTCTTTCAATGGTATCCAATTGACTTCGCAAAAAAAAAAAATCGAACGAAGCACCATTTACGGGTTTTTTGGTCGCTAATTTCGATTAATGCATTGGATTTTTAGTTCAGTCTGGATTCAGGCCTTAGAATCCAAATTTCGAATTTGAAATGGGCCATATTGATTTGACGACTCAAGTTCATTCAAAGACTGTTGAAACCTAGAGTGTTTTTGGTCACCGATTTCGATTTCACATGAAATATTAAACCCAGTCCCATTTCGGTCCCCCAAAATTCAAACTTCGCATTCTGAGTGATTAAAATGCAGAAGGAT
The DNA here is from genome assembly GCA_031841125.1 of Acanthococcus lagerstroemiae. NCBI lineage: Eukaryota > Metazoa > Arthropoda > Insecta > Hemiptera > Eriococcidae > Acanthococcus > Acanthococcus lagerstroemiae. Next base: position 45,102,854 of record CM063114.1, on the reverse strand, counting down.
GAAAGAACAGTCAAATATAAGAAATGAAAGAACTTGGGAATGTAACGAGTAAATCATCGAGAAGGGATTTTCTGGGTCACTGATCTGAGTATCGCATCAGATTTAAGATTCGAACCCGACTGAGGCTCCTGATTCGACTTTTTCCCTAGCGAATCTGATGAGACTTTTGATCCGATCCCGATTTTAGTTTCAAATTCGACTTGTTCTCCTTCCAAGGGTGTTCAGTTGACTTCGCTGAAAAAATCGAACGTTTCTTGGTCGCTAATTTCGAATAATGCATCGGATTTTTAGTGCGATCTAAATTCAGTCCTTAGAATTTAAATTTCGAATTTGAAATGGGCCACATTGATTTTACGACTCAAATTCGTTCAAAGACTGTTGAAGGCAAGAGTGTTTTTGGTTGCTTATTTCGATTCCACGTGAAATGTCAAACCTCGTCCCATTTTGCCCCCCCCCCCAAAAAAAAAAAGAAAAAAAAGAAGCAAAAGTAGCATTTAAGGATGAACTAATGGTCAAAGATGAGAAATAAAAGAACTCATGAAGGTAACGAGCAAATCATCGAAAAGGGATTTTCTGGGTCACTGATTCGAATATCGCATCAGGTTTTAGATTCGAACCAATTGAGGCTTCTAATTTGATTCTTCCCCCTGCCAGTCTGATGAAATTCTTAATTCGATCCCAATTTGAGATCCAGATTCGACTTATCCTCCTTCCAAGGGTGTCTAATTGACTTGGTTGAAAAAATCGAACGAAGCATCGAATAGGGGTTTCTTGGTCACTAATTTTGAATATTGCATCAGATTTTCATGTAGTTCGATCTGGATTCAGGTCTTAGAATCCAGATTTCGTACTTGAAATGGGCTACGTTGATTTGATGACTCAAATTGAAGGCTGCTTTTCCAAAACGCATTAAGTCAGTTTCTGGCAAAGCTGAGCTACGAGTGAAATTTGGTGGCCAAAGGCAGACTGAACGTGGTACGCTGGAGAATATAGGAAAATCAACCGTAACAAATGCAACACAACGGATGCAGCCTGAAGCCAAGCAGCACGTGAGTTTCCGAAACGCATTAAGTCAACTATTATAGACATACACGAAGAAGTAGAAGGCTTGCAGGTTCTGTGAAGTATAGGCAAGTCGAATGATAAGTTTTCTCTGCGAAGTACATTAAACCCTGATTTTTGGCAAACATTGCTTCTTTTCTTTTCTTCCATTTTTACTTTTCCAAAAGACGTTAAGTCAGGTACGTTCTTTTCTCTCCCCGTGTACGTCGTAGTTACATAGGTTAGGCTGGCATATGTTCGAAGGTTGATAGTAGATGTCCATGTGCTTTCCACAGCCTCATCTGCGATCCTCTGCTTAACATACTTTTTTACCGACTTTTCTACCTTTATCATTTTCTATTTTTTTGACTTAATGCGTTTTGGAAAAGCAACCTTCAGTTCATTCAAAGGCTATCAAAACCTAGATTGTTCTGGTTGCTGATTTCGATTTCCCATCAAATTTCGAATCCAGTCCCATTTCGGCCCCCAAAATCCAAACTGTGTATTCTAAATGAGTAAAATAGAGAAGGATGAACTGTGATGGTCCAAGATGAGAAATGAAAGAACATGTTCCTTTCCTCAAGGAAAGTGAAGAAAAGTCGTTTCTGAATGAGATAAACTTCGTTCTTTTTCTGAGCCTCTTTTCTTTCTTCAAGGATAAAGGAAAATTTTCCCTCACTTTTTCTAAAGAAGAATGATTATTGAGGAAGAAATTATTCTATTTTTGGAAACTTGTCCCCTTCTTTGAGAAAAGGGAAGGGAAAACCATTTCCTTTTACTGAAGGAGAAAAACTTCATTCCAAAAAATTTGGAATTATGTTTCCTCCATTTTCTTAAGTGAGCCTTGAATAAAAGGAATAGAAAATTTCTACAGATTCCAAATGTTTTACAGTCTTGAATAATCTTCGTAAAATTTTTAATGAGTCTGAACAGAACAAGAATGGAATAAAATCTTGACTTAATCGTTGCAAGTTTTCCTAGTCTTGACAGATTTCTGTTTGATGTAGAAGTCTCTTCAAGAGATTGCTGATGAAATATTTACAATTATTACGTTTTTAAAAGATTTTTTCTATTAAAAATAGTCGTAATGAATTTCCCAGAACATTTCAATAAAACTTTAACAAAGTCTTACAATTTTAGATGATTTTCAGCAAATTTTAGCAGTCTTAATGAATCTTGAAACAGAAGTCTTGCCGAGTCTTGATACATACTTCTCTTTTTTCTTTTTGAGAAGAGGGAAAAGATACTTCTTACTCAGGATACAGAAGTGAGTATGTATTTCTTTTTTCTTCCTTTCTGTAGTGATAAGAACTTCGTTCTTATCCGGGAAAGGATTCTGTCAGGCTCAAATCAAAATAGAGTGAGAATCTAATGCGATATTCGAAATCAGCGATCCAAAAATTCCTGTTTCGGTCCTTCGTTCAATTCCTTTAGGAAATTCAGTGGTGTCCCCTGCAAAGAAGAAAAGTCAAATTTGAGGCTCAAGCTAGATTGGATCAAAAATGTTTGAACTTTCGGTATCAGCGACTTCACAAATTTTCATTCCAGCGCGTTGTTCAATTTTTTCTTTTTTTTGCGGGGGAGGGGGGCAAATTTAATGGGACCCGCTGGGAGAATGAGAAGTCTAATTTGGGGCGCAAATCAAAGTCGGGCTCAAAATTTGCCTCAGTATAATCAGTGATATCGAAAACTCTTATTTCGGTAGTTTATTTCATTTGAAAATCAAACGTTTGGTATGTTTTAGCCATTCTCGAGGATGGGGTGGGGAGGAAATTTTAACAAGTACGTCTAATACAGTTGCCCCTATTTTTTATTGTTTGATTTTCGGTTGATCGGTTTCAAATATTTAAAAAAACTTATTCGGCTTCGGTGTTAGGTTATCCTGAGACTCGATGGGGTTGAACTTCTCATGCATTGATTTTTGAGATTTGAGTTTTAATCGAAGAGGGAACTCCACGTGTGAAGCCAAAAAGTATTTTCTTTCTCAAATTGATGTTTTTAGGGTCGCAGAATCCATTTCTACGTGTTCTTTTCCCTTCCTCCTCTTTCTTTGAGCTTCAGAGGGGGCTACTTTTCAGTTACTTCAATTGTGTTTCAATTTCCACATAATTTAAGTCTGAATAATAGTTTTTGGGTCGTTAAGTCCATTTTTCGAGTTCTTTTTCCCCTCTATCTTAGCAGCTGATCTTAAATTATTTCAATTCCTAGATTCTTTATACCCAGATGAAGGTTTCTTGAACTGTTGAGTTCATTTTTGGAATTTTCTTCTTCCTCCTCATTACCCTTCGAGCTTCACAGAAGTGATTTTAAATGATTCCGATTTCCACGTTCGTTATGTCTGAATAAGAATTTACTAGGTCTCTCTTATCCGTCGGGCTCTACATCAGGCTATTCCTTAATTAGTCCAATTTTCACGTTCTTTATGTCCGAAGCAGGAGGTTCTGGGTCGCTGAATTCATCACCGGGGCTCATTTTTGATTTTCTGAAATCTTCACGTTCATAACATGTGGAAAATCATGTTATTGCATCTTATAAACTCCAGCAAGGTCTTTTAGTCATAGCCTTTCGACATTGAATGCCACTGTGGGCGTGGAAGTCTCATGCTATCAAATTAGATTCAAAATTCAGTTTTGTAAAATTTGGAGATTTTTGTTCAAAAATTCTGTGCTCGTTTTCCAAGGTGACTATAATATTCTATAACTATGGCTGCATTTTCGCATCTGTTGGTTGGAGACTCCTGCTATTATCAAGTTCAGTTCTCAATTTTGTGGATTTAAAAAAAAAAAAATATCGTATTTCTATTATTATTTCCCTCGAGATACTCAGCATTTTCTTTACTCAGAATTTCAGTGAGTTAAAAACTGCTGCTGATATCGCATCGTTGAACCATGTGTATCACAACGTTGTGTTTTAAGCAACCCTCAAGGCGCACACTGCACAACTCCAATCCTTCAGATACTGGTGATGACGTATTCTGCCAGTATGTTTCGTTCCTGAGAAATGGCTAGGGATTGCTGACTACGCTATCCGTCCACCTGAATTGGTACAGCGGTCGCTCTGTTTACTAGAATGTTTCGCGACGAAACCAGTTGGTTCACTCACTTACCTTCACTTGGAATAGAAACTGCTTTGCCAAGATGCGAGGCAAGCAGAATACCACTCAGATACAGAGCGACTTCGTGCGGGACTTGTAAACTCTAAATTACATTTTGAAAACAACCATAGAGCACCATAAACCCGATTATGCTGAGTCGCCGTTTGTGTCTTTCGTTTTCCGTTGACGAGCGAACGCGTCGCGGGCAACGACCGAGGCTGCCCGCGACGAAGATCGAAGTTGCGCGGCAAATGAAAATATGAAAATGGTGACAGCATACTCTCGCGTTCATGCAATGCTCCAACAGCTGCTGCATTTTTGAATGATTGAGGTAGTGGATCGGATGGCTAGTGAAGTCTGCTCCATTTGAAAACCACGTAATCCCAAAATTTAAAAGAATATCTGATATAGGGCAAGTTAGTGTACACAGAACCGTCCCTAGTTTCGATACTGGTGAAAAATAATTGAGAGTCGAGGAAGAGTATCGCTCTCGCATCATACCGTCTGTTAATCATTCTGTCGATGAAACGATTCAACAAACTCACTTAAATTTGCGCAGAAGCTTTCTTATCTCGTCCGTCGGCTTTTTAATGCAAACGAGAAATTGTGGAACAGCATTTTTGTTTTTTCCACTGCGTCACAGATTTTGCTAATCCTTACTTACAAATGAGCTTAGTAGAAGTCGATATACAGTTATATACTGTTTCCAACGAGGCAAAAATAGAACTGGAATTCTACCAAAACAAAAAAAAAAAACGAATTCTTTTAATTGGATTCCGACTTTGGAAAACGAATTGATTTTCATTAATTTCTCGAAACTGATCGTATAATTCAAAAGAACGAATAATTTAAGCGACTTTGCGCTCGCCAAGGACACGTTGGAATATACTTACTTGCCATCAGAACTGATTTGGCCGTTCTATGTTTGAACGTAGCTACTCCGTTTCTTTTCTCTCTCTCTCTCTCTCTCTCTCTCTCTTTTTTTTTTGTCATTCCCGATTTCCCGTTTCTTTGTGAGTTTCAACAAATCACGTGATAGTTCGTCGTTGAGCTCCTAATTAACCGTATCGAATTCAATTTATTCGTTTGTTACGTCAGAGAGGGTAAATACGAATTGAATTAAGCAGCGCTGATTGTCGGGCTTTTTCATGGAATTTTAAAGAGGCCGCGCTCTCTGCCCTCCCGTGCCGTCTCTGTCTCTTTTTTGACTGACTATTATTCGCTTCGGCTTTTTTGCATAGTCTTCGATTTCTTGCGCAAATTTAACCGAGATTAGATTTGTGGGGGAAGGTTGTCGAACGTGCCCTAAATTAATTTCGCGTTAACTGAGCAAAAATAAACCTCATTCGGGTTGGGGAAGGGGGTGGGCGCATTTCATTTCACTTTCGTCTTTTCGTTCCACTCTCGCGGAGAGAAGTCGATTCTGCTTTACGATGTTGATGTAGTTGACGAAGGACTCGTTCGGAAGGTAATTGATCTAGGCGTTTTTGTATTGTCCCTGTTTGCCATTTTATTGTTACCGTCGACTGTTTGTAGCGCAATGTGTGCACAGAACTAATGGTACCCGAGCCTTTTGAAAAGATAATTCCTTTTGGGAACGTGTTTTGCAAGTCGGTGGGTGAATCTTAATCAGCCTACAAAGCCAGGTTTCTGGGTAGAAGGCAGAAACAGGAGGATTTTTGTCCCATCCTCTCTTTTTTTCTTAAGAGTGATCAGATAAACGAAAAAATAGCCCGATGTTCAGTGATGTATCGGAGATAGGTTTGTAAAGAAGGCGGCTTCTTCCAATTCGCCATTTTTGCAAATGCTACTAATATCTGAAGAAGTTACTGAAGTGCAAAACACGTCAAATCGAAATCAGTCCTGGCCTTTCCAAGTGCTCCTCGTAAGTTTAATTTTCCTTTAGTAGCTATTTTGGGATTCCCCTGGTCGTTTCTTGATAGCGTATCTTTGCATCTATTGTTAGTCCGACATGGAAAAATATTACAGAAAAAAATGAACCTATAAAATATCTTAGCCCCTTCAAGTCATAAAGCTGGCAACCCATCATACCTGTACTAAGAATTTACGCTACCTATCTCTTGTTGCAGGGGCATATATTCTCCTGGAGACGCTCTGAATTTAGAGGAGATATACCCAGAAGTATTGCGTTATAGTACCATATCTTTGCACGTTTTATGTGAGGGGGAGGGGTGAATAATTCCGTTATCATTTTTCCACGAGAATGGTTCGATCTAGGCCGAACAAACATTGTATTCGTGTACCAATACCTAGGTCTATAGGCATTTTTTAAAGAAAAAAATTGCCTTCTCCTGTTTCAATGAACTAAAACGTATCATCAGCTTCAAATTCTTGGACGAGAAAGTATCAAATAATTTTCGGTGCTACTGAATGGGAATGTCTCGTTGAATTCTTGATTGGTTCCTTTTTGAAATTTTAAAAACCGAAATAAGCGTACGTAATGGACGAAAATATTGACTGATGCTTACAAATTGAGCCAGTTATCAAATTTGAGGATTGCATTATCGGTAAATTCTAAGTAGTATCGCGTTGACTTTCTGATCCGACCGCTTTTGAGGCTCCAAAAGCAAAATGAGAATTCAAAAAGGAGAAACATGAACTGATGTGTTTGATTAAGCACACTGTTGGAATTGGGATTTTTGTGGTAATTAAATTCCAGTTTTGCGTCGAAGTTTCAGTATAATCATTGTTAAACCTCAATATTCAAAATGAGGGTCCGAAGTGGATCAACATTGATCTTTTTCTTTAGTTGAAAAACTTTGAGAATGCATGTTTTCAACGTTATTGTGTTCAAATTTCGCGTTGGGTTTGTAATTTGATCTTTTTTGGAGCCTCAAAGGCTACAATGAGATTCTAAACCGGATTAAGTTTTTAAGATTAGGTGAATTTTTTCCCATCATTCCTCCCCAACTGTTGTTCCGGAGTGCGGTATTCTCTTATCCATTGTACGAGGCTCATTGTGGTCTTTCATTTCCTGTAATAGTATTTCAACTTATATTTCTTGAATTCTCTCCCTTTCCTCTCTGTATTCTTCTTTGTATGTTTTCACCTCCTTCGGATACCTTGAGGTTTTCGACTCCCGTTTTTCAGGATCCGTTGTCCCTAACCTCTGTGTACGCTTTCCATACCCTAATAACTTGACTCGTGTCCTCATTTTCCTCCTTGTAGAATTTGCAGGTTGGCTCCTCTCATAGCTTGAATGTAACCAAATATGTGCTGGTAATCTCCGTGCCCCATCAAAGTTGTGTTAGCCTTCTATCTGCTTTCTCTGTTTTGCACTCAGTAGGTATTGCTTCATTTTCGTATCGCTCTGTATCCATTTTGTCTTCCATATTGCTACTGGCATGCCCTACATCGGCTATTTTGAGCCTTTGCGCGTGTATCTACCTCATTCCTAAGATATTCAGCGTCTTTTCCTCTGAGTCCTTTTCTGGTTTGTGCCGTCTTCCAAGCTGTCAGATCAGCTGCAAGGACCCCGATGATAACTGGTAGCGAGAGTCAGCTGCGTATGCTCCTTTTATTGCTGATAGTGCTTGCCTCTGTCCGCTGTTCAGCTTTCTTCTGATCTGTGCTCGTCGGCTTAGACTGGAGTCTTTATCGCGTACATTACTGTTCGTGTCCAGACTCTTCTATACATCTGCTTCATTTTTTTCGCTCGGATATCCCAGCTAGCCCTCAAAACTATCTTCAGTGCTTGGAATATTCTCATCACCTACTCAGTCATTTCAGTTATGTGGCTGTAGTACGTCTGTTCGTACTCTAATAATGTCATCCAGGTACTTATATTCTTATATTTGCGGCACTCACTCACCCATCTGCATCAGCTGGACTTTCATGCTGCCTTTCATGATATCACAGCGCTCTTTTCTGCGGAAAATTTCATGTTTGTTGTGATGCTTTATTGCTCCATATGTTTGCTACATATCATCCTTTCGCCTCCGGCTATCTCCTGAAGTCCCGTTCTATTATTGCCAGATCGTCCGCGTATGCCACTCTGTATTTGTTCTCCGAATACCCCCCCCCCCCCACTCAGGCGGATGTTCAATACTATTGTCCATATATATGGACCTAGTACTGATTTCTATGGGCATCTTCTCGTGTTTCGTCTCGTTTCTGTCATTCCACTCCGTATTATCTTCCAGCAATCTCCCTGGTAGTCCTCGACTATATCGTTCAGTTTCAGACTTATTTTTCCTTTCCACAGTTCGTACCAGATCTGTGGCCACGATATCCCGTAAAACGCGTCGCTGATGTCTGGGAGTACTGCTAGTATGTTCCTGGACTGGGCTTCCTCTGTCCTCATGATTACTTTTCAGATTGCCTGTTCCGTTGATTTCCCTCTCCTAAATCTGTACTGGTTATTGCTATTTGTGTTTTGAGTTTGTTTGCTTGGACGTCGCGAAGGCAATTTTTTCTTGGGGAGTGGGGGAGGGGGTGGAGAAATACCAATTGATCGGCTGAATTTTGTTATTTACTTAGCAGCTATAAGTCGAATCCTCTGTATGGATGCATTTTGTCTGCTTTGAAGAGTGCTATTTGCTCTTGAAGCTCTTACGATGACCATCTCCTCTCTAATGTATAGTTTTGTCTAAATCGTCTGCTTGGCTACTTTCACTTTCTGTGTAGCATGATGCGAACGTCTAACAACCATCTTTTGTCTCCTGCATTCCTGTACATCTGGTATGATATTTTCAAAACTATATTCTTTTTTCCTCTTGATTCTCATGACTCACTCTCCTTTTTCTCCCTCTATTGGCCAGGCAGGACATCCGTTTGGTTTTCACTACATGTTTTGTGGCTCAGAATGTCCACTTAATTCGGTTACAGTATATGTTCTAGCGCTTGCTTTAAGAATTACTAATCTTATCAGTCGATCAATACACGCCTTTTTTCTGCTCGCTCTCGTTTTTTGATTTTGAATGCTCTCGCTACCATCTGAACTAAACATCTCGTTCCCTCTCCCCTCTCTCACTCACTCACTCACTCACTTACTTACTTACCCCCCTGCCGAACACACGCACACAAAAGCGTGAAAACCCGCATTCTTATCAGAAAAAATGTATCTTCGAATGATTTATCCCAGAGGTGTAAATAAGGGCGGACATGGGAGTATATCCCCGAGCCAAGCGAATAACATTTTAGACCTTCAGTCGAAAATGTTGTTGTTTTTTTGGTCGAAATTACATAATTTTTAATTAAAAATGGTTTAAAATGATTATTTTTGGTCGAAATTCCATAGTTTTTGATTGAAGATGGTTATAAATGATTGTTTTTGGTCGGGACTTGGTCGTTTTTGATTGAAAATAGTTAAAAACAAATGTTTTTAGTTAGAATTTGGTCGTTCTCGATTGATAAAGATTAAAAATGATAGTTTTTGGTCGAAGTTTCATCGTTTTCAATTGAAAATAGTTAAAAACGAATGTTTTTGTTTGGAATTTTGTCGTTTTTGATTGATAATGATTAAAAATGATTGTTTTTGGTCAAAATTTCATCATTTCCAATTGAAAATGGTTTAAAATGATTGTTTATGATTGGAACTTGGTCGTTATTGATTGAAAATAGTTAAAAACGAATGTTTTTGGTTAGAATTGGTCGTTTTTGATTGATAAAGATTAAAAATGATTGTTTTTGGTCGGAATTTGGTCGTTTTTTTATCGAAAATAGTCGAAAATGATTGTTTTTAGTTGAAATTTTATTTACGTACCTAGTGGGTAAATGTCTTTCATTTCTCCCGCCAGCGCACCAGTGCTTCAAAAATCAAACCAAGTATGGTGACAGGAATTTTTCTGTCTGCTTATTTCAAAAATCACATCGAATTTTCATTCGATCTTATTTGAGCTCCAGCATCCAAATTATACCCTTGATGTTTTGGTGATCAAATCAGACCCAAATCAAGAATTTGATGAAATCTTCGGAATTTGTATATTGCGATAACAGATCTATCTTTGCAATTAATTTGAATTCCTAGTGGGTCACCCGCTTGAATTTGTTAAATGATTTCCGCGTTACCCATACATCTTCATTTTCAACTTTGAAATGTGATTGTAATAAATCTTCGTAAAAAGTGATAGAAAATTGGGTGCTGGTATAGTGTACGGTCTACCTCGAAATGTCGATTCATATGACCCCCCAATATGTGGTCTACCAAAAGTTATAAGTATGCTTTCTACCTGAGTTATCTTTATTGAACTGTGTAATACGTGAGGCCACTAACACAAAACACTAATACAAAATAATAAGCGTTTGAGTATAAAGTAAAATAGACACTGTGTGGTACTGTGTTGTCATTAACAGTATACAAAATAATAAGCGTTTCTATCGTCTAGACATCATGCACGTCTCGTAGGAAAGCGATGAAAGGATCGTTTTCATTCTTGCGAAGCCCTCGCCAAGAGTAGTGGTCCAGGTGGCAGTGCAGGGTGTCTAAGACATCATGAACGTCTCGTAGGAAAGCGATGAAAGAATCGTTTTCATTCTTGCGAAGCACTCGCCAAGAGTAGTGGTCCAGGTGGCTGTGCAGGGTGTCTACTGGGTCAAATAAGTCAAGTAAGTCAAGTAAAAGTGAGGTATTTTCTCAAAATTCTTCTATAGGTCAAGTAATGTTAATTATACGTATATGAATGACTAGAATGAGGAATTAGTTGAAAAATATCAAAGCTGGAAGTAAAAACTTTTGTTTCAATTTTCAATCATTGAGGAGCACACTTCCAAAGTGACCTAACTACAAAATTATGATTCCTTGAGTTTTTGTTTTCAACACGCTGTCTTGTCGCGCTAGGGACATACTTTGCAAAAACAAGAATGACAAATTTTCCTTGAAGATTGAACTTATTGATACCTACCTTAAAAAATCCATTACCTACTTTACTGTTTTGCTTATAAAGTGTTTTGTTTGTTCTTCTTAACTAAAATTTTGCAGTTAGGTCACTTTGGAAGTGAGCTCCTCAATTGCAATTTGTTCTTCTTCATTATTTGCGCCATATAGCATATCAAACTAACTTATCAGTTTTACGATTTGCTGAACTGCTTGCATGTTCCTGCATAAGGCGCGCTTTTTCGCAATCTTATATAAAGTCAAATTAATAGGCAGGTTTATCCTGGGGCAGGGGGGGGCAAAAGTTGTGAAAGACCCAACTGACTAAACTCAAAATTTCCAAGTATTAAAGCATTAAAGCAAATTGGATTTTGTCAACTGATGATTCAACTCAAAATTCCCAAATATCAAAGCCCAAAAGAAAAAACTTTTGACTTTTGTTGGATTTTCTCAACTGCTCAACTGAATTCCCAAGTGTCAAAGCAATAAATAAATTAAAAAAATAAATTAAAAAAACACTTTTGACTGACTTATTTGATTTTTCCAACTGATGACTCAACTCAAAATTCCCAAATCTCAAAGCAAAGAAAAAACTTTTCTTTTGACTTGTTGAATTTTTCCAACTTCTCAACTGAAGTCCCATGTGTCAAAGCAATAAAAAAAATATTTAAAAAAACACCAAAAAACAACCTTTGATTTGTTCCAACTGATGCTGACTCAACTCGGAATTCCCAAACATGAAAGTAAGAAAAAAAAACTTTTGACTTGTTCGATTTTCTCAACTTCTCAACTCAATTCCCAAGTGTCAAAACAAGTAAAAGAAATATAAAATTTTTTTTTGACTTGTTGGATTTTCCCAACTCCGCCTGACTGAAATGGTAAATTTTCCCAACTGCTGAGTGAAAAATTCCTACGGGGGAGGTGGTAGTTGTCCCCTACCCCTATCGGTACGCGCCTGTTTATAGGTCAAATAAAAGTCAAGCATTTTGATTTTCCAAATTGTGTAGACACCCTGCTGTGGAGATGACTTCAGTTTCAAAATTCGTACTTCAGCATTCAGCCAAGATCTATCGATTGCTTTTGGGTGTGAGCACCACTTTCCAAATCAACGAAATTCTTTTGATGGTTCACTGTATCGTGCTCGAACCCAAGAGATGAGAGGCACCTTACAAGTCGACCATTCTTCCGAATGGATCACAGGCCCAGGCACACCTCCGGACCCAAAAATATCGGCAGTCAGTCCCTTGCTTGAGGCCAAAAACCCAAGGGCCATCGATTCGTCGACCATAGTTTCTCGCATTTTCAGTGTTCTCATCGCTACCCTCCAACTCCGCGGGCTCATCCCCCGCCAACATTCTGTCTCTGTGGTATTCCCTCCGTCCTGCAAAACGTGCCTCGTCGATCTGAATGGGATCAGTACGCGTGGTTAACATTGGTGGGCGAGTTCTGACAACTGCAGAACATACTTCTCGGCACATGTTGTACCAGTCAGTAGCCGTGTTCTTCCCCCCTTCCCGTGAGAGCGGCAGTGGCGGATTTTTCGGAATTTGTATGAGAGAAGTGTTTAGTTCAGACCGTACCGATGACACACAAAATCAAAGAAAATGAAAGTGTGTGGAGAAAATGCGTGTATTAATCAGCCGACACTAAAAACAGATCTTGTGAGTGCTGCGCATAAACTGTGACCAAAGTAAATTGTGACTGTGACTAATGTCCTACCTGGTTGGTCGAGGGAGGAAGAAGAACCAGTACAGGAATGCAGGAGACAAAAAACATTTGTTGGACGCTGCCATCGTGCTACGCAAAAAGTAGTCAGGCAGGACGATTTGAACAAAAATGTACATTCGCGAGCAGAAGAATCTTTTTTTTTTTCCTAGTAGAATTTTCTCACTGTGCACTGAAAATCTTACCTCAACCTCCTTTCCTCATCGGAAAGAAAACTTGAGTCAATTCACCTACCTAAAATCATAAAATTTACTCTCCGGTAGATCTAGTACTGTTACCCAAGATTCAGTGAGAGGGTCAGATGATACAGAAGTAAGCAGGCAATTGTGATAGACAGATAAGCAGATGGACAGTGGATACGCTCCTTCGCCGGAAAAGGCGCAGCTGATAGCCAATATTAAGAATTTAGTACATAGTTTTATATACTCGCAGGCCGCGTCCGATGTGCACGAACCAAAATAGGGGGTACCAGTATTCCGCAAACGTTGAAAATTTCACGGATAAGCGTCCGGAATTGTCGCAGGAACGAGGCGAGACCCAAACTGAAATAAATCCGCGTTTGTTTGCAGCGTACACAAATCAAAAGTAAGAGGATTGATATGGAAACCGGCAAATAGACCCACGTATACGCTATATATCGCATCGATTGGGAGTACGAACGATTTCAGGGGTACGTCTGTTTGTCGAAAATGCATGTATAGTATAGCGGCGGCGTGCCATCCAAACGGGGGCACTGGCACGAATTCGAGGGGTGCGTAGGGCGAAATGATGGAGCGAAAACGCTGCGCTGGCAGCACAATAGCGCCGCCGTGTATGAAAATGTCCGAAATATGAGAGAGCCGAGCAGCTCCTCTCGAAACCCTTGATTGGAATTCATATACACTCTCGTCTCAGCTGATGAATTTGACGGCTGCCGCGGTCGCCGCTACCTCCGCGCGAAATCTATAAACGAAAAAGTTTAATAAAAGAGTATTGTCTTCGGAACGCGTCCGTCCTCCGTCCGCCGCGTGCCCTCGGGTTTTTATGCGAAAATATTCGTATATACGAGAATGTCGACGTCGGTGGAACTTTTTTTCTTTTTCTTTTTTTTTTCTACTTTTTCAATAAATATACGACGCTGACGTATTGATTTTCCGCTCGGCAGAAATAACAATATTTTTCGTTCTTTATTTCGCTCTGATATACGGAGCAGAATGCACGAAACAATGGCGATATGTAGCGCGGGTCGGCAATACCGAGTTCCCATCTCCGTTCGCACAAGAAACGTACGTGTTTTTATTACACGTAACGTGATTCGAGGAACAGAGATAGGAAGTGAGCCACACAAACGCGTTTATGTGTCCGAATACTCTTCTGGTCCTGTCCACATCGCAACCCCGTAGCCGAAGGAGGGTGGTGAACGTACAAAGTGATCACATCGATTCATAAGTGTCGAATCCCACAAGAAAAAAGTGACTGAAAATATGCTGTTGTGTTCAACTTCCCCAGTTGAAGACCATAGGCGCTAATAGGTGGGGGTTTGGGGGGCTTAGCCCGAACTTCTAAATAGCCCCCCGTCTCTGAAAAATTACCAAAGAAAATCATGCGGGATGGTGATGTTGCTTTATAATAAGGGGGCTTATGCCCCCCTCCAGTTCTGAGCCCTATTTGCGCTTCTGTTGAAGACCGAGATTCACTAACGATTGGGACTATTTGTGGGTCGAATCTCAAACGTAGCTGGCTGACTCGAAATATGTGCCCTCGGATGATGGGATGAAGTACAACGAAAATGTCTTCTACAGGGTTATTCAGTTTTCGACGCAACATAGGAAAACCCGGTATGTTGCGTGGTGATATGAATAAGACGGCACACTATGGCCGTCTATTCAGATTTAAACGCAACATTACTGTGCTCTGACTTCGGGGGAAAACTTCGATGGTTTTTGAAGAATTTTATCTAAAATTGTCAGGAAAAATGTTCGGTAATCTCCGAAGAATTTCTTTCGGAAACTTCGGGAAAAATCTCCGATGATTTTTAAGGAATTCCATCGAAAATTGTGAGAAAAAAATTCCGATAATCAACGAAGATTCTCTTGCCGGAAATCTTTAGGAAAAATTTCCATTGATTTCCCAAAAAATTTCATCAAAATTTTTCGATAAATTTTGAAGTATTTCATAGGAAACACTATCGGGAAAAATCTCGGACGATTTTTAAGTAAGTTCATCCGATATTTTCGAAAAAGAATTCCAATAATTCCAGAAAAATGGAAACTTCGGAAAAATCTCCAATGTTGTCAAAAAAATTTCATCTGTATTTTTCGTAAAAATTTTCTAGAATTCTCCCACGAATGTTTCCCATGAAATACTTTGAAAATTATTGAAAAATCTTCTTGAAGAATTTTGAAGAAATTTTGTTGGAAATCATTAGACATTTTTTCCAAAGATTTCCGATAACATTCTTAGGAAATCATCGGAAATCCTTGAAAATCATCGGATATTTTCCCGAAAATTTCTCATGAAATACTTCAAAAATTATCGAAAAATCTTCCAGAAGAATTTTGATGAAATTTTTTTGGAAATCATTAGACATTTTTTTTAAAGTTCCCGATGAGATTCTTAGGAAATTATCAGAATCTTTTCCCAAAAATTCCGATGAAATTCCTTAAAAATCATCAGAGATTTTCCCGAGTATTTCCCACAAAATACTTCAAAAATTGTCCAAAAATCTTCCGGATGAATTTTGATGAAATTTTTCTAGAACTCATCTGACATTTTTCCTAGAGATTTCCGATGAGATTCTTGGGACATTATCGGAATTTTTTTCCAACAATTCCGATGAAATTCGTTAAAATTTATCGGAGGTTTTTCCCGAAGTTTCCGAGGAAATTCTTCGGAAATTATTGGAATTTTTTCCCGGAAATTTCGGATGAACTTCCATCAAAATCATTGGAGATTTTCCCCGAATGTTTCCTATGAAATACTTCAAAAATTATGGGAAATTTTCTTGAAGAATTTTAATGACATTTTTTGGGAAATCATTGGAAATTTTTTCTAAAGGTTTCCGATAAGATTCTTCGGAAATTATCGGAATTTTTTTCAACAATTTCCGATGATATTCCTTAAAAATCATCGGAGATTTTCCTCGAGGTTTCGGAAAAATTCTTTGGAAATTGTTGGAATTTTTCTCTAACAATTCCGATGAAATTCCTTAAAAATCAGCAAAAATTTTTCCCGAAGTTTCAATGTTTCCGAAAAAATTCTTCGAAAATTATTGGAATATTTTCCCAAAAATTCTGGATAAACTTCCTTAAAAATCATCAGCTTAGAAGAAAGTTTCAATAATTTCTCAAAAATTTCATCAAAATTCTTCGATAAAATCTTTCGATAATTTTTGAAGTATTTCATAGAAAACACTCGGGAAAAATCTGCAATGATTTTTTAGGAATTTTATCGGAATTGTTGGGAAAAAATTCCGATAATTTCCGAAGAATTTCATCGGAAATCTTTAGAATAAAATGTCCAATGATTTCCAAAAAAAAAAAAAATCATTAAAATTCTTTAGGAAGATTTTTCGATAACTTTTGAAGTATATCATGAGAAATATTCGGAAGAAAATTCCGATAGTTTGATCATTCAAAAATTATTGAACAATTTTCTCGAATAATTTTGATGCATTTTTGTTTAACGTTGGAAATTTCGTCTAAAAATTCCCGATGGGATTCTTCGGAGATTATCGGCCGTTTTTTTCAAAAATTTTCGATGAAATTCCTTGAAAACCATTGGAGATCTTTCCCAAAGTTTCCGAAGAAATTCTTCGGAGATTATCGAACATTTTTCCTGACGATTTTCGATAAAATTCTTCAAACCATCGAAGTTTTTCCCCGAAGCGTTGTTTTTTTTGTGATCCATCACAGCGCCACAGAGGACAGTGATGTTGCGTTTAAATCTGGATAGACGGCCATCGTGTGCCGTCATATTCATATCACTATGCAACATGCCGGGTTTTCCTATGTTGCGTCGAAAACTGAATAACCCTGTAGAAGACGTGCACAGGAGGAATGAGCCTCTATTTGATTCAAAATTCAGAAGAGAGCCAATACTGATGACTTTCTTTGTGAAAAATTGTTATGAATCGCGGCTCTTTTCATGGAGAAAAAAAATTACGATCACCCCTATTACTTTTTTTTTTAAGGTTTATTTTATTTGAACTGCTGCAACAAGCATTCACGAGTAGTGGTGAAATTACACAATAGACAGATTAACATTATCAAAACATCTAGCAATCTAGACATTTAAAGAGAAAATAAATTAACCTATGATATTAATCGATTTGGGTTGTAACTAAAGGTAAAGCTAAGGATAAATTACTAGTTAGCAATTTTTGGCAGGTTTTAAAGAGAGTTAAGTTTTCACACTAATAGATGCTAGCGAGGTCGAAGAAGTGTCTGCGTTTCAGTCGTCTTAAAGGTGGCGGGAGCAGAAGATGAAGCGCTAGTTGGTTGGTGTGACGGTGTATTCTTTTCTCGTAAGATTCGGAGAGTTTTCGAATCACTTCTTGTACAGTGGGTAAGTGATGATCGCAGTGACGGCAGTAGTCAGTGATGTACCAGGGTGCGCCAGTTATACGTCTTGTGATCAGGTTTTGTACTCTTTGGATCTTCTCGATGTTCGACTTTGCTGCGCTGCCCCATAGTGGAGCGCCGTAGGACCATACACAGGCCGCAATATAGCGGTGTAGAAAAGTCGTTTGTTGGGCAGGGAGAGTTTGCTCCGAGCTCTGAGTAGCCAGAACATCGATCGTAAGCGTAGTTTGAGTTCATCCTTTTTCTTTTCAATGTGCGCCTTCCATGTCAGTTTGGAGTCTATGGCGAGGCCGAGATATTTAGCAGTATAAGAGGGCGGTAAGTGTTCACCATTAAGTTCAATCATAGTTGGGGGACAGGCTCGTAACGTATACATTACGTGTACCGATTTCATTGCATGAAGTTCAATTTTCCACCTTTGTGTTCAGACAGAGATTTTGGTAACCGCTTTCTGAAGTTGAGTGATTGCAATTGCATGATTAACGTGAGATGATAGGATAGCAATATCATCGGCAAAGGTGGCGAGCGTAGTATTTCTTGTGGTAGGTATGTCTGCCGTATAGATTACATAAAAGCTTTGTTCGAGCGTTACCAGTCACTTGCATTTGGCCAGCGTCCTGGCCCTGGCGACTTGGCTCACTTGCAACAGTTTCCTGTGCGACGCCCGAACAGTGATCTCACAACAACAGTCATTCCCACGATTGCTGAATGAACTGTACTCGGTGATCTGTTAAAAACCGATCTTGGACATCTCGAAAAGAACATCCCGCATGATCAGCGAACCATAGAAAAATGGCGAAAGTCTTATCCGGTTGTAAAATAGTCGTTGGGTTTATCATAAGCATCTTCTTCCTTGTTCGCATACTTTTCATACAGGTTTTGAAACAACGATCAGCCAACTTATTCGGAAGTTGGTCATAAATTCAAGTTTCGTGTAAGCGAAAATGATCTCTTCGAAATAATTTTTGATCGAAGTTCGCTTTCCTCGAGCACACAAAGCAATGATTCCTTCAATTTCATCCTCGTTTGAAGATGAATCGCTATCGGATCATCGATCTCCGCAAGAACCATTAACGTAGCTTCATTTAAACAGGGTGTTCCACGAAAGTTACCCCCCCCCCAGTTTTATTCTGAACCGATTGGCGGATCTTTGCCGGACAAAATGCCATCTTCCTGCGGCAAGGTCTAGTTTCTCTAGAGCTTGAATAATTTTCTTCCCCATTTATGGAAGGGGGCTGTAACGTGCCACCAACTTTGGTATCTTAAATGGAAAGGTATGCCTTTATGCACATTGTTGAAGAGGCCATATCCTTCATAATATGAATCGGTGAAAAAATTTCAAAATTCATCAATTTTGGGGGCAAGGGGCGTAAAGATGACCAAAATCCATTAAAAATCAAAGTATCATTACCTAGCAAACAAACGATTGAAAGAGGAGTTTTCGAGGTCACGGATTCCGAATACACGATTTAACCCGGTTTAGGGCTTCAAAATCCAACTTTTCAACTTAAAATTGGTTCCATATTCACAAATTTTTGACTTTCTCATTGCAGATTATTAAAGTGGCTTCAAGCACATCGTTGAATAGGAAACTTCCTCCTGAGTATGAATCCATGAAAAAATTTCAAAATTCATCAAATTTGGGGGTACGGGGCCTAGAGATGACCAAAATCCGTTCAAAATTGAAGTATCATGACCTAGCAAACAGATTATCGAAAAGGGGGTTTCCGAGGTTGTTGATTCCGAATGTCACACTTTCCTCCCGATTTAACCCGTTTTAGGGCTCTAAAATTCAATTTTAGACTCAAAAGTGACTCTAATTTACAAATTTTTGAGTTTCTGAACGCAAGTTATCAAAGTGGCTTCATGCACATCGTTGAATAGGGCAGTTCCTCCAAAATACGAATTCGTGAAGAAAAATGGCAAATTCATCAATTTTGGGAGACAGGGTCTAACCCTAGCCAAAACCTATCCAAAATCAGATACCTAAAAGTGCTGCCATTTACAAATTTTTGAATTTCTCATCGCAGATTATCCAAATGGCTTACCAGTAAATTACCTTCTCAACACAAAATTCCGAACTGAAGTCAAAAACGCAACGCGCAACCACTAACTTGGAAGTTGGAAACAGAAACTGTGAGATAGTTTGTAGATACACATCAAACCGGATAGCCGTTAAACTGCAAACGTTTATCTAAAGGCGCCGACTTGGCGACAACCTTGAAGCCTGAAGGTAACATCACCCGTAGCTACAAGCCATTGTTTCATTCTGATATCAACGTTAGTTGCTGAAAAAATTGAATTATCCCCAGCATTCCGCTACTCAGTCGCAGTAAAATGAAACGCTGCTGCATACTATCCAACATTTAACCGCTGAATGCTGCTGAGTTTCATCATCCACATCAGCAGTGTAGTGGATAATTGTTTTAAATTGCTGAGTAACGCTGCTGTCTCTATGTGTACTCTGCGGAATCATTTCAAAATCCACAGCGGACAACTCTTGAGGTCTGCTGTTAGATCTGCTCACATCGCAGTGTAACGCTGCAGAACTGTATAAACGCCTGCATTGATTCTCATAATTTGGCAGCGGAAAACTGAAAATCCGCTACAACCAGGAGCTGAATTTGCCCGATTTCGTCAATAGGGATACTATCAATAAGTAGGGCTGATACGACGACCTAACTGTAAGGGACTCATAGGGAACGGACAGCGATGCATTTTTCCGCGAGTTCGTCATCTAGCTTTTATTATGTATGTCTGAGACTTACCCTATCGAAAATGGCTTTAATTTAAGTAATTCCGTTTATCCACTTCTTATTTACATACTCCTTTTGTAGGGTGTGCCAATTCACTTTTCCTTCTTCTATAATCCAGAGCGCTTATGGCTGTTATGCCATCATCAGTGGAGTACCCTAAATGAGACTTGTCTCTTGTGGTCCTGTAGTTATCCAACAAATACCAAGCCAAACAAAAGACTATAATGAAAAACAACAACATAAACAACAAGAAACTTGTAGAAATGAACCCCAAGGCACCACAATTAAAAGAACTCATAAAACTACACAAACAAGACAGACCAATAAGACCGCTAATCAACAGCGTACAATCACCAAGCTACAAACTTGCAAAAACAATATCCAAATTCATGAAAGAACACTACAACAACAGAACAGATTACAGCATAAAAAACACAATACAACTAAAAGACAAACTGGACAAATTAACACTAAACAACAATGACAAACTAGTGTCACTGGATGTAACAAACATGTTTGGGAACATACCAAAACAGGAACTAACAACAATACTGACAAACAACAACTACAAAAACAACACAGATGGAGCAGCATACGCAAACATCACAAAATAAATCATTTACCAAAATTACTGCCAGTTTAATAACAAATATTACGAACAAACAGAAGGCCTAGCAATGGGATCACCACTGTCACCTATTCTAGCCGAAATATACATGAACAACTTTGAAAATGACATACTAAACAACAGCAAACACAAGAAAAACATAAAGCTATGGACACGATATGTAGACGACATATTGATCATCTGAACAGGAACAGACAGACAACTAGACCAATTCCTCACAGAGACAAATAGCATAAACAACAACATAAAGTTCACAATGGAAAAAGGCAATAAGACCATCAACTACCTCGACCTTACAATACAAATAAAAGACCACAAGATACAGTACAGCATCTACAGAAGAAAACCCACCCACACTGACGCAATAATACCCAAAGACTCATTTCACCATCAAAAACACAAAATGGCAGCACTACACAACTACTGCCACAGAGCAGTCAACATACTAAATGACAACAACCTCAAAACAACAGAAATTAACAAAATTAAACAAATAGCAATTAACAACAAATACCAACCACAAACAGTAGACAGAATAATTAACAAACTAACACAACCAAAAAAAAAAAACACAGACACCGAACCAATAACCACAAAAACAGACAAATACGCAGGAGCAATACCATTCACAGGAACACATACATACAAAATACAAAAAATCTTCAACCAATACAAAACTCGGAATCAAAAACAGACCACCTCTGATCAAACAAATAAGCAACGACAAAACAGAAAAAAGGACAAAAACAACAGCAGCGGAGTATACAGACTGGACTGCGAACACTGTGACATGACCTACATTTGAGAAACAGGCAGAAAATTCACAACCAGAATTAAAGAACACGAAAAATCACAGAAGCTAAATGATGACAAATCACTGTTTGGAAAACACTGCAATGACCAGGGACACTACAATGACAAATTGACAGAAAAGTACAAAATCCTACACACAGAAAACAACACAAGAAAAAGAAAATTAAAAGAACAACTAGAAATAATAAAGGCAAAAATAAAACAAAACAACCTAATAAATACAACAATTAACTACCAAAGTGAGAACTTATTCCAACTAATAACATAACACCCACGGATTGGACAGACTGCACAACCACAGACAACAAATCAGAGCACACAACCAATAACAATAACCACTGATTGGACAGACTGCATATTCACAGACAACCAATAGGAACGCAAGACTAAACAGGCCCACCATACGGTACTACCCTCGACTATAACTACAGGACCACTAGAGACAAGTCTCATTTAGGGTACTCCACTGATGATGGCATAACAGCCGAAAGCGCTCTGGAATACAGAAGAAGGAAAAGTGAATTGGCACACCCTACAAAAGGAATATTACCAAGTTCACTCACACTCCAAAATTGACACTAATTATTTACATACGTATATAAACCAGTTCCTCTGAAACCCTTGGTACGCCCGGAGTAAAAGAAATAGTGACCGTCTTTTAAAAACCGCGTTTCTGACAGCCCCATTATGTTAAACTTTTTTAATTTCCTGTTCAAATTTAAAAAGACGGTCACGACTGGCTAAACCCTGGGTAATAATAATAAATTGTAAAAATGTGTAATTTTGTTACCGACTTAACACTTTTAACATTTCTAAATTCTGAAAATCGCGGCTATACCTATACGCCCAATCATTCGTCCGGCTGTCGCAATAACTGGCGAGACGTTTTTCTTGTCCATTACAAACCTTTGTGTGGATACTGAGGCAAACGTTGAACTTCATTGAATACCTTCAAGAAATCGGAGGCAGGAGGAGAAGATTTAGTATACATAAGCATAATGGAAACATAAAGGCGAACAAAGCCTCGCCAGCAGCACTTTCTACGACAACGCAGCATTTTTCGACGTATCCGAGGTACATATATAAGAAAGCACTACTCGTAGATACGTACCCGCCTTTGCGACCTTTCTTACGTGACTGCAGGCGCAAAAGCTCGAGCTGAACTTCAATAAACTCTGTCGTTTGTCCGCACCGCGTCGCGTCACGCCGCGACTCGTCGCTGAGCTATAAAGCGGCAGAAAACAGAGTGTACGAGAGAGAAAGAAAGAGGCCTAGAGAGCAGAGTGAGAGAACGAGCTTAGAGGAAGAGAGCCAAGAGCGAGTGAGCCAATACGAGCATAAGTGGCTTCAAAGTTGTTGTAGCCGGAGCGAAAACGCTCTGAATTTATGATGTCGTTGAAAAGCTGAAAGAAGACGTTTCATTTTTCATACGCGCCCGCCACCCGGCCACCGGCGGGGCCTACGCGACGACGGGACCCATCGGAGACCATTTCGCCAGCCTACAATTAGTCCCCTTAATGAAAACATTTTTTCCGGCATAATTATACGTCTTTATCGCGCGACAGATCTGTGAAAAGGGAACATAGAGATAGCGGCAGCTACAGAGAGGCTGCTGCCAACGCCTTTTTTGTACTCTCGGCGAGTGTAACGGTTACGGGGCTTGGCTTTTATCTTTTCCGTTGTATCGTCTCATTCTCTCTCTATCTCTCTCTCTCTCTCTCTGGCTCTATCTTTTGGGTGTGACTGCTCGTCGACGATCGCTATCGCGGAAATTAAATATAAAAGGTGGTATAGGGAAATATTTAAAAACACCTCGGAGAATAGAAAAGGAGCGAACGGTAAACCGTCGCATCGTGGAATAGAAATCGCCTTAAACAGTTTCGCGCCAGCAATTTCGTTGGCACGAAATTTTCGTTAAAAATCGAGAAGAAAAAATTTAATTAAGCGTTTCACGCGCACTCTCGATCACGCGTTACGATTGTTTTTATAGGATTCCGCTTCGTTTTTTTGTTATTTCTCTTCTTCGTTTTATTTTATTTCTATGGCTTTATCCCTCCACCCTCGCCCCTGTTTACGTTTATTTGTATCTTCGATGGTGGTAAAAACGTAAGTGGATACCTGCGCTTTTTATATCGCCGAATATTCTCGTTCAGGGGGGGGGTCGTCATTCCGGTGCAGACATAGATTGCCGAGTGGAGGTTCCTTTTCATTCATTTCGCCGCCGTTATCGAGTTGGTAAGAGTGTAGGAAACGGCTGGAAGTGGACGAATGATTGGACATGTTGACCAGATATTAATGAGACTCTCGCTGCAGGTAGTTTGACTGAAGTCTGGTCGGATCAGTGATATACATACAACTATTTTGTACATCGTATTGGTACTTGGAGATGCGAGGGCGAGTATGCTCGAGATGTCGAGAAGTTGAGCATAGATTGAGCCCAAATTCAGAGCGTTTTTGCTGGAGCATCAATTGAAAAAATTTTAATTATGATTATGATTAATAATTATTGATTTATGATCCATAATTATTGAGGTAAACATGGTTGCACACTACCCTCGTTGCAGGGTTTTCTCGGCAAACTGTACATCTTCCATCGACAGTTACAAAACAAGTGGTTATTTGCTGGTAAAGGTGAATAGAATGTACATTTTGCTAGCTTTTAGTAAAACAAGAATAATGCCTTTAGAGTGGAACTTATCTCTCGACTAGTAGGTTGCGTCTCTCCATTTGCTTCTCTCCTGCGCTAATCTTTTCATTTCTGAGAAGGATTTACACTGTGTATCTTTCATTTTCTGCTCTGTATAGCTCATTCGTTGCCATTTTCCTCCTCGTGTATCCGCGCTGGAGCCCACAATTGAGGTACTGATACTTTTGGGTATCTAAAACAAACGCACTTTCAATGTTCTGACGTACTATGTTTTTATTTGTTTCAGGTGAGTGTCAGTTTTCTTGATGATATGTCTAAGGTTGCGAAACTAACCATGTATTCGTAAGTACCTAGCAATATAAGTACCTTCTTGGAGAATTTCCAATAAAAATTTCGCTCTGGGAAGAGGATTACTATATTTGCCCTTCTCGTGTATCCACACCTGTTGTGGATGTGCCAGATTATGGTGAAGATTTTACATTTTACATAAAATGTAATATAAGTCATTTTACATGTAAAATGCCAACCATGACTGAAACAGAAATCATAACTGACGGTCGCTAACCTGTACCTGTACCTGTACCTGTATTTGGTGGAGTATATGACAATGCACGCACGCCATATTGGCTCCCCAGACACTGCACATCTGGCTCCGGAAACTACCCTTTCGAGTATCGCATTGTTGTAAACTCGGTTCAAAATTGCACACTACCTTTACTTTACATCATGACCGACCCCCACCCTTGATGAAATTGGGTTGGAGTGCCGCTCGTGTTCAATGGCACCAAATCTTACCGGTCGGCAAGCTCCCCCATGGCATATCCTCGGGGATCGACCCGCCGGAGTGCCATTCTTCGGAATTAACACCGAAGTCTCCGGCCACGATGACTCCTCGCGATGCTCTTCTCGAGACTGGGGAGGTAGGCCTCGAACTCTTCTAATCTTCTGTTCGGGGAGAAGTAGCAGCTGTAAACAGTGATGTCACTAACTTGGACAGCTATATACCCCTCCCTTCTCTCTGCCCCCCGGAGCTATGGGACAGTCAGGGCATACGCCAATAGCTCTCAGTTCAGTATGGTCTTTGTACCATCCTCGAACTTCGTCCAGCCTGCAGGACTCGCTCGCCATCACTAGGTCAACCCGTCTCTCTCCCACCATGCTCCGCAGGAGACCCTGGGCTACTGCACAGTTAATACAGGCGATATCTACCTAAGGAAGGTGAATAGAAACATGTTGGGGGCCAAAAGCGGATTTTGTTGAAAAATGTCAGGCTAGGTGTCAGAAACAACATATTAAAAATCCTGCCCCCCCCCCAAAAACCTATGCCAACTTTTCTGTGGTGTGTTTTAGCCCCCCCCCCCCACCCAAAAAAAAGATTGCAAATATTTCAAAAAGTTGAAGTCCTAGAAAAAAATTTTCAGACAAAAAGTATTCCTCGTGAAATGTTTTAAAAAACTGATGTATTTGAAGTTGAGTTGTAGCTAGGTTAACAGACGACAGATGGACTTACAAGACAACTTTTTGGTTCTTATCCCACCACAAAAGAAAGAAAGGGGTCCACCTAGCTAGATGGGAGGACAGACTAAAATCATTTCTATGGGGGAGGGGGGGGGAATTTCAAAAAAATGCGGAAAACAGGATAGAATGGGAAAGGTTGCAGGAGACTTTTGCTCAATTTGGGCCGAGGAAGATATTATTAGAAATGTACATTTTTGCCAGGGTCGATACTATAGGGAATGTGGGGGGTTGAAACAGCAAGGGTCCTCGGTGGCTCCCCCAACTTGTGTTCTCATGCAGCGAGACTGTACTACGGATGACGGTGTTTGTTAGTGATGGAGTCGCCTCATTTTATTTTAGTGTTTTTTTTTCTTTTTGTCATAATATGGTGATGGCTCTGGTTCACATTTGCATTATTTTTTAATTTTTTGGCAATCCCATGCGTTTTTCAAGTATAGTCGTCTTCACCTGGTTTTGAGACTCTATTTTAATGAAATCCAAAAGCATAAATGAACCGGCGCATGCAAAAACAGGCCAAGTCACCAATTTTATCAAAATTATTTTTCTGCATTGGCAACAAGCTTACCTACAAAAAAATATTGGTTCGATTCGTCGAAACATTATGCCACATTTGAAATTTTAGTTCCAGCAGAAACAGGTCAAATCCAATTTTTTTCATGCAAAACTAAATTAAGTCCACCCGTGTTCTCATCAAACCTCATGTCAATGATTGTGCGTGGCTATATTTTGATAAATTTGCTTATGCGTGATTGTACTTCTAAGTAATTTCGTTTCATTATAGACAAAGATCCTTTAGAAATGATTGCTGCCAAAAAAGGCAAAACGAAATCCAGTGGGGAAGAAATTGAATAAAGCAGGCAATTATCATAGCCTTTGTTGTAAAACGTGTGTTTTCCTCTAAATAAAAATAATTTTGAAAAACTTTCCATTTATAGAATTTTTTCTAACTCCTTGCGACAAAACAGGTTAAGTCCATTCTTCTTCTTGCAGCATGTCGCTAGTGCTAATAGATACACGAAAATCGAGACCGGCAACATTTTTCTCATCAAAAACACCATGTTTGGACCTAGACATACCGAGCGTAAGTGTTACCACTTTGCCGTAAAACGTTTTTTTTACTCTCCTGTAAAATTTAAAAAATGTGACAACCTGTTCTTGCATGCACCGATCCAAGTATGAAAGTCAAAAGGTAATTTTAGTCGCTATTGTTTCACCTCGCTTTTAGGTGAAGAAGAGACAATTTTCCTTTCGCGTACTGCTCTCAATCCTATGGACCCAGTGATTTTCTTTTTTCCAGGGGGGTGGGATCTTCTGTCCATGGTTTAGTGCAATTTCCGAAATAGAATAAACGTGTTGTTGATTTTCTGTTCGACATGATTTCGTAATTTCAGTGAAGTGGACTTGGAAAAACTTTATCTGTTCTATGTGCACAGACGTACAACAACTGTGCTTAGTATTTGATTTTGGTACGTGGCATCTCTGGACTTTTTCAAAATTTGTTTTCCCTTTGGTGGACCTCTTTTCATTCAGGGACATGATGAGAGGGTTTCCAAGTAGTTCATGTCCATCCAGATGACTCAGGTCTTCAGCACTACTTCGCTAAGGAGGTATACGCTGGAGGCAGGGGCTACGTGGACTCGCCCAGACCTCCGTGGGGCTTGTTGGTGGTGGTGTGGTTAACCATTCATAAGTGTGGTGATAGTAGGCTTAACGTTGCCTCGCGAGAGTTATTAGCCCCCTTCGTCAGCAATCTAGTGTCGGTAATTTCCCGCAGGTGAGATGCTTGGAGGAGTTCATTCTTCTTTGGATCTTATTCCGAAATTTGGGCGAGATATCAGGCTTTTCGGGAAATTTCGCGACATACTTATTTAATACGGGCATCTTACAAAAAAAAAAAAAGGTGAAAGTCGAAAAAATTTGTAACAGCTGTTTTTTTGTGTGGATGTGTTCAGAAGGGTCCCAGTAGATACCTCATAAAACCCAAGAGCTCCTAGTGTTGGGGAAAATTTTTGGGGGTCGAACACCCCCAAAAATGAGTTTTTTCATTATTTTGGAAAATATCAACTCTGAATCAAAAAAAAAAAAAATTCGGAATCTGCGTGCAATTTTCGATCCGATGATACCCAATACGACCCCTTTCAAGTAAAACATGAGCCCTTAAGAGGGGGTTCAAAATTTTGAATTTTTGAAAATCTCAGGTACTTCAATTTTATAAGTTGAAAACTGTACCAAAATGATATTTCATCGTGCCCCAACGTTTATCTATAAGTATTTGAGGGATTGCAAAAGTATTTTGACACATTTGCACCCCTATCCGGGGGGTAGACCATTTTGATATCCTCTTTTTTTTTCTTTTTCGCGAAGAATGAAGATGAGCCCATTCTGAATTGGAAAAGAATGAAAGTTTTTCCCCTTAATTTGGCAATCTCTGACGGCAATGTCTCGTTTCTTCCTCGGTAAAAAAAAATCGCTCCCATTAAACGAGACTAGAGCTAAACTTGAGATTTTTTATGAAAAGATCACTAAAATAGGCGTTTTTGGGCCGTTGATTTCGAAAATTTCACCAGAAGATTCTTCTTTAAACCCTGAATTGACTTTCAGAGTTCTCTACTGTTGGAAAATTAAGTAACGAATCAAAATACGAGTAGTTTTTTGCATCGCTGAATTCGAAAGCTTCTATGAGCTTTCTTATTAAACTGCGATTTGGGCCCCAAAATTCAAAATTGATTTCTAGGAAATCGAATAAAGTATTAGAATTTTCTGGGTTGCTGAATTTAAAAATTTCATCAGATTCCTCTTGGATTCCCGATTTAGGCTTCAAAAGCCAAAACTGGTCTCCAGAAGTGATTGAAATTGACTTCCCGGTAACCGAATCAAATATCGAAATGGGGAATGGGATAGGAGAAGTCGCCTAGTTTGGAAATTCCATCAACGCGATAAATTTTCGATACTGACTCGCGGGCAGGCCCCTAACACCAAAATGAAAGTCGGAATTGAACGAACTTGATTTAATCTTTCAACATTTTCAGAACCATCAAATTACCAAAATTCAAATTGGAGGAAAAATTTCAAAATTATCCGAGTATGAGTTATTATAAGGGGAACATTCAAGTCTTTAAAAATCAAAAACTATGAAATTGAACCAAAATTAGGAATTACAATAGTCGCTGCAGATGTTTCAATGGATTACTTGGGTTTTCAACGCCAATAAATTTTTGTCAGTCTTTGGACTTCAAATGTTGGCTCGTAAAGATGCAAACTTCAATGAGTTTTTTCTTCAACATTACACGCAAAAATTGCCATTTAACCTAAGAATGATGAAGTCCAATCAAAGGTCCAAAGGTCATTACTAAATTTGTAGCAGCCCCTCAGCCCCTTTCCCCACCTAAAACAAGAAAATGGAAATACAACAACTTTTACTTCGATAGTTCAATCATTTTTTATAAAATCATATATGCTGCTTTTGAAAATTCGGCATTTGACGATTTAATCCTTTCTCAAGCGATTAGGATGTTTGTAATGATGAAAATGAATCAGCGATCTTTAGCATTTTAAAAAACAGTCTGTTAATTTGAATTTAAGATTGTAAGAACTCTCGACTGCAATAGTTTACTCGATTTGTAAAAACTAATTAGTGCTTGTCTATTTCGATTTATGGGGTCTTTTAAGCTTGAATCAGATTCAAAATTTAGCGCATGTTCGAATTCAACTACCCTTAAGGTTAGTAATTGTTGTCGATAGTCTATCCACTTTGGGATCCCATTTTGAGTTCTGGAGTCCAGGGACGTATCGAAGAGTTTTTCTTGAGAGAAGGGGGGGGGTAAGAATTGTGAACGTCCCAACTGACTCAACTCAAAATTCCCAAGTATCAATGCAAAAGAAGAAGGGACGTACCGAAGAGTTTTTCTTGGGGGAAAGGGTAGGGGGAGGTAAAAATTGTGAAAGTCTCAACTGACTCAACTCAAAATTTCCAAGTATCAATGCAAAAGAAGAGAAACCTTTTGACTTGTTGGATTTTTCCAACCTCTCAACTCAATTCCCAAATATCAAAGCAAAAAAAAAACTTTCAACTTGTTAGATTTTTTCAACTCGCCTAACTGAAATGGTAAATTTTCCCGTTGGCCCCTGTCCCCTTATCGGTACGTCCCTGCCTTCAATAATTCTGCAGTTGGCAAATTTTGAAACTGTTCTTTTGAATTTTTCATTTTCTAAGAACGTTTGTTTGTTCGTTTGTTTGTTTATTATCATTTCTTTTTTCAATTAAAAAATATTTAATTGAAAAATCGGCAAATTTTAAATATTTTGTCGGCGAATTTTTAGTTTAAAAAAGTATTTGTCGGCAAATTCTCCTTCTTCACCCCCTCCCCCCAAACTGAAAGAAAGTCAAGTTTCGTCTCTGTATCAACGCGCCTTTGCTGCGAAATTCCTTAAGAAACTATTAGTTAAAAAAGTCCCTATTGCCGCCTTTCTTCTGTGAAGCGCCCTCTCAGTTCTCAGATTTCCCGGAGCGCTCTAAAAAGCCAGTCCGTGTGTGTGTGAATGCTTCGGTAATATCAAAATGGTTCAGCTCCTGGATAGGGGTGCGACTGTGTCAAAATACTTTTGCAATCCCTCACATACTTATAAACGAACGTTGGGGCACGATAAAATATCACTTAGGTACAGTTTTCAACTTATAACATTGAAGTATCTGAGATTTTCAAAAATTCAAAAATTTGAACCCTCTCTTAAAGGCTCATGTTTTACTTGAAAGAGGTCGTGTTCGGTATCATCGGATCGAAAATTGTACGCAGATTCCGAATTTGTTATTTTCTTAAATTCAGAGTTGATATTTTTCAAAATAATGTGAAAAAACTCATTTTTGGGGCTGTTCCACCCCCACCCCAAAGATTTTCCGCAACACTTGGAGCTCATGGGTTTTGTGGGGTGTCTACTGAGACCCTTCTGAACACATTCCCGCAAAAAAAACCCGCTGTTATACATTTTTTCGACTTTTTTTGTAGGATGCCTAGGTTAATTGGTATCCTGCCATCAAGTAATTTTGGAATGGGGAACCCTCAAAACAGGGAGAAAAAAGTACACAGAAGAGCTATTATGATTCTTAGTGAGGATTAAAATCATACACTTTCTTGTAGGAGTTGATAATTTCGAAATATTCGTGAAAATCTGTTTGTGTTTAGAAAAGTTGAAAATGTATCTACTTTCAAGGACATTCTTAGGCTGACTATGTGGTCTATACTCTAACATCATTTTGAAGAAAATTTTACTAGGAATATTTTTTGTCTGAAAAATTTTGTTTCTAGGACTTCAGGGTTTTGAAATATTTGCGAAAAAACTGATTTTTTTTCGGGGGGGGGGGGGCTAAAATGTGCCACAGAAAAGTTAGAACAGAATTTTGGGGTCGGGATTTCCAATATATGTTTGTTTCTGACACCTAGCCTGACATTTTTCAACAAAATCCGCGTTTATCCCCCCAAAATGTTTTTATTTCTCATTTATCGCCTGTACTAAGTGGGCACACAGTATGAGAGTACAGTCATCCTTCAGAAGAACATTTTTTCTCGTTCGTAATCAATTTTTTGGGGGTTTTAGGGTTTGCCAATCCAGGCACCAGTCTTGTATCAATCATCTGGTATAGTCGCTGTGGCCACTTGTCTTCTTCGAATCTTTTAAATTCGATAAAAAATCCAAATTAGCCGTATCGGGGAGGTGACCATTATTGGCCCCTTTCCCTTACAAAAAAGGTCGACAATGTTAGAAACTCGATCGCGGTGAAGAGCACCGCGCTGGTATCAAAGTATTTTGTTGGTTTTCGGAGAATGACCCGGTTCCCCCACCTCTTCCCTCCCTGGACTAAAATGACTGGGTCTTTTTACTATCGTAATGTAATTTTCTCTCGCGATAAGTATGTTGAGCTTAGACATTCCGATCTATCGTGCCTGATCTGGTCGCCTTGGAAGTCAGATATGAAATGCGACAGACCCCGTAAGCCCGTAAGTTAATAATTGCGAACTAAACGTCGATGAGCTGTGTAATGAATGCGCGACTAAAGCGCCGGAGATGAAAATAAGCGAACGAGCTTCGCGCGAGCATTTCGAACATTAATCTTTATCTGCAGCGGGAGTACTCGTTTCGAAAATATTCTCTTGTGCATGAATTTCATTCGTCGAAGATTTTAATTTCGCGAAACACAAATTCTCGCAGAACAAGGGTACCTACATACACTGTCGACGCTCGAAACCGGGGAACATGTTAGAACGTTATCGTTCAATTTGAATAACGGGGTATTTTTCACGCGAACAAATTTCACCTTCGACCTTTTTCTCCCAGGCGGATTCGCGAGTGAGGAAAAAAAATTTCCGTCCCCTCTCGAGGAGGCGGCGTGTGGCGGCGGCGGCGGCATGAAAAATGATTAAAGTAAATTAAAAATTTGTAAGCAGAAGTTACAACGCAACTCCCAGCTACGCGTCTCCCTGGAGAATCGCCAGCCCCCCCCCCTCGTTAATGCAGCCCCGGCTTGTCGGGAAAAATAACTGAGCATACCACGTGCAAAGTTTTTCTGTTTGGTAATTTTCAGCCAACAGCGTTATGTACTTTCTGAAAAATGGCCATTGCCGCGGTGGCTGCGCGAAATCCGCCAACTCTGGAATTCCGGCACGATTTAGAGTGCCGGTGCCCCGTACTCTTTTGGACAGCTCTGTATATATGTGTACGGGGCTGGGTTCTTTTTCACTCTCTCATTCGTTTACTAGTACATACAATCGTATAACTGCCATTTATAACCGACCTGTATAGCGTCGCGACCTCTCGATTTTATTAACATTATAAAGAATAACGAACTATTATTTTTAATATTTCGCTCGAACATAAATTATTCGTAAATTATGGTCGTTCTTTTATTTGTTTTACGTTTCATGTAAATGGTTTCAAGCGAAGTTTTTCGCATTATACGTAGTATTATTTTTTTATATCTCGCCAGAGTAACCGCGAACTCGATAAAAAAGCAGCAGTCGCGGTTGCGGTTTTATTGAGTGCGCGAATTCCCCGCCCGTAAAGAGCACAGCCGCAGCCCCAGACCTCATTTCATTTCATTTTGTGTTCGATAATTACTTGCGAAGAAAACCCTTCCGTGTCATTATGTCAATACTGACAAATGCCATTTTCAGTTAGGGGGAAATGCGCGCCATTCTAAGTGCCGGAAATAACTGTGGCGGAGGCTTCCAAACTTATGGTAAGTGAACCAAGCCACTCATTATTAATGGGTGGCCTGTTCCGCTCAGGGTACGTACCGATCATAAAAGTCATACAAGTCATACTAAAGTCCTACGATTGAGGCAGTGGTCATACAAGTTGTACAAAAGTCATACAACTGCCTCTAATTACTTACAGATTGGGTAATTCTTCCTGAACAATCGTATATTACTTATCAAAATATGGCCAAATCGAAATTTAATCGAAAAATTGCGTTCCTTGTAACATTCTGCACAATAATTCATTCGTTATTTGAGTTTCTTAAAAGTTTTTGTTTGCAGTCAGTATGTTTTTGAATTTACCTATTTTTCTTTGTGGAAATTTTTGTTCAGGCGTGAAAATGTTCCTAAAAAAGTCACACAAGTCATGCAAAAGTCATAAAAAGGTCATACTTCTGGAAAATTCGTATTTGGTAGACACCGCTGTTGTAACGTGGGAAACAGATTGACTGCTACTTTCCTCCCGGTACACTCGTATTTTATTTTTCATTTGCAACCTTTACTTAATCTACGAGTAACATTAGATTAGTGCGCCCAAGAGTAGACATAGGTCTCCCCTACCTTTCTCCATCGGTCCCTATCCCTAACTCCCCTAACCCAGAGCCGTCCCCCTATCTTTTTGAGTTCATCGTGCCACCGTGTCCGGGGTTTCCCTGGTGATCTCACACCTTCGCAGAGGTGCTGGTCCATCACCCTTTTCCCCCATCTTTCCCGCCTTTCCCTGGCTACATGTCCCGCATAATCAAATTTTAGCTTTTTCATGATATACCTCAGTCTTTTGCTCATTCTTACCTCCATATTCCTCTCTGTCTGTCTTTCTTTTTTAAACCTAGAATTGATCTTTCCGCGGCAATTTGAGTTCTTGCCATTTTCAGGTTTTGTGATTCAGTGGTTGCCCATACGTGTGTGCCCCGTAAGTCAAAACCGGTAGTGTACATTCTTCCAGGATTTTTATTTTAGTTTTCAGTGGCATTTTACTTTTAAATACCTGTTTTAACGATCAAAAACTTCTCTAGGCCTGTGCTCTCCTTATTCTATTTAATTCCTTCTCCATATTATCCCTCAAATGATATTGTGGCGAACAATCCCGAACATTCGAGATAAGCGAAGAAAGATCAACACGTTTCAAGCAGCAGAATAGAAGTTTGATAACAAGAGCGATAAAGAGTTGCACCGATAACGCCGAGATGTATAAAGGCCGCTAGCCGACGCCGTATACTCCAGTTTTGTATGCGATAAATTGTGCGTTTTCAAAGCGATTTAGCTACTGTTTTTGTGCGTTGTATTAGTGTGACATTAAAAGTTCTTTTTACGCGTATTTGTGCATTTTTTGGTGCAAATCCGTTACATTGGTGTCAGAAATGGGATTCGACAGTACGCGTCGTGAATATCTTGTTTGGACATTCGTGTTCTGTGTATTCGGCGTTTCGCCTTGAGGAAGTGAGCGTTGTCAAAACTTTCCATCCATGATGGCTCCGAAAAAGTTGTTCGAACTTTCAGAGGAATTGAAGAACCGTGACCTATCGCCATTGAGTTCGAAAGCGGAACTGGCCCTGCGGCTGGAAACCTTCCTGAGAGGTGAAGGTAAGGACTCGGAAAATGTTGTCTTCGATGTAGAAATAGAACCAGAAGATGAAGGGCCGACAACGGCTGCTGCTCTCCAATACATTATGAACATGCTGAGCAATCAGTTGAAAAGATGGAAGATCAGTCCAGAACGGTGGCAGAACTGAGGACTGAACAGTCGAAGAAAATGGGAGAAATGAAGGCTGGTCAGCTCAAGAAAGAATACCTGATCGATCTAAAAGCCGATATTGTCAAGGAAGTTGATGAGAAAATCGATCCCTTGGCCAAACAAATAGAAGATCAGAATAAAAGAGTGGCCAAATTAGAAAAAAAACAACAACAAAAAACAAACAGAAACAAACAAAAAACTGGGGGATCTCCGGACTGGCCGTACCACAATGTCAGTCAGTCTCCTGTTAATCAGCAGCCTACCCAGATGTATACAGCCGCTGGTGTATCGTCAGTGGAGGCTCCAGACAGTCAGCCATGCCAGATGGTTCCAGCTTCGAGTAGTAGTGGCTCCATGAAAGTGAAACCACCGACGTTCGATGGGCAGCATTCATGGGAGACCTACCTGGTTCAGTTCGAGGCAGCAGCTGCCAATAATGGCTGAGATGAGGCGACGAAGGCCACAGAATTGGTTGTCAACCTGCGAGGAGCCGCAATGGACGTGCTGAGGACGGTTCCCACCGAGGACCAGAGAAATTTCCAGAAGCTGGTGGATGCCTTGGATCCAGCGGGAACTAAAATAGCGGTCACAGAGCCCGGGCGAGTCGCTTCAAGCTTTTCATGCAGAGGTAGTTTACCTCATTAATGCTGCTTATCCGTCATCCTCTGAATATTTAAAAGAGGAAATTGCGGTCTCAGCCTTCATTGATAGAATTAAGGATGAACAAATCCAGATGATGGTGAGAGTTGGCAATCACCGAAACTCTCAGACTGCTTTGGCACAAGCCCTGGAGCTGGAGGTTGCATTGGAAAGCTCTAGAGTGAGGGCCACTGTTTGTCAAGCCCAGGCCTACAAAATGGAGGAGGAATGGACAGGCTCGAAGAAAGCTCTGGAAGCAGTGGCGGAGCAGATGATGGAGACAAAGAAGCGACTGAAGCATTGAACACCAACGCCAGGTTGGAAAGCCGCAATGCTTCCAATGTAATGAACAGGGGCGTATCTCTCCTAGCTGCCCCCAGAACCAGAAGGTGGCTAGAAAAGACTGGGGTGTTAAGACTGGGGTGTTGCTCGCCAAGCGTCCCCAGTTGTTTCCCAGGAGGACCAGACAATTAAGAGGACGTTGAAGCATGATGCCTCAAGTAACTATGTGAAAGGGAAACATGGTCAGAAGACTGTACTCTGTTGTATTGATAGTGGAGCATCACATTTTATCCTTCGTTGTGGGCTGGTGCCAGTGAAGAAGTTGGACCAGAAGAAGCGGTACGTTCTTCAGACGGCCACGGGAGAAACAGTGCCAGTGTATGGAACAGTTCAGCTCCGAATTCAACTGATGGGAGTGTTCCATGAATAAGAGTTTCTGGTCGCCGATATTCAAGATGCCGCAATCATTGGCTGGGATATGATGGTGCAGCATGGGCTGATCATCGATCCTGAGCGGCAGATACTGAAGTATCAAGATCTGATCGCCAGGTTCTTAAAGGCCACCCACTCTGGGCCCAGTCAGCTACAGAAGGCAGAGGCCAGGAAAGTGTCAAAGAGATGGATGGTTTCAACCCCAGGAGATAAGACAGGAGCATCAAAATTTGACCAGTGGGCCAGAAATGTAGTCCGAGATTTGTATCCAATGCAGAAGAGGACGATGGAGGATCTTCTAAAGGACTTCAGGAAGATCCTTGCTGAGAACAGCGACGATTATGGCCGGACAGAATTGGTTCAATATTGGATTGATACTGGGGACAGTCCGCCCTCGGAGAGTCCCGTTGGTAAGACAAGAGGAAGTCAACCGGATGATCGATGATCTGTACCGATAGGGTATCATTGAGCCATCTTCAAGTCTATGGATTCACCCATTGTGCTGGTACCAAAGAAGGATGGTACAACGCGGTTGTGTGTGGATTATCGACGGCTGAATGATGTGACTCGGAAAACAGTTACGATGACACCCTGAATCTACTAGGTGGAAGCGAGTGGTATATCACAGCAGGACAGAACCCAAAGCTACAGAGTCATTGGGAAGGACCATATATTGTACTCAAGCGGATCAATAATGTTGTATATCGGATTCGGAAGCTTGGAGGTGGGCGAGCCAAAGCCGTGCCCCTTAGATCATTTGGCAGTCTGGTATGGTGACCATAAAGAAGATCTGTAGCCTGGCCGGAACGTCCAGGCTCAAGGAGGGAGCAGTGTGGCGAACGATCCCAAACATTTGAGATACACGAAGAAAGATCGACACGTTTTGAGCAGCAGAACAGAAGTTCAATAATGAGAGCGATAAGGAGTTGCACCGATAACGCCGGGATATATGAAGGCCGCTGGCCAATGCCATATAGTCTAGTTTTGTATGCGATAAATTGTGTTTTCAAAGCGATTTAGCTACTGTGTTTGTGCATTGTATTAGTGTGACATTAAAAGGTCTTCTTACGTGAATTCGTGCGTTTTTCGTTGCGAATCCGTTACAATATCAACTGCCCTAAATAAACTACACTCTTCTCTACTTTGATTACCTCTGCTCCCACTTTGATTTCCGGTGGTTTCAGCTTGTTTGTAATCAATGCCGTTTGGTTACATTGATTTTTAGCCCTACTTTTCGACCTTCCTGTTCCGACTCGTTGGCCATTAGTTGCAGTTCCTCCAAGTTTTCAATAAACGCAACAATTAACTTTTCAAAGTGAAAACTTATTCCAACTAATAACACAACCCCCACGGATTGGACAGACTGTACAACCACAGACAACCAATGGGAGCACGCAACGAATAACGCTCACTGATTGGACAGACTATATAATCACAGGCAACCAATAGGAGCACAAGACTTAACAGGTTCACCATATGGTACTACCCCTGACCAAAGACTACAGGACTACAAGAAACAAGTCTCATTTAGGGTACTCCACTGATGATGGTATAACAGCTAAAAGCACTCTGGAATACAGAAGAAGAAAAAGTGAATTGGCACGTCCTACACATCGAATATTACCAAGTTCACTCACACTCAGAAATGGACACTATTCTTGAACAATTCTAAAGGTCTGGAAGAGTCTAAAATATGTCTGAAAGAACCCCGTGTAGGAATAAACCACTCTGTGCTTTCGCAATATTTCTTATCAAAATATGGTTGAATTGAAATTCAATTGAAAATTTGTGTTCTTTACAACATCTTTTGCAATAATTCGTTCGTTACTATTTAGTTATTAAGTTTCTTCCAAGTTTTTGTTTGCAATAAGCATGCTCCTAATTTTTTTACTCTGGAAATCAGATTCTGTTCAGGCGTGAAAATGGTCCGAAAGAGGTCACACAGAAGTCATACAAAGGTCATGCTATTGGAAAATTCGTATTTGATAGGCACCCTGGATATGTA
Organism: Acanthococcus lagerstroemiae; assembly: GCA_031841125.1. Lineage (NCBI taxonomy): Eukaryota > Metazoa > Arthropoda > Insecta > Hemiptera > Eriococcidae > Acanthococcus > Acanthococcus lagerstroemiae. The sequence goes on along the minus strand of CM063114.1, from coordinate 45,064,892 downwards.
ATTGAAAATTGTAGAAAGTGTTTCAGTTTTTCCTATAGTCCCTTTAAAAAAAAAGTGACTTTTTCATTCATGTCTCAAGGGGGAGGGGCAGTCCAGATTTTTATCGGTTTGTCCCTATAGCCTGTACATATTTGTGAAGATGAAAAGCTATCGCACGTTGCATCGAGACTTCAGTAACTATCGGCATCCTTTGCAAATGCCAAAACGAAGAGCTACGTATACCCAGAGACTCGTATTAAGATGTCCACGAGGATATCATCTCCGAGCCAAATCATGCACCAATACTTCCTGTCAAAACGTATTAAAGAAGAAGAAAAACTAGTATACGTGACGAAAATACGGTACATATGTATGTACATAAATTATGTACGTACATATGTAGATACGTGCGTCGTGAAGATGATGTTCGTCTCTTTTAAGCTCCCATTCCAGTCGAAATTTTAATATTTGATTATTTTTGAATAATTATTTCTATATAGAAGTACTGGCTCAGTAATGGAAAAAAGTTGAAAATCGGAGGTCAGAATACATATTTCGTTCAAAGCACTGGCCGGAGGTGGCAAGTTAGATCCTGCTAGCCAAGTGGGTAGGTAAAAACCCGCACAAAGAGATATGCACGAGTATGTTAGGTAAAAACCCAGACAAAGAGATAAGATTGTTGGCGATTACGAGTCGAAGGTACACTACCAGAATTACTTAGTTATCATCTACCTCTTCTCAGTGAAAGGGTGTTCTCTTTGTTGTTACAATTATTCGATCCGAAACGAAGTGTACGTCTCGGTGGTGTCTGCACGAAAATCGGTGTAATTAGTTCGGCTCACGTGGCTTTGTGTAATTTACTAATTCGGAAATATGTCGTGTTTATGTAACTCGGGTTCAGTCCCCGGTGCCATCCTATATGCCATCTTATGACGGTATAATAAAACAGTTCGCGCAACCGGCTGTGTTGATTTATGATCCAGACGGTATCTGTTGTCGCGCAAAAGAGGTACGTTGTCCAGTAATGATCCAGGACCGAGGATTTAGTTGATAAAGGGTTATTAGCCTATCCGGCTTGTGGTTTAATTATTAATGGTATCGCTTCGCCAGTAAAACGACAGTTGATTAGAAACTGCGGAGCTGAACCATATCCAATCTATGCTTCCGGCGATCTTCCAGCATACGAGCATCCATACAGGTAGTGTGTGAGACCTATGAGACCTAACGTGGTAATGAGTTGAGACTCGTGTTCGTTGAGCTTTATCCGGGCCCATAACATACATGGCCGTTCTAACGAGACGATATGTGGTGATATTGGCCTCAGTTTGGTGAGGGTAGCGAGTCGGCTGTACGGGGTATTCTTTCACCCTGTACATCACTTGATGGGACTTATGACGATAAACGCATTCCAAAGTGGCTCCCCAGACAACGCACCCTTTGCCCGGAAACTACCCTTTCGAGTATTGAATCAGTGACTAGAGGGACACATTGAGGTTGACCCGAGCTCCTATTTCGCTTCTCTGTTTCGGATTTGCGCTGTCCTGCTAGGACCACTGTGGGACGCCCTACTCCCCCGGGCAACGCTTACTCAGTATTAACCTGGAATTCGGGTGTACCATAGTCGAACGCCCTTCCTTTCTTCACCCCTCACCTCCACGTCTTGGTACGTGTGAATTAGTTGATTATGTTCAGTTAATTAATTAATTAGTTACTTTCAGTGAATTGATTATCTGTAACCGTTTGTTTTTTTCTTATTGATTGAGTATTTGGGATCAGTTGATTATTATTTTCAGTTCATTATTTTTGTTCAGCAGATTATTTTTATTGTATTGATTACTTTTGATCAAATTCATCGCGTGCAAACAGTCAACTTTTTTGGTTACTTGATGATTTTTCGTTATTGATTGATTATTTCTTATTAATTGGGTATTTTTGGTCGATTGCTCTTTATTACTCGAATATTTTCAATTATTTGGTTCATTTCCTACTAATCAGTTGATTGTTTATTGTTGATGAGACAATTACTTCTTATTATTGATGATTTTTTATCAAACTATTATTTTAAACCAAACTAAGTACCTATTATTTTCGAACCCTATCTTTCTTCTCTGTATACTAAAAAAGTAAGCCTCCGGGAGGAAAAACAACACTGCGGGTTGCCTACCCTGCCCTTTAATTACTCATTTCTCCAAGGGTAGCCTACCCTCGGGAGGGGATTCATGGTGGAAGAGGGAGCTTGGGGGAAGAAGGTTGCGGTGAAGGACGAGGAGGAGTTGTGGTGGGGGAGGGCTCTCTATACACTAAACAGTAGAAGCCACCTACTTCTTTCCCTCCGTGGGGATAAATTCCTGGTGGCCTCCCCCTGTACCTTAATCTCACCCCGAGGAGGCTTCTCGGTGGAGGTGGGAGCTCCTGGAAAAGGAGGACGGCCATGGTGAGGAAGGGCGTCGAGGTGTGCAAGGAGGAGCATGGTGGGGGAAACTGACTGTGATGGAATTCTTCTTAATTGAATGTTGTCAGTCTGTCGATTATTTTCGATGAGTCAGTAATCATTATTGTTAATGGAATTTCCTTCAGTTTTTAAATTTATGGAGATATTCGGTCCATTCGTTTTCTTTTTACAAAAAACGTTAAGAAAATCTTATCCCATTTTCAGCTGCGGTACTCGGATCAAATCTGGTACTAGATTTTTAGGCAAATGAGCTGAAAAAAGGATAGAAAAGAGAGCCAGAAAATAGTCTAATTTTTCTGAAAATAACTGTAATATTATGTACGTAGATTATATTCAGGAGAAGAGGAATTGGTCAATTGGTCTCACTTTAGCTTTTTATTTGAGTGAGATTTGAAACAACCGTAATCAACGAAACAACCGACCTACGTCTTTAATCAACGTTTATTCCAATACTAACTGTAGAGTCACACAGGGTACAACGATGCAAACATGAACATGTTAAATCAGATAAGATAACACTCGTTACAAGATTGTCTTGGTTCTGCTCAGACAAGGTGTCTACAGGTTTGGAAAATTTGGAAAGTTTGGAAAAAGTCAGGAATTTGAAAAGTAGGTCAGGAAGTTTGTAAATAGTCAGGAAATTCAACAATATTTTTAAGAAGTTTGGAAAAAAACAAAGAGTGAACTCACGGACATTTTTTTTCGTCATTTAATTTTATTTTAGCACTCCTTAGAGTCGTATTCTACAATTAAAAACTGTGCATTGAACACCTTCCTAATGCTTTCACCCAAAAATCAACTTCAAATTTCAGTTCATTTTAACCATAGGGTCTAGTAGTATAAACATAGATATATTATACTGTCTATACTGTAAAGGTTTAAAGAAGAGGAAAAAAAAGTTTGGAAAAAGTCAGGAATTTATATTTTTCCATTCTTGTAGACACCTTGTCAGAGCCCAATTTGGCTGTGTAAGTGTCTTAGTTTTTCATATGTTTATATCAGTTTTCTCTTCTTTTTTTTTGTGGGAGGGGGTGGGGGTCGGATATGACTTTTGATGATGTAAGATTTGCTCGACTTTTGTTTGGTTTAGGTGCTTTAGTCTATTGCGATCAATTATGATTGGGCATGATTACTTTTTGTCAATTTTGGTTGTTCATTTGATTACTTTTTTTCAGTTTTGGGTATTCATTATGTTACATATTGTCGAATCGATATCACTTTTTCTCGAAAAACTCTTTTGTAGTCTCGGCGTAGGAATGGTGGGGGGGGGGAGTATGCGAAGTGGTGTGAAATGACTCAGAAGTAACCTGAGACACGAAATAAAAGTGGGAAAATGTGATATTGTAGTGTCCTATGACAGTTTACATCATCTCCAGCAAATCGGTTGTTGTCAGATTTACGTACACTGTTACTGTCGGATTCTTCCGCCAATCCTTATCCGCGGATAAACGTATTGATACTTAAAACGAGATCCATGTACTGCTAACTTGTAACAGAAGTAAATGAGTGTATAATTAGAGTGTTGCAGGCGCACGTGAATATGGCCAAATTTCGATTACATGTACAGGGTGTCCAGTGAATTTCTCTCTCTTGAATATTTTCAGATTAAAATGTCGGATCAATGCACAGCAAAAGATGTTATTCGTTTGATACGAGTGAGGCCCGGCATCTTTTGTAGTCAAGAAAAAATTTCCTCCTAATGAGGAGGGTGCGGTGTGTTCCTGATTTTGGAATCTTAAATGGAAACATATCGAAGAAAGTATCAAAATAGGGGTATTTTGAGTCTCTGATGTCGATCTGACCCTGATTTGGGCCCCATTTTTTAAGGAGCCACGTCGAATTTATACCGAAGAAATTGAACAGCCTATCAACAGTGGCTTGTTGAGTCGTCGATCTTTAAAATTCAGCCAGGTTCTAAGGTCTTTTTCGATTTGGGTGCCAAATTTGACTTTTCTACCCTTCTGAAGGACCCTAACGGGTCTAAATTGAAAAATCGTCTCGAGGAAACATTGTTCCGCTCTAAAAAAAAAAAAAAGTTGTTTCATTGAGGAAGGTGAAGAAAATGATCCTTTTCTTTCGTAAATAAGAACTTTGTTTTTCCTTAAAAGGAACCAAGTTATTCTTATTCAAGAAAGCAATGCAAGTTACCCTCCTTTTTTCGAGAAAAGAAACCAGTTTTTAATTTTTTGATATTTTCTTTCTCGGAGAAGGAAATTCCCTGAGGAAAGGGAAGAAAAGAAAAATTTTCTTTTAGTCTGTGAGTGGATAGCGCGCTGGCTTCGGAATCCGGAGGTCCCGGGTTCGAGCCCACGCAGCAACTCGCTACATTTAAACCGAGGCCGGTTTTTCGGCAAGAAGAGAAGGGGGCTAAGACAGTCATACGGCCTCCCCGATGTCTCTAAGGTAATGCTCGAAAGGGAGATTCCAGGGTCCGGGTAGAGAGTAAAAATAGAAAAGAGTTTTTGAAGAAACAGGGTGTCTACTGGGCATGAAAACACGCGCAAACCAGAAAATAGCATGATTTTTGCTCAAAGTAGCATGAAAGCATGAAAATAACATGATTTTTCCCAATTTCTTCGTAAAATCATAAATTTTAAACATTTTAACTTTAACATTTTTTCGATTTAAAGTTTTTTCTTTCTTTCTTTCTTTCTTTCTTTCTTATTATTAAAGTATTTCATCAGAATGAAACTGCAAAATAAGCGCATGAAATTTCCTACAAACTGTGTATACAAAAGGAGGGGTTACTTTTTAGAGAAAATTTGAAGCATGAAAAATGGCATGGAAAAACGAGGTAATGTCATCAATTTTCACTATGGAGAAAATACAGAAGATCTTCGCTTTTCCTTAAAAGAAACGAAAGTTATTCAAAAAAGGGAAAGAATTTCTCTTTTTTCCTCGAGATGAGGAACTAATTTCTTATTTTATTTTTTGCTTTCTGGAATAAGGATATCAAATTGTGTTTCCTAACTTAAGAATGAGATCCGATCAAATTCATCAAGGCTCTATTGTTACTCAAAAGAAAAAAATCCTTCTGAAACTCGCCATTCAAAACTATGAACACTTGTAAAAGTTCCGGTGAGGATCTCTTACAAAATACATTAATACTCGTACTCTATTTTTTTATGAAAAATCTTTGAAAATTTTGAAGACTGGTCAAACTTATTGCAATTTGTTTAGCTTCAGAAGACGTTCCAATCAACTAGACATGAAAACTTGGCAGGACGTAGAAAAAATCTTTCATTATTTTGTTCGATGCTCGTTAAAGCGCCTTGAAAGTTTCCTTAGAGTCATTCAAGACTGTAAGACTTGTAACCATTCCGTTTAGATTCTGTGAAAATTTTCTCCAGTCTGTCTTCAGGGATAGGAACACAGGTCTTCTTAGTAGGGAAAAGAGCGAGAAAGCTTCTTCTTGCTCCAGGACAATGAAAGAAGTACTTCTCATTTTGGGAAAAGCGGAGAGATGAATTTTTTCGATGTAAGAATATCATCGAGCTTTGGAAATAGCTGCAATTAATTTTAATGTCCTACATTCTTGAAATCTTCAACAATTCTTGAGTAACTTCTTCAGCAAGTCTTTTAATAGATTTTTTTGGAAGTTTTAATAGAATTTTTAACAGTTGAATGCGCTTTTTGGAAAATTTTAAACAGTCTTAATGAGCTCTAAACTTCAACTTGATGGAATGTTTAAAAGTCAAACTTTTCACAGATTCTTCTCGCTCCTCGAAAAAAAGGAATGGGGTTCTTTTGAATCTTTATTTTTGCTTTAAATGGAACAAAATTATTCTCATTCCGGAAAGAGAACGGATTTTTCCTCCTTCCTCCAAGAAAGGAACAAATTACTCATTTTTCAATTTTTTCTCCATTGTTAGGAAGGAAATGCACCTTTTTGTTCTCGTTTCTCAAAGAACGGAAATCAGTTTCAAATTCCTCAGACCAGGGAGCGAAGTTCTTATTCAACAAAAGTGAAAGGATAATTTTCTTTTTCAAGAGTATGAGCACGGTTTCTTTAATTTTTTCAGCAAGATGAACTTAGCTTCTAAGAAGGAGAAAAATTCGTGTATATGAGGACCAAATAAAATCTAATGGGATGTTCGTAATCAGTGAACCATAATACCCCTTTATTTTGATGCTGTCTCCGATGTATTTTAAGTGAAGATTCCAAAGTCAGAGGCACGCTCCAGTCCCCCTCACTGGGAGGAAAACTGTTGGGAGGGCATCCGAATTTGCCTAATAACTACCACAGTGTCTGTCTGCTGACCATATCGAAGGTCTTCTCGAGGTCAATGAATACTTCATTCAAGGAGGAGAATCGTAATACATTTATTATCACTCGCAGTGTCAACAACGGCGATCCTGCCAGTAACAAGGAGTGAGATTGCCACCCGTTCGTGCCGTGCCTCACAGGGAGGAGGTGGACCTAGTCTACACCCAACTTACTGTAGTCTTTTCTTCTAGGGGAATTCGCTACCTCGCCCTCTTGTAATTAGCGACTTACTTTACTTCTCCTGCAGCAGCAGCTCCTGGCGACGACGAAGATGATGACGTTGGGGGCAACCTCTTCTGGCCTCTTCGGAACCGATGCTGCCCCCACCCGCTTCTAGGTTCTTCATCAGTGATGTCACCGTTGGAGGCGGCCTCTTCTGGCTTTTTCGGAAGTCGCCCCCACCCTCTTTCGGGTTCCTCGGCCTCCTATCCAGTCCTACTCACCTGCAGGATATGCCGGGTTCTTGAGCCGCTATAGGTTCTTGACAACCCCGCGCATATACCGCAGGTGCCCGTTGGTGGCCCTTGTCCACACACCTGGCCCGCGGTCAGCCCACCGAGCACACTCTCAGAACACATGATTGGCGTAGCAGGCTATGATGGCTGGAGCCTACAGGTAGTGCCACTGTCTTGAGCTTGAAACGCTGCTGTACTATGACTGCTCGAGTCTTCCATCATCACGTCTAGGGTAGTAATTTGTTACTGTCCTTATCCAATCTAGTGGGCCTTTCTCAAGCTGCACCGAGTACTAGCCTAACTACCCTCCCCCGACCCTTGTTTGTTTGTCGACCTAATTTCTCCCTGGGATTGGCTGTCCGAACCTTTCATTAGGTTACTCGACCTATGAATCTGAACTGAGATCTAGAGATTAGATTGTAATCGTTGCAATGGGCACGTAGTCGTAGGTCAATGGCCTTCTCGAAGGTCTTGCCTCTTGTTGACAGCAGTGTGATCGGACGGTAGGCATCAATGCTTATGGGATCTTCCCTTGTTTTGGGATCAACACAACTCTGCCGAATTTCCAAGGTTCTGAAAAACCCTATGCTGCATATACCCATTGAAAAGGTCTGGGAGCAGTGTTGGCCTTCTCTGGTGTAAGGTTTTCAGGAGTTTATAGCTTACTCCATCGTTCCCTGGACTGGACCGGTTCTGGCTCTTTTTCAGATGGGCCCTTAGTTCGCTTTGGTTAATTGCTACTGTCTGCTGCTCAGCCTCGATATGGGGAGCACCTAGTTGGGGAGTCCTGCCTGTCCCAACTTGGTGTGCAGGAGATCGTCATTACTGATTAACTGCGAGAGGTTAGTTGAGCCTTTAACTACGATTTTATTCGGCTTTCCCCATGGTTGATGTTGAGTGATGAAGGATGTCCAGGAGGCCTCCTTACTTCGTTCGATCTGAAGGCGTAATGTACTTTCGCAGGCTGCGGCAGACCCTCTTGGGGGTAAACTGAATGACTGGATCCTTGCTTCTTGCCGCCCGTCTTCTGATCTGCTTTAGAGTTCAGAGATGTTCCTTGATACTTGGAGACATCCAATAATCCAATAAGTACGTTTTTGGACTGGTGTGGTAACTGTATTCCCTTCGACGATATTGGTAAGCCAGTTGGTGACGCAGTTGGAATTTCCAATAGTATCCTCCTTGGTATGATTCTGTGACAGAGCTGGACCTTCACCGTCAGGGTTCTGAGATATTTCCTCCATACTGAGTTGCTTCCTGGTGGCTACTGCTGGTGTGCCACCTACTTCCGCCTGGAATGTGATGAAGCTGTGGTCTGATAGGGATTCCTGATCTAGGACCCTCCATCCTGTGACAGCCACCCTAGTGGTGAAGGTGTAGTCATTCACTGTTAATCTATCTTGATGGTGACAGGTTGGTGTTCCAGTGTTCTCAATCTGCAGGCCATGTTCCAGGATGAAGTTACCAAATGCCGTGTCCCGGGGGTGAGTGGCTATATCAGTGAAGAGGTAGTGTCTACAGTTCAAGTTTCCAAGGAGCATGGCCCTGTGTTGAGGCTCGAGAGTTCTTCCAAGAAGTTCGAATTTCTCGTTGAACCGTGGGTCATTTGGGGATAAGCAGACTGCGATTATCGTTACTGCTCCACGTACTATTACTGCAAAGTCCTGCAGTGTCGGGATGTGCTCGACTAGTAGAGGCCACTTGATTGCAGTTCGGGGCCAACCCGGGGTGCTTGACATTGCGCCGTGGAAGAAGTGTGGTTCGGATATGACAACGACATCTGCGCCTATATGATTTGCAGTGTCTATTGCTAGGTCTTGAGCAGCCCTCGTGTGGTTGGAGGTTGATCTGCAAAAAGGCGGCTGGCGTCCTAGGTTGTCTTCGTTTCTGGCCTCCTGGCCCAGAGGTATTTCCGGAGTAGTGCAGCTCTAGCTGGACATGCGCTGGAGCCTGCTTGATGTTGTGTGGGGTGGAGCCTGGTTAGTCCGGCTTCGATCTGCCGCGAGTTGTAGACCCTAAAGTCGAAACTGGCCTCGGTGTTTTGTTGCCCATTTCCTAGACAGCGGTTCAGCTGTCACCCTGTTCAAGCTGAGTAATGGGAGGAGGTCCGTTGATAAGCCACCACCTTTTCAGACGCTATGACCTCGTTCCCATTACATGAAAAGAAGATAGCATGCACATGAGCAGACCCACTTTGCCAAATTAGAGTACACACGCCATCCCTTCGTTGCCTGACCTCGAAAGGGTGTAGGGCGCGGGTTCCTATGAAGCCTAATAGTGTAGAATAGTAATGGAGGGTGAAGGCAAGACAAGACAAGATAAATACGGAAAGGAACGCCTCCCCCGCTTGGACTAATCTAAGCAACGGGCCCCCTTTGGCTGGGGGGTCCGGCCAAGTGCTTGGGGAGTTGGAAGGATAAAAGAAAAAAGGCTACGCAACGGAACAGGGGCACCACCGGTAGGTGAATGCGGAGAGTAGGTGATGAGAGGTTAGGTGGCCACTGGTGGTCATGTAATCGCATCAATCTCTACTATGGAGTTGTCCCCTTTCCACGACTAAAGCTGCCCGAAACGGAGGACCACTTTTGCTGCGCATTGATCTGATACTTTATTCCGAAGGTACTCAAAAGGGGGAACTCACTGGACGCCTTGTATATGAATAGGCAACTGCATAGCACTTACACTGTGCTTTTGTGCGTCGGCAGCACTTTACTTTATGTCACCTCGCACACACCGAGAGCCATTTACGCATCATTGAATTCCCGCGCCGACAAATCTATATACCAGTGATGAAGAAGAACAAAATAAGCGACGACGAGTATTCAACAATGCCATAATCAGTCTCTGGGATATCATTCGATTATCCAGTAATTACAGCCACTCGTTAATATTCCGCTGTAATGCAAATACTCGTACATTTTATTCGATATTCGGTGCGAACTGCCTGCATGCACGCAGCTTCCATTAAATCCAGACGAATTACGAGGGTACATTACTGTATAGCTTTTTTTTTCTTTTTTTTTTTTTCATTTCGTACCCCGTCCAGCTTCGTCACTTTTCATTCCGCCCTAGAGTTTTGCTTAATTTTTCAAAACGGTGGAGCCAGTGACCGGGGCAGTCGGAGGACAGAAGGGAGCACATCTGAATGCACTCGAATCGCTCTCGTTATTCGCGAACTAATGACCTCGTTTACGAGGCGAGGACTGGAACAAGTGAGACGGTTCTCATTTGCTCGTCATGTGTCACGATATACGAACATTTAAGCGAACGCTATTGTCGAGTACGAGACTGAACAAGGGCCTGGGGGAGGGGGTTTGGAGAGAAGAAAAAAACCGTTTTGTACACGCAGGACGTTAGAAAAATGATTACGCTTAATATTCGCATTCCAGTTGGAAACTGCCCGGCCTAATCCTTTAATTAATTTTTCGGAAAAATGTACATCTGTTGCCGCGCGCGACTCGTAAATTAATATTAAAGTAAGCCAGTTATCTCCTTTTTGCGTACATGTATAAAAATCGTGGCCGGAAAGTGTATATCCCGTTGGGGCGGCGAAAAAGTGCCCGGCCTTTCGAGGCCGAATTAGGGGGGCCGCGAATTCACACGTATCGCGTCGTGTCTCGGCGCGGACCGAATTATACCGACACGAACGACGAGTAAATTAAGTAACACGTCTTCCCTTTTAATGCGCGCTTTTCGTAGCCCGGGCCCGAAATGGTAAAATTTTTAATTCGAATCGAAACGACGGTACGCGCAATTTTTCCGACTGCTGAGCGCGCTCAAAGGTAGGAATGAGTGACGCGTGTACTCACAATGGAGCGCCGCCGAAATGAGAAACTTTTTTTCGGTCGTTCACCTGTGTGCGCGAAAGACGTCGCCGGCTGGGTAAGACGACATAGAGGAGGGGGTGAAAGAAGAGCAGCTTTTCGTTTGCATCGATTTCGAGAGTCGAGCTGGATGTGGTGTCGCGTACGTGTCGAATTCGAACGCAGTCGTCAACGCCCGATGCTTTGTGTGCACAACAGTGTGGGGTGCACTGGGAGCCGAATGTTGGGAGGCGCAGTGTGGTCTGGAATTCGAAAACGGGACGTGGATTGTGGAGCGAGTACTGAGAAGACATCGTGTTGACCTGTCGGTGGCCACAGTTTCCGACTCGCATGTTCGCGTGATTGGGGGCTGTTATGCGGAAATGCTCACCCTGATGCTCGTCTTTGAGGTTTAGCCCATCTTTCCGTCTCACCGTCCGGGTATCTTATCTTGTGAATAGCGCTGGGGCAAACAACCAGTAACACGGCTGGGATAACCTGAAAAGTGGATTGAAATGCGAATATGTTGACCAATGGCGTAGCCATGGGGCGGTCGAGAGAGTCTGGACCCCTTACGATATCGTCAAATAATGGTTTTCACAATTTTAGCACCACTATAATACTCCTTTTTTGGTCAAGACCAGACCGTCTCCCCTTGGAACGCTAGGCTGGCTACGCCACTGATCTTGACTGATATGCAACAAGAAAAGTCAGGTTTTTCACGATTTTATCGAATAGTAAACAGGAATAAAGCTTTGGTTCTTCACTTTTCCGTCTGCAGCACATCTATCCATGAGGCAGGCACTTTGCGGCACCTTGTAGTCATACTGAAACAACTTTATTCGAGACGGCTACTTTTTTTACCTACAGAATGTTGGCTGTACAGACTGGGGAAATGTTGAGATGTACGAGAGAATGTATTCAGGGTGTGTTTACTGGCCTGAAAAGTCATGACTACCGAACATTGTCATGAAAGTCATAAAAAGTCATTATATTTCATCATGTCATAGTTCACAATATGAGAGGCGATTTTCCAAAACGGCTTATGTCCATTTTTTCCGAAATATTTTTTATAGTGTCATCTGGTGGAAGATATAATATGAATATGTACACACTTTCCTACACTGTCAACCTACCAATATTCATGTAGGTGTTCGAATAGGCAACCTAAGTGTCACTAGTGGTACATATATGTATGATATACACAAAAGTACCACGTTATTTCATTTCCCTGTACAGTTCTGAAAAGTGGACATAGGCCGTTTTGGAATACCGTATCTCTATGTATTTACATTATCAATAAAAAATCAGTTTATTCATTTAATGTGAAAAAAAAAAAAAAAAATGTTGAGTGAATATTTACTATGGAAGTTTAGCGCAAGTACATTGTTTGTTCGTATGAAATGGGTTCTCAGTTGAATTAGTGTATAATGTATTTGACTCGAAACAAGTACATGCAATATTTTGTGGTACTTATCAGGAAATTTTCCGAGGAATAATGCGATGTGAGTTATGTCTCATAAATATGTTAGCAGTATCAAGAGGTAAATTTTGGTATTCTGTTTCAGGTGCGTTTCACGAATATTTTGTTTCTCATCTGAATATTTACCTTCGTCTTTTCCCTATCAGGAATGACGAATCATCCAAAACTGTCAACATGCCTCCAACCACAAATTTGAACTTCTATTATAATCGTGTAGCAGAATTAACAAAAAACGTGAATTAATAATTAGCAGATCACGTTTTATTTTTGAGATGAAAGATCATCTTTCTCGCATTCAAACTGTTCACAAATATTTCACGCGTTGTGTGACCAGGAGTGGAGCTGCGTCTTATAAGCACTGTAAACAACTTTATTTGAATATAAGTAAAATTCCTCGTTTATTTGAATCAAAAAAAAATAATCCTGTCCCTCTTTGAATTGTTATCAGCAGTTAACATGTTTTTCTCAAAATCTCATTTTCTTACATAAGGTCGGTTTTCTCATTCCACATCACAGTCTTCAAGCTTTTCTGTCCCTCTATTTCTGTCGTTCTATCTGCTGTCTACAGCTAAGCAAATGCAAGTGACCAGATCGCAAGCCAGACAGAGAGACAGTGAAAAACTTAGTGTCAACAATAGCGAAGCAAGGGAGCCCAGCCGCTGAGCTCTTTCAATCATGCTATTCGGACTCCCACATAAAAAATTTGTTGCTGACGGAACGGCTCAAGCCGAACGTAGAAATTACTCACCAAGTATAATTTCAGAAGTGGTCAAATGTCGTCGAATTTATTCTTGACATTCTCTTGACTTTTGGTTAAGAACTGAGGACCCTGAAAAAGTAACGAATTTCGAACATAATATAATTTGTTATCATAGCCTGACATTCTATGACTGAGTCTCTGCAGAATCGCAGATTTTTTGATACCCGTCAATTCTATACCAAATAGATTATTTCAACCTTGATTTATTTGTATTTAATTAATTTTTTGTTTGTTTTGTTACAGGTAAGAAGCTGATAATATTTTGTCAACGGTGCGTAATGTTCCTTCTCTGTGAGTACAAATATCTTTGCATACCTGCGTCGTCCAAGCTGAAACAAAATTCTCCGGGTGAAAACTTCAGTAACTGTATCAGTGGGCATGAATTGCCGAAAATATCTCACGTGTGAAATGGGTGCCGGCCTTCATTAAGAATCTCTTCCATTCCCAAGGCTTGATGGGATTTATGTTATTTCGCACCCGCTTTTGAAACAGACACCGTGTATCCAGACAAGCATTTCGCCATCGACGAAACGGTCGTAATATTTTGATAGCATTTTTTCCCCCTTTTACGACTAATATCCGCGGCCTCGTAAAATGTTTCCGGAAAGTAGCCAATGAATTTTTATCCGCGAAAATTCTGTGCTTTCTCTCTCTCTCTCTTTCTCCTGCGCCGTCGGACGTCATAAATTGTAGAGCAGGACGAAAATCGCGTAAAAGTTGGAATGTTCGTCGCAGAACTGAACCGCGTGATCGGAACTGTTTCTAAAGATTCTTTCGCAAAAACATTATTTTGAGAAAAGGGGCTCCGAGCTGAATAAAACTCAGCTGCAAATTTTGACTGCGCGTGGTCCAGTAAAGTTATGTGTAGATAAATCGAATAGATGAAGAAATTATAGGGACACTTTATTTTGTTACGAAAGATTGAATGGAAATACTAGTAAACGTTCTAGAAGTGACCGGCCCAAATCCGAGACTGCCAAAAGATAGTCTCCAAATCAGTTTTACAGATTTCCCTCGAAACTAAGTAGCGGAAAAATACTGCTACAAAAATATGTATTTGTTCTACAATTTTACACAAATTTTATGCCTCGAATTTCTTCGTATCTGCTCCCCTCTCTAAACGTTACAGACGGGAGGTTGAAACTAACCCTTGTCACTCCAACGCATTAACACAGTCGCAATGAGCGGGGGTAGAAAGGAAAAATTCAGCTCCCCTCTGTGGCCTAGTACTATTTTGTTCCCTGAAATTGTTGGTCCCTCGTGCACTCCTTACATATAAAATTATGTTTTACTGACTTCGATCAGATTTTTGAATTTCTATTAATGAGAATAATAAAAGATGTATCAAGTTCTAGATTTTCGCGACCGCTAAATCTGATTCAGACAACGGTCAAGCCCTAAATTCAAATTTGGGCCACCAAATGAAACGTGTTCCACGAATTTTTCTTCTTATTCGTCGTTTTCTTTGTTCGCCCGGTTTCGGGCATCGTGATCAGGTAACCGAGTTCTGCTTCGGGTAGTTTTAGCGCTTGAGTGAGTGCTGCTGGGGCTTGGTCGTCGGAGTTATTGAGGGAGACTTTAATCTCTCCGTTGCTGAGTGACTTCATTTCCACTGGTTTGATGTGTGCGACTGATAAAAACTGGTTGAATTTGGTAATGGATTTTACTCCACTCACGAAAAATGGCGGTGGTTTTTGCCCACCCTTTCAACCGGACGTGTTTCGTTGAATGGTTCGCGTGCTATGTAATTTTGAACATGGAATCCTAGCGTGCTAGCCTGCCTGATTGTGAAGTGCGCAGTGTCATAAAGTTTTGACATTTAAAAATGTATTCGACAGTAAAATTTACATCCATTGTGAATAATGCAATGTCCAGATGCCATGGGTATAAGGGGATACAACGCTTGGAACAAGAGACCTGTATGAGGAACCGATTGCATTTCTGTCCGCTATCTTGACAGCAGATCGTTTCACGATTTCCAATTTCCAACACGAGATAGCGATACACTTCTTGAACGAAACCAGCTGTACTACAGTCTACTTGTACCAGGGATTGGGAGCGGATCCGATCGAATCGCGTGGGAGGAGTTGATGGTCCTTTTTTCGTGCGCTAAAGAGCGAATGAAAGGGAATTTGTTGACCGAGAAGGAATCAAGGAGGGAGTGAATCAAGCTAATGAACACATTGGAAATAGCGAATGAGGAGTTTGGTGAAACATTGTTCAGCAGGAGTGAATCAATGAATGAATTGATGAAATCTCTGAAAACAAAGAGCGAATCGATAAAGAGCAGGATGTCCATTCTCTGGAAAACCGGGGAAATCTGGAAGAGTCAGGGAATTTTGGAATTTTCAGCAATTTTCACCTAAAAGTCAGGGAATTTTGTAAAAAAATCGACTGCGAAATTCTGTAGTATTTCAAACAGATTTTACCCTATATTTCTTATTAAGGAAAATTTTCCTTCGCTTCGCTCCGGCAATTTTCTTATCTGTTTTCTTTCACAGGAGAAGGATGTGGGTAATGCAACTCCCCCTCTCCTATCGCAGAAGTACAGGGTGTGTTGGTGTGGTGAAATCGTTTTCATGGTATTCGTTTCGCGTCTTGATCTTTCTACTAAGGCGGCTATACACTTAACATATCTCGTATGTGACTTTTCACGAACCATTTCACGAAAAATATGACTATACGCGAACCAATCCATATGCACTTCTCCCAATATCAGCTGTTTCGTGTTTTCATCTCATCCTGTTCGCGAGAACTTGAAAATCAGCGCGAAAATGAAAAAATATTCAGTCTAGTTCCTCTCCGGTAGAGTGGTTTCTTTGGTTACCACTCTACCGCCGACTAGCGTGACACTATCTTGAACTTATCGACGAAATAAAACGACTCAACCCATTTCCGAACTATTGTAATTAGCGTTCTTAACTATGCGAAGTCTATTCCGTTTCTCAATCGTCCAGTCCAAACCTCCAACCAGGTAGCCGTCGGTTCCTTCGAAACGAGGTTACGTATTCGAGTATTGCTGAATAATATAAAACTGTTTTACTGAATTTATGCTGACGTTCGTATTGTTTGAATAGTAATAATTAAAATATGAAGTGTATTGCGAAAGAGGAATGAAGAAATGAAAACTGGATTTGACCTAGATAGTTACGATAAAAGAATTTTAGAATTTTAGATACTACATCTCCCCAGTGTAAAAATTTTTTTGAGACAGTCGTAATGGAACGAAAATTTGAAAAACCAATGAATTCACCTTCTGGAATACCCTGCCATGGAGTTTTTCTTCGGCTCCCTTCTCCTTCGCAAATTGTAATGATAATTGGAGGGGTATTACATACGTTATAAGTTATAACTATTTCTAGTTTACCCTGAAAATATCCCCGGCCCTGTAAAAGCAAAGGTACACCTCACCCTTTCCCATTCTTTCCTGTTTGTAGCAATTCTTTGGTATTTCTTATGGAAAAAGAAGCGATCGATTTCGTCCCTCCATCTCGCTCTTCGTCCCCCTTTCTTCTTTTTTCTTTTTGTAAGCGAAAATCCAAAAGGTGGCCAGATATGCTCATCTATCGAGGCGGGAGGGGGGGAGTCTGGCAACGTGCCTCGCCCACCACCACTTTTGATTCCTAATTTGAACTATTGCGTCTAACATGTTTGGGATTTTCTTTTTTAGTGAGGCAGTGCGAATTCTGTCCGATTTTCTCTTTCCAAGCATAGACCGTAGCATAGAGTTTTGGGTTGATGATATTTTTGTTAGAATTTTTGCGGTTGGTATCCAGGTTGGGCATCCGTATGTTAGAATTGGCAACACGCACATATTGAAGATTTCCCCTTTTTGTTTATACTTAAAATTGCCTTTGAAGTTATGTCTCAGTGTCCGGTATTTTTTCCATGCTAAGCCAATTCGCCTGTTAATTTCTTTCTCCATTTTATTTTCAAAAGCGATTAATTGACCAAAGTAAGTTGTTTCTTTTACAGATTCTATCTCTCTGCCGTCTATGCTAATTTTTGTCGAGGACGATTCTGTTGACATACGAGTAATTTTGTTTTTTTCCAAGTTCATAGTTAATCCAGCTGTTTTTCCTGTTGCATTTAGAGACTGAATCATTGAATTTAATTCCGAATGCGATTCTGATATTAGAATTACGTCATCTGCATTTCTTAAGTTTGAGAATCTCTTACCATTTATACTCAGTCCCTTGTTCTCCCGCTTAAGTTGTCGGAAAACCTCCTCTAGTGCACAGTTGAAAAGAATATGCGAGAGGGGGCCCCTGGCCTGACTCCTTTTTTTATTCCGAAGTATGTACCTGGTCTGTCGGTTATAATCCTACTTTTAAGATCGGAGTACATATATCTCTTTCACTATTTTTATAATTGGAGTTTCCAGTTTGGTTGTGTAAAGCTTTTAGAATAAATTTGTAACTTACTGAATCGAAGGCTTTGTTATAATCAACCAAAGCGAGGTTAATATTTTTTCCATATTCGCATGCTTTTTCTAAGATTTGGTTTATGGTATGAAGGTGGTCCAGTGTGGAGAAGTTTTGCCGGAATCCAGCTTGTTCAGGAGGTTGGTGCTACTCGAGTGTTTTTCTGAGCCTTAACTCTAATAATTTTGAGAAAATTTTGGAAATAGTAGGAGGTAAACTTATAGGGCTGTAGTTGTTTATTTTGTGCCTACTGACTTTTTTATGGAGAACGTTGTTTAGTGCTTCTGTGAGAATGCGATCCCCGGCCTTTATATGTTCCTTTCTAATACCGTCATGCCCTGGAGCTTTCTCTTTTTTTAACCTGCTAACTATCATCTCAACTTTAGAGGACCAAAACAGACAGAATTCGACGAGTTCTTCCACTTGGAGGGAAGGCTCTGATGGAGGTACTGTTAAGTTTTCCTCCGAATTGTAGAATTTAGTTGCCACCCGGTTAATTTCGTCACGATTGTAGATTTTAACTCCGGATTCGTTTTCCAGGTAGGTTAAGTAGTTGCCAAGAGATTATTTTTTATTAAAATTTTTGACATTTTTTGACTTATCCAATGTTTCCCTTATTAGGACCTCCTTTTGTGCTATGATTTTTTCCCTTTGTAATGACCTAACCCTTTTCGAAATCAAACTGAACTCCACTTTTCCTCTCGGTGTTTTTTGGCTTTTTGTAAAATTTCAATCCGTTTTCCATATAGGATTTTTAGGTCATCATTTACTATTGGGAATTGTGGGGCTACGTTGCCAGGCGATGTCTCCGAGCTAGCGGATGCCTTAATTAAACTATTACTAAGTTGATCATAATATTCTTCTAGGCTAAGGAGGTCTGGGTTTCTAAGTAGTGTTAGTAATTTTGAAAGGGTATGTTCGAATTTTGAAGTGTTGACCAACTTTATCGGTTTCCTCTTGTTGTTTGATAGATAAGGGTGAATGACAGGGACTTCTGAGATTTTGGGGTAGGAGTAACTAATCTACAAAATTTGAAAAAAATCTAAAGATCGCATAATATTTATTATGGCGTTACGAAAGAGTCCATTGTTTTCAAATTTATGACCTTATATATCTGTCGATACTCTTGAATTAAAATATCTTCCGCCTCCCTTGGTGCCATAATTTTCCAGTTCCTAACCACCTTTTTACTTTCCTAGCATTTGTCGTTAGATATGCAGCTTTTTCACCAAGGTTCCGTAATTAATTTTAATAGTTATTTTCCTTCCCCCTAAACCATTCAAGCTCCACGAGGGAGGGGCTAATTCAGGTTACTCTAGTTTTCCTCAGGTTCCAAATTCTTTACGAGATTTTAAAGTCACTATTTTGGACAGGATAGCCAACCCAGCTCTGAGTCGCTGATTTCGAATATCGCCTCAGATTTTTATCCGACCCCTTCCAGAGCACTGTCGTAATACGAATGCAGCTACTCCGGCGAAAAATTGCTCGAAGTATCGAAATAGGAGTGGTTTTGTGTCGCTGATTTCGAATGTGGCTTTCGATTTTTAATCTGGATCAAATTTCAACTCGTGTGCTTTTTCAGTGGAGAATTTTTTACGGCGTTATTTTCTATTAGTAACAATTTGAATAAATAAAACTGTATTTCTACCCTATTCGGTGACTGACATTATAAAGGGTGAATTCTGAGTCAACCATTGCCTGTCCTACGCTCTTGCTACCTCATTGGTCGCACCAGGAGGAACAGGATCCAAAGATTATCCCTAAAATCGAATGCAGCGACCTCGAAAACCTATAAACCAATTTTCGAATTTTTATTCTTCCACCCCCCCTTCACGGTCGGCATTAAGTCACACGGGGAAAAAAAATCTATGAAGTCGTTAATTGACATCGCACCACGCTGCAGCCCATAGAGCGCGTTTTCATTTCTATCATTAAACTTTTACACCCCTTCTGCCACAGCTCCATAAGCACACGATAGTAAAAATAAACGTTTGTGGAGTGGTTGACGATATTCGCTGCTCACGATGTTCAAAAAAATTTGACTCCCCCCTCCCTTTGCATGTGTAATTTGTATTTGAAAGGTCTGGAAAACTGGAAAAGTCAGGGAAAATCATTTCCGAACAAGAATGGACATCCTGAAGAGTAAATTCTTATTTCAGATAAATTCTTTAAAAAAAAAATACCATAATCATAATGTCGCTTTTATTCCCTTATATTTGGGACCATTTATTCATTGAACACTGTCACTCTTCAAAGCCCATATACTGCCGGCTGCCATCACTAGAAATCAGCTTATCATCATTTATTAAGTTTATAATGCATCTGCTTCAAAAAATGGACGATTTTATCTGTATTTCTAAATAACGTGGAAGAGCCGAAGGAAGCCAGTGAGCGATTGAATTGAATTAGTTTCCTGAAAGAGTAAATTTAGGGAGCGAATGAGAGCGATTGAATGAATTGTAAGACGAGAAAATGAATTGAGAAAGCAAATGAATTGTATTACACGTCTTCCAAAGAACGAATCGGATCCTATCAAGATTTATGACAGTTTGAAGATTTAATCGGATCGGATCGTATTCAAAAATAATGCACTCTCAATCTCTGTCTTGTACACATGAGAAATATTAGATCGCGTTGAGGTCCGTGTGAGTTGTCAGATTCCATACACAAATAGAATGGGAGCGACGGGTACCCTCAGATTCTATGTTCAAAATTACATAGCACGAGAACCACTTAACGAGCCGCTGCCGAATAAAAAAGCATTTGTCTGCAGATATCTCCCGGATATTCCCTCAAAATTTCAGCCTACCAGTGTTACCCATCGCGGAGAAAAAAAATGTGTTACCTTACTTTTGAAACATAGATACTGGAAACGAAATATCTCAAAAATGGCGAAATGTTTGACCTCCCTACTGAGTACATTGAGTACATTAAGCAGAGTCGTCTACGCTGTCCTGAAATTCAGTTTTAAACAACTTTTTCACCCATTTTGCCTTATTTTACCGGGTTGTCGAGGAAGGGGAAGCAATTAGCGCGCAAGTTATCGGCTACTTGATAATTTTTTTTCCACCGATTCGGCCGTAGTCGTTGTACGTTCTGCCGCTGTGTGCCGAGTAAAAATAATAATTTTTTATGCAAATTCCAAGCAAAGGGAGGAAAATGTGACGAAGTTTCCTGCTCGCGGTGTAGCGCAGCCGTAAGCCCGAAACAGGAGCGGTTACTTTATCCGGTCACTTTCGCTCCTTTTTTATCTTTTATTACGAAGAATATTTTCTCTTGCTCTTTTACGTGCCGCGCTGTTCCTCGCTTTATCTAATATTATATGGATTATAATGGGCTATTTCCCCGGAAAGAAAGGATGAATAAAAAGTAACTACATAATAAGTTATTTCGAAGTAACATTATTAATTCCGCGTTACTTAGTTTATCAGATTTTTTGTACACTCGCTATTGTACGTTTTTGCGTGGCGCTTAAAAGCTTATTTCTGGCACTCGAAGCCGTTAGAATTTTTTTTGCAAAAAAAAATCCTGAAATTAAACTGCTTTGATAAATTATTTTAATCGGAAATATCTGAATAAATTGAAGAATCGGCGTTATCGATAATGGCTCTCGATCCGGGTAATCAGGGTGGATTGAACACGTGTACCATTTTTTTTTTCTTCCTTCGAAAAATCGACCAATAGGGGAAATTATCGAGACGCAGCTTTTTTCTGGTGCATAAAAGTATTTTAAATGTTCATCCATTATGTAGGTCTGTTTCGCCGGGGCATTGCCAACATGATTTATGATTGTAACGTGGTTTATCATGTCCGATTTTTTTGAATATTTTCCCAATTCACCGGTATGGATTTCGAGGGGGAAAAAGAGCTCGGCGCGCTAATCTGTAAGAGCGTGGTTTTACGATATTGAAACGCTGAATTTTAATATCACCGAGAGAAAAATAACGACCGAGCGAATTTATTTTAAACGAATGTCAGTAGATTTTTTTTTTTTTTTTGATAACTGAAACCGAAATAGGCTGCCCAGATGTGCTGAGATTGATAAGAGGAAGTGCGTTTATCATCATCTAATCGAGCAGTAAAATCTGAATTAACGATTAAATGAAAGCGCGGGAAAGTGTCATCGAATTATAATATTTCAAAAGTGCTAGTTCGAATCGGATTTGCGCAGTCGGGCTTACACACTGTTCAGCTGCAGGCTCATCGAGTATTCATATCGGCGAACTACAATATTTGTGCTCACGAACCAATGCAGTCAACTAAAAAAACAGGGGAAATTACTTGTCTTTGACACATAATGTTCAGTGTTCACGTTGAATTTTATGACAGTTTCAAATACCACACCTTCTCTATATCTGACGCGAGTAGATTGCACACGTTTTTTTCTTCTTTGCTCGTAACTTTTCACAGAATTATACGTTTGCCCGCAAATTTGGACCACTAGAAAGAGGCGAGATAGAGCATAAGAGCATACCAAACATCAATATGTTTATTCAGAAAACTATGCTCTATGAGGCAAAATGTAAGAAAACGGAAGTTGTGTCATCTTGACCCCTGTCCATTCTAAAATGACAAATAACCTGGAAACATAGGAGAATAGTTTCGAAAATAGTGAAGCATTTTGTGTTCAAGACAAAAATTGAACAAAAGTTATAAAATTTTCCACAAAACACAGTAGCTAGATCGCTTTAAAAACGCACAGTTTATCGCATATAAAACTAGACTATACGGCGACGGCCAGCGGCCTTTATATATCCCGGCGTTATCGGCGTAACTCGTGATCGCTTTCGTTATCGAACTTCTATTCTGCTGCTCGAAACGTGTCGATCTTTCTTCGCTTATCTCGAACGTTTGGGATTATTCGGCACACTGCCCCCTCCTTAAGCCTGGACGTCCCGGCTAGGCTCCAGATCTTCTTCAACGTCACCATGCTAGACTGCCAAACGATCAAGGTGCACGACTTTGGCTCGTCCACCACCAAGCTTCTGAATCCGGTATACAACATTGTTGATCCGCTTGAGTACGATGTACGGTCCTTCCCAATGACTCTGTAGCTTCGAGTTCCGTCCTCTCTTTCGTTGCGGATTGTAAAACCAGACACGGTCCCCAGCCTGGAAGCCGACCTCGTTGGCTTTGATGTCGTAGCGAGTCTTCATCCGGTCGTTGGCAATTCGTAAGTGATTCGGACCATGCGATGAGTAGAGTCGAGCTTTTTTCTCAGTTGGCTAACAAACTCGTCCACTGGTTGCGGCTGTTGAGGTGGAGTTCTAAACTCCAGATCGCACGGTAATCTTAGCTCCCGGCCAGAGATGACCTTTGCGGGCGTGTGCTGCGTACTTTCATGGACGACTGATCTGTAGGCCAACAGAGACAACGGGATGTGTTGGTCCCAGTCTCTTTGGTGCTCGGTAACGACTTTGGCCAGATATTCCTTGAGCGTCCAGTTGAATCACTCAACCATGCCCTCTGATTGCGGATGCAGCAGAGTAGTTCTCGTCTTTCGAATTCCCAGAAGCTGACGTACTTCTTCGAATAACTTGGATTCGAAGTTCCTCCCCTGGTCCGTATGTAGCTCCAGTGGGACACCATAACGTGAGATCCAATTCTCCGTCAGCGTCCTGTGTTGGCATCGGTTATACTTCAGCCCATTTACTGAAATAATCGCCTACACACAACTCATACCAGTTTCCAGCATCCAAGAGTGGGAATGGTCCTGCAATATCCATTGCGACCTGTTCAAATGGATATCCAACGTTGTACTTCTGCATCCTCTCGCGACCGAGTTTGTGACCCTTTCACTGCCGCACAAGTGGTGTAGCGGCGGCACCAGTCTTCCACATCTTCCTTGTACGTCGGCCAGTTGAAGCGCTCTCGAATCTTCGCTAGGGTTTTTGTGGTGCCCAGATGCCCTCCGGACACTTGGTCATGTACACCACGTAGGATTTATGGAACCTTCTTCCGTGGAATGATGGTCTGCGTTCGGACTGTTGTGCCATCTTCCGACTCCCAAGTGCGCACCGGAAGGCCGTCACTAATGCGCAGCGAGTCCCACTGAGCCCGCAGAGCTTTCAGCTCTCGTGACCGATCCGAAATTTCCTGCCACGGTGGTCTTTCGCCTTCTTGCTTGGCCCGTAGAATTCGACCAACGACTTCATCTTCTAGCTGATCTTTCTTCAGTGCATCACTAGACTGCAGCGATACCCGCTTAACGGACGCAAGTTCCTTCTTCTCCAGTCGTTGAAGAAACCGACAGTCTGCAGGGCACGGTCGCCTCGACAGTCCGTCCGCATTACTATGGCTTGTGCCTTTCCGGAACTGTATTTCGCAGGAATACTCCTGTAGCTGCTGAAGCCACCTCGCGATCTGTCCCTCGGGATATTTGAAGGACAGAAGCCACTGTAATGCCGAATGGTCAGTCCGGAGAATAAATTTCTGGCCATACAGATACCTGTAGAATTGGCGCAAAGTTTTGATCACAGCGAGGAGCTCTCTCCTAGTAACACAGTAATCCACACGGGCCGCGAAAGAGACTTGCTGTAGGACGCAATGACGCGCTCACTCCCATCTTCCAGCTGGGCGAGTACACCTCCTATGGCTGTGTCACTGGCATCTGTGTCCACAATGAATGGCTGCTCCGGCTTTGGAAAAGCCAAGACTGGAGCTGTACACAACAGCTTCTTCAATTTCTCAAAGGCTTCTGTGCACTTGTCTGCCCAGACAAAATCCCGGCGATGTTCTGGTAGCTGATGCAGTGGTCGGGCAATACCAGCAAAGTCTCGGATGTACCTTCGGTAGTAGAAACAGAATCCGAGGAAGCTCCTGGTCTGACGCTTGTCCACTGGAACTGTCTTCAGCACGTCCATTCTCCAGGTTCCAGAGTGCCGGGTAGAAGCTGTCACCCAAGAAGTGTTCCCTGGCCAAGTTTCTCTTTCACATAGGCTTCAACGTTCTCTTGACAGCAACGATTGTCTGTTCCTTTTGGGAAACAATTGGGGACGCTTGGCGAGCAACACCCCAGTTTTTTCCAGCCGCCTTCTGGTTCTGGGGGCAGCTAGGACAGATATGGCTCTGTTTATTACACTGGAAGCAACGCGGCCTTCCAAACTGGCGTTGGTGTTCAATGCTTAGTCGGTTCTTTGTCTCCATTGCCAGCTCTTCTGTACTGGATCTAAATCTCGGACTACATTTCTGACCCCAATGTAACGAGATTCGCACCGAAAAACGCACAAAAACACATACTAAGAACGTTTAATGTCACACGAATACAAACGCACAAAACACAGTAGCTAGATCGCTTTAAAAACGCACAGTTTATCGCATATAAAACTAGACTGTACGCCGACGGCCAGCGGCCTTTATATATCCCGGCGTTATCGGCAAAACTCCTGATCGCTTTCGTTATCGAACTTCTATTCTGCTGCTCGAAGGAAGTGAGACACACGAACGACAACGGTCACGTTTTGCGCGCTCTTCAAAGTGAAAAAACGTTTCTATTATTTACAACGCGAATACTGAAAAGTGTACTATAAAAAATATACCAATCGAATGGTGCTGTAATTTTCCACCGTTTAACATAAAAATTGTGCGAAAGTTCGGCAAAATTTGATCTCCTAAGGAGAACCAGAACCAACAATAAAGGCAAGTAAATTCGTGCTTGGGTATAAACTCGTTGCTCGTTTCATTCATAAACCCCGGCTCGCACTTTTGACAGTGCACCACACCGCACGCCGCCCTGCCAAGCTGCCCCACCGAAGTGGTGGAGCCGTTACTACCACCACCTACGCCACATTGACACCGCACGCTGCCATCGCTTCACTAACACCGCACCGTCAACGGACGCTCCCGTCTCCTACCACCCGCTGCAGTTCCTACACGCTCGTGTACGCTCGCTCTTAACCGGTTCAGGGTTCGCCGCACTCACGTCAACCATATAGCTCTCGCCCCATATCATCACACACCCCGTTCGTTTTACTACGATATTTTCGCTCGACCGTCGATTCACAAGCTCACACATGTCAACCACGCAAATGACGGGAATAAGCGCTGATCAGTTCCAGAAACTGATGGACAACATCGAGACAATAAAAAAAGGAGTGGACGAAACAAACCACAAAATGTCAGAGGTAATAAAAGACATAAGAAACTTGAAAGAAGATAGTACCGACACGAAAGAACAGATAAAACTCTTGAAGCTAGACAGTATAAAACTGTCAAGACAAATAGAAGACCTCGAACAATATAGCAGAAGGGACAACTTAATAATCAACGGCATACCATGGAAGAAAGGCGAGAACTTACGCGACCTGATACAACAATTGAGCGTCAAACTAGAGGTAGAAATACCAAAGTCCACAATAAGCACAACACACAGACTATATGGAAAGGCGACTACACCACCGATAGTGGTAAAGTTTAACTGCAGAGACTTGAAAAACGAAATCATACGAGCCTCCAAGAAAAAGAGACTGAACGCGAAGACGATAGGTTTTGTAGAAGACAGACCGATATATTGCGACGACCATTTGTCAGTAAGAACATCAGCAACACTACAACGGGCGAAACAGCTGAAGAGAGAAGGTACCCTGGCCCTCGTGTGGACAAGAGACTGCTCAGTGTTCGTTAAAGAAAAGATAGACGACCCAAAAGCATACAAAATCAACGACATAGAACAACTGAGCTGGCAAACCTCCCAGCCAAGCGAAGGCGAGGAAGCAGAGATGACTGACGAACGTTACGAAACTCCAGAAACAATACAGACACAGAGAGACGAAGTAACCAACCAGAAAAGGAAAGTGGCAGACAGAAGTCCACCAACAAACGGCAAAAACAAGGAAGCACGCAAGAAACTCCAGCTAAGCAAAGGCAACGAAGCGTGGAACAACAAAAGAGCATTGCAAACACCGCAGCCAACATTGGACAGATTCAACTTTGGACAGAGCAACGTCACACCACTACAGCCAACGAGAAACCAGAAAGCAACGAATAAATGAAATGTGAACCAAAGTGGGGCTCACAGATCTCCTTACCCAGCAGGAAAGGAAAACCAGGGTAAGTCTTCCAATATTCCCGCAATCTCACTAACCAAAAACAAAAAACCAATAAAAAATAAAAACAAACAAAAAATATCAATAGGAACACTAAACGTCAGAACATTAAAAAAGCACGAAAATCTTGTAGAATTAGAAAACGCTTTCATAAACTCCAATTTGGCAATACTAGGTCTATCGGAAGTCAGAAGAGACGGAGAGAAAATACAAAGAACAAAAAAAGGTAACTTATTCCACTATATAGGCGAAAGAGGAGGACAGAAAGTCCTAATTAAAGAAAATTATATAAAACTGATAAAAGAAATTAAAGGCATAACAGACAGAATAACTACACTAAAACTAGAACTAAACAACACTAAACTGACTTGCATACAAATTTACGCGCCAACATCAACAGCTGAAGAAAAAGTAATTGAAAAATTTTACGAGACACTAGAAGAAACTCTATACACAGAAACTAAAATCAACAACAACAAGCTAATCCTAATGGGAGACTGGAACAGTCAGGTAGGACAAAGACAACAAAACGAGCAAGACATCCTAGGCCAATACGGATATGGCAAAAGAAATACAAGAGGCTGGAGACTACTAAGGTTCTGTCAAGAACACAATCTGAAAATAATGAACGGATACTTCAAAAAAAGGCAAGGAAAAAGATGGTCATGGATAAGCCCGAACAGGGAACACAAAACACTCATAGACTACATAATAACGCAGAGAGACAACAACATCATAACAAACTTCAAAATAAATAACAAATTTGAATTTTACTCGGACCACAGACTAATACAAATTGAACTAACAGACAAAAAAGCAATAACAAAGCCCAAACCCCAAAAACAAACACAAAAAACAATTAATCCAACAAAATACGCACCAACTTTGAATAAAAAACTAAAGGAAATAAAAACAGACAACCAATTGGAAACAGTCGAATCGCTATACAAACAGTTAATACAATCAATAAAGGAAGCAGACACAACAGCCAGGGAACGAAAAGGAAACCCAAACGGAACCGACATGGAAACAAATAACATAAAAGAAGAAATAAGACTACTAATTAAAAAAAGGCTAAAACTGCTAAGGAAAGAAGAACTGACTAAGAACGAAAAAATAGAACTGAACATAACATCAAAACTTATCAGAAACAAAATCAGGCATAAAAACTTCCTGAAACAGAGTATCATCATAAAAAACACACTAGAGGGACACAGGAACTTTAAAAATATGAGAAAGTCACTAAGCCAAGGCCTCCAGTGGACAGCATACTTTACAGACCAGGAAGGTAAAAAAATATATGACCGAACTGAAATAAACAATATAATAACCAAATATTACGAAAACTTATATAACGACGAGAAAATAACACCAACACAAAACGTCCAAACAACAAACAACGAGGAAGTGCCACCTTTCCTCGAAAGCGAAATTGAAAATATTATAAAACAGTTAAAACCTAACAAAAGCCCAGGCCACGACAACATAACTAACGAACATATAAAAATGGGAGGCAAAGAACTAACAACAGTACTAACAAAATTATTCAACGAAATACTAACAAACAATGTAATACCAAACGACTGGAAAACCTCTGACATAATATTATTATTCAAGAAAGGAGATAGACATAAAATAGAAAACTACAGACCAATAACACTAACACCAACCATATCCAAAATTTTCTCAAAAGCAATAGAAACCAGACTAAAACCAATACTCAACTCGCAACAACCAATAGAACAAGCAGGATTCCGTAAAAACTTCTCAACAATAGATCATATACACACGGTTAACCAAATAATAGAAAAGAGCAACGAATACAGTTTTGACTTATGCCTAGGACTGATCGACTACAACAAAGCATTCGACTCAATAAGCCACAACTACTTACTGAAAACATTAAAGATACAAGGAACACCCCAAACATACATTAACATAATAGAACAGATGTACGAAAACCTCAAAGCCAGAATAAAAACAGACACACTAGGCAAAGAATTCGAGATAAAAAAAGGCGTAAAACAAGGAGATCCGCTTTCCCCGATTCTTTTTAATAGTGCACTAGAGGAAATTTTTAGAAACCTAAATTGGGAAAATAAAGGCATAAATATAAATGGATACCGTCTATCAAACTTAAGATTTGCAGACGATATAGTACTATTCTCAGAATCAAGCGACGAGTTGGAAAAAATGCTGAACGAATTGAATATAGAAAGTAATAGAGCTGGCCTATCAATGAACCTCCAAAAAACAAAAATAATCGCGAAAACGAGCGGACAAAAAGACATAACTTTGGACGGTAAAACAATCGAAACAGTAGAGGAGGGGACCTATCTAGGACAAAAAATATCATTCAATAATCAATTCGAAAAAGAAATTGAAGCCCGAATTACCACAACATGGTCCAAATATTGGTCGCTAAAAAACATATTTAAAGGCAACTACAGTAACAAACAAAAAAGTCAGGTCTTCAACACATGCATAGTTCCGGTGCTAACTTACGGAAGCCAAACATGGCCTCTGAATAACAAAATACTTGACAGAATAACAATAACACAAAACACACTAGAAAGATCAATACTGAAAATCAAACGAAAAGACAGGGTAAACCTACAAACAATAAAAAACAAACTAAAGGGAAACTACAATATAACAGAACACATAAAACTTAACAAATGGAAATGGGCAGGCCATATCTCACGACTTGAAGACAACCGATGGACCTACAGAGCCACTTTCTGGCAACCTTGGGGAAAAATTAGAAGTTGGGGCCGCCCAAAACACAGATGGAAAGACGACATAAATAAATTTCTAGGTAATAACAATTTTCAAACAATAGCCAGGAACAGGATAGAATGGAGGAGATTGCGGGAAACCTTTGCTCGATACGGGCCTGGGTGGGACTGAGCCCCACTTTGGGGGCCACGGCATATAACATACTGTAATAATTCATGTATACCTCGCCCAATAAAGGTTGATTTGATTTGATTTGATTCTGCTGCTCGAAACGTGTCGATGTTTCTTCGCTTATCTCGAACGTTCGGGAATATTCGTCGCACTATCTTGAGGTAGTCTCGCTACGTGTCTCCCAGCCATCCCGATTTTAGATTTCTAATTAGTTGTGTACAATTTTTTACGTTGGGAAGTTTTGTCCGGATTACTTTCAGATCGATTTTGTCCTTTATTTTTAAGCCTAGGGTGGAACACACCATTGAGTTCTGGATTGTCTCAATTTTCTTGAGTAGCCTGGCAGTAGGGGACCGAGTAGGGGAGCCTTACGTGAGAACTGGTGAAACACACATGTTGAAGATTTCACATTTTTGAGTATCTTTGAGATTACCTTTGAATATGTGTTTTAGTGATCAAAAATTACCCCATGCCAGAGTGATTCTGCGGTCAATTTCTTTTTCATTTTTCTTTTTCTAATGAGATTAATTGTCCGTTGTTTCTGAGACTACCTCAAGCTCTCAGTTACCGACCAAGATTTTGGGGTGCTTTTAAGAAGTTGTTATAATTTTCTATTTTTCAATATTAATTTTTATCCGTGCTAACTTTCCACTATCGTTTAGTTCTTGAATCATTTCTCCCAGCTCAACCAGTGATTCTGATATAAGAACTATTATAGTCTGCGAACCTTAGGTTCGAAACGATGGTTCCGTTGATCGTTAAACCTTTGTTCTTCCATTCGAGCTGTCTAAAAACTTCCTCTATGGCCATGTTAAAAAGAGAAAGTGACAGCGGGTCCCCTTGAAAAACCCCTTCCTTATTCCAAAGTATTCTCCCGTTTTGTCTGTAATGATACGACTTTTTCCGGGGCCGAGTGCATTTCTTCTATTATTTTGGCAATTTGGAATGGCCATGTAAATAATCTTCGGGGAAGTTTCAACTTCAAATTCTGATAATTCTGCTGATTATGAAGAAAATTGTTTTTACGAGTACCTTTATTTTGTGCTGTGCAATGTAAATAAAATTGAGATTCAGTTTTCCGACAGATTGCAGCAAAAACTTCCTACGCAACTCTAACTAGTCAGTTGTGTCTGAGAAGGACAGTGACTGAATATTATAAAACAATTAAATCCCCGGGTATAACCAAGCGAAAAGAAAATCGAATGTAGTCTTATTCATTTATCTCCATGTATTTAAAAATGCATATTTTTTGTGGTGAAGAGGAGTCAAAAGTAAATAAGAAGCACAAAAAAGAAATAAAAAATTGCAAATGGTCTACAATTCTGGTCATTTCTTGGTCATTTAAAAAATTTAATAAGGTCATATTCCCATTTTCCCATGACAGTTTGAGTGGCCACTCTGGATTTGACTGTGAACAACAGAGTTCCTTGTTTGCGTTTTATACTACTCAATTTTGAGCCCCGCAGTTTTTAATATCAGATTTTTTGACTCAGCTGGTATCTTTAACTTGAGGATTTATATTTTTCCCCGCCTGTTGATGGGTCTTCGCCGTGTTTAAAGTCTAAAAGCTGGCCAATGTAATGTTTGACATGAATATCTTCTTCCGTTCGACATTCGACTATGAAAAATTCGCCAACAATGATTTCTTCAATGTTAACGGATTCGTCATTCAGTAAAGAAAAAAATGACTCACTATCACATTCCGAGTCCGGTAAATTCACGTTCGAACTTTGAGGTTTCTGATTTGTGGGTCCTTCAGTCAGTGGTGTAGCTAGCCTCGTATTCGAGGGGCAATCTGGTCTCGACCAAAAGGGAGGGAGTGTTAGAGAGGGTGTTAAATTTGGAAAAACCGCTACTTGACGAAGTCGAAAAAAGGGTCCAGACCTCCTCGACCCTCTTGGCTATGCTTTGTTTTGAGTAGCAGGTTTCCTTGCAGTTTATCTCTTCTTTTTCCACTTTGATCTCCGTATCTTCAACTTGGAAACTTCTCTGGTCATCTTCCTCTTATATCTTGAACGCATCCTGTGAGAAGTGGAGTGCTGTTATCAATCAGTTCCAGAGAAGATATTACGAAAAATTGATTTTAATGATTTAGGGGGGGGGGGGATATTTTCCTATGACATTGTTCTTCTAGTAAATTTTGCTGATCACGAAAGTAACCAATTTTGATATTATATTCTTATTTAAGATGTTTTTCTGCATCAAGTAACCAATAATAAATTGAAATCTGTTTTAAAAGCATTCAAATTTTAAATCAGTGTGACCTTTAGCGACTGAGATATGATGCCTGTGACATCTAACAACTCCTTACCCAATTCATTCTGAAAATTAGACATAGTACCTTCACATGTAACCTGATACAAAATGAAATGAAATAATGCAAACTCTACTAACATAAAAAACTTGTCAGGATACTTCGTTTGGGTTTCCAAGTCGAATTTGTTCCCCTCCTCCCTTGAAGATCGAAGTCAGTTTTGCTCATTCGACGGGGAAAATGTTATAATTTTTCCCCAAAATCAAAGCCAGGTCAAAAGTCTGGTGCGATATTCAAAATCAGTGGCTCTTTCGTCCGCCAATACGTTGATAATTTATTCATTTTTTCAATAAAAATACTTTTGACCCTCCTTGAGTCCGAAATACTGAATATTGGACCCAAATTCGGACCAAATGAAAAATCTGATACGATGCTTGAAATCAACGGATGAAAAACCCGATTATGAAACTTCGTTGAATTCCTCGTGCCGATCTAATTTTGACTCTTTTGAGGCCAACATTTGGATTTTTGGGCTCAAATTTGGTTCGGAGCAAGACTCAGAAGCGGTATTCGAAATCAATGAGCTAATACCTTTATTTCGATAACATTTCGACTTTTCAGACTAATGTAATGTTGCCCATTTTGGGTTTAAAATTTAGGGCCCAAATCGAGGTTCGGATTAATAATCTGATGTGATGTTTGAAATCAATGACTTAAGGAACCGTTTTTTCGGTATTTTTTTTGCACCTTTACGGTTAGGAATCAGAAGCGGACCGTACATTCGAGACCCTCTTTTTTGAGCAGAGAAAATGTTTTATCCCAAAAGAAACTAGACCCTTTCATTTGAAGCTTTTCATTTACTCCGCGTCTGTTCGACTTCGTGTTCAGAAAAAAATTGGCGGTATTGATTTTCTTACACCCTGTACCGTTTATTGCTGTTAGTATCCATTGGTGGAGCGAACGGCGATGCACACTGCCAAATTGGCTCCCCAGACACCGCACTGGTCCCGGAAACTACCCTTTCGAGTATCGCATCAGTGACCGAAGGCACGTCTTGAGGCGGGCCCGGGTCCCATTTCGCCTCTCCATTCTGGATTCGCAATGTCCTGCCCGGCCACTGTGGGACACCCTACGGACCGAGGCAACGCTCACCCAGTATTAACCTGGAATTCGGGTGCACCACAGCCGGACGCGCTTCCTTCCTTCACCTCTCGCCTCCTCGTCTCGGCACGTGTGGCATCGCTATTTACACACATGCATATGAAATTGCATACGCAATTCCCCGTAAATACGCCATTCAGTTCAACAGTCAGCGTTACGAACTGAGTAATAACTTCGAGCACAAATGAATAGTCATGATTTCGTTCTAGTGGTTTTTATTTTATTTTTATTTGTTTTATTTTGTTTAGTGTTGTGTCCTCGAGTAGCTTAGGTTATTTTTTGTAATGTTTGTGAATTTTTGATATGTGTCGTTCTTAATGTTCGATTTTGTGATACTTATGTTTCTCTTTATTTTTCGTGGAAGATCCAGTTTTGTTCCCTCAAGATTTAATTGCGTGACTAAAAAAAAGACGAGGGAGGCAAATGCGGGAAACACTCTGTGCTACGTTACCACCGATACAGTATTCGAAATTAGCGACACTCACCCGGAAAAAAACATCCGAAATTTATTCAAATTTTCGTAAACAAAACTAATTTTGATCATTCTTGGATTTACAAGTTGTACTTTTTGGAATCAGGGACCTGTATAATCCCTACTTTGAAAACTTGTGCAATTCCTCAAGTTAATTAAATGTTGATCCTTTTTGGGTATAAAAATTTGGATTGTTGGAATTGAATCGGGACCAGTTGAAAAACGGGTGTGATATTCGAAACCAGTGATCCAAGAAACCCATATTTCGTCCTTCGATACGTTTTTAACAGCATTCCAGTGTTAGTGATATGTACGATCCCCCTTTTGTGGAAGTGGTAATCTGTTATGAAAAAATAAACTAGAAAGTCCCAACTGAAAATCTGTTTTGGTCCCCTAAAGATCCAACTTCGCGATTTAGAAAAAATGAATTGGCGATTGTAAAAAGGTACTGATTCCATCTCCGGGCGGTATATGAGTTACACACGGTTTCTTACAGTGTCAGACGTACCGCATTGTTGCTCGTATGAGAAAACCCCTACCGCGACAAATTAGGCAACATATGGTACACTGAAGTTTGGCGAGTCAGGAAAAAAGAACTCATTCGGGAATAAATTCGTATTGCACTTCGAAAGTGTTATCATAATCAATAAGGAATCAGTACCTTTTTACAATCACCAATTCAAATAATAAAGGTGATAAATTCGTGAAACACCCCTCACAAGGCACAACATATACAAAGAAAAAATGTATCAAATATTTTGGGGCTAGTTGTACAATAGAGAGTTAATTATCACGTGATCGTTAACTCGCTGTTTCGACCAGTCAGCACGCCGAATTCGACGAGTTAACCCCGAGTTAACGATAACTCTCTGTTGTACAACTAGTACTTAGAGGCTTGTGATGTGCGGTTATATTAAAGACTACTGAAAACTCCATGCATCACGAACGTTACAAACAATTAGAGAGAGCTAATACGAGTAGACAAATCTTTTAGACCATTAAAACTCGAAAGTTGGCATACTTGGTCACCTCATCAGAGGGGAAAATACGACCTGCTACAGCAAATACTACGGGGAAGAAAAACAGAAAGAACAATAGGCCGAGGAAGGAAAAGAACTTCATGACTGAAGGATGTTGAACATGGACTGGACCACATACAGTCTCAGAAGTCATGTCAGCAGCCAGTGAAAGAGATCTACTGCCTGTGACCGCCAATGCACAGTAATCTGTAAGGCACTCCAGAATCTATAAATAAAATCTGATTTTGAGAAAAAGAATCGAAAATTTTTGGACTCGTATTGAGCTCCATTTTCAACCCCCTCCTTTCTAGAGCCACCAGCTCAGGCTACGAACCGAATTTGGCTCCAAAGAGTACTCCTTTTCTAATTTACTCTCAACCCGAGCCCTGGAATCCGCCCTTTCGAGCATTACCTCTCAGAGACGTCGGGCAGGCTGCTAGGGCTGTCTTAGCCCTCTTCACTTCTAGCCGAAAAACCGGCCTAGGTCGAAATCTGGCGAGCCGCTACGTAGGATCGAACCCGGGAGCTCCGAATTCCGAGACCAACGTGTTATCCACTCGGCCAACTAGACCTCTTCCAAAGAGTACTAAATCACAATTCCGAAACTTGTATCGTGTGTGTTTGGAGTTATTGCAGGCTGAGAAGTGGGGAAGGCCCATTCCCGTAAATGGGCGCATTAAATGTCTCTTATGTTATTATTAGAGCTCGTTTTTTTTTGTTGGCATTGTAGAGGGAGGTTTTTGGAATTAAAGTTAAGAAATTAGGCACTTTTGGCAAAAAAAGAAAAAAAAAATAGAAAAAAATAGGAAATTTTAATGAAAAAATAATAATGAATGTACAAACGATAAAAAGTACCGGTAATCGACTCATCATTTTGGAGTCTACCTATATAAAACGACTATTGAACATAACGATCACGTGTTTCTGCATGTTATCCTCTGTAAACGACTGTCTTCTATCGGAAAAGATCAATTTGTAATCGGAAAATGACCGCTCGACGTCGACAGATTCAATGGGTGCGTATGTATATGCACTCATCACGGCTGGACTCATGACGATATCACTCGCACTCGTACCATGAATTACAGCATCGTTAACTGCTTGCAGTTGTTCCAGTCCTTCATTCTTATTGAAAACCAAATTCGCTTTCTTTTGCAGCTCACGTCCTCGTACGCCTGGAATAGCACTGATTTTTGAGGTAACATTCTCGAGTACAAGTAACTGGTCATTCAGCGAGAGTCCTCTTTTTTCTAATTTTGTAATTTCGTCCGGAAGAAAGGATAAGTACGTTTTGATAAATGCGAGTTCTACACAAAGCGACTTTTCGTGCATTTTTTTTTATCTTATTTAATAAATTTATTGACACAACATATTCATACAGACAACAGATCTCTCCAGTGCTTTTACAATCAGTTTATCGCACGGGTGAGGTCTGATTGAGTTCTTATGTGTATACTGTTATACAATACATCTATTTACCAATCCACTTATACACGAGCTTATAGTACGTATACATTTTACACCCCTCTTTTTTTTTGGCGTTACATTGGACAGAGCGTTACTGAATATCTTTGGTTTTCAATATTTCATTCAAAAATTTGTTTATTTTGACATAGCTTTCTTTTTCTTGTAAACATTTTCCTAAGATCTCCTCTGTAATATTATGTTTTGTTCTGATTTGATTAAAATTTTGACATTCTATAAAAGTGTGATCTGGACTATCTTCGTATTTTTTATTACAAACCCTACAACGACTGTTATCTGTTATTTGGTATTTCTGTAGATATGTTGCAAAATTACCATGTCCGGTGAGGTATTGTGTTAGGAAATAGTTAGATTTTAGATTTTTATTTTTTAGTCTCTCTTCTATGTGAGGAATCAGTTTTGCCGTTCTTCTTCCTGTCTTCTCTGTGCTATATTGTTCTTGCCATATTTTATTTGTATCTTGTTTTACTTCCTTTATTTTCTCTTTTAGTTGCTTTTCTGTAAATTTTCTGGTTCTCGCTTCCGCTTCAATTCTTTTTATTCTATTAATTTGTTTTAGTTGTAGGTCTATTGGTGTCACTCCGGCTATTACATAATGTGGCAGTATGTGAGACTGTTCTATACACAGATATCACTCCTATTTTTTTTTTTTTTGGCTTTGATACCTTTTCTTTTTTTTCTTTTTTTTTGTACTGTATGACGTGTACTTAGTTTACTTCATTATTACAGTGGATAGACTAGTTCTTCAATTAATATATTTTTCTTTCTTTTTCATGATTTCATTTACATAGTCGATTGTTATTTGTATGCTGTTACGATTTTCAAACCAGTTTTTGCTTATATTTTCAATTTTGTGCTTATTTCTAATTTCTTTGAAAGCGGGACATGTCAAGAAGGTGTGATCTGGGGTGTCTGTTAATTTTTTTTTTTTGCAGTTTATGCAGGTGTCATCTTCTATGATTTTGAATTTTTTTAAATATACGCCAAAGTTTCCGTGACCTGTTAGGAATTGTGTGAGGTAGAAGTTAGGTTTTAATTCTTTATTTTTAAGTCTTTCTTCAATGTTTGGTATCAGTTCATAAGTTCTTCTTCCTTTTTCGGAGGTGTTATATTCTTCTTGCGAGAGATTGATGTATTTAGCTTTAGTTTCATTTATTCTCTCTTTTTTTTGGGTTGGAGTGAGTTGGGATGTTTTTATTGTTTTGATTTCGTTACTTCTCAGTATTTGTAGACCAGTTGGTAATATTCCTGCAATTACGTTTGTGGCTGTGTAAGAGACTGTTCTGTATGCGGCTATGACTCCTAATAGTATTTTTCTTTGCTCTTTTTGGATTTTTTTTGTGTTTTTTTTACTTATTTTTGGGTAGTAAATTTTGCAGCCATACTCTATTATTGACCTGAAAAGTGCGGAGTATAGAATTTTCCTGTCCGTGTATTTTAGACCAAAAGTGTTGTTATAGAGAGCAGTTATTTTGCAATAGTATTTTTTGATTTTATCCAATATGTAGTTAGTGTGATTGTTGAAGTTGAGGTTCTCATCTAAAATTATACCTAGATATTAAATTTCTTTATTGATAAGTATATGTTCGTTCTCTTGTTTTAGTTTTTTTCCTATGGCTAGTTTTAGGTTTTGTTTGTTATGTTTTTTTGTTACTAGGATGCTGCTTGTTTTTTGTGGATTCAGTTTTAGACCTAACTGTTTTAGTGTGTTGTTTATAGTCTTGATTGTTTTATTTATTTGTTCATTGATTGTTCTGGATTCCGGCTATTAGCAAGAGGTCGTCTGCGTAGCTTATTAATTCTGTGTTGTTGCTCCCTGTTTTGCATTTTTTGTGAACTTTGGCCATTGCAATGTTGAAGATTGTTGGAGACAGTGCTGAGCCTTGTGGGACCCCTGCTGTTAGTTTTTGTTGGTGTATTATCTTGTTGTTATTGGTATCAAAGAAAATTATTTCTCTGTCGATTAGGAAGCTTTTTATTAAGTTCATGAAGTTGTCATCCGAGTTATTTTCTCTGAGACAGTTTGTTATGGAAGACCATTTTATTGTATCAAAAGCTCCACTAATGTCAAAACTAATTAGCAGGGTCATTTTTATTTGTTTTTTGGTGATATTATTTTCTATTTTGTTGATGCATTTCTCTATTGCAGTTTCTGTTTATTTTTTTTAAATGTATCCGTATTGATTTTTGTGTATCATTTCTTTGGTTTTAATCTGTTCTTCCATTAGTTGACGTATAATTTTTTCATAAACCTTGCCTAGATTTGGGAGTAGGGCTATAGGACGATATGAGTTTGGTTTAGTTGGGTCTTTTCCCGGTTTGTTTAGTAGTTTGATTTTGCAGGTTTTCCAGAAGCAAGGGAAATGTTGGAGCTCAAGGTACTTATTGAAAATGGTCAATAGTAGATCTGGATGTTTTTTGTGTAGTATTTTTATCATTTTGTTGGATATGCCGTCAGGTCCGTTTGCCTTTTTGTTATTTAGTTTTTTGATAAGGTGATTGAGTTCATATGGCTCTATTGATAATTTAGTGTTGCTCTTGCTTATGTTTGGGTAGTTAGGTACGTTGTCTTTAATCTGTGGGAATAATTTTTCACATATTAATTCGATTTTTTCTTTTTCTCCTGTTACATCTTCGTTATTGTCTTTTTTGAGAGGTGGAAAATTAAAATTAGTTAGTTTATTCATTATTATTTTATAGGGTTTGCCCCAAATATCTGAATTATTAACAAGTTTTTTCCAAGTTTCTGTTCTGTTATAGTCCATTTCTTTTCTGTAGTCTTTACGAATTATTTTTATTGTTTCTTCTATTATGTTTGTCTCAGCATTATTTTTGTTATTTTTATATTTGTATTTTATTCTTGTTAGTTTTTTAATTGCTCGTTTGTATACGTCTAGTTTCTCGTTCCACCATGTGTTTACTGTATTGATTCTTTTCTTGACAGCACTTTCCTCTTTTATTCTGTTGACTTTTTCAAGTATCAATTCAACATTTTTGTCAGCTTCTGCTGAATTAGTTGAATTTTAGTCAAGTTTATCTCCTTAGTGAAGTCATTTTGAATGATTTTTTCCTCAAAGATATTATAGTCAATTGATTCTATTACTTGTGTGTTTTGATGTGTTTTTTCTACATTATTTATCGTTAGTTTTATTGTTTTGTGTTGAGAAAGCGTGCTGTCTTTTACCTTTAGGTCTTGTATTTTGTTATTTCCTATGACAAGGTCAATTACACTGGATCCGTTTTTGTTTTCAAAAGTTTTGACGTCGTATTATTTGTGACTGTTAGATTGTTACTGAGGAGGAAT
Organism: Acanthococcus lagerstroemiae; assembly: GCA_031841125.1. Taxonomy (NCBI): domain Eukaryota; kingdom Metazoa; phylum Arthropoda; class Insecta; order Hemiptera; family Eriococcidae; genus Acanthococcus; species Acanthococcus lagerstroemiae. Next base: position 45,025,620 of record CM063114.1, on the reverse strand, counting down.
TCCTCGAATATTTCTGGTTCTTCTTGTTGTACTGTTTCGTTTTAGATTTTCGTATACCGTAGACCGAGTATTGAAGTCACCTATGATTAGGATGCTTTCGTTTCGATTGTTTTTATGTAGGTACTTTTGAATTAAATTAATTTTAGTCTCAATTTCTTCATTAGGTGAGAGGTAGGTCGCAATGAGGGTTATAGATTGTACTTTTACTATTATGACATGGTCAGAGATCATTTTTGTTTCAGTTTTGTGTGACTTTTTTAGTTACTACTGCTACATCTTTTTGTTTTATAGCTGTATAGTTGGGATTGAGTCCTACTAGTTTATCTTTCGCGAAGTCGAGTTCTGTTGTTATTATTATGATATCGTATTTGTCATTTTTTAGTAATTCTTTTTGTTGATATCGACTTCTCCCTACATTAAGTAGTGTACAATGTACATCTTAACGATAGTGTCTTACTTGTGTTACTGGTCATCACCAGTATACTTTTGTTTTAAAAGTCGTACCTTTTTTCCATGCTTTTAGTCAGCATGGAGTAGATAGTACATGAAGGGTGGTATATTTTGTGGTCTGTTCGGTTGACTGCTGCTTTAATCGGGTCGCCAATGTTGGGATGGTGTTGTATTATTGATTCGTAGTTTTTGATGACACAGCTTGGGCACTTCTTGAGTTCTGTCGCTTTCTTTGTGAGATCCATTGTTGTTTCCGTGGCGTTGCATCTTTCTTCTGTATGTCCGTACCTCCTGCACTTCCTACATACGCGAATTGAAATGTGAGTTTGATACCTGAAACTTGAGTATTCGCATAGTAGATGATTGGGTGATGACGTGATGAAGTTAAGGTAGTCGTCATTCTCAAATCTAATCAGCGCTGTTTTGGAGGTGGTATTGAGTGACACCAATAGAAGCTCCTTGCCGTTGACGTTGGTTATTGCGGTTTTAATATCTTCTTCAGTTACACCCTGGACTCCAAAGGCGATGATCGTTGGCTTACGTTTCGTTGATAGTTCGACTGAAGCTGGGAGCTCCAATTTCTTGATTTCATTTAGCATTTTCTCCGCTTGCTCTTTACTTTTTACCTTCAGTACTCCTATTTTGTTGTTCGCTTTTGTTTTGTATATCGTCGTTACTGTCGCTCCGATCTTTGACGGCTTGATTTTTGTTTTTATGGTATTAAGTGTTTCGTCGGCGTCCCTGTCGCATTTAATGACGATAGTTTCATCATTGGATGCTGTAGGTCCTTGAATTGCTAAAGTTGATTGGTTTGTCGCTACTGCATACGATCGCTGAGGGACGGGGCGTGTGGATATATTTTTGATCTCCTTCAACAGTGTTTGTGCCAAGTCCGCGGCGACAACTTTTTGCGTCCTTTTCAGCGCAGTTACACTGTTATTATTTGCAAAGATGCAACATACTTCGAATCGTCGGCACTTAATTCATTTACTACTTGTAAAAAATTGTCGAAGTGTGTTGCGAAGAATATTGCGGCAGATAATCATGTGCCCCAACATGTTACGATCACATCTGGTGGTAGCCTACACTGCATATGCTGCTTGTAGAATTAGTAGTCTCATAATGTAGACAAAATTTGATCGTATTTTATCGCGTACCTTGGTCATAGTTTCATCAAAAATGGACGGCACATATTTAGTTCGAAGAGCAGTTTCTGAAGGAACACGTTGGCTTGTATACTTCTCCAGAAGTACTCGCAACTTATTGTTCTTCTCCCCATTGTTGGCCAGCTTATGTATCGGAACATTGAGACTCAGGAAGGCTTCGCACAGTTCTCTCCCAAATTCTGACAGAGTGTCACTACTCGAAGAAAATTTTGGTAAAGGAATTTGCTTTAAACCTGACCGCTGAGTTCGACGTAACGCTGCAATTTGTGATGCTGAACGACCATGCGAATCGACGTGATCCTTTTTCTTACTACCAATGCTTTTGCCACACACCAAGCACGAAATGGTTGAACCATCGGTCATTAACACCTCGGATTTTTCATTATATGGCCGTACCATTTGACGTAAAGACGAACTACGAGTAGTTTTCAATTTTGGCATAATTTCCAGTATTAAAACGTAGTTGATAAATAAACAGCAGGCGTTATGTAGCACATATATGAACGACTGAATGATTTTCGAGTGTCGCACATATGACTTGCATATCTGGGTACGCCTCGCCCTTCACACAAGCGATCATGCAGAAACACGTGCACAGCTAGGCCTAGCGTATATTTCGATTATTCACTTTCGTCTTCGTTCAATATTGCTCATTGTACAGGTTAGAAAATGAAAACACCTAAAGAATTGGTCTACAATTCTACATACGCTTTTTCGAGATAAAATCTATCTGTTTTAACGCGAAATATTCAAATTTTAACGTTTTTATGGTATTTTATTCAGTTTTTGGAAATTTACTCTATTTTTGGCATTCATTTCATTTTTGGAAATTTTTGGAAAAATAAAATTTTTTTCTGGGGGTCCTTGGTGTCTGAAACGTACTCATCTTTGATCAGATCTCATCTGCCCCAATTAGAACAAAATTGACAGTTGACAAGGAATGCGAGCTCTAGTTATTATCATACCGTCATAATCGGCTGTAAAAATTAAAAAATAAATAGGCTGAAAAAAAAATGAAACTTGGTGAAAAAAGTCGAAACTGAATGTATTTTCCAATAAGAAAGGGAGGGGGCTTGCGGCGCGTGTCCCATTCATCCGGTCGGGGTGAAAATTTTTGAAGATTTTCCATTTACTTGGAGCCGATTTAGGGGAGAGACTTGCGTCGTGTGATTTCGAAAAGAATTTTTCCGCCGAGAGTAAATAAAGATGTAGGAGGAAGAAAAACAAAAGAAATAATAGAGGACACTGAATCAACAAAGAACCTATGGAAGGAACCGAATGGGGCAAAACTTGTTTAAAAAAATGGAAAATCTGGCAGGTGGGATACATACAAATAGGGAGAATATAACAGAGGTAGTAACGGTGTTCTATAAGAACCTATATAACAGCAAAAGTGAGGAAACTTTTATACACGGTAGCAATAAAGAAAACAAGGAGTATGTGCCGTAAATATTGAACGGGAAGTAGAAAACGGTTTCCAATTAATTTGGCACGGACACGTTGGCGCGAAGATGACGTAGGCGCAGGCCAATTTGGCGCCGAATACGTCAGAGATTAGGATATGAAAATTGAATAGAAAACGCCTTACTATGTATTATAATACTACTATGAAATTAATTATGCGCTATTTTACAAATTATGAGCTATTGCTCGCAAATATTCCAGATTCGGTCGATTGTCATCGTCTTCTACGATCGCTCGTGTTCGTTTGCCACAAATTACATACTTTTTTTTCTTCAGAGGAGGAGGGGCGCCTTTGTTCGGCCTTCATATATTTCAAATCACGCAAGAGTTGACTTTTGCGTAACGTAGAAATAAACGACCAAATTGTGGGATGGCAACAGCTGAATTCTCCTTGGAGCTTGTGATGAGCTGCTTCTGCGCGATTATTTTTTCAAGAATCGTCGTCCAATGTCCTCCAATATACGTTCCACCACGTTCTTTCAGAGCGCGGTTTCTTCCTTCCGCGTCCTATTCGACGGCCGACGTAAGTTTTGTCGGATTTGGAGGGGCTCTACATAATTGTTTTCTCACGTGACGAATACGGTGCCTTAAAGCAGGAGAAGTAGGGAGTGCTCCTTGCGACGCCTCGCACACGGCTCCGAGTTCGCTGGAAATGACCGAATTGGTCGACTCCTCGGTCTCTGAAGCTCGTCGCTTCATAGCATCAACAGCACGAAACGCTTCCAAAGGATTTGCCTGGCAGAGGCGAAACTAGACTTTCAGTTGGGGGGGGGGGGGGGGTGGAGAAGGAAAATTTGCCGACAAATATTTTTTGAAAACTAAAAATTCGCCGACAAAATATTTTAATAATTTGAAAATTTGCCGAATTTTCAATCGAAATATTTCTTAATTGAAAAATAAATCACCAGAAGCAAAATATGGGCCCGGGGACTAATTTTCAGGAACGTCCTTGTACCCTCAAGAAAAGTCAGCCTTTTTTCTGCTCTTTATTTTTCTTCCTTCCTTCGTTCCACTTTCTCCCTTATTTTTGAAGCACTTTTTTTATAGTAAGCCGCTGGAGACATTCTCTTCCTCGGTCCTTGTGCAAACCAGAGTACTGCAGCGGGTAGGTAACAACACGGTAAAATATCTATACTACGTAGTTTTCACACCCGGTACCCGGTACTAGGTACAGTGTATTACCGGGTTACCGGGTCGTACCTGGTAACTAGGTAAGATATCGGGTTACCGGGTAGCACCTAGTAACTTTTTTTTCTCTTTTTTTTTCAAACTTTGCGAGGGACTGGGTAAAGTACCGTGTTTACCTGGTAGATACCGGGTTTACCGTGAAAATTTCTTTTGGGGGTAATTTTTTTTGGGGGGGGGCGGGGTCAAAATATGCCCCCGACACGCTACGACACTGACAAGGATTGTTCTTCAACTAGGTAAGTAATTTCATGTCTTACCTCCCGGTACTAGGTAACGGCAAAAACTAGGTACCTAGTTTCAATCGTTACCTCCCGGTACTAGGTAAGTGGGAATACCTAGTACCTAGTTTGACGAACCCGGTATAATTCACAGTGCCGTGTTGTTAATACTAGGTAACGGTCAGCTGCGTAGGTAAGCGTGCAACCATACACCATCCACCATCCGAGAGGTTTCTTGGATTCATTTAATACTTTGATAATAAGACTCTTTTGACCCATCAAGACCTCCTCCTCCAACTTTTGTAAAAGTTTCAGGATTCTTCCTCTTTCAGACCTTCCTGAGACTTCAAGGATCTTCCCGATTTGTTCAAGACATTTTCAGGCTTCATTAAGACATTATACCTTCGAAAACGAAAAATTCAAATGAACAGTTTCAAAACTGGCCGACAGTCAAATTATTAGTTCCCCCCCCCCCCCATAGTTTTGTCCCTGCAAATGCAGATTGGAACCTTATCCCCCAATCACTTACATTTGCGCACAGGAGCGTACACATATCCTAGTCTGGGAGGGTAAGCTGGAAGGACATTAGGAATACTTGTGAGGAACACACAACTCCCTTTACACATTAAGGTGGTTGTTATTTTTCTTTTCTTTTGAATTTCCTCTGATTCGTCTTCTAAATTGGTCCCAATGAAATCAATTTTTAAAAAAAACTACGATGTTTCAGGTCGATCGGATTTTGGGGAATCCGTACGACAAGCTCCCTTTCTTTCTTAAGAACATTTGCTATCGGATTCAGTTTGTGACATTGAAAAATAAATCTTTTGCTTCCAACTTTTAGACAGCCCCGAAGCCATGGGGGACAAGGTGAGGCTGGGCCCTCCCCCCCTAGACAGAGATACCACCATTAAAAAAATCATCATTACGCCAGACCCCTAGCCAGAGTGGTGCTAGCGGGTACTGAGCACCCCCTAACGCTTGCCGGAGCCTCTCCTGGCAAAATTTCGTGAATAAAAATAACCAATTCCTTCTATTTTTTTTACTGGTGTTGTTCGAAACTTTTCGTTCCACTACATTTTAATGTTTGTAAACTTGTCAACACTGATTTTGCTTTGAAAGATAGAAGAATCGTATGTTCGTCGTTCTTTATATGGGACGTGTCACAAGAAAAGGGCCCGAGTGTCCATCCAGGAATTTCAGGCACACAGGCTTTTTTTTGTGTCACATTACAGTGTTCACAAACACAGTCAGCCCCGTAGAGAGAAAGAGGGGGTATGGGGGAAATTTCCACGGGCCCTTCTCCTTCCGGTTCATTTTTCTCTTTTGTCAGATGGGAAGAATTATAAGCTACGGGATGAGAGATTTCTTTCATAGTGTAAGGAGCGATTGCTGATTTGATGTACAGTATGATGTAGCCGTAAGCGATGAAATTCAGGTCTTCCAAAAATATCGGGCCCTCCTGGAAGTCTGGGCCCGGAGTATTTCCCCCATTTCCCCCTCCCTCTCGACTGGGTTGAACAACAGTGGTAGACTCGCGATCCAGTTCACATTGAATATCGATGGCTAAATGCCTGAATGCCTGTTTGAGAACTGATAACTTGATAAGTCCACAGAAATAGAGTTTTTTTTTTACTTCCAAAAGTTTGAAAATTTGATCGTTCTAAGTGTTAAATTTTTTTCACGCGATCTATTCAATTTTGTTTTCAGTGGGTTCTCGGTAAGTAGAATCACCAGTTTTGATTATGAATATTTTAAGACCAAATTCAAGCAGTGGCGTAGCCAGGATTTTCCGAGGGGGATGGGGGGGGGGGAGACAAAGTCGAAAATTGAAATATTTTTTAAAAATCGCCGATATTAGAGGACTATTGTATGAAAATGAAGGTAAAATTACTACTCGAGCGAAAATGTTTCGAAGAAATGTATGTTTTAAAGCGAAAAATTTATTGTTCATTTCTGCATAGACATTCGATTTCAGGGGCCTTGGAGGCATTCGCTCTCTTTGCCCCTTGACTATACCACTGCCTCGTAGAACTCTGCACATTATATACTATGTGTATCCTCAACCCCCCCCCCAGGTAAACAGCCAGCACCACCTACCGCAGATGGCTGGCTACGGGCCGGCTTTTAGATTTTAATAAAATGTTCAACTTTCTTAAATTTTAGGCTGTAGGTCTAACAAAGAATCTAGTAAGAACAGAATAGTCATTGTAATTTGCAACGTTTGCTACCGATTTTCAGATTTTCGAAATGTCTTCCACATCTCAGCTTTGTATCAACCTTTCAGATAACCGATACTCAGCTTGAAACCTTCGGTTTTTGACTGACTAGTCTCTGACAGAAGTCACGGGTACTCCATTTTCAGAAACGAAATTTGACTTTCAGTTTGGGAAGGTGAAGATGAAAAATTTGCTGACAAATATTTTTTGAAAACTAAAAATTTGCCGATAAAATCTTTTAAAAATTGAAAATTTGCCGATTTTTTAATCGAAATATTTTCAATTGAAAAATAAATAAATAAACAAACATTCATAGAAAGTGAAAAATTTAAATGAACTATTTCAAAATTTGCCGACTGCCAAATTAGTGGGGGGTCAACCCCCACGCCCCCTATAGTTTCGCCCCTGTAGCTTGGTGCGTATGAATATTCCGCTCCCACGTTATTCTGCCATTATTTTCGTGAAGACGTGCTTTGCACGAATTCTTGTAACCTATCACAGTTTACTCAGTTTGAGGACGTTGCTGCAGTAGGTGACATACAGTTTGCTAAGAGCGGGTACGCTACTCACCTTATCAGCACTGAATTTATTGAATACAAAGAGGAATCCTTTATAGCTAAGTTTTTTGCGACCGTACTCTGAAACAAGCTCCATTTGCACTTTCAGGTCCTCTAGTGAGCTTGCAAAAAGCATAATGTCGTTGCGATCCTTATAGGTTTGTCAGTCGACTTTTCCGTTAATGTTTATATCCTTCTTCCTTCCCAATTTATGTTCCTAAATACTTCCTCAAGTGCGCTGTTTTAGGATTGGTGATAAGGGGTCACATTGTCTAATCCCTTTCTTTATGTCGGTGTGTTCTCCTATCGTGTCCGTCCTAATTCTGGCTCTTGGTTTATCATACGTTCCTTTTATCAGTGTGCTGAATATCGGAAGTGTGCCCTGATTTTCTAGTGCTTTTAGCAAGAAGTAAGTTTGGGCAGATATACCGCCCGACGGTAGGCAGATTCTATATGAGACCATGTCGTGTATTAGATAACTAACTGAATTGCCTCAAACATATGCATTAGTACATATGAAACGAAATAATATGTAAATTCCCATACAGAAAAAAACAGGTGTTTGGAAAAAAATAAAGAAAATGAAACATGACATTGTTTTTTCCTAAAATGGATAAGTTTTGTAATCTTTAGAAATGAAATAGAATTTCCCATTCTTCTCTATCTCCAAAATGAGATATGATCGAATTATCCTGTACATTTCACATTCTCAATAGAAGTACTGAGCGGTACTTTTGCCCAAATATATGCAATAGTATAAAACGAAATTACATGTAAATTCCCATATGGAAATAAACAGGCTGATACTTATACGTTTTGATAATTTTCTTTAATGAAAGAAAATGAAGCATGAAATTGTATTTTCATAAATGTGTAAGCTTTGTAATCTTTGAAAATTAAATCGGATTACCCGTTCTTCTCTATCTAAAAAATAAGAAGTGATCAAATTATCCTGTACATTTCACGACCTCAATAGGAGTACTGAGGGTGTTTTTGTTCATTGTCACGCCCTGCTTCAACAGTAATAAATATTACCTACCATAAAGAACTTATTACTACTTGTGACAGTTACTTTTGAGTTCTAAGCATTTTTGGATTTTTGGTGAATTTTTTCCCAAAAGTTCTCAAAACCCAAGATTGAGTGCAGCTCCCAATTATGGGTATTTTCTGATTCTCCAACAATTCACTGTAAAATATCCTCGCAAATGACACTGAGGACTACAGAATCTGTACATGGACAACTATTGAAATTCAAAAAGCACTCTGAGGCCTTGTAAGTTGTTCAAAATTCCAGATGGAATTTTCTCGATCCGAACAACTTTTGAAAATACCAATTATGGGTCAACCCATATTAATTGGCAACGACCCACAATTGATACGAAATTTTTTGATATACCCACAGTTGGTAAGTATAATAAATCAAATGAAAAATGATGTAGTTTACTTAAGTAAGCATTTCAAATTTATTTTAAAAATACGTTGACTCGTCTTATTTGACTTTTAAGTATTTTAAAAATGCATTAAAGTCGAGTAAATTCACAGTACCAATAATGGGTCTGAAAAAAAGGTAGTACCAATTGTGGGTCGGGCTAAAGTTTGATTAGAAAAAGTAACTGAAAAAACGTGAAATTTGGTTTTATAAGTTAAAGTATCACTTGTACTACAGTTTTCATTCAATTACCCGATCATTCACTTTGATTTTTCGCGATTTTTGCAAACTATTTCTCCCATTTTTTGAATTCCTTTATTTTTTCCGCACATACATATATATGGACCGAAATCGAAAACTCAAGCGGAAAAATGTTCCCTAGACTCTCCTCTACACAACCATATATAATACGTTGAGAAAATATTAATTTAAAGTACTTATAGGTCGTTTTTCATAGAATTGATATTTCACACACGTGAAAAATAAGGCATGTTTTGATAACAACTTGAAAAAAAATTCCATCACAACTGAAACATTGAGTTATAAACTTGAAACCAACATGGATAGTGTAAAACATGTTGGTCCTTTGAATGGAAGAGGTTTCACGGTTGTCCAATGCCTCGATCTAGCGAGAAAATGCGTTTTCAAAAAAGGGACTCACAATTGATGCTAGGCTCAGAATAGGTAGCTTACCTTACTATTATTATTTTTAAGAAAATATTTCAGAATAGACCTCAGAAGATAAAAGTTCGAATGATGACGGTTTACATTATAACCTATTCGACGCTGTCGCTTCTATAATTTGCACTGTCCCAGTCAGAGGCTTTCAAAAACATTAATTATAGATAACAACTTTGATAGGTAACAGTTTGTACGTTTGTGTCACAGGTCGCGCTATATGTTCTTCTTATCATTGTATGTAGTACGATTGTAACTTGGCACTTTGAAAATGCCTAGCCGGTATACTTTACTTATCATCTAAATCTCTTTAATCTCTTCAATCAATAAAAAATGAAGCAAAAAAGTATTTATAATATAAAAGTTTGATAGTAAAAAAAAACGCACCAAAAGATTCGACGCTATAGTGCTTCTACAGTTTGCACAGTCCCATTCAGAGGCTCTCAAAAACATTAAAGATATCGGCTTTGATAACAGTTTGTACATTTATGTCACAGGTATACCGCTATAATATGTATATTCTCCTTATCATTGTATAATAACAAACGCACTAAAAGGCACGACGCCTAGCGCTTCTACAATTTGCCCAGTCCCAGTCAGATGAAATAAAAATAAGTATTATTTGTAAAATATGAATGTTCGATTGTAAAAAAGCGCAACATGAAACATCTACTTACATCTCTTTAATCTTCTCAATAAATGAAAAATGAAGCAAAAAAATGTTTGTAAAATGAAAGATCTATAGTAAAAAAACGCAACATGAACTGAGTTTTGAATTTGGTATATCTGTCTCCCAACCGGATGCGCAATCAGTTACCCTAGTTACCCGCGGAAAAGTCACCCATTTGCAACCGTCAGTTGGACGCTGTTAAGCGCAAGGGAACCAGCTGACATTTAGTGTCGTTATTGGTGAGTGCATAAAAAGCATAATTTTTCAAAATTGGCCATCCCAATTCAGAAATGTGCAATCACGTTGAAAAAATCTTATCCGTAAACGCTATGTCACATAGTTTCTACATGGCTCGTGAACTTCGAATCACGTGTTCTCAAAAAACAGATTTTACTGGTTGGTTCCCTTATGCTTAACAGCGTCCAGTTACCCTCAGATTACCCAGAAACCTGTCAGTTACCCTTGGTTCCCTTTCAGTTACTTGGGTAACTGGCGGGATTCTGCTCATCGGAAAGTCAGTACGTTTTACGTTACAGTTATCGAAAAATTTTCACGCCATAAGCCTGCTAGGGAATACTTACTTCTAGATGAGACATTTTTAAAAGGATTTCCTCCAGTAATACCTGAGAACACTGGTGAGGAAAAATCGAGACTTGTCTTTATATATTACATTAATCTCTTTAATAAATGAAAAATGAAGCAAAAAGTATTTGTAAAATGAAAATTCGATAATAAAAAAATGACACATGGCCTAAGTTTTGAACACACGAAGCCCTACAAAAGGATTTGTGAAGTAAAAGTTCAATAATAAAAAAACGCAACATGGCCTGATCAACCGCAGTATGTACACTGAGACGCTTTTAGATGAAAGAAACCCTGATTGTTCTATATTCACGATGTGTTATATAAAATACTTCCTACTGATCACTCTAACACGCGTTTACAATGATGGGGTAAGCGCGCGGAACACGCACATATAGACACAGATGCAAAACGACTTTAAAACTTAATTACAGCTTACTGAATGCACTTCTCTGCAATGTTTTTGTTTTTTGTTTTTTTTTAAACTCCTAGGGAACCCAAGCTTTTATTTGAGACATTTTTCAAAAGAATCTGTTCAGCCTATCGAGCGTGATGGCACTTCATCGACCCATTTATAATATAAGATGCCCAATAAAAGGCTGTTATATAAGGCACGTGGTAGTGTTGACTTGGCTTCACTTTCGAGCAACCTGTTCTAAAATCATTACTTCTGATTCCGATCGACCATATGGCCGCCGGCCGATTGCGTAGGCTTGCGAAAATCAGCCCCTTCGAGCATTCGAATTCGGATTGAATTAACTCGTAATCCAATAGCCGAAAATTTCGCGATGGAATCGAGCTCGGCGGCGGACTCATTCGCATTGGGGGTACGCCGACCGCGGCAGCGTCAGCCATCCCGAAATATTAAAATTAATCCTTCGTTTAAACGGAATCGGCGAAAACATCAGACCTTCGGCTAATACTGCTTAGAGCGTATTTTTCGCTCGCTCGAATATCAACGACTATGCGCGAAAGCCGGTTTAATACGACCAGACAACCCTACATAAATTTGCTTAATCCCGGAATAATTTCGCGACGTCTAATTTGACCCTAATTAAAATTGCACGCTTGTTACGCTTTTTCCGCCCACAAAACGCGCGCCCTTTTTGGCGAACCGAAAACAGAACCTGAAGACGAGGTGAGCCCGTGCGCTGTGTGCGATTGCGACGGCGGCGGCCGACGAGAGCGGAATAAACTATTCGGCGAACGTATTAATCTGACGGGCAATTGACGTTAAGTTGTGACAATATTTAATAAGAAACCAGCGGCGCACCGGCATCAGCAACGGCGGCGGCGGTGGCGGCCGCGTCGCGACGAGATTCACTCGTCAATACTAATGAAAGTCGGCGGGCGTGGGCAGGTCCTAGACGGAAATCGTCGGCACGACGTTCGGCATAAATTATCGCGCCTGGATGAATGGCACACGCCGAATTCGGCGCTTGCAACAGCCCCTGCAAAACGCAGACACCGTAATGGGGTGCATTCGTCGTGAAACTGCGGTAACGTTTCACTTCGCTGCGAAAGTAAAAACTACACTCGTATTCGCTTCGACCTTTTCCACCTTGTTTTACGACCTCATATATGGGTCATTTCCCGGGAACTTTCGCTTCTTTTACGGTGTGTTTATTATAAGAACTGTAATGAGTTACATTTGAGCACAAACCTGGTCACTGACAGAGAAACAAGCAAACAGTCTTCAGGTAACACAGCGAAATATGGAGAGAAGCTTACTCGGAATAAGAATGATGGATAGAATCGGGAACACGGAAATTAGGGAAGACAAGAACAAAAGACATACTTGAGACTGTACCCTATTGACAAAGACGATGCGATTTCGAAGAAAAAAAAAACGCACTGCGACATCGCAACTGCTACCGTGGGAAAAAATCGCATCGCGATTGAGGCATCACAGGTGGCAGTGCTTTAGTGGCTTCGTCAGTCGCATGCTACTTTAACAGAAAGTGGCATGCGATTACGCCTGCGGCTGTCGTAGCCACAGAGGCATGCGTCAGTAGCTACGACAGGCGCATCGAAAATCGCATCGTGAATCGCCTTCGATACCACCGTAGTTGAAAGTCGCATCGAAACTCGCATGCGACTTCGCCTGCCACTGTCGCGTCGAAAGTCGCACCCAGTGCGATTTGTGATGCGATTTTTGATGCGACTTCCAGCTATAGTGGTATTGGAGGCGATTCACGATGCGATTCTTGTAGCCACTGACGCAGGCGTTATCGCATGCGATTTAGGGTACGACTATCGGCCGTAGTCGCACCCGGTGCGCCTTTTGATGCGATTTTGGATGAGACTTTTAGCTACAGTGGCATCGAATGCGATGCGTTTGCGAATGCAATTTCTGATGCGAAAATTACATCGTGAATCGCATTCGATGCGTTTGGGGATGCGATTTTGGCTGCTATATTTGTAGCCAAAATCTGGGAGGGTGCAACTGTGGCCAATATATGGTGTTAGCCAAAGTCGTGCGAGGATTACAGTGCAGTAAAAAAATAAATGTAATATAATAAATTATATGAGATTAGTATATGGTTGTATTAAAAAATACATTTGTATGCAACAATTAGGGATATGTCTGCGTTTACACCATGCATGAAAAGCAGTCATATAGTATGACACAACCCCATAATTTTGAATTTTGAATGTGATGCCACAGCTCTTAGCCTATCAAAGCCCAAAGGCTTCGATAGTTGACAGCGTTGCCCACAAGGAGGGAGCTGTGTTTTGCATCAATGGAATTATGCTATTAACAGTTTAAATGACTTTTTTTTATTTTTTTGTTTCAACGGAGTGGTCACCACTTTTTTCTTAGAACAAAATTTCCTGACTTTGCCCTGACTTTTTATGTAATTTTTCCTGACCTTTCCCCCACTTTTTTCCGACTAATTCCACAGAATTTTCATAAGTTATAATAAAATGACCAAACTGGAAAATAAGTACAAGTACCTACTATAGTATGTTGTATAGTTAATGTCAATAACCAAGACAAAAGTAAAAACAGTCGCGTTTTTTTTTTGGGGGGGGGGGGGATTAAAAAAATTGGGAAGCTTACAAGGCTTATACATACAACGAGTGTGTAGATCAATTTTGATTTATAAGATTCAAATTTTTGACAGTGAAAATTCAACGACATAAAGCAAAAGAAGAAATTAAAAATATACAATGGTAGAGTATTTCTTCTCAATAATTTTCGATTTGTGAACGTTCATCAAAACTTGACTTCTACCCTGATACTATTCTCTCAAATTCTTAATTTCTGTACCCAACTCTTCGATCTGGTGACGAGCATCTTCTAATACTAATCTCTTCTTCTTCTCCTAAATTTCCTTCAATTTTTCTGCGGTTTCTCGTTTTTTGGTTTTTGCTTTCGATTTTCCATCTTGTCCTACTCTTTTCTTGTCTATAGCCTCCTTGTACAGACTATGTGCCTTCCTTACAGCGTGAATAATACTCTTATTCATAACAACCTTCACTACTTTTCCGCCATGGTACATGAGCGTGTCATACACTAACCTCTGGCCAACAAAAGACTCATTTCAGAGGTTTTTTACTAAGATTTCTTTATTTATAGAAAAATGTTTCTCAACGAATGCATTTCCATACGAGAGAATCGGTACCATCTTTAGGAAATTGATTAATGGAGCAAATTTATCACCTTCATGAGGAATTACTTCGAACCATAAATTATCCAGCCTATGCTCAGGATTAGGTATTGACATTTTTCTCACTATTTCATCAAAAAATGGTCTTTTCCAAACTTTAATCAAATTGTTCTTCACTTGTGTGTCGGCGGTCAGCCTACTAGACAATCAATACAAGGGACAGACCTACATACTCTAATCCAGTCCCACCGAACTCACCCGCCTCTTTGGTAACATATTACTTCTATCTCAGCTTCATATTCATAATGCTCATTTCTCACTGCTCGTTGTGAACATATAAGGTTAAAAGTAGTTAAGCCCTGAAATCGAATTGGAGGGGGGGTATTTTTCCAGGCCGGCAGCTTGGTTAGCCACCACGCTCTTTTAGGGGGCAGCGGATTTCAAAATCAACCCAAGTTTTGCAATGTTCGAGCACAATTCATCTACCAAGTTTCAAACCGCCACACACTTTAGGGGGCGGGGATGGGCACATTTCCCAAGTCCCACCTTTTAGGGGGTAGCACAATTCGAACACAATTCATTTACACAGTTTCAGCCCTCAAATTGTATTTCGGGTGGCAGCATTTTCCCAACCCTCCATGGTGATTCACCCCTTTGGGGAGCAGCACAATTCAAAACAGTATCAGCACAACTTCTTCTAGTTTCTTCGGTATGCAGTATCGATATAAATAGTTTTCAGCAACGCTCTTTTTTGTTGCACACGAAATTAGTTTCATGCAACGTTTTTCTTTTCAGTTTCTTTAGTGTATGCCCTGCCTAACATTACAGACAACATTTTAAAAAAAATCCTATTCCTCCCCCTTTTAATTCATAATTATTAACCCCAATGGGCAAACACTAGTTCTTTATTTATATTTCATCACTATTATAAGCAAACATTTTTTTTTTTTTTTTAACAACAAATTGCACCAGTACTATTTTATCCTCCTTATAATTCGTAATTGTTCAGGTAGCCACAGTTGCCTCATTAGTGGTAGTGGATGCAATTTTGAATGCGATTCGGAAGTAAATCGCCTCGTTGATCGATTAGTATCGAGTACGATTTAATGCCGAATCGCATTTAAAAACGCATCCACTACGACTTTCCAGTATTAGTCGCCATGATAGTCGCACTGGAGGCTTCTTTGAATGCGATTTGGCATTATAATCGTACTCGATACTACTAACGATGCGACTTAATACCGAGTCGCATCCGGAGTGGCCACCAGTACGACTGTCGAGGCGACTAATACTCAAAAGTCGCAGTGGAGGCTACTCGCGATGTGATTTTGCATTCAATCGCCTCGTAAGAAGCATCGAGTGCGACTCACTGGGCGACTGAATCCCATATCGCATCGCGAGTAGCCTCCACACGCTGAATGCGGATTATAGATTCTCGAATGCGAATTCACCGATAGAACGTATGATGAATAACTTACATAAATAGTACGTGCAAGTTCAATAACGTAGGATATGAATAACATTTGAGATAGAAGACTTAAGTTTCTATACCTAGTGATAAAAGGTTTACATAGCAAACGAGCATGTTTTTATCTTTTACAAGTGCACTCATGAAAAAGACGTATTCGATGAACCAACGTTGCATTTCCTCAGTTCTCGCGATCATATTTCGTGGAAGTAATAAGCTCATTATTTTTTGACATTTTACGTGCACGCAGACGACCGCATGTTTTCGAACATACTATATTCGGTGGAATCGACGATAGCATTTTAGACTTACAGTCATTCCCTGATAATGCTGCTCCAAACAGACAAAAATACTATTTCAAATTCTAACGCAAAAAGCCCATTACCCATTTACAAATAGGTAAACATTTATTCGTATCTAATGGGAACCGCAGCAGCGCATTGTTGCCTGTATACATTTATCGTATTGTTGTTCCCGCAAAGTTATCTAAGCTTTCATATTTCACTGGTAATACATGAATCTTGTATTTTAGAACGTAAGTGGTCTGTATCTCCGGCTTTTATTATGTTGCGTTGATACCAAAGTACATACATATTTTACCAAAAAAATATTGGCTCCTTTCTAACATTAAAATTGATGTGTATCAGTGGTGCCGTATTCAATTAATGAACACTACTAATCAGTATCAATGGCAAACCCAATGTGAAAATAGAAATTACTGCAGTGTTCAGAAACTGTACATCGCACCACTGGAACTGATCTGTACTGAATAAGGTATCTGCTGTGAAATGCCAAAGTATTTACTTCGAACTCTGATAAAGTTGAGTTACAACTAATCTGACTACTTACTTCTTAATCATTGTGAGGTAAAGACTGATTATGATGACAAGGTTATCACTTATCAGTCTTGCGACCGGTTTAATGCACCTCTCGAATTCTCTCGATCTTGTACGAGTTTTTTCATTTCCGAGTAACTCTTACATTTGACATCCTCAGTTATCTGCGGAACATACTAGAATCTTTGTCGACCCCTACCCATGCAGTTCTTTCCTTCCACACTTCCTTCTAGCAGCAGTGATATTTATTATTCCTGGGTGCCTCAAGTGATCTGCCTGGAGCTCAATACAGTCTGAGAAGGATTAAATATTTTTATATCATCTGCATATTCGGAGTAGTTAGGATTTCTCTACTTCAAGAGTAACATCATTTACAACATGACGTTTCAAAATATCTTCACGAATCACAGAATTCCGAGTCTTCAGTTTGCATGTTCCGCATATTTTGCACCAATTCTGCTTATTTTTCAATTTTTTTTTTTTTTTTTTAAAGGAGGTTTTTTAATTTTTTTTTTCTCAAAAATACTAAAAATAATTACTCCCAAAAAAATATATAATAAAAATGAAAAGACTTCATGGATAATGAATCAGCAAAAAAGCTTTTAGAAAAATATGTGACCTGGAATCATGAAATATGCCTCTGGTATCAAGAAATCATTTTTCGCTCTATTGGCTATTCTTACAGAAAAAAATCACGCTCTTTCGAATGAAACAAATCGCAGCTTCCTATCTTCATTAGTTTTTCCACAAATTACATTTAAAAATTACGTCAAAAGTTATAAAACATCCATTTACATGGCGTTATGTGAAACAAGCGTATGGGAATGATAGAGAACAAGAATTCGAAACGCAGTTTTCATAGCAAGGCCTAAACGCACCACCATTGATGTACACGTTATGTAAATCTGTGCGCATCGCTACCACCATTCCATCTTTACACTCGTATATTGAAAACCTGTTTTCGCACAAGAGGCACATTTCATCATTCCAGGTCACATACAGGGTTATTCAGTTTTCGACGCAACATAGGAAAACCCGGTATGTTGCGTGGTGATATGAATAAGACGGCACACGATGGCCGTCTATTCAGATTTAAACGCAACATTACTGTGCTCTGGCTTCGGGGAAAAACTTCGATGGTTTTTGAAGAATTTTATCTAAAATCGTCCGGAAAAATGTTCGAAAAATCTCCGATGATTTTTAAGGAATTCCATCGAAAATTGTGAGGAAAAAATTCCGATAATCTCCGAAGATTCTCGCCGGAAATCTTTAGTAAAAATTTCCATTGATTTCCCAAAAAATTTCATAAAAATTTTTCGATAAATTTTGAAGTATTTCATAGGAAACACTAGGAAAAAATCTCCGACGATTTTTAAGGATGTTCATCCGATATTTTCGAAAAAGAATTCCAATAATTCCAGAAGAATTGCTTCGGAAACTTCGGAAAAATCTCCAATGTTGTCAAAAAAATTTCATCAGTATTTTTCGAAAAAATGTTAATTATCAGACCATTAGAATTCTCCCACGAATATTTCCCATGAAATACTTTGAAAATTATTGAAAAATCTTCCTGAAGAATTTTGATGAAATTTTTTTGGAAATCTTTAAACATTTTTTCCAAAGATTTCCGATAACATTCTTATGAAATTATCGGAAATCCTTAAAAATCATCGGATATTTTCCTGAATATTTCCCATGAAATACTTCAAAAAATTATCGAAAAATTTTCCAGAAGAATTCTGATGAAATTTTTTTGGAAATCATTGGACATTTTTTTTTAAGTTTCCGATGAGATTCTTAGGAAATTATCGGAATCTTTTCCCAAAAATTCCGATGAAATTCCTTAAAAATCATCAGAGATTTTCCCGAGTATTTCCCAAAAAATACTTCAAAAATTATCCAAAAATCTTCCGGATGAATATTGATGAAATTTTTCTAGAAATCATCTGACATTTTTCCTAGGGATTTCCGATGAGATTCTTGGGACATTATCGGAATTTTTTTCCAACATTTCCGATGAAATTCGTTAAAATTTATCGGAGGTTTTTCCCGAAGTTTCCGAGGAAATTCTTCGGAAATTATTGGAATTTTTTCCCGGAAATTTCGGATGAACTTCCTTAAAAATCATTGGAGATTTTCCCCGAATGTTTTCCATGAAATACTTCAAAAATTATGGAAAAATTTTCTTGAAAAATTTTAATGACATTTTTTGGGAAATCATTGGAAATTTTTTCCAAAGGTTTCCGATGAGATTCTTCGGAAATTATCGGAATTTTTTTCAACAATTTCCGATGATATTCCTTAAAAATCATCGGAGATTTTCCTCGAGGTTTCGGAAGAATTCTTCGGAGGCTATCGCAATTTTTTTCAACAATTTCCGATGACATTCCTTAAAACTCATCGGAGATTTTTCTCGAGGTTTCGGAAAAATTCTTTGGAAATTGTTGGAATTTCTTTCTAACAATTCCGATGAAATTCCTTAAAAATCAGCAAAAATTTTTCCCGAAGTTTCAAAGTTTTCGAAAAAATTCTTCGAAAATTATTGGAATAATTTCCCGAAAATTCTGGATAAACTTCCTTAAAAATCATCAGCTTAGAAGAAATTTTCAATAATTTTTCAAAAATTTCATCAAAATTCTTCGATTAAATTTTCCGATAATTTTTGAAGTATTTCATAGAAAACACTCGGAAAAAATCTCCAATAATTTTTCAGGAATTTTATCGGAATTGTTGGGAAGAAATTCCGATAATTTGCGAAGAATTTCATCGGAGAAAAAATGTCCAATGATTTCCAACAAAAAAAAATTCATTAAAATTCTTCAGGAAGATTTTTCGATAACTTTTGAAGTATATCATGAGAAATATTCGGAGGAAAATTTCGATAGTTTAATCATTCAAAAATTATCGGACAATTTTCTCGAATAATTTTGATGAATTTTTTTTAACGTTGGAAATTTTGTCTAAAAATTTCCGATTGGATTCTTCGGAGATTATCGGCTTTTTTTTTCAAAAATTTTCGATGAAATTCCTTGAAAACCATCGGAGATTTTTCCCGAAGTTTCACAAGAAATTCTTCAGAAGTTATTGGAATTTTTTCTCGAAAATTTCGGATGAACTTCCCTAAAAATCATCGGGATTTTCCCCCACTGTTTTCTATATAATACTTCAAAAATTATAAAAAAATTTTCTTGAAAAATTTTGGTGAAATTTTTTAGGAAATCATTGGAAGTTTACTAAGATTTCCGACGAGAATCTTTGGAGACTATCGGAATTTTTTCTAACAGTTTCCGATGAAATTCCTTAAAAATCATCGGAGATCTTTCCCGAAGTTTCCGAAGAAATTCTTCGGACATTATAGAACATTTTTTCTGACGATTTTCGATTAAATTCTTCAAATCATCGAAGTTTTTCCCCGAAGCGTTGCTTTTTTTGTGGTCCATCACAGCGCCACAGAGGGCAGTGCCATCGTGTGCCGTCATATTCATATCACTATGCAACATGCCGGGTTTTCCTATGTTGCGTCGAAAACTGAATAACCCTGTATGTTCTTTTGCATGTGAGATACCCTTTCTTTTGCCCACACTACGTTCGTGAATTATCAAAAAATTACGAATCGAAGCCATATCTCCTGGGTGTATTTCCTATCACCAAGTTTGAAATTGGATAAAAATTGTCGCACTCGTAGTGTATTCAACTTACCTGTTTCTTTAAAATGATACCCATATCTTATTTGCATTTTAGCCAATTCATAGCATTCATAGCAAAATGTGGAGGGGGAGGAGGGGAGGTCACATAAAAGTTATTTATTTTCAAAATTCGATTTTGTTAGACACTTTGAATATCCTCTTGATATTTCCATGTAATATTAATATTTTCCAACTTTTTCAAATTCTATCTTTTTACCTCTTCCTTTTTATTAAATTCTTCAGTATTTGAGCCTGCGTCTCATTACTACCAAGTTATGATCACTGTCAATATCTGCTCCCCGATGAGTTTTAATTCCTAAAACGTTGTTGTGTTATATAATATAGTCAATTTGATAACTACCTTCGTTACGTAGACTCTTCCTTGTATAACTTTTTCTATAATGATTTTTAAATTGAGTATTTTCCACTCATCACTATCCGCGTCCGGTTGGCCACGTCGGTAGGTCAGCTATACCAACGCCCACTGGGTCTCTAACACGGGGAAAGTGGACTAAGATTAACACATTTCCCATCAGAAATTTGTTCTAGGGATGTACGAACCTTTCTCGTCGGGGGCGTGAAATTCGGCTAGGCTAACGTTGTGGCGGAGTGTAATCTCTAGTACAAGTTGCTTTGCACGATACATAATCATCGATGTCTGAAAAATAAATCAAATGGAAAGAAGGCCCCACGATAGTGCAAACCCCTCTCATAGCTTCGTATTTCTTAACCGAACTGCGTAAAAGTTTCTGACGGATTTGGTGGAACAAAAATAACCTTTAGACGCTACTAGAGGCGCTCCAAACTTATTTCATTTGTTGATCTTTCAAGGAAAGCCAAATCAAGGGGCAGAAATTCTTCGTCCCTTGACCTCGAAATCTCTCGTTAATGCGAGTTTGAAAGTGCCCGCGTACAAAGTTGAAGACGCGTGGTCGTTCTCTTCGTATAATTCATTCCAGGGACGAAATGAAACCGCCGCCGAAGCATCGAACAAATGACCAATGTAAATAGCCGCGAAACCTATTATCGTGGCCGTTGAGAAACTCGATTTAGGCATAGGAGTTTTGGCGTACCGCGGGTACACATCGCGTACAGAGGCCTGCGAACGAGGTTAATCGTTTTACAGCCGATAATCGGAAGACGAGTATATACGAATAGTCGGCCGAAGGATAATAGCTCCGGCAAATAAGTCACCTCGCAGATATCCGTATTCGGAGAGAAAACCCGGGAATGGCGCGTTTATCGGATCCGTGCCCCTGACCAATACTTTTCCGCTTTACGCCTCTCTCACGCTCGATGCGAACGAAGAATGACGAAAATAGGATTTGAGAAATAGTTTTCTTTTGCCGACAGAGCCTCGGCCCGGAATCGTAAAATAGAAACTTAACGAAGTCAACGTTCGAAACTACTTCGGCGAAATATTGTGTCCGAGTTGGAAAATGACTCGGAAAGGGGAAAAAAACTGCCGAAGTAATATCATTTCTTTCTTTTGATTTTGGTTTCGCTGTGTAGTGTGTATACCTCGTCTACGTACCGGCAGTAAATTTCACGAAACGAAAATAATGCTCTGTCGGGCTGAAAATGTTATATCAGGTTCCCTCGACTATGATTATGACACGTGACTCCAGCACGACTCCAAGATCTGAATCCCCAAAATATACAGCACAGAGTGCAAAAGATGAGCTAGGTTTTAGGATGTCACGTTATTAGATGTTCTCCTCATGTGTATGTGGGCTGTTAAAAAGTAATCATAATACCAGGGTGTCTACCAGAATTAGGAATCCAAATTTCGGGACATTTTCCAGGTCACTCAGGAGCTCTCTATCCCCCTCGATTTTCATTCCAATAAACCAAAATCTGGGATCATGGAACAATACACGGAAATGAAAAGTAATGGTATAGAACAATTTAAAAACATTCGACTATATCTATCCGTTAATTGTTTCAAGTACCTATAAACCTCTAAATGAAAGGATTCTGAGAAGTAGAATCGTGTCATAACAATTTTTCAATTTTCTATCCGCCGCCTCCCATACAAATGTTGTGACTCTGCAAAGTTCATTCAACTCAGCTCGGAAAAGTCATCCCACTGAACAAAAAAATTGGAATGCTAACCGCCATCCCAAAAAATTTATCAACAATTTGCTCCAGTTTTAATCTTAACACTAAAACAAGATTAATGAGAGAAAAAAAACAACAGAATTATAGTGAAGAATATAAGATATGAAAGTAAGTGGGAATACCCATGATTTAAAAAATTATATTTTTTTTGGACATCACCTAAAGAAAGTGCAGAGCCAATGTGGCTTAGGTCACTTTTGTTTTTATCACAAACTTTGCACTTGCTGTAATGTATAAACACCCACTTTTATACTACGGTTAGTAATATTTATACTTTTAATTTGATAACACTACACAACAATTTGCAATTTTTCAAAAAACAATGGCATGAGAATACATGACTCTATCCTATATGTATTTTCAACGAGAAATTTATTGCCGATGTTAATTTTTTGATTATAATTCATTGTTTTTTCCTATCATATAAATTTTAGTATCATCAAGATGATACTACTGATCAAACAACTATAGATACGCGTTTAGTATTGTTATCAGTATCAGTGTCAATGAATTTGAGGAAATTTTAATATTAATATCATTTTAATTAATCGATTTTTATTAAATTTATTTTTTCTTACCAATAATTATTTTATTAATATCAATAATTCATTTAATAATTTTACATCATAATAAATCTTCTAATCCTTTAGGAATTAATAATAAATTAGATTTAATTAATTTAAATCCATTAGCTATTCCTGCGTGACAAAAAGGAATGAAACGTGAAAATTTTAATAAAATTCTAATTTTGAATGTGGAGGACGAGAGGTTCTTGAGAGAAATGGATAACGCCATCGTATTCAGCATTCAAAATACAGCTAAAATCATATAATCTCATCCCATTGTTTTTGGGGAATATTAAACTGCACGAAAGGTAAAATGTGTTTGAACGAAAAGTAAAAGCACGACCAAATAATTCAAAATAACGAAATTGTCTGTAGAGTTAACGAAAATCACCTTGCACGAAATGTTTAATATTTTTGAACGAAACAAGAAAAACTATGACGAATTATACGATAGACATGATGTCAGAAAACCAGAGAAATTGAAAAGAAAGCGAGACGTGAAGCACCAGGATGGCTGAACTCTCTTTTTTGATCTAAGAAGCAATTTATACTGTGAACTACCACTTGTGAATTACTTTTAATTAGGCCAGTTTTCTGACTTTAAGTTTACATGCAATGGAATAAAAGGATTGGCAAATTCGAAGCCTCCGGAGGGCAGTGCAAATCCAAGGTCTGTAAAAGGCGGCCACCTTGTCTGACCTTTCCCTTGCAAGGAGCATCAGTTATTCATCTCCCACTGTAATCCGGTGTGATTTCTCAATTTCAAATTGCAAATATCAACATTAAACTGACCGAACGCCCTCGATTCAGAAGGCTCATTGTCACTGCCATGCCATTGCAAACAATAGAATGAAAGAATTAGCAAATCCAAAGCCTCCAGAGGGCACTGCAAATTCAAAGCTTCTATGAGGCGATGCCATTAAATAAGCCAACATTTTCGCAACTATCAAAACTAACATAAACCCAAACTGGTCCATTTTTAGTTCACCTGAAAATTGCCAATTCAATAATTTTTCCTGGTCTTTCCGTTTGTAATTTTTTCCGTTCAGTGTTTTATTATTTCGTGATTTTTTTATTTTTTCGTTCAAAAGTTTTTCCCAATATTCATGTATTATTTTTTGTGTTCCCTTTATTTTATGATTCGTGAAATGATTATTAACTGTTCAATATTTTTCTTTTTCCGTGATTTCTGACTTTCCTTTTCGTGCTAAAAGATCATACCCTTGTCTAATTTGCTCTCAACCCGAGCCCTGGAATCCGCCCGTTTGAGCATTACTTCAGAGACATTGGGGCGACTGTTAGGGCTGTCTTAGCCCTTCTCCCTTGTGGCCGAAAAACCGGCCTAGGTCGAAATCTAACGAGTTGCTACGTGGGCTTGAACCCGGAACCTCCGGATTCCGATACTAAAGCGCTATCCACTGGGCCAACCCGACCCATTCCGTTTAATTATTAGTGAATTAAAACCAGTACTAATTGGATGCGTATGTACTTCAGAGATGCCGAGGACATACCTATATGTTCATATTAGGGTCTCAGCCTTTTGACGGAAAGGCCTCTATTGATGATTTTTGGAATAAAGAGAGAGCACGGTTCTCATTGTTAATATTTGTCAGGTTTTGACATTTTCATATCTTTAGTTTGGAACGCAAACGGGAAATACGTTACATTTGAGGAGGAACGAAAGTTGCCTGTAACTGTGGCACTCATTATTCCCCGATGTAAATCAAATTGTTTGTAGTTAATTCTTTTTCTAATGGTTATTTTCTGTTTTTGTTTACAGGTAAGCGCTGCAAAATTATACAGACAAGTTAGTGAGTAATGGCGGTGTTTTAATCTCGCGTATCCGAGTATGAGTGCAAAACTGAGAGTCGACGTAACGTTGTTGGTGAGTTATTAAATAAAAGAGGAAGAGTCCAACTGCTGCGTGGAAGGACCTCGTTACATGGATATGTCGTCTAGACGACTGCGTCGATAAGCATACCTACATTCCAATACCTGCTCGAGTCGTCCATTCTCGGCATTGCTCGGCATTCTTCGTGTTGGCCGTTCGAAGCGTGATGGAACGAATAACCGCGTAAAAAGGAATACGCAAAACATCACGATGGTAACATTTTTTGTAGAACTTTTTTGTGGAACGTTTTCTGCGGAGTTTTTCACTTTCTATGCGTCCATCCCTGCTCAGCCCTCCATTTATCACGCATGTGCCACTCTCCTCACATATATTGATGCTATTCAGCAAGAGAGAAAACCAACTAACATTTGTAAACAAAATTAGTTATTAGTACCCGGGTTGTACCCAGGATTTAAGTAAAGGGGGTGTTTTTCGATTAAGATGAATTTTTCCTTGGTGGGGTGGGGGCTACAAATACCCCAAATTCTTCCAATTGCGTGCATGTATATGACAAAAACTTCAACATTTTTTGAAACTCTCATTTTCATACTTTTTACAAAGAATATGTGATAGATCCACCCTCCTCTCCGTCTCAAATCCATTTTGTTCGTGTTTTTCTTTTACTGTGGGGGGGGGGGGTTACGGCCCTGCACTTTTCCGATGAACCAGGTACATTTTTGAAATATCCTAAATAACATACGAGAAATTTCGAAGTAATAATTTTCGTAATTGGCCTCAATAGAGTTGTTTAATGGGACAATGGGAATAAGTCGAAATTTTTCAAACAACACCATATTATTTCAAATGGTGAACAGGGTGAATGCAATGCTCTTTAGTTTTTCGTCCATTTAAACTGAAAAAAAAGAAATCAGATATTTTCAAGGGTTTTCCGCGCCTGGATGGATGGACATAGCTATGGGAGATGTAGGAAAAATGTTCCTTTCAAAACGTCTTGCCAAACTGGCCAATTCAAGGAAGTCGATTCTTAATTATTGGAAAACATTTTAAAAGTGTATACCTATTTTTTGTTATTTTATTTTTGGTTTGAGATTTCAAAAATGTCCATCGATTAGCAAAATCCAAAATCCATCAGAAGTTGGCCAAATTTACCAAGTGTTGACCATTTTATTATTATTATTATTGTTGTTGTTGTTATTCAGGGCCGTACCCAGGATTTATGTAAGGGGAAAGGGGGCTTGCGATCAAGATACATTTTTTCCCGGTGGGGGGAGGGGCTCAATCACAGGTCTGCCCTCCTCTCCGTCTCAACCCATCGTTTTTTCGTGTTTTTTTTGGCCAATGGGAGGGGTTTGAACCCCTAAAACCCTCCCCGTCGGTACGGCCCTGATTAGTACCGTTAAAAAGAGTGTAAAAAGTAGAATTTTTCAAAATTGGGCTCCCGGTTCAAAAATGTGTAGTCGCGTTGAAAAAAGCTTATTAGTAAATGCTGTGTCATGTAGTTACTACATGGCTCTTGAACTTCGAATCACGTGTTCTCAAAAAGCGGATTTTGTCAGTTGGTTCCCTCTTGCTGAATAGCGTCTATATCTACGAATAATCCATCTCACACATTCTATTCATATCACATGCATATTTTTAGGTAATTCATATCACGCGTGCAATTCATTTGATAAGTTTTTGCTCTCTAAGAGCATTTGATTTTTGAAATCCACCTGCCCTTCACTGAACGCAGTATTCACATGATATTCATTTAACATGTGGTAATTATTATATTACAGCAATTCTGGGATACAATTTTGTCCTGTTTTTTGTGGCGCCGAGCCGCTAGTACGCGAGTTTTTTTTTTGTTTCAGAGCCCATTTTTGTTTACGAGCCTCCCCTAGTTTCTTCCAATCTTTTTTAAGGCGAGCTGATTGTCTCTATCCCCTCCCAAATTATTTTTAATTTCGTCTCGCCACCGGGTTATGGACCTTTCAGTATTTCTTTTTGGTCGTATGGTGTCCACTCTTCTGTCTATCTTTCCCATTTTCCCACCTTTTGTCTACAGGTATATGTCCGGCATATTTTAGCTTTATTTTTTCAATCACGTAGCTTATGTCTCTAGTTCCTGTTCTTTCCCTTATTATTTTGCTTCTTATAGTGTGTTTTCTCTTGATTCCCAGCGTAGTCTTTCCATAGCCATTTGTGTACTTCTGAGCCTCCCTCCTTCTGTTTGCGCCCATTTTCGTGCTTCATAGCTAAGGGAAGGTAAGGTGCTGGTGTTTCATATCTTTGCCTTCATTAAGATTAGTATCTTGCTTTTGTAGATATTCTTTACTCTATCCTTTTCTAATCATTGTGAAAATTCCTTTCCCCCTGCGATTTTCAAATGTTATCACCTGTGCCAAATACACCACACCTCGCTTGTCCAATCGTCTTCCTTTCTTAGTGTCCTTGTTGGAGTGTGAGTGAACTTGGCAGTATTCTGTTTTTAACAGGGACGTACCGAAGAGTTTTTCTTGGGAAGGGGGGGGGGCTAAAAATTGTGGAAATCCTAACTGACTCATCTTCAAAATTACCAATTATCAAAGCAAACAAAAAAAAAAGTTTTAACTTGTTGGATTTTACTAACTCGCCTGACTGAAATGGTAATTTTCCCAACTGCTGAGTAAAAAATTCCTACGGAGGAGGGAAGGGGGTAGGTGTCCCTCTTACCCCTTGTCGCTACGTCTCTGGTTTTTAACGTGTGCCAATTCACTTTTTTGTTTCTGTTGTCCATAACGCTTTCGAGGTGGCGTAACAGTTGACAGCGCTGTGGACAACAGAAACAAAAAAGTGAATTGGCACACCTTAAAAACAGAAAACTTCTTTTCTGTCTATAGTAATTATCTGCAATTGATATAGGGAGCTTCGCCCCCTGGTTGCTTTGCGGCCCAACCCCCGCCGTCACTCGCTTTACTTGTGCCGGCCTTGCTCGGTGCTTCGTGCCTCGTCCGACCACTACAGTCCTCAGTGTTTGGTCTAAAACTTTTGTTCCTGAGTTGAAATTTTCTTTGGGCTACTTTTGCTCCCCCTCTATCAGCGGTCCTCAATTTTCCACCATGAACCCACTTCCATCCTTTCTTCATCACGAGCCTCCTCCTCCACCACGACCCCCTTGTTCACCACAGTCGCTCTCCGCCTCCACGGTCACACTTCAACAGTCGCAGCCCTCCTCAGCTCCGAACTCCTCCACCACAACGGCCATAATCTACCAGCGGCTTCAATGCGCACCCCATGGTCTTTTATCTTCACAGTATCTCTCCTTGCGAACACTTCCCTCTCCCTTGGACTTTTTCCTCACCTCTACAATCATCGATCACCACAACCGACCTCCACCACCTGGGCCTTAATCTCATCACATTACCCTCTCCCTCGCTCCATGACTTTCTCCATCCACAGCTTCTCTCCCACATGGCACCCTCTGTCCATCCCTCCGATCATCACCCAGTCCTCCACATAGTCTTCCCCCATCGCCTTCTTCCACTCGGAATGCCCTCCCCCATTGACCACCTCCACACCGCTATGGGCTTTATTTCTGTTCACGTAACACGCCCCCACCAGGACCTCTTCACCCATCACTACGCCCTCCCCAATTGCGGCCTTAATCCCTCGCTATAGACTTCCCCTTCCAGTGCTCCTTCTCTGCGGCTTCCTTGTCCCAACTCCCTCGAAGATCCATTGGTCCTCCACTCAGGAGCTTCCACCACCATGACCACCCATCCCTTTCAGACCCCCGCCACCAGCCCCTTCTGTACCACGGCTTTCATTTCCCTCATTGGTCCCTCTTTCACCCAGGACTTCCTCCTCCTTACTCACCATTACCCCCCACCACCCAGGGCCTTTATCTCCCTCCTGAGACCACGCTCCCATGGATCTCCTCCACATTCTGGAGCTCTCTCCACCATGAACCACCTCCTAGGTGGCTACCTTTGGAGAAATGAGCAATTAGGGGGGCAGGGTAGGTAATCTGCAGGCTGCGAATCCTCCCGAGGGTAGGCTACCCCTGGGAAATTGAGCAATTAAGGGGCAGGGTAGGCAACCCGCGGTGGGTTTTTCTCCCGGAGGTGGTGGTGGTGGTGGTGACAGTGGCCGCGGCGGATTTTACTTTTTTTAGTGTATGGAAAGATATGTATTTTTATGTCCGTCATGTCCTAAAACTTGGAGATCTTTTTTGTTAGAACAGATGATGTTCTTGAGTGTAGCTGATGTGCCCTTTTTTAGTATATAAAGAGGTATGTCTTTTTATCGGTGCCCCCCCCCCTCCCAAGGGTAGGCTACTCCTGGAGAAATACGCAGTTAAGGGGCAGGGTAGGCAACCCGCAGTGAATTTTTCTCACGGAGGCAGTGGCGGCTGCAGATTTTACTGAGCTTCATCCCACACCATGAACCCCCTCCCAAGTGTAGGAAACCCGCAGTGGGTTTTTTCTCCCGGAGGCGATGGTGGTGGTGGCAGCCGTCCTCCACCATGAACCCCCTCTCAAAGTTAGGCTACCCCTGGAGAAATGAGCAATTAAGGGGCAGGGTTGGCAAACCGCAGTGGGTATTATGTCATTATGTGCCTTTTTATGTCGGTTATGTCTTAAAACTTGGAGATCTTATTTCCTTGAAAGTAGCTGATCTACCCCTGCAATTTTTCTGATTTTTAGATAGGCAACCCGCAGTGCGTTTTTTTTTAAATCCAGGAGGGGGAGGAGTTTTGGTTTTTAATATATAGAGAGATAGAGAGATTTTTTTCCGCACCTGCCCTCTTACTTTCTTGTGTAAATTCGTTGCCAAATCCCTTCCAACGAATCCCCTTTTTCTGCTATCAACGCCACATCCAAAAACCTCAAGTTGTTTCGGAATTCTCCGTCAGTTTTGGTACCCTGATTCCCCCAGTCTAATTGTTTACGAATTTCGTGAATTACTCTGTTGAATAAGTTAGGGGATAGGGGCTCTTCCTGACGTACACCCCTCATCTCCACAAGGAATTCGTCCCCTGATCTATCCATTTTTACATAGACTTTGGAGTTGTTATACATGCATGCTTTTTATCATTCTGATGTATTTTTCATTTGTTCCCTGGCTTTTTAAAGGAATTCCATAGGAATCTGTGTCTTACCGAGTCAACAGCGTTGTCAGAGTGTCGACCGGACATGAATATGGCATGCTTTTTTAAAATTTCTTTGTAAAAGCATGAATTTTCAACATTTTGACTGTAAAATTTTTTCGAATCAAAGTAAACAAAATAATTACACACTAATTGCCAAAAAAGCATATGAAATGTCCTGCAAAACAAGTATACACAAGGGGGGTACTTTTTAGAGAAAATTTGAAGCATAAAAAATGACATGAAAAAACAAGAAAATAGCATGAATATTCATTTTCTGGAACTGGTCGACACCGTGCTTGTAGAAATCAATGAATAATATACCTTGAAAGTATATTATTTTGATTTCCCATTATTTGGCTCAAAGTGAACATGTGTTCTGTTCTGAAGCGATCTCTTCTAAGACTTGCCTGTTGTGTATCCTGGACCACATCTAGGTTGGGTATATACTCTCTTTTTGAGAACCTTCATGGAGATTTTTCTTGTATTTGACATTAGGCTTATGGGTCAATAGTTTTCTATTTCATCCTTTGGTCCTTTCTTATGGAGAAGTATTATTTCTGCAGTCTTCCAATGTTGAGGTATGTATTCTTCACTGAGTATTTTGTTCAACAAGTGAGTCATTATTTTCCCAGGTGTAGAGAATGCCTTCAGGTCTTCATTCGTCATTTTGTCAGATCCTGTTGCTTTCTCCTTTTTTTTTACTGATTTTATTGCATACTACACTTTCCATTATACAGGGTACTGGCTCTTCCTCACTCAGGCCCTCCTTTTTTTGATGTTCCTCCTCCATTTGGTTACTTTCCTCTCACCTTTTGTATAGGTTTTTATGGAATAACAGTGGCTGCTCCCATAATCCTTACTCTGTCATACACATTTTCCCCTGCCTTTTCAATCCTTAGCTTTTTGTTTGACCCACTCTCCTTCAGTATTTTAGCGATTTCCCTAGGTTCGTAATCCATTATGTCTGATCTAATTTCTTTTCTAGTTTTCTTTCGCAACAGTAGTTGTTCTAACTTTTCCTTGGTGGTTCTGTTTTCCTTCTTCGCTAAATAATTTCTCTTCTGAATTATTCCTTTTGTTTCTCTCCTAAAAGTTTATCATCTGTTGCCACGGCCTTCTTTATACTGCTGAACCTTGCTACCGTTTCTTCAATTGTTGCTTCAAACTTTTCGTACAGGTCCTGGGTATTCATATTCGCTAGCTCTCTCCAAATTTTCGAGTTTGCTCCTCATTCTACTTATAGGTACTGCTGTTGTTCTTTCCATTGCTTTTCCCTTTCCCCTGCAGTTCTCATATTTCATCCTTTTTCCTGTTATAATGTCTCCGCGGCACATCCTATGGTCTGAGCTAAATTTGACGCCTGGTAGTGTGTTAACTTGGTGGAGCGTGTGGTGATGCCCGCATGCCGCAAAGTGGCTCCCCAGACACCGCACCCCTGGCCTTGGAAACTACCCTTCCAAGTATCGCATCGGTACCCAGCACAACGCATTGAGACTGGTCCGAGCTCCCATTTCGCCTCTCCGCTTCGAATTGGCGCAGTCCTGCCAGGGCCACTATGGGATACCCTACTGACCGACGCAACGCTCACCCATTTTACGCATCTTCTTTTTATCAGGTAAAATAGAATCCATGCTCTTTTCTCTCTGCATCTGTCTCTTCCCTAAAATTATATTGTAATTAGGTTCTCAGTGTTTTTCCTTTCGTATAGCAGGCGTGTCTAATTTGCGCCAAAGTAAAGATGACTTTATGCGGTTTTTTTTTAATTTCCTCGCCTAGTTTGACAGCCTTTTCAGCACGACGCTCAGAAATAACTTTGATAAGCGAGCGCGAGCACACGTCTTTGAAACTACCACGAGAGGGGCTGGAAATGAGGGGGAGGGATCGTTCGTAGAAACGCGGGTAACCGACCGAAATGCTTTACTTCGGCGTTATATTAAGACGAAAAGTTTTACGATATTAAGACACGAGGAAGCTCGTCGGTGGAACGCTCCTTTGATGCGAATTGAAACAGCGCGGAAGACACGCGTAATCTTATATACAAAATGGAGTCGCGTATGGGAAAATTTTCAGCTTTTTCCGAGATAAGGACGCCGGCCAGCATCGTATCTTATGAGATGGCCGTTGTTCCGGTAAAGCAAACTCGAGAGTGTTTGCCTGTTTGTGATTTTCTGTACATAAGAGTTCACATTCTACAACACAGAGCTGCCTAAACGAGATCCGACCTGACTTATTATTATCGGGAAAACGTATACAAGCTTGAGACTCTGTTACTATTTATGCTTGAGTATACATCGGGTTATCATACATGTAACTCGGAGCGAATTATATTGAGAGAGAAAAAAAAAAGGGCTCGAGTACATTCGGCGTGCACCTATATTCGAAAGCAGCTGCATGTTAAACGCCGCTTCGATTACCTCCGGTATTAAAGAGACACATTATTGCGATACTGTCAAAAACATACCTTTGTGAGGCAACTTCAATGTCGGCGACGGCGGCGGCGGAATTTATAATAGTGCGGCGAATATTTTCAAATTGGCCGACCTAGCTCGTATGAGAAGTCCTAAAAACCACATAAAAGGAGTGTTTCATATAACGAAAAAGTTGCTTTTCCTCTTTCCTCATTCGGTTAGAAAACATTTTTTATGGAGCCGTTTACACAATACGCGAAATCTCCCACAATCCGAACTTTATTCTTCGTTTGCTTTGCGTCGCGAAACCTTTTCGCAGGCTTCGTTTATTATTTTTCCCCTCTCCTTTTTTCGTCTTTCTTTTTCACTCCCATCCCTCGGTTTCGTTCTTGGTTGCGATGAAGAAGAAAACTAGTGTTGAAAAAGAAGATTTAAGAGGAGGGAAAGAGAGAGGCAAAAGAAACTGTAACGCCGGAAAATCTTAGTTGATCTTCTATTTTGTAAAACAACTTTTGTCGTCTGGATTTGACAAACTGTATAATTTTCGTTTTTGAATTTCGGTAAATTGAACGTTTATTGAAACAGTGCGTGGAAAATCAACGTCAAAATAAGTATCATTGTGCTCTGCTCGTGTTTTAGTTGAGAGGTGGCAAAACGTTGTAAATATTGCGGAAGACCAAATTCCACAAACGTCAACTTGGGTTTTATTATTTTTTTAAATTTTTTTTAGAAAAGATTAAAGAGACGCTGAAATGTGGGTAAGACAAATGTTGTAGGAAATTCACAGGCACACAAGAAAACCCTATAGAAAACCCAAGTAGGAAAGTCATGTAGGAAAGAACTGCGCAGGATAGTTCTCTCGCGATGAACCGTGTAGGATAGAGACATAGCAAACTCGCATAGGGGAGTTATGATGTGTATTGGAAAATCATGTGTGAAAGATATACAGCAAAGTCATAACCAAGTAAGGATGCTGTGTAGAAAAGCCACACCGACGTGCCCCCCCACGCTTGGAAGTGTACATTATGTTGCAAAAACCTATGTAGGAAAGTCATATTCAAAGAATTATACTAGAAAGCCATATAGCAAAAGTTACATGTATAGGAATGCCATATATAGGAAAAGTATACTTGTAGCAAAGGCATGTATGAAAGCTAATTTTCTGGAGAAAGTCTGAAGAAACGCAGAAAGGGAGGCACGATGGATGTTGTAGAAAATCCATATGAAGAAGCCATGTAGAAGATAATCGCACAGAATAGTTCTTTCGCAATGAATTGTATGAGACACAGCTAACCCATACAAGTGAGCTATTATGTGTATAGAAAAATTTATATATTGTAACTGAATTCGCGCCAAAGAACGCACGAAAACACGTACCTAATAACGACTTTAATTCCACCTTAATACAGAACAACACAAAACAGTAGCTAAATTGCTTTGAAAACACACAATTTGTCGCATAAAAAACTAGACCATACGGCGACGCCTAGCGGCCTTTATATACCCCGGGGATCGCTTTTGTTATTTATCTTCTATTCTATTGCTTGAAATGTGTCTATCTTTCTTCACTTATCTCGAATGTTCGGGAGCGTTCGCCACAATATGAAAACTATACATATACATATAGTAAAGTCATATTAGAATAAAATATAGCAAGACTGAATATGGGAAAACCCTTGCTTGAAAATACCGTTGCAAACTCCCCTTTAGGAAAGGCATATTGCCCAGAATCACACCAGAAAGCTATATAGCAAAAAATACATATGTAGCAACGCCATATAGGAAAAGCATACTTATAGCAAAAGCATGTGTGGCGTCATTCGATGTATATATATATAAGACTAGCTGACCCGCTTCGCGGCTCATCTAGACCATGGGCTAAAGTGAGTTGGCTAAGGTAAGCTGGCTAAAGTGTGTTGGATTAACTGAGTTAGTCCCTTCCTTTTCCCTTTACAGCAAACTGCTTTCTCATCTTCCCTCCCCGTCCTTCCAACGATTCCCTGTGATCCACATCCGTGATCTTTCCTGCCTGAAAACTTGCAGTTTTCCTCCCTCCACCTGTCCCGCACTGCCGGCATCAGCCGCCAATGCGACTGATAAACGGCTGGTCACTTCACTTCTTCTTTTTTAATGTTTATGGACTTCACTTTTTGCTTCCGTTTTTTGTAACCAGCTACGGAAGCTAAGCCGCTGTAGGCACTCAACGAAATGTCTCCCTCACCCACTTCATATCCTCCTGATGACCTGCAGGTCAAAAATGGATAATTATTTCCCAGTTATGTTCTCTGTCACTGTTTCTTTTTTTCTGTCTGCCTTTTCTTCTTTTTCTCTTTTTGCGAATTTCCTTCCTTTTCCGCGCTGTTTTTGTACAAAAATGTGCCGCCCCTCGAAATCTGTCACCCTAGGCTAGGCACTTGTCTAATGTGCCTGTCGAGAACTCCATCGCTGGAATTCTCTTTGTTTGGTATACAGTAGCATCAGTTTCCCATTTCTGAGATATTATACTGTTTTTCAGGCAATTGAACGTCATTTGGAAACATGAATGGACTATTTCAAAGTTGTTAATGTATTTAAAACCGACAGGGTCGCTTCTATGAAGGGTTCCTTATAGAATAGTGGAGAATGGCGATGAAAGAGCATCACACACAGCAGATTTTTACCTTCTCGACAGAATAACTGGTCTATCTTTTGTGTGTGTGTTCGCATGGGCGTGTAGGTTGTTGTAAGGGTAGCGGTGTAGGGCGGGATTACTGGGAATTCTCGCGCACAGCAAAGATTTTGTTACACATGGGACTTTAAAATATGGATTTCCTTAATCTGGTGCTGCACTGGATCGGAGTGTTTGGATTCATTTGCGTTCAATAGGTTCACGTTTGTGTTATTCAGACAAAGATAACCCTGCTTTTGAAAATTCAATCGGATAATTAAAAGAGCATCTACAAATACTTTTCAAAATTGAAATTTTGGAGCTTTTTGAGGTGATATGGGAGTTGAAAATGGGCTATGGTGTGCATAAGTGGGTACGAAACTATGTTCAGGTATAAAAACCACATCAAATCAGTTGTGAACGTAATAAAAAGGCATTTACAGCTCATCTTGGAAATTTCAGATTTTCAACCCCCCAATAGTTTCTGAAAGGAGACAGTTACAGCCACCAAGTAATGTAACATGTAATGCAATGTA
The DNA here is from genome assembly GCA_031841125.1 of Acanthococcus lagerstroemiae. Lineage (NCBI taxonomy): Eukaryota > Metazoa > Arthropoda > Insecta > Hemiptera > Eriococcidae > Acanthococcus > Acanthococcus lagerstroemiae. The sequence continues at coordinate 44,990,155 of CM063114.1, read as the reverse complement.
ACGTAATTTAATGCAACATATAATGAAGCATAACATGATGTAAAATTATGTAATGTACTCTAATGCGTATGACAATCTGGTCTAAGTGGTGCATAAAACAAAATGTACCTTACTTTGCGACTTCTTTCAAATTCTTGATTTTCGCACCCGAATAGATGCGCCCCCCCCCCCCCAAAAAAAAACGAAACCCGTCACTAAATTTTAGGTTGATTAAACGAGGAGCACAGTGTCATAAGCCCCCAGCCCCTACCTCTTGAGTTCCGACTTTTTAAATTTACTCTTTCTTTACTCAGCCTGTAAGAACGCGAAGAAATTTCGTATACAGATTTGGAATGCTGATTTGAATGGACTTTGAATATAAAATTGCCTGATAGGAAAATCACCAGAACAATGATTCGGATTATGGAAGAACAAGCGACCTCCCGGATTGCGAGGTAGTAATAGGGTGTTTGCCATGTGGGACTGTGCAAATTGTAGAAGCGCTAGTGTAGAATAGGTATTCCTTGATAAGCAAACGGTGCTTTGACGTCACTAACGTCTTCTTTTTCATTTTCCCGGGGAACATAAAAGCTCAGGACACTACATGCACATCATGGAAGTTCAAGGCTTCAAACTGTGAAGCTGCAGACTGCAATCACGCGGCAGACTTTGATCAACACAGAACATACTAGAATACATTTCCGTTTCCCATTTAATTCATTCCAAGCGGCAAGCAGAAATCAAACACTCTACCTCAAGACAAATAAATTCAAAGGACACAAATCCAAGGAATTTAAAAACTCAGGAGTTTCGACGAATATGGACTATTAACTGCTGATAACAATCCAGAGGGACAAAAATTTTGTTTCAATTCAAATAAACGAGGAATTCTACTTCTATTCAAATAAAGTTGTGTTCTCGCTTCAGAAAACGCACATTAATGTGTTCTCACTCCTCATTACAATGTTTATAAGACGCCAAGATATTAGTTCCACGCTCCACTCCTGGTCACACAACGCGTGGAATATTCGTGGACAGTTCGAATGCGAGAAAGATAATCTTTCATCTCAAAAACAAAACGTGATCTGCCAATTATTTATTCACGTTTTTCGTTAATTCCTCTACGCAATTCTAATATAAATTCAAATTCGCGGTTCGAGGCATGTTTACAGTTTTGGATGATTCATTGTTCCTGATCATGAAAAGACGAAGGTAAATAGTCAGATGAGAAACAAAATATTTGTGAAAGACATCTGAAACAGAATACCAAAATTACCACTTACTTGATACTGCTAACATATTTATGAGACATAACTCACATCGCATTATTACTCGGAAAATTTCCAGATAAGAGTACCATAGAATGTTGCATGTACTTGGTTCAATTCAAATACATTATACGCTAATTCAACTGAGAACCCATTTCATACAAACAAATATTACACTTACCTCTTCTAAATCCAGTTAATGTCTTCACTTTCTTTGAGGAAATAGTTTCTTTTGTAGAACAGTACAAGTCGCACAATACTGTCATGAGTAAAATATGTAAACAAGTTACATTTGTAAATCAAAAGTGTAATGGAGAAACTGACTTATCAGTAGATGGCAGCAGTTGACGTAGAACAAAACTGAACTAAAACTGAACTATAAACAATTCAGTCGTATTTAATGGAAAATGATGAAAATTTGATTGTAATAGGGTGCTTGCAGCGCTGCGCGCGGACAAACATCCTACAAATTAATTTGAATCACGGATCATAGATCGTTGATGAAAAAAATGATTCAGATTGCGGATCACGAATCGGCCGAGAAAAATTATTCGGACCAATGTCTTCGGATGATTTTCATTATTTATTTATTTGAAATTCCAACGTTGGGGACACATTCGATCTCCTCCCCAGTGTGCAAAATCGCTGTGTGTGACGCTCAAAAAGCGTCACAAAGTCGTCTCAAGCGCCATTTCATGGCGAAAAGGTGTAGTTCAGTTGTCCTCCACCAGCAAGAAATAGAGTGCGTCTCAGTCGACCGACACAAGGACAAGGAGCCACGCATGTGTCACAATGTGTCGCCAGTTAAATGGCCATTATGTGTAGGTTTTTATAATATTTCGTCAGATTATGACTGCGTTATGCGCCCCAATGTGTCCACACATGTGTCACAATGTGTCACCAGTTAAATGGCCATTATGTGTAGATTTTTCATTGCATATCGTCAGATTGTGATTATGTTATGCGTTCTATGTTAGCGCGATCTATACGGGTAATTTCTTTGTTTGTACTCATTGTCACCGCGCGTAAAGCCAGTTTGAATTTCGAGTTCGTTATTTGTAGTGGCGTGTTTTCAAGTTAACTGTTTTCATTTTACCGGCAAAGAATGTCTGGAGTTTCGGACGTTTCGGCCTCTGAAGAAAACGGGATCACAAGAAAATACTTTGTACGAGGTAAGTTCTCTATTTCTCTATACTTACCTAACTTATTGTAAAAGGTTAGTGTTTTCGAATTTTATTCAGTGTTTTTTGGGTACAGCTGTGTATTTACTCGCCGGCGGAATCCACTCGCCTGGTAATTGGTTAACAAAAAAGTCGCAGGTCAGATACGAAATCGCCTTGTATCATATCCTTGTACTGGGTACTGGAAACGTGATGTGAACAATGGTCATGGAATTCGGTAGGGTGAAACCGTTTTACAAAAAGAAAACAAAAAAAAAACGCCGCGTTAGCTAAAGGCGAAGGGAAAGGTGAAAGCGGTCGAGATCCTTCTAGATGATGCAAGGGTTGCCATGTAATCAATCGGCTGTGTTTTCGGTTGGTTTGATGCTTATATGTGTTGTATTGGTTGTGCCGATTTGAGAATCTGTCGAGTTTCACTGAGTATATCTTGTCCTTAGGATACCTTAGGTTACGTACTTATATAGTTATGTGCATGTACATAGGGGTAAGAAGCAGCCTGACGCGAGAGAGGAGCGAACAAAGTAGACAGAGCGAGTTGGATGCGATGTTTGCTTGATAGGGTTTCTCCTCAGTATGGCTGTAGTAGTCTGCATTGTCAGATAGAGAGTACTACAGGGGAGGTGTCTCGGACTTCAGCTCAAGCACCCACTGCAGTCCTGTAGCCAACGGAAGATGGGGGCGAACGGTTGTCAAGTGGAGGTTGAAGGTGGACACTAGTGGGGGATAGTCCTGCGGGATGTCCATTGTACTCCCATAATTTGCTTCATGTGCTGGTTGGTGCATCACGATCGGAGTCAGGGTAAATCAGACGGACTTGATTCAAGGAGGGTCGCGCCTTCCAGAACCTGTGGTTAGTGTAGTAGCACTGAGGGCTGTAGCCTTGTCAGGGAGCATTGTGTCACGGAGGTGGGGAGCATCCGGTTCACGGCTTGAGTTAGCTGCTAGCCTCCATTCCATTGCACGTCACAGGCAGCTTTAATGTGTCAAAATTGGGCATGGTGTACTGTCATGCATTCATGGCGCTAAGGGTAGGTGGTCTCTAGGACAACCTGGGTACGCTCTTGGGCGGAACTGGAGGGGGGTACCCTCGGTGCTGGGATTGGAACCTGTGTGACTCCATCTCACTAAGTCAACCAGAGGAGGTGAGTGATACTTCCAGTTGGATGGGCTGGAGTATGGAGCAGGGAAAATTTGAATAGAAGTTCAGGGGCATCGCACTCGTTCAGCCAGGATTGGTACTAGTCTCGTAGAATTTATGTTCACCTCTTGCTTATTCCTCTAGTTGAGTTATTATGCGTCACAATCCACGAGCTACCCGTTGAGAGCCTCAATCAAGTGCTACTGAGCCAGCACTTGAGCGCCGTGCAGTGGCACTTCGTCGTGCCCTAGAACGTTCTTCTGCTATTGACCTTATGGTAGCAAGTGGAGGGGAGGTGAAGTGGGTGAATACAGAACATAATTTCAGGGAGGGAGGGGGAGTCGGATCAAAAATGTCATAGAATCCTACAACTTTTGAATTTTACAACCACTATTCACTACTAACATCAGATGTACAACAGAAAAGCATTTTCTCATAGTTGTACGACTGTACTAATACACTAATAAAAATGAGCTGTAGTCCTCTAACAGTTATCGTTTTATGGTTTGCAGGCAAAAATCCCGCACAAGTTCTACGTACAGAAAAAAGCTCAAAATCTCATCATTAGAACATCTATTATAACTTTGTAAAATATTATACTGTACAATTTTTCGAGTTGTATTACTGCAGGTCACAGTATTGGTTCGAATTACAGAAAGTTCACTGTATAATGTTCCTCTTGTTACCCCGTTGGGCTTACGTATCTAATTTGTATTATTGTATTAAGGTTTGCATGTGTTATAAGTTCTCTTTGTCCCTAGTATATTGTACATTTATTATTTTTTAAATTTGTTTTTGTTATTAGTAAGTTGGGCCTGGACACGGAAATTTTCCTTGTTGTTGTTAGGAATAGGCTTTAATTTTTGTATTCATTCCATATTTTGTAATAGTTTCTAGTATTTTGCACCTAATACCGAAATCTTGACATTTTCTGTGTCTTGTCTTTTGTAATTTTGTATCCGTTCTATCATATTTTTCATTCACCTATTTTATTTTTTCGGGTTAGTATGTTGAGATAGGCGCTACTAGGTTCAACGACTTGCCATACCCTTTATTTAAAATTCCTTATAATTTTGTAAAATTAAAATTATTCTACTCACATATTATATCATTATTATTACAAACTCTTAATTTATTTGCATTATTATTTCTCGTATTTGTGAGCGCACAGAACCGAAATAGGCTTTAAGGTAAATACACCACAAAGTGTCGAAACTGTCAACACATATTGGAACCCTTTTCGTCACAATATGGCCACAATAACCGCCAGTAAATGACTAAGAATGCGCCACAAAGTGTCGAAACCATCATCACATATTGGAACCCTTTTCGTCACAATATGGCCACAATAACCGCCAGTAAATGACTCTAAAAACGCGCCACAAAGTGACGAAATTGTCGACACATGTTGGAACCATTTTCGTCTCAATACTGTCACAATATGGCTCTTTTCTAAAACTGTGGCCATTGCATTCTGTCTTCCGATTGGTTGAAATTTTCGCCACATTCTGTAGAAAAAAGCGCCATTATTCTCACGCCACATTGTGGTGGTTTAATGTCAGATTTTGCACACTGGGTCTTAGGATAAGGGAACATTTTTACAGTCAAAATTATAGGAGCTGTTTTGTTGTCGAATTTTGATCCGATTTCGCGTGCTTTAACCATCCAGAAGGGCGCATTTCATGGAACACCCTGTATATCTGACAAAAGGTGGCTATATAAAATAATAGCGCGCCGCCTACGCCTATATGCCACAGCCGCCACCTTGCTCTCGGCTCTTTACGCGACACCCAAATTAATTTTCGACGCTAAAGTGAAGCAAATGAAGCCCCTTTTTGTGCGCCGCTAATTGGGTTTTTTAAATATTTCAGCCGCAGAGATTTTCACTTCTATTTCGTTTCTTGTTTTTTTTTTCTGTTGTTTCCTCCGTCCCTCCTTTTTTCTCGCCCGCTCTCTTTGCAAGAGCGTCTAAAAATTAAAAAATTCGCGAACGACTAATTTGAATATTCAGAATCTGGAAATGTTGCAGGTTGCAAATTTTCGGCCACAGCTTTCAGCTCGTTACTGTTTTCTGTTTTGTACGTCTACTATTCGTCGTCGCCGCGTTAAAAAATTTAGCAGATACTTCGCCGCCAAGTTTCGCGCGTAGAACCGAATGCCGAGATTTCCAAAAACGTGAAAACTTTTACCCCTTTATGTAAATTAATATTCTTCATAGACGGACGAAAGCGCTGGCTGCTTTCCTGGCGAAGTTTCCAAACTCTGCGAAGTGCCCACGTTTGTATGCATCCGGCAGCCATCCAAATCGGATGTATTCTTCACCTTGTGACGATATCTTCACTACATTACCTTCATACAGGTATCAGCAGCACCAGGACACAGAGAATTGAGATATCGCAGAGTCAGCTAACTCGGGCGAGCTGAGAGAAAACTCGAGAAAAGTGCAGAAAAAAGTCGTAAGCACTCGAGAGGATTTTCACGGAATCTAGGGCAGTCTAGAACTGTCAAAAACAGTCGAAAAACATTGCAGGGACAGATTCTAATTTTTTTAATGCTAACAGGGGAGTATTTATTAAGATAGAATTGGGGGTCTATCGTGACGGCCTCTTCGCCAAATAATTCATAAAGACTATCCCAAAGTAGTATGAGTAACTAATGGAGTGGTAATCACTTCACTTTTTCGATTTTCGCTCTTTTACGATAAAATTGTGTATTTTTGTATAAGAATCGGATAACCAAAATTGTTTTGAGAAAAAAAACTAGCCGACTCGCAAGGTGGTTGAAGATTGACATAGGTCCCCCACTGGAAAAAATGCAATTTTCTTAGAAACATCTTATCAGCAAAGTTTTCAACAAAAAAAATAGATAAATAAATAAAATAAACCGACCCAAAATATTTGTTCACAATATATCAAAAGATTAGAGGGGGAAACGTTTTTGAAAAACATTTCGTGCTGGGGCTGCTCGGCGGATCTGAAATAAGCTGATGGAGATCTAGTGATAAAATGATGCCCTTTACTCAATCTTGATCGAATAAATGAGGAATGGTAATATTTCAATGGTTTTCAATTTCGGAAAACCTATATATGCCACTTTTCTTCTTTTTTGTTAGAAGCATTCTACCCTTAGAGAATCAATGGGGGAGGGGTTACTCACAAGTATAAATTCCTGAGTTGCCGAATTAATTCATTTGCAGGTCATTATACCTATAACCCCTACCCAGAAGGCTCTACGAGGGACCACTACCTAAAATATTAAAAGATGAATATGTGGACTTAATTATGTTATCCCCCCCCCCCGTTGAGCCTCCTGAGTAGGGAATGTAGCTGAAATGTCCCCTTAAAATGAACTCAGCGAAGCTGTAAACTGCCTCCTCCTGCTCTGCTCGGAGTTCCAGCAGCATCTCGTCGGCCTTTGTATACCGGGTTCCCGTCACCAGGACTCCGCACGTCTTTTGGGTCTACCGCAGCCCGGGCCTTCCGGATCCGAGCCGCGTCCTCCGTATTGGCGTTCTTGCGTGTTATCACCACCACAACCGTACGCGGTCTCCTCCGCAGCAGCTCTCGCTTGCGGGCCTCCCTGCCTTTGGGCGCGGACTTAGGTCTGGGCAGGGCGGCCTTCTGGCGCCGTCTCGCCTTCCGTCCGACTACTCCTACCCATGTCGCAGGCTCAACTGTCGCCTCAGGTGGTCGATCTCCCGGCTGACTGGGGTTGGTGTTATCACTAGCTTCGCCGTTTTCTGCTTCTGCTGTTGCTACTGCTACTGCTACTGTGGCTGTCGCTGCTGCTGCCAGACCAGCTGGCGCTATAGCTGCTCCCTGATCTCTCGCAGTTCTTTCCTCAGCGCCTTGAGTTCCTGCTGGTGCTGCGCGACCATCAGCTTCATGTTTTCTTCGAACACTGCGATTTTTTGATCGTGCAGCTCCAGCTCAGCCTTCAGCCGCCGACTCTCTTTTCGGTGTTCACCCCCCGGCAACTTCGACGACGTCGACGGTCTCTTCTTCCTGGTCGACGCCGATGTCGTCGCCTCCCGCTCCGATGGCGTGGAGGCGACACGCCTTTGCTTCTCTTTCTTCCTCTCCTCTCTGTTGCCTACCGCCAGGAGGACTTTCGGTTTGGTACTGTTGCTACTGATGGGTTGTGAGTGCATAAGCAGGTTTTCGGTGTCCATTATGTCTGTACGAGTGCAGATGGGGGCTCCTACGCCCGCCCTCTTTCGTTTCTTTGAGCGTATCATCGAATACTGTTGTTTGCCTTTTGAGGCTTCGGCCAGCCTTCTGGCGTTGGTTTCCGAACGTGAACGGTTCGGCTGAAGTCACCCAAAGCGTTACGATACCTCCAGCGCCTCGTCGTTATGGGACTTTGCGGTCCGTTGGGCCGCTTGGTTCCTTACTACAGTAGACTCCAGTCACGACCTTACCCGCCGGGTTTCTTCGAGTTTTCCGTCTCTCAAGATGATTTCAATCTTGGAGTTTTCTTTCTCCTCCAAAGGTCTTCTCTTCTAGGGAATTCTTGGTAGCCTGTTGCGCTGTACTCTCTCCATTACAATACCGCCGCACTTGTGCATCATTCGTAGGCACTCGCACTTGCAAGCGAGGGTTAGTTGCTCCCTATCTCGATGTTGTAGTCAAGACCAAGTACACCGACGATGAGTTGGCTCCCTCCCAGCTCAGAAGCCGCCCAACTATATTGCTTGGATCGCAGCCCCAGCAATCGGTAATGAGCCGTGCTGGTGCGACTCTACCCTCTCCTTGGCTACGGGAGGGGTAACTCGCTAGGTTTGTCCATTTAAGGGGTACTCAGTCGGGGTCACATCAAAAACCTAATGGAATATTCAGAACCAACGATCCAAACAATCTCGATTGTGACAGTTTGCTCAATACGTTTCCATTTTAAATTTCAAAGTTGGTGTCCTCCGAGTCCCTCTTTTAGGGGAAGGGACTTTTTCAGCTACAATCATGCGCAACCTTGAACGACTAGACATGCCCCCCTTAGTCGATCCGACTTCCCCTAGTAAAAAGAGAAAAAAAAAATGAAATGAATAAATAAAAATACCCGGAGGCGTATTCCATGGAACATCCTGTACACCAAAGACGGGCTGGATCGTTTGATGTTCTTCTAAAGAAATTCATTTCTAGAATTCCAGAATTTTGGAACCAGACCCTTCACAAGTATAATACAGATCTCGGGCTCCAGGGTTCGTTTTTATTTCAGGGTGGTGTGTTTTCCGAACAGAGAGACATGCTATCTTCTTGTACGGGTGCGAGTGGTTCCTCCCGCACCGGTGAGATTTTAAGGGCTTAATGGCTGGCCTAAATACATAAATCGGCTCCTTCTTCGGATAAGGCATTCCCGGCCACGTCGCGCGCACGTTTACACGCATTAATACCTTGCGAGCCGACAACAGCAGCAACAACCATACATTGAAAACCGCGAAGCAAAGCCCGCAGAAATTATTTTACTCGCGAATTCCCCAGTTCGAGAGTGTGCCACATACTTCGCTCCCTAAAAGGATGCCGCAGCATTTTCAACGGCACCGTGCGCATTTGCCGAATGATAAACGTGTTTTTGAAAATCAGTTGTTGGAACTATTCGCGAAAGTGTAGTACATCGCATAGTGTATGTGTATACATATAGAGTAGAAAGCGACATGAAAGTTTAATGAGCCCGGAAGGAGGAGGGGGAAGGGGCACCAGCCTCCGTCAGCCGCCAGCAACGGGCCACATTTGTGAATAAATAAACCGACTTACACGGCGTAATGTTTATAATGCTCGCCTCGGATGCAGAATATCATCGATTCGGAGGCCTTGAAAATTTCAGCGTAACTTCGACGAGGGATTCATATTTTCACGTTCGACCCCGAGAGACGAGAATCTCGGGGTCGGGGCAGGTCCCGGTTGCGAAGAGAGTATCGCGAAAATATAATCCTAGCTGCCGAGATATAGCTGGGAAGAATTTCGTTTACTCCGCCCGCCTCCTCCCCGAAACGTTTCTTTCTTTTATTAATGACTGGCAAAGGCTATTGTTGCCGGAAATTTATAATACTGGGTCTACGTGTTTTAAAAGCTTGTAATACTCGCTCGGATCCGGCGGAGAGGGAAAAAAACGTCGCAATTTTCGAAGCTAATGACGGGTAAGATAGAAAGTAATGTTATTAATGATTCCGGGCCAAATCGCGGCAGTATTCCGAATTCTGTCTTGGAGGAAAAAACTCGGTACATGGGGCGGGCGAAGAACAGAACCCGGGGACGTAACCGGTGACAAATGTTCGTTCCGTGTGACAAGTATCGAACACAATGCAGATAGATATCTGGTGGGAAAAGGCCGAGCAAGTGGTACAATTGAATTCCTCTCCTTCATCTCTGATTGCAGTAAATACGTATGCGTAAAAGTATAGGCGCGCACGAGCTCGAAAAGGCAGCGCCCTATTCTCTTATACGTGTATAGGGTGTTCCGCAAAAGACGAATCTAATAGTTCTGGTTGAACTTCAGTTTTTGTTTTTGTTTTTCTCAATTTATATTTAGAACTGCCGATGTACAAAGCAATGACTACAACTTAAGACTAATGGCATCTTCTTCTTCTTCGTCGTTGCTTGATTCCGAGCTCTTGACTATGCTGTTTTTGCAGCTAGCTCCCTCCAGCCTTCTTTGTCTTCCGCCTTCTGTGTGCACTCGATCAGGTCCGTGTACCTAGTTGGGGACCTTCCCCCTGATCTCTTTCCTTCAGCCTACCCTTGGATGGTCAGCTTTTCCAAGTTATCTGGTTTTATGATGTGGCTAAAGTATTGTAGCGGGATTCGCACTGAAAAACGCACAAAAACACGTACTAAGAACTTTTAATGTCACATTAATACAAACGCACGAAAACAGTAGCTAGATCGCTTGAAAATGCACAGTTTATCGCATATAAAACTATAGACTGTACGGCGACGGCCGGCTGCCTTTATATATCCCGGCGTTATCGGCGATCCTTATCGCTTTCGTTATCGAACTTATATTCTGCTGCTCGAAACGTGTCTATCTTTCTTCGCTTATCTCGAATGTTCGAGATTATTCGCCACAGTATCGAAGTATTCGCCTTCTTTTTTTTAGATTGTGCTACATTGTGGACACATAGCAGGTGAATGATGGGATCTAACTCGGCTTCGTGATCCAATTCTGTAGAGCTGCGTAGAGTAACGTCTGAGTTTGTGAACGAATTTGCCCTTCTTATCCACCTGTGGTCTTTACTGAAAGGTTAACATTTTCAACATTTTGAGAACATTAGTGATGCCCAAAAATCGATTATCCGATTTTTCCATCGTGACAAATGAATCGAGTCGATTTTTTGTAGGAAAAAAATCGGCTATTTTTGTATGTTGCTGTAATGGAAAAATTGAAAATATAAAATAAAAGACGAAATAAGCCAACTGATAGGTACTTTTTCTTTAAAGGAGAAAGGAGTACGCAGGTCATAGGTAGTAGGTATGCCTTACAAATACATAGGACAAACCATAGATAAGGTGAACATGTTCTGGAATAGCTGGCGGACTCCGATCTTCCGCGAAACCTATTTTTAGTTCTCACTCAAGTCACCTTAGCGCTAGTAGCGCACTACGCGTCCGCGCTCCGGTACTCCTAGAGACACTAGAGACTAGACTTATGCCTAGTACTGTTACTCCAGGTTCGAGCACTGTCTGAAGACTGCAATTCTGTACTCTCACCCCCCCTCCCCCATCAATAATAAGAGAACACGCAAACGCGAAATGATTAAAAAAAAATCGATTTTTAGCCAAAAAATTATGCGAGTTGTGTCAGAATCGATTTTTTAATCGATTTCTTTTAGTGAAAATCGACTAATCGGGCATCACTAAAGAACATTGAAAGCGCCGTAACCGAGGAGCTGAAGATCATTTTACCCAAGACTTCCAAAACTGTTTGAAAGAGTAGTGTGCGGAGGGTCTACGCCGGTGCACAGTTGTAAGAGGGGCTTTTAAAAAAAAAAAAAAAAAAAAAAAATTTACAGCGTCGTAGAAATCATGGCCGCAACACTAGGAAAAAATTTGGCATTAGCAGGTACTTTTTGATCACAATATTTTCAAAAGAAGGTGGAAGGGATGAGTCCAAAAATTTATAATTAAAATTCCTGAAAATATTAAATGAAGATATTAAATCTTCCCTCAATAAAAACTTTCAAAAACAGTACACAAATTTTTATCAGCCCAAGTATAGTTATTTGTTTAATTCTTTTTAAGTTTGAAGGTATACCTAAGTTTTTTAGCCATTTTGAAATTTAATTTAATCTTAGTCTGATAATATGACGATGTATAATGGCCTAGTGCCTAATTTTGTACAATCAGAATAATAATAATAATAAGTAAGAAGAATAATAATATTAGTCTTTAGACAGATCTCGTAGGTCAAATGGAGAAGAAAATGAGGGCGTTTCGATTTACGGTGTTATCGAAGAATGCAGAAAATCTCCTAGGCTGTATAATGAGCCTTGTGAAGAAGAGATATTTAAAAAAAAAAAGAAAAACAGAGAAACTCTGAGTAGTAAGAGGGCTACTTTGTAACTCTCGCCCATCCCCTAGCCCCCTTCTGTTTGGTCACAACTTGTAACATATCTGACTTCTTCGAAGGTAGAGGTGCTCGCTCATCCAGAGACTCTTGGAAAATTAGTCTTTTTGATATACATTTGATGGTTAATTGAGTCTATTCGGGAAAAATCCATTTGAGAAAATTTCTATTCGGGAAAATGTTTATTTGGAAAAAATCCATTCGGAAAAATATTTGAGAATAACGTCTATTCAGGAGCCCAAGTCTAGCAAAATCACATATTTACATTGTAACTAATTACTGCTTTCGTCCTATCTTTTTTTTTCTTTCTTTTTTGTTGTTTTATGTTCGAAAATGGTCGAATCTCATCATTATAGAAATTTTTCCGAATAAACATTTTCCCGAATAGAAATTTTCTCGAATGGATTTTTCCCAAATAGACTCAATTAATTATCAAATGTACCTCAAAAAAACTAATTTTTCAAGATTCTGGATGAGCGAGCACCTCTACCTTTGAAGAAGTCTGATATGTTACAAGTTGTGGTCAAACTGAAGGGGGCTAGGGGATGGGCGAGAGTTACAAAGTACCCCTCTTACTACTATTCTGTCATACTGAATTGTTTGTGCTCCAAATTGTGGCTCAGAAGAAAAATTATAAAAATTAAATAACTCTGTTGTACTTCCATTTTTATGAAAATATTGGTCAACTCTTGAACTGTGGTACCTAGAAAATCAAATTGATCGTACGCCATAACGAACTGAGTTTAACTCTACGTTTAACACCCCTTCAAAATAAATGTTCTAGTTAATACTGACAGACGGTGAACCGATACCCTTTATATCTAGCGGATATCGAAATGATTTTGATTGATTTTTAATTATACATTTTCCACACTCGGTGTCAGCGGCCTTGAGTGAGACTCGTTCAGCACCCTCGATACACGGTATTGTTAAGAAGGAAATGGCGTTATCGTGAGTTTCAGCGCTAGCGGAAATTCTGGAATATGAAAAACTGGCACGGAAACAGAGCATAATGTAGTTTTCACGAAATCTGATAGTGTTTTGAATCTTTTTTTCCCCCAACCTGGGTGCCATAAAAAAAAACCTTACCTATTCCACGTTACATGTTATTTTTCAGCTGGCGGGCTATTCGAGCGTTTATGAAAATCGCATGTAACACGGAACCGCGTATATAGTCGTATAATAAAACGGAACGAGAAATAATACAAAATAATAATTAAGAACGGTGCGTGTAAATGCAATAATAAAACAACCTACGTATGAAGACATTTTTTTTTTTGGTAAGGGCCACTGTTGCGGTGTAGCGGTATTTTCGAGAAAATGCCGCTCGCTGCACCTGAGGCGGAGATTTCCGAACAGACATTCGGATCAGTGCGAGGATAATTTTCCGTTTAGCCGTCATTATTTTTCTCTGACAGAGCATGCTGATCAGCGGGGGCTGGAGGTCCTACAAAGTACACGGCACAGGTGCTCCGAACAGCCGTAAGCAGGCTTCGAACTCCGAACACGGATCGTCAATCTCAAGTCACTCTAACATGTGCGATAGCTCTCGACTGCCGGCTTCCACGGCCTTTCTCTTTTCCGTGCGAACATCTTTTGACAGGCGAAAGACCCTAGACAGCTTATTAAGCTAAGGTACAAGGAAGTGAGTTATCCTTCGAGATTAGTTTATTGCTCGCGATATATGTACCTACCGCTTTTTCGAGAACTGCCTCGGATATACGAAAGCCAATTAGGGCAATTAGTGTAGAGGTGTACTGCTTATAGGCGTTTGAAAGGCGTTGATCGGGACCGGCGAAAAAAGAGGGCAAGTACTGGCAAGCTTTTCAGTTCTTTATAAGTAATACGAAGACTGGATATAAGAAAAACACCGAATTTTTTCTCGAACGTTGATATTTTCAATTCTAGGGATTTTAATGTCGCTAACGAAACGTGCTTCAAAGTCGGCGTTTTTGCAGTTACTGGGCTGATCTCGATTATTATTATTATTATTATGCTTTCCGGATTACATTTTTCTTTTTACTTAGAATACTTACGTACAACTTATATTTAACAGTATTTGTTGCCCTTTCGGGCGAAAGCCGACCTCAGCCTGTTCCATTCGGGCCTGCATTGGGCTATTCTGTGGAACATTTTGTGCCCAAGTAAACTAGAGAAATCATCCGACCATCTCCTTCTTTGCCCACCTTGACTGCGCTTTTTATGTCCCAAAAACCAATAAGTTACCCTTTTCCCCCAATTTTCCTCTTTTATCCTTGCTAAGTGACCTGCCCAGTCCCACTTACGGTATAGGCACTCCTCCACTATGTTTTTGTTGCTCTTAACGATTTTTTTTATTTTTTCTATTCTAATTCTAGATTTTTGTCTCAACTTCAAGAGTGATTTTTCCATCTTGTTTTGTGTAGTTTGTAACTTGTTTTTGTCTATTTGTCTTAACGCCCAAGTTTGAGATCCGTAATTTATGGTTGGAATGATACACATATTGAATACTTTCGATTTTAACTTTATTGAGTATTTGTTTTTAAAAATTTTTCGTAATGACCAAAATTTACTCTACCCTAACTTTATTCTTCTTTTGACCTCTTTTTCGTTTCGGTTTCCAAATGAAAGGATTTGCCCTAGATATATCACCTCTGGTACTTGGTGGATTATTTGATTATTAATTTTTATATTTGTGTCATATAATATATTTGATAGAATATTTGTTTTATTCGTATTCAGTTCCAAACCAGCAACTTGACTGGAGCTGTGCAGGTCACCCAACATTTCCTTCAATTCTTCTTTTGTGTTTGCAAAAATAACCACATCATCTGCAAATCTTAGATTAGATAATTTCTTCCCGTTAATATTTATCCCCTTTCCCTCCCAATTCATGTTACAAAAAATTTCTTCCAAAGCAATATTGAATAGAGTTGGGGACAGTGGATCTCCTTGTCTAACGCCTCTCTTTATCGGGAAAAGTGGACCATCTACATCTGTTCTTACAAAAGACCTGGAATTTCTATATATTTCTCTAATAATTCGTATATATTTCTTTTCGTACCCTTGGTTTTCCATAGCCTGAAACAGATATGAGTGTTTTACAGTGTCAAATGCCTTTTTAAAATCTACGA
Organism: Acanthococcus lagerstroemiae; assembly: GCA_031841125.1. Taxonomy (NCBI): domain Eukaryota; kingdom Metazoa; phylum Arthropoda; class Insecta; order Hemiptera; family Eriococcidae; genus Acanthococcus; species Acanthococcus lagerstroemiae. Next base: position 44,974,917 of record CM063114.1, on the reverse strand, counting down.
AAGCCATGTGGAGTTCAAAATTGTATTCTATACTTTTTTCTATAAGTTGGTTTACAATATGTAAATTTGTAATTGTTGAAACATTTTTTCTGAATCCTGTTTGTTCTTCCGGCTGCGTATCATTGTAGTGGTTCTTAATTCTCTCATTCAAGATTTTTGTAAATATTTTTGAAATACTTGAAGATAAGCTTATAGGTCTATAGTTCTCTATTCTATTTTTTTCTCCTTTTTTGAACAGCAGTATTATTTTTGAGATATTCCATTCATCTGGTATTTCTTCCTTTTCAAAGACACTGTTGAACATTTTTGTCATAATTTTTATGAATTTTTCACCTGCATACTTCAAATGTTCATTAGTGATTCCATCCACGCCCGGGGCTTTGTTGTTTTTGGATGTTTGTATGGTGTTCGTCACTTCACATTCTAAAATGCTCAACATATTCGAATTCTCTGTATTCATTTCAGTTTTTTGTTCTCATTGTGTTCTTTTGTGTCGTTGTAAAGATCTGTATAGAATTTTGTGGCTACCATATTTATCCCCTTCCTATCAGTGATTTTTTCATTCCCATCTAGTAAGTGACTTGTCCATTTTGTACCTAGCATCAGATTTCTATTCCAAGATGTTTTCTATCATAGCATTTTCTTTTTCTTCTGTCACCCTTTTCCTTTTTATTTTAATTAACTTATTTATTTGTGCATATTCGATCTTTTCGGATGTGGTTTTCTTTTGCTTATTTATTAGCCACTGTCTTTTCTTATATAACGTTTTTAACTCCTGATGTTCCCCATTTTCCTGATAGGTTTTTTCCTTTTCTAATTTTGATGAAGCTAGCTTTAAAATTTTTTCGATTGTCTGATTGATTTTTTCACTATTCATTTCCTCCATATCTGTTTCCGCTAGTCCTATTTCCACTAGTTCTCTATATAGATGTTTTTTACTTTTTATGTCCACTTTCCCGTTATTTTGTGTGTACTTCGTTTTCTTTGGTTTCCTTTTTAAATTCTTTATTTCTAGGTATATCAATCTATGGTCCGAATCGCAGTCAAAGTGACTTAACACACCACAATCTTTTACTTCTTTACAGTTTCTGTCTGTTAAAAAATAATCAATTTGATTTTTAAATTCCATATTTGGGGATATCCAGGTCCATCTCCTGTTGCTTTTTTTCTTAAACCATGTGTTCGTTACTTTTAAATTGTTTTCACAACAGAATTCTACTAGCGAATCTCCATTTTTGTTTCTTGCACCATAGTAGTATGGGCCTATAATATTCTTTTCCCCAAATTCTCTTTTCCCGATTTGTGAGTTGAAATCGCCCATTATAATATATTTTACGTTATTTTCTTGGTTATATTCAGCTACTACTTTATTTAATTCTTCATAAAATTCTTCAATTTCTTCATCTGGTGTATTTAAAATAGGACCATGAACCTGGATTATCACTAATTTGTGCACCTGTCCAAAGAGGAGCTCAACCACTGCTATTCTATCATTTATGCTTTTGAATTTATGAATATGTTTCTTATATTTTTCGTTAATCAAGAATCCCACCCCCCTGTGACCATCTGAACTTGTATAGTACCAAATATTATTGTTTTTTGTCTGTATAATATTTTCTGTTTTTCTCCGCACCTCTGATAACCCTAGTATATCTAAATTAACTCTCATAAATTCCTGTTATAGATGTAAGAATTTTTGGTTCTCACATAATGATCTGGTATTCAATGAACCTATTTTTATAGTGTGAATATCTTTTCTAGTAATAACATCAGTTGAGCTTCCCTTTTTTAGATTTTTCCGTTTTTCCCCCGGTTTTTTTGGTGTGTTTTTTACATTTTTTCTTTTTTCTATAGCAGAATTTTTTCCAAAAGTGTTTTTAATTTTGTTTGCTTTACTTGGGCACATAAACTGGGTATGAGGTCTTACCTGCCCATGCTGACCAGGCGGAATAGGACAGGGGAGGTCGTAGCTTTCCTATTTGTTCTTGCTACGAGTATTTCTGGCAGCCGTCGCGTTTTTCGATGCAGATACTGCTGGGTGTTTCGTAGCTGCGCTATTTGCTCGTTGACCCGTAAATAGATCTTGTATTGTTGGCTGCTGCTTATTCGTTTTTACCGTCACACTGCTCTGGCTCGCAGTGTCTCCCTCGGTCTCTTCACCATCCGTTCCTCTTTCCCGTTGACTTCCTTGCTCGAACTCCTCCATCCACCCGAAACTTTTTAGGCTGTTCATGTTGACTATCTGCATCGCGTCTTCGTTATCTTTCCGTCGCACCATCACTTTATTTTGTCTCGTCCATGCATATTTAACTAACCCTCTTCTTCTCAGCTCCAACGCCCTCCGCAGTAGACCATATCCATCAGCCGTCATGTGATGTGTGATAAAGATATCGCGTATTTTCACTTGTTTCGATGCGTTTATCAGCTGCTCCTTTTTCCAACGACTTGTCAAGCGCACAATTACTTTCGGTGGTGACCGGTTATTTCTTGCCGGCAGACGGTGTGCCGTATTGATATGTACATCGTTCAACTCAACGTTCAGTTTGTTTGCAATTGACATCACTTTGTCGAACAGATCTTCAATTGTTTCACCATCTTCGTACGGCACTCCACTAATAATTATATTTTCTTTTCGCGAATATTCTTCCAGTTCCCGAATTCTTAAATCACTCCTTTGCACTTTTTCCGAGACACCCGCGATCGCACTTTTTGTGTTCTCCTCCAGAGAATTTATGCGTTCGTTTATCTCCGAAAATCTAGTTTCAAGCTTCTCCATCACCCGGTTTTCAAATGCATTTAACAGTTCACGAATTTCTTCACGAATTGTATCCGTCATTCTTTCCGAAACCATCATAAACGGTAGAACAAGATTTTTCACGATAACTTATGTAGGTATCTACACTCTGCACTGTGAACACGATAACACGCGTCTGTTTCGTTCGAACTCGCTACACCGACCGATCTCGATTATGGTGACATATGAATTAAAATGAAACAAAAATAGAAGAACTTTTTTCCGAAGTGGCCGGTGCCAATTTTCGGCAGTTCTGAGATAGCAACGCAGTCTGGTAGAGAATACGATGAACTACAATCTGGTTGTCTATCTATGTTAAGTTTGATGTTCTGTGCGTTTTAAGTTAAAAATTTTTGTTTCCGAAGTAGAGCCCTGCATACTCAAGTATAGTGGACCGCCATTTTGGCTCACACCGCGCCCGTCGATGCCGAATTGACTACGCGGTACGCACCGCATAGTCGGATTCGGCATCCACGGGCACGGTGTACGCCAAGATGGCGACCCATTATACTCTCTCGTGTTTAGGGCTTTATCCGAAGGGGCCCGAGTGATACTGCAAATGGATAATAGTGGTACAATAAGTAGTGAACTGAAACGTTTGAAAAACGAAAAAAAAAGTTTTATGTCAGGGTGCTTAAGTTAGGTAGGTCACCAACATTGACAGCCTCTCACAGTATTTTGAAAGATGGTAGGATGTTAATTTAGTTCACACTCGATTGATACTATCCTTGACTGTCAATTTATATAATTTCCGCCTTCTTGGTGGTGATTGCGTGGCGTACAAACTGTTTTTATCGATTTTCTCAGAACAGCAAAAATTGACTTAGGCCACGTTGGAAAAAAAACTCATATTTTTGTATATTAATGACTCGGTGGTCTCTTCTAAAAATTTGCTCTTACAACCTAGGTATTAGAGGTTGTTTTCGATGGGTGGGAGAATGGTAGATTGCGAAAACATTGACTAAAATGTAAAAAATGTAATTGAAACATTATAAGAAATGGCAGAAAAGAAAAAGGCTTTTACTTTTCTAATTTCTCAACGTTTCAAACAGATAACATCCTCATACCCCCTTTTCCCCTCCATCCATGACTAGGGCTTTGGTTGCATTTTGGTGTAAGGGGATTCTTCTTTGATCCTGTTCCCCCAAATAAGGAAATTAGGTGGCCCGTTTTTCAGTCTTCTTCAGTGCTCTTCCATTCCTCTCGGTCCGCTGCAGCCCGTATTGCTTATTCCAAGTTCATGTCGGTGAAGATTTTAGCTTAATCTATCAATTTTTTGAACGTTCTCCCACAACTCTACTTTCCTTCCACTTTTCCCTGAATTATCGATTTCTCAAAGCAGTTACGACTTTTTCTGATGATATGGTTAAAGAATCTCAGAATACTCTGTTTGCAAATAATGTCTGACAGTCGTTTGTGTATGTTTAGCAAACTAAGAAATGAAGTGTTGGTTTACTAATCAATTAGTGTTACCTGATGATGACAGTGATGTCGAAACGTCGTGGTGTTAATAAATTGTAAATTGATTTTTGGAGTGATTTGCCTCTGTACTTAATTAGTAAAGATTATCTCCTCTGCTTTACCAGAAGTGTTGGTTTTTATATCCATCCATGAAGTCCTGAACATGCGCGTCTATAGGCCTACATCTCGAAAGCGTCTATCCCTTTTGCGTATGCTATCTTGTGTGTCCATGTTGCCACTCCATACATCTGTTTCGGGATATGTGGCCATCCTTCCGGATTGTAATATGCGTTCTGACTGCATTCCTTTCGAGAATTATGCAGCGCCAGATTTCTTCCAAGGAACCACTATCGGCTTGCAGGCGAGATCCGGAGTAATTTCATCGACATTTTCAAAGTCTTTCAATACATTTGTGGTTGGTAAAATTTGATCCTTGTCTACGACCATGATTTTGGTTCGCTCTTGTTGATGGACAATCCATGACTGTCACTTTTCCTCTCCATTTATCAGTAGGCTTATTCCACTCTCCGATTGAACGCATAGTTTAGTGTCATTTGCAAAGTGTAAGTGTTCACGTTCTCTCCTCCAATTGTTACTCCACCCTACCAGTTGCACAAATAAGCTTCTCTCAGTACTGCCTCATTGTATGTACTAAAAAGGATTGGAGAGAGGATGTATCCCTGCTTAACCCCTTTTGTGGGCTGGAACTGATTTAATAACGATTCTTGGATTCTTGCAGTAGCTCTGGAGTCCGTATAAAGATTCTTGATCAGGCATATCAGATCTTTTAGCATTCCCAATTTCTTGTGATATGTTCCAGAGTTTTCTCCACTACACACAGTCCAAGACTTTATTATAGTCCACGAAGCGAAAATTAAAGGCTGGTTAAATTCACAGCTTTTCTCGATTAGTTGCCTAGTATTTATTTGTTCTCTAGTTCCTCTGCCTTTAAAAAAACCATCAAGTTCTGGTGGTATCTGACTATCAAGGTTATATCTTAGCCTTCCATGGATGACATTTAGTAGGACTTTTCATGCGTATGATTTGGGAGATATTTTGTGATAATTCCTGCAGGTCTACGTTCGTCCTTTCTGGTGCAGTGGTATAAGAATAGACCTAACCAGTCTCTGAGCCATTCTTCGATAGGCCGAAGCTTATTGCATACGTCTTGTAGAGCTTTCACACCTTTCTCTGCAGCCACCTTCAACATGTTTCTGATACCATCAGGACCTGGAACTTTATTGTTTCTCAGCTTCTGAATTGCTTGTTCTATTTCTTCGATTAGAATGTCGGGTTCGTACTCTGCTGGTATGTCTGTATTTCCAAGAATTTCATCCGGGCCAGTTTTTGATAATAATTTCTCCAGCATTCTAAAGTGTCTGCTAGGTTTAACTGCACTATTCTACTTTCATCTTCAAGAGCGTCTAACATGTTCATTTTAAATGTCCCTGTTAACTTCTTGATTCCCCGGAACAGTTTTCTTGATTGGATCTTGTCTTCATACTTTTCTATTCGGTCGCATGTTTCTTGGATAAGCTGATTCTTATCGATTTCTCTTCTTATCTGGGCTGAGACGTATTGAGGGTGCCGTGGAGGTCTCTCTGCTTTACAGCTGCGTGGTTTAAATATGTAGTAAATTGCATTAAAAAGTATTGCATCTTTCGTCGTACTATTTAGATTTTGCTCAGGAAGCTGAACATATTGAGGACGTTTAAAATTGTTTGACCCTCAAACGTGATTTAGAGTCCTTATGATTCGATCAGACTCGACTAAGGCTCTTTAAAACGGCTTCAGCTAGGACTCCTACTGTTATGGTCGATAATACTCTTCAACGTGTATCAAGACTAATTTGACGCTATTATGTAAGGTTGAATGAGATTGTAAAACTTGTTTCAGACTTCTCAAGATTTTTTGATACTCCCTGAATTATAACCTACTTCTGTTCTTGTTTGATTTCTTGTTTCTTTCTTGTTTTTTGTTTTGTTTTGCTTTGTTATGTTTTGTTTTGTGACTCGCGCATTTGTAATTATTCTAAAGATGGGAATGATTCGCGCGTTTGTAGTTGTAAACATGCAAATGATACGCATTTGCAGTTGTAAACGAGTGAATGATTCGCGCGTTGCAGTGGTAAATATGCGAATGATTAGCGTTTGCAGTTGTAAGTTGTAAACATGCGAATGATTCGCGTTTGTAGTTGTAAATAAGTGACTGATTCGCGCGTTTGCAGTTGTAAATATGCGAATGATTTGCGTTTGCAGTTTTAAACATGCGAATGATTTGCATTTGTAGTTGTAAACATACGACTGATTCGCATTAGCCGTTGTAAACATGCGAATGATTCACGTTTGTAGTTGTAAACATACGAATGATTCGCGCATTTGCAGTTGTAAATATGCGAATGATTCGCGCATTTGCAGTTGTAAATATGCAAATGATTCGCGCGTTTGCAGTTGTAAACATTCGAATGATTCACATTTGCAGTTGCAAATATGCGAATGATTCGCGTTTGCAGTTGTAAACATACAAATGATTTGTATTTGCAGTTGCAAAAATGCAAATGATTTGCGTTTGTAATTACAAAATACAAAATTCAGATTTTCTGCATTTTGTGGTTACAAACAGGTGACGAGTTATTTGTACCTACTGCCGCAAACCAGCAAATGATCCCAGTTGCTGTCGCACAGAAATACAAATGATTCAAGTTCACAATCTGAAAAATGCTAAGGGTTTTGCGTTTAGTCACAAGAATGCGAATGATTCGCCTTGGCAGTGACAGAATGTGAATGATTTCGGATTGCAGTTATAAAGGTGAAAATGATTCACATTTAAGGTGTGGTCTCCAAAATGTGAATGAATTCGGATTTCCTGGCATTTACTATTCCAAACATGTGAATCATTTGTGCTTTTTGTGACAAATATATTAGAATTACATATGCTTTGTTTATCGCTGCAAAAATATGACAGCCGCAAAACTGTGACCGTTTGAAGTTACAAAGTGCGACCGTCTTACTTTTTGCGAGCCCCAAAATGTTCACAATTTGTGGTTTCAATTGAAAAATGTGAATATTTCGCAATTGTATTCCAGGGTGTCTAACAGTCATTTAAGTCATTTAAAATCATTTAATATGTTCAATCATGGTCACTTAAAAATTTAAAAATCAGCAAACCATACCTTGAAAGAGAGAACAAAGAGTTTAAAATTGGGGAATTCTGTTATGCTGACTACAGCTGCACGTGTGTGAATGCATATTTTTATCTATTGCGTATATTCTAAATATTTCAAAAAATCTTCACGAATCACAGAAGTTTTAGTCAAATGAGCAGCACTTCATTTTGTATATTTTGTCATTATTTACGGGAGGTCATTTAAAGGTCATTTAGTTTCAAACTTCGATTTTCTTAGATACCACGTATTTGCAGAAACGCGAAAGATTCGTGTTTATTACAGCTTGGCAGTTCCAAAAATGCTACTGATTGCATTTTGCAGTCGCAAAATTCGCTCTGATGGTGACAATTATTGTGAATGATTTCAATCTGAGTCTTAGAAACACGTGATTCGTGTTTGTCGTCGCAGTAGCGCAGTAATGAGGATGAACGGTGGTCTGAACGCTGTAGTTCAATTGAGACTCTTCAGACTTCTAGGCTTATTCAGATTCTTAGAAGTTTTTCAGATTTATTTACGACTCCTCCAAACTTCTTTGCAACGTTTCCTGACTAAAACTCCTGTAAAACGCTTCCTGATCTGGGAGAAAGGTAAGACTGGGAAAAAAGCAGCAATGGTGGAATGAGACTTTTAGTATACATTTCCAACAACCGAATTTTATGGTACGCATTGCGTGGAGTGAAAAAGTTCGTCCTCTGTGTATGCGCTCCATTGTCAATAATTATGGTTTCATTCTTCTGAGTGAGGGGTGCAAAACGGGAATTGTTTCTAATCGTTTAATCTGGAGATTGTTTTCAATCAATCAATCAATCAATAGCCTTTATTATACGGTATGAGGTACATAATTACAAATAAATGGTACTTTATCAAAAGAAAACAAAAGAAGCGATATTGTATAGTAAATTACAAAGTAAAAGTAACTAAAAGTAACTAAAAGTAACTAAAATCTTCCTTTGTTGATTTATGCCTCATACCGAGCCCCCATATCGCGGGCATAGGCCTCCCCCACTTTGCGCCACATGTTTCGATTTTGTGCCACTCCTTGCCAAGGTAAACCCACCCTTCCTATTATTTCCCCTACCCAGCTGGTATTAGGTCTACCCGGTCCCCTTGTATTGTCGTATGGGACCCAAAACGTGACCCTTCTACACCATCTTTTTTCGTCCATCCTCGCTAGATGTCCTGCGTATTTCATTTTGAGTAATTTGATTGTCCTAATTATTCCTTTACATTTTGTTTCTCCACGAATTATATTGTTTCTAATTTTATCCGATTTTTTGATCCCTAACATACTTCTTTCCATGCTTCTTTGAGTAGTTACTAAGCGTTCCGTTTGAGCTGCCGTGAGAGACCATGTTTGTGCCCCATACGACATAATAGGCATGATACATGCTTCTAGCATTCTTGCTTTTGAATAGATGTTCATATTACTTTTGAAAATTGTTCTCAGCGACCAGTACCCTTTCCAAGCTTGGCTAATTCTCTTTTCGATCTCTTTACCCATTTTATCGTGGAATGAGATAATTTGTCCCAGATAGGTATATTCTGTGACCTGCTCCAAGATTACACTCTCAGCTACAATTTTAACCTCCTTGGTGTTGCTCATTACCTTTGTTTTTGAAATATTTATCTCTAAGCCTGCCTTCTTGCTTTCTATTATCAGCCCACCGAGCATTCCTTGTAGTTCTCCCCTGTCCCCACTTATTAATACAATATCGTCCGCGAATCTTAAGTGGTTTAGTTTTTGTCCATTAATTTTGACCCCTTTTTCCTCCCAGTTTAATTTTCTAAATATGTGTTCCAAAAGTGCATTGAATAAATATGGGGACAGGGGGTCACCTTGTTTCACGCCTTGTTCTATTTCAAATGATGGCCCTGCTCTGTCCATATTCACACATGCTTTCGAGCCCATGTAAAATTTTTCCAGAATTTTTATAATATTTTTATTCACCCCTTGCTCATCCAGCGCCTCCCATAAATAATTTCGATCTACCGTGTCAAAAGCTTTGCAAAAGTTTACGAAAATCAGGTTAACTTCCAATTGGTACGAGTTTGCTTTTTCAATAATTTGGTTTATTGTGTGAATATGGTCAGATGTTGCATATCCTTTGCGAAAGCCAGCTTGCTCGACTGGCTGAGCGCTATCCAGCTGTGAATAGATTCGATTTTTTATTATTTTCATGAATGCTTTACTAATGTTAGAGGAAAGGCTAATTGGCCGATAGTTGTTTATTTGATTTTTATCACCTTTCTTGTGTATTAAAATGATTTCTGCCTCCTTCCACTGACTTGGGATTGTTCCCTCCTCTAGTATTCTGTTGAATACAATAGTTAGAGGGCCAATCAAAGCTTCTGAGAATTCCTTCAAGGTACTATTTTGAATTCCATCAGGACCTGGTGCCTTACCAATTTTCAGATTTTTCAGTACTATTTCAACTTCATAATTTAGAATTGCTAGAATTGGTTCGTCTACCTGTCGCTCTTCCTCACTGTCTGTGTTATTATTAATTGATCTCCCTTCTGGGAGGCTATAAAGTTCCTTATAGAATTCCGTGGCAACTTGTATAATTTCCGCCCTATTCGTTACCTTTCTGTCTTTTTTGTTTTTTAGATCAATTGTCAGTTGTTTGCCATAGCAGAGTTCTTTTTTCAATTTTTTGGTGGACCATGAGTTTTCTATAATTTCTTGGACTTTCTTATTCTCAAATTTCCTACAATAGTTTTTAATAGCTTTTTTAGTTGCTTTTTGGATTTCCACCAATTCGATTTTTTGTGTGAAGGACCTATTTTTTACCTTTCTTAACTGTTCTCTCTTTTCTATAAGATTTTTTGTTTCTAGCGAGATTTTATCATTTGTATTTTCTTTGATTTTCATTTTACCAAATTTTTTAAGGGTATTTTCGATGTTACCTACTAGCAGGTTGTATGCCTCCTGCACCCCTAGGTCTTGATTTTCTGTCTTCCATTTTTCTAATTCTTTGCAGAGAGATGTATTCGCATCACGTTTTTTATATTCAGGTATTATTACTCTATTCATTCGGAAATTTTGTGTATTTGCATAATTAAGTCTTTTGGGCTTTATAGGCAACTGAAGTGAGCATCTGCCTACTCTATGATCGGAGGAGAATTCAAATTTTGACAATACACTATAATCTTTCACTACCGTTAGGTTGTTAATCAAGCAAAAGTCTATTTCGTTTTTAGATTTTTCATTTGGAGCGATCCAAGTCCATTTTCTTGCTTTTCTTTTTTTGAAGTATGTATTTGTAATTTTCATATTGTTTGTTTGGGCAAATTCTACTAATCTGTCACCTCCTGCGTTTCTTTCACCAAGGCCATGGGTACCTACGCTTGTCTCTCCCACCTTATTTGCTCCTACTTTGGCATTGAAGTCCCCCATAATTATTGTGTAGAATTTCGCCTCATTCTCCAAAGTATTTTGCAATACGAAATAAAAATGATTTTTTTCCTCGTCTGTGGCAGCTGAGGTGGGGGCATAGCATTGGATTATTGACAAGTTGATTTTTTTGCCAATTGACATTTTCAGAACCGCTATTCTGTCATTAATCATTTTTATATCCTGGATATTAGACCAGCTATTTTTATTAATGAGAAAACCTACCCCTTTTTGCCCTTTTGTTTCGCCGAAAAAGTAGAAATAATTCCCCGATTTTCTTTGTATCAGCCCCTCCCCCTTCCGTCTTGTTTCAGAGAGCCCCAAAATCTCCCATTTTACCTTGGCAAGGGCTTCCTCTAGCTCTACGAGTCTATCCTCGTTAGCTAGACCTCTGCGGTTATAATTTAGAATGTTTAAACCGAAAAAATGTTTCCCCATTTTTGTGTAATTTTTTTTCAATTCAGGAGTTTTTATTTTCAATTTAAGTGGCGTAAAATTACTTACCCCTTGGGGGGTGTCAGCCTTACTTCCCCGCGATGGCTGTCTTCGTCTTGGGGAAGGTGGAGATTGTTTTACTATAGAACAATAGCTGTCGCGTATTTTGAAATTTACCGCAATGTAGCTTTAATTGTACAAAATTTGTGGATTTATGAAGTTTTATGGTACAACAACCTATCATTCATCAAAAGCTAGTGGTTAAATTCGATAAAATGGTATTTTTTCTAATTCAGTCGATTCCCAAGTTCAAACCCGCAATTAGGGGAAGGGGCAGAGCCTCCTTGACCAATCTGAGCCCCCTTCCAACAATTTTTTGAATTACCTTTTCATGTACGTGACAGAAAAATGTTGAAAAATCTGGAGGAAGATGAGGAGAAAATAGTAGGTACCTCATCTTGTAATATTGTTTGTTTCTTGATCTTGAATCGGAGTTCCACCAGATAAAGTAAAATAGAGTTGGAGGCTAATTTTTGAGATACACACGTGGCGGCACACTTCAAGTGAAAGATGGATTTCTGAGTACAAAGCTTCAATACAAATTCTAGATACCTAAAAAAACTCCGAGGAAAAGTTTCTTTCAAATGAGTTTCGCTACCTTCATCTCTGCTGGTTCGAAAATATTCGTAAATTGGGTGTCCTTGGCGTGTCCCCAGTGAGCCCCCTCTTTAAAGAATTGTTGCTACAGGCCTGCCCAAGTTGATGGATGCAGAGTAACACTAGTCGAGCACTGGCTGCCTTGTTTACTTGAACTGTTTTCTCCTAACTTTCCCAGTTGGGGCCAAGTGTGAGCACTGACCTCCAAGTACTTGATTAAGAAAACTCGAATTACGTCAGTACACTTTGCAATCGTCTGTCGAGAGCTTGTATTGGAAATGGAACGAATGAAAACGATGCGTTCTTATCTTTATAGAAATCTCTATTAATTGTCTTAGTTCGATTTATCTTTCCCTCGAACTGCGGCGAACAAAAATGCCTCATCAGTTTGTCTTGTCTTTCTAAGCCGCTTTCGCCGAATACAATTTTCAACGGTCTATTGCAATTTGAGTCAACTAAAAATGTTCCATAAGCTAGTCGAGAGAAAAAAAAAGAAAGAAAAAACAGTAGATGAAGACCACCAGAGCCTATTATATAAATGTTTTCGAAATCGGGTTACGTTTTTAAGGGGTAACAAAACGTCGACCATTATTTTACGAGCTTTCGATTTGTAAACTCGAAGATATAAATGTGATTGCAGTTTAAAGTGGTTATTCAGACGATGAAAAAAGAAAATAATAATGGGGTAGCGAGCAAAACGTTTTTAAAAGCAAACTCTAAAAATATTATTCAGTTTTTTGTCCGAGGTACAGAAAATATATATGTATATGAAATCGTTATTGGAATCATTAAATATTAAAACGAGAATTTGAATAGTTCTGGTTGTTACAATTTTACGTAGTCAAGCGATTTTTATTCTGATTTAGCTTTTGTCGCCGGCAAATTGTTCAATTTGTGAAAAAGTCGATGTCGATCCACACGTTTGGCAACCGAGCAGTTCCTCATTTCCTCGCAGATTCGAGTTGTGCTTGCTCCCTCTCCCCTAGGATAAGTTACTTCGGCATGTTTTTATGTGGAAAAAATTTCAGTATAAAGGGAGCTTTTTAGTTCACACTGCTCCACATTTTGGCTTACAAGGCAGAAAAGGGAAGGTCTTTTTCAAGTTTTGGTTTACATTTATTAGAAGTCGAGGGAAACAAAAGTATGCTCCTTAGTTATAATGATCCGAGATGAAGACCATCTCAAAAATTCGAAATTCAAATTCATTAAGAAGTGATAACAACTGCCCCTTCCCCCCGTTGCTATTTCAAAAATATTTCGCGAATGGCGGCGACTGCAAAGTAATGCGCAAAACAGGTACCTGCCCGCTGACGGCCAACTAAATTCCAAGCTAGATCGAGATCGGCGGGGTTATATCCAGAACTTCACCAACTTTTGGTAACACAGGTTTTCGTAATTTAACTCGAAATATTAATTATTTGCCACGTAAAGCAGCAGTCTGAGAGTTGAAATATTAAATTAAGAAGTGCAGATATTTTCAAAATGGAAGCCAACATCGTAAAAACTGTTCTCGGTAATGACGAACTTTTCTTATTAATATCTCGCTGTCTACTTCGTTTTTTATAGGCCACCCTTAAGACTCGGCACTTTTTTTTCTCTTTTTAATTGCAAAAGCTGAGTAGATAGTTTAGTTCTGCTCGGTCAAATTTCTCCCGATTTCAATGCACCTGTTCCAGCATTGTGGTTCTCGTTTGTTTCAGTTTTTTCTGTCTTCCGTTTTGTTTTATTTTTATTTTTAAATATTTTTTGCCATCAAATTGATATTCATACGTCGTGTTAGCGCTTCGTTGGTGTCAAACGTCATTGCGATACCATACCGACAATTCCCCCGAGCTGTTTCCGTCATTCTGTACTCTGCAGTACAGGATACACTTCGTCAGCTATTCGTAAAGCTTTTATCCCACTCTGAATTTCGCCGGTTGACGGCGAAAGTTCACTGTTCGGCTTATGGCGGTTCAATATTTCATTATTATCCTTTGTAACGTATAGGGATAACAAAAGTCATTTCAGCGAGTTTTTTTTTTTACGAAGATAGACAAGTCTTGGAGATGTGGAAGTTATTGGTATAAATGGGTCTATAGAGTTTCGACGAGGCCGGGTTTCTCGAGCAGAGATTCCCTTTTCCAGAGGCGGAGATTGAATGGCAGTTGGAAGGGCGAGGCGCTGATGCCCTACAGTTCCAGCATTTTTTAATGTAATGTATGAGCCATTGGCCCAGTTTTCGTAAAGGGGGGAAGCTGAATCTTCTGGGGTGCTTTAGAAAGTCTTTGCTGGAACGCCACGTCTGCCCTCTTCTTCATTCAAAAATAGTGTCTATAGTAAAATCCAAATTCAAGTAAGAATTACATGTAGATACGAGTATCTGCTGAGTACTTAGCATCTACTGCCCCTACTTCTAGTAGTGTTAATGAGTCCAGCACCACAACAGAGTTCCACGCACCCAGGGGTTAAGACCCCAGGTCGCAGGGACATGGCTAATTAACATGGTAGCAGAATGTGGTTTCATTAATTTCAGGCAGTTGGGTGCGAAATGTCCTTGGTTTTCCACATCCCCGACAGGGAACTTCTTTATTGGGACAAGGCCCAGTTCCAGTACACACCAGACAGCGCTTCAGCTCGTGAAGCCGCTTCTTACGGTCCGCGAAGGAAGGATGGGCGCGACATTCCGAAGAGTTGTCTCGTCTCTCACAAAACACACACTGGACGGACCTCGAAGAATTTCGTTGGGAAGCTTTCCCATTATCGTGGTCACCAAAGTAGGAGTACACTGGATCTCCGAAAATTCTGTCGTCATACTGGCGATCTTCAGTTCGATGACCTCAGCTATGTAAACCAAGTTTTCCAGCGTCTCCAGCAACTTCGACAATCCGAAATCAAACTTCAGAAATTCTGAGGACAGACGCTCGAAAGCCGCTGTCACGGAGAGTTTCCTCATGACTCAACCCTGAGTGACTTGCGTATCGTAGGTTCCGGTGGAATCTAGTTTCAGAATTAAGATCTTAACGACATCTAGGTTTTTCCGATCCACCTCGACCGTTACTTCCGAGTTCGGCTAATTGGCAAAGTCTCCATAGAAACTTTGGGCCAACTTGATGGGGTCACCAAAACGCTGCTTAAAAGCTTCGAGGGTCGTACGATAATGCTCACTCGTGACTGGGTAACCTTTTAGGAATTCTTTAGATCTCCTTTTATGGAGGATAGGAGATGGATAATCCGGACACTGTCCGACAAATTCGGGTTCTAGTGAACAGCCAGGTTGAAGTGTTCAAACCATTGAGGAAAATCCCGGACATTTCCCGAAAAGGTCTTGTTCATTCTCCACCGGAGGTATCGACGCGAGCACGGTCTCCAGTAGAGCCGCCTCCTCGATAATGTCGATGGGCGTTAAAAGCTGCGGCCGGTTAAGAACGAACCCATGTATCATGGCCGCCCGTGTGGACAACACCTCGACCTGATCGAAAATACCTTCGATAGTGGGGGCCGCAGTAGTAGATTTGCCCGTTTCTAATGGCTCCTCAGTCGCCTGCAAGTTACAGACACGTTAGAACCTTGAATTCGGCTAACATTAATTTCAATAGAGAAGACCAGCATGCATACCGGGATGGTATCATCTGTCTGAATGGAGTTGAAAGTTGTAGCAGGTTGTTGCGATGTGGTTATGGTACAAACTGAACTCTACAAGGAAACAAAGAAGCCTCTGAATAAGACAAGTGCGAACCATTGTAAGCACTTCTTCCTGTGGCTCTGTCGGCGACTTGAGTTTAGAAGGACACTCTACGGCAGAAGCCCTTAGCTTGTCAATACACAATAAGAGAAGGGGGAGCCTCAAAGTGCTGTGCCCTTACCCAGGTTGCTAGACCCGTTCAGTATCGTTACGCCTTATATGTATATTGTAAGACTTTGTCATTAAAATCCGTACTCCGTGATTGTTTAATTTATGACATTGAGTGGTTGAGGGGCTGCTCAGTAAGCAGAGGAGGAGTCAAGCCCAAATTTGATAATTTTCCCTCGCTGTGGGGAGGGATTTGTTTCCTCCCATTCGAGTAAATTACGCAGTTAGTAATTAGCAGTATCCCTGCGACCTGGAATCTTAACCTATGGGTGCGTGGAACTCTGCTGTGGCACTGGACTAATTAACAAGTAGAAATACCAAATCAGGAGCAAAATTTCCGATCTAAATGCCAAAATCTCTTTAATTCTCATCTTCTAGTCGAAGGAAAGGTATATTTGAATGCAGGTCACTTTTTGTATGCCGAAAACTTGCAGTGTTCTCCATTACCTCCTATGAGAGACATCAAGTTTATAACGACGGTAGAGGATTCAGGAGCCATTACTTTACTACTTGTCCGTACTTTAGTCTTAACGTGGCAGCTCTGTTCTTTTATACATGGTATTACTACCCGTGCTATTCATCTACTTGTGCTCTTCATTTCATACTTTTTATTCATGTCACTCATACCATTCTTTTTACACATACTATTCGTCACATGTGTGCTCTGCATATCATGTGTGTTATCCATGCACCCGTGTTGTTTTTCTTCCTTGTTATCCCTCACGCATACTATTCATCCACGAGCTGTTCATCTCACTTGTTATCCATCTCTGTCTCACTGTTTATTCGTTAAGAGGGCTATTTATCTGAAACCTGATATTCATCAAATATGTGTATGTGATGTGGAATCATGAAATGTGCCTCTCGTGCGGAAATGGGTTTTTTGAGATGAACAAGTGTACAGATGGGATGGTGGTAGTGGTGCACGCTGATGTATATAGCGTGTACATCTGTGGTGGTGCGTTTACGCGTTGCTATGACCATCGCGTTTCAAATTCTTGGTCTCTGTCATTCCTGTAAGCCCGTGTCACACGATGTTTTTAAACGTTTAACCTAATTTTTAAATGTAATTTGTGGAAAAACTAATGAAGATAGGAAGCTGCGATTTGTTTCATTCGAAAGAGCGTGATTTTTTCTATAAGAATTGTCAAGAAGTTGAAAAATGATTTTTTGACACCAGAGGCACATTTCATGATTCCAGGTCACATATTCATATTGCGCATTCTGTGTATCGGTCACATGATGTATTCATTTTGAATCATGCTATTTATTACATTCACTATTCATCTTACACGTGTGATTTCTCTTTTACTGTCATATGCTCAGCACAGGGTTAAGATCAATTTCGCTTAGAAGAACTCGGGTTCCTCAGCTGCTTAGCCGGAAAAAATGTTTTCGTATTTGATCCTATCTAACACTGAACCCCTGAAGAAAAATCTAATTTTTCACCAATAGTCTCAGTCTATGGTTTCTTTTCCTCTCAATTTATCTGTACAGATGACTCTGACCTCTGACAAATAAAACAAAAAACTGGAATGAAACATTTATGACTTGTAGAAAATGATGAATCATTCAGCATGCAGCATACTGATTTATTGTGTTAAACGACAAAGAAGAAAGTCTTGACGTGAAAGCTTATTCTCATTGTAATGCTCTCATCATTGTTCTTTGACTCTTCATTTGCGCAACTTTGCCAATCAGTTCTTCAAAATCAGTCTCATCAAGTAGATCCGTCTCAGTGATCAGAATGGCTAGATCATTCAAGTTATCCTCTAACAAGGATGCTTGGTCAGCTCTTTTTACACGTGTTAAGTATGAAAACGAACGCTCTGCAGAACAATTTGAGACTCTTTTTCTGTTGATCGCACAAGTGGTTTATCACACGTGCTATTTGCCTGATACGAGTTGCTTATCACATGTGCTGTTCCTCTGACACAATGGCTTATCACACATGCTATTCATTTGACACTAGTGGCTTATCACGACTGCTATTCATCTGATGTACTGTTCATCTGACATGCTATTGTTCTGACATGCTGTTCAGCTATTCATCTGACATATATACAGTCTATCACTCGTGCAGTTCATTACAGAATCGGTTTATTGAGTGCGCTATTCGTTTGGCACATGCTGTTCAACTGACACATACTATTTATCAAGCATAAAATTATTGGTTTTATGAGCTTATCGCATATACCGTATATTATACACTATTTATCACATTAGCTGTTTCATTCTGCTTATCACGTTGGTACTGTCTATCTCATATGACCTACAAGTTATTCGCCTGACACGTCATCTGTCGCGTATACCTCTTATCATGTTATCATACATGGTCTTAAACTGTTGCATGATTGTCCAATTAACATTATTGAACTCTTGCTTTTTGTTCAACACAACATTCTGTCCATCTCACATGCAATAACCATATCACATAATTTATCACTCACTATTTATTACCGCATGTTGTTTGTATCCTGCATGCTATTAATCTGAATAGTGCTATCTATCACTTCTGCTGTTCATTTGATACACGTATATGCTACTTATCACACATACTATTAGTTGTATTGCTAGGGCTCCAGGTGAGGATACAGCATCTAGACACACCCGAATACTTAGTGCCTGACGATTCATGATTCAACATGCGGAAGGTTCCACATAGTGAATTATGAATCGTCGGGCACCAAGCGGCTAGAAATGGCGGACGTCAGTACTTGGGTGTTTCTAGGTACTCTAGTAAGGACAGCCGCCATTTTATTCCAGTTTGTTTCGTGAAACAAGAACTAGTTTTGCAGTGTTTACCGTTTAGCCGATTTGCGTTTGACGGACTGACCTGGAAAGAAAATGGCGGCTCTCTTTATCCGTACGAAGTATGTAGAGTCTTGGTATTGCAAATGAGTGACAAAAGGAACGATTTCTGTGACATCGCGCCAAAAATAACATTTATTGGCCGTACTTTACCAACCAGGTTTCCACTGTAATTTACTTCCCAGCATTGAAATCATTGCTTAGTCTAATCATCTTGTAGAGAGTAGCTTTGTCAGTAGTCTCAAGCAGGTCTTTTAAGCCCCTGCCTGAACTGGTTATGGACAAGTCATAACGGAGAACAAATGCGCTTCAAGAGATTGATAAGCCGGAGATAATCTATAGAAGTCCTATACATATATAGGGTAGTTGGAATGACAGAATTGGATTGGCCATGTGAGTTTGCCGAAATTTTCAAATGGGCGGGTGCAACTCATAAGATGGATTAGATATATGTTGTGGCGAAGAACGCTCCTGAACATTCGACATAGGCGAAGAAAGATCGACGCGTTTCAAGCAGCAGCATAGAAGTTCGATAACGAGAGCGATAAGGAATTTCACCAATAACACCGGGATATATAGCCGCTGGCCAACGTCGTATAGTCTAGTTTTGTGTGCGATAAATTGTGCGTTTTCTAGCGGTTTAGCTACTGTTTTCGTGTGTTTGTGTTAGTGTGACATTAGAAGTTCTTTTTACGTGTTTTCGTGCGAATTCCGTTACAATGTATTTGTGAGTTGGAGGCCTATATTGTGACTGGAGAGGAAGGAGATGGTAAAGAGTACATGGCGGGGAGTTAGTAAAAATGGAACATTTTTGCGGTAGCCTTTTGTGCCTCAGTCCGTTCCTTACAACTCACGTAATAACAGTCAGATAACGCTATCGCATCTGTATAGTTCTACTCCATTTGTAGACCTACTTTCTCTATTATAGCCTGTAAAATGAATAACATACCGTTAATCCTTTTGCAACTGGTAGGAAGGCTGTTGTGTTTCAAAAGCAGCGGTTAGTTACGTATTGTCATATTGTAGCTGCGTCAAGTGGATCAGTCGAACAAAAGGCACCCAGAAAAATATTAACTTCGCGAACAGAACGGATAGTATGAAGTGACGCCGTTGAGATTTCTCTTGAAAACATGTCGGCATGAAAATCGCAATATGAGTACCCGGGTCGTATTTCTTCGCACGCCCTTGTAAATTTCGGGGGCATCAACCCCTGAAAGGTGTCAAATACCCGGCTTCAGCATGTCCGCTATTATCGCGAGTGTAATATAGAGTTTTCGCACCTGAGCTCGCGTCGGTTGCCATTTCCCATTTTTCTTCGTTGTTCGCGCCAACACAGCGCAGCATTCGGTACTGTTGCTTTTCAAAAGGCAAGGTGGGGGGGGGGCAAAATGCGAGTTGCAATAACTTCGTTTATATTTTTTAATTTCAGGTCATACGAATCATGTTAGCAGCGCCGTGTCGACTTTTCTCTTATATGTTTTTATTTTGGCCAACTGCACAGCGGACTCGCGACCGCCAGAAAAATTATATACGGGCGCCGCAAAGGCAGCAGCGGCGGCCACTCTGTATCCCAGCTGTTAATTAACCTTTCGCTACAATTTATGGCCAACTCGAACATAATTTTTTCATAATGCCTGATAATGCTCTGAAATTACTTAATAAATGGTTACCGGGGCGGTTATTATATAAGCCGCGGCGAAGTGAAAAAAGCGGCAACCGGCTGGAAATTTACTATCTGCTTAAATTATATACGCGGATGAGAAAGCTGAGGAGAAAATTCATATCTCAGAGAGCACCTGTGACCGCCTTTTCTCTTTGTAATTAGTAAGAACGTTTAATGAGTAAAGTTTGCTGCCCCGGTGCGACCGGAGCGACGCGAATGTATCACAAATAATTGACAACGGAGAGCGGGGACGGCGGCGCCCGTATCGGGTCCCAGGGCCTGGTATCGAGAGAGGGGCCAAAGTTCGTCTTCGAGAGCGCGGTAAAATGGCGGCGGCTGCGTCTGCGGTTAGCGTCACCCCAGAGTCACGAAGGCCGGTAAATTTATTTTTAACTCGGTAAATTCGGCAGTTTCGACTGAAATTGAAAATTA
Source organism: Acanthococcus lagerstroemiae (assembly GCA_031841125.1). Lineage (NCBI taxonomy): Eukaryota > Metazoa > Arthropoda > Insecta > Hemiptera > Eriococcidae > Acanthococcus > Acanthococcus lagerstroemiae. The sequence continues at coordinate 44,954,272 of CM063114.1, read as the reverse complement.
TTTCAATACTGGCTATGCCGCCGTTGTACCCGCGGACGGGTGTATTAGAAAAACAGTCACGTCGCCGTTTTAATTGACTTTGGTTTTCAGCGGTTCTTATAATTAAATTTCGCCGCACTCGGTCTCGGCGATTGAAAGATTCAATTGGCTGTGCGTTGTTGACTTAATTCTGCGGTCCGGACGTATTATATTTATGAAACGGGTAAGTTCGTTTCAAAACTGGGGAATAGTGAAGTATGTATTAAGAGCTAACGCCGACGAATTCAAGTCCAACGCAGAGCGAATGTGCGCATTTCTACAGCGCCAATTTCGAAGGTCATTAATTCGGGAGTTTTCACCTCCGTGCACCATCAAACTGATCCATTAAAATGGTTTTGTGCTAATGATAGAGGCAATTCCGATTCGATGAACTTCCATCTAATCATTCCGATCGATGTTTAGGAAGGTTTGATTTGGTGACTGTGTTTCACAGAACATTTTTCGTGTGGAAATTATTGCAGATTTGACTGCCCAGCTCTCTCGTGCTGTTCATCTCGCATGCTATTCATCTCACATAGCTTGCCATCTTGATCGATGTTTTTAATGTACAATTTGGAAATGACATATATACTCTGTCAGTAGTTTGGTGCTGCTGAGACACTGCAGAATGGAATTCATGTAACACGATTTGTTGTTGCTGTCATCGCCACTGTCTTTTTTATTGGCCAATCTGTCGTACTTCTTTCGATACGAGCTGCCATACTTTTTCTTCTCGTCATCTTCTTTCGAATCGTTGACGTTGTATCCGTTGATATTCTCGGTGGAGTATTTCTTCAGCCCCGAGTCGGAACCGGAACGAGCGTTAGACGAGTTTAGCCTCCTAGACAGAGCGAAGGAACTATCGGCGCCGTCGATGCTACGGTAATTCGCATTTCCGTCTAGAAATTTCGAGTCTATGGTTTTGGACACATATGTGCTGCTAGGTAACGAAGTTGGTCGGTAACTCGGCTGGTATTTACTGACTGTGGACGAGGGCGAAACTTGCAACGATTTCTTCTCTTCGTATCTCGAAGGTTTGAAGTACTTGTCGGTTATCAAAGGCTTCGAATAAAAAAAGTAATCGTCGCGGTATTTTTTTCAAACATTTTGTAGGCTTTCGTGTTATCGCTAAATAAAATGGCGTTTTTCGACGAATACGACCTGATGAGCGATGAATTTGAAGTTCACTGTTTTCTAATTTTATTCTCAACCCGTGCCCTGGAATCCGCCCCTTTCAAACATTACCTCAGAGACGTTGGGGAGGCTGTTATGGCTGTCTTAGCCCTCTTCTCTGCTTGCCGAAAAACCGGCCTAGGTCGAAATGTAGCGAGTCGCTACGTGGGCTCGAACCCGAGACTTCCGGATTCCGAGACCGGTGCGCTATCCACTCGGCCAACCAGACCCCTGATGAATTCGAAGTTAGGTCAGTGGATGATTGGTACGAAGAAGTGTACGTGCTGCAGCAACCATAATCACTTAGTGCTGACGTTATGCCAGGCTTCGACGTGATGACAACAGACTAACCACTCTCCGGGATCATGATGTGTGAGGCAATCGACGATAAGTAATTCGCAGCACTCACTTTCAGTCTTCGGAATCGAATTTATTTATTTACAGCTCTTGTTGGGTATTCCATTCTATTCCACACTTCTCTTTGCACTTACTGTGCCAAGGGTAAGACGGGGAAGCGGCCCCGCTGCGGTTCGTTTGGTCGACTAACGAAGACATTTTTGCAAGGAAGGTTGAAGGACTGCCATCGAAGAAGTTGAGAGGTAGGGAGGACCTAAGAATGTTCGAAGAGATGCCGCAGAGAAGCGGAGGGGGAATGTCGGATGCTGAGAGCCGTTGTGGGAGTGCAAACAAGAGAGACCTGAACAAACGCAGCCCAGGAGCACAGCACGAGACAACAGCCAGCAAGAAATTCCAGCTACAGTGCCAGCCGGCAAATAATGGTCTTGGTCCCAGATCAAGAGGAAATTCCCAGTCGGAACCAAGTCACACTCAATCAACGCTAGATCGATATGTAGAAGTAATGGAGTCGCCGAGTCAGATGCAAGCCAACTATAGGCAATGAAATGTAAGTGCCGGCGTAAGAGGGGATAGACGAAACCCCAAACTGCCCTCAGTACAGCCAGCAGCAGCTGCGAGGGCAACAAGCTGCAAACCCCCCTTCGGAATCGAATATTGAAGTTCAAATAAAGGTTAACAATAATATGACAGGAATAGATCGCAACGATTGCGAATGGAAGGACTCGCGAAAACGATTTACAAATGGTCGCAGAATTACTGAAAATTGTGAGCACTGAATATGGAATCACATATCGAATGATCACTGATAATTTTATGAGTGAAATAATAATAGCATAATAATAATCAGCCTTTATTGTATGTAAAAAGAAAACAAAACATAACAACCTCTGTTACACTAACTGTCTGTAACTGTGCCATCAGCACCACTGGCTACTGTTTTCCGTCATGCGCCGAACCTCGGGCATAGGCTTCTCCTATAAGTTTCCATCTCTCCCGGTTGCTTGAATCCCTCCCCCCATAGCCCTCTCGCGACCCCAACAATTTCATCCACCCATCTCATTTAACATCTCCCCACCCTCCTTTTTTTGTCTCTTGGTTCCCAAAGCAAAACACCTTTTTCCCACCTACCTTCTTCCCTCCTGGCTATGTGACCTGCATAATCGAACTTCGATCTTTTGATTTTGTATGTATTTACAGTCTGTTATTTGAGTTCTTTTCCTAACAGTTATATTACTCTTTCTTTCTTTCCTTTTTGTACATTGAGCGTTCCATCGATATTTGCGTTCTGGCCAGCCGTAACAGCTGTTGGTCCGTGGGCGCCCACGTTTATGCTCCGTAAGTCAGCACCGTCTGTACATTACTTTCGAATACTTTCTATTTCATTTTTTGGTGGAAATTTCCTTTGAAAATGCTCTTTAGGCTCCTATAGCTTCCCCACGCTTTGGCCTTCTTCCTTTTTAGTTCTTTTTCCGAAAATGAGATCACCTGACCCAGATACATTGCTTCTTCATTTTTTTCTGTCACTTCGCTGTTCAAACTTATTTTTGTTCCAACTTTACTATTTGTCAGCAGCACTGTTTTTCTGGTGTTTATGATCAAACCTGCCTCTTTTCCCGCTTCCGGAAATTCTTCGGCAATTAACTGAATTTCTTCTGCACTTCGAGCTATGAGGGCTACGTCGTCTGCGAATCGCAGGTTGTTTAGTTTCACCCCTTCCACTCCAGCTCCCCTGTATGAGTGAAATGACGATTTAAAAAAAAAGCACTTATACGATACTCGAAAGGGTAGTTTCTGGGGCTGAAGGTGCGGTTTCATAGGAGCCACTTTGGCATGCTTGCATCGTCATACGTCCCTTCATACATATACGTATTTTACAATTTTGGCGCATTTAGACTGAATTCAGTGCATAAAATATGCGCATATTTCGCTATTTTTTGTGCATAAAAATTGCAGCCCTGATAATAATGATAAATCGAATGTTTCAGCTTAACAGCCAGCAGTGTATCAAGAATCTTCTCATGTATGACATGCTCGTATGAATCATGTGAGGTGTCATTACAATGAAATTAGTTCCCCCTCCCTCCCATGAAAATGTAGTATTATAGACGAAAAAGTATTTTCAGCTTTCTATATTTAGGGTGTGCCAAATCACAATTTCTTCCTTCTGTAGTCCAGAGCGCTGTTGGCTGCTATGCCAACATCAGTGAAGTACCGTAACACTTTTCTTTTTGTCGTCCTGTATTTATAGTGGTGCGTAGTACCGTATGGTAAAACTTGTGTGTTCCTATTGGATGTCTGTGGTTGTGTAGTCTGACCAATCAGTGAGTATTATGTTATTAGTTGGAAGAGGTTCTCGCTTTGAATGTTGGTTGTTGTGTTTATTAGGTTATTTTGTTTTGTTTTTGTCTATATTATCTCAGGTTGTTCCTTTAATTATCTTTTTCTTGTGTTGTTTTCTGTGTGTAAGATTTTGCATTTTTCTGTCAACTTGTGGTTGTTGTGTCCCTGGTGGTTGCAGAAAATGTTCAGCCTTATTGTTTCAGCACATTTATAGCAAATAAGGGGGAGGTCATTTAGAGGTCATTTAAAGGTCATTTATTTTCAAAATTCGATTTTGTTAGACATCCTGATGTCTATGTACTTCTGCTTACTATCACATGACGCGTGCTACTCATGTTATACTAGCCATTTATCCAATGTGTTGTTTATCTAATACAAACTATTCATTTAAATGTGTTACTTGTCTTACACCTGTTATTATCTACCCCGCACGTGTTATGCGTGGCACGTGAAATTTCTCTGGCATTTGCAAATTATCTGATACAAGTCATGTACTATCATGTGAAAAATGTTATTCATGTGGCATGTGTGATATTTATTTGATACGTGCTGTTCACCTGATGTATGCTATTTATCTCATGTGCTATCCATCTTATACATGTTATTATCGAGTTGGTGTTACTCATCAAACGTGATATTCATCTAACAAATGCTGTTCATTTCACACATGTTTGTATACTCGCCACACGTGTTATTCTGATCCATAATGTCACTCTTGTACAGTCTGCAAATTATCTGCTGTGGGTTCATGTACTATCACGCGACACATATTTTTCGTCTTACACATGTGATATTCATTTGACACCTGCTACTCATGTTATACTAGCCGTGTACATATTAATGGACTATCTATCTCACACAAGCCATTCATCTAACGTGTGTTATTACAAATGTGTTATAACCCACCCCACACCTGTTTTAGGTATGCTTATTACCTGACATCACTGTGGCATTTGTAAATTCTATGCTATAGGCGATGTAATCATGTGACAAGTGTTATTTATGTGATATGTGTGATATTCATTTCACACGTTCTATTCACCTGATGTATGCTATTTATCTGATGTGCTATCCATTTAACGTGATATTCATCTAACGGATGCTATTCATTTCACACATGTTTGTATATTCGCCACACGTGTTATTCTGATCCATAATATCATTCTCGTACCTACAAATTATCTGTTATATGTCCATATACTATCGCACGACACATATTGTTCTTCTCATGTGATATTCATTGGACACGTGCTACTCATGTTATACTAGCCATGTATCCAATGGGCTATCTATCCCACACAAACTATTCATCCAACATGTGTTATAACCCACCTGACACGTGTTACAGGTATGCTTATCACCTGACATTAATCTGGCATTTGTAAATTAACTGTTATAGGTCATGTAATCATGTGACAAGAGTTATTCATGTGATCTGTGTGATATTCTTATTCATTTGACACGTGCTATTCACTTAGTGTATGGTATTTATCTCATGTACTATCTGTCTTATACATGCTGTTCATTGAGCATGTGCAGCTCATCAAACGTAATATTCTCCTAACGATTACTAGCAATCTTATAATGGTTACTATACTCCCCCCCCCCCATGTGTTATTTCATCATATTACTCTAGAACCTGCGTATTATCTGCTATTTGTTCATGTACCGTTGTCTAACATGTATTATTCATCTGACCCATGTAGTATTCATTCCACATGAATAATTGATACGAGTCTCACATTCTAAGAACTGGTAAGGAACCGATAGTTCATATTTATAAACCACATCAAATATGGTACCTGAAAAAGAAGGCTTAGATTCTTTTGATACTCATTTTCATGCAGAATTTTAGGATTTGTTACGACTTACTCTGATTCTATAAAGATGCCTTGAAAAGGGCTCTGGTAAGAATTCGGTATCATGAACCTGAGATGAAACGCACGGGCTCCTGAAAACTTGATTCACCGCTGTGAACATAGGTACTGTTTTTGGGTTGCAGTAAGATGGGGGTTGGTGTGTAAATAATGGCTCGTGTATCGACTTGACTTGGAAAAGAGGGATAGAAAAATTATCCTGATCTTAGTTCCTTTTATCAGGCAACTTATTTTTTCCTGGCGATGTCTTTGCATTAGTAACCTTATTTGAGGCCAACATGAAGTTGACGTATATGCGAGCTAGATTGTCTACAAAAAGAACTTGACGATTTCAGGATACTTCTGTAAATTGATTTTTGGAGTAACTTGCCTTTATAATGAATATAAAATTAATCTCCTCTACTTTACCCGTACTTCTGTGAATCATTTTCAAAAAGCTCAGTAAAATACAAGCAAATACCGTTAGCATAACAGTACACTGTTTTATGTCCGCTCTCTGGAAATCTGCAGAAAAATAAAAGAGGCCCTGGTAGTATTGTTGTTTTCCAGTCAACCGGCTTGCGATCTCACAGCTCCAGCTGTTCTGGACACTTTCAAGTGTTCATCGCATAAAAGTTGACTTTCATCCCTTCAGCGTTGCTCAGAAAAGGTTGCTGAAGTTCAAAACCGAAAATGTATGGATATTTTTCTTACGTCATAAATAATTATTTTCAGTTTTTTCTCAGAAAAAAGTCTGACATGAAAGGTGCCTTCTGAACGCCTTGGGGTACAATTTTAGCCGTGAACTTTCTTCTCAAGGTTTTCGAACTTCTCCCGATCCGGGTATATTTAATTTCCGGCAGATTTGAAATTTGTTTCGCATTCGCTGTAATTACTAGGTAAAATGTATTATACGACTCGGCAACTTTCGTGGATTCAACTGGAGTATCGTTTCCCGAGGGACAAAAAACTTCACCGAGGCACGCTTTCGGCCGTGTTTCATCGGATAATAATTTCATTTAAAAAAGTTACGAAAAGTTATTTTATAATATAAAGTTTTCCGAAGGTTTATTTTTGCCACGGAAACGCTGCATACAGATCGGAAAACAGGTTGTTTTGGGAGTCTTTATTTATTTTCAGATTAAGTTTATACGTGCTCAGCCATCATAATTGGATGGTATTATTTGTTCGGCTATAGATACACAGTAGCTGTGTAGCCAAGTGGTGACGTGCCCTGCTTCGCAATCTTTGCATCTCCAGTTCAAGTTCCATCAATGTCGGAAAGCTCAGTGAGGTAACGAAGTACTTTTCATATAAGTGTTGTCCAGGGCGTCTACAGATTCTTCAGACTTCTTTACGACTTTTTCCTGACCTCCATTTTTGTATTTGAAGAATCCATACGCAGAAGTCTTCAGATTATTTTTAAATTTCAAGTATAAATCTATGAGTATAAATTTAAGGGCTTGATAATGAATGTAATTGAGGTAACCATCACAATTCTAACATCACATTGCTTCCCTACGAAAACTTCCATTTGATGGTAATTCACTAATATTTTCCTTACCTTTCAAAATCGTGACTTTTCCTGACTTCTCCTGCCGTCCCGACCTTGTAGACACCCTGTAAAAAACATAATATGATTGCTTTTTGGAATTCTCTTGTGTTAGTGTAGTTCATCATACCATCCAAGATTTAACTTTATGGCGGAAAATTGCAAGGAAAACGTGTTGTACAGTTTTCAAAGAAACTATTTAACAATCTCGAAGTACAGTAAACTCTTCTTCAATAACCTTGAGAGACCATTAAATAGGTATTATTTGTTTCTGGTTCTCAATTTTCGCGATTAGATAGATAGATCAGCCTTTATTCCACAGTAATAATATTTACAAAAAGCGGGGAAGCCGCGCCTCCCCCACGCGTACGCATTATAATCCTCATCACTTAAATAACGTATTGCGTATTTCCTTTTCCACACCGTTGCATACGGCGAACAGACACGCGGCCGGCCCTTCCGTCATGCGCCCAACTTTGGGCATAGGCCTCCCCTACCCGGTTCCAGCGCTTCCTGTCCCTAGCGTCCCTAAACCATGCAATCTCTCCCGTTCTTATAATTTCATCTCCCCACCTTCCTTTTTTTACCCCTTGGAAACCAAAATAATACTTTGTTTTCCCACCTCCCTTCATCCCTTCTTGCTACGTGGCCCGCATAGTCCATCTTGAGCTTCTTAATTCTGCTTCTACAGTCCACAATTCCACTCCTCCTCCTAACCGCCATGTTGCTCACTTTGTCTATCCTCCTGCTACCTGTCATCGACCTTTCCATGGCAATCTGGGTCCTAGCCAGCCCCAGCAGTTGCCCTTCCGTGAGAGCCCAAGACTGTGCTCCGTAGGTCAGAACCGGCATCACATAGCTTTCGAAAATTTTTTTCTTTAGTGTTTGTGAGAATTAGCCCTCGCTTTCCTCCTTTTCAATTCTTTACTCAGGCTATCAGAGAAAGCTATCGTCTGTCCTAGGTACATTGCCTCTTCGCTGGACCTAATCATTTCGCCATTAAGGTAGATTTCCGCCTGCTCGGGACAGATTGAGAGTAACACAGTTTTTTTCGTGTTAATACCTAGTCCTGCTTTTATTCCTGCTATTCTCAGATCGTTTGCCATTATTTGCAATTCCTCTTTACTTTGAGCAATGTACATCATCTGCGATTCTCAAGTTGTTCAATCTTCTTCCTTCCACCTCAACTCCCCTGTCAGCCCAATCTAGATTCCTAAAAACTTCCTCCAATATACAGTTAAATAGATTGGGCGACAGGGGGTCGCCTTGTTTCACGCCTCTTTCAATTTTGAATTTTTCGCCCACTTTATCCGTTTTTACCCTCCCTTCTGCGATATTGTACATATTTTTCAAAATTTTTATAAATTTGGCCTGAATCCCTTGGTTATCGAGTGCTTTCCACAGGTATTTAAGGTGGACGGAATCGAAAGCTTTTTGAAAGTCGATTAACAAAATATATAATGGTATCTTAAATTCGTTACATTTTTCTATTAGTTGATTTATAATGAAGATCTGATCGATTGTCGATCTACCTTTTCTGAACCCCGCCTGCTCTTGACCTTGGTTCTCGTCCAGACGACCATACATTCTGTTTTTCAAAATCTTTGCAAACCCTTTAGAAATGTTCGAAGTCAGGCTTATTGGGCGGTAATTACCTAGATTTTTTCTGTCACCCTTTTTGAACAACAGGATGATTTCAGATAGCCATTGCTCAGGTATTACCTCTGATTTGAAGATCCCGTTGAAGATCTGGGTTAGTGGAGCGGCTATCACCTCGCTAAACATTTTCAAATGTCGGTTCTCTGACCCATCGGGGCCAACAGCCTTACCACTTTTTAGGCTCTCCAGAACTACTCCCTTGTGAGGAGGGGTGGAACGTCATCTGTATTACAGGGATTAAACTCTTCCTCCCCAGCAACATCTCCCTCTTCACTATACAGGTTCGCGTAAAATCTTGTAGCTTCGGCGTTAATGCCACTTATGTCCGTGATTATTACGCCTTTTGCATTTCTCATTTCTGAAAGTAGACATTTCCCCTCCGATAGCTCTTTCCTAACCTGCTTAGTCGAACCCGACAACTCTAGAATCTCTGATATGACTCTGTCCTCTTCTTTCCTCAAGTCTGCTCTGACCAGCCTCCTTGCCAGTTTTCTAGCTTCAGCTAGTTCCACTTTTTGTCTGAGTGTTTTCTTTCCAAGTCTCGCTATTCTGTTTCTTTCTTCACGTATCTTCCTAGTTTCTAAAGATATAATTTGTTTATTTTTGTTTTGGTGGGTTGTTTTTTCAATTTTTTTTTATTGTTTCCGTAAAAATTTCTATGAAGTTGTCATATGACTTTTGAAGGTTATGTGTGCTAAATTCCCATTTTTTCAATTTGTTTTCCAAAAAAGTTTTTGCTTCGTTTTCTTTGTCTATTGGAATATGTTTGTTTTTTAGGGGGAATCTTTTCCAAGAGTTATGTATCATCGGTCTCTTTTGAATTTCTAGCTTAATTTGCAATGGTCTGTGATCAGAAGAGCACTTGAGATTTTTAAAGACTCTCACATCCTTTACTATGCGTTTATCATTTGTTAACCAAAAATCAATTTCGTTTTTCGTAGTGTGGTCTGGCGATACCCAGGTCTATTTATCTTTTTTCATTTTTTCAAAAAAGGTATTCATAATTTTCAGATTTTCGAGAGTTCGAGGTTTCGTTGGAACAAAATTGACCTAAGCACTCAAAGTTTGCCTTCGCGTCCTCCCTGCCTAGCTTAGCATTGAAGTCGCCACACACTAACCTCTTTTTTTATTGTTTCGGATAGTTGGTTATAAAACTCTTCCACTACTTCCCCCTCCGCCCTCATTGTCGGCGCATAGACCTGTATCACTACGAGATTGATGTCACTGCCGAGGTTCAGTTTCACCACGCAGATTCTTTCTGAAATGCTCTTAACCTCCTTAATTTTATCCGTCCACTTTTTGTGAATATAGAATCCCACTCCCTCGTAGCCTATTTTCTTCCCGCTGTAAAATAAATAATTTCCGTTCTTTCTAACCCACCACTTTTCTCCGAAAATTCTGCTTTCTGCAATTCCCACAATATCAAGATCCACCTCCTCCCATGATTTTTAATATTCAAATAGCCGATCTTTGGTTGCTATCCCTTGACAGTTAAATGTAAACATGGATATTTTTTGATCCCCTCCTACTCCCGATGCATGTTGGGGGAACGATTTTACTTTTGCCCCTTGCGCTGGAGCTGGGTGGAGGGATGTGCAGCCGTAGTACCCCGCGAGTGCTGCAACCCGTGCTGGGGACGAAATACTCTTACCTGCTTTTTCTCCTGCTTTGGTGAGGGAGTTTCACCCTCAGTTGCGCTGTGCCTGTTCGCCATTACCTGCAAAGCTTGGTTTCCTCATCGCCTTTTTCCAAACTCTTGAGTCTGTGCCGAAGCTTTCCGGGCTCGTCTCCGTACTCGAACTTCCAACTCTTAACCGCTTCGGGACTGCCTATCAAGTGCGCCGTTGATATTCGCTTCCTTGGTTTCTTCTATGTATTCTATGTCGTCCATATCCATAATCCTAATGGGTTTCGCTCCTTCTACTCTTTTCTTGCACGAAATTACTCCATTTTTGCACCAGATATAGTATTCCTTTCTTAGCTTCTTCGCCTGGTGAAACAGTATTTGGTTTTTTGGGAGATAACTGCTCGTTAATGAAAATTCTCACCTCGTCGCAACCCCCGAAGCTGGCCGCTGTGGGTTTGATTGTTTTGGCCGCGATTAATAATTCTTCATTTTTCCACCGGTTTAGTAGTTTGATAATGAACAAGGGGGGAGGGGGGCATCTGCGTATTTCGCGATTTCAGGCGATGAGCAATATCCACCTGAATACGCGGCAGAGGTACTCCTAGCAAAGTACCTATTTTTTCTGCCAGCTCCAACGGGTTCTCATTGTCGGCCTGGGGGATTCCGTACACTACTACGTTATTTATACGTGAGTAGTTGTCCCCCTCGTCGAGCCTTCTTTCGTGCTCTTTAACTTTGTCGTTAGTTTGGCGGAATTCTGCACCAATATCCTGTATCATCCTTTCCCTCTGCGCCGTCAATTTCATTTCCAGTTTGTTCTCCAGGAGCTCTTCAAGCGTCCTTTTCACATTCTCCAGCGACACTTGCGTCATTGTACTATTTTTTGATTTTTTCAAAGAAACTATTTAACAATTCCGAAGTACAGTAAACTCTTCTTCAATAACCTTCGCAACGTCGGGTTAATGAGAGCCCCGAAAGAAAATGGAAAAGCGAACGAGAGACCATTAAATAGGTATTATTTGTTTCTGGTTCTCAATTTTCGCGATTAGCTACACATTATTAAAACTCTCGACTGGTGGCTGATTTCTGTAGCAAAAACTTTACTCTAAGCCAAATGCGAAACAAGAAAAATATTTTTCCGAAGGTTTCTGGAATACGGAAAACAACAGTTGTTCTTTGGCCGTTCGATTGTACGTTATTATTTTAAAAAATACCGACGAAACTTTCTGTATCGAAAATAACTTTTCCGTTTTGAAGGCTGCACGGCTTCGAGAACGTTTTCCCAAACTGGAAAGATAATGTAAAAGTTGACGCATACTTCGAACCCATTAATAGCAGCACAGCGCAAGCATATACAATATTCTGACAATGAAAATTCCATAACTGTCTTTCTGTTAGTTCAAAAGCGAATGAAAGCAAAAGGATTCACTCGGATTAAATTGAAAGTTTTCCGATACGGGTTACTTTCTAAAAATAGTTTGAAATCAGCCGAACAGAAAAAAAAAAAAATTAAATACTTCAGCAGCAATGAAAGCGGGAAAGGGGACGAATAAATGGAAAATACATAAGACGCGGAATTTACAGTCTGTGAGAAAATTCAGCTGGGGTCACGACGGTTACGCCCTGAATTATAAATATGTTCGACGTTTTCTGAAAAGATTTCAGCGTCTCGTTCTACCTTGTATAGGACTTTCTCTCCGATTTTATTATTTATTTTTGGAGCAACGTACTATGTAAGTTACTGTGAGAAGATTCGCAAGATGGCGTATACATTATTATGTTAATTAGGACGCATCAACGGAATACAGGATAAGGAGGTCGTCCTTCGGGTAAGCCGTCAATCGGGTTGGCCATTTGGGTGGTTCGTTTTAAGGTAGGTCGTAAAGTGATGAAGGTCGCATTTTGGGTAGGTCATGTTATCGGACCAGGTAGTCGAGAGTAGTACCGTATGGTGAACACAGGTTCACAGTACGGTACTACTTTTGATTATGACTACAGGACCACCAGAGATGAATATTCTTTAGGGTACTCCACTGATCATGGCATAACAGCCGAAAGCGCTCTGGACTACAGAAGAAGAAAAAGTGAATTGGCACACCCTATAAATGGAACAATGGAAGTATTGAGTAGTTCATCATGTCGATAAATTGTCGTTTAAGTAGGTTGTCATTCTCTCGCCTCTTTTCGGCGGTGAATCCTCGGCGTCTTATTCGTCGTCTTAATTGTGTCGAGTTGTGCCGGATTGTCCTCATCTTCTGGCGTATGGCGGTGCACGCGAGTCAAATTGGCCCCGGGACACCGCACTCCCTATCCCGGAATTCCCCCAATTGGGCCTGCGTCACGATAGGAGGAAACGCTTTGAGGTAGGCAGCCCTCCGACCCCCATTTCTCCTCTCGTCTCTTCTCGGCGGCGAATCTACGGCTATTATTCGTCTTCTTCGCTGTCCAGTTGCGCCGGATTGTCCTCGTCTTCTGTCTGCAGCGACGACATGGCGAGTGTAGGCATTGGGTGCTGTGACCGCTGCTTTTGTCTTTGCCACTCCATTTCCATCTTGTGGCTCAATGTCTTCTTGACAAAGGCAGCTACCTGATCCCATCCCGTGCTACTCTTCATCATTGTCGGGACCAGGTTCTCGGGTATAGGCGGCTGAATGCCCGCGTTGCGAAAGGTAGTCATCGCTTTTCCCCTCTCTTGGTCGAATGCCTGGCACTCGAACATTGTGTGCCAGGTATCATCATCTCGCCCTCCTCCAGCGCAGTAGGAGCACCACGGGCTCTTGGCTATGCCCATCCGATGCAGGTACTTGTTGAAGACAGCATGGCCGCTCATCACCTGCGTCAGATAAAAGTTCATTTGGCCATGGCGTCTGCCTAACCACGCGTCGAGGTCGTGTACTAGCAGACGGGTCCACTCCCGCTTGGTACTGCGGGAGAGGCGCTCTTCCCGCGTGCGGAGCGTAGGTTTCTGTAGGTATGTGCGTGTATGCAGGGACGAGAAGCAGCCGACGCGATAGAGAAACGAACAAAGCTGAGCGAGCGAGTCGAATGCGATGTTCGCTAGATAGGTTTTCTCTTCAGTCAGGCTTTGGTAGTCTGAATTGGGTAGATGTCTCGAAGTTCAACTCGAGCACTCGCTGCAGTCCTATGGTCAACGGAAATTGGGGGTGAAAGGTTGTTTTGTTGTGGTCGAAGGTGAACACCAGTGGGGGACAGTGCTGTGCACTCCCAGACTGGTCCGTGCATCACGATCGGAGTCAGGGTGAGTCAAACGGATTCACTTGTCTACGGACACCGCGAGGAACGGTCGCGCCTTCCAGAATCTGTGGTCAGTGTAGTAGCATTGGGGACTGCGGCCTTATGAGTGAGCGCTAGGACGCGGAGGTGGGTAGTACCCGGTTGGCGGCTTGAGTCAGGTGCTAGCCTCCATTGCACGTCACAGCCAGCGTTGATGCGTCAACGTTGGGGATGGTCTACTGTCATGAATTGAAGGCGCCAAGGGTAGATGGTCTATGGGACCACCTAAGTATGCTTTTGGGCGTCACTGGAGTGGGCTACCCTCGGTGCTGAGATCGGAACCAGTGTGGCTCCATCTCGCCCCAGTCAACCAAAGGAGGTGAGTGACACCTCGCACTACCAGAACATTGAAAGGAGCATTAATTACAATGTGTTACTCGATGCCGCATAAAATTACTTTTTCAAATCCTGAGCAAAATTTTCAAAATCGAAGGAACTGAGGCAGTAGCTGACTAGTGCCTCTCTTGAATTTTTAATTGCTTCTTGGCTTTTACGTTGGTATTTTTCAGTTTTTTAATCTACTCAGTAGGTGGACTGTAGATTTCTTATAACATTTTTAATAAGTTCGTCCCCTGTATTATTAATATGTAATCTTATCTATACCTCAACCAGAAGGCGTGACAAGCAAGGGTGAGTACACTTTATTTCCTGCAGTCAGTCCCAAAATAAGAAAAGACAATAACAAAAGTAAGGAATATGACGGAATTAGTATAAACAATAAAAACAGAAACATGGTTCATAAGAGGAAAATTAAGAAAAAACGAACAAAAATAAAGAAGGGACAAAAGAAATAATAAAATTGAAGACGAGACGAAGAAAAGGAAAAGAAGAAAAAAGGGGAAAATCATAAAAATAGGAACACTGAACTTTGGCGGAACACTAAAACAAACAGAAAATTTAACGGAACTGGAAGAAGTATTTATAAAATCGGACGTAGTAGTGAGAGAGAGAAAAAAAAGGAGAAGAAGAAGAAAGAAAAAATAATAATAATAACTAGAAAACTTTATGCTTCAGATGGTGTAAGCAGTGTCTTTGTCAATCTGATTCCAGAAATATACACGGGACTCAAAGTGCAATTTGTCACTGACCTGGAAAGTGATCTCTCTAAAATTAGCAGAGGGGTCAGGCAGGGCGAACCGATCTCCCCACTCCTATTCAACTGCGCTTTAGACGAAGTTTTCAAACATTTAAATTGGGGAGACAAAGGGCTAAAAATCAATGGTGAAACGTTAAACAATCAGGATTTGCGGACGACGTGGTAGTGGTAGCGGGAAGTAAAAAAGACCTACAGTCAATGCTGGAAGAGCTGAGCTGCGAATGTCTTACGGCAAGAATGGAACTAAATCTATCAAAAACAAAAATCCTCGAAACATCAGACAAACTAAATTCACTAGAAATTAGGGGAAGGGGAACTAGAAATCGTGGAAACTATAATATATCTAGGCCAAACAATATCGTTTCAAAATCAAACGGAAATGAAAGTAAACAGAAGAATCGCCGTAGCCTGGAACAAGTTCTGGAGTCCAAAATTCATTCTGCAACGTAACTTTCCGATTTCTTATAAGAGCCAGATTTTCAACAACTGTATTGTACCAGCACTGACCTACGGTTGCTGGACTTCGGTTCACACTGAAAAAATAGAGAAAAAACTTCAGACAACACAAAACTCCATGGAGAGATTCATGCTAAATTGCAGACTAAAAGACAAAGTTAAGGTCAAAGAAATCAAGAGGAAATTTATTAAAAACCATGATTTGGTGTACTTCGTTAAAAGACTGAAATGGGATTGGGCAGGATACATGTGTAGACCTAACAACTCTCGATGGGCAAACAAAATTATTTTGGCAAAACGACGGTAAGAGAAAGCCTAGCAAACAAAGGGACAGATGGATGGAAAATATTTGCGAATTTTTACAAAACAAACTGTTTCACAGAGTCACGGCTGACCGGTACGGATGGGCGAGACTGAGGGAGACGTATGCCCAAAACGTGGGCTTTCGCAGTTACGAATAAGTGTTCGATTATCAGTAACTACTTAATGTTAACATACTACAATGTATCAGTACCTGAATCAGTGAACGTTAATAATAATAGTAATAATAATAATAATAATAATAATAATAATATAGAATCTATTGCAAATAAAAAAAACAGTAGCTTATAAAGGCAGGTTTCACGGGAAATTGAAAAAATGTGAAAATTTTCTGATATAATTTGTACTAAAATTGATTTTATGAACACCCGTTTGAACCAATTCCGACCATTTTTTCTGTGGTTACCACAACTGCCCTCTACTATTACTTATGGGTACTATTTTTCTATCTCCAGTCGTGAAAAGAAAAAAAAATTCAAAGATAGAAAACTTTTCAAAATTTGACCCTAACTCAGCCCTTCAAAAACAAGAGTATGCAAATATATCTACATATTGTCGGGGTAGATTCCTTACTTATCAGGTGGAAGGGGTGTCATTGCAAAAGAGACACCCTGTATAGTTGTAACCTACGTTGAAAAATATACATGAATTTTATAGAATTTCCACTTCAAAAATTGGGCTCAGAACGATTCCACGACACTTTCTCTAACGCATTTTCTCTAACGTCAATTTCTGTATTACAATTTTTTCTAAAACAGTTTCTTCTAAATCAAATTTCCCTAACGACACTTTCTCTAACAACATTTTTTCTAGTGACACATTTTCCTAAATTAAATTCCTCGAATGTACTTTTCCGCGATTGTTTATTTTCCGAATGTTTACATTCAGTACAAACGCGTCAAGGAAACAACTCATTTTTCATTTTTACATTGCCTAGAAGAGGAAAAATTGGGCGAGTCCTTGGCTTCCTGCGAAGTTTGGAATGAACTGCAGACACGATTGGAATCAATTGCCAACGAATATAACACTATACCAAGGTTGGAATATTTGCGATTAATTGGGGCTAACGTAAATATTTCATGAAATTGTATTCGATATATTGTAATCACTATTCCTAATCAGTTTCTGCATAGAGAATATTGCTTCAGAAAAAATGTTATTAGAGAAAATGACCAAAAGAAACACGTTAGAAAAGATTGTTTTTGGGAAAATGTTTATTAGAGAAGATGACGTTAGAGAAACTGGTTATTAGAGATAATGGATTTAGAGGAAATGCGTTCGAGAAAGTGTCGGGTTACCCTCAGGACGCCATTTTGAAAATTTCAAAGTCGATATTGAGGGTGTATAAATGATAGAAAAATCTGAAAAATTAAGAATATTTGTACCCAAGACCGCCTACTATTTACTAAGTTTCGTCTCAATTGATCAAAAATTTTCTTTTATCAGATACCCATCAAAGACTAAAATAGGAATCGAAATAATCGCCAGAGGCCGATTCACCTATATGGCAAAGTACATGTTAAAACAAAAACGGATGACAAACTATCAGCAGAAACAAAACTTTTAATTGAAAAAAGAGAGGAACTAGAGAGGAAAGATAGTAAGTCTTTCAGGGAGAAGCTGGACTTGGTATGTTTGAGGAAAAAAATAAAAATAAAAATTAGAAATGATGTGAGGAAATTTGATAGCAAAATTATTGAGGAGATTTTATCAACAAGCGGATCAACAAGAAAAGTATTTAAGGAAATCAAC
Source organism: Acanthococcus lagerstroemiae (assembly GCA_031841125.1). Lineage (NCBI taxonomy): Eukaryota > Metazoa > Arthropoda > Insecta > Hemiptera > Eriococcidae > Acanthococcus > Acanthococcus lagerstroemiae. Next base: position 44,936,771 of record CM063114.1, on the reverse strand, counting down.
CAAAATAAAGCGTTAATTCCGAGTGTACGCGACCTGCGGGGGAAAAGAGTTTACGGGCGTGAGGAAATCGTCGAAGTAGCGTCACAATTCTACGAAGAGTTGTACGAGAAACGAGTGAGAATTACAAATAGCTCGTCAAATGTACAGGTAAGGTTGCCGGAATTTGAGATGGAGTGCGAATTCCCCTGCATACTGCAGTCAGAAGTGAGGCACGCAATTGGCAGTTGTAAAATTGGCAAAGCAGCGGGACCGAATGCAATCGGAAACGAACAGATTAAAATATTTGGGGCAGAATTGACCCCCATATTAACAAAATTGTCGAAACGGAAGAGATCCCCTCGCAGTGGAAAATAGCGGAGATCATTCTACTATTTAAGAAAGGGAAACGGGATGAAATTAGAAATTATCGCCCTATAAGCTTAACATCTAATCTTGGCAAACTCTTCGTTAAAATTTTGAAAGAAAGAGTGTATAAGCAGCTTGACGAACAACAACCGAGAGAGCAAGCTGGTTTTCGGAAAAATAGATCAACAAAGCAAATGAATACAATTTTGAGCTTTTTTTACTCTTCATCGATTTCACAAAAGCATTCGACACGGTTGACCACGAATTTTTATGGAAGGCTTTAAGAACACAGGGGGTTAATTTAAAAGTAATCAAAATTATTCGTCAGATGTACGAAAAGGCGTTGGCGTATGTTAAGCTTGATAAAACAGGAAGAATCTTTGCTGTTAACAGGGGAGTCCGGCAAGGAGATCCGCTGTCTCCCAATTTATTCAACTGTGTGCTTGAGGAAGCGATGCGTAGAAGAGGGGTCAAAATTGAGGGCGACTTTTTAAATAACCTACGCTTTGCGGATGATGTTGTACTGCTTTCAAACAATTTGCCGGAACTATTAAGGAATGCGGAAGAGTTTCTAGAGGTGTGTGACATAGCAGGATTATCCGTAAATGCACAAAAAACAAAACTACTTTCGAACGCCGAGGAAGTAGAGGTACAAATTAATAATAAAATAATAGAGTGGGTGAAGGAGGTTGACTACCTAGGCCAAAAAATTTCTTTCCATAGTGCTAGAGAAAAAGAAATATCAAATCGAATTCAAAGTGGATGGAGGAAATTTTGGCAAACGCGGCAGATTTTCAAAGGCCGTTCGCCAATAACGACTAAAGCGGCGGTCTGGCGCAGCTGTGTACAGCCAGTATTAACTTACGGGGCTCAAACTTGGGCATTAACAAAAACAAATTATACGCGCTTTCAGGTTACTCAAAGAGCAATGGAAAGGAGCATGCTGGGAGTGAGGCTAAGAGATAAAGTGGAAACCAAAGAGATCCGGGCCAAAACACGCCTAGAAGATCTTGGTCTTGTTATTGTGGTAACCGAACGTGAAGGCTCCTGCGGGATAGGAGGACAGTTCGGTTGGGAGGAGGAACCACCTGTTAGGCCACGACTAGCTCTAGGGACCTACAGGGTGATGGAACCGGCGCTAAGGGCTTGACGATCCTGTGCTTGGAGATGCGACGAGGTAACCCAGGGTTAGATGAGTTCCAGTCCTTTAGAATATCTCTGAGGCGTGACTTACACTGGCGCTTGATGGCTACGGGTAAGATTACACAAAGAGACAACACACAGTTACGTGGTGAAGTAAATATATTCTAAAGAGACTTACGGCTAAGTGGATACAAATACAATACAACAAGTACCGAGAAAGGCGTTCGCGAAGGCGCGGAGTCGAGGTTTCGACGGAGAGCTCGGAGACGTTACCGCGTGGCGAGTTAAGCTGCGGGTCCTGGATGAAGGATACGAATCTAAGTTCTCGACGATCGAAATATCGCGCGCGTGGAGGAGATGACGACACTATCCCCTAAACGAGTAGCGAACAACTGAAAAAGTTTGGGCTTGACCGATTTGTCACACAAATATCGCGGGTTGGAATCGAATTCGAAGACTCTTTGGAATCGTTAGATTTGCCTGCTGACTTGCTTGGTCAACCGTCACGAACCCAGTCCTCGCTGCCGCGTTTCCACGAACGGTCAACGGTGAGTTTTCTCCCTCCCTGGGGTAGGTCACAGAAATCACAGAAAAAGGAAAAAGTCGATCGAATCGAAGGAAAACAGCAGAAATAGTATGATCAGGTATAGACACGTAAGAACAGGAATCAACATGTTAGGATAAAATGAGAGAGTGAAACTCGCTGGCATATCTATCGCATTATACGATGTCAATGCCTTGGCCATTCGGGAAAAGAGCGGAGCTCGGTTACCACATTATAAAGAAAAATAAATGGAGATACGGGGGCCACATTTCAAGATTGGGGGTAAGAAGGTGGGAAAAAGGGTGGAAGGGTGGACCCCGTATGACTACACAAGAATTATAATTTTATTAATAATTTTTTTATTTGATAAAGTTTAATATATAAATAAAATAGTTAAATTAAAAAAAAACATAAAAATTAAAAAAAAAAATAAAAAAATAAATTATTTTTGAGAAAAAAAAATTTAAAAATTAATTATTTTTGAGAAAAAAATTTAAAAATTATTAATTTTAATTTTTATAAAGTATTAATAAAAAAAGGTATAAAAAATGATTAATAATTTAATAAAGAATTTATTTCAAAATTTAAATTATGATTAATAATATTAAATTAAATTAAAATAATTATTTTTAAAAAAACAATAAAAATTTATTTTAATAAAAAAATTAATTAAAAAAATAAATGATAAATTAAATTTTTTACAATATCAATGTAATTTCATTAAGGTAATTTATTAAATTTAAAATCGAGGAATTATGATTTTTTGAGTTAGAAATAAAAAATATGCCACTGTCAATTAAATGTCTGTGTAATCTATAGACACGCTGCAGAACAGAATTTTTTCTGTTCCAGTACTCGTGTGACCTGACGAGTGATGCGTTGCTCTTGGTCGATGGTTGAGTGTTTTCATCTAACTGCAAGTTGCCCTCTGTAATAGCCAAATGAGCAGTTTTTCGCACAACTTAGCACCGGTAACAACGAGGTGAGCCGATAGGATGCGGGCAGCACCCGCGGTTTGCCAGGCTTGGGTATCATGATAACCCCGGTTTCCACAGAGTTGAAAAGTATACTCGAGGCAAAATGACGCGTTGAAGAGATAACTAACCCGTAAAATCGCTTTTCTTGGTAGTTCTTGCAGCATCCACGCTATTAGTCGGACGTGGCCTGCTGCTTTCCCAGGGTTGAGTTCATCGCCCGGGCAATTTCTGTGGGTGAAATGTGCCGAATCGAAGGCCGCTCATAGCCTCAATCGGTAGGAATAATGTTGGATGCGAGTGCTATTTTCTGCTCACGAATGCGACTTCGCGAGCAGCGAAATTCGACCACGTGTAATGATTTCAGAGTCACCCTGTGTGCACACGACGTACAATTTTAGCCCATTTATGGGGCGCGTGTATGTTCGCTCTGACTCGGCTTACTGCGGATGCGGATTCGGGTTTATTAATTTCGCGTTCGCGGATCGACTGCCGCCGATTGTTAGACCGTGGTATGTGCGGGGGCTGCGATGCTGCGAAGCTTTTCCGGAAATCTCGACACACATTCGACGGGGAGAGAGCGCGAACCGGCAGACGAAGTATAATCGCAGCCCACCGTATCCCGCGCCAGCAGATATAATAAGTTGGCCTTTTCTCCGGCAATTAGCGCCGAATTCAAAGACTGCAAATTCAGTTTTCTCGTATCCGGTCATCGGCGCGGTAATTTATTCTCGGAGCTGCCGATATTACGATATTACTTTGTTCTCGTATAAATTGTGTTTAGACAAGAGAGCGTCGGATTAAAAATACCTCGCCGAAGAGGTTATAAATTACGTCAACAACCTTCTGCGTTTATAATTGAATATCGAAAACATAATATATGTTTATGTGTGTGTAGTTTGTTTGGTCGTATTAGTTTCGTCCGTGTTTTGTTTTGTTCTATATGTAGTCGGACTAAAAAAATATACGAAGTAGGTAACATGGCACGATGAAGGCTGGTGTGCGCCTTGTGGTACCCTCAGTCCTTGTGTGCGCTTGTGTGTGTGTGCTTTGTCATAGGCGAGAGAAATTTGTTAACGCGATAATGTCGGCATATAGGTGCATGTAAATTGGGCTTTTGTTTTGCGGCAAAATATTCATACACTTTGTGTTTTAACCGGTCACCTCCTTTCTGCTAATAAATCTAAAGTATATATACACGCCGGGGTAAAGTAACCGAGCGTGGTTGCTCTCTCGCAACCACTTAGGTTTCGGCGCTTTATTATATTATTTTTTGTACGTATATAATTCACCGAACAATGACATCCGTGTTTACATAATGTGAAAGATACCGTGATTTAGTTACCGGCTTTGTGGAGACCGTGTTTTTTTTTCGGGTTCGGGCTTCCGCGGTCGCGAGAATTTGTCATAATTACGAGCCAGCCGAGTATGAGAGAGAGTGATCTCTTATGGTGACTTTGTCAGACGATAGAAATTAAACGCGCGGCCTGCCATCGTCACGAATTTTGGTTTTGCGGACCTAACTTTACCCGACTTAGGCCTTACTTTCGTAAAACCAGGTTATAGGTATTCTGTGTGGACTTACATCTATAATGACGCTGTTATCGGCATTTTATATCGAGCGGATTCGGAATAACATACGGACCAGAAAGATGTGTTTCCAATACTGTAACGTAGTCTTGTTAATTCGGAAGGCGCGGTTGATAGTGGACAAAATTCCCATCTCGAATCGGCGTCGTGAAGTTTTATAGTCCGACATTTCAGAGACAAGCGATCCTGTGCTTATTTAGAATACAGAATTCTGGATTGCTTTTGAAGCGAAGCTTCCCTGTTGACGATTTTTGCATAAGAAATCCGCAGCACCACGCAGCGATCCTGAGTGAGGCAGTCGCGTTCGCTGCTGATGCGGAAAAAAAAAGTGTCAACAGCGTTTCGCAGCAAAAACATGTTCGCAGTGGTGCGGCGAAAAGATCTATGGCCCCTACGTTGAAAAACGTTAATCCGACCCAGCATGGCAAACTCTCTAAAAAGATTTTTAAACATGACATGAACATCTCTATTATCCTAATTTTTAAAACTAGGCTAACGCTAAGTTGAGCTAGGCCTAGGTCTTTTCAGCCATATCACTCAAAAGACAGACTCAATTCGTCTTCCAGTCCCGTATGAATTTTGAAAGAAAGGCTTTAGTTGTTCGATAGGTGTTCTTTTGGTCGAAATTATTGGGGATGCATCACCATCTTCACTGAATTTATAACGATATTGTATCATCGTTAATTTAATATAAGAATCCGGCCAGGAGGCCCAAACGTGTCGCCTCAAGTCAATGAATGTTGTCTGGTCGATATTTGAAGGCAAGCGCATTTGAATTTACATCACACTAGTCAACTCAGTGGCTCTGTCGGGTAGCGATAAGAACTCGACTTCCTAACCCGAAGGCACCGGGTTCGATTCCCAGCGCCGGCATCATTATCAGTAATGCAAGAAAGAACTCGTCACATATTCTAACACTGCATTCTGATAACGTACACAGAGTCACAACTACTTACAGCAGAGGCTTCCGAGAAGTGTGTTTCTGAAAGCCGTGAATGGGTAAGGCGCTACCTGCCGGTGCTCGTTGAACTCACCGTCCTAAACCACGGGGCTAATGATACGGGTATTCGACAGGAAGATAGCGCAGTTGACCCAGGTCAATTACCGGCAAAAAGAGAAGAGGGCTAAGGCAGCCCTAAGAGGCTCTCCGATGTCCCTGAAGTAATGCTCGAAGGGGCGGTTCCAGGGCTCGGGTGAGAGCAAATGAAAAGAGGAGGACCCTCTCGGGAACTTTAACACCAGGATACTCAACTCTCTTATACTTCAGCTGCAGGGTGCTCGACCCGTTTATACTTCAGCTCTAGGATACTCAACTCTCTCATGTTTTAGGAGCCTGGTGCTCTACTGTCATTGACCACTGCCTCTGCAGCAATTACAACAACTTTTGGCAATGTCATCGAACGCATCGACTGAAGCACCACCGATCCGACCTACAGCTACCACTAGCAGAACACTTCCATCTACCCCTAGCACCAAGGGAGGGGTTTAATACTGGTCCTAATATGGAATGAGCCTGGATGCATTGGTGCTTTGCCCAAGGGGCGACCAGTCCGACAGCTGGTCGGTGGCTCCGTATAATCGCAGTCTTATGATTTTGAAACGACAATTGCTCGTTTACATGAAGTTCCCTGTTTCAACCGGCGTTTGCCCTAAGGTTTCTCGCCGGGTGCCGCAGGGAACCCTTCACTAAGTGCTAATGTGCGCCTCCTAATAAAAAGTTGAGTTTTCGTGGATGGAAATAACATGGCCGTAAATGGGAAATAGGGGTTTTTCAAAAATTCATTATTAAAATAAATAAAAGACGGATATGCTTCTAATTTGAACTGCAGGGAGCTACATATTTGAACTTGCGACTAAAAATTCAATATGTCTGGTAACAAAGTTAATAGAAGTGCGGTGACGTAAGAAATGAGAGGTACTTTGTCAGTTGCCCGCGCGATCGTATTTATTTTTTCCTTCATAATCACTCAGTGAGGGTTCACAAAACATCCGCTAGATGTCAACCACTTTGATCCGAGTCCCAACCTACTTAATATTGTTTGTAGATTTACGGCCAAATCAGACCTCTCCTTATAGGAGACTCGAACCTTACAATCTTGAAAAGAAGTATGTATGGGTGCTTTCTTGGCCAATCTGGACCTCCCCTTATGGGAGAGGTGGGCCTTACAAACTTATTAAGCAAAATTTATATTTGCTTCTTCTATTCGACGACTATGAGGATAACCGCAACAATGACTGTTTGAAGTTGCGACCCGTTCGTCCCCTGCCCACTGCGGTGGAGGTGGACCTCGTTAACACCCGACTTACTTTGGTCTTACCTACTAGGGTTACACCAGCTTGACCTGACTAGCCGAACTAGTCCACACTTGATCTCACAGTCCAACACTGGCTTCAGATAGTCATCTCGATAGTACTGCTGTTGGTGGGAAACCCACCGGTGTATAAGCACGCAACCTACCTCCCCTACACAGTTGTCGAGTCAGACCGAGGATCGTTCCTAGCATGAAGGCATAATCAGCTCCGTCCATATTATCTATGACGTGCACTGGGCAGCTTGGAGCCGTAACCCCGTGTCCTGTCGTCGTGCCACCATAAACCAGTCCATGACTTCTCTGACGAGGCCATATCAACAAGTAGTATTGCCCATATTTCAGCTCGCAAATGTGACCATCTCAGAACGTCATGACGCCGCAACAGTCACACGGATCTGCCGTCCAATGAGTTCATCGTTGCAAGACACCTTAACGTCAAAGCACCATGTAAGTTGTGCACCTATGTTCGCAAACGATGTCAACTTCAAAAGTCACATCCGTTTCACAATCTCCAGCCCTTTCCCCGCCACTAAATACTGTCACGTTGTTCCTTCTTGTAACCACCAAGTAATCGAAAATTTTACTTTGACATATTCAGCAGAAACTTTGTGGTGCCTCGGTTTCTCGATATTCTTTTTCAACGTCAACTGCCGCATTGCCGATTTAGTGATTTCATTCAGATTTCTGATGATGGGGTGCTGCTTTTTTCTCTCCTCCCAAAACCTGGAGAATTGAGCTATAAATGATGTTGCCAGATCTAGCCTTACAGTTTGTAAACTGATGGCGACTTTAGTCATTCTCAAGGTCATATTTCAGTAAGGAGAGAAAAGAAACACGAAAAATGCCTATCGAGCATAAATGCGGAGCCTATATAAATACATGTATATATAGGTTTGCATATTGGACTAAAATAGGGCTGTTGGCTCATTCAGTTGTCAACTTGAACACCTATCCTTTGAAATTATTCTAACATTTTTCTGTTTTTCTGTATGTTTCAGGTGAGTGAAATTGAATTGTTGAGTTGTTTACACTTCTTCGTGCAAGACGAGTAAGTTACCAATAATAATTTATTCAATTTTAAATTATGACCAGGGGCAGATTGGTCGTATAAATCACAGTGAAAATGTCTGATGGTCGGTCGAATTCAGAAATTTGGACCAGCACATTTAGGAATTTTATAGCTGGAAGGGAGACAGGAGAAAAAAGGACATGGTAGAAGAGTAGTAAATTCAAAAAATTGAGTCGATATACTGACTTTTGATTCCGATCCACCCCTGACTATAATGATTCCGGAGATTCCCAGATATGTGTTAACAGGATGTCTACCGGGCCAATAAGTCCAATAAAAGTTCAATAATTTTAATATAGATTCTATAAAAATTGAAAAATGAGGAATAATTATAATGTAGTGTTGTCGAAAACTGAACTTCGATCACTGTGTGTCTTGCAAACTCTTCATTTTTGCGCACATAAAAAGCCCGAAAAGAATCCAATGAAAGTCCAATAAAAGTCCAATATTTTTGGTTTTCGAATTTATTAAACACCCTCGTTAATTAATTGCCAAATTAAAATGTTGTTAAAATGTTGGTTAATAACACGCACAAGTTCCTGTATCGGTCAGGGAATAGCACCTTATGTGCCCCAGAATTCTGATGATGAGTTACACACAAGGGAATTAAAGCAAGTTTCTGTACTGCTATGCTTGGAAAATAGAAGAAAGCTAAAAAGGCCTTAGCTTTTCTTCTGAGGAAGAGGGAGGGGGTCAGCAACGTCGCCACTGCCCACCACAGTATGGGCTTGTTTTCCATAAATAAGAAAATTCCTAGTCCGTTGTGAAATGCTCAGTGAATGAATTGGAAGTAATCAAATCATCAAAAATAACCAGTTCATTAAAAATAAATAAAATTAAATAATCAAAATAATCAACTAATTAAAAAAACTCAGTTAATCAAAAATTATTAAAAATTATCAATTAAAAATAATTAATTAGTTAAAGACTATAACTTACTTAAAAATAGTTAATTAATAATAAAAAGAGAATCGATTAATGTGAAATAGTTTGCCAGGTTAAATCGATTATTTCGGATTAATCAAGTAATCAATTACTATTCTTATTCAATCAGTTTCGATTGATCAATAAGAATAATCAATTAAAAAAAATATTTAATACATCGTAAAATATTGTAATTGAACACAAATATTTAATAAATTGAAAATAAATGGTCGATTAGTTAAAATTAATTGGTTATATTTAGATAGATTTTTCAACGCATCCTACGTGTGATAGACATTTTCGAGACTCACTCGACTCTTTTAACAATTTGCGGTGATCCTCTCTCCTCTGAAATGTAATATTTGTAAATGCGGATTTTTCTCCCGAAACTATAAGAAAAAAAAAAAAGTGCCAAATTTGGACCGCGGCGAGGGCCTTTGAAATCAAAAATCGAGAGCGAGTAGAAACAGCGCGTGCATTAATCGTTAGCAAAAGCAGATGTTCAGAGTGCGAAGCGTTACTGTGACTCAGCTAAACTGATCGGATGTCCTGCGCTACAAAACATAAACTGAAAAGTAATGTCCTGCCTGGCCAATCGAGGGAGGGGAAAAGACTTTTAGTAAGAAGAAGAATTGCGTGAGCAGTACTAGGGTTGCTTTGAAAGAAACATAAACTATGACTCAACTAAACTGATCGGATAATCTAAGCTACAAAACATAAACTGAAATGTAATGTCCTGCCTGGCCAATTGAGGGAGGAAAAAAAGATTTTCAGTAAGAAGAAGAATTGCGTGTGCAGTACTAGAGCTGCTTTGGAACTTCCCCGGGCCCCTCTGTGGTACGTGTCGGTCCCCCATTTCTATAATATTCGTGAATTGGAGTTATTTCGACATACCTTATAAAACTGTAAAGACCGAGGGTGTACCAGAGTAACCCCAATTCACGAAAATTATAGAACTGAGGAACTGGGGGCGTACCAAAGAGAGGCCTGAGGGAGTTCCGAAGCAGCTCTAGCACTACTACCGCGTTTTAGAAGGGATCATGTACTGGAAATTCAGGTACGCAGGTGACAAAAGACGTTTGTGAACCGTTGAATAGCTAGGCTGGACAATTTATACAAAAATGTACATTCGCGAGGAGAGGTTCGCCCCGTATAAATCATCTTGTCTGGCTACTTTCTGTATAGCACAATGCAAGCGTCTATCAAATGTCTCTTGTCTCCTGTATTCGTGTACTTTTGGTACTTGATTTTTTAAAAATTACGTTCTTCTTATTCTTATGACCCATTCTCCTTTTTCACCCTCGATCGGCCCGGTGGGCCACCAGTTCAGTTTAGAGATAGTTTATGCTCTAGCGCTCAGAATTTCTGTTTTTACTATCGATCGTTCTATGCAGTTTGCCTTTTAGCCACGTGTTTCACGACATTGAGTGAGCTGTACACAACGTGCACACGCACAGTACCAATCTTTCTGATCTGGTTGTAACACCCCCTGCGATTGTAATGCTTTGTTCGTGTGAACTGGCGGAAGTTACAAGCCGCACTGTGTTTCCTCCTTGATTGATGTTGTAGTCGCTGTGTTCGCTGGGATGTCAATGGGGAACGGGGGTATTCGAACATCATTAAGCTTTCCTGCGTTGGTGGGACTCGAACCCGAGACGCAAAGATTGCTAACCGGCACTTTACTACTTGGCCACATGCGACTGGAGCCTTCTTCAGGCTACGGTAATCGTAGGTAGTGAAAATGGCTTACCAAGAGTGGAACCACGACATTAACAGAATATAGCCTTAGATCTTTTTCGTGTGAAATTCTAGACACACTCGCTGGAAACCAGCGTTGAATCAGAGCCAGAAAATTGTCAATCCTATATGGGAGCCTCGGCTCAAGAACTAACAAAAGTTTCGATTTTCTGGATAGTCCTCTTCTGGTAATTAACAACCGGGGCTGGGGTAGTTGACACGTGTCGACGCGGTAAGCCTCGAATTTCTAAATGGTTAACATTCGCATTTTATTGAAACATTAATTCACCTGTTACTCGAGCGTATTTTCGCCTTTTAAATGAAAAAGAAACTGACAAGTTCAACCGCGTATCCTCCCGCCCCACTAATAATAAATTAAAGGTGGCGGCACGTCGGCGTCCAAATCTCGCTGCAAACTTTTCCAATATTTCAACCAAACCGAGTAAATTTTTCACTCGCAGTTATAGTTTAATATTTTAACTTTTCATTTATAATTAAGAACTCCGCCCGAAACTGTATAAATAATTAAAAGATTTTCGTCCCTTCTTTTTCGTGTGCTTCATTTTTCCGAGTAATTCGTGAAAAAATGCGGGACGACTTTCTCCTGAACAGTAATTTTCGGGGTGCGGTCGTCCAGCTGCGGTCTGCGGGCGGGCCGGGCCCGTTTCTGGGAACATTACATGAATAAATCCGGACGATGGCGCTGATGCCGTCTATACTTGGCTCGACATCGAGACCAACGAACCCGGGTAAGTGCGCCGAGGAAATTCGATAGCTCGCCGAAAATCAGCGATAGAGAAGAACTCTATACAGCCAAAACATATATAATAAAAATGGCGGTAATAACGTAAAAATTTATATACCGGGTATCGTGAATCAAATTTCGCTTGTTGAAAGAACACCACACGTCACCGAGGAAAAAAATGCTAATTTTATTGAAATCCCAACTATTGTGATAAAGTTTGGTTTGCAAAAATGGATTTCCGCGAATCCATGACGTGGGTTTTTTAAGGGCACGAATAAAATAAAAAGTAAGAATGAATATGTCGTTTTTCTTAGCCCGGAATTACAGCGAGGATGGACGTAAAATGCTGATGTTCATTCTATTACTAGTACAGGCGATGAAGACACGAATAAAGGCTGTGTAAACATTTTGGGGTACACGAAGAGAAATTGTTGTAAAATGTCAAGTTGGGTGTCCGAAATATCATATTGGAAATTCCACCCCAAACCCTATGTTAAATCTTCTGTGGCATGTTCTAGGCTCCCAAATTCGATTTTTCGCAAGTATCTCTAAAAATTTAGGTCTGAAGAAGAATGTTGGGGACAAAAATGTTCCTCGTAAAATTTTCTATAAGATGGACTACCTGAAATTTATTGTAGTTCTAACTGTTCGCCTAAAAAGTTTGTCTAAAATTGTATTTTGAAAATTTTGTGTAAAATTGCCCATATCTAGGATGAATTACGTATCAACGTTTTTACGAAAATATGTGAGAACCAAAATTGTTCATTGTAAGATTGATAATTAGGTGAACCTATCAAGGTTTGCAGTTGGCCTGATGCAAAGTCCCATAGTTTGACCAGAAGACTATACGGCCTTACAGGATGACCCAGATTCTTCGGAACTGTGAAAAATGCACAAATACACAAAGAACTTCAATAATATCACTAAACAAACGTATAACATAAATAACTTTCCTGTAAAAAATTATGTAGAACTGGACTTGGTGATAATTAGAGCTCGGATTTTTATGATTTGTCATGTTTTCCTACATTGGAGAAGATCGCGCATATCGTGTAGATCTTTGCAAATCAGAATATTCTGAGTAAAATGAGCCCAATTTGATAGTGCATATTTTGGGTATAAATGCATGTTTTTGCGTATTTTAGTCGTTTTAAGCGCATATTCGTCATATTTTGACCTTTTTTTTTTCATTTTTCAGTCATATTTTGGAAATTTTGGTCAATATTTTTTTTTCACTAAAAATGGCAAACCTGAAAAAATCAAGAAATAATGGAAAAATTTTTTTTTTGTACTGATACATCAAAAGTACTACAATTTAAATCTAAAAATCAATACGAAAGTGACTGATTCTAGAACGCCTTCTGTTTTGAAAAATGACCTTTGAATTAAAAAATCCTTTTAAAAGATACCCATATCGATGTTGCATAAAAGTGCATTTTTGCTAGATAAGTGCATATTTTATCATATTTTGACGAAAATAAATGCATGTTTTATGCGCATAAAACATTTTTTTAAACGCATGAAAATCCGAGCTCTAGTGGTAATAAAATGGATACAAACTTTAAAGAAAGGGGAAAAAATGTGAAATAGATTTACAACACTAATTTATAAAAACTAAATTGAATACAAGAGATATTTTAAACCTTATTGCAAACTTACAGAAGAAAAAAGGAATAGGTTTCCAAAAAATTGTAAAAACTGAATTCAATACTAAAGATCTTTCATATTCTTCAAACCTCATTGCAGACTCACAGGGAATAAAAAAATAGATTCACAAAACCTATAAAAAGTTTGAAATCATATTCTTCTTAAGTAAGTTAGGAGCAGGAGAGTACAGAGCTGGGTTTATATAATAGGCTAAAAAGCCATTGCCTCAAAGTGCCTGGCCGGAAAGGGACGCCTAGAAAATTAAAGCGAAAATAAGGGAAAAGGATGGCGGTCTGGTTGGCCGAGTGGATAGTGCGTTGGTCTCGGAATCCCGAGGTCCCGGGTTCGAGCCCACGTAGCACCTCGCCAGATTTCGACCTAGGCCGATTTTTCAGCCTGAAGGGAAGAGGGCTAAGACAGCCTTAACAACCTCCTCCTCTGAAGTAATGCTCGAAAGGGCGGATTCCAGGGTTAGGGTTGAGAGCAAATTAGAAAAAGAAGAAAGGGAAAGGAAGAAAGGGAATGGAAGAAAGGACGGCGAGAAAAGAAAATAAGGAGGTGCTTGCTGAGATTTGCCTCGGGCGCATTTCCTCTAAATCCGGCGTTGGAGTGTACACCAAATATTGACACACAGACAGAAGTCTGATGAAAGGCCACTTTGACCTTTTCCTGAACGGCTGTTCGGTATTTGGGAAGACCAACAAAGCACCTTTCTAATCCACTCTCCGAATATCCAGTACTAAAGCATTTGACAGTTAATATCAGTCTAGTATCTGAAAATCAAGAAAAGTGATAAAATAACAAAAGAATATATCAGAAGGCAAACTAATATAAAAGATATAGGGTATAGCATCAAAAAATCCAAATTCAAATATGCCGGACATATCATGCGAGGGAAGGATGATAGATGCGAAAAAATGGCAACGATATGGAGACCGTATGAGGGAAAGAGAGGGAGAGGACGCCCGAAGACGAGATGGAGAAACGAATTGGAGGGAAGAGTGGGCACCTTATGGCATAGGGAGATTTATGATTGGGAAAAGTGGAGAAAAATCGGTGAGGTATATGCCCGTTGGCAATGTGTTCGGTAAGTAAATACTCGTAAATATAATACTTAAGTGTGATTGTAAGGACAGATGTAATTCCGGCTGCAAGTGGTTTGCGCACATTATCAAAATTTGTAACCCGTTAGCGCACAAAGTTAGAACTTGTTTGCGCACAGAGAACTGAGGGATGACAAGAACAGCGGAATTCGTTTGCGCACATATTTCCCTTCTCACTTTTGCAGGCTTAGGACTGTCTGCTTCATCAGCAGGCGTGATTAAAAATATGTGTGACTTTTAAAATGAGTATAGTAAACGATTATGAAGTAGTAGGTAATAGCATTAGTTCAAAGTCGAGCAGAAGTAGGGTGAAATCGTTGTCCTAGAATCGATAAATAATGGCTGAGGCTGATTTCTGTATTTTTGTATTGCTGCAGGGTCTTTTTTAGAAATTCGTGTTTTTCCTTCGTTTCTTTTCTGACGTAATTCGTGGCGTCGCGTCGAATAGATTGGATTTTCAAATCAGTTTCTTGCTGTACCTGCTGAATAACGTCGATAACAGCGTGGATATTGGGATGGGGGTGGTAGAATTGGGCGTTGAAATGGGAGTGAAAACTTTCTACTGCATTCGTTGTGCGAGGAGAAAAGTCTGGCTCATCTGCCCAAATATGAGATGGAAAAGTTAAAGCGTCTGTTATGTAGTGGTCTAAAATGTAATCCGGAAATGTCATGTCAGTTGTTGCAGCTGTAGATATAAGTTCAGTGAAACCATCCGATACTTCGTCTGCAGATAAATACGAGAGTCCAAAATATTTTTTCAACCATTTACCAACCTCCGATTCCTTAGTGTTGTACTCCTGGAGCAGAATTCGATTTTTTTGAATGTGCCTGAACCATGATTGGCCTAAATGAAACTTGCAAGCTCTTATCTCACACTTCGGAAACAACGAGGTAACAGCATTATGAGCAGCTTTTTCGAAATCAGCGCAGAAAGTTCGAACGTTCAACTTTTTTTCGACATTTTGATGGCACAAAGTACTAACCTTGTTCCACATCGTCACATATGTTGATGTTTTTTTATTAGGTAAGAAACAAAACACTACTGGCAAATAAAAATTGTTTCTGTAGATGTGCAGCGTGTACATTTGTTCGAAGAAGTGAGGGGAGTAGGTAAATGTTCAGTCACCGAATACGATAACTGATTCTGCTAGCAAGTCCAAATTACTTTTACACGTAAATAAAACTACGTCGTCGACCGTGAAACAAAACTGTTCTCCTTTATGAGTAATCTTACTCTGCATATCGTGTAACTGCTTCAGAGCTTCTTCGAAAGTTTTTGGGAGAACAGAGTAGATAATGCTTTTCCCTGCAATCACATATCGATCGGCGAATTAACTTGAAATCCTCGTGCTGCAAGTGAGTGCTTCCATCGTTGTGTTGCAGTTCTGCTCGTATCACTTTGGATGGGCGTACATGCAAATCATCTTCAGCTTTCCTCTTAACAGCACTCCTCACAATCTCGCGATTCACTGTACGATCATTTAGGACGGTATGCTGATGTATGTGGCGCATTGAAATCACTTTGTCACCACTATCTAATGTTAGAGTAGCTGGACACTTCTTATTCGTACAACAATACAGAATATCTTCATTTTTCAGCGTTCTAATACTCACGAAATTTGTAATTTTCTACGCTTACACGCTTCTTACTGCGACGAGTTTCAAACACAGAAATTGGAACATCCATTACGACAACTTTAACGTTACAGCAGTGTGCGACGAACATGAACGAACTGATTATGCTCATTCACGTGTGCTGTATCAATTAGGTACCTACTCCAAAAGTTCCCGGACTAATGCTCTAAAATACGAAAAATTTAGTTTTATGCTTCGAGGTGCGCATCACCTTCGAAGTAATCCCCTTCTGCATTGATACACTGGTCCCAGCGTTTTTCCCACTGCTGGAAGATTTTCTGGAAGTCATCTTCTGTAAATGTGTCGAGTGCAGCCTGCGATTCCGTTTGAATTTCTTCGATCGTCTCAAAACGTCGACCTTTCAGCCGCATTTTATCGAATTTTTCGTCAAAAAAGCTCGAGTAGCGAATGACGCGTGGCAAGGCGCATTGTCGTGATGCAGCACCCAAGTGTTCTCTTGCCAAAGTTCAGGTCTTTTGCGCCTGACACTCTCGCGGAGCCGCCTCAAAACATCGCAATAGAAGTTAGAATTGACAGTTTGGCCTGACGGAACAAATTCTTTGTGCACAATGCCTCTGATATCGAAGAAAACAATGAGCATGCTCTTCACGTTGCTCCTCACTTGCCTGCATTTCTTCGGTCTCGGCGAATGCGGACTCTTCCACTGACTGGATTGCCGTTTCGTTTCTGGATCATATCCGTAAATCCACGTCTCATCACCGGTTATCACTCTCGATAAAAAATTTTCATCGTTTGAGACGATTTCCTTGAGCTCGGAGCAAACGTCAACCCGTTGCTGCTTTTGATCAGCTGTCAGCAGTCTTGGAACGAATTTCGCAGCGATGCGATGCATGCCCAATTCTTCGGTTAAAATTCGCTGGCATGTTCCATAACCGATTCCAAACTTACCAGCAATGTCATGAATGGTTTGACGACGATCTTCACGGATGCATTTTTGAATTTGAGCGATTTTTTCCGGTGTGGTTGATGTTGAAAGTCGCCCGGATCGTTGGTCATCTTCGAGCTCCGTTCTACCGGCCTTAAATCGCGGGTGCCATTCAAAAACTTGTGTACGACTTAGGGAACGATTACCAAATGCTTTTTGAATCATCTCGTTCGTTTCGCTCGCAGTTTTACCCAAATTAAAGCAAAATTTAATGCACGCACGTTGCTCTACTTTTTCATTCATTTTAAAAATCGTAGAACGCTATAAACCGTATGTCACATAAACACAGTTAGAGCGGCTTCTGATGAACGAAACTAGTTGAAACTTGTCACGTACACTCCCAAGACGTCTACCTACTAGAGTTCTGCATCGGTATATTCCGCATACATGATAACGATTCGCATGAAGCGGAACTCGTCACAATGAGAGTACCACTACCGCTTTTGCGGAACAGATAACGTTGTGTAAGCGATACTGCACTACGCGGAACAGGTTGTGTCTCGGTTCCGCAACTTGCGGAACAAACTTATTAGGCGTACCGCTTTTTGCGATCGTTACTTCGTCATGAGCAGAGGACGCGTGTAATATGCCTATTTATTTGGTAATTGGTATCAAACAAATGGGGATAGAGAACTCTTATCGTACAATGTACATATAAAATATCAGGTAGTTGAGAGTGGAGATGAAGCCATGAAAATAATTAGGAAATGTCTGCGTGTCCAGGATGCTGACGTTACTGTGTGGTCTAACGGTTTACTGAAGATATGTAACTATTAACGACGTTTGTTGAAAGTAGGCTTGTCAAAAAATTTTCAATTACCGGTTATTTTTGGTTAATTTTTTTCTAAGTTACTTTTACTTTAATGAAATACCACGCCTAGGAAAAAAACAAAAAAACCGCGTTTGGGGGAAAAAGTAGAATTTAAATCCCTAGGAAATATATAAACTGTACCGGATTGATTGAACCTTTGGGAATAAGATTAGCTGGAAGAATCAAAATTTCCATTCCCCCCCCCCCCTTGTCTCAGAAAGGTCTAAAGATGAATCGGCAAAGTTACCTGCGTATGGGGTGACATTGCCATTACATAAGAAATGCATAGAAAATGAGTGAAAATGTACAAAATGCATTCAGAAAGGCTATAAAAACGAAAGAAAAATTGCAGTTTAAGTTAATTTACGTCTTCAGGGAAGATAAATATTCCTCGGGATTCAATACTGGTTTTTGAAGTGTTGGATCTATGTTCCATCATCGATCTACGCCCTTAAAAATGTTGAGAATACATTTGTATTCATTACAGAGCCAGTGTTATGGTCAAAAATATATTCAGACCGAGCACATTTTTTAATTGTTGTTCCACTATTTTTCTGTCATTCGAAACTTTATTTCACCGTGTCCGTTTTTATTCTCCACTGCCCTTCTTTTTTTAACCGCTGATTATATTTATTCGCCATTATTTTCTAATTTTCTGCCGGGTGGAAAAATGCATACCATTCTATAACAATAAAATTGTTAAAAATTAAAATTAATTTGTTAATTTATTATCAAATGGAGAAATTCATCTTTCTTTACTTATCTTCAGATTTAAAAATTATTCACAGTGTATACTGGTTTATGCAGAACATAGAATAGTATTTTTGAATCAGGTGAGAATCCTTTATAATTTTAGGATTAATTTCTTAAAATTTTTTCAAAAGTGAAAATGGTGGCTTTTTCTACCCGTACGAATACGTAGAGCCTTTTAGTTCATAATCGCTTAATCTGAATCTAATTCTGAATTACTCCTGAATTTTGACCTTACTCCGATTCAGAACAGAGCTTAGAGAAAACGCTAACGCTCTCAGTTATTTTCATCTGTTATTGCAAAAAAAAAAAAAAAAGTTACTCGGTTCCTTTTTGCACTGAATATGTGAATTTTTTTTAGCAGATTCGAAATTGCTTGTTTTTTACTATATCGTACTCGTATTTTGCCGAGCAATAGCCCAACCAATCTAACGATTCTG
The DNA here is from genome assembly GCA_031841125.1 of Acanthococcus lagerstroemiae. Classification (NCBI taxonomy): domain Eukaryota; kingdom Metazoa; phylum Arthropoda; class Insecta; order Hemiptera; family Eriococcidae; genus Acanthococcus; species Acanthococcus lagerstroemiae. Next base: position 44,918,056 of record CM063114.1, on the reverse strand, counting down.
TTATGACGATTTTTTTATCCAATTGAATATTCCAAGATGAATTCCAATTTAAAAAACATGGAAATTATTAATAACTCAGGCTTCTCTTCGGACCACCGAGCGGGAAGGGCATCTCTCAAAATACCACCGAATCCATCTTTCGGTAACCACAGTGACAAGCATACAAAGAAAAAACTAATAATCCCCGAGTACATAAATAAATTCAAAATCGCAAATGAAACTTTGGCGAACGAGTTAAAGAAGCGAAATTTTGGAGACACCGCGCAAACCCAAATTATGTATAACATACTAAAGAAGACTATTCAGTACACATCAGGAAAGTAGGACCCGCAAAAGTAGTATAAAAACTGACGATAAGATTTCGGAAAACACGAAATAACTCCCTAAAACAAGAGAAAATATTAATACGAAATCTCAAAAAACAATTGAAGATAAGATAGAACAAGGCGAGGTAAAAAAATCAGTGGAAGGAAATACGTCGGAATGTTAGGAATGTCGACACAACATTAATCGAAAAAATAATTAACATAAATGGCTTTACAAAATTTGCAAAAAAACTAACCCAGACCGGCACCTTTGCGTTCATTAGGTGAAAAGACTCTAAAGGGCCAGTAAAATATGGTCAAGAGGAGATTTCGGAAATCGCATCTAAATTCTACAGAGACCTCTATGCGAAAACGAACAATAATAACACGTTAATCTGGAAAAGTACATACACGAACATCAGCTCAACTCCTGCTCCCTGTGGATAAAAGAGGTGGCCAAATAGATAACGAAATAATAAAAATTCTAGCGGACACAGTAGTATACCCGTTAACAAGGATTGATAACAAAATTTTGGAAACAAAAATTACACCAGAACAATGGAACATCTCGGAAATAATCCTACTATTCAAAAAAGGTGACAGAGCAGACAGCAGCAACTACAGACTACTCAACCTTATCTTCAAACCTGGAAAAACTATTTATGAAAATTATCAAAAATCGTATTTACAATACTTGAGACTCCGAACAACCACTGGAACAAGCAGGTTTAGGAAAAAAATAATATTATAATAGACCGCATCCAAACCCTGAGCCAAATAATAGAAAGATCCAGAGAATTCAACATTGAAGTTTGGCTGATGTTCATTGATTTCAATACGGCATTCGATTCGATATATCTCAATAAGCTATGGCAAGCCAAAGAGTTTCGTTAGAAATTATTGAGATTTTGATGTACATGTACAATAATTCACAGGCTTACATTAAAACAGATGTAAAGGATAAATGCTTTCCTATATAAAGGGGGGGGGTAAAACAAGGGGACCCCTTGTTGCCGAACTTGTTTAACTGCGCCCTAGAACAAATTTTCAAAAATTTGGATTTGGAAGGAAATGGATTAAAAATTTTGGACAAACAAAGCTAAGATTTGCAGGCGATATAATGCTGGTAACCAAGAGTTTCGAAGAAATGCTGGAAAAGGTGAAAGACTTAAGACAACAGAGTGAGATTTTCGGACTATCAATGAACATCTCAAAATCAGACCTAAAACAACACAGTAAAACTTTCAGATTATCCATGAACATGGAGGAAATCAACAAATTCTGGTACGGGGCAAAAATAGGTAGGATAAAAGAATATAAATGTTCAGGCCAAACGTCAAAATTGAACTCCAATATGGAAGGGATTATAAATGAAAGAATCGCTAATGCATGCAAAGAATTTTGGCTAAACAATACAAGTTCAAAAAGTAAAATAAAAAACAAACTTAAAATAAAAATTTTGGGGGATTGCGTGTTGCCGGTGTTGACACACGGGACCCAAACGTAGTAGTCACTTACGAAAAAACAGTTTAAGCGTTTTATAAATCTTCAAAACTCTATGCAAAGGAGTATACTGGGCGTGCACTTAAAAGACCAGGTGAAAACAAAATGCATTATAAAACAATTGGGAACAAAAAGTATCGGAATACAAAATCAAAAAACTAAAATTTGAATATATTCGTCGCATGGCGAGAAAGAACCCTGAGAAATAGAACCTGCAATGCACTCTCTGGACCCCATTGAACCATAGCAAAGGCAAAGACCCACCGATTGCACGCTGGTTAAATGAAATCCTAAAATTTCTCGAGCCCTACTGGAAGCAGACAGCAACAAACAGAAAGGCTTGGAAGAGGGCGACAGAGACATATGCCCAACGGTGGGCGAAGTGGGTGGTGGCTTACAGACATGGCAGAAGGACAAACAGAACCATAATGTAGTGAGCTCCATATAAATGTTAAAAATCTCGTCCCGAACCTATCTACTCAATGTCAAAATAAATAAAAATAACCTTGAAAAAAAATTAACCGAAAATAACCGGTTGACCAACATACTGTGTCAATTATAACTGGCCAAAAACAGAAACGCAAAAAAAATAACCGGTTAACCGATATCTGGTTATTAAAAAAAATTTTGACAAGCCTACATGCAACGGGAAAAGCCCAGACCATCGGCAATTACTGCACACGTACAGTAGGTATTCTTCAATGCAGCGCATTTTTGTGATTTGCGGTATTATAACTGACGTAGTTCCGCTCAAAGCGGTAAGAAGATAAGAACTGTACCGCATTCACCTTCCCCCCTGCGGAACATACGCATCCTACCTAGCGATTCACACTCGTGCGCGGTAAAGCGGTTGTTCCGTTGCAGAACGCTACTACCTACCCCCATCTATCGGCATGTATCGGTACTACTTCGCGTTTTCATTTTAGAGCATCAGTCCGGGAACTTTTGGATCCCATAATACTGTGAGTCACAAAAATATTCGGAAATACAGTTTTTTTTCGCAATATTAAAAGAAGAATGGGCGGAAAAAATCCGAAAAAGTTGTATGTGACAGAAGGTAGAGTAGGGAGTCTTGGAGCACCAATTTTTTTTGGAGAAGTACCAAAAATTATGCACAGAAAAAGAAAAACACGAAATATGTAGCCACATTAATATTCGGACACCGTGTATTTTTTCCATAAGAAATCCGACTTGATCTTACATTTTCCTGAGTAAGATTCTATAAAATGTTCCTTTGATGATCAAAAGTTGATACCTGAATAATTGAAGTATTGCAGATTATGAGTTAGGTAATTACGACATCGTAGCATGACTGAATGCGAAGTTAGGTATGGGTTGAAAAAATATGCAACAAGAAAACTTCCTGCGTCCGCCCATTATAATAAGCATGCAACCCAAAAGAAACAAAATGTAGTTATGACCCGTTTCTAACTCAACCAGTACAGGAGCGATGATGATGTGGGTTAAAATTTCGTATTCTGTAAAGCTTCTAGTTTACACAAATCACTTGTGATCATCAAAGGAACATTTTCTAGAATCTTACTCAGGAAAATGTAAGATCAAGTCGGATTTCTTATGGAAAAAATACACGGTGTCCGAATATTAATGTGGCTACATATTTCGTGTTTTTCTTTTTCTGTGCATAATTTTTGGTACTTCTCCAAAAAAAAATTGGTGCTCCAAGACTCCCTACTCTACCTTCTGCCACATACAACTTTTTCGGATTTTTTCCGCCCATTCTTCTTTCAATATTGCGAAAAAAACCGTATTTCCGAATATTTTTGTGACTCACAGTATCTACATTTGCTGATATCTATTGCAGATAATCACCCATTCACTGAATCTTTAAAAGATAGGAAACGTGTATGTCATTGTGTGTGCGCAAACGAGTTGTAGCCGCTGTTACTAACCTGTGCGCAAACTACCTGTACCTTCTCAGGTCACTTTTGGCATTTGTGCGCAAACGAGTTACGGCCGTAATTCCATTCTGATATTTTTCAGAATTCTTTTAGCTCATTTATTTACTAACAATGACCACATTTGGCGCATCTACCAACTCTGCTACATGATGTCACCAATGTTACCTGAATGTCCTCTTACTTCGTCTTATTATTCGGTGTAGATATGTATTAGTACTACGAGATCTTTTAGAGACTGATGTTTGCATGCATTTGACATACGCAGGGGCAAATAATTCCCAGGTATGGGCAATTTTTGACAAAATTTTCAAAACTCACAATTTTTGACAAACTTTACTGTAACGATTAGGCCTACAATAAATTTCAGGATATCCATCTTATAGCACATTTCACGAGGAATATTTTTCGTCCCAACCCTTTTTTTTTTCGGACTTCGGTTTTTCGAAATATTTGCGAAAAATCGAATTAGGGGAGCTAGAACGTGCCACAGAAAATTTAGCGCAAAGTTTGAGGCGTAATTTTTAATAATATGTTATTGTGGGCACCCAACTTTACATTTTACAACAATTTCTTTTTATGTACCCAAAAATGTTTACGGTCATGATTTATCGCCTGTACTCGCGATTGTTCGTTTCGCAGAATTTTTAAGGAAATTCTTTCTGCCAATAACATGCATCCAGCATCGAATAATTGGTTCGCCTGTCTCTCGGCCAAAATTACGTTCAGGAAATACGAGTGCAGACACAAAGGTGCTCGTCGAAAAACCGGGTCGGATTTTTCAGCCCGTTACCTACTCTTATTACACGACCAATTAATTAGTCGGCCTTCAGTCGAGTCGCTCTCTCTGTTTCAGAGACTAATGAGTCGAGTGAGTGCGGCGCTCATCGAGGGGTAAAATAACGATTCTGATGCGAAATGGGACGTCGGTGTCTGGTTATTGTCGACCATTCAACCTCGAGTAACTCGTTGTCGGTTCATGAAACCATAATATATACCTTGCAGTGGTAGGCGTATATTGTATGCGAAAGTGGCAAGGGCACTTTATACTTGAGCAGCTACTTGGCGAAAGTAAAAGTATGCGAGCGAATGAATTTTGCACGACATTAATTCGAATGCCAAGTTGAGTTGTTTATACAGTGTCACGATGAAAAGGAAAGGAAATTTGAATACGTCTAGAAGATGGTGGGCGGTTATACGGAAGCTCCGCGGATGTGTAGATGTGATACGAATTTCTTAATGTTAGCCGGGAAGAGTCTGTGTGCGTGGAAGAAGATACTACTTCAGAAATATGTATTATGAATGTACTTTCGCAGTGGCGCCGGCGTCGCGGGGGCAGTAGCATCATCTTGTCCCCTTGTTTCAGCTGAGGAAATTGTAAGAAAGTTCGCCTTCACAAAGCGGTGTATGACCAGCCAGATACGCTGGCTGCCCATTTTCCGTCTAATTGGAAGGGAAAATTGCTTATTTTCTTCTTAAAAGATTCATTCACTGTCTCAGCTGAGGCGGGTAATAGTCAGAGGGATATTTTAGTAACATGACTCTGCCACGTTTAGCACAAATATCTGCATGGATTCAGGGTTGGATATGCTCACCAGGATACCAGGAAATTTCCCGGTGGGTCGCAGTCCAGATAGTAAAATGGGGTCACAGAACGCACACTATGTTTCCACCTTGAGTGATATTACAGTCACTGTGTTCGATAGGATGTGAGTCGGGGTATTCGAACATCACTAGCTTTCCGACATTGGCGGGACTCGAACCTGAGACGCAAGGATTGCAAAGCAGACCCGTTACCCCTTGGCGACTTGTTAATCTACGCTGGGCGTATTTCTGGATAGCAATGTAACTTTTAAATATCATACAGCGCAACTCATTAAGCAGGCAAGAAGGAGGGTAGGATTTATCATCAGAAATTCCAAAAACATCAAATAAATTCAAACCCGAAGGGTCCTTTATTTTACTTTGGTACGCTCGTTACTGGAATTTGGGGTGTTAGTGGGGTACCCTTCGTATGTAATGCTTTCCGGAATTCTGGAATCAATACAGAAAAGATTCCTCAAATTTCTCTTTTACAAGACTTTTGAATACTACCCGTCTGGTATGGGATATGAGGAACTGTTGCAGGGCTTCGAAATGCATTCATTGGAGACAAGGCGTAGGACAGTTTCCTTATTATTCCTCTACGACCTGATGCGGTGCAGAGTTGTGGAGCCAGAACTATTATCAAAAATCAATCTATGGGTACCTAGGGCTTACAGCCGGTCCATGCAAACGTTCCGCAGCCCATCCAAACGTACGGATATCCTGGGAAACAGTGTCTTATCCAGAGCATTGGATCAATATAATAGACTGTGTTTGAGCTGTCCGAACCGTGACATATTTTACCAGTAATTTCCGTAAGACCATCCTGCAGGCTAAAGATTAGGAAATGAGCAAAAGGTGAGAAGAAAAATGAAATAAAGAATACGAATGAATGGATGAACGAACGAACGAACGAACGAATGAATGAATGAATTAATTAATTATGAATGAATGAATGAATGACAGAATGAATATAAATACTATTACACTTAGTTTTGTATCCTAGTAAACAAATTATTAAGTATTTAATCTTAAGTGAAATTATTTTGTAAAGGTGGTGTCGACAGTAATTGGTCTACGGACTGTTGTCGGCACCACCTCAAAAAATAAACAAATTTAAAATAAATAAATAAATAAAATAAAATAAATAGAGGGGGCCGCTTCTATGGTCAAACGGTTACCACAAGATTTCAGCCTCGAGTGCTTTATCGCTTCCTCAAAGTGGCTCGAGCAGATGAGTCGGGTATCAGGTTCCAGGGTTCCCTACCAGTGACGTTCCTTGGAACGGGAGGAGACGCTCACATGTTCCGACGTGTAACTGGGCTTCTCCTTTCTCCATCAACCTTTCTCACCCACTACTATCATTGTCTCTTCTGCTGCCGCAGTTTCGGCGGGGTACTGATGTTCGGTGGATTGGTGATGGTGGGCCCGCCCTCTTCCGGGCTCTTTGGCTGGCGGCTACGGGATCTCCCTCATTTCCGCCAGTCAATATTGGTGTATCGCCGACAGGGGCACTGAGTACGGGTCCACCCTGATTCCCAGTGCTGGTGCCTGCGACAGCTTCTAGACAGCGGGTACGGGTCCCCGGGACTAGATCTTGCCACTAACTTGGAATTTTTCACAAAAAGATTATCAAAATTAAGGTTTTGGGTTCGCTGATTTGAAAATTTCACTGGATTTTCCTTTTAACCCTAACTGAATTACTAAATTCAAATTTGAGTCCCGCGGTGTTCAAATTTGACTCTTCTTAGAAAGTCGAATCATGTATCAAAATAGGAGTAGTTTCTCGTGTCGTTGAATTCGAAAACTACCAGTTTTCTTATCGAACAGCAATTTGAGCCCCAGGACTTGAAATTTACTCCTAAAGTAATCAAAATCTACTTTTCTAGAAAATTCGATTAAGGTATCAGTTTAGAGATTCTTAGGATCCTAAATTCAAAAAATTTCATTAGATTTCTCTCAGGTTTTTGATTTAGGCTTCAAAAGCCAAATCTGGAGTCGTGAAGTGATCAAAACTGATTCCTCAGAAACTAGATCAAGTATCAAAGTGAGGGTGGGGAGGGGTCGGTCGCTATACACGAAATTTTCGTCATCTTTTTCCGTTAAATTTTTTATGTCGTTCGTGTAGGACCCTGAAACCCAAATAAGAACCCAAAGTGGACAGTGGGCAAATTTGGTTTATTCTTTCAACATTTTTTTTAAACCATCGAATAACCAAAATTTAAACCGAATAAAAATTCCAAGATTCTCCAAGAATGATTATTGGAGGGGGGGGGGACACATTCAAGCTGTTAAAAATAAAGTAAACTACCAAATTAGAGTCCTCTTTACCTATTTTAAAACAAATTTACTCAAGTTTTTACTTCGATCAATTTTATTGGTTTCTGAATGTCAGATGTTGGCTCTTAGGGAGTTTATGGATCCCTGAATTCGAAAATTGCATCGGATTTTCCTTAGATTCCCGACTTACGTTTCAAAAGGCAAAACTTTCGATTTATTTGAAGTCATCATTCTTAATTTTTAGGGTCGGCTACGAGTTGGCGAGCCTATTGCAATCACTTTGTTTCTCTTCTCTTCTCATCCATTCAAGTTCAGTTCAGTGGCGAGTCATTTCTGATGTGTTGATCTGAGCAGATCTGAGTCACGGTTCAGCTCAGTGGCGCTTCATTTTTGAGAAATTAGTTAGTTGGAATAAAAAAATTATAAGCTATCATTTTGATTTTATTATGGTCGGCAATGAGTCTCTCACAATATAACCTTTTTTCTTCGTTTTTTCTTTCTTCTTCTTCAGTATAGCTCATTGATCTTGATCTTACTGCGGTTCTACTTCTACGTTCTACATAATACATTATCAATCAACATTCTAGGACGCGAAGGCTTATCATTTTCCTAATTTTCCAGAATTTTAGGTAACTATTTTGTAATTTGAGTATGTTTTTAAATTATATTACATTTCGGATTCCGCTCTACGAATTCAACGACTCTGCGTTTTACGATTTCCGCTCAAGTCTAGATCAAATGAAACATGTTCGTTGCGATTTCTGTAACGTATTTATTTCTACAGTACTCTCGCCCTTATCAATAAATTTTCAAAAGAACAATGGTTTATGAATCATGTTTCCTAAATATAGTCGAGTATTTTGGTGATTTTGATATTCTGTTTGAGGTTTCGAGGGATGAAGCCTTCTTGTAGCGGTTTGAAACTGCCTGCTTGTTGACATGTTTTGATAGCATTCGTGATGGCTATGCGTATTCAAATTATAAACTTCATTTCAATGAAAATTCGCTCTTTTGTCTGTAGCGCAGGAAGAATAATACGAGTATTAAGATATTTGGAAATACCACGGCACCTGAATTAAACGACTTAAAGAGCTATAAAAATCTGTTTTTCGAAAGCACGTGATTCAAAGTTCAAGAGCCTCATAGAAACTATGTATATGACATAGCGTTTACTGATAAGTTTTTTCAACGTGGATACGCATTTTTGTATCGGGAACCCCAATTGAAAAAAATTCTACTTTTTATGTTCTTTCCAAGAATACTAATAACTAGAGCTAGGAATTTTTGGCAATAAACATTGGAAATTCGGCATTTAAAACTACAATTTTCGGCCTGATTCGGCAATAACAAAAAGTAAACTTACAGTATTAGAAGGAATACAAAATTTTAATGAAAAATAGAGTTTACAAGTAATATTACAAAAATTTTTATTGAACATGACCACTAAATGTTTCTCTATGTTATCCTGTGTTAAACATGTAGTTCCATGAAAAAGTGAATTACTGAAATTTTTTACGGTTTCGAGACCTGTATTTTTCGGAAAAACTTGTTCAGCCTTCGTCTGCAGGCAATGTCCACGAGCACCCGGGATTTGATAAAGTTTTGATGCATGAAACATCATGGACAGTCGCAGTTGCTGGTCTAGGGGAAGGCCTCTCGTTTCCAGTTTTCGAATTGTGTTGGGTAGGAAGGGCAAGTAGGTTGAGATGAACGTGAGATCTGAGACTAAATTCCTCTTGGTGACAATCAGTAATTTCAGGGTTTGTGTCTGTTTGCAATATTAAATTTATTGTTGCGCGCAGATCATCGTTTTCGGTGTTATGTTCGGCATTCAACTCTAATTTCGGCATTTATACATCTTTCGGCATTATTCGGCAAAATAAATTTGTTTCTCTGGCCTTCTATTACCCTGATTCGTGTTCATCTCTGACTACATCCCATCTGCCCTTAAACAAACTCATTCGGCAAATGCCAGCAAATCCTAGCTCTACTAATAACTAATAACTCATTTTGTCAGAATACTAATAACTCATTTTGTCAACAAATGTCGCTTGATCGCTTTCTGTTTATTAGCGTCCAATTGTACAGAGTGTACCAGCCGAGAGCCGATCCTCTTCGATCAGGAGAGCTGCTTGTTAGGTTTTCCTAACTGATCCCAAAGTTGGCTTTGCTCTGGAAAACAGCCGGGGAAATTTCGTTTCCAATAGCCCAAATCCCGTTAGAATTTTATCCTCACTTCCAATTTCGACACAGCCTCAAATTTCAAAATTTGACGTGACTTGAATTTTTATGTTGATCAGTTTTTATTGATCTCTGGACTTCAGATGTTGACTTGTCAATACATATGCTCTAATGAATTTATCCTTTCAACATTACACACAAAAATTAACATTTTACTCAAAAAATAAAACCCAATCAAAAATGCAACTGCCATTATTATATTTTCCATTCCCCACAGCCCCCTCCTCCCACCATCCCAACAAAAAGAAAACGATCTTCATGTTGGTGTTTTATTTGATTTCAACGTATAAAATCATATGCTGCTTCTGAAAAATCATCATCATTTAAAAATTTGAATTTTTCTGAACAAATTCGGATTCTTGTACTGATGCCTTAAACATTTTTAAATTTGTGTTCTGTGGCAACAATCAGGGTGTGATGACAATCGTTCGGTATTTTGAATTTAGTAATATTGTAGAAACATTCCACTTCGGTAGTTTGCACAATTTGCAAAAACTAGTCAGTGCATGTCTACACTTCGGTTTCTGAAGTATTTTAAGCTCGAATCAGATCTAGAATTTTGTGCATGTTTATTAAGGTTTCGATAGTAAGTCCACACCGGGATCTCAATTTGGATTTTGGGGTCTCACAAGACTTAACAAGCTGATTCGAAGCTATCTAAAGATTCCTTTTTTGTCACTTAGCTCGATTTCTCGCAAGTCACGTACATAAATTTTGCTTATTTTGAGAGTGGAATTCAAATTATGGAATTTACAAATCTGAGCTGGATAAAACCCCGGTTATATTTTTGAAATGAGCGACAAGAAAGTCCTGATTTCGTTATTTCACTTAACCTTCTGAAAAATGTCTGTTGTCTCCATAAGTCAAATTTTAAAATGAAGATCTTTGTCGAAACTGGGGGAGGTGTTGATATTTGAATAGTATTTGGGCTATAAGAAACCACGTACATACATAGATTTTCCGGGCGCTATTTTCCAGAGCATATCCAATTCTGGGATCGGCTAGGGAAACCTAAAAATGAAAAAAGACAACTTCAAATACATCGAAAGTTATATTTTTGAAACCTAAATCGTGAACCCGAGGGAAATTTGATGAAATTTTCGAATTCAAAGACCCAAAAAATCCCTAATATGACCTCACTCGATTTTCTAAGAAAAGTCAGTTTTGATTGTTTCAAGAGCCAATCTTGACTTTCAGAGTGAATTGCTGTTCGATAAGGAAACTGATGAAGATTTCAAATTCAGGGACGCGAGAAGCCACTACACATTTTGATACTTTACTCGCGATTTTTTATCCAGTTTGGAAATTCGAATCATCAAATGACAAGTTTTCCGGAACAGCATGTATGTAATTTTATACAAATCGAATGAACTATGGAAATGAGGATTTTCCTCATTTTTTTTGGGGGGGGGGCGAGGAATTGGAAATTAAATTATGGCTCTTCGATTTTTGATCGGGTCTTATTTTGACTGAAATTTTTTTTTTTAATTTTCCTGAACTCTGCTTAAGAATGTGAATTGCAAATTTACTGCATATACGAGTATGTGTACGTATAATATAATAATTGTAATTTGTAAGCACGTGATTTTCCCTGTTTAACCGTCGGAATTTGGCAACACGTTTCGATAAAGACTGAAGCCCATACAGAAGACTATCTTCACAAATACAAACACGTTACTCATTTCAATAGTGAACCGAGTTCTCCTTGTGAGACCAGCATTGTGCTATGCAGTGTGCGTCACCCTTATTCTCCTGCAAGTTTTATCAAGTTTTCTGTTCGAACAGCAACGAAATAGACTTACCGCAACATCATGAACTCGTGCGAGCTAGTGTAGCGTCTTTTAACAATACAAAGGTTTGCTTATATCTCTCTGGTAAAAATGGGAAAACCCATTTTCAGACGCTAAGCTTCGACGGCCATTGTGAGCTCTTCAAACTTCAACTGCCCATAACGTGTTTTCGTTACTGTAGTTCGAAGCTTCGAACACGTTCTGCGTTTATAGTGCGCCGTGTATCGTTTTCGGTTTTCGCGAGTTCGGTTTTTTAAGATGGACAATATTGAGGTGGCTTTCGAATCGGAAGATGAAGTTCTCCAAGACCAGGTGCAATCTCCCGGGCAAACAGCAACCGCTCGTGTATAGCTAAAGGTAAGCAGAGTCCCAGTGATGTCAATATCGAAGAATTTTTTATTATTATTTTTTTTATTACTAACGAGACATTTAATGCCTAATGGCTATGGTCTCGGCATGGAAGTACTGTAATTACCGAGTTTGGGTCTTAGGGTTATAGGTAACAGAGTTGGGCGTTATTCGAATAATAATCATGAATAACAGATGAATCATTATTCGTTATTCATTATTCGTCAACACGTAAAATTATTCGTCAATCATTATTCAGTAAAATGAAGATGTGAATAATATTCGTCAATCATCGTTATTCGTTATTCATTGCGGACGCAGTAACAAAACAAAAAATTTAACAAGGATCAGTGGCGGAGCCAGGATTTTTCCAAAGAGGGCCGGAGGGCAAAATAAGATTCTTAAGGGAGAAAAAGTCGATAATTGAAGTATTTTTTTTAAATCGCCAATATTAGATAACTATGTAAAAATATTGGGTTGGAGGATTTCGTGTGTCAAGGGGGGGGGAGAAGAATATTTTTTAGGGTGAGTGAGTGGATATTTTCCTTGATAGAAGAATATTCTTTTTTGAGGAATTTTTTTGGGAGGAGGGGGGATTTTTGGTTTGTTTTTGTGTATGTGGGGGGATAATATTTTTGGGGTGGGAGAGGGGTATTTTATTTGATAGAAAAGAAAATTTTTTTTTTGGGGGGGGTGAAAATATTTTTGTTTGGAGAAGGAAGGGTGCAAAAATATTTTGGGGGTAAAAATATTTTTGTTGGGAGGGGGGAGGGTGTAAGTATATATTTTTTGGGATTTTTTGTGTGGGGGTAAAAATTTTTTTGGAGTATTTTTTCTCCCCAATCTTACTGGGGCAATTAGAAAGTAAATAAAGTTTTTGCAATTTTCTCGGAGGGGGGGGGCAAATGACTGCACCACCACTTTTATTATTCACGTAATTGATGTTGAATATACTGATTACTGAATAATGAGTGACTACTCGTTATTCATACTTACAACTAACGAATAAATTATTCGTTATTCGTTATTCATGCGCTTATGAATAACGAATAAATTATTCATTATTCATGAATAACGAATAACGGTTGCGTTATTCATTATTCGAATATTATTCTGTTCTACTCTGATAGGTAAGCGGTATACATCTTAAGATTTAAATTAGGTGTAGTGTATACGGTTCTGAACTAGGAAATCGATTAGTAGTGGTAAATTCTGTTGCTTAAGTAGGTGGTCCGGGTTGGTGTTTCGGTGGTATTTGGTGATGTGTTGGATGGTGAGTTGGGAGTGGCAGGTATCGCAATTAGGTGGAGGTTGGCGTAGATATACTGTGAGTCATAAAAATATTCGGACATGTAGTTTTTTTTTTCGCAATATTGAAATAAGAATGGGCGGAAAAATCCAAAAAAGTTGTATGTGGCAGGAGGTAGAGTAGGGAGTCTTGGAGCACCAATTTTTTTTGGAGAAGTACCAAAAATTATGCACAGAAAAAGAAAAACACGAAATATCTCGCCAAATTAATATTCGGACACCGTGTATTTTTTCCATAAGAAATCTAACTTGATCTTAAATTTTCCTGAGTAGGAATCCCGAAAATATTCCTTTCATGATCACAAGTGATTTATATGAACTAGAAGCTTTACAGAGTACGAAATTTTAACCAACATCATCATAGCTCCTGTACTGTTGAGTTAGAGACAGGTCGTAACTATTTTGTTTCTTTTGGATTGCATGCTAATTATAATGGGCGAACGCAGGAAGTTTTCTTGTTTAAAATTTTTTCAACCCATACCTAACTTCGCATTCAGTCATGCTACGATGTCGCAATTACCTAACTCATAATCTGCAATGCTTCAATTATTCAAGTATCAACTTTTAATCATCAAAGGAACATTTTCTAGAATCCTACTCAGGAAAATGTACGATCAAGTCGGATTCCTTATAGAAAAAATACACGATGTCCGAATATTGATGTGGCTACATATTGTGTGTTTTTCTTTTTCCGTGCTTAATTTTTGGTACTTCTCTAAAAACAATTGGTACTCTAAGACTCCCTACTCTACCTCCTGCCACATACAACTTTTTCGGTTTTTTCCCGCCCATTCTGCTTTCAATATTGCGAAAAAAACAGCATGTCCGAATATTTCTGTGACTCACAGTATGTGTTCATGTGTTATTTTTGTGTGGCCAAGAAGGATTCTGTTGATAGCTGTTTCGATGGTGCGATTTGGGCTTAGGTTTCCAATAATTCAACTTCAGTCATAGCAGTCTTCTTTGATTTGGCGGAGTTTGTTTTCTGTGAGGTGTTTCCCTTCAGTGTTCCATAATTCTTTGGATTGGTATTGGAGATACATTTTATAATGATAACAACTATAATTCGTCTCATCTGCTCCATTCTACTGTGGTACACCTTTCTTCTGCAACGCATTTTCCTTTGCCGTTTTCCTTTTCCACCGTCTTTTTTATAGGTTTTGAAGTAAATAAATTCACGTGCTCAGAACAGAACATAGTACCTACAATTTAAGATAATCAAATGAATTGCTTATTATTTGCTTTTGTTCCACTTTTTTCACTTCCAGCCAGCTTTGCCAGCCAGTGAATAGTATTATAAATTAAAAAAACTAGCAGGGCAGTGTTACTTCTTAAGCAGCGTGAAAAATTGTTTTTACCTCTGGAAAGAAGTGAAGATGAATGTAAGCATTTAATGTAGTTTGAAAATTGGCCCAATAACAAGCATTTCAACCTATAATCTAGATACAATAATAGTGCATTTTGGTCTTTTCGTCATGATTTTAAGTCATTAATGCAGTTTAGCCCTACCGATTCGCCCTTCTTACCTACTCATTGTGAATACCCAAAAACAGTTTGGCCCTTTGGAAAAATTTCAGACTGGCCCTTCTTGCGCAATACCATCGATATATATTTTCAATCTTTGAAGGAATCAGCTACACCGGCCCAACATTGACTATCTGGGCTGCGGGCCACCGGGAACTTCCCTGGTGTTCCGGCGGGCACGTCCAACCCTGGCTGATTCCTTAGGTTAGATGCACACAAATAATCCGGAAAATGAATTCATTCGTTCTCAAAAATGTGGGTACTAAGTCTTAATTTTAACTAGTGCTGTCAATTTTGAAAAAAAATCGATTAATCGATTTTTAAAAATTGAATCGATTTTTAAAAAATCGGCATATTTTATAATCGCGATTATTTTTAATCGATTACAAAAGTGATTAAAAAAATCGAGTTGATTAAAAACTTCCAATTTTGTAAATCGTTGATTAAAAAGATGTACCGGATTTTATAGTTCCGGCATGTATTTAGAAATGGATTTAACTTGGTCGATGAATCAAGTTAAATCCAGTTTTATTCACTCCTCCGTCCCACTTCCCTTTATTACTGCAGACGAACGGTGACGAACCCAGACGAAGTTGGAGGAATGAAACGAATTCGATGCTTCATTTTTCTTTATTCTTTCGAGTAACTGAATGAACAGACTGTTTTGTGTGTAAGTAACTTTTGTGTTATGATTTTTTTGCTTTTTGGTTTTTAAATAAATAACATACCGAAATAAGTTTTTGATTCCTCTAACTCATGCTTTGTGTTTTATACTTTTGATTGAATCAAATCGAGCCGATTTAAATGGGCCGAATCGATTCGTGTCTGATAACTAATAACTAATAAGTATTCTAACGATACAAGTCGAATCCAGTTGAATCGCGTCAAGTTGACTCGATGGAAATCGGTCAATTAATTGTGTCAAATTGAATCGATTAATATCGGCGATTAATCGCGTCGAGTTGAATCGATTAAAATCAATTGATTAATCGATTCAACGACGTTGCCGATTTAAAAAAATCGATTAATCGAGTTGAATCGACAGCACTAATTGTAACTTATGAATCAAGGATCGCCTTTTTTTTTTCTTTCTTCGAAAATTTAACTCTATGGGCCGTAGTGTAGCTCTGAGCCGATGGTAGCCACGAACGAAACGAGTGTGAGTTAAGGACTTTGACTCAAAATTGAAGAGGCGCAGCATCGTAAATCGTACGAAATCGAATTCGAAGGGTTGATTGGCTCGAACTGACATCCATTCCAAGTGATGTTACATTTTCGAGGGGAGTAGGTGGTGGTAATGGGGTGACCGTCAGCTGTGGAGCTCGAAGATCTCTCCCACGACACGATTAATAGAAAGTTTGCGAAAAGAATTCTCGCCCAGAAGTTCATTTTCTACATTTTTTTTTTGTCGCTGGTCGACCGAAACCGAAAAAGCTGTAGCGAAATTACGAATTTACGAGTCGCCGGCGTCATTCTTGGGAGAATTTTTTTTTAATCGCTAGATTTAAAAATTTTCGCCGGCTGTTTTTGCTGCGACATACTTTCATTAATTATTTTTCGCAGCGACATTTTTTTCATTAATATTTTCCATTAACGCATTAAGCTATCCGGACTATTCGTTGATTTATCTTTTTATTCTCGCCGCGTCCTTTTTCTTTCTTTCTTTCTTTTCTTTCTTTCTTTCATTTTTCCGAGGAGAAACATTGGCGAACGTAGAATGCTCTTTCAACACATTAGCCCGTATTAAAATCAAACCTTCGCTACAATTTTATTTTCTGACTGTGTGGAAGCTTTCAAGAACAGAGAAATTTTGTTAACTTATTGTCGGCAATTACATAATCAATTAAATTGAATTAATGATAGCAGTGCGGCAGTTGAGATCTCGCCATTGCCGGTAAATTGAAAAATACCGGATTAACTTCATGGAAGATTAGAGCCATGCCGCGGGGGGAGGGGGTGTTCCTGCTCTGGCGCCCGGAATTCGACGTTATACATTTTCTATTTAAACCATCACTGAAAGTTCTTCTTTTTTTTCCCTTTCCCCGGTATTAAAAACGGCGAATGAGATTATTTTCGGATGATTTTTTCTTGAAGGGGGAACCGCGCTGCTAGATTGTTTCGAATTTTGTGTATAGAATTATTTGAGGAAGTAATTTAAGGCCTCCGTTGTTGGTATAGAATGTCGGTGTAGAAAGCCAGTGTTAGTTTTTGCGTTCTTATTACCGCATAATTTGATATCGATTTTCGGTGGGCATACTCTCGGCGTATAAAAAGAGGAAACGCGGTAATTCTTACAGCCTCGAGATATTCGGGTTGTTTTACGCGGAGGGGCGAAGATGTTGCGAGTTCATTGACAGACTTTGAAAGTCGTCTTCAATGGTGCCGCAGCAGCATTCTCACGACAAAATTAAGCTATTTTCATATTCAGAGCACAATTTCGAGGAAACGGTGCTGCCTCACGGTTCTCTCTTTTTCTGAAGCTGGACCAGTAAAAGTCCGAGGTGGAAGTACATATTCGTAATCAGACAATCTAAACTAGTGGAAAGTCCAACAAGTAAAACGTGTCGGAGGTTTCGAAAAAGCGGTGAAATTTGGGAAGATGCTCTTCTCGTACTCGTCGTAAACATTTATAATAGTTGTAAACAGTCGTAAACGAAGCAGTCAGTGGCGGTGTGATGGCGTCTTTTATCCCAACGGTTGTGCCGAATGCTGCACCCTAAGCACAAAGGGTGTAACATTGCTACGCGAGAAATGAAAATAGTCTTTATATTGGAACGCCGAGAGGAAGGGACAGGAAGAAGGGTATCTTACACTACCTTGGAGCCGACCTTGAACGTTGTGTAAGGAAAGGGTTTCTTGATTCGGAACACGGTCTTTCTCTCATCCCATCGTAGCTCCTGGGAAAACCTCCTGACAAGGGTGTAACAGATTGTTTGGGTCTGAACTTGTAATGCCATCAAAAAGGGGTGTGTGTATTGCCACCTTGTCTCTGTCGTATCTGCATTGTCTGGCCCTGGTAGGACGCGCGCACCGTATGAGGGCTCGGGCCTGGCCCAAAGGCGTCCCTCCGGTCACTGATGCGATACTCGAGAGGGTAGTTTCTGTGGCCGGGGGAGCGGTGTCACTGGGGCCACTTTGGCATGCGTGCATCGCCATACGTCCCTCCCCACACTATCTGTGGCTGTTTCGCCTGCCTTGACTGCATTGTCGACTTTGTTTACATTTTTGACCTTTTCTGCCTTGTCCAGCTGTGTCTGTCAGTCTAGCTAAGACTATGAAGCTCATTTTTGAACCGCGGCGAGAGTGTGGCGAGAGGAAGCCTATACAGGATGTTTCACAAATCCATATATTTTTCAATCCGGACAAGAGAGATGAGACAGATAAAATAGGGCAAGTGCCAGGTGTGGCAAAACAAATACCCCTTTTTGATAATAGCGTTGCTGGATGCTTTTGGCCACGGACCTAAACAGTCTGTTACACCTTTGTCAGTACTCTTTCCTGGGAGGGCCGAGTTTCAAAGCAAGGAACCCTTTCCTTACACGAAGTGAAAGTTCGGCTCCAAGATGGTGTGAGCTCTCTTCCTTTTTGTTCTTATAAGCATCTTAATCGAAAGACTTTTTTTTTTTTTTTTTTGAACGCGAAGATAAATCTTCACAAGACACAAATGGATCTTCAAGTGATGAGGTATAGTTTTTTTTAATTCAAGTAAAAAATCCCCCCCTCTCCAATAAAGGCTCACACGTACCTCAAATTTCGGAACCTGGAATGGAAGAGTACAGAACCAAATATCGAAATAGAGATTTGTTCGCTCGCTGATTTCGAGTATTGTTGCATCATATTTTTGATCTGGTTTCGATTTGAGCTCAGAAATCTAAATTTTTGACGCACAATGGGCAAAATTAAATTGACTTGAAAATTTGAACGAAGTATCAAAATGAGAGTTTCTTGGGTCGCTGATTCAGATTATCAAATCAGATCTTAGAATCGACTTACATTTGGGGTCGAAAATCGACATTTCAGACCCAAAACTGGTAAAATAATTTGAATTTACAATTTCAGAGAAATCTCGAGATGGGACTGTATTGGGTTGCTGATTTCGAATATCGCTTCAAATTTTTGATCACGCTTTGATTTCGGCCCGAATATTGCAATTATGGAACCCTAAATGAACCATGTTAAATTGGCTTGAAAATTTTAACAAAAGGTATTAAAATGGGAGGTTTCTGCGTCGCTGATTACGATTATCGCATCAAATTTTTGAATTGGCTCAGATTTGGGCGCGAAAAATCACCACTTTGGACCCAAAACGAAATTTTAAAATAGTTCTGTTTTGGGTCTCTGATTTTGAATATATCGTATCGAATTTTAAATCCCGCCTCGATTTCGGCCCAGGCACTGATATTTTGGGACCCAAAGTGAACCAGGTTATATTGGTTCGAAGATTTGAACAAAAGGTATTAAAATAGGAGTTTTTTGGGTCGCTGATTACAATTATCGCATCAAATTTGTAAATGACTCAGATTAGGTTGCGAAAAATCAACATGTTTGGACCCCCAACAAAGTTTTAAAATAGGACTGTTTTGGGTTTCTGATTTTGAATATCGTATCAAATTTTCGACCCCGCTTTGATTTCGGCCCGATGTTGAAATTATATGGGATCCAAAATGTACCTAAAGTTAAATTAGTTTGAAATTTTGAAAAAGTCTCAAAATGGAAGTTTGCTGAATCACTGGTTCCGAATATCACATTAGTTTTTCGATTCGGTCCCAATTTGGGTCCATACATCCAATTTCAGATCTAAAACTGGCTGAAATCGACCAAATTATTTCAATGATCATGCAATCGTATCAACCATCAACCAAATAAAATATCGTTCTGATTAACCATAGACAGTAAGCGAATGAAATGATGAAATTCTTTGGCTGTTGCTTGACATAGTCTTTCTCTTATTATCAATGTCGCATAGCATAGTCTGTTACGAAATCGATGAAGTTCAGCCAATAATTGGTTGAATCAATTCTCAATAACCGATAATTGATAATGGTAAAACCGCAACCTAACCACAATCCTGTGCCCCAAATTGTTACCGCAAACTGATAACCGAATCAACAATTTTTGGCACCTGTTTCAATAGTCATGAGCGGTTATAATCAAAAATCGATAACGAATCGACCGTTTTGATTAAAAGCCCTCTTTCACTCTCTGTGCCACAGATATTTACGTGTGGCATAGTCCCCTAAGTGTGCGCATTAGTTTTTAAACAATCATTACTGAATAACTGTTCCACCTATCAACATCTAAATTGCATTTTGTGTACCTTAAACCTTCCTTTATGAAAACGGCGATCATTTTTTCGATTACTCCACCTCATCTAGAAGTGTTTAGCATTTTACACGAAAAGTCAAATGATGCACTTGCGGGAAGTTTTTTCTAGGTGAACGCTGTTAAGCAAAAAGGACTCAAATGACATTTGTTGACAAAATGAGTTATTAATACCGTTGGAAAGAGCATAAAAAGTAGAATTTTTCAAAATTGAACCTCCGATTGAAAAATGTGTACCCACGTTGAAAAAAGCTTATCAGTAAACGCTATGTCCGTAAACCGGTATTATTCATTGGATTTTGATGTTACGATTTCTCAAAAAACAGTTTTGGTCGCTTGAGTCTTTTTTTCTTAACAGCATTCAAGTGTGCACATTCAGTGCCCTAAGTGTGCGCAGCACTTCAATAAAGAAAAGTCGAGACTTCATGTTTTTCGTACATTCATTATCGAATAAGTGGCGGACCGCCTACGTTTCGGTCTCTTTTCATGTTATTTTGAGTTCGGAATTTATAATTGTTTTTCTCGGCGCTTGTTTTCTTTCCTTGTTTATTTTTGTATACATTTTTATTCAACCTTGTCTGTATTCTGTTTTCTTTTTCGGCTTCAATTTTTTTTTAGCGATTTTACCTTCCTTGCGTTTTTTAAGCAGCGAAATTTTCAAAAATACGATGATTGAAGCATCATTCGAAAATTTACGAGTATGTACGCCGTCTATACGTACGGAAATGTGATATTATTGTCGAAAGATAGGCTGCGTTAAATAGAAAACATAATTTCTGAAAAATTTACATGGGAATGTAAACCACTGAATTCGTGTTGGGAGGAGTGTTACGGTTTTTGCTCACGTATACCTATGGCTTGAAGAAAACTGGAAGAAATAATAAATTTCCATTAAAGTGTCTACCACTGAATTCGTGTCGGGGAGCGTTACGGTTGTATACCCAGTAATAAAAGCATATACAATGCTAAAAAGCATTACATCGTATATCTATATCCTTGATAAATATTAGTTAATTCTTAAATAGTACACGCCACTTATAGTTTTTTATTTTAAAAATTCTGTAATATTTCTAAATGGGGAAACTCACCTTAGAATAAGTTACTTCATTTACAGAAATACATAAAATCTCCCCAAAGAGAATCACCTATTCTTAGAATTAAAAAATTGATATTTTTAGTGAATTTTTTGCGCCTTTAATATTGAAAATAGATAATTGAATGCGTCCATAGAAAAAGAGCCTAAGTTCACTTAGGCTCTTTTTCATTAAATGGTGTAATTCGATTGGGCAGGTCAAGAACACTATAAAACACCTCATATTAAAGCGCTATCTAGCGCCAAACGGCCGCAACAGGGGATCAAACATAACTGCTCTGAAAAATAATAGGGTGAGCTCTGTGATATTGGTGATTACAGTCATCCCTTGACAACTAAAGAATGGACGTGCTTTCCCTACTACAATAAGTGCCAAAAGAAGACAAAAATGGTTTCGCATAGTTCTTAAATAGGTTATTTAAGAACTTCGCGAAACCATTTTTTGTCTACTTTTCACTGTTATTATTTTACATATTGTTCATTTTTCATTAATAATATTGACTTCAGAGCATGTATGCGTATTTATTCTTTTCCTGTGTTCGTTTTATATTGAAAAAAAAGTATAAAAGTCATTCAAGAAAAAAGGGCCTAACTTTTGTCACACTTCTCAATCCATATCTCCGCCTATATTTGACCTCAGCTCTTCGTATTTTAAGATTGCATAGTGAAACTTCCAACTTCATAATATAATATCAATTATTACCCAAATAATCATTATTAGATTACTAGATATAAGCTCAGACTCTCAAACGCTTGTTTCTCAGAACGTCATTTTCTTACGTAGGCCCTTTATCAATGGACGCATTCAATTATGTCTAAAAAGTATTTTGTTACAAATCGTATGGACAAAGAAATACCATGTATTTGATTTTTTTTATTTAAAAAATGTGTGAAACTATTAACATCATTTTAAAAGAAATAATAATATTGAATTGCCCCTTCAAAATAGAAAATATGTAACAAAGTGTAGCGGAAATTGAAGTTATTATTCAGGCGTACCAACACCGAGCGTACATAGGCTGAGTTCTCACCAACAGCCGCAGCGCCTGGAGTTACAGTACGGTGGTGGTATGAATTTCACCACGTGTGCCATTAAAGGGTTGGGGGGGGGGGAACGGAGAAAATGGCCCTCACTCTGCGATATCAAAATATGATGACAACAAGAGGGGAAAAACAAACGTTCGCAGCTCAACTTTAAAACAAGGAACCACGTTCGTTTGTCTGTGGTGTAGAACCTCACTAGGTCGGTCTTCTCAACGCACTTATTACCAGCGTTTCCAATCCTACAGTTTGGAGAGAAAAACACTAGGTACGCACACTCAAGGGAATGTAATTATCTTACATGAATTGTTACTAGCCATAAATAACCCACAAGCCGCACACAACACAGCGTCAATCCTTCTGACACTGTTAGTAATGTGTTCTCCGAGTATGATGCTTTATTCCCAAGAACTGACAAGGAACTGCAGCGTACTCTATCTATCTGCCTCGATTTATTCTGCAGTCGGTTTGTTTGCTTGTACTCAATATTGCTGGTAATGTGTTCTGGGGGTATCATTCTTTGTTCCCGAGAACTGGGAAATCAATCATAGTGGGGCATATGGTGGTACACGCATGCCAAATTGTCCTCAAAAGACATCATCCCTGACCTGGAATTATTCCAATTGGGCCTGCGTCCGCAGGTGGGAATGATGGGGGAATGTGGCGCATTCTCTGTATTTACCTCAGTTTGTTCTGCGGTCGCTCTGTCCTCTTGTATTTGATACTGCTGGTAATGTCTTCTCTGAGTATGATGCTTTGTTCTCGAGAACTAACAAGGGACTGCCGTGCACTCTATCCATCCACCTCGCTTTGTTCTGCAGTCGAACGCTCACTTGCACTCGATACTGCTGATAATGTGTACTGGGGGTAGAATGCTTTGTTCCCGAGAACTGATGATTGACTGCAGTGCATTCTATCCACCTCGATTTGTTCTACAGTCGCTCTGTTACTTCTGCTAATGTTTTCCGCGAGTATAATGCTTTATTTCTGAGACCTGGTGGGGGACTGAAGCGCATTTTAATTATCTGCTTCAATTTGTTCTGCAGTCGCTCTGTTCGCGTGCACTCGATACTGCTGTTAATGTGTTCTGCGTGTGTAATGCTTAGTATCCAAGAATGGGTGGGGGATTGCAGCGCACTCATTTATTGCCTCGATTTGTTCTGCGGTCGCGCTGTTTGCTTGAACTCGATACTGATGTTAACGTGTTCTGCGTGTATAATGCTTAGTATCCAAGAATTGGTGGGGGATTGCAGCGCACTCATTTATTGCCTCGATTTGTTCCGCAGTTGCTCTGTTTGTTTGCACTCGGTACTGCTGTTAGCGTGTTCTGTGTGTATAATGCTTAATTCCCCAGGCGGGGGGGGGGGAGGAGTTGCAGCGCACTTATCTATTCGCCTCGATTTGTTCTGCGGTCGCTCTGTTTGCGTGCACTCGATACTGCTGTTAACGTGTTCTGCGTGTATAATGCTTAATGCCCAAGATGGGGAGGGGGAATTACAGCGCCCTCATCTATTCGCCTCAATTGGTTCTGCGATCGCTCTGTTCGCTTGCACTCGGCTCCGGGGCGACCATTTGCCGCTAATTTCGGGTCCGAAAAAGGTTTGAAAAGGCTGCTGCGATCTCAAAACGTATAATTTCATGCCGTTCAGACATCGCGTACCAGATATCACGCTTTCACGATGGCGTTCACGTTTCTTCTGAGAATTTTGCCTCAATCAGCCATCCTGGTGTGCAACGGCTGTGCGGTGGCGAGGGTGACTGGCAGCCTCGCAATTGCACGCTTTGAAAGAGCGCACAAAATGGAGCCGGCGAAATTGCGACGGTGCGAGACAACAAAAGGGAATTTTTAGTAGCCCTTCGCGAGCTGCCAAACAGCACTTCAATGCCGCGACGCGGAAGGAAACTTAAATATTTCACGACGGTTGTTTGTATCACGTTCCTGCCGCATCCGACAGTTGTATATAGTTGCCGACGAAATAAATCGAAAAAGAAATTAAATAACGGCAGACAATGAAAATAAGTTGTCGGCCGAGCCCTCGCCTTCCATCCTCCATTCTGCTGCATTTTATTCTTATCCGTTAATAAACTTTTAACGACTCTACTTAGCCGCAAAGCTCGGCGAACGATTTCAGTATTTAATGCAGAGCTACTTTCTCTTCTCGTCGGCGCGGTTTTTTTCCTTCGTATTTTTTCTTTGTTTTTCATTTTTCTAACCCTGTTTTTGTTCTCTTTTTTTTTCGTTGCAGTACCTGTGTACGAAGTTAGCGGAATTTCGGGCGAGAGCGTACGGTTACCCTGCAACATCTCGATAGCCGAAGGCCTGCACCACGAGGAGGATAATGTGGTTTTAGTGCTGTGGTACCGCGAAGACCTGGGAACACCTATTTACAGGTAAAAAATTTTCGAAGAAAATTAGCTTTTCGCCGGGCTCCGCGCAGCGAAAGCATTTTATTACGCGCTTTTCTTTTAAGAACCACTATTAAACAGCGTTTTCGCCTCTTTGTAATGCAACCTGGTTCGCTATTATGGCCCCTTTTGCAAAATTCCACAGTTCCGCCTTGTTGGTTTGATCCTACAGAGACTACATGGTGTAGAATGTAGATCTACACGTGTACTCTCTCGTACAGAGATGTCGTAAAAACAAAGCCAACGAAGTTTATATTCTCAGTCCGCAATAACACGATACTAAGTATTCCATACTGAAGCCGACATTTTAAAATTCTCAACAAAAAAAATTAAGAATCTCGGGTTTTCAGAGAAACAAAAGGGCTGTGTGTATCTTTTCTGCTCAGAAATTTTAATTATAGTTCATGTTTCGTAGTTAGCGAAATTTAACCTTATTCCTCTTCCTGCTGGAAGAGAATTAGTCACTAAAACAGATGCAAACCTTTGGAGTGCTTTTCGAAATTTATGATCTTGTAGTTGGCGACATTCAGAATTCCTATTCGCTCCCTTCCCTAACGATGAAGTCAAGATTCAAGACTGCTGACCAGATAGTCGAACAGTCAGCAAAAGAAATTAGCCAGAGAGAAGTTAGTGGAGTTTAGATTTAGGTGGGGAATATTCGACATTTGTGATGCGGTAAACTGCTATCTTAATTTTCTTTTCTATTTTTCAAGTGAAGTCAACTCGATGTCCTACGTGACGTCACTTTTACTCAGATCAATAGTAAGAGCTTGAATTTTGAGGCTCAAATCGGGGTGGGTTGAAAAGCCTTACGAAAATATTATACTCAGCTTTCACAACACTCATATTTTGATACCTTACTTAATTTTTTGAGGAAATTAATGTTGTCTATTTAAAAGGTAGGATCACGGAGTGTTCAAATCGGGGTCGGTGGAAAAATCCTCCATCAATAAAAAGATAGTTTTTGGCACTGTTCTCAATTTGTTTAGAAAAATCAATGTTCGTATGTTTAAAGAGTAAAATTTGAAATTTTGGAGCCTAAATCGAAACTAAATAAAAAATCTGATGAATTTTCCGAAATCTGCGATCAGCAAAGTTTCTTTGAATGCGTCATTCAAATTTCTAAATGAGGTCAATGTTGTTCCTTTCAAGGGTGAAATTTCGTATTTTGAGGCTTAAATCGAGGTCGGTGGAAAAACTTGATGAACTTTTTCAATTAAGTAACCAATACCTTCTTTATTTTGAACCTTCACTCAATTTTTTAGAAACGGTGATCTTGCCCTATTCAAAAGAGATATTTTGGGTCTGAAATCAGAACCGCAGGTGAAATCTAGTGGATTTCTCGAACACAATGACCCAAAAATCTTAAATTTTGATACTTCATTACATTTCCTGAGAAGGGTCAGTTAAGTCAATTACAAGTGAAATTCAGATTTCTAGTTCTAAATAGTGGATGACAATTCTGATAAAACTTTCGAAATTAGCGACCTGTCGACTCCGTATTTCGGTACCTCACCCCGGCTTCCGATTGATGTCAGTTCTGTTCATCTCAAGAATGTAACTTCGAATTTTTCAGCTCAAATCAAGATGGTTAAGAAAACCAAAAATTATATTTTTGAGTTCTGCAAATACCTAAGGAAATAATGTTGTCTTCTGTTTCATGAAAGTGTCTGGATTTTGGGGCTTAGTTTAGAGTCAGTCCTAAAATCTAATGAAGTTCCGGTACCGGCCTCGATAATTTATTTAATTTTCTGAGAAAAATCAGTTTAGGGTATTTCCGAAATGAAATATGATTTTGGATCCGAGTAGAGATCCGATGAAATCTTCGAAATTGACTTTCTAAAAAATCTTTATTATAATAATTTTCCCCATTCCTTTTTTCTTCTTTTGTCCCATATCGTGTTATTCCATGCATAAAACTGGAGAAATTGCCTGATTTCTTTTTGATTCTGGAATGTTTATTATTCCATGATATAGAGCGTGGAACCCCGTTCCTAACGACGTAATATACGACCCCATGTTTTTCAAAATCCAGCGATAATTCCAATCGAAATTCTAGAATCGACTACTGAGAAGATGTTTTCCAACCTATCCTGACGCAGGCTCATTCGGGGCATTTCCGGGATAGGGGTGCGGTTTCCCGGGGGCCAATTCGCCATGCGTACATCGCCGTACGCCTCACTATCATCATCAAACATCTTATAAAAAATTGAATGTTGATCCCAAATTTATTTCCGCGTCCCCTTGCTCTTTTTCTTGGCAAACAAATCACAAGTAATTTTCTGCAGCCTCTTCATTCTTCCGGAGACTGTAGAGACGAAAAATTCTTTATTTGATTGGAGCCGTCAAGGAATTTTGGAATTTTCAGCATTTTTTATCTAAAAGTCGTAGAATTTTGTAAAAAAAATTGACTGCGAAATTCTGTGGTATTTCAAACAGATTTTACCCTATTTGTTGTAAAAAAAATTTCCTTTGCTTCGCTCAGGCAATTTTCTTATCATTTTTCTTTCACAGGAGAAGGGCGTGGGTAATACAACCCCCTTCTCTATCGCAGTAGTAGATGCAGAGTGTGTTGGTATGATGAAATCGTTTTCATGGTATTCGTTTCGCGTCTACATCTTTCTATTAAGGCTGCTATACACGTAAGGTATTTCGTATTTCGTGACTTTCCACGAACCATTTCACAAAAAATATGACCACGAAAAATTATTTTATCTTTCAACATATTTTTCCTATTGATTCATATAGGGAATATCCATCATATCTTTATGATTCATGTAATATGCAGTAAATTGGACCCAACTTGATTGGACGTATTTTGCTATTAAATGCATATAAAATATAAATGCATATTTGTATTATTTCCTCAGTTTTTAGGCATATTTTGGGAATATTTGGCCATTTTGGAGAACTTCTCGGGAATATTTCTACTTTTCTGCTGGAAAACAATAAAAACATCTGAAAATTCGATAGGAAATGAAATGACAGAAACTGGTTGGTTGTACATTAGCGCTCCTACATTTTTTCATGGTTCAAATCTGAACGCGGATGTGAAGTTGTACTTCTGAATTATGTTATTTGTGGCTTCTGGGACATCCTGCCATCGGGTTTTGCTTCGGTTCCCCTCTCCTTCGCAAATGTAGATAAACGTGAATGAAAGGGACTTCCGAGATTTTGGAGGAGGATCAGTGGCCAGCTAGGATTTTCCTAAGGGGGGAGGGGGAAATAAGATTTTCAAGAGAGAAAAAGTCGAAAACTGAGGTATTTTTTTAAAAATCACCGATATTAAAGTTCTATGTAAAAATATTGGGAACATGTGTTCCCCCCCCCGACGCTACGTCACTGAGGAAGAGTAATTAATCCACAACATTTGAAAAAATCTAAAGACCGCGTAGTAATTATTATCGCGTTTACGGAAGAGTCCATTGTTTTCAAATATATGACCTTTTATTGTATCTGTCGATACTCTTAAATTGGAGCTTCTTCCGCCTCCCCTGGTGCCATAATTTTCCTGATCGTAACCACCTTTTTACTTTCCTAGCATTTGTCGTTAGATATGCTGCAACTATTTCACCTGGGTTCTAGGATTCATTTTAATTGTTATGTTCCCTCCCCCTAAACTAATTCAGGCTTCACGAGGAAGGGGCTAATTCCGGTTACTCTAGTTTTCCTCAAGTTCCAAATTCTTTACGAGATTCTAAAGTCAATTTTTTGAACAGGATAGCCAACCAAGCTCTGAGTCGCTGATTTCGAATATCGCCTCAGATTTTTATCCGACCCCTTCCAAAGCACTGTCGTAATACAAATTCAGCTTCTCCGGCGAAAAATTGCACAAAGCATCGAAATAGGGGTGATCTTGTGTCGTTGGTTTCGAATATCGCTGCCGAATTTTAATCTGGACCAAATTTAAGCTCCCGTGCTTTTTCAGTTGGGAAATTTTTACGATGTTATTTTCTATTAACAGCACTTTGAATAAATAAAACTGTATTTTTACCCTATTCGTTGGCTTTGATTAGAAAAGGTGATTTTCGAGTCAACCGTTGCTTGTCCTACGCTCTTGCTACCTCACTGGTCACACCAGCAGGGACAGGATCTAAAATTTACCCCTAAAACTGAATACAGCGACCTCGAAAACCTACAAATCAATTTTAGAATTTTATTCTTTCAGCCCCCCCCCCTTCACGGTCGGCATTAAGTTACACGAAAAAAATCTATGAAGTCTTTAATTGACATTGCACCACGCTGCACCTCAGAGAGCGTGTTTTCATTTCCATCATTAAATGTTTACACCCCCTTTGCCACAGATTCATAAGCACACGGTAGTAAGAAAAAGTTTGTAGAGTGATTGACGATATTCGTCGCTCACGATGTTCGAAAAAATTTGACACCCCTCTCTTGCATGTGTAATTGCTATTTGAAGGGTCTGGAAAACTGGAAAGAATGGCCTGGAAAACCTGGAAAAGTCAGGGAAAATCATTTCCGAACAAGAATGGACACCCTGTATGGATTGTTGGTAGTGAATTGTAGGAAAAGGTACGGGACAGTGTCCCTTCAACGTGCCCTCTGGCTGTAGAATTACCCGAGTTTCTTATTTGGTTCACAACATTGAACAGCCGTTCTTGCATTTTCCTCTCATCCATTGAAAAATATCGCGTATGAGACCCGGTCACTAAGTGACCTACTAAGGTGGTACACTGTTACCTGAACGAGAAAATACCCATAATTTCTAAAATGAGCCAACTTTTGCTAACTGAAGGAGGTCTTCGTACGAACTCCCATCTTCCGACCGATCTCACCGCTCCTTTACAACTCTCATCCACCACAAACATCTCGCAAAGGGTGTAGTAAAGGAATCAGTTCTTTCAGTTCGGTTGCCGATGTCTTAATTGTAAGGCAGTCGCAAAAATCTCCAAGAATGAGAGAGACAGTATATTCGTATTCTGCTCATTTTCATTGCGGAATTCGGTCTTCTTTTCAATCAAAATCCAATAACGAAGCCGAAGAATGCGATAGCGGCACCGAGCACGGTATAGCTTTTTCTTTCACGCATTGCAAATCCAAACAAATAATATATAAAGGTAACCTCTATTCAAATAAAAATAGCTTACGCACCTTTCCTCTCTCGGTTTCTTTCTTATACTTGTAGTCTGCTCTCCGCGAACTAATCTGGATCATTTTGTCCGAGTATATTCCGAAATTTCGCGACCGTATACCGAACTGGGAATGCGAAAAACGTGAAATAAAAAGTTGACTTCTTCTCGGACAAAGTAATATCCGTTTTAGCTTTTCTCCATACGGTGATGAACGTATAGAAGCGTTATATTCCAGCTTTATGTGAACGACTTCGACTAAGTGGATAACGCCGCACTTTTCTCCGCTCTTTATTCTCGTGCATGTGTTCTCTTTTTCTTACTTTTTTATTTTTATGTCGCAATAAAAGACACATTCCGTCGCTCATCCTGTAACTAGACGAGTAATGATTATTCGAGGAACTAAATGGCGTATATTTAAAATACGCGTTTTTCGTCTTTAATCCTCTCACACATGTAGCCAGGGCCGCCAAGAGCCAAACCGGGCCCGGAGGGAAAATCTGCGGGTCTACACCGAAATTATTTGCTCGTAAAAAGGCATATTGTCTATTTGATAATTATAATTTCCGTGACTCTGCGGGACCCCTCAAAAAACCGGGCCCGGGGGAAAAGTACCCTCCCCCCCCCTTCTCGACGTCCTTGCATGTAGCCGACTTGGAACTGGCAGATGATTCTGTATACCTATGATATAAAGTATTCACGATGATAAGGTTATCAGCAGGGCAAGGATTTATATGAAATCACAAAAGATATATCCAATACCCTTTTCCGTTTCATGGTCTTCTTGAGTAAAATGAGCCCAACTTTATTTTGCATGTTTTGCGTATTTGGTCTATACGAGCATATTTTAGCTATTTTTCGCCCATATTTAGACTATTTCAACATATTTACCTAATTTTTCTATTTCTAAGCACATATTCCGCCGCTGTCACGTTTTTTCCTTAGCACACATTTAAAAAAAAAGTAAGGGAAAAAATGGAATTGTGGATTCCGTGTCCCTATGCTACACTAGCGCTCCGCACGTAATTTTTACAACTAATGTGTTTGCAGGCACGCGTTGATTCGTATTGATTTTCTTATCTAAAATAAGTTTCTTTAAAATTAGCATAAAACATTGTCCATTATGGAACATGTTTCTTCTGGGTCGAAAATATCAGCCATTGTGACGATTCCCGCTGCGGAAAATTGACAGGTGCCAAATTATGCTAATCCTGTCAGCGGATCTGACGCAGAATGTCAGCATGAGATTTTACGTGACACAACGCGACAGACATACGACGGAGCATCTGTCAATGCAGTGATACGACGGCCAGTATTTGCCATATTCTATCAATAACCTGTCAGAGGCTTCGTCAGATTCTGACGGTACTGCGTCAAATTTCGGCAATGCTGTCACGTTCTAGTAGTATTGTGTCACAATGTAGCAGCGCCCTGTCACATCCTAGCAATATTCTGTCGCATTTTAGCAGCACTCGAGTTCGTTCTGACAATATTCTGTTCAGGGACGTACCGATACGGGGTAAGGGGGCAACTCCCCCTAGGAATTCTTTACTCAGCAGTTAGGAAAATTTACAATTTCAGTCAAGTGAGTTGGGAAAATCCAACTAGTTAAAAGTGTTGTTGTTGGTGTTCTCTCTCTCTCTCTCTCTCTCTTTCTCTCTCTGTCTCTCTTCTTGGTCTGATACTTGGGAATTGAGTTGAGAAGTTGGAAAAACCCAACAGATCAGAAGGTGAGTTTTTTTTTTTTGCCTTGAAACTTGGGAATCTTGAGTTGAGTCAGTTGGGACTTTCACAATTCCTACCCCCGCCCCCTCTCTCTAAAAAAACTCTTCGGTACGTCCCTGATTCTGTCGTATTTTGGTTAACCTACCCCTCATTTCTGTGCGCTCCTCCCCGACAAACAAAATTCCGACAGCCAAAATTCATGAATAATGATCAATGTTATTGTAATATTTTATATTTTTACAACTAAGTATTTATCTATACAAACATTAATATTGAATTAATTCTTCAACAACTCTTGATCCTTGATCATCATGGTTATCTGATGAAAAGAGAAAAAGAAAATTCATGAAGTAATAATTTTAGTTAATACAAAAATATTTAGGTATCATTCTACCATAAAGCCATGCACAACCAGCAGCTAGGAAAAGGTGCACAAAGCGCTAACAGGTGAAATGTTCTTCACATTCGAATGATGCTATTTTGTAGCCTCTCCGTTCATACAAAGCTAGAATTTTTGGAATTTTTGTATCTTCATTTTTTGAAAATTTTCCTAACAGTATCCTTAATTTTTCCACATAATAACGGAGATCCTATATCGGGGGAAAAACTCGAAGATATAAGGAAAGATTTTTATCAACATTTTCACTGTCCACAACATGAAATATAAAGTAATTTTGTCTGCTATAGTTTTTACCCCCCACCCCCTCTAGACAAACCCTTCATTACGACCTTGGCATGAAGACTCAAGATAACTTCCAGCTTTGACTGGAAAATTCCAAAGTGGCTCGACAATATGAAATCTGCTCGTCTGGACATTAAGTCGCAGAATTTAGTACATATAGCCCCGTAGCCATTGGGGGAAAGCTGGGGCTGAGCTCCCTCAAAAGGTATCCTGAGCCCCCGTAGGCATAGATATCACCCTTAAAAAATCATCATTAAGCTGAACGAGAGAGAAAAAGGGATGAAGAGAATCAATATCACAGAAACATTTTAAAATTTAGAACAAGAGCTTGGTCAACTAATTTGGGACGCTTCACTCGCGATTGTGCTCGCGATATATTCATGAGAAAACTTTGTATTCGGGTTTCATTTTCGACACTCGCCATCAAAACCGACAACAGTGACGTAGCCGGAATCTTCCCGGGAGGGGGGGGGAGCAAAGTAAGATTTTCAAGGGAGAAAATTATTTTATGAAAATGAAGGTAAAATTACTGCTTGAGCGAAAATTTTTCGGAAGAAAACGTGTTTTAAAGGCGAAAAATTGCTCATTTTTACATATTTTGCATTCAATTTCAGGTGCCTTGGGAGGGGGGCATTTTCCCCCATCGCGCCTCCTTCCCCCTTTGGCTGCATCACTGCCTTGTAGAAATTTTCACATTATATACTATGTGTATCCTCAAGCCCCCCCCCCTCCGGTAAACAGTCAACACAACCCACCGCATATGGCCAGATACGGGCCTGAAGTAAAAACTGAAGTAAAAACATATACAGTAGACTCCGGATTATCCGACTTTCGGGTTATCCGACTTTCGGGTTATCCGAGTTAATTTATCCGACCCTACCCTCCGACTTATCCGACCTACTAAGGTCGGTTAATCCGAATTTCTACATGAGAAATCTAATTTTTGATTTTGGAATGTACGAGTATGTAGATACATTACGTACGTTGTTCAACCGGCGCGACAGCGCGGTGTTGCAAAATCACGCGGCCAAAAAAAGAATCGCGATTTAAAAAAAAAAAACTTTGGTCACCGACGATTTAAAAAAATTATAATTTGTGATTTATTATTGCATAAGTATTGTTTTTTCACTTATTTATTCCTTTTTAAAGCCGAAGTTCAATTTTCTGAAGAAACAATTTCTTTTTAAATTCTGTGCACGTTATTTCTCTACATTGAAAATATTCATTTCGGATTATCCGACACCTTTTTCGGCATCTGACCAAGCTTCAGCCCTGATTAGGCCGGATAACCCGGAGTCTACTGTACATATGGTTTGAGGAGCCGAACAAGAATCTTGTGAACGGCCGGTGGACCGGCCAGGGGCAGTTTTTCCCTACCCTCCTTCATCAATCCACCTCTAAAATAAGTAGTAACTGAATATTACATTAAATGACATAGATATAACTTGCCAATAAATTACAGTACTTTTCAAAATCCGCTTCTTATAGTCCGCACTGAACGTCAACGATAAGCACGACCAATACGAAATTCAAAATGAAACTGAAACCACTTCTAGACCCCAGGCAAGATATCGAACATGATCATGAACGCAGTGTGTCAGCAACTTGTGAAGGCACCGACGCGACGGCGCCTTTTTAACCTACCATTACACGGCTAGCGCAAAGGAAAAGATACGCACACGAAGTACAAAACACAGCCTTCGCGTTTCTCTGTGTTTAACCGTGTGACAAAAAAATGAAAAAATTCTGCATTAGAATTAAATTCTGGCACCTTCTGTCAACGATTACTCCGGTGGGCGGAGTTTCAGCTGTGGCACAGGGTCTGACTCGATTTGGCTCAATTTGTCAGTGACAGATTGACAGAAATTGTGATTTTTCCGCAGGGAGTTGTTTTCTAGTTACAAAATAAATTTATCAATACGTTGAACTGGTTCACCTTAATTTGAAATATAACTCGGGAAAATTTCCACAAGCCTTAGAGAAAAAGATTTACGAGAGCTGCGTATTGCCAGTTCTAACGTACGGAGCCCAGACCTGGGCGCTTACGGAACACCAAGTACTAGGACTCGCAAGAACACAGATATTCATGGAACGGTCGATGTTAGGGGTAAAAAAGAAAGATAGAATCCGTAACTTAGAGACCAGGAGGAAAAGCGGAATAACCGACTGTAGATACACAATTAAAAAACTTAAGCTAGATTACGCGGGACACGTAGCCAGAAGGAAGGAGGGGAGGTGGGAGAAAAAAACACTGGACTGGTTCCCGAGGGACAAAACAAGGAACGTAGGGAGACCGTTGAGAAAGTGGGAGGACGAAATCATCCGTATGGGAGAGATAGCATGGGAAAGGAGCGCTAGGGACAGAAATTACTGGAAGAAGGTGGGAGAGGCCTATGCCCAAGGTTGGGCGCACAATGGGTGGGACAATACAGGTGGTGCCTGACCGCGGTGAAAAACAAAGCGACAAAGAGTGCGAAGCACATGTATCGCGCGCTACGAAGAGGAGGGGAGTCGCTGGTGTTCCCCCCACCATGTATACATATTATCCGAAAGTTTAAATAAAGGCTGATTGTAAAACCAGAGACTGAGTTCGCTCAATCACATGAATTCTCCTTTCAAAAAAGCCTAGTAGGAATTGATGAAGTACATTTTTTGGCTTTCTGCCAAGTTCCTATTAAGGTTAAGGAGCCAGGTAGGCAATATGGTCGGAAATTACGTTCAAGTACTAAGCAGACAAAAGTGAAATAGAAAACTTTTATGAACTTCTAGAAAATTATATTGAAACTAATAACTAGAATATGAGGAATCAATAATTATTTATTATCCCGGGTGATTTTAACAGCCAAATCAGTCAACGAGAATGGGAAGAAAATAACGTCTTTGACCCCCTATAATTATGGAAGAAGAAACGAAAGAGGTGAAAAGCTAATTAAATTCTATTTTGAATACATTGTTCGTCCTAGGTATTTGTACTCCTCTACTCTGTTAATTTTTGCCCCTTCTAGCATAGTTCCTTCTCTCCTACTTTGTTTCACATAAATTTTGTTTTTGGTAAATTCATAGCAAGTCCAAACTCTTGGCTTGCATCCTTTAGGTCTTTCATTTTCTCCATTTCTTCAAAATCCTCAAACCTCTGATGGTTTAACCGGCGACCCTGAACGTTAATATTTTCCCCTCCCGATCTAAAGTTCCAAAAATTTGCTCCAGTACGTCGTTGGAGAGGTTCGGGGCCAAATGATTCCCTTGTTTCACCCCTTTGGACAGGAAACTTTGTACCCTTCGTGTCCGTCCTCACATAGGCTTCGGAGCACCCATATAAGTAGCTGAGACTTTCGGTGATTTTATAAGGGACTCCTTGTTCTTCCAGGGACTGCCATAGCTTAGGATAGAGAGAATCAAACGCCTTGTTGAAGTCTATAAACATCAGCCACGTCTCTATTTTGTATTCCTTTGCTTTTTCAATAATCTGGTACAGCAAAATTTTATTCTTATTAAACAATAATAACTGTAAAATAGTTATTGTATAAGGCTAATAATATAATACTTTCTATCATAGGTGTACCGAATCATCTGCCAGTTTTCTCTGAGGAGGGTTAATGCGATTTTCTTGCAGGCCCGCTTTTGTATACTTATAACTTATTTAGTCAGTGGCTGGAAAAACGCTACACGTTCCTTTCTCTCATGTGCAGTGCCCGCAGGTCGAAATCATTTTCCTATAACACCGCTTTTCCCGGAGAGTTAATTCGACTTGAGGGAGGAAAGTCACCCCTTTACGGGGGGCGTGTAACAAAAGAATAAATGTGCGCGCAATTATGCATTCATTAAGATGAAAGAAGGCAGTTCAACTTTTGCCACAAGGTCTTCTCCTTTTTAAAGCTTATACAACTGTAAAGTTTATTGCTCAACTATACGCCGCAAACAATATCAGATAGTTTTTCTTCGGCGCTTTTCTTCTTTTTTTTTTTTCTTCCTTAACATAGTTCCAAAAAGTTTATTTTATTTATTAGCTAGTTTAATGACGTATTTGGATAATAAATTTCGCCCTTTGACTGTTACTTAAGGCCGCTTTGTTTCGAAGGCAATTTTTTAATTTTTATAGCCGGCCAAAAAAACGAAGACGACGACGAGTTTTAATGAAAATAATGAGCAGTGTTCGGCTGTGTTCTGCCTCTCGGGGCGCTCTTTTTTTTTTTTTTCTTTTTCAAAAGATCTATTAAGTCTGATTTCTGCCGAAATTAAACTGGAAATTTCCTGACAATAATACTGCAGTGGTCGTTAACTGGAGACATTAATCGTAATTTTACACAGCTGCGGTCTTTAAACAATAATGCCGGCGATTTCTTAGTCGGTCCCCCTCCTGCCCCCCTCCTCCCGACGATTGCGAAAAGACAAAAAGAAAACGAGATTGTAAAATTTGTCTAGAAGGCGTTTTATCGGTGTAAATCCCTCTCGTAAAATTGATTTGATGTCTTTTCTGTTCTGCGTTCGCTCGCTGCTGCGCGCTTTTCAATTCGATTCTTCTCGCTCGAGAATAAAGAGCAGCTCGTCCTAATTGGTCGCTCGCGGTTCTGAAATTCGAAAAATGGTTATGGTGTGGCGACGAAGGGTGTCAGAAAATATAGAGCGATGGAAGACGCGGATTTCAATGATAAAATGGCCGGATAACCGCGGGGCTGTTTAGATATATTCGGCAGTTGATGGTTGTGGAAGCTGGAGAATCAGCTGGAACTTTTATTAGAAAAACGACACAACACATCGGGAAATCAAATCATGTATTCAACTCAAAATTAATCAACGTAATATAAAAACCGTAAAAAGATCAGAATACATCGAAAAACGGGATTAAAATCATAAAGTACAGAGAGTCTGGATTTCTGGATAGAAGAGAAACGAACGTTGTGAATTATACCACCAGGCAGTGCCACTGACGTCATATTTCATCACTCCCTCCAATTCATAACACGCAGAATAATGATTTTAAACTCAATTCCAACTTGCTGTAACAAAGTATGAAAAGCATAAAATGAAATCAAATTAGTCTTTTGCAATCTGTAATTCCAGTCAATGAGATCAAATCAATTCAATCATCAAAATTAAATCACACTTGGATTGTTTTAAATTCATTCAAAAGCTGTTCTCGAAAGAAAGTAAACTTTGAGACAGGTAAAGCTTTTGTGAAGAAGTCCGCTAATTGATCATTAGTTTCAATCCATTTTAAAATCAAATTCCTATTTTTTACCTCTAGTCTTGCATAATGGTAACATAATTTTACGATATGTTTTAAACTCTGTGAATCATCATTCTTTGCCAATTTGATGGCAGCTTGATTATCTTCATATAGCGTAGGAATCATATTCGAATGCAATAATCGTTTACAAATTTCATTAAAGTTTACTAACTCTCTACAGGCAAAACTCATAGCAATGAACTCGGATTCAGCCGATGACAGAGCTACATGAGTCTGTTTCTTTGTGCGCCAGCTGATGACATCTCCGAAGATTTTGACGACGTACCCGGAGGTATATTTCCCTTCTAAATCATTTGTCCCAAGAGATGCATCAGCAAAGCACTCAATACTTTCAGTTTTTCCCTGATACAATAGGCCTAAATTCATACTGCCTTTCAAATACCAAATTATTCGCTTGACTTTGAACCAATCATCCTGATCATAATTACTTTGCTTTCGGCTAAGCGTATTCACGGCATAAGTTATGTCGGGCCGTGTGGCGTTAGCCAGATACAGCAACGATCCCACTGCTTGTCTGTAGGGTACAGATTCTAAATCTAAATCGTAATCGTTCTCTTCATAGCTTTTCTTTTCAGCTTCTCTTGTACGCATTGGAGTTCTAGCAGTTCGAGAGTCCATTTTATCAAATTTCTTGATAATCGTTTCGATAAAATTAGTCTGTGACAAAAATAATTTTTGATTTTTCCTATCTCTATTGATCTCTATTCCTAAGAATTTTTTCGGAGTTCCTAAATTAGTCATTTCGTATTCGTTTTCTAATCGTCTTTTTGTTTCCACAATCTTATTTTGACAATTTCCTACTATGAGAATATCG
Source organism: Acanthococcus lagerstroemiae (assembly GCA_031841125.1). Classification (NCBI taxonomy): domain Eukaryota; kingdom Metazoa; phylum Arthropoda; class Insecta; order Hemiptera; family Eriococcidae; genus Acanthococcus; species Acanthococcus lagerstroemiae. The sequence continues at coordinate 44,879,836 of CM063114.1, read as the reverse complement.
TCTACATATAGAAGAACAAAAACAAATCGTTGTCCCTTTCACCAAGAAAAGAGGCATGACTGGAAAGAAGTTCCCCATTGAGGAAGGCGGTTTTAACGTCCATTTGCATAATATCTAAATCGTACTTATTCGCTATTGCGAGGATTAATCGAACATCCGAGATTCTTGCCACGGGTGCATATATTTCAGTAATATCGTATTTATTCGTATCTGCAAAGCCCTTAACAACCAATCTGCTTTTGAATCGTACACTATTATCTGGTTCGATTTTTCTTTTGTTTACCCATCGTGAATCGATTATTGGGACTCCTTTAGGCACTTCAGAGCGATCCACCAGAGTCCAAGTTCCATTTTTTTCCAACGAGTCTAGCTCGCTTCGAATTGCCATCTCCCATTTTTCCTTATCTGGTGAGTTCATCGCTTCTGTGAAGGAGTTTGGATCTGGGCCCAGGTCATGCGTTGTTAAGAAACAATATGAATATTCATTGAGAAATTCATTGTAATCGTAATCGTAATCTAATGATTCATCGATGGCTTCAACCAATAGAGCTTTGACCTCGTTCTTAGTGGGTTCAGGTAAGACTGGCACTAGATTCTGATTTTCTTTGAGTACAATTCTCCCTCCTTCCCTCTGAACTTCACCAAAGCTCAAGTCAATTGTTGTACCGGAGGGAACCTTGGAAACAGTCACATTCTGTGGGGTTATAGGGACTTCGGAATCAAAGAAATTGCCATACACCTTGGATTCAATGAACTGAACATGTTTCGATTTACTTGTCTTAGTCGTTTCAGGATTGAGGATAGTATAACCTGTTTCATTACATTGAACCAGAAAACCTCTTTTACCAGTTGGAGAAAATTTACTTTTAGTCGTATTCTTTAAGTCTAACTCAAAGGCAAGGCATCCAAATCTACGAAGATACTTTAGGTTCGCATCACGTCCATAAAACATCTTATAAGGCGTTTGATAGTCAATGGATGCATTAGGCGTACGATTATGGACATGTACCATGAAATTTAAGGCATAAGGCCAGAAAGGAACGGGCATTTTAGCACTATGCAGCAACGCTCTTACATTTTCCTGAATTTCACGGTTGAATCTTTCTGCTGTTCCATTATGCTCGGGGGTATACGGCTCAGATTTTTGGAATGTGATCTTTTCGAACGCTATAACTCTTTTCATCTCGGCGGTTCGGTATTCTGTTCCACCATCTGTTCGTAGCGTACCAATTTTACAGTCTTGACCCAAGATTGTACGGCATACAAGCAAAAAATCTTGTAATGCAAAGTGAACTGTAGTTTTATCAACTAAAGTATATGTAGTAACAAACCTAGTAAAATCGTCAGTAAAGGTTACAATGTATCGATAGTTTGAGTTCAATGATTTCGGATATACTGACATCAGGTCAGTATGTACCAGCTGTAAAGGCTTAATCGCTCTAAATCGTACTTCATTTGAGGGGTTTCGTTTAGATTTAGCTGACTTACAAGATTCGCAATCAATAATATCTGTACCAAATTTTATTCATTTCAAGTTTGGGATTAGTTTTGATGCTATTTTGAGATACATTTGAGAGCAATGATTTAACCGATAATGCCAAAGAAGACCTATTCGATCACGTAAATTCAACACTTGATTAATTTTTGTCCATCTCTTTTAAGTCTTTCAAATTCATATTCGCTTCTGTTTCCAGATATTTATGAAGTGAATCTAAATCTGAAATATCATTATAGCTTAGCTCTATAGTTCGAACTTCTTCTGAGGCGGCAACATTCTCATGTTGGGTTACAGGGGTTTTTGAAGTCTCTGTCGTATTCGTATTTGTAATTTTCTCTGGAACTTTGCATGGGGGTTTGGAATAACAATGCTCGTTTTGAATTACGGGAGTTTTTGAAATTTCAGTCGTACTCGTATTCGTTATTGTTTCTGAAGCTTTGTATGGAATTTTAGAATAACAATGTTCATCTAAAATTTCTTTCGTATTTACCTCAGGTTCACGAACATTACTCGCACCCTCTTGTGCAGTCAATATGAGCGAAAGATTTTCTAATTCTGACCCAGATACGCTGGGAACTGTGAAACATACTTTCCATAGTTTCCCATCAAACGTACCACTTTTTAAAATATTCCTTTTATTGTCTAAAATCTTGATCCCTCGATCATTTAAAATCATTTCCAGCCCACGATTGGCTAATTTCCCTAATGATAACAAATTTTCGTAAATCCCTTCAGAATATAGCACATTTTCAAGCATACCTAAATTATTATCATCGTCTAAAATTGGTATGGTACCCATCTTGTGAATCAGAATGTCAACTTCGGAATTTTTATTTGCACACAGTATTCGTTTTGGTCTTTGTAAATTCGTAATCTTTTTAAAGCGATCTTCCTGATTCACCAGATGTTCAGTAGCACCAGAATCTCCTGTAAAGCTAATATTAGTCAATCTATTTAGAGAATCAGAGTCATACTCACAATTAAGTTTAAAACCAGAGCCATCAGGCGTATCATCCTTCTGCCGAGCAAAATTCACTCGAGCTGATTTGTTCGAAGACTCTGAAGATTCGGAAGATGAACCATCGTCGTCACCCATCACGAAGTAGAATTGACCATCAATGAGACGCATATCCTTTGCTAAATTACCATAATTCTTCTTGCTCTTCTTCGCCTTTTCGAAGCTCACCAATTTCTTAGTAGATTTTCGGTTCTGATTAGATTTATCGTAGGATTTGTCGTTCTCGCTTTCATTTTTTTACGATCATATTCGCTTCTACGGTGATCGTCTTCATGTCTACGTTTCGGTGCTCTTCTTGTCGAATGCGAAGGTTGGTTATTTTTCGGACATTCGGCGGCAATATGATCGCCCATTCTTCCACATTCGTAACACAAAATCTTATTGTTTTTACATTCCGATTTGAAGTGTCCAAATGCGCCGCAGTTTGACAAAAAAATGTTTAAATTTCTTTATTAATCATGCATTATGAAGTATTTTGTTACTAGGAATAACTTGCCATCGGGCCTCATGTTGCCGATCCCTGCCCTAGAATCTTTTTTTTTTTTGTGCTTTTGGTTCTCATTTGCTATATAGTAGGGATGGGACCCGCTGCAGGGTTAATGTCTGCAACACCCACGTTGCCTGGGCTTTCTGGGTGCGCTCGATTAAATATAATCAAATTTGATCGATTTTGTTACTTATGTAGTTTGGTCAATTTTAGTAAGATTTGGTCGTTCTCGTTTGTTTTTAACAAATGAAAAATTTCAAAATTTGCCGACTACTAAATTATTGAGGGTGTTTTACATCCACCATAGTTTCGTCCTTGCAAATACAGACTGGAACCTATCTCCCAAGCACTCACATTTGCGCACATGAGCATACCCGAGTCTGGGAGGGTAAGCTGGAAGGATATTAAGAATACTTGAATGGAACACACAACTTCTTTCACACTTAAGGTGGTCGTTATGTACTCTTAGTGATATACTATTTTCTGTATTTCCTCTTATTCGTCTCCTAAATTGGTTCCAATAAAATAAAATAGAAAACCTAAAAGTTTCAGGTCGATCGGATTAGAGGAATCCGTGCCACAAGTTCCCTTTCGTTCTTTTGGGAAAAACACATGGCGACTTTAGTTCTAGACTAAATTTCCCTCATGTATTCACCAGAACCAAAGCCCGTTAATTAAACCATAGAACATTTGATATCGGATTCAGCTTGTGACATTGGAAAATTAGTCTTTTGCTTTCAACTTTTATAATTCAATAAAATGTTCATCTTTCTCAAATTTCAGGCTCTAGGTCAAACAGAGAATCTAGTAAAAACAGACTGTCATTGAAATTCGAAATTCAACGTTTGCTACCGACTTTCAGATTTTCGAAATGTCTTCCATGTTTCAGCTTTGTTTCTACCTTTCAGATAACGTTCGATACTCAGCTTGAAACCTTTGGCTTTTGACTGACTAGTCTCTGACAGGAGTCCTGGGTACTCCACTTTCAGAAACGAAATTTGACTTTCAGTTTGGGGAGGTAGAGGAGAAAAATTTGCTGACAAATAGTTTTAGAAAACTAAAAATTCGCCGATTTTTTAATCGAAATATTTTCCTTCGTAGTTGTGAATTTATTTTTGTAATTTTCAATCGTATTTTGCTTAAACGTTTGTGAAGCGATGCCACTGATATATGAAAATGAGCCGTCGTTTTTTAAATAGTGTATCAAATTCGAAAGTGAGGCCAAGTCAATCTGGCTCTATTTATTGGATGACACAAGCATTTTCTATTTCCCCCTTTTTTTCGTATTTTTATGTAGGTGCCACACGACAATTACCTTCGAAGTATCGAACGACTGCTCGCAATGAACTAAAATCAACTTGGGCGCCTCGAGCTCAAAAATTGTTTGAAGAATTCTGGTATTTCAAAACGTGTATCCGATACGCGTATCGTAGTGTGAAAGTGTTTAAGACTCCGTGGAAAACTCTTGGAAACTTTGCCATTTCTGAAGCGACCTTTCCGATTTCAGTATTTTTCTCTGGAAAGGGCAAAAGTTCCCCTACTGCCTTTTCGTCTATCCACTTCTACGTGGGTCCAAGGCTGACGACCGGAGAGACAGCCATCCACCCTGACAGACAAGACGAAAGCAAACAGCTATAGCCAGAGGGTAGACTAATAAAGGTAGAAGGAAAGTACAGCTAGCCATATTCGATTAAAAAGGCAATTCACTTTCCCAGCAATTTTACTTACGTTCAGTTTGTTGTCCTTTCAGTCCATGAACAACCCGGTCCCGAACCGCCTTGTGTAGAACAATGTAAAATTCAAAGGGTGGCAGTTATTATAACTCGATTTGAAGCACGAATTTAAAAAAAGAAGATAATATGTTTTATTTATTTGATTTGTCGAGTGCGCTCCGTTTCGCGTAAACTTTTGAGCGCTTCTGTTCGTGTATATTCGTATTTCAAAAAGTTTTCTCGGCGGTAAGCGTTTTATACTCTCTGTATGCGATCCATGAAAACGATATTCATATTCATACATGTAGTTGTAGTACGGGTAGTGGCAGCGCTACACTGGCAGTGCCGTTTGCTGAAAAGTGAATAAATTCAAAAATAAATAAAGATTACACGAAGATAAGCAAACACAGAAGACGTCGTAATACGTAAAATACATAATATAAACTCAGCGGAAGTAAAAAGCAGCGAGTAAAAGATATTTTAGTCCGCTTAGTTCATTAGAAGATCTGGGGTAGAATGTGTAATAACAAAATGTCATGTAAAATAGCGAAATGGAGTGACTGCCCAGTGTTGATTGAACGATGTCTTTTAGCTTCTGTTGTTCGCTTTCAAGTTAATATTATCGCTAATGAATTAAATCATACAAGCACTTTGTAACCTCTCGCGGGAACACAAGAACAAGCACTTTTTTCAGCGTCAATTTAAACTCGAGGCGTAGTCGTTTACAGGATTAATATTTCAAATAATAAAAATTTCATCCGTCCAAAAGTTTTAGCGTTTCTGCATTATTTTTAAAACCTTGTAGTTTCGCTCAATTTTTTTTGTTACTGTTTTGTGTTTTCTCCGCGTGTGTGCCCGTTGTTCGAAAATATATATCGGTATATTTATTTTTAATGGCTTTCGTTCGAATCATTTGAGCCAGACTAGGGAATAAAAATTCTCTCCTTTCGCGTTACAGAACTGAGAGAGAGAAAGAGGAGGGAAAAGTTTTCAAACAAAAATAATAGCGGTGTTTTAACGAAGCGTGTCGATTTTCGTTTCACGAACAAAATAATTATGTAATTTATTGAAAATAGCATTTTCCACGTTATCGACTCCAGTATAAAGCTATGTATTTCGCGCTGATGCGAGCGGCTTTGTGCTGGAAATGAAAAGACGTACAGTGGTAGAGACTTTGAGAACTCGCGTATAATTGGATCGAATGGTGTTGTGTCGATACAGGTCGACTTCGCGTGCTCGGTGTTTTGAATATTTTGGAATGATTCTGTTCTATATCTATTGGTTTATTTGTCAGTATCTTGTAATAACTGGCTTGTTGAATGCCGAGGGATCAAAGTTTATTTCTATCGCATAGTTGGCATTCATTTCGCTTTTGTCTCGACCTTTTTTTCGGCTTTGAGCTTTTCGATACTCTGCAGAACCCTATTATCTAATTTTTCTCTCAACCCGAGCCCTGGAATCCGCCCTTTCGAGCATTACCTCAGAGACGCCGGGGAGGCCGTTGGGGCTGTCTTAGCCCTCTTCACTTCTTGCCGAAAAACTGGCCTAAGTCGAAATGTAGCGAGTTGCTACGTGGACTCAAACCCTGGACCTCCGGATTCTGCGACCAGCACGGTACCCACTCGGCCAACTACATACTCCTATGTCTGTCTATGTGACTGTCTGTCAGTCACGGCTCTTAGAATTTTGCCGTATGGTGTACAGTTTTGCCAGATGGGAAGTTGAAAAATGTACCAGCAAGAAATGTTCCAAAATTGTACCAGATTTCAAATGAAATGTACCAAATAAAATGTGTGATCTTCGAAATTGATGGGTTCATTCAAAACAATCATAGTCAGGTTTGAAATTCCGACTTTGTAGAGAGATAGCGCTGTATCCACGGCTGTTACGCTCCAACATGATCTGCATTTGAACAAGGCAACTGCGGGTAAACTCACGCTGACAGTTCGCCTTGCTGAAGAGAACTTATAGCGCTATCTTTCGGCGAAGTCGAAATTTCAAAATTATGTTTGTTTTTCGAATGAACCTTTCAATCATACTAAACTGTAACAAATTTTTTGGTCAAAATCTTCAACATACATCAAACTTTCCTGAGCATAATAAACTGTACCAGAATGTATTAAAAATCGAAAAAACGTACCAGAAAATGTACCAGATCCTACCAGGAATAAGGAAAATGCACCAAAACGTAGCAGAATTGTTGAAATCGCCAGACGTTGTACCAGAAAAGATGGAATGTACCAAATGTGGCAACATTGGCTTGTGGCAGTGTTGGGCAGTATTTAGATACATTTTGTATTCGTAACTACAGATACAGTATTCGAATACAACTACTCTAAATACTGTATCTGTAGTTGTATCCGTTTACAAATACAGCTACTGTATCTGTGGCTGGTATTCCTTCACAAATACAAATGCTGTATCTGTAATTAATTTAACGAGGATCAGTGGCGTCGCCAGGATTTTTCCAAAGAAGGCCGGGGGGCAAAATCAGATTTTCAAGGGAGAAAAAGTTGTAAAAGTATTTTTTTTTAAATCGCCAATATTAGAGGGCTATGTAAAAATATTGGGAGAAGGGATTTTGTGTGTGTATGGGGGGGGGGGGGTAAATTATTTATGGGGTATTTCCCTTGGTAGAAATATTCTTTTTTTTGGGGGGGGGGGTAAAAAATTTTGGGCGGGGGTATTTTTGGAAGAATTTTTTTGGACGCTGGGTAACATTTTTTTGTTGGGATGGGGAGGGTGTAAAAAATATATATTTGGGAATTTTTTTAGTGGGGGGTAAAATTTTTTGTTGCAAGGAGGGTGTAAAAATACATATTTTGGGCATTTTAGGGGGGAGGTAAAAATATTTTTCCATGAGGGGGTATTTTTTCCCCTAATCTTACTGGGACAATTAGAAAGTAAATAAAGTTTTTCCTATTTTCTTGGGGGGCAAATGACTGCGCCAGAGGGGGCAACGCTCTTCTGGCCCCACTTTTGCTATGGGTCTGATTTCATTATTCCCGTGATTGATGTTATGGAATAATGATTACTGAATAATGAATGATTACTCGTTATTCATACTTACAACTAACGAATCAACTATTCATTATTTGTTATTCATGCGCTTAGAATAACGAATAAATTATTCATTATTCATGAATAACGAATAACGGTTGCGTTATTCATTATTCGAATATTATTATGCTCAACTCTGCGCACAACTACAGAATGTGATAAAGTATCTGTATCTGTATTCATCTTCTCACGAATACAACTACTCCTATCTGTATTCGTAAATATGAACGAATACAGCTACAATATTGTAGTTCTAGTTACGAATACTTTGCATAACTAGTATTATTTGTACTTAGTAGTTTCGGTATTCGAATACCATTTTCCCAACACTAGCTTAAGGTGTGGCGATCAGGTTTCTGTCATAAACGTAAATCAAAATGACTCAGTTATGGGAGAAAAGAGAGAAATTATGATGGTTTTCATACCAGTATGTCAGTATTTTCCTATCCTAACTTACCCCAAATATACCTACAAGTAGAAAATACGTGTTTTTTTTTTCTTTTCAAAAATTCAAATTTTGCAACAGGTGCGGGAATTTTTGAAATTTTGAAAACAAGGAAGAAGAAAGAAACGTGTTCCAATATCAACACAGTTACAGGACCATTTTTTCTTCAAAATGTTAAAAATTACCCCCACATATGAATTTCATTATAAAAATAATGCATAGGCTGTCGCTGAGTAACTGTGACTAAAATTTGTACGGCCCACCAACGCTACCTATTGGTGTTTCTACGCAGTAGGAGAATAATTTGGTTCATGAGCTATCAGTTGAGACCACGCCGAACTTATTTGATTGCAAACTCGCTGTTCCAGACCAAATTGAATGAAACCAGATGCGTTGACCCCTCCAGGTTTTTTAAAGACTTTTTTTTTTAAGAAGGAAAAAAAGCATACGATTACAAAATTTTTTATTAATTATCATCTTTACTAAGTACACAAATATCTTTTTCAAAATAAGCGCCACTCATGGCTATACCGGCGTCTATTCGTTCTTGCCATTTATGGAACGTTTTCGCGTATTCCGCCGCCGGTAACGAGGAAAAAAACATCTGTGCCGCTGTGATGACATCTTGATTCATGTTCAATTGACGACCGCATAAGTCTGCCTTCAGTTGAGGAAACAACCAAAAAGAGAAATTTGAACTTTAAAAAGGGAGTAAGGAAAATATGGAACATCTTAGAATTCCATTCAAATTCACCTGAACAATTGTCCAGGGAAGGCGTATCCATCTCCTCCTCTCAGTTCTGTCCCTTGCATATGCAGTGACGATTGGGCATTTGATGTATTTATTTTGTTCATCAAACTTTCTATCAGACGAAATTATCCTTCCAATGACACTGGGATTAAGTCCCACCAACTAACAAACTAAAATTCTTAAAAACCACAGTTCACTCCTTGAAAACATCCCACCAAAATTCCAGAAAAGACGAAGTAATACTTTTCAGACTAAGGACTGGACATTCCGCTCTCACTCATAGCTATGTCCTGAACAAACCACCCCGACCAATCTGCGATGCATGTAATACTCCTGTCTCCATTAACCATGAAATTACCCAATGTCCAAAATTCTAATTTCAGCGAAACTCACGTATCCCAAACTCAACACGAGAATCCCTGCTCTTCGACAGTCACACCTAAAACCTTAAACTCATATCATTCGTAAATGCCATGAATTTCTACTCCAAAATTTAATCCATACAGTCCCCACGTCTCTAGCCAATAGGCTGCACATGATGTGGCTACCCCCCCCCGCCCACCGACGCACAAAAACAGTGGTTTTTTTTGGTCATAGCCTTGAATTATATCTTTTGAGTAATTATTGTTTGGGAATAGCCAATCGAATACGTCCGAAGATCATTCTTCTTACGAAATAATGGCCTCTCCGAGTCACTTAAACGCATAATTCAACCCTGAAGATACAATTTTGCGGGTTCTGCCGAGTCCATTTATAATACGTGCGGTGAAAATAAGAAGCCCGTCCTATCGCAGTTGTTTGAAATGCAAGCCGACCAGCCGAGTCGCGAGCATAATAAGGCGCCTTAAATTTGTGTGATTTAGTTGTGGTCTTGAAAGTTGCTCGACTTGAGACGTCGTGGGGGCCGGGTGCGGTTGCGCCTTCTCGAAGACGACCGACCGACTCACCTGCGGCGTACGTGAAAATAATTTTCCCTTATAATTCGGGCACGTACGCGGCCGCATAAAGTGCGCTGATATTGCCCACGCAGAATGAAGATGCCGGCAAAATTTGCTCGAAACTCGAGTCGTCTCTCGGTTCAGTATAAGCCTTTAATTTTGTTTTGATTTTCTTCCGTCGGCTGAGGAGTGCAGGACATGTTTTATGTGGGGAAAATGCCGACAATATGCTCGCCTTTTCGGATCAAGTTGAAAACCTTGAGAAGAAACTCATCTAGATGTGTCCGGCCAAGTTGTGGAGGATGACGAACAGGTAGTCCTCCGGATGTTAGTCATTTACCTCGCTTTTTTGATGAAAATGTGCTACTACCAGGTATGTCTGTTGTTGAGACCCTAAAGGATATAAATGAAGACATGTAGCCACTATTGGGAGCTCGTCGAGTCTTTGGAAAACATAACTGTCTCCCTTTTCAGTAGTTCATCAAGCCCTCCTACCTAAGTCACAAAACGAAAGTGTAAATAGCAACCTAAATCTTACGTGACAATAGCATCTTGCAATTTTTTGTAGCATTTAGAAACGCCGAGAACGAGGGGAGGGGTTCCAAAATAAATCCTAATAATATCTAAATTCTTCACAAGTGGAAACGGCTGTATTATCAATAAACTGCCTCGAGTTCTTATGGTTGACATTTATTTCTGCTGATCAACTGTTACGACCTGTATAGTACAAGAATGTACAAGTATTGACTACCAAACAATAAGATTACAAAGAACTAAGACAACCAACAGACAGACGAGAGAATAACCACCAGAGTAAAATCTAAAGCTCATGAGAATGTCACCGTCCAGCGTACGTAGCATCCAAAAAATTAGTGCGCCAAAAATACGGAGCACAACGTGTACTGCGGAGCGTAGACGACGACGACGACATCCTCATGTCGATGCAGTCCGCGAAGCAGACATGAAAATGCTCTCCCGTGGTTGCAGACTCGTCTGCAAGATGATGCACTAGCAAAGCGTAGTGCTCGCAGGCTGGTACAAGGAATGTGATGCTCGCATGAGAATACAGACTGATACAAGGAGTGTGATACTCGCTGGCTAATTACGTTTTGAGTCAGTCAGTTCAGTCATTCCGTTGTGTGCCAAAGTAAAGATATAAAAATGTCAAAAATCAAAAATACCATTTTTTAATTAGAATAAAAATTACATATACCACCACTTCTCAACTAGTTGATTCTTTATCCGCTATGGGGAGACTCTTTATTTGGATAAGCCAACTGCATTTCTCTATCTCTCTATGTATTAAAAACCAAAACTTCTCCTCCTCCCCCCTCGCCCTCCTGAAAAAAAAAAACTCAAAGGAGCCTGGTATCTAAATCCCAGCCTTCGTCTAAGATACAACAGACATAATAAGACATAAAAAGACATATAATGACATAATTACCCGTACTGCGGGTTGCCTACCTAAAAATCAGAAAAATTGCATGGGCAGATCAGTTACTTTCAAGGACATAATCTGTTTTAACATAAAAAATCTCCAATTTTTAGGACATAACCGACATAATAAGACATCAAAAGACATTTGTCTATGTATCAAAAACCAAAACTCCCCCGCCCCCTAAAAAAACAACTCCAAGGAGCCTGATATCTAGATCCCGGCCTTCGTCTAAGACACTATCTCTCTATATGTATACTAAAAAAGTAAAATCCGCCATCGCCACCACCACCGCCTCCGGGAGAAAAAAACGCACTGCGGGTTGCCTATCTAAAAATCAGAAAAATTGCAGCGGTAGATGAGCTACTTTCAAGTACATAATCTGTTCTAACATATAAGATCTCCCCGCCACCGCCTCTGGAAGAAAAAACGCACTGCGGGTTGCCTACCCAAAAATCAGAAAAATTGCAGGAGCAGATCAACTACTTTCAAGGACATGTTTCAAGACATAACTGACATAATAAGACATAAAAAGACATGTAATGACATAATTACCCATACTGCGGGTTACCTACCAAAAAATCAGAAAAATTGCAGGGGCACATCAGCTACTTTCAAGGACATAATCTGTTTCAACATCAAAAATCTCCAAGTTTTAAGGCATAACCGACATAATAAGACATAAAAAGACATATCTCTCTGTATAATTAAAACCAAAACTCCTCCTTCCCCTCCCCTTCCCTCTCCTGAAGAAAGAAAACCAAGGAGCCTGATATCTAAATCCCGGCCTTCAAATCAGAAGACATAACTGACTTAAAAAGACCTCTCTGAAAAAAAACTCCTAGGAGCCTGACATCCAAATCCCGGCATTCAAATCACAAAAATTGCAGGAACAGATCAGCTACTTTCAAGGACATAATCTGTTATAACGTAAAAGATGTCTAAGTTTTAAGACATAACTGACATAAAAAGACATATTATAATGACATAATTACCCATAATCTCCAAGCTCTCAAGTCGCATTCAAAACCAAAACTCCTTCTCCCCACTCCTGAAAAAAAACTCCAAGGAGCCTGATATCTGAATCCCTGGCTACTTTCAAGGACACAAGTTTCAAGACATAACAGACATAAAAAGACATGTATAATGACATAATTACCCATACTGCGGGTTGCCTACCTAAAAATCAGAAAAACTGCAATGGCAGATCAGCTACTTTCAAGAACATAATCTGTTTTAACATGAAACATCTCCAGGTTTTATAAAAAGACATATAATGACATAATTACCCATAATCTCCAAGATCTCAAACCGCTGCGGGTTGTCTACCCTGCCCCTTAATTGCTCAATTTTCCAGGGGTAGCCTACCCTCAGGAGGGGGTTCATGTTTGTGGAGGAAACTCCTGAAAGGGGAGGAGCCCTCTCATCCGTGGTTGAGAAGGGGTAGCCTACCCCTAGGCCCTAAAGAAGGGTCCCTGATGGGCCCTGGAAAAACTCCGAGGGGCCTGGAGAGGGAGCTCGTAGTGAGGCAGAGGTACTATCAGAGAGCCTCAGTAAACAGATAAAGGAACTCTGACAGAATGACTGAAAAGCATGGTGACTCGGCGAGGCTCGAAGCGCCGAGCGATAGGCCGGCACGAGCGAAGCGAGTGACGGCGGGGGTTGGGCCGCGAAGCGGCCAGGGGGCTAAGCCCCCTAGTACATTAAAAACCAAAACTTCTCCCCCTCCCCCTCCCTGAAAAAAAAACAAGACGCCTGATATCTAAATCCCGGTTTTGAATTTTTTGACGGTCTTTTTTGTGATGCTGATTGCTTAGCCTTAATTTTCTGTTTTGTAGTTGGCTGTTGAAATAAACGGCGTCTTGAAGATGTAGAGATGTAGCAGGCTCAGCTTTTCTTCGAGATCTTTTTCAGGTGTAGATTGTTTAGTTTGAGTTTCTTCAGTGCGAATTTTTAGAAGATCCTTGTTTGGCATGCGGGTTAAATAGTAGATGTGCCACTCTTTTTGCCGTTTCTCCTTAAACATAAGAGAACATTTTTTCTTTAAATCTGATGTAGACATGTAAAATTGAATTAAAATATGCTCGATCAATATTTACTTTTATTTTTGGCAGCGGTAAAATATCTTGAACACTTTTTTCAACAAGTCAGTCAACATTTCCAGGTTCATATAAATTTTCAAATTTTTTGTTCAATAATTCTTCCAACATACCTGTGTGTATAATTTTGGTCGACATTTCTCGGTTGTAAATTCTTCAACTTTTCGTTCGCTTCTTCCAGCTCTCTATTCTGGTCAAGATTTCTCTCTTTTTGAAATTGCTCAATTGATTTCCTCAACACTGCTACTTGGTCAGCGTTTTGGAGTTCTTTCGTATCTTCTTCAATCGATTCAACCAGCTCTTCGACTCCTTCAACAGGAACGATTTCATCAAGTTCTTCATCTTTATCGTTTTGATCAGTCACAGAAGATGGCAAAAAGTCAACGTCGATAAAATGGTCCGGTTTAAAGGATTCAATAAAACATGACCTAAATCCTTCCACCGCATTTTCTATTCGCATGCAGTCGCAGCGTGATACTTGCCTGTGTACACATTTGTTTCTTGAGATTCTGCCTTCTTCACTCGAGAATATTTTCATTTCACTCGCTCGCGATTTGCACCATGTGTACACAGTAATTCATTCATTCTCAGTTCGCTACAACTCGCTGGCTGGCAATAAGTTTGTATCCAGGAGTCTGGAATTCGAAAAAATAATGATAATAAGCTTAGTTTTCAAACGTTTCCTTAACGCAGATTCCTCTAATCCATAACTACTGGCAAAATATTACGGATGCTCTCACCCAGTGCTCTCCTAGATTTAGAATTTTCGAGAATTTGTCAAATTATTGCTTTTCTGTCAGGTACCTATTATATGTTTATATAATTCCTAGCATCAGAAGAAATGATCAAAAATCGAAAAGGACTTTTGCCCCAATAGCCAGTGCGGACTCTTGCCCCAGTGGCACATTACTGATGAAATGATTTCTGATATAAAAAGTATGGATGAAACGAATTGTCAAAATTAATTACTTACCTAACGATGATTTAATTTTAAACTCTTGACTCATATGCAACTCTGTGGATAACTTCAAATCACGTTTCCAAAATGAGAAAATATTTTGTCGAAAGTTGGGGAAAACAAAATTCTTTTGGAATTTTGGTTTATACTAGACATGGAGCATTGAAATTGTATACACACGTGAACAGTGTTGCCGACCTACTAAAATCAACAAAACATGGCATTTGTATACAGTTTCATTAAAAATAAAAGCGATAGGACTTTTACCCCATGGCGGACGTTTGCCCCACCCTCCTCTAACAGAAATAAGTTATAATATAAGTTGTGAACTCTAAGCTGATAATAATGATAATAATCCATATTATTAGCTGTACTCCGTGGAATGAACCACCCCATTCCCCCGTAAAGTTTTGCCTGCTAAAGCCGGTGTAAAGTATGCTGTGGACTTAATGGAGATCTTCCGTTTTCTCGGTTCCTCATACAAAAAATTGCAAAATACAAGTTTCATGTAAAATACAGCATGGATTACTTTTGCTATTTACACGTTCATAATATTACTAACGGTTGAGCGGTTGTTGAGGAAAGCATAAGGAGAGGGCACTTCTGTTCCCGGAGGGTGCTTGACCTCATGTTCGGCGACAGCTACGTAAAAAGTCAATACAAAATCAAACGAAGTATCGAAATAAGGGTTCTTTGGGTCGCCGATTTCGAATGTCGCATCAGATTTCCGATGCGACTCCGATTTGGACCCTAAAATCCAAATTTGGCCGCTTTAAATGGCTCAGAATACCTGTGAGGATCTCAACTACAAGTATGCCAAGGGGCACCTTTTCACTGGAAAGTGCAGGATGCCTTCCATTTCGTGCAGCTAGCACTGGGATTAAAAGAAAATGATCGAATCGAAATTCGTTTTACGGTTACGAGCTCGTCGGGTCGGGTTGCCGCTTTTTGGTATGTATAGAGAAAAGACGAGGAAAATTCCGCATACGTGAGATGGACGAAATGATCGAGGTTCACGAAGACCTTTTCTTTTCGTTTTCTCGAATAACGAGTTTAAAAAATCCTCGTAATGCGAGGGTCATAGTGCTGGAAAACGGCATCATAAAACATTAACGTCGAAAAACAACGAAACATTTACTCGAAACGTAATTTTTTTCTCTTCGTCTTCCTCTTTTTTTTCGCCTCAGTTTCTTTCTCTCTCTCTTCTTTTTTTGTTTTGCCCGGCCAAGATCGGGCGCGGATACAATCACCTGTTTCTCGTCTGTTAACAAGATTTCCGATCTCAATTTCGCCGGTTGGCATTCCAGACACATACGAACGATTGCGAAACGACTAAGGCCCGCGGATCGGTACTTCTAATCAACTTTGTAAGTATTAAGTAATCCCGTCGGGCCGATTTTAACTTTCTCCGAGGAAATTTCGCCCCTTATATGGAGTTCGATAAATAAGGATTCATTTGGATCGCATCGCTCTCCCCCCGCGTTCTCGTCGACGACACGATGCGATACACACGGCGATACGGAGAGGCGATATTTCATCGACGCGTAGACGAGAGACGGAAAAGTAAATACACGACGCGTGTAATGCGAAAGCGATGGCTGTGCGAAGTTTTGCTGGAGCGCGTGAGAGAATGTTCTGGAAAGGCTGCCGCGCGTATCCCAGCCAATTTCCCATATCTTACGCGGCTGCCGCTGCGTGCAATTTTCGGCGCCGAGAACCGAGATTCTCCGCGTGGATGTGACACGCAGCTTCTCGGGTATCGGTGCACAGAGTTCGGCAGCGAAACTGCGTGAGTGATCCAATTAAGAAAATACCCGTACTCGGTGCCCGTGAACGTAAGTGGAGCACGCGTTCGACGAGTGCAAAAGCCGCTGTAGATGTTGCGAATCTTCTCGAAATATACTCCTGGAAATTTAAATCCCCTCGTTAGCGTTTACGAAAACGAGCTGGAGAATGTATATTACGGTACCTATGCCGGTGCAGCGGTGTATAGTGTCCCCTCCCCCCGATGCCGCAGACTCACTCTGCTGGCTCGGCTGCCTTTCTCGTGTGTGTAGATTTTCGAAAATGTTCTCGCGATGCGGCGAGTGGTGGCGAGAAGAGGTTTTTTTTTTATTTTCGTTTGTGCTGCCCCCTTCCAGAGATATTTGAGAAAACTTTTGGGCGTACTGTAGAAACGGGAGCACCCTCACTTTCACCTAGGGGATTGAAAATAGTGTCAATCGTTCGTGTTTCGCTTGTGCTGGTTTGTGCTGAAGACCACGTCGTTTTTGCTGCATCCTTCCTGAGATATTTGGAAAAACTTTTGGGGGTGCTGTAGAAACGGGAGCACCCTCACTTTCACCTAGGGGATCGAAAATGGTGTCAATCGTTTGTGTTCCGTTTGTGCTGGTTAGTGCTAAAAACCCCGTCGTTTGTGCTGCTCCCCTTCCCAAGATGTTGAGATTTATTTTTGGGGGTGCCGAAGAAAGGGTTTTTGAAAAAAAAGGGTTGAACAAAGGATTGAAAAGACGAAAGTGGACGCAATCGTTTGTGCTCCGTTTGTGCTGGTTTGTGCTGCCACCCATAATCTTCTAGCCCATCTCCTCGTCTCCTTGGCTAATTTCTCGTTTTGATTAGGAAGCTCATGTTTTTTTAGGGGGGGGGGAACCACCCCAGTTACTTTCAACTGCTACCCTAATAGCGCCATACATTATTGAGGCAGCACAAACGACAGGAGTTTCAGCACAAACCGGCACAAACGAATGGCATGTATTTCAATTCCATCGGCGTAGGTGGGAGTGCCGAGGAAATGCACCTTTTGTAGGTGGATGAGCCCACTCTGTCACAGGCTCAGCACTCAGTTGACCAGTTTTTAGACATAAGTCTTCTGCATTTCACGCCATTTGTTCCTCTTTTTGGCCTGGGAGACCCAGCTGGGATCGATCACCCATAACAATCTCATCCGACTAACGCATGGCTGGCCTCCCTCTTTTACGTCTCTTTCAGGGTGTTCACTTGTCCTCAATACAGGCCGTAGCAACAGTGGAGGGAGTACGCTGCAATACACCCTCCAAAAAACCAAAAAGTATGTTACAAGGTTAAAGGGAGCGAAGGGGAAAAATTTATCAAAGTCCACTTTGGACTCCAAGCAGCTGACTCCTATAAACATAGAGAAATCCCAGGAGGAGTTGCTGTTTAGCGTCATCGCGTATTTACGGGGTTTATGTGCATTAAGCCTGTGAGCTTCAAGGCGCATTTACGGGGAATTGAGTATGCAATTTCATATGCATACCAGTGGCGATGTACAGTGATCTATGTAAAACAATAATTGGGACTCGGAATCAAAGTGGCTGACATCTAGCGGATGTTGTGTGAATCCTCATTGAGTGATCACCGAAAAAAAAAAAATGAATATGCGCGCGCAACTGATAATTGATAAAGTACCTCTCATTTCTTACTTCGCCGCACTTCTGTTAATTTTGTTACCTGACCCATTAAACTTTCAATCACAAGTTCGAATATGTAGCTCCCTGCAGTTCAAATTTGAAGCATGTCCGTCATTTCTTTATTTTATAATGATTTTTTGAAAAACTCCTCTTTCCCATTTACGGCAATGTTATTTCCTTCCATGATTACTCAACCATTTATTAGGAGGTGCACATTAGCGCTCCTACATTCCGTTTTGCATTCCAATCCTCCCTGCTATTTTTCAGTACTTTTTTCCTGCTACTTGTCTACTCAAAATTTTTTTGAAATGTGACCCGAGGTCTATTTTTCTTGCTTGTTTTGTCAAATCTTCCTTTTTATCAAGTCAAATTCTGATAATACTCGTATTTTGACACGAGACCCTCTGATTTTACTTCTTACTTTTTTAGGGTCGGCTAGGCCCTATGCGATCGCTTTTTTTTATTTTTATTATTTTGTTCAGTGCTCAGACGTTATCAAGTGGTAATATGGATGGCGATTCTGTCGTAGTTCGTAGTTTTGTAGGATGTTTATTATTGATGAATATAGAGTGCGTTAATGTTTAGCAGAATTCAGACGATAGGAATTGCAGCATTGGCCGACCCTAGTCGTGCAGCATTGCTGCTTGTTTCTTTTTGTTCTTTTATTTTCTTATCAAGTTGGAATATTGAACAAAACTTATTTTTTTTTGTTTCATTCTTTTTAATTCCCTATGTGATAAAATGTGCGCAAAATTTAAATCCGAATTTTTTTGTTCTCCTTTTTAATCAAATTAAATGTGGGAATATTTTGATTCAGAACCTTATTTTCTCTCATTCTTTATCTTTCTTGTTCTCTGTTTCCTTCTCAAGTTGAAATATTGAGCCAAAACCTGTTGATAAGGATGAAGTGGATTGACTTCTTATTAAACTCCAAACACAGTTTTTCTTTTCTTTTTTTTTTTATTTTCTTAAATTAAATATATTCATTTGGAAGAACGTACCTAGCGGTTTCTCAAGGAAGAAGGACTTCCATTTTCTGAACCGAAACTATTTGGGGATCAAAAGAATTTTTTTTTAAATTCTGGACCGGTTACTGAATTTTGATTTAGTACACTGATTTGGGAGGACACTTTCCTGAATTTGGTATATTACTAGGATTTTTTTCGCCCAATGTTAACATATGCAGATTCTCAATAAGTAAACAAGGGCATTAAGGTTACCTAGTAAAAATTAATGATGCCATTACAAACCAGTTGAAGAACCTCGAGAAGCATTGATACAGACGAGATCATTTTCGTGTTCCCAAATGCAGTGTACGATAATGGAACATTCTGTATGCAAGCTACCACGGTATTGGATATTGACCTGCAATTGATATAAGTATGCGAGTTACTGTTTTTACTATTTCAGTAGCGATGAGGATGACCGAGAGTGATGAATTATAGACATTTGAATTCGAGGACACCATGTATATAAATTAAAAGTTCTAATATCAGCGAAACCCTTGATGCTACGTACAAATTGCACTTGAACCTGTTTAATGGCAAGTTTAGTCTTCTTTAATTTTGGTATTAACGTTTTTTGTATGCAGTGCATAGGGAGTGAGATATCTTCAAAAACCCGAATGTACTCCCTTACATTTTTTCCTAGGGAGCCGTTAATTCCCGTCAGATTTGTGAGGAATTTTTCGGGGATCGTCAGGGGGTGTTGACAATCTTGACAAGTATCATGTGTGTGTCTAGTTTTGAAGTTTCGGTCGAATTTCGGTCCCTCATGTAGTAGACTAGGTATCAAGAAAGGTGTCCAGCTACTTGATGAGGGGGTGATATGCAGTACTCTACAGAGCATTTGACCTGTGGGGAGGGGAGGGGGGAGGATCTTGAGGAATTTTGATGCGATTTTGTGCCGGGCGGTGGTCTGAGGAGAAGTGGAACACTGGTACCACTGAGACTTCAGATATAATTCTAAAATTAGTCGTCAAGAGATGTGGTCAATTTCGTTTTTTGTTCTGCCGTCTGGTGATCTCCATGTCCACCTCCCTTCCACTCCACCCTTGAAAAATGTATTTGCTATTTTAAATTGTGCTTCATTGCAAATTTATCTAGTTTATCGCCTTGTTAGTCGGACCGACAGCCTCAGGTCCTACGCAATTTCCCAGTTCTTGATCATGGCCAATCTTGGCATTAAGATCCCCCATTACTATAGTAAATTTCTCTATAGCTGTTTTCTAAGTTTGATAAAATTTTTTAGTTTCTTCTTTAGGGGTCGAGAGAGTGGGTGCTTAGCCCTGAAATATTGACAATTTTGCTTTCTCAAGGATGTTAGATACTTGACAGAAACACACATCTTCCTTTGCACATTAAGGTGGTCGTTATTTACTCTTTGTGATCTTTTTTTTTTGTTTTTGTTTTTCAATTTCCTCTGATTCGTCTCCTAAATTGATTCTAATTTTTAAAAAAAAAAAAAAAAAAACCTACGAAGTTATAGGTTGATTAGATTAGGAAAATCCGAGCCACAAGCTCTCTTTCATTTTTATGGGAAAAACACATGGAGTTTTGACTTTTGTTCCAGACTACATTTCCTTCCTGGGGCATTCTTCAAAAATGTTGACATTCCAGGTATGTTTTTTCATAGAGGAAAGTAGGGGAGGGGATATTTGTGCTTTTTTTCATGGGAGTCGTTAAGAGGCATTCTGTATAACATATTGGTAATATTGCGCCGACAGTGAGGGAATTCTGTATTTTGGCAGGACAATCAAAAACTGATGAATGCCATGCCGACGGACACTTTAAAAAGTCCATGCCGAAAGACAAATAGCGAACAAAAAGTGTTCTGCCGTCAATTAGTAGATTCCAAATCCAAAAATTATATGGAAAGTTAATAAAGGCATTCTAACCCATTAATTAGACGTAATTATTTTTGGATGATGAACGTCTATCGTTGCATGAAGATGACCATGCCGAAAGACACTTTTTTTTCAATTTTTAATTTTAGACAATAATACGCGAATGCACGAGTCTCGTCACAAAAAAAACGGGATTTGATGTGCGGACCGTATTGCTCTGATAAGATACAATTTGACCATTAATTGCGACGAAAAATTATTGAAACTCCTGTTTAGGGATTGGTTGAAAAAGAGCCATGCCGATAGAAAAGAATTGAGGGACAGTTTTCAAAGCTGGCCATACTGACTACCACCTGTGAAGATGCGATTTCAATATTACCTTGTGAGTCCTTCATCCATTACAAGTAGCACTGTGTTGTCAGTTTGTTCTAATATACAGCTTGAAAATTTAGAAAAAAAAAAAAAAAAAAAATTGTTCGAGGAATAGCCATGCCGACGAACATTTTAGCATATTTCGTGCAATTTTGACCGATTAAAAGTGGATCAAATTTTCTTCTGAACGCTTGCAAAAGTAGAATTGAGTCATATCTATCAACGAAAAAATATATATATATATAAGTATACGCATGTATATCATTAATAGCCTGTGAGATAACTGTTGGGGGGACTGAAATATCAATATTTTCGAAGAATAACCCTCCTATATTCACCAGGACTAAAGGCCGAAAATTAAACAATAGAACATTTGCTATCGGATTCAGCTTGTGACATTGGAAAATAAGTCTTTTGTTTTCAACTTTCAGATTTTAATAAACTCTTCAATTTTCCCAAGTATCAGTCTCTGGGTCAAACGGAGAATTTAGTAAAAACAAAATAGTCATTGAAATTCGAAATTCAACATTTGATACCGACTTTCAGATTTTCGAAATGTCTTCCAAATTTCAGCTTTGTTTCAACCTTTCAGGTAATGTTCGAAAAGTCGCCGACAAAATTTAAAAAAAAATTAAAAATTTGCCGATTTTTTAATCGATTTTTTTTTTTAAATTAAAGATTTTTAATATCCTAGAAAGATTATAATCTTAAATTTATGTATAGTAAATAGATGTATACTTTATAGACATATGCTGGTTACGAAGACACGCTGAAGTTGACTCCGGTTTGGGTTATGAATTTGTGGACGAGGTTAAGGGCAGTTTGATTGTCAGTTAGTATCATTTGGAGGTTGTTTGGTAGTTGTAAGTTCGTTCGTATTTTTGTGTATTTTCTGCAGTCAAGTTGTATATGTCTTACTGTTAGTTGTTCGTTGCAAGTTAGACATTTCGGTGGTGGTTATTTTTTCAGGAGGTGTGAGTGGGTCAAGGTTGTATGTCCTAGTCGCAAATGGTTAATTGTAGTTTCTAGTTTTTTAATCGAAAAAGAAACAAAAAAAAAAAACAAACATACATACATTCATAGAAAATGAAAAATTCAAATGAACAGTTTCAAAATTTGCCGACTGCCAAATTATTGGGGGCGGGGCTCAACCCCCCCCCACATTCGCTATAGTTTCGCTCCTGCCTACAACGAAGCAGACGAGAATACCGGGTCGAGATAGAAGAGGACAGCTTCGGAGCTAAGCCCGAACAGTTAAGGAATAGGGAATGCGCGAAAGAACACCAAAAATACCGATGTGTGAAAAACTCACATTTCGGGATTACACCTAGAAATGAGGCGAGAACCTCCCCCATAGTAGAAGAAAAACTATATTTTAATAATTATGATTTTAGAGTCCCAATACGGACTGCAGCAACCGAGGGGCGAAATCGCTGCGTACTCAAAATTTATATAGATGCGAGTTGAATCCACACATGAGGAGTTATCTGTCGAAAGGGCGTCCGTTCAATGTATTTCTTATGGAACGGACGCCCTTTTGACAGATAACTCCTCACATACAAATTTTTTCCTGTGTCAACTCACAATTTCAAACGATAGCCATTCACGCTTACGTGAGTACTACCCCCCCCCCCCCTCCCCGCCTCACTCAACTTACACAAGCTCATTACTGCAGCTTCAATGGCTTCGAAGTTGGCATACACGGGTTCTTGCATCATCAGAAACACAGAACTAGCATTTATTTTCATAAAATCGTAGACGTGCGAACATCTGCAAAAGGCAGCGAATGCGTTATTATCACTTATCACAGTATCGTCACTGCATCCATTTTACGAACCGGGGATTACGTATTTGATACTATTTTTGCTTCAGCGAACGATCCTCTCTGCGAGCTCGCCATTATCAATATTACATTAAAGAACACTCCCTCGGTTTTCGTTTTTCCAGCTTCGAGATTCTCTACCTCATTGTGTGTCGTATAATTGCTGGCGTAGTCTGAGCGCGTCGAAAATGCGCTCTTAAAAGCGAGTTCGCCATCGTGATTGTATACGTACTTAGGTGCACTAGACTATGTCGATTGTGTTTTCACGTAATCCGCCGCATTACCAAATTACGCGTAAAAATGGGAGCCACAAAGCCGGGGGGGGGGGAGTTTCGGCGACAAAAGGCGTCGGCTAAATAAACTTTTTGCTCCAGCAAGATGGGCGTTAATTCGGCGTTAATTTTCACGAAGCGTGATCGATAAATATTGCATCACTCAATCGCGGACGAAATATGAAGGGACACACTCATTTAGAGAGCACAGTGCTTGCACCTCCTTCCCACCGGTATGCGCCACAGTTCGGGGAATATGGCCGAAATGTTACCGAAACCGAATTTAGCAACCTTTGGATCCAGTTACTGGATACCCATATAAAACTTTACAATATACTAGAACCCCCTCCCCAATTACGTGGGCCTCAATTTCAAACATGGAGTAAATAGATGAAAGGAGGGAGGTGAATAAGCCCCATAAACGATATAACTCTGTGAAGTGGTAAAGTAGCGGTAGGGACGTACTGATAGGGGGGAAACTGACGACCCCCCCCCCCATGTAGGAACTTTTACTCAGCAGTTGAGAAAATTTACCATTTCAGTCAGGCCAGTTGAGAAAATCTAACAAGCTAAAAGTCCCGCCACCCCTTTCTTTCTCTTAAATTCTTGGGAATTGAGTTGAAAAGTTGGGAAAACGCAACAAGTCAAAAGGTTTTTCTTCTTTTGCATTGATACTTGAAGATTTTGAGTTGAGTCAGTTATCTTTTTGTTTTCTTTTGCTTTGATACTTGGAAATTCTGAATTGAGTCAGTTGGGACTTTCACAATTCTTACCCCCCCCCCCAGGCCAAAATCTTCGGTACGTCCCTGAGTAGCTGAAGAAGATGATTATCATCTTCATAATGCCTGTGCATCTGAGGTAAAACGTAATAATTCTTAACGAGGGTATCTTGAATTCCATTTTGAGCAGTTCTAATCCAGATACAAGAACATTGTCAATAACAACAGCCAGGTAAGAGAACACAATGAGGAAGAAAAAGAAAATCTGCGGGTCCATACTATTTCGGAAAGAGAAACTATAGTGGTTGGAAACTGGTTCGATTTTGTCAAGTGTACATTCGTACGCACATATAAAAATCGACTATTCCTTTAGAACGACCTTTTCGGCGTTTGTTGAGCCATAATGGCTACTTTGAGTGAGCGGTGCCACCGCTCAACTTTTCCATTAGCCATCGCGTGATAGCTTGTTGTTCGTGAGCGTTGGATGCCCAATAATTCTGCCAATCGAGTGAATAACGTGGACTCAAATTGGCGTCCTTGATCCGTTGTGATTGTGGCAGGTACGCCAAAACGTGGTACCCACTGTGTAACGAGAACTTCGGCGGTGCGCTCTGCTGTGATGGAAGCTGTAGGGAACGCCTCTGGCCAGCGTGTTGTTCTGTCTATTAGTGTTACGACATACTCCATTCCATTTGAAGGGGGAAGGGGCCCGACAATGTCCATATGAACATGACTGAATCGGCCCACCTTCTCGAAAGTACCAAATGGTGATTTTGTGTGCCGCCCTACTTTGACTTTTCCGCATGGTATACACTGTTGTGCCCATTTATGGCAGTCACTCATCATATTGGGCCACACGAACCGGCTGGCAATTAACTTTGAGAACTAGAAAGCAAAGAATCCAGAAATCGCTTAATGCTTATTTCTCCTCAATATTTTAGTGGAAGTGAATGATCACGAAAGCGTGCGATGCTGTTGAACATACGCCCGGTCGCGGATCGAATTATGGTAGGAGCCGATCTCAAACGCCCAAAAACCCTAAAAACCGGGAATGTTGTTGGTACCATAGCATGTTCGGCGATAAAGCACGTAAGTGTAATGACGGTTGTAAATGGAAATCGTCTACCACGGCATCGGAAAACGACGTACGCACATATAAAAATCGACTATTCCTTTAGAACGACCTTTAATGGATGAAACACAACATCAAACTCTAATGCGAATGATAACTTGGACCGCCAGGCGGGCTACTAGGGAACATGATAAAACTCGATAAACTAAGTACGTGTGTGTGTGTGTGCTTATCACGAAATTATCCTATGTACAAATATGTAGGCACAGATGGCGCCACATCAAGAAAATAATTAAAAATTTTAAACACCTACTGTAAGAATAAAAAAGCTAAAAAGGGGACGTGGCGCCCAACCATGAGTTTTGGGGCCAACTAGAATATATGCCCATACCAATAGAAACTAAAAATATTACAAATTTTGAGATCCTCCTGAAATTCCCCTTCAATTTAGTTCATAGAGTCATCTCTTGTACCCTACAGTCGGCTGCTCTGAAAAAGTATTACGATATACATACGGAGCAAACTCTTTCAGCCCCCCCCCCCCCCAATGAACAAAACAAATACCAATACCAAAAAGAGCTAGGCAAAATCCTTAGAAATTTAGATGATAGCGTGGAGATAGGTCAGCTGAATAGATCATAATCGATTCCCCGAGTCAAGCAAATCGCAATACACAGAAGCTCCCAGGAAAAGAAATCCCCTCACCTTACCAGATAGCACTAAAACTCTCATTCAAAAAAGAGAACGCCGAAAACGTAGAAAACACAATTTTTTGAGAACGAAATTAGAATTAAATATTGTATCAAGAACGATTTGAGAAACTTCATCAAGGAAAAGAAACGGAAAGTATCATAAGAAAAATTGAGAAACCAAAGACCTTCTGGCCATGACAAAATGTCTAATGAATTTTTTGAGGTAGGAGCACAAATTGTTCCAAAAATCTTAACTAGGCTCTTCAACAAAATTCTGAAAGAAAAGAAAATTCCAGAAGACCGGAAAAGCGTTCAGCTATCATTCTTATCTTTAAAAAAGGAGACAGAGACAAGCTAAATAATTATAGGCCGACCAGTCTGATCTCAAGTATTTCTAGGATTTTCGCTAAGGTCACAGAGGGCAGGATAAAACCTTTTTTAATGCAACCTAAAGAACAGCCGGGATTTCGGCCGTGTTATTCTACAACGGATCATCTCCACACCATTAACCAGTTAATCAAGCAATGTAATGAATATCAGGTTGAACTCCATCTGGCCTTCATAGACTTTGCCAAAACTTTTGACTCACTTAACCACAAATTTTTGCTGTCAGCACTAAAAACCCAAGGGGTTCCGGACATTTTTATCAAAATTATCAAGGAAATGTACGAGGGGCTAGAGTGTAGAATTGTAACAGATGTAGTTGGAAATTATTTTTCAGTCCAAAGGGGAGTAAGGCAGGGAGACCCCTTATCTCCATTATTATTCAACTGTGGTCTAGAGGAAGTTTTTAGAAATTTGAATTGGAGAAAAAAGGGTATAAAAATTAACGGGGAAGACATAAAAAGATGTATAATGACATAATTACCCATAATCTCCAAGATCTTAAGTCGCAAGATATAACACATAGTCTGACTTAAGGTATGTACATTTAAATAATTTACACTTTGCTGATGATGTAGTGCAGATAGCAAGCAACAAAGAAGAATCAGAAGTCCTGAGACGGGAACTGGAAAGCAACGGGTTGACTGCAGGTCTGAGCATGAATCTGGCCAAAACAAAAATAATAAATAACCAAAACAGAACCTATGACATTAAAATTAACGAAGAAAAAATAGAAGTGGACCGCGTAATATATCTGGGCCAAAAAATGTCATGCAACAAATCTCAAGAGCAAGAAATTGAACGCAGAATAACCCTCGCTTGAAATAAATTCTGGTCTCTAAAATTCATTTCGAAAGGTTCCTTTTCCATATTGATCAAAAAGCGAAATATTCAATGCGTGTGTCCTCCCAACTCTAACATATGGTTCCACCGTCGGAAAAATGATACAAAAAATTAGAACTACTCAGAATTCGATGGAACGATCAATTTTAAACATCAAGAAAAAAGATACTATCAGAATCTCAACTATCGAATTTAAATTAAAAAACAATAAATGTTGCTGTACAGCTGATAAAAAATAATAAATGGAGTTGAGGTGGCTACGTAGCAAGACTCCAGGATTACCGTTGGACATACAACTTGACCTTCTGGTACAATATGGGGAACAAGAAGGCAAGGTAACCAGAGGATCAGATAGAGGGACGGCTTCGGTAGACTGCTGGAACCTAGTGCCTTCCAAAGGATTGCCCAGGAGCACAATGAGTGAAGCAGGCTGGGGGAGGCTTTTGCCCGATTCTAGGGCCACGTGAATGCGTACTGTAGTATTGTACTCGTAAAAAAGAAGCTTAATACATGATACGATATGAAGTGGTAAAGTAGCTGAAGAAGATCATGACCATCTTCATAAGGCCTGTGCATCTGTGTTAAACAGTAATAATATTTAACGGGGATATCTTGAACTCCATTTTGAGCAGTTCTAATCCAGATACAAGAAAATTACCAATGACCTTTTTTACGGGAAATTTAATGTACAATCTATTGCAAATGCAGAAACAGTAGCTAAAGAAGGCAAGTTTCACGGAAAATTGAAAAAATGTGAAAATTTTCTGACATAAGTTGTACTAAAATTGATTTTATGAACACCCTGTAGAACCGATTCCGGCCATTTTTTTTCTGTGGTTACCACTACTGCCCTCTACTATTACCCACTGGTACTATTTTTCTGTCTATCTCCAGTCGTGAGAAGAGAAAAAAATTTCAAATATTGAAAACTTTTCAAAACTTGACTATAACTAAGTCCCTTCAAAAGTAAGAGTATGCAAACATATCTACATAGTGTCGGAGGAGGTTGCCTACCTATCAGGTGAAAGGGGGATCATTACAAAAGAGACACCCTGTTTGGTAACACACAAGCAAAACACCTTGTTGGAATTGTTAAAAAACTGAAACTAAAGTAGGCAGGGCACGTTGCTAGAGAATCGAAACACCAATGGAACTAGTTTACCACCTTCTGGACACCGCACGACGGTAGAAGAAAAAAGGGGAGACCATCGACGAGACGGGTTGACGATGGTAGTCAGGGTGGCTTGCCCAAACTGGGCATGTAAAGCCCGAGACAGGCGTAGGTGGGTCAACCTTCTTTTCTAATTTACTCTCAAACCCGAGCCCTGGAATCCGCCCTTTCGAGCATTACCTCGGAGACTTCGGAGAGCTGTTAGGGCTGTCTTAGCTCTCTTCTCTCTTGGCCGAAAAACCGGCCTAGGTCGAAATCTGGGGAGGTGCCACGTGGGCTCGAATCCGAGACCAACTCGCTATCCACTCGGCCCACCAGACCCCCCAACGGGAGGCCTATACCCAGAAAATGGATGGACTGAGCGAGGGGTGGAGTAGAAAGGTGGAAACATCTCTACAAACCGATCGGCATAACTTATGTTAAAAAATAAGAGAAGTATTAAATAGCACGAAATAAAAAGTGTGATTGAACGAAATGTGAAGCCACGAAAAAAAAAGTTTAAATTATGAGTTTTAAAATCGATATCACGAAATGACTTGCATACGGTATATTATGTTGTTTAAACACAAAAATTATACGTCATCGCGGAGATAGGAGATCCATGAGTTTAAGAGGGATCCAATTTTCTATAAAAACGATCATTAAGAATTTTTTCTTAAGTACTCTAGAAATGCCATAGAGGGGAGCTCTGAGGTAGTGCTCGAAAGGGCGGATTTCAGGGCTTCGGTTGAGAGAACAAAAAAGAGTGGGCGTGTAAAAATTACCCTTTATTACAGTACATTAGGAATTTTTAGACCTATTATTTATGCGAATGACCCCATTGAGATCATCGAGGGGTTTCGAACTCAACGAATTCGTTTTTGATATCGGTTTGGCTCTTAATCTAAATTCGTGGCTCCTGAGGAGGGGGAGAATCGATTCATAGATTTTTATTGCTCCAAAATTTGATTTTGACATTAATTTGTGCGCAATTGTAAATTTGTGGCAAGTATGATGGAGGCCGAGAATTTGAACTTTTTATTTCGGGCGCGGTAATATCGTGTCTCTTCTATTCATTGTGTGTAGAAGGTATTAAAATTCCGGGCGTATTTTATTTTATCGTGTAAGAGAATTATACTGCGTTCTGAAGTTTAATTTTTTTTTCAAACTCTTTCTTTTTCTGTTTCGTACTTATTACTGCGCTTGTCATTTATATATTTCGTGCAAACAGCATATTTCTTTCGTGAATTCAACATTACCATTGTGGACCGATAAATGGGTCCCAAAAAATAATCTATCTCACTGAGTGTAAAAGCTTTGGTTACAGGGCGGTAATTTTCGATTTTGTGTCTATTTCCTTTTTTAATAAGTGCTATTATATTCGAGCATTTCCAATCTTTGGATATTTTTCCATTTTCCAAAATTATGTTAAACCATTTCGTAAGAGCTGTGGCAATTTTTTCTCCCCCCCCCTCTTTATACGTTCATTCTTTATCTCATCGTGCCCTGGGATTTTATTTTGGTTTTAATCTGTTGATTACTGCGGTTACTTCGTCATTTAAAAATCTGGATTCCATCTCAGTATACTTTTTATATCCCCGTTGTTCGTTTTCTTCTAATAGTCACTTCTTCCATTCTCTTCGTATACATTCTGAGAAGAGTTTGTGGTTGTCTCGTTAGTTCCCCTCCTGTCATACATTTTCCCATTTGTGGTTTATGAAGTATGTGGTCCATTGCGTCTCTATGCTTAGCTCTTTTTTCGCTTTTTTTTTTCGAGTTCTTTCCTAATAATTTATTTTTCCTGTACATCCTCTTTTTCTTTCATTTTGCTCCTGATGATTTTTGATATTAAATTAAGTTCAATTTTGTCGTTTTCTTCTTCTTTTTAATTAATTATTAATAACGTAGCTCTGTTTAGTTGTAGTACTTTAATATGGGACCCATTTATCGGCCCACAATGGTAATGTTGAATTCACGAAAGAAATATGCTGTTTGCACGAAATATATAAATGACAAGCGCGGTAACAAATACGAAACAGAAAAAGAAAGAGTTTGAAAAAAAAAATTAAACTTCAGAACGCAGTATAATTCTCTTACACGATAAAATAAAATACGCCCGGAATTTTAATACCGTCTACACACAATGAAAAGAAGAGACACGATATTACTGCGCCCGAAATAAAAAGTTCAAATTCTCGGTCTCCATCATACTTGCCACAAATTTACAATTGCGCACAAATTAATGTCAAAATCAAATTTTGGAGCAAAAAATCTATGAATCGATTCTCCCCCTCCTCAGGAGCCACGAATTTAGATTAAGAGCCAAGCCGATATCAAAAACGAATTCGTTGAGTTCGAAACCCCTCGATGATCTCAATGGGGTCATTAGCATAAATAATAGGTCTAAAAATTCCTAATGTACTGTAATAAAGGGTAATTTTTACACGCCCACTCTTTTTTGTTCTCTCAACCGAAGCCCTGAAATCCGCCCTTTCGAGCATTACCTCAGAGCTCCCCTCTATGGCGTTTCTAGAGTACTTAAGAAAAAATTCTTAATGATCGTTTTTATAGAAAATTGGATCCCTCTTAAACTCATGGATCTCCTATCTCCGCGATGACGTATAATTTTTGTGTTTAAACAACATAATATACCGTATGCAAGTCATTTCGTGATATCGATTTTAAAACTCGTATTTTAAACTTTTTTTTTCGTGGCTTCACATTTCGTTCAATCACACTTTTTATTTCGTGCTATTTAATACTTCCCCTTTAATATCCTTCTCCAGATCATTGTTTTTTCAGTTTATAAGTCACTTAATTGTATCTTTTCTTTCCTCTTTTGCTTTTCCTGTTGCTGTTTTTATTGCTCTGGTAATTAGATGGGGTATTTTATCAATATCACCACTTAGGTTGTAATTGTCTTCAATGTTATTTATTTTCAGTTCTCCTACCAATTCTTTTGAGTATGAGTGTTTTTTCTGAAAGGTTTGCATTTCTCTTGTAGTCGTATTTTTATCAGTGGTACTCAATAATCAGAATGAAAAACCTACAATTTTCTTTAAAATTGTAATCGTACATCAAATTATTATGATCTATTGTTTTACGAGTATATTTTTAATATAAGGAGAACCATGACCACCTTTTACTCATTATTTTTTTGAAAAAACTGCTAAACTCTATACAATTTTAAAATTATGTTCTAGGCAAAATTTTATCATTTCCCACCCATGTTTGTTTCGCTCTCCATAACTCAAATTTCCCACCACATGATTTTCTCCAGTCTTTATTATTATTATTTTTTATCAGCTTGGCAGTTCCACAATCACCATTATAAGATTTTTTGTCCAATTTGATATCTCATTTTCATTAGACGGGGTGTACTGTGTTCCTCGATTTGATCTACGAATGTAATTCTCTGTACAGGAGGAGAAAGACTCGGTGAATAATTGCGTCAATATTAAATACTACATAGCACCTTCGCTATCACGACAGCTGTTACTTGAGTACTTTCCAACATGCTCATTGGAACGTAGCTTGTAGAAACTCACATGTAGAATACACTTGCCCAAAATTGAACTTACTCCCCCCGCTCCCCGACCTGATCGGAGAATTCGGCGAATACCGGATATACACGTTGTTTCATTACTTTCCGATGCAAGCTTTCGAAATTAAAATATTATTTGCGAATATTTTCGGTCCCAAAATGTACTGCAATATACGAGCGTATCTTTGCGCATTTTAAGAGCTTCTCTCATTCTTAGCGTAATTCCGAATGAGGAACGGGCTAAATAAATTAAACCCTGCGGAAAATGTCCGACTACATGAAAATGATAAATATTACGACCATAAAAGGAAAAGGTAGTGCGTCGGGACGAATTTATGAACCGCGCTTTGTCGTATTTTGCTCAACTGCATAATACGAGTTATGTGCCACAGTGTCTCGCGTATATATTTTAAGCATCTCGCGGCCAATCACATTCTCTTTCCCCCGGTCTGGTTGCAGCCGAGGCCGGATGGTCTGATTCAGTAAATATTAATGCAGCTTTGCTAATACTTAAACTCGGCTGGATTACACAGAGTTTTCTTTACAGTCATTTCACTGAATAGGTGTTCGAACCCGAACTCAAGCCTTCCCAGCTAGCTTCCACGTCTTTCGATTCAGAGCAATTTTTGTCCAAAGCCTCCTCGTCCTCTTAACCAATTCATCTTTCCATCTCATGCCAGGCTGACCTCTTTTCCTTCTATAGTTATAGAATATCCCCTCATGCAGCTTCTTACTCTATTTTTCTGTATTTCATCGTATCACGTTTCCTGCAAATTTGAATTTGCTTTTCTTTATCGAGTAATTGCTGTGTGGCCGAGTGGTTAACGCGCCTGCTTCGCAATCCTTGCGTCTCGGGTTCGAGTCCCACCACCGCTGGGAAGTTAGTGATAGTCGAATATTCCCCCACAATGATCCTAGCGAACACAGCGATTACAGTATCAATCGAGGTGAAAATATAACGTGTCCTGTAACCGCGCGAGTTCGAACGAACAAGGCATTACAATCACGAGGCGTGTTACCACCAGATCTGGAAGATTGAGACTGTCGTGTGCACGTCGTGGACAGTTATAACTCAACGTCGTACAGGGCTGTACATTCTCCGGCACAGAGCGGGAAAACTCTAACGTAACAAACGGTGGGGAAAGCAACGGCAAACTACCACGACTAACCCAGCCCAGGAAAGTCGTGCGTCACAAACCGCGACCACCAACATTCGGCAACGGATACAGCACCTGACTGATTCATCGAATAAGTAATATCATTGCTTTCAGTTTTCTGAGTTATTGTTTGTTTAGAAAAGTCCTTGAGTTTATGTTCAAGATTGACCCTTCCATCTTTGTCCGGGCACTTCGTAATTTCTTGGATCGCTTTTGCGTTAGCGACCATGTCTGCGCAGCGTAGGATAAAGAAGGCCGAGTGCGTGTGTCCAGACTTTGATTTTTGTTTTGAGAGATGATTGTTTGATTAATGCAAATATGTTTTAATTACCAAAAACGAAGTCAAGCTTTGCTTATTCTCTTAATAATCAATTTATCCATTTTATCTTCGAAGGATACCATCAGCCCTAAATATTCATATTTTTGAACTTTCTTAACGAGCTGACCATCTAGCCTTAAATTCGTATTTTCATTACTGCTCATGTATCTTCTTTTTTTCAAATTTGCTCTCACGCTTCTCAGCTAAGAAGTTGTTCACCCATTTTTGGGTGTTTTTTACATTTTTACCCACTAATACCGAGTCGTCCGCGCTTAAGTTCTTTAGATTTTGCCCATCTATGCTAATTCCAACGTTTGGTTCCCCCGTTGTTTTTTGAATATTTCTTCCAAGAGACTATTGAAAAGATAAGGTTATAGGGATGTCCCTTGCCTGACACCTCTTCTCCCTTCAAAATCTACTTCGATATACGGCCTTGAGACTTCTACTCCCTGCTCAAGCAGCAGGGCGGCCAACCGTAATATTGAGAAATTCCTGCAGAGCTTCGGAGCAAGCCGGAAAAGGAAAAAGTTTTGCTCCGACCGCTGTCGGAAATTTCCGAACTCCGCCGATTGTTCCGGAAGAATTCCTAGGTCGGATCATCCGACTGATTATTTTTCCGGAGGAAACTCCCGGAGCAGACTGCTCCGGAATACTCCGGCTCATCCGGAAAGAAATTTATCAGATGTGTTTTTATCACCTAATCAGTAGTTCAGTTTTAATTTTAGGTGGATTTTGGTTTATGGATTATAATAATTAGATTTGTGTTCGTTTTACAATTGTTATCTGACCATTAATCCATAAATTCAGATCACAGCAATAAAGAATTTACATTCCATTTCATTTTATATTACAGTAAAACCTCGCTAATACGAAACTGACGGGGAATGGCAAAATTTTCGATTTAGGGAGAGTTTTGAAGTAGAGTGAGTTCGAATATCCGAGGTGAATAGAAAAAAAATTCGTTCGAGGTGTTTTCTATTTTTTTACAGTGTAATGAATACGTAATTCAGTAGGTAATACTTATTTTTTAAAGAAATCAGTTATTTTGGTTTCGAAAATTGCCCGATCAACACATTTCTCAATTTCGTGAAACGCTTGAAAAAGTCATCATGTTTCAAATTGTGTCTAAACATATGTTCATAAAAGACGATAAATTTTTCATGTCCTCGCGCATACTAGGATTTAATAGGAAAACGTTCGAATTGTAGAGGGTTTCTCATGCAACCTTCACATTGGCGAGGTTCTAATATCAACACGTTCGAAGTTTAGAGAGGTTTTCACGTGTTATTTCTTTGTATTACTGAGGGTGTCAAAAACAATGTATTTTTTCAAATGTTAGAGGTTTCCCCAAGGGACGAGCGTTTTACTTCGTGCTACAGGCGTTTTCCTATTAACGAGGTTCGATTTAATGAGAGGTTTTACTGTATTATTATTATTCATTGGGACTTAAAATGTTCACGAAGACACTAAATTCTATGAACCTAGAGGTTAAACAAATTGCTTTGAAATTGAAATTCACTGAAAAATTAGTGTTCTGTGACAAGTTATTTGGTTTAATTTTTCACACTTCGGGTTTCCTTATTTGGTGTTGTGGGACGTATGGCGATGCACGCATGCCAAAGTGGCCTCTGAGACACCGCACCCCCGGCACCGGAAACTACCCTTTCGGGCATCGCATCAGTACCGAGGGTAACGCTTTGGGGCCGGGCCCGAGCCCCCATTTCTCCTGGCCGGAACGGTGCGCGCGTCCTGCCAGGACCACCACGGGGTTCCCTACTGACCGAGGTCCGCGCTCCCAGAGCACTCGCCTGGAAATTTCAGGTTCCCCGCAGCCGGACGCGCTGCCTCTTCCTCTTCACTTACTCATCGTGTGAGACTCTTCCGATTGAAGCTCCAGCCCTTGCACTGCGGGCGAGCTCTGCTCCAGCCCTGGTGCTACGGGCGAGCTTCGCTGTATGGTATCCGCTGCCGCAGTAGCAGCAGCAACATCCGCTTCTCCTCCTTGCGTCCTTTTTCTCGACCATTCAGCCTCCATCTTCCGTCGCATGATGGCCAAAACGAAACCCGACACCCGGTTCCAACCGCTTCGGCTCCTCAACAGCTTCAGGACCAAGGTGTCCGGCGCAAGACGGTCGATCACTTGTGAAAATTAATAATCTCAAACTGTAGTTATACAAATTTTACATCAAACAATTTCCCTTGATTCAGCAAAATTTAATTTTGTGGTTCATCATCATTATTTGCGATAAACTTGTTGATTCGCACTTATCCATTAATAACGATTGTATAAAGTGTGACTGGGCAGTACTTTAGAACAATCATGCCATGACAGACTTGACTAATCGGTTCTCAAAGACAAACAGCCGCCGTCAAATGTTAAGCAAATCCGTACTTACATTCAAATAATAAAAATAAATCCTCAGAATTCAATTTTGAGTATTCTCTTATGTTGGCCAACAACTTACAAACCAATTTGCATAATACCACTAACATTTCGTCCCTCATTACGAGCATTATAATAATGATTAGGGACGCTGGATAAGTTTGGATTAGACTCGAAAAAAATAATGAACAATTGAAACCTATAGAAAGAGTTTTAATGATCTGATTCATTCGTCTATTACACATAAGGCTTTCTAAAACAAAATAGTAAGTACACATTTTAACTGAATCTAACATATAATGAATATAGAACATTCACTTTGACAAGTACATAAATATCAGATCATAAAATGAAATAACTTGACCAATAAATCCCAATAAAGACGCAGGGTCTATAATCACCTTGGAGTAGGATACTGGACATCTCTTCTTGTCTGGAAAATAACGCTGATTTTTGATGTAACTATATCTTCTCTTTGATACAAATATGAATATGAGTTTAGTCTACATCAATCCCATAACCGCAACCGCATGTACCACTGATCATTAGGTTCACTGTAAGCAGAATACTAATTAATTCTAATGATTAAAAACTAGCTAGTTAATAAGGCAATGTAAGTTTTAAAAGGAATAGTTTCCTTCAATTCTACAGATCAATGCGTGATATTGATATATGTGTTCAGACATTTAAACGCTGCAGCCAATTACTTCACACTTCTGAGGAAGTAAAGCTTTTATGACTA
Source organism: Acanthococcus lagerstroemiae (assembly GCA_031841125.1). NCBI lineage: Eukaryota > Metazoa > Arthropoda > Insecta > Hemiptera > Eriococcidae > Acanthococcus > Acanthococcus lagerstroemiae. The sequence goes on along the minus strand of CM063114.1, from coordinate 44,843,691 downwards.
TAATCACCATCCATATAGATAATGACAGGTACTACAGTGGGTACAGAATTTACTTCAGAATACTTTAATGAATCTTTTCAAAAAGAGATCAATAAATTCACTATTTTCTCACTCCACATCCAGCTATGTCCCGATTCTGTGTGAGAACAGATCAACTATAAGTACATACTATTCCTTTACCACTTCCTGACTTTGCCTTTGTGCAGTCATTTCAAAAGAGGATCAACTCACCGAATTGTTTCTTTTTCAAACAAATTGATGCAGGAATGTGATCAGCTGTCCTCAAGTAATGATCCCTTTTTGAAATGACTCATTCAATTGCAGTCAAAGGCTGAAGTTGAATTGTAGAGCAGAGTACGATGTTGTGAACTGCACAACTTTGATACAGGTCAAACTGGCCCACTAGTTTAGTCCATTGTAGATTAACCAAATCGCATCTGAATAACAAAATTTTCATGAACTTATTGATACTACCTAATTTAGTTTTACTGGACGAACTCTGGATCTCTCATTGTGTATATTTTGAAACATACAGAGAGGACAAGATGCTACTCTTGAAGAATAAAAGCTTTGTATCCTTCATCTTTCCAAGCGTGAGGCTCACACGGTGATAACTATTAGAAATTCTAGGTACTCACGGTTCAGTGATATTTGTGAAAATACTATGTTACATCTACTTCTCTTCTACATTCCTGTGGATTCTATTATTATTGCAGTATAGCTTTTTTAAAAGTACACTCACGAAGTTTTTCTCACTCCTGCTTGAAAAGGAGACCATTATTCCTTGCAGTCATTTCCAAATCACGTTACTGTGTAAAAGTCTACATATAATTATAATATATCCATATCACGTTGGATTATTATTCACTATTCACTCCAAGAGGAATCCAGAATTATACATATGTAGATGCTTCGTTGTATTCGTATCTGACATTCACAAGAAAGACATTGAACATAAATACGTTAAATGATTTCCATAACAATTAAGAATTCAGTCAAAGTAATTTTAATTTCATAAAAAATAATTATTTATTTTCCCTCAGTATTGCATTATTCTTACTTCATCGATTATTCCGTCGGAAAACTACTCCGAATTCCTCCGGAAAAAGTTGATTGCTTACTCCGGAAATTCCTCCGGAAAAAAATGATCGTTTTTTCCGAGCCTTCGAATTATCCGGAAAAAATCGGTTTGTTTACTCCACTCCGCAGATTCATCCAGTCGGAAATTTGCTCCGGAACGTTTTCCGGAGCAAATTTTGGCTTTACTCCGAAGCTCTGAATTCCTGAGATATTACAGAAAAAATTCTTGAGACGGAATAGAATTGCCGGAAAAGGAAAAAACAGGTGCCACAAACGTGTAGGAGCGCTAGTGTTTCCCGGTCGAATCATTATTACCATGTTTCTCTCTCCCCTTTCAATTATAATAATGAAAAAGTCCAAAAATATTTAGGCCAGGAAGTGAAGATTGAAGAAGCGAAGGGTCTGACTACGGTTTGACTTGGGTCTGACTCTGACCTGACTAGTTTGAACGAAAGCTGCAGCTCTGTAACTGACGCTGAGTGCGTCGTTATCAGTTGTTAGAGACATTTTGCTGGAAAGTAGAAAGTTCCTTAACATCATGGGACAGACTGACCTTTTTTCCAGACCGCGTCGAAGAAAACAAAAACATCAATGTTTATATAATTAGTGCGGACATTTTGTAAAAATTCTACTGGATTTTTTTTTTCCCCTAAGAAATATTCAATTTGAGGCAAATGTGCTATTTTGATCGAAATTTCAAAGAATACCTAAATTTCCTCTGAGGACAGCTTCAAATACCTGAGATCCTGAAGAATACCTGAGGAACCCAAGAATATGCGCAATCTCAGGTATAATCCTGAGGGTTATAGCCGGCTTTAGACGAATGCCGGAATTTAGATATCAGGCTCCTTGGAGTTTTTTTTTAAGGAGTTGGTAGGGGGAAGAGGAGTTTTGGTTTTTAATATATAGAGAGATTTATCGGCAAATTTTCCTTCTTCACCTCCCCCCTCCCTCCAAACTGAAAATCAAGTTTCGTTTCTGGTTGCAGGTGTCCTTGATCGCTTGAATATCTTCCAACGCCTTAAATTAAACGTATTCTGCTGCAGGCTTTCCTACTCGGGCAGAATATCTCGCCATTCTTTGACCGCACCTTGAGTTGGCTTCCAGTCTGTTTTGCTTCCATTAAGATCCGTTGATTCTTTGGGGTGAGATGGTTATTATAATGGACTTTTGTGGTTGCCGCCCCCTCCAGTTTTCCATTTCGTGGTTTTAATCTTTCGTGCCTGTGAAAGAAATAGTTTTCATTTTTTTGTACCTACTGACCAGTTTTATTTCAAACGGCGGTGGTGCCTTTTCATTCTTGCTTTAGAGCCGTTGGGCAGTGATGGCGTTCAAGAGGATTCGAAATTATGGCTGTTTTGAGTTACATTTTGTCAATCAGGTTTATGTGCTCAACATTAGATAACGACTACACACATCAGTGGACCAGCAGACGAAGATGATTGAAATCTCGTAATCGTAACACAACTCTCTTCCCCGCCTATCCGTTAAAAAAAAACATCGAATAAACGATACTACGGTCTCCCCTCGAATAACAAATGCAATTTTCTTTTGTTGGTATAGTCGCTGAAAATCGTCCTTTTTATGGTATAAAGCGATCGCATTACCGAATTTCAGGCACGAGCAAATCCGATTAAGCGCGTAGACTGGAGTAACATTTGTCCCCCGATTTTCCATTTCTGTATTTGTCACATCTTCGACGGCGTTAGTACGTCTGCCCGGATAATTTAATTACACACGGGCATTAAATGAGCAAGGTCGCCGGTTCAAAGGAATCCGACTAAAAGTAAATTTTCGAAATCCGCTGCACACAACCACTCGAACCCGTAGATGCGTGTATCTTTCGTAAGACAAGGATTTAGTAGAAACTTTCTCGAGTGGACATGTTGTACAGTGTGTGCGAAAATTCAAGTTCATTAAATTTCGGACGAAACGAATCCCTAGTCGAAACGTTATGGGTAAATTGCAAATCGAAAGAGTAGTCTGGGGAAAATTAGATGTAAAAGTCGACTGAAAGAAAAAATCGCAATAAGCTGATTTCTGGCAGAAAGTTAGATATCAGGATCTTAACGGATCGTTTCTTGATGGAGTGTATGGCGATGCACGCATGCCATTGTGGCTCCCCAGGCACCGCACCCCCGGCTCCGGAAACTACCCTTTCGAGTATCGTATCAGTGGCCAGAGGTATGCTTTGAAGCCGGCCCAAGCTCCCATTTCGTTTTTCCACTGCCCTGCCAGAGCGACCAGAGGGCCCCCTACTGACCGAGCTTAATGCTCACCCAGTACTAACCTGGAATTTGTGGTCACCACGGCCGGACGCGCTTCATCTTCACTCACCCCTCACCTCCTCGTCTTGGTACGTGTGGCAACGCATTAATATTTTCTCTCCTATTCCAAAAAAATCCCGGGACCTGTGGCAAATACGAAACAAGTCTTCAAACGAAGGTTCTGCACCAGCTGCCAGTATTATACTTCGACAAATTTAGTCAAGAAAGCTTTTTATTATAAGCCATCAACACAACATTCTCATCGTAGCTACATTAATATCTATACTAAACTAGTTTACGTTCATCCTAAACTAATCTACGTTCTCGGGTTTATCCGCCTTATCAGCTCGTTACAACATCTCCCCTTTTAAGTTTTTGAACGGTCGCGAAGTGGCCCCTCAGCCTGGTACCAATCCGGCTGGCGACGTTCTCGACTGGACCGCGTTTTGTATCCTGGAGACAGTGATTCGCTCGGAACCCGCGGCGGCGACTTCGTAGATGGCGATTCCGCTTTGCCAGGCGTAGAACAGCTCGGCGCTGTCGGTGATGCAGTACTGGCGGTTACATCTTCGTCGAAGACAATTCCCGAAATAGGCAGCACCCAAAGATTTCGCCGGTTGCGACGGATTACCCCGCCTCCGTTCTCCAGGCTGATCTCGTAGGACCGAGGCTCTTGGCGATGTTTGACAACAGTTCCTCTTTTGTTGACGTCCTCGACAAAAACTCTTTGGCCCTCTTTGAGTTCGCTCAGCGGTCTGGCTCCATGAGTGCGATTGAATGGTGTTTCCATTTTCACCCGTTTCTGAGCATTCCTCGCTTCCACCAACGAACGTTCAGGAATCGCGCCCTCATAGGTAGTCTCAACTGCGGGAATAACAGTGCGTAGCTTGCGATTCAACAGCAGTTCCGCTGGGCTGTAGCCTGTTGCCGACGTTGGTGTCGCTCGATACAGGAGAACTTTTTTCGCGATTTTCACGGCGGCTTCTGCAAGGCCTTTTGCTTGAGGGAAAGATGGGCTTCTTGTGGTAATGGTAAATTCGTATTCATTTGCGAACTCATGCATTTTACGAGAGACAAGTTGTGTTCCATTATCAGTGAACACTTCGCATGGAATACCAAAACGGGCAAATAGTTGCTGGAGAACGTTAATGACGGTTCTTGGGTCAAGATATTTCAAGCGGCCAATCTCAATGAAGCGTGAATAATAGTCGATGACTATTAAATACCACTTTTCACCCTTCTTCGTGATGTCCACGCCTATTTTTTCCCATGGTCGACCGGGTAATGGTGTTGAAATCAGCGGCTCTGCTCGGTTGACTCTTCTTTCAGCGTACTCAACACATCTTTCAACCGAAGATTCAATGTCTTGGTTGATACCTGGCCACCAAACTGACGCTGATGCTAAGGCTTTGGTTCTTGTTTGGCCTGAGTGCCCGTAGTGGAGCTTACGTTGTATTACAGCTTGTAACAACGATGGAATCCACAGTCGGTTACCGTACATCACCAGGTCCCTGGTTGTGGACAAGGACGTTTGATAAGGCCGGTAAGCTCTAATCAACTCGGGTATTTCGTGACTGTGGCGTGGCCAGCCTTTCTGCAACATTTTCCGAAGGCAGATACCAACATCATCTGTTATCTGCATCTGGCCTATGTAGAGATCAATTATTGCCGTAGCTGTAACTGCGTGGATAGCGGCCAACTCTAGCTCCTGTGAGAGTTCTAGTTCGTGGCGTTTAGGCGTTGCTGTAGGTTTTCTCGACAGCAAATCGGCGGTAGAGAGATCGTCGAGACTTTTTGTTGTTAAACTCGGCAAGAGCGGTTTATGGTCAGTCTCTATTGTAAACCGCAAGCCCAGGAGGAAACTTTTGAATCTTATGCAAGCCCATGCAATGGCGAGGGCTTCCTTCGATTGCCGTGTATTTCTTTTCGGCCTTCGTTAATGTATGCGAGATGTACGCAACCGGATGTTTCGTACTGTCGCTATCTTCCTGCAACAGGACGGCACCAAGACTGTATGATGATGCGTCGGTTGACACGAACGTCTTCTGCTTCGGGTCATACAATGAAAGTACTGGCGTATCGGCCAGAAGTTTCTTGATTCGACAAAAGGCGTTGTCCTGCGGCAGGTCCCAGGTAAATGTATTTCCATCTTTAAGCAACGAGTATAGCGGTTCCAGTACCTTTGAACGGTTGGGAATGTGTCTAGCCAGGAAGTTGATCGAGCCTAATAGCGACTATACCTCCTTTTTCGACTTGGGTGGTGACATGTCTCGTATACCTGCAATTTTGGCTGGGTCAGCTTCGATGACGTGTCCAAGGAACGGAATGCGGTGCACGCGAAAGACACTTTTCGCGGTTTACAGTCATTTTTGCTGCTCTGATACACTGTAGCACGCGATCCAACTTCTCATCATGGTCACACTGATCGACTCCCCACACAAGTATGTCATCCATATGACAAACAGTATTATCACAGCCATCGAGTATACGCATCACTTTCCTGAAAGTGCTCAGGCGCACTCGAGATGCCAAATGGAAGTCTGTTGAAATAATACCGTCCAAACGGCGTAATGAAAGTAGTCAGCTTGCGCGACTCTGGAGCGAGGACAATTTGGTGGAATCCTGAGTTTGCGTCAAGTTTTGAAAAAACTCTGGCGCCAGATAGCTTCGCCAATGTTTGCTCAGTTGCCGGAATTGGTGGGAAGTATTCTCGCTGTGCCGATTTGTTTAGCCGCGATAAATCCACGCCCAACCGTATTTTTCCATTTGCTTTAGGTGCCACAACCATGGGCGCCACCCACTCAGTCGGCTCAGTAACACGCGTGATGATCTCCTGCTCTTCCAAGTCCTTGAGCATTTGTTTCACTTTTGACTCCAGCGGCAAAGGGACAGTACGTGGTGATGATAACGCATAAGGGTGGGCTCCTTCAACTAGCGATATTTTACATTCGCCAGGTATCTTCCCCAACCCTTGGAATGGCTCTGGGTACTTCTTCTCAGGCAGGGTTGAGGTTTCAACTTTATTGATTCGGCGCAACAACCCAAACACATGAATGGCTGGTTTCCCTAAGAGCGCTGTTTTCAACCCCTTTGTCAGGAAGATCTTTTGCGTAGACAGGGTCTCCTTGTACTTCATTGGTACAATTTGCATGCCATAGACGCCGGCAATGCTGCTCTGATCAGGTTGGATCAAGCGTTTGTCAGGTTTGAGCACCTTGTATTTAGGCTCTCTGTAGTGCAATGGAACCAATGTTACGTCGGCTCCCGTATCGATCTCGAACTGCCGGATAGTATCGCCGACTAAGGCTTCAAATGAGAAATCGTTGTCAATCTCCGAAGTATTTCTACGCGTTTTAACTGACCCGACAAACAATTCCTCATTTGAACCATATGACCCGTCTGAATACTTGTCCTCCGCTCGAACCCTGTGGACCTCACGACGTCGACCTTTGTAGCGGTTGTGTTTACGACTGCCTGTATAACTGCTACCTTGGTTTGATCCCGATGCTGATGGTCTGTCCTGAGTCGATTTTGAGCGGCATAGTTTCGCGAAGTGTCCTCGACCTCCACACTGTAAACATTCGGTTGAGGCTGCAGGGCAGTTATTTCGCGTGTGTGGTTTTCCTCCGCATCGACTCACCCTTCAGGAACTCCCTCCTCAACCGTGAACCCCTCCTGAGGGTAGGCTACCCCCGGAAAATTGAGCAATTACAGGGCCGGGTAGGCAACCCGCAGCGACTTGAGATCTTGGAGATTATGGGTAATTATGTCATTATACGTCTTTTTATGTCTTATTATGTCGGTTATGTCTTAAAACTTGGAGCTCTTTTATATTAGAACAGATTATGTCCTTGAAAGTAGCTGATCCGCCCCTGCAATTTTTCTGATTTTTAGATAGGCAACCCGCAGTGCGTTTTTTCTCTCTTGGTGGCGGCGGTGGCGGAAGCGGATTTTACTTTTTTTAGTATATAGAGAGATACTAAACTAGTTTACGTTTATCCTAGACTAATCTACGTTCTCGGGTTTATCCGCCTTATCAGTCGACGTTAAGCTCGTTACAACAGCCAGTTTTTCTTTTTTTCTTTCTATGTGTCTATTTGACATGTCTCGCAGGCTAGGTGGCCATGTTTTGGTTGACTGGCTTACCAGCTGTCCCTCTATCTGGCTGAATTTTGAGATAACAGATATTTGAGGTAGGTATCCTGTCATTCATTTCTGATTTGAATGGGGTGAAGGCTTGATGGAGAGCTTATCCGGAAACGCGTGCTGTGGAGGAAAAGGCTGAGGCAGCTTCTCGGGTGTAAAACACCCTTGGTTATATGGGGTTGGCTCGCTTGAGGTTTTAACCACCCTGGAGGATTATGTGGGGTTGGCTCGCTTGTGGTTTCAGATACTCTTGGCTATGTGGGGTTGGCTCACTTGGGCTTTAAAACGCCCAGGGTTACGTGGAGTTGATTCGCTTGGGATTCAGGATAAGAGCGAGACTAATTTAGGGGCGGCTAATTTTGTTTCACGAAGTATATCGGACTAAAAAAATATAACCGGGAAATTTTTTCGTGACCTGGTGCTAACATACCCTGTTCAATTGAAGTATTTTGCTGTGGAAGTGCAGTTAGCCGCATTGCCCTTTCCGTATATCCACGCTGGGGCTTAAAACTCATATGCACCTACACGTTGGTATCACGAATATATTTCAATGCTCTAACGTACTTCGTTTTTATTTGTTTCAGGTGAGTTTCGATTTATTGATGACGTCATGACTAAGATTACAAAACTAACAATTTCGTAAGTACCGAGCAATAAAAGTACCGTAGGCTTCGGGCATTTCCGATAAAAATATTTCGCTTTGATAGGAGCAATAGCCCTGTTTTCCTTCCTCGTGTAATCGCGCCTATCGTCTGTTCATCGACTAGTTAATTGAATCCGAGTCTAAATACTTATAATTATTACTACTGCTGATTTATTGTTTAAGTTTTATGCTGGAAAGTAACACCGTTGTACTCCTATTTATGATCAAACCTACTATTTGACATTGCTTTGATAGTTTGTTTGCCATGCTCTGCATATCCTTTCCATCCTGAGAGATTAATGTCAGATCCGCGAACGTTGAATTAGGCCATTCTCCATTTATTTTCATACTTTTTTCTTCCCATTTACCAGTTCTGAAACACATCTTCTAACAAGCAGTTGAATAGATTGGGGGAGAGGAGATCCCCCTGTTTGACTTCTCTTTGATTTTTTTAATTTATTTACAATAATGATTGATATAAAGATAATTAATCTTAGTCAGACTTACAATCTAATTCCAATTTTACTTCTTAATAATAAATAAAATGTGATCTACAAAACTAACTCGAAAATTGTAGATTTTTAACATACATAAATAAAATACCTAATCGGACAGAGCTATGGGTGGAGGAAAAGGGAGACCAAGGGGCGAAGTTTCCTAGTTTCTATGGTTTTCGGGATCTCTAAATATAGTTTACTATTTTTTAGATGCACCCCACCCCTAATGCATCCACAGAGCGTCAACACGTAAAACTGGATTTAGCTTGTTGTTTTAGTTGTTCAGTTCTGAGTTCACGTTTTGATCGGGTTTTGGTTTTCCTAAATACACGTTTACCATTTTTTACGTTCAGGTTCAGGCTTTGGCTCAACAGCCTTCAATTCAAATCCAGAACTTAGGGTTTAATTTTTTTGGTTTAGAGTTGGGGTGTTCGGTATAATTGGCTTCGCGTTAGGGTCGAATTTCGTGGTGTAAAATCGATTTTTCTTGGGTTAAAGTTGAGTTTTTTTAGGTCCGGTTCTAGGTTTGATATCCTTGAATACACATCCAAACTTGATGAGGAATAATTGTTTCTGACTAGGGCTCAGTTTGCTCAGTACTATGGGGTTTAGGTTTGGCTCGGAGTTAGGGTTTTTTGTTGTTCAAGCTCAGGATGTTTTGAATTTGGGTTCGTGTTTGGGTTTAATATTCCTAAATCTAAAATCAAACTTGTAGAAGACTAGTTTTGTGGGTATGGGTTCAAGTGTTTCTCAATTATACTGAGTTCAGGTTCAAGCTGATTTTTTTGGCTTAAGGTAGGATTCCAGTTGCCTCAAGTTCAGTTTCAAAGTTGTTTTTTTCCTGTATTTGGGTTTAAGTTTGGGTTTGCTATCTTTCATCACTCACCAAAACCTGAATAAGCTTAAATATTGTAGGTTTGGAGTCAAGTTGTTCAGTTTTATTGAATTCAGACTAAATCTTTTGTGTTTTAAGCCAAGTTATTCAATTTTATTGGGTTTAGGTTTGGATCGGATTTCATGGTTTCGCTGCGAGTTTGTGTCTTCTTGAGTTCAGGAGGATTTTTTAGGTTGAGGTTTGAGTTTGTGTTTGCTATCCTCTAATTCAGACACAAATCTGATGAGAACTTGTCTTTATAATATTTAGTTTCAAGTTACTCAACACTATTTGGTTCAAGTTTGGATCGGGGTTTCTAGTTCCGGTTTGAATATGGGATTTCTGAGGTCCAGTTCGTTATTTCTTAGGTTTGGGTTTATGTTTAGGTTCAATAGCTCTGAACTCAAACCAAAATGTGTAGAAGATACATTTGTGAGTATGGTTTGGCTTTTCAGTTTTACTGGACTCAGGTTTGTGGTTTTTGTTTTGGATTTGGGTCTAGGTTTGTTTTATGTTCAGGATTTTTTTAGGTTCTTAGGTTTGTTCTCAGATTTGGGTACGGTTTCCCTGGATGATCTAGTTTTTCAGATTTGGGTTTGAATTACTCAGTTTTGTCGGATGTGGCTGCTGGTCAGCATTCTTATTTTGGGTCGAGGTTTGAGTCTTCTGGAGTTTAGATTCAGTATTTCCAAGTTGGTATTCAGTTTACTTTACATGCAGGTTTCGATAGCACTCGCTGCATGAATGATAGGCGTTTCTTGTCGTCCGTAAAATACCAACGTAAACATTGCCTTTCTGTTCAAGTAGTCTAAAAATGTATCTTACCCTACATAAAAAAATTTCCATTAATATTATATTATGAAAAAAACACGATGCTATACCATCCAGGAGCTCTCTCCTCCATCAAGGACCGGTGGCCTAGCCTCGGTCAATCCCCACCACAGCTGTCCTCTTCCAGCACAGTCACTTTCTCCCACCATGCTCTTCCTCGCTCACCGCGACGCCCTTCCTCACCGTGGCCGTCCTCCCTCTCCAGGAGCCCCCCCCGGGGCAGGGTACCTCTCGTGAAACGTGAGATTAAGGTACAAAGGAGGCCACCAGTAATTTACCCCCATGGAGGGGAAGGAGGAGGTGGCATTTACTGTTTAGTGTATAGAGAGCCCTCTTCCACCGCAATCCCTCCTCGTCCTTCATCGCGACCTTCCTCCACCACGATCCCCCTCCCACCAAGGGTAGGCTACCCCAGGAGAAATTAGGAATTAAGGGGCAGGGGAGGCAACCCGCAGTGTTTTCCTTTCTTGGAGGCGGTGGTGGTGGTGGCGGCAGCGGATTTTACTAAGCTTCCTCCTCCATCATGAATCCCCTTCCAAGGCTAGGTTACCCCTGAAGAAATGAGAAATTAAGGGGCAGGGTAGGTAACCCGCAGTAAGTTTATTTTTTCTCGAAGGCGGTGGCGGTGGCGGCAGCGAATTTTACTTTATTAGTATGTAGAGAGATATGTCTATCGATACTCTTAAATTGAAGTCTCTTCCGCCGCCCCTGGTGCCATAATTTTCCAGATCCTAACTACCTTTTTACTTTTATAGCATTTGTCGTTAGAGGGTGGTCTTGTGTCGCTGATTTCGAATGTCGCTTGACCAAATTTAAGCTCCTGTGCTTTTTCAGTTGAGACATTTTTACGGCGTTATTTCTATTAGCAACACTTTGAATAAATAAAACTGCATTTTTACCCTATTCGGTAAACCAATTTTCGAATTTCATTATTTTATCCCCCCTTCACAGTTGGCATTAAGTCACACTATGAAGTTGTTAATTGACATCGCACCACGCTGCACCCCATAGAGCCCGTTTTCATTTCCATCATTAAATTTTTACACTCCCTCTCCCACGGCTTCATAAGCACACGGTAGTAAAAAAAAATTGTAGAGTGATTGACGATATTAGCTGCTCACGATGTTCGAAAAAATTTGACTCCCCCCCTTGCATGTGTAATTTGTATTTGAAGGATCTGGACAACTGGAAAAATTTGCCTGGAAAACCCTGGAAAAGTCAGGGAAAATCATTTCCTAATAAGAATGGACACCCTGGTTTGGTTAGTTGATTAATTCGTTGTTTGTTTGTTGGTTGGTTTGTTTCTTCTATTCTTTTCGGGGTGAGGTCGGTTTGATTTTGAATTCAGGCCAACAGCCCTGGTCACATTGGGAATTTTCTTTATTCCTATATCGCTGTTTTCAAAAGTGATTCAGTTTGTAATTTCAATAGTAAACTAGGAAGCTTGGCCCCCTGGCCGCTTTGCGGCCAAACCCCTGTGCCGTCACTCGTTTTGCTCGTGCTGGCCTTACTCGGTGCTTCGCGCCCCGTCCAACCGCCACAGTCCTCAGTGTTTGGTCTGAAACTTTTGTTCCAGAGTTGAGGTTTGCTTTGTGCTTCTTTTGCTTCCCCTCTATCGGCGGTCCTCAATCTACCACCATGAACCACCTTCCATCCTTTCTTCATAACAAGTCTCCTCCTCCTCCACCACGACCCCCTCGTTGACCATGGTTGCTCTCCGCCTCCATGGTCACACCTCAACAGTCGCAGCCCTCCTCAGCCACAAACCCCTCCCCCATAATGGCCATATTCCTCCACCTAGTCTCCCCCGATCACCCTCTTCCACCCCGAGTGCCCTTCTTTAGGACCACGTCCTTCGAGCACCCTACACCACCATTGCCTTCATTTCTGTTCACGTACCACACCCCCACCAAGACCGCTTCACCTATCACTACGACCTCCCCAGTGGCAGTCTTAGTCCCTGTCTACAACCTTCCCCTTCCGCAGCTCCATCACCCTACGGCCTCCTCGCTCAACCACCACGAAGATCCCCTGGTCCTCCAACCAGGAGCTTCCACCACCATTGCCACCCCTCCCCCACGAGAACCCGTCCCTTCAAGACCTCCTGCCTGGGACCAGAACCTTCCGCACCATGGCCTTCATTCGCCTTCCCGGCCGCCTCTCTCACCAAGGACTTCCTCCTCCACCAGGACCTCTTACTCACCATTACTCCCCTCCCCACTCGAGGCCATTACCTCCCTCTACAGTCCTGCCACCACCGTGGTTTCCTCCCCTTTAGGAGCTCCCTCCTCTACCATGACTACCTCTTACACCCCGGGCCTTTATCTACCAGAATTTTACTGTCCCTCTAGGATCCTCACCCACCACTACCTCCTTCTTCCTCAACGGCCACCCTCTCCTACCAAGGATTTCCTCCGCCATGAGGACCTCTCACTCACCACTACCCCCTGGGCTTCATCTCTCTTCAAAGCCCCTGTCCTCACTATGGCCGTCCAACCCTCTTGAAGATCCCTGACCATTGACCCAGGAGCTCTCACAACCATGGCCACCCCTCCCACCGAGGGCCTTTCCCCCTCAAGACCCTACCCCACCGCCAGTCCCTCCCGCACCACGGTCATTTCTTTCCAAGGTCCCCTCTCTCACCAAGGGCTTTCTCCTCCACCAGGTCCTCTTACTCCCGCCCCACCTAGGGCCTTCATCTCCGTCCACAGCCCACGCTCCCACAGGGGCTCTCCTCCCCCTTCAGGAGCTCCCTCTTCTCAACCATGAACCCCTCCTGCGGTAGGCTACCCCTGGAAAATTGAGCAATTAAGGGGCAGGGTAGGCAACCTGCAGCGACTTGTGATCTTGAAGATTATGGGTAATTATGTCATTTTATGTCTTATTATGTCTTTTTATGTCGGTCATGTCTTAAAACTTGGAGATATTTTATGTTAGAACAGATTATGTTCTTAAAAGTAGCTGATCTGCCCTGCATTTTTTCTAATTTTTAGGTTGGCAACCCGCAGTGAGTTTTTTTCAGGACGGTGAGAGGGCGAGGGAGGGGGAGTTTTGGTTTCTAATATACATATAGAGAGTTATGTCATTATATGTCTTCTGATGTTTTATTATGTCTGTTATGTCTTAGACGAAGACCGGGATTTAGATATCAGGCTCCTTGGAGTTTTTTTTTCAGGAGGGGGGAGGGGGAGGGGGAGTTTTGGTTTTTAATATATAGAGAGATTCGATCGGATCCAAACTTGACAATTTCAATTAATGCCGCATTTCTTCGGGATATTCCTTCAACTGTGTATTTCATTTATTCGATGGGCTTGTGATATGAGAAAGCGAAGCGGAGATCTCGACCGAGCGATTATTACACGAGATAATTATGATAATTATATGGAAACCTCTTTCTGCGTTGCGGGAGCGTTTTTTTCTCTTCGACAGAATTATTATTTTTGTTAATTAATTAGACAGCGTTTAAAAAAGTTAATGAATATCGATTCGAGCTCGCATCTGATTACGCCGTCGTACTGCTGAAGACGAGAGAGTTCACCGCGGCTCCTGCGAGCTGCTTGACCCGAACTGAAATGTTATCGATTCGCAAAATTTAATATTTCTAATGAATTTTTTTTTTTTTTAATTTTTTATTCGGAACCGGACGTAAATGTTGAAACGGTATAATAAACCTCGAAATATAAGAGTGCTTTACGCTTATTAAGTGTTACACGAAAGTTCTTCTCAGCGTGACGGCTGAAAGGCTTTTTCGCCGTTCCGGCCAAGTTGTTTGCATTGTATGTTTTGGGCCGCGAATTTCGGAAGTTTTGAAAAGGTCGGAAGGCTGGATACGTCGAAATATTTGGCACCGTTCGACCCGGCACAGGTAACGAGTAAGACGCTAATTACGAGGCTCCGTGATAATAATTGGAAATCTATCGTTCGTGGGAATTTTCTTTGGCTCAGCCTGCTGGAACTAATCGGTTGGAAAGCAGGAATCGAATGTACGGTCGAAAACGGCACACATGTGTGGGTGTGTGAATTTAGAGAAAGAGAAATAGATAATATCGGGGTAAACATCTTTCATAAAAGGTAAAGAGGCTGGAGCGTGTGGAAAAGCCAAAGAGACCGGAGGATATGGAGAGGTGCAAACGGCATGTTCGGCGAGTACCGACAGCAATGAATAAGCAATGAGGAGATTACGTAGGTTTCTATCGACTAAAATTGAATGTGGTAGGCTCTATTTATTCCCGAAATATTGTTCGCGTTTCTTTTTCAAAATTTCTAGTCAAACAAAATCCGTCGACGCGGATCGGTTCACTTGTGTTTCGAGCTGACGGTATTCAAATACGGATACGGTTTCCCGCTGAGGTCCGGAGCTAAAAGCCGCCTCCGTGCTTTCGAAACTAGTATCGGCTTAAGCGTAGACTCCATGCGATGATTATTCCGCGAACTTCTTAGAACTGCCCGAAGTAGGTCAGTAGGTCTGGAACCAAAACAACTCGAAGAAAGGAGAGGGATTTTGATTTCTTCTGCAGAAACGGTAATCAGTTGCTGGAGTGATGCTTTCCTGCGCCACCTGTGAGCGATTTGGAGCCCATCTGAGTGGTTCGCGCCTTTCCAGTTTCGGACGTAGAGTGAGGAATTCTACGAGGATCATTCAGAATGTAAGGTTACAAGGGCTCCCGAGGCCGGGGGAGATTTTGTTTCGATTTGGCGCATCTGGTGTGTGTGGAAGGGGGGAGGTTCTAACGGTTAGTTTGTTTGGTCCGACTGTTTGTCAGCCGTTTTGTTCGGTCACAGTACATTCTCCGGTGAAGAGGTCATCGCGTACTCCCGCCATCTACCGTCCGTACGAGAAGGAGAAGCTCTTCTAGACTTTATCGTGAGGGAGGGGGGGGGAGTGAGATGTACTCCCGCCATCTACCGTCCGTACGAGAAGGAGAAGCTCTTCTAGACTCTATCGTGAGGGAGGGGGGGAGAGTGAGATGTAGGTATGTCATCACACCTCAGAATCCAAATGATTTCAGTAGCGTCATTCATCCTCCCCAGCCACCAAAAAGTTCCAAACGACCCATTCAGTTTGAAATGCAGTGCCAGGACCTGGGGGCTACGACGGGCGCTTGCCTCTAACACGTTTGAACTATTGGACAACGAATCAAGAAGGATATAAAATATTTCGGCCTCCTTTTCTCGTTTTCTAGAATCTTGAGGGGGTCCTTTTGGTTGATTTTATGCCTATAGGGACTACCATTAATGCAGAGGCTTACTGTAGTACCCTAAGAGAACTCGGAACAGCCATTCAGAATCGCAGAAGTGGAATGCTGACCCCGGAGAGTCAGCCTCCTGCATGACAACACCAGACCCCTCCCGCGCGAATTTCACAAGAGCTGCTGAAACACTGTCCATGCAGTTTTTCTCTTTTCTTGGGAGGTGGGAGAAGAGGGCTGATGGGCTGAAGGAGATCGGATGGTCCATTTTGCTCTGGCTATCATTCACCAGAATAAGTGCATAATATGGTGGTCCATATTGCCTATGTGTGAGCATATTTAACCTAAGCGGCTCCAAATGCTTATTTCAGCTGTTTTGGTGACATAAATACATTCCTATTTCAGAATTGATGGAATAATGTGCCCTATTGATTATTTTTCGGTTCAATAAAAGTAGCTCTGTGTGTGAAATTCAGTTTTTTACAATTTTCTGAAATATCAGTCTCTGAAAATACACACATTTTAAGATAATTCAGCTTAAAGAAAATGTGTTTTCAGGTACTTGAGTTTTTAAATTAGAACATGAGAATCATTTTTATGTGGAGCTATTTTTAGGGTTAGCACTAATGTCCGTGAAAATTGATGCAGGGACACTGAACGCAGCGACTGAAAAGAGAGGAGGTGCTTCATCCCAGCCAAGTTGCCTAGTTGGAAATAATGAAGGAAAATACCCTATCCAAAAATTACGGGGGGAAAACTTCTTTTTTGCTTGTTTTGACGACTTGCATCATTAGGGGGGGGGGATTCCCTCACACTAGTCGCGAAATTTGGAAGCCTTATTTGTTATCAAAATTTTGTAAAATTCATCAATCTTTGGAAATCAGGATCACGAAAATTGACGGCGAAGAATTCGCTCTGAGAAAATTATCCGATGGAAAATAGGCAGCTTGTGAGAAAATTGGTCGTGATAAAATTGACCATCGTAAAATGAAGAATAGACTGTCTATGTTGAAATGATGTTCACAAGACGTAGCGTACCGACATTAGCATGCGATAACGCATATTTTTTCGGAATTACCCTCCAGATGCCCTGAATTGGTGGTTGCTCTCCAGAAGCCCTAAATAGATCGTTGTAAATGACGCAATATTTTTCCATGTTATATTATTAGCGCAGACCTTGTGTCCGAAGGTATAGATTTTTTGTTTAATTTCCGACCACTAACCTCTTACTAGAAAACTGTGTTACCAGACTGGGGCAAAAGAATAAAATTTTCAGATAATATGGAAGTCGTTTTATACGTTTTTAAAAGGTCACTAAATTAATTTTTGGCAAAGATTTACATCTAGTTTGCAAATTGGGATGCATGTGTGTGTGTGTGTGTGTGTGTGTGTGTGTGTGTGTGTGTGTGTGTGTGTGTGTGTGTGTGTGTGTGTGTGTGGTGTGTGTGTGTGTGTGTGTGTGTGTGTGTGTGTGTGAGAGAGAGAGAGAGAGAGAGAGAGAGAGAGGAGGGAGGGAGGAGGGAGGGAGAGGGAGGAGGGAGGGAAGGGAGGGAGGGAGAGGGAGAGGGAGAGGGAGAGGGAGAGGGAGAGGGAGAGGGAGAGGGAGAGGGAGAGGGAGAGAGAGGGAGAGAGGGAGAGAGGGAGAGAGGAGAGAGAGGGGGAGAGAGGGGGAGAGAGGGGGAGAGAGGGGGGAGGGAGGGAGAGAGAGAGAGAGAGAGAGAGAGAGAGAGAGAGAGAGAGAGAGATTCAAAATTTTCACAAAATGCGTAACAGATGTTGTTTCACTGGTATTCAGGTTCGCCAAATTTGATTTTAATATTAGTTTCGCCCAACTTACTCCCCAAGACTGGAAGCAGGCGCCGTCGGGGCAGAAGCCTGCAAAAACTGATCGTCCAGCAAGTTTAAGGAAATTCCGGGGCAAAAAAGTAATGAAGGGTTAAAGGATGGGAGGAAGGGCAAGGCCCCCCCTACAAATTTTGCACTACAATTGCCAAGGTCTTGTGGGCGAACCCAAGTTATTCGAACTTAAAAAGCACTGGAGAAGATAAAGTGGGATGTAATTGGATTATCCGAAATAAGAAGAGAAGGGGAGAAAATGATAGAAAGGGAAAATGGAAATCTTATATACTATTTTGGACAAACTAGGTGCCATAGAGGGATGGGCTTTTTTGTGAACCAAAAATGGGGTGCTAGAATAGTCATGATAAAGGGGGTTTCAGAGAGGATTGCAGTATTTAAAGTATTATGGGGAAAGGGAAACTGCTATCAATAATACAGGTGTATGCGCCTTCCAATGTAGCTCCAGTGGAGGAGACAGAGGATTTTTT
The DNA here is from genome assembly GCA_031841125.1 of Acanthococcus lagerstroemiae. Taxonomy (NCBI): domain Eukaryota; kingdom Metazoa; phylum Arthropoda; class Insecta; order Hemiptera; family Eriococcidae; genus Acanthococcus; species Acanthococcus lagerstroemiae. The sequence continues at coordinate 44,825,837 of CM063114.1, read as the reverse complement.
CAAGTTAGTGGAAGAAACAATAGTAAGTAAGAGGGGATATCACACAATAGCGGTGGGAGTTTGGAATGCAAGGGTAGGAGAAGACTCTCCTCGGTTCACACGTTCTGGGAGAATTTAGGATCGGGGAAACTAAAACGAAAACGGAGAACGATTAATTGAAGTGGCGTTCAGGCGAAACTTAAAAATTGTGAATACCTTTTGGAAAACAAACTTTTTATGAAAAAATGGACTTGGCATTCTCCTGACAATAAAACAAGGTGCGAATTGGAACATTTCCTCATAAACGACCTGAGAATGGTGAAAAACTTCGAAGTTATAAACAGATTTGAGTTCTCATCAGACCATAGGTTGATAAGAGTAAACGTGGACCTCGCCCTTCCCACGAATAGCAGGACAAAGGACGCGAAGGGGAAATGTACAGATGGGAGGATGCGAACAAACTGCTCGAGGAGAAGTTGGATCTGGCTAAAGGTACCTCCTTTCCTGTACTACAAGAGGAATGCGATTGGATGGAGGACGCCTTAATGAGGTGGTAAAGTTGGCTGGGGAAAGGAAAACTAGACCAACAACCAACGACAAGATTAGCGTGGAGATTAAGAGCCTTATCGATAAAAGAACTGAATTTAGGTGCGAAGACAACCTGACTCAGAGGGGTCAAATAGAATTGTGCGAAATTAAGAAACTAATTAAAAGAAAAATTAGAAGGGATATCAGAGAGTATGACCAGGAAATGATTGCAGAAATACCGGAAGAAAGTCGATGAAGCAAGAAGACGCGTAAGGCCCTGATGAACGGGAAAAATTCGCTCCCAGCTATCAGAGCAATAAAATCCAAAATTAATCTGTATGGTAGGGAGGAGATAATTAAAGAGGTCACTGAATTTTTCAAGGGACTTTACTCGAGCGAAAAGAACAGGGAGGCAAAAGAAGTTGGGGGTAACCTTGGGGAGAACGACATAGAGATAAGAGGGGGAACCCAAGATGAAGAAGTGGACGAAGAAAGAGGAGGAGAAGAAAATACTCCATGTCTTCTGAGAAGAAGTCTGGAAAGTCCTAGTAACAGCAAAAAAGTGTAAAGTTACAGGGGCGGATGGAGTGGAGAATGAGATATTGAGAATCCTAGCAAACGCTCTTCCACCATTTATGGCATAATTTTTCAGCAGATTAGTCAAAACCGGCTTCACACCGAAACAATGGCATCAATCTGAAATAATATTGCTACATAAAAAAGGCGATAGAAGTGAGCTAAATAATTCTAGACCAATATGCCTGACTTCGAATATAATAGTGAAAAATAGAATATTCGGAATTTTGGACTGGAACTAACCAAGGGAGCAAGCCGGGTTCAGGAAGGGGTATTCAACGACTGACCACATTTTCACCGTGAATCAGATTTGGGGAAAAAAGCAAGAGAATATAACGTATCATTGGGGCTCATGTTTATTGATTATAACAAGGCATTTGATTCGGTTCATCATTGGGCGGTATGGGATGCGTTGTCTAAGCAAGGGGTGAACAACGATAAGAGTACTCAGAAAATGATACGGGAAAACAAAAGCGTACGTGAGATTGGGCAGGGTTGGAGAAGTCCTTAATATTCCAGGGTGTCTACCGGTCAAGGAAGTCAAGGAAAAGTCAAGTATTTTGGATAGTGGTCATGAAAAGTCATAAATTTTTCATTTAAATTTCCTCAAAATTATTATCACGATTTTTTTTTTAAATTACAAGTAAATTTAAAGTAACGTAAATATTTTCAGATAATTACATAATATCCTTTTTCATAGTATTTCTTAGTGTTTCCATTTATTGTGAGCTTCCCCCCCCCCACCTTGGTAAGATTCTACGAATAAGATTATATTTAGGACAGGATTAAAGCTAGAAGAAATAATAAAAACCACTGGAGCCAAGGATATAGGCTGGAGGGTCAAAAAATTGAAACTGAGCTTTGCAGGACATATGGTGAGGGGAGAAGAAAAATGGGGTAGATTAGCAGAAGAATATGATCGCCTAGGGAATGGAAAAGGAAAAAGGGTAGGCCGCCCACAAGATGGAGAGACGAAATTGTAAAATCTTTTGCAATTCCGTGGGGAAGAAGATTTAGGAAGGGGGTAGTGAAGAACGACGATAAGGGCGCATGTCCGTCTATGGGCGCTGTGCGGTGGCGTGAGTACCCCTCGCACATCCAAACAAAATATGTAAATAAAATTAAATTAAAATTAAATTCACCCGAATTGAGAACTGTGGGATGTAGAGGTAAGGAGAAGGGGTCGCGAATTACATTTATCAGTAAATTCGAGTATAATAGGGGTATCATTCCATAGGTTTCGAAGGTTACTGAACTCCATTTCGATAACAGCTTGACTTAATTCTAAACACTGAGTCATCTGGGTGGGGACCGGAGCTAAAATTTGGAGAACTCGAAAAATATAATGCGGACATCAATTTGGAGGTTTTCTGGCTTACACTGGACACTGCTTATGAACAGTCAATTTTCTAACGATAAATTCTACTAGGCGTCTAATTTACCGACGGTCAGTTTGCCGCAGGCAATTTTCATCGCCCCTTGACATCGTCGACTGCGTATTCTTGGTTTTTGTATCGATGTAAATTAGGCGATGAAAGTACGATTAATCATTTCTCGGTTATTACTATCCGAGTATTATGCAGAAAAATCGACCGAACTTTTGTGAAATTATTTTCACTTAATTCTACACAACCTGACTAGGATTAAAGTTATGCAACTTCGGAAAAGTTTTTCTTCTCGAATTCGCTTGTTCTCGCTGGCTATTTACTCATTTTCTTCCCTTTTATTTTATTCTCGAAATGAAATGAGAAATAAATAACAAGCTGGCCTGAGAGACCATTAGTTATATCGAAGTTGGCGCTTGGCGCAAAAACACTTCGACGAAGTTACGTACGCGCACTGTTCTGGAATCTGGACCTAGATATGAAACTTTAATTATACGATTCTGGGAGATAACTCATTTTTGTAATATTATAACCGGCGGAGTTTTGCTCATCTTCGTCTTTTAGCTGGCGGAGGTTATAGGCTTGGGACCTAGTTCTGTTAATGAGGACACACCTAATTAGGGCTGATTTTTAATGGTTGGGACGTTTTGATAACCTGGAGAATATTGTGCGATCCGATTAGAAAAGTGAACTGGTTGACTTGAGTCCTGATGCGAGGAGCTCGGTTCCAAACATTTCAATGGTGTTGAACTTTTTCACTCCACGTTCTAGAATGCATCTGTTTGATACAAACGCACACATACACACTCACATCATCATTGGTTATGCATCTGTGGGTCACGCCCGCTTGAATACGTGACGATACAATGAGCCTTGTCCTTCAGTTTGGGTCTACCTGAGCTGGTAAGTGGATTCCTCACCAAACCCTAGGCTGGTTGAACGTGCTCTCTCCCATCGAACATTATGCACAAAACACATATGTACATTATGTAGTTTTTACCTGTTTAACCGTTGTGGAATTTGGGAACACGTTTCGACAGAGAAACTGTTTGAAACCCATACAAAAGACAGTCTTCACGAAATGCGTTACTCATTCTGATAATGAACCGAGTTCTTTTTATGTACCAGCTTTTTGCTACGCAGTATGCGTCACCCTTATTTTCATGCAAGTTCTATCAAGTTGTATGTTTCAAGAGTATAACGGAATATAATCGCAACATCATGGACTCGTGCGAGCTGGTGTAGTCTTTCGTGCCTTCTTACAATACGAAGGTTTCCTCATCTCTCCGATAAAAATGGTAAAAACCCATTCTCAGACGCTAAGCTTCGGCGGTCAGTGTGAGCTCTTCAACTGTCCATAACATTTTTCGTCGCAGTTGTGCACACACATTCGAAGCTCATAGTGCGCAGCGTATAGTTTTCGGTTTTCGCGAGTTCGGTTTTTTAAGATGGACAATATTGAACTGGCTTCCGAATCGGTAGATAAAGTTCTGCGAGATCAGATGCAATCTCTCGAGCAAACACGGGCCTTTTTTTCGCAGCGTGTATTCATCATAATAGCTCGAGGTAAGCAGAGTATTATAATTCAATTCAATTAGCCTTTTTTATCGGTTGAATCCAGTATAATAATATCGTGTGTGAGTATAGTTATACGTAAATAGTTTACACAACCACTTAACCTTGGAGGTTAAGTCGCTCTCTGCTGGACAAAGGTCTCTCTCAGACGCGTCCATCTCCCCCCGATGCCATGCAATTCTTCGGTAATGTTGGTGTCTGAACATTTTGTCAAACTCATCAAACTCATCCCTCTATGTAGTTCTTTGTTTTCTTTTTTCCTGCCCTCCCCTCTTTCGGAAACTAGTTCGAGGTTAATTTTGCCCAGCTGTTGCTATCCATCTGAGCTAGGTGTCCCCAGAGTTGGGTTATAGTCAACTAAAATGTATGATTACGACTAAAATGGAATAGCATTAGTCGTGACTAAAGATATGACTAATTTAGTCATGACTAATTGGGACGTGACTACATTAGGCGGTAACTAAAGGCCATGACTAATTCAGTCATGACCACATTATTACTGTGCCAGAGTTGGGCGTTATTCAAATAAGACGTTATTTGTATAATAATCATGAATAACAGATTAATCATTATTCGTTATTCATTATTCGTCAACCTGTAAAATTATTCATCAATCATTATTCAGTAAAATGAAGATGTGAATAATATTCGTCAATCATCGTTATTCGTTATTCATTACGGACGCAGTAACAAAACAAGAAATTTAACGAGGATCAGTGGCGTGGCCAGGGTTTTTCCAAAGAAGACCAGGGGGGCAAAGAAAGATTTTCAAGGGAGAAAAAGTCGAAAATTGAAGTATTTTTTTTAAATCGCCAATATTAGAGGACTATGTAGAAATATTGGGAGGGGGATTTTGTGGGTGGGGGGTAAACATTTTTTGGGGTGGGGAGGGTATTTTCCTTGATCGAAAAATATCCTCTTTTTAGGGGAAAATTTTTTGTTGCGAGGGGAGGGGTGTAAAAATATTTTTTCGGGAATTTTTTGAAGGGTACAAATTTTTTGTTGGAAGGAGGAAGGGTGTAAAAAAATATATTTTGGGATTTTTTGGCGGGGGTGGGGTAAAAATATTTTTGTTGGGAGGGGGAGGGTGTAAAAATATATTTTTTGGGCATTTTTTGGGGGTAAAAATATTTTTGGTGGAGATGTTTTTCTCCCTAATCTTACTGGGGTAGTTAGAAAGTAAATAAAGTTTTTCCGGTCTTCTCAGAAGGGGGAGGGGCAAATGATTGCACCAGAGGGCAACGCTCCCTAGTTCCACTTTGGCTACGGGTCTGATTTCATTATTCGTGTGATTGATGTTATTGAATACTAGTTACTGAATAATGAATGACTACTTGTTATTCATACTTACGACTAACGAATAAATTATTCGTTATTCATTATTCGAATATTATTCTGCCCAACTCTGCCCCCTATGCTGTGCAATTCTTTGCTAATGTTGGTGTCTGAACATTTTGTCTAACTCATCCCTTCAGCTGGTTCTTTGTTTTCCTTCCCTCATCCCCCTCCCCAGCAGAAACTAGTCTGATGTTAATTTTGCCCAGTTTTTGCTATCCATCCGAGTGTATGTATGTAGTGTTCCCCGAGTTGGGCAGTAGTCAACTAAAATGTATGATTACGACTAAAACGGAATGACATTAGTCGTGACTAGAGGTTATGACTAATTTATTCATTCGAGTTTTTTGGACTCCACTCCGTATGTTTTCCAACGTAGGTCATGTTTCCACAGGTCGCATCACACTAACTTTCAGTTATTTTTTATTACTCACCCTTTGTAGACTAATTAGTCATGACTAAAGACTGACTGTTCAGTCAGTAGTCATATATGCACATTCGAAGTGATTAGTTGTAATTTTTATTTATCCCCCCCCCTCCCCCTTAAGAACTCAGTTTATATAATTGAACAGCTTCGGTCCGTATCGAGCAAAGGTCTCCTTCCCCATGCAGATCTGTTCAGAGCTACTTCTCGGAAATTGTGTTTTTTAATCATTGGGTAATGTCGTCAGCCCATCGTGTTTTTTGTCTTCCCTTTTTTCTTTTTAGATGAGGCGGGAACCAAAAGGTTACTTTTTGCGTCCAGCGGTTGTCCTCTAGCCTTGAAATGTGCCCCGCCCAACCCCACTTTCGGTATCAGATGATGGTTGAGATGTCCCTTATGTTTTTTTGTTTTCCCCGATCTTTTTTTGTTAGGACGTGGTCTTTACGTCTAATTTTGAGGATTGAACGTGTCATTGAGTTTTGAACTGTTCTTAGTTTGTTAACTATCGGATCACTTAAGGACCAGGTCGACGATCCGTACAAAATTTCGCGTTTTAACTTTAAGCTATAGTTACCCTTAAATATTTCTCTTAGCGTTCAAAACTTTTTCCAACCGATTGTCGATTCACTTCTTTTAGCGTTCTCTCTCTTCTAAAGCTATTAATTGGCCTAAATAAATCGTTTCGTCAACATATTCGATTTCCGTCCCCCTAATTTTAATTTTTTGTTGGTTAGCATTGTTTGTTAGAATTTTCGTTTTTTCTATATTAATAGATAGCCTTGCATCCCTACCCTCCTTATCTAGTTCGTTTATCATTTTCTCTAGTGGGTGATGGATTCACCTATTAAGACCACGTCATCTGCGAAACGTAGGTTAGAGGTTTTTTCACCGTTTATTGTTCGTCCCTTTGTTTTCTCATTCTAATTTTTTTGGAAAGCTCCTCTAAAGTGCAGTTAAAAAGTAACGGGAAGAGGGAGTCTTCCCGTCTGACTCATTTTTCCACTTTAAAATATTTCCCCTCTTTATTTGTTTCAATACGTGCTTCTAGGTTTTTTCTAGGTTTTGGTATACTTGCATGATTATTTCAATTAGTGGAACTTGGTCTCCTTGGTTTTATAAGGTCGTGAGTAGGAACCTGCATCGCAGAGGGTCAACGGCTTTGTTGTAGTCTACAAAAGCTAACACTATTTCGAAATTATATTCGTACGCCTTTTATAGCAGTTTATTGATCACTTGTAGGTGATCGATAGTCGAGAATCCCTTTCTAAAACCAGCTTGTTCAAATTGTTGACTGTCTGATATTACGAAGTTAAAAGTGTAACTCAGAACCAAACTCAGAGTGCTAATGGGGTGGAGGTTACTGGAGGCGAAGGCCTTATATCGGTAGGTGTGATCACTATCGAGGATATAAAACGTGTCCTGCGTTACCTTAAACCTAAATCATCATGTGGCACTGATTCCATCCCACCATGTATATTTCGAGCTTGCTCACAGTTTATAATTACTCCCTTAACTTATTTCTGCAATACTGTCCTTGAGATAGGTATGTATCCAACAATCTCTAACCGCCCCGTATTCGTTGTTACCTTCTTTTGATTGCTTCTTCTATATTATATTTTTATTGCACTGAGTTTCCATGTTTTTTTTGTCTCCTTTTAATAATTTCTTTGATCTTTTCCCTATATTTGTCGTACCTGTGCATTGGGATAATTTTTACTACAGACTTATAATTGTTGTATTTTATCCTCCTTCCCCATCTTACCTTTGCTCATGATATTCTGCGGTCCGATGAAAAGTTGAAATTAGTCAGTAGGGAAACGTTTTGTATTATCTTCATATCATTTGTTAAAATATGGTCTATTTCGTTTCTGGTTTATTGATCGGGGGATATCCATGAGAATTTTCTGCTTGTCTTGCTTTGTAGAAAGTATTTGCTATTTTCAGGTTTTGCTGCGATGCAAATTTTATTAATCTTTCTCCATTTTTGTTTTTGATTCCTAAACTATATTTGCCCATGATTCCTCACCCTCCATAGTTTCCGCCAATTTTCGCATTCCTTGTGACCGTTATAGGGTGTCCAGTCTGTTGTCCTTTTACACCATTTATCTTTTACTTCTCTTGCCAAATGACTCGCATATTTGAATTTTGATTTTTTAATTTGTCCAATCAAACTTTTGGCATTAGTGATTTTATAAATTTTCTGGAGATTTGTTTTATCTTTTAATTTTACTTTCAAGATACTTCGGAGCATACTCTGTTTTGTGTTACTTGAATTTCGTTTATTTGTTTCTTATAAATTGTCCATGTTTGAGAACCATATGCCAAACTTGGGAAGACACATTTTTCCAAAACTTGAATTTTTGTTTTTAGGGACATTTTACCTTTTAAAATTGTTTTTAACGGCCAAAAACATTTCCATGCTTTTTGAAGTCGCTTATTTAATTCTTTGTTCATCTTGTTGTCTAGAGTTATCATTTGTCCCAAGTATTCGTATTCTGTTACCTTTTAAATTTCGGTATCCCCAATTTTCAATGTACCTTCCCCGTCGGTTGATATCAGTTTTGTTTTGCTTAGGATAAATCCAACGGTTCCTCCTTTCTCTTTTAGCTCATTAGCCATCTGTTCCGATTCCCTCATATTTTCGCTTATAAGCACAACCAGAGGTGGATCCAGACTTCGATTGAGAAGGGCGGGGGCATGGAGTTATTTTTTTATCCGGGGTTGGGGGTAAAATCTGAACAGTAAAAACATGTTTATTTTTGTCGACGTCAAACTGAATCTGGCGGTGAATATGGAGCAAAGCTAAACCAGTGAGCCGTTCTTCCTCCATGGTTGATCTCAACCAAGTTTTGAGCCGCCGTAGGGTTGAGTAACTTCGCTCAGCGGTCGCCGCGCTTACGGGTAGGGTTGCGAGAATTTTCAGCAGGATCTGTCTACATGGATAAAGGTCCATATCACAAGCCTGAATGACCTCCGTCAATGAATCCGGGATTTTCTCGCCATCTTAATCTATTCGTTTCCATTTGACCACTCACATGCGAAACTCAGCAACGACTACAGAAGCAGGAGTACTCAGGAGACCTTCGTATCATTGAGCCACTTTCAGGGCAAGAACACATTCAAATTGAACGGCTCCATGATATCTGGGGAGAGCCTGTCTTTCAAGTCGAAAGTGATGCTGTCCAACAGGGGAATGTATACAGCCCTTCGGAAGTACTCTTCAACTTTCTCGGCACTGTACATAGACCACGTGGCGGTGTCAACTGTCTGCTGTCACGGAGTTAGGGTTGCGTTTTTAATTTTTATCATTGTAACTTGAAATTATGCTACCAAGTTTCTAAACTATTGGGGCCGTAATAAAAAAAAGTTCATGATTAAGGGGGGGGTGTCATGACCCCCATGGCCCCCTCCTGGATCCGTGCCTGTGCACAACGTCATCTGCGAATCGAAGATTGTTCAAGTATTTACCATCCACCCTGACTCCCTTCCCTTCCCAATTAATTTTTCGAAATATTTCTTCTAATACTGCGTTAAATAGGTTGGGTGGTAAGGGGTCGTCCTGTCTTACACCTTGTTGTATTTCAAACTTGTCTCCTACTTGATCTAGATTGATATGGTCCTCTGCTACCTCATATGTGCTTTGTAAAACTTTTATTATTTCTACTGGCGTACCCTGATTATCGAGAGCTTCCCGCAATTTGTTGTGATATATTGAATCAAACGCTTTATAAAAGTCTATAAACAATATGTTCATATCCAATTTATATTCGGTAACTTTTTCTATTATTTGGTTTAACGAATGTATATGATCAATTGTGGAAGTATTCCTTCGGAAGCCAGCTTGCTCGAAGGGTTGATTTTCATCCAGGATTGGGTACATTCTTTCTTTTAAAATTTTCATGAATAATTTTCCGATATTTGGAATGAGGCTGATTGGGCGATAATTATTTATCTCACTTGTATCACCTTTTTTACACAGAAGTATAATTTCCGAGAGCTTCCACTGTCTGGGTACTTTCCCTTGTTCAATTAGTAAATTAAATAAAATTGGCAGAGGTATTATTAGATATTCCATGCATATTTTTAAAGCTTCATTTTCAATTTTATCCCATCCTGCTACCTTTTCTTTCTTCAAGGACTTCAATGCTTTTTGTGTTTCCCCTTCCAGCATTGTCATCTTCTTTGTTACCGAATGTCTTAAATATTTTTATTTCATCTTCATACAATTTTTTATAGAATTTGGTGGCTGTCTTTACTATTTCTTCTCTGTCATTCGTCGTCTCGTTATTGTCCTTCTTGATTTTAATCCACAAATTTTTTCCTTTATTTAACGCTTTTCTGACTTTCTTCGATGAATAATTTTTTTCTATAATTTCTGCGGCTATATTGTTCTCAAACTCTTTTTATATCCGCTCTGATTTTCTTTTCAATAATTTTGTTCAACTCTGTAAGTTCTATTATATCTTTTTTGCTTTTGCCTTTTTTCCCCCTTACCTCTGTCCTTTTGTCAATCATATTCCTCGTTTCTTGACTGAGCTTGTCATCTGTTACTACTGATTGTCTTTTAACACCCACTTTCTGTGCCATTTCTTTGATGGCGCTTTCAATTTTGTCCACAATCTGGTTGAATACTACTTGCAGTGGCCTAGCTAACTCCATAGCAGACTCTTTTACTAATACCGTTCTCCCCCCTGCTTTCTCCTCGTGCAATGGACTACAAGGTCTGAGCAATACAAATTCTTTATTATTATTCTGACTGTACAAAATTGGGCACTAGGCCATTATACATTGTCACCTTATCAACTAAGACTAAATTAAATTTCAATATGGCTTTAAAATTGTACATTGATACTTACATATAATTAAACAAATACTGTACTTAGGCCGATAAAAATTCGTGTACCGAATAGAAAGCGAGGTTCAAGAGCCAGCGTTTTAATTTGTTTTTGAAAGTTCTTACTGAGGGACAAGATTTAATATTTTCAGGAATTTTATTATAAATTTTTGGACCCATCCCTTCCACATTGTTTTGAAAAAATTGTGATCGAAAAGTACCCGCTAATGCCAATTTTTTTCCCTGGTGTTGTGGCCATGGTTCCTAGGGACAGTGTTAATAATTTTTTTGAACATGAGAACTGAAATGTTTAGGATATATATGCAAGGGAGGGTTAGAATTTTTTCCGAAACTAAATACATTTTACAAGAGTCCATGGGCCCCAAAAAATACACAAATGTAATGTAATGCGTATAGTATAGGATGTAAGTAATTTCACAACCCTACACTTTCCATCTGACCACAGAGCTTTTCGAGATTTGTATTTTGAGGATTTGAACACGGCCGGAAATAAAATCTGGTACAAATCCAAAATCGGCGACCAAAAACAAACCAGGTATATCGATAGTTCGTTACCCATTCATGAGTCAAGTCAATTTTGCCCATTTTAAAGGTGAAATTTGATTTGTGAATCCGATGAATTAAGAGCAGGTACAAATTCTAACACGTGCTCTGACACAAAGATCGATGAAATCTATTTGACTGCACGTTGGTCGACTTACCGGTTGGTCGCACCAAGTTGGTCGAATTGCATGTTGGTCGACAACATGTCGGTCGACCAACTTTCTTTTTTTGGTCAACTACTTTTTTTTGGGTCGACTTTTTTTTTTTTTTTTATAAAGGAAATTAAGTTAGAATGAGGAACATTGAATCACATTTTTTTATATATTAAAAGACAATCACTACAATAGCATTGTTGAAAAATGTCAGATATAAATTATACGAACAAAATGCAGCAGAAGACATAAACTACTTTGTTGAAAAATACATAATATAATATAAAATTATTAATAGGCTAAATTGCGGGCAACGCCCCTAAGATAATCAGAAACAAATTCGCTCTCCTCGTAGTCCAGCACAACAGCTTGTAACCGATCACAGGCGTCCCATAGGCGACGCTTCTTTGCTGGAGGAGGGCCACCCGCGAGATCAGACTCACGTGTAACTTCTGATAGAATCTGCTCTCTGCGAAAATTTTCTATGGTTTCCCAAAGAGATTCGTGAAAGCGGGTCGTTAGTACATCGAAACCTCGATGCCATCCCTCAAGCGCATTATTTGTTCGGGTAAGCCCTTCGAGGGTCGTATTATAACAGTTCCATAGAGCCGGAGGATAAGGAGGCGTTTTACGAGTGCGTCTGCTTCGCAATGAACCTATTCACTGTTCTTCGAAGTATTTTTTGGAAGTCGACCAACTTTTTTTTTGGAAGTCGACTAACATGTCGGTCGACCGACTAGGAAGTTGACCAACATGTCGAGTCGACCAACTTGTTAGTCGACCAACATGGTGCGACCAATTAGTAGTCGACCAACAAGCTGTCGACCAACATGTCGGCACCCATCTATTTTAGAGGTTTAGTCAATTTACCACAGCCGAGAACGTCGAGTGGATTATGTCTTTCTCTTGAGTAACGTTTGAATTTCGCAGCTCAAATTGAGGTCGGATCAAAATCTGATGCATAGTTCAAGCCAGTGATGTCAAAATTGAAAGCTCATACGTACAAGCGACCAAATGAGAAAAATGTTCTCTCTTTTATTTCTCTCCCTCGCATGTAAGGAACTTTCTTTTCTTCCCCTCTTTTCCGAAGGTACTTAAATTCTAATAGGTTCGTAAACTGACCGAAGTTAGAGCGAAGTTAGAGAAAGGGATGTAATTAGAGGAAGAGATATATACGTAGTTTAAGGGTATTTCTCACGAAAACGATATTGAAATTCCAGGCGGGAAACTCGAGACTTTTTGGTTTTCTCAGTTCCGCCCATTTTGAACATTATAAAATAGCGATCATCGTTTCTGGAACATAATTAGAATTTTATAATTTGCTAGCTGCCGCAGTTTCGCGTTCATTGTACATCGTAGCGTGTATTAATTTCAGCGAGGGCGTGAGAAGCATACACGACTTTTCACTCGTGAAACTTTAATTATTTATAGTTTTCTTTGCTGCGTATACTTTTGGGACACGTTTACGTTGAATTAATTAAATCAAAACCCATTATATTATGTGTTTCGATTAAACTGTATCATTCGTGGGCCATTCTCCGGAAACTGAGGATATTTTGTAACCAGCTAATTTTGAAGCCTAATTTTCGCCTTGTTTGTTAATTCATTTATTTTATTTTGAGAGAGAGGGGGTATTTTGAGTTACTCAATAACATCCGCAACAAATTTCACAAATTCAATTCATCAGACAGGACAATTACTATCTTTTTAGTGGAAAAATTGAGTGGAAAAAACATAGAAAGCTTTGGTTCATAATGAGAAGAAGATAAAGTTAGTACAAGAAATTAAATAATTTGAGAAAATGATCTCATCTAATAAAACTATAAACTTGAAGCTTGATACAAGAATAGCCAACTCTTAGGAAAATTTCTGGTATTTGAAAACAATTTTTAAAGATAATTTTTCGAGAAAATACCAGCGGGAAATCCTGAACAGCTGTGTCTTCCCCACCCCGTACAGGTGTCAAACATAGTTGCTCACCAAACGGGCATCCTACAACAAAAAATCAGGTGAAAGTCGAAAAAATTTATAACAGCGGTTTTTTGTGTGAATGTGTTCAGAAGGGTCCCAGTAGTTACCCCATAAAACCCAAGAGTTCCAAGTGTTGAGGAAAATTTTTAGAGGGGTGGAACACCCCCGAAAATGAGTTTTTTCACATTATTTTGAAAAATATCAACTCTGAATTGAAAAAAAATATATAACAAATTCGGAATCTGCGTACAATTACCGATTCGATGATACCCAACAAGGCCCATTTCAAGTAAAACATGAGCCCTTAAGAGGGGGTTCAAAATTTTGAATTTTTAAAAATGTCAGGTACTTCAATGTTATAAGTTGAAAACTGTACCTAAATGATATTTTATCGTACCTCAACGTTTGTTTATAAGTATGTGAGAGGGATTGCAAAAGTTAGTATTTTGACTCAGTCGTACCCCTATCCGAAGGGTGGACTATTTTGATATCCTCTTTTTTTTCTTTGTCGCGAAGAATGAAGATGAGCCCATTCTGAATGGGAAAAGAATGAAAGTTTTATTCCTTAATTCGGCATCTCTGACGGCAGGGTCTCATTTCTTTCTCGGTAAAAAAAATCGCTCCAATTGAGCAAGATTAGAGCTAAACTTGAGATTTTTTATGGAAAAATCACTAAAATAGGAGTTTTTGGGTTGTTGATTTCGAAAATTTCACTAGAAAATTCTTCTTTAAGCCCTGAAATGACTTTCAGAATTCTCTATTCTTGGAAAATGAAGTAACGAATCAAAATACGAGCAGTTTTTTGCATCGCTGAATTCGAAAGCTTCTATGAGCTTTCTTCTTAAACTGCGATTTGGGCCCCAAAATTCAAAATTGATTTTTAGGAAATCGAATAAAGTATTAGAATTTTCTGGGTTGCTGAATACGGAAATTTCACCAGATTCTTCTTGGATTCCCGATTTAGGCTTCAGAAGCCAAAACTGGTCTCCAGAAGTGAATATAATTGACTTCCCGGTAACAGAATCAAATATCGAAATGAAGAATGGGAGAGGAGAGGTCGCCTAGTTTGGAAATTCCATCAACGCGATAAATTTTCGATATTGACTCTCGGGCAGGCCCCAAACACCAAAATTAAAGTCGAAATTGAACGAACTTGGTTTAATCTTTCAACATTTTCAGAACCATCAAATTACCAAAATTCAAATTGGAGGAAAAATTTCAAAATTATCCAAGTATGAGTTATTATAAGGGGAACATTCAAGTCTTTAAAAATCAAGAACTATGAAATTGAACCAAAATTAGGAATTACAATAGTCGCTATTTCAATAGATTACTTGGGTTTTCAACGTCAATAAATTTTTGTCAATCTTTGAACTTCAAATGTTGGCTCGTAAAGATGCAAGCTTCAATGAGTTTTTTCTTCAACATTACACGCAAAAATTGCCATTTAACCTAAGAATGATGAAGTCCAATCAAAGGTCCAAGGGTCATTACTAAATTTGTAACAGCTCCCCAGCCCCTTCCCACACCTAAAACAAGAAAATGGAAATAAAACAACTTTCACTTCGATAATTCAATCATTTTTTATAAAATCATATATGCTGCTTTTGAAATTTCGGCATTTGACGATTTAATCCTTTCTCAAGAGATTAGAATGTTTGTAATGATGAAAATGAATCAGCGATCTTTAGAATTTTCAAAAACAGTCTGTTAATTTGAATTTAAGATCGTAAGAACTCTCCACTACAATAGTCTACTCGATTTGTAAAAACTAATTAGTGCTTGTCCATTTCGATTTTTGGGGTCTTTTAAGCTTGAATCAAATTTAAAATTTAACGCGTGTTCAAATTCAACTACCCTTAAGGTCAGTGATTAATGTCGATAGTCTATCCACTTTGGGATCTCATTTTGAGTTCTGGAGTCCAGGGACGTACCCAAGAGTCTTTCTTGAGGGGGGGGGGGTAAAAATTGTGAATGTCCCAACTGACTCAACTCAAAATTCCCAAGTATCAATGCAAAAGAAGAAGAGACGTACCGAAGAGGTTTTCTTGAGGGAAAGGGGTGGGGGTAAAAATTGTGAAAGTGTCAACTGACTCCACTCAAAATTTCCAAGTATCAATGCAAAAGAAGAGAAACCTTTTGACTTGTTGGATTTTTCCAACCTCTCAACTCAATTCCCAAATATCAAAGCAAAAAAAAAACTTAACTTGTTAGATTTTTTCAACTCGCCTAACTGAAATTGTAAATTTTCCCGTTTCCCCCTGCCCCCTTATCGGTACGTTCCTGCCTTCAATAATTTGGCAGTTGGCCAATTTTGAAACCTGTTCTTTTGAATTTTTCATTTTCTAAGAACGTTTGTTCGTTTGTTTGTTAAAAATTATTTCTTTTTAGCGCCCTAAAAAGCCAGTCCGTGTATGTGTGAATGCTTCGGGAATATCGAACTGGTTCAGTTCCCGGATAGGGGTGCGTGAAGTGCATAAGTGATATTATACCCATAGGAAATTATTCAGACGGGTAACATTTGAAACTAACTCAGGATATCCATGCTTCCAGTTCCTTTCACTTCCTCGTTTCTTTAAAGTGTACATGAATCATAGTAGGAACCGAAATAATTCTTCTTCCCAAAAAGTTATCTGGCTGTTATCAACAACATCACAATTCCTCCATTCCTTCAATCACGATTCTACGATCTACATACTGTAAGACTGCAACTGCAGTATAACTGGGCGAGTTTTGCAAAGTAATAAATTTCCAATGAGAAAAAGGACCGTATAATCGGAATCGTTTTAGTACCTTTCTTCAGATAAAACGAACCGTGTAGTTCGGCCTGCAGCCTCACATCACATTCCACAGCTAAAACGAACCAATATATTTATGTAAACATACGAGTATAAAACTTTCAAAATTGCTCAAATCCAAGAATACGGGTGACCTCATTGGTTACTTCATGTGATTTGGTGACCACATTTGTCTCTGAAATAAATTATAATGTTGAATAACTACATGGTATTTTCAAGTTCGTTTTTAGAAATTACACGCAGTTAGAAGCAGGGGCGTGGCTATTGGAGAGGGTTGCCCCCCTAAGGATCGGCCGACAATGTGAAAAAATTAAAATTTATTCTAATAATAGTAAGTATTACACCCGTAATGTTGTAAAAGTGAAACGAATCCCCCTTCCCTTCATACCAAGTCTGGCTACGCCAACGCCACTGGTTAGAAGCAACCATTTGGTAAGGCTTATGTTCTGCAATTTTTCAAATGTCTCTCTCTCTCTCTACTTTTCCTTCAGGGCCCTGATACATCATTACATTGCCCTACTATCTTATTCCCAATTCTCTCCTACTTGAACCAAAAACAAAAACCTTCATCTCACCTCCTATTTTTCACTGCTCGATTGTTATTCTGTTCTTAATCAGTTTTGAATCACGCTGATTGAGGATGAATGATTCTTAAAACACCGAGAAGAACATTCTCTAAATCCTTCTTTCCCTCATATTCTATTACTTGAAATTAAAAGAATATATTTCTTCTTTAATGCACCTCAACTGATCTAAATAAATAACTCTTCCCAATATTTCATATTGATACTCTTTCAATGAATCACAATTCATAGCCGGAATGATTTTCTTTTCCTAGCAAAGTCATCGCGGGGATCCCACTCATTTATCTTTGAGGCCCCATTCTCGTACACTGATAACGTCATTGCACTCCTTGTCCAGAGACATAAATTTTATTTTGTATTCATTTCTGATTCTGTCTTCTGGTAATTTATCGCATCACTTCCACCTAGTATTTGATATTGTCACAAGGGGACTCCATTCCCTTTGCTTTTTTGAAGTTCCACCCTGCTTTCTGCATCCTCCAACATACTTGAGACTTTCATAATTTTTTTGAACATATTTTGACCCACTGATATCACCTTCCTATTTTTCCTAAAAGTATTCCATAAGATTTTTAAATCTCATATTCATACAATATTTACCTATAATATTCTGACAATTCAAGTTCTCTCGTTCATCGGACTCATCGAACTCAGCTTTCTTCAATTTATCTGGAGAAATACATATATTACATAATAACAAGTAAAAATGGATTTCTTTTCACACTATTCCATAAACGAAGTAAAAAATCAGCCACGTTCTGACTATCCACCACTCTTCACAAGTTGTCCACTGTCTTCCAAGAATTAAATTCCCTGACTTTCCACATTTTTTCAATGCTCATCAACACCCCCTCCTTTAGTCAAGGGCGGACTACTTTGAATACTAGGCTGGTTATGCTCACTGGCCGCAATAAGAAAAATTGAATGCGTACATCTCTGTTGAACGGGCCCACTGTGGCAATCACAGTTTTGCCTGTACAGTTGTTTGTTTGTTTGTTTGTTTGTTTTTTTTTGTTGTTTTTTTAAATTTCGACCAAAAATCAATTTTCGGGTTCTTAGCAATTTGGTTCTTTCAGCTCCGCTGTACCATTTTTTGAGGTCTCATTCCATTCAAGCTCCAGGGTATGAAATGCATAGAAACAAAAAAGGCCCAGGTTGTCGACTCCAGTTTTTTTCTTAACGGAAGTTTTCACTCTTAATCATTTTGCGGACTTTCAAAAGCATTTTTCTCAAAATACAGCTTTTCTGTACCTCATTATCAAAAAGACTGAAAAAATATCTTTCAGTAACGTTACACAGCTGGTTAAGGTCTCATTCGAAAGGTAATTCGGTCTAGTATGACCCCCGCTCCTCGACTACATACCGACAAGACCGAGTGGGACCTTCTCAACAGAGATGTATACAAAATATGAACATTTTCTAAGACTCTTGAAATAGTTTGAATGAATGTTATTGACTTTTCACACAATCAGAACCTTCAAGACAGGTTATCACTTACAAAAGCCCCCCCCCCACGACATGCGCGCGCGTTTTGAAACACAGGGAACCAAACGTTAAGTAGAAATCTTTTGAACGGCTGGGGGAACAGCCTAGAGAGCATTTTTGGAACCTTCCCACGCCCAAGCTGATTCACCCCTTGAATAATTAGGGGTGCGATTTTTCATCATGTGAAAAAGAAGGGTGGTTTGCGCGAAAATGAAACAGGGAAGGAAAAAACGCGACAATAATCGGCTATTAAAAATAAATAAATAAATTTAAAAAAAAACGCGGCGACAATCACGTCAATTTTAGGGTGTTAGAAACTTTACTCTTTATCAGTTTTGGACTGTTAGTTTGGACTAATGTACCAGTTTGGATTTTTGGTCAGATATTGGTTGTCTATCACATTGGTTCGTTTTTCAGTAGTGATTCTCAATTTCCAGATCATATTAAGCGTTTCCCGAAACATTCCCGATTTGATTTCTCTTTTCTTTTCTACTTTTTTTCTTTGGGCTGGGGGAGGGGCTCACATTTTTCGTATTTTTGATTGAAAACATTCTGGGAAACATTTCTGTATTGCACATGCTGCAGACGAGAGTGATCGGAGTCATAGCCAAGAGATGCAGTGGCAAAAGTTCCTGACAGTCGAGCACCTGGAACTGGTTGTTGAGGCTGACCGTCCAGTACATGACACTAGTTGTTGGAGGTGCAGTGGCAGTGGTTGATGACAGTAGCGACCTGGTACCCGAAGTATGAGAGGGTTGAGTACCCTGAAGTTGGAGTTACCAAGAGAACAACTGAAATGGAACACTGGAAGTACCATTCATACCTGCGACAACATACAGTTCTGACGATTTAAATTCGTGCGCCATATTTCGCGTGCATTCCTTATACAAATAGCATGCGTTTGATTTCTAGACTTGTCGTTTTTCGCATACAAACGCTCTTTCTATCGCTTGTAAATAATTCTTCTCCAATAACTACTAATTGAATATTACATTAAATGACATGTAGATGACATAACTTACCAGTAAATTACCTTCTCAACACACAATTCCGAACTGAACTCAAAAACGCAACGCGCAACCGCTAACTTGGAAGTTGGAAACAGAAACTGTGAGATAGTTTGTAGATACACATCAAACCGGATAGCCGTTAAACCGCAAACATTTATCTAAAGGCGCCGACTTGGCGACAACCTTGAAGCCTGAAGGTAACATCACCCGTATCTACAAGTCATTGTTTCATTGTGATATCAACCTTAGCTGCTGAAAAAATTGAATTATCGGCAGCGTTCCGCTACTAAGTCGCAGTAAAATGAAACGCTGCTGTATACTATCCAACATTTAATCGCTGAATGCTGCTAAGTTTCATCATCCACATCAGCAGTGTAGTGGGTAATTGTTTTAAATTGCTGCGATTTTTACAGCCTTTTTTTTTTTTATTCTTCCTTCGAAATTTCGGATTCCGTGTTTTGGTTATCCCTAGACAATAAAACAAAAAATGAAATTGATTATTGCCTGAGCAATGACAAAAAAATTGTGAAGGATGTGAAGGTAGTAAATAATTTGGGATGCTCATTAGACCATCGGCCACTAAAAATTCAAATGGTGATTCTAGAAAGATCATTAGTGAAAAACTCTTTTGGTAAAAAATCTTCCAAAAACAAAAACCTTCCTGACAGCAAAATTTTCGAGGCAAAACAAGAATTTAAAAGCAAACTAAAAAATTGGAAAACTCGGGACAATAGTATTCAAGATTGATACCATGGTCTAATGAAAATTTTAACAGGAACATTTAAAAAATTTGAAACAGTTATCTCAAAAAATTAATTCGATAGTGCCTTGTCATCAGAAACCTTAAAAATGTGTGAAAAAAGGAACAATTGGGCGAAAATAGGTAATAAAACGTTAAGGCAAAAAATAAAACTAAGTGAATGTAGAAAGTTTCACGGAAAATGATCAGAAGTGATTTAAAAAAATAATTTAACTAGAGTTTTGTCGGAAATTTTAGAGGATTCGGGTTCTACCAAACCAGCTAAAAAAGAACGTATTGATTGTAAATGTTTGCTCCCTCCAATTAAGAACTCAATGGAACCGGAGGTGGTAGATAGGATCGGCATTACCGATGAAGCAACGAAATTCTATGCTAACCTGTACAGTGAGGAGGGAGCGTTTGCAAGATGGATGGAACCAAAGTACAGGAATGAAGAAGATATCTCTCATTTCCTGGAAGATGAGAGTGTCCAAGTTCTTGCTGGTCTGAAAAGCGGGAGAGCCGTGGGGCCCGATGGGATAGAGAACAAAAATGCCTGAAATTATTCAAAGACGAACTAACTACCCCATTGACCTGCATCGAGAAACAGAGGCCGACCCAGCAACATGCTGGATAAACGAGATCCTCTCCCTACTCGAGCCATGCTGGAGACGAGCAGCAGCCAACAGGCAAGACTGGAAAAGGGTGACGGAAACATATTATGCCCTACGGTGGGAGGAATAGGTTGGTGACCTACGTGCTTGGCCCCGAAAAGAAGGGCCCACGATGTAAATCCTACTCAATGTTAAAACAAAACTGTACCCACGCCATGCTGGAGAAAGAGAGCCCCCCCCCCCCCCCCCGAGAAAACTTTCGTCGCCCGTATAGAAACTGAACCTTGCCTCTCGGAGATTCTTGTTTGTCTT
This sequence comes from Acanthococcus lagerstroemiae, assembly GCA_031841125.1. Taxonomy (NCBI): domain Eukaryota; kingdom Metazoa; phylum Arthropoda; class Insecta; order Hemiptera; family Eriococcidae; genus Acanthococcus; species Acanthococcus lagerstroemiae. The sequence continues at coordinate 44,804,972 of CM063114.1, read as the reverse complement.
AATTCGATCGGAACGATAAATAACAAACTGGCAGGGAGAGGGAGTGGGTAGATAACCTGTATACGAGTTATGCCTTTCGATATTTCGGGTTAACTCCGACCACTTGTTTTCAAAGACTTATAGTTTTTTGGGTTTTCTTAAGTTTTTTTTTGTTTTGCTTTTGTAACCCGCCGGTGATATCCGCGTGTGTTGGCGAATGATTAATCGGTCGGATTCCGCATCATCGAGCTGGCTGTAGTGCGGAATCGAAAAATTATTTCTACTCAAGCCGGCGAGCATAGATATAAATAGTCGGGGGCTGCTGGCTATTCTTGTATACGAAGAAAATAATGCGTAAATAATAAAGATTTATCCGCTTCGTCGTGCTTTTTTCTTCCGCATACAGCGAGTCAAATAAAGATAAATTATACGTTCGTTTTCGTTCATCTCAAAATGTCGTATACTTTCGACGTAATTTAAATATACAAAATTCGTGTACTTACGAGAATATTCTTTTTTCTCGTGTGTACACGCCATGCTGGAGAAAGAAAGAGAGAGAGAGAGAGAGAAAAAAAAGAAATCTACAAGATATAGAAACTCGTTCAAATATGACAAAAACTGTGTACAGTGTACGGCGGCCCGGCTGAAACGAATTTTTTTTTCGCTTGTCCGGAGTGTACGATAATTTGAGAGACGAATTTCTTTTCGTTTCTTTCGGACGCATTCGCGACAGAAAATTGAATGAAAATAACAAGGGAAAATAGCGCGTCAATGATTGAATACGGGCTCGATTCTCGATAGCTTATAGGCAAACCGTACCCACTCCGCTATACCTGAAAAATGATACCATTTGTTTCATTCGCAAAATTACACGTCACTGGAGTTCAGCTTCAACATTTGTTGCTTATTTTTACAAGTTAAATCGGATTTTCCTCGCTGTTATTCGCTACACGTTCCCATTTCCAGAAAATAAAACTCATTTGTTTCGCGCTCTTTTCCTCTCTTTTTTCCCCCCCGCCACCTCGCCCAATCTTCAACTTTTCGAGTTGACATTATTTCGCGACGTGTTTTTCGCGATCCCGATCCTCGAGCGCCTTTCTGCCAGCCGTTGAAGCAATTATCAGCTCGTGGACGTCGACGAAAATTTTGGAAACCGAGGTTCGCCAGGTGTGCCCAAGGGTAAGGCAGGGAAAATACGGATTCTCTGCGGTTGCATTACTTTATCAGAGCGCGTATGCTCTCCGGGAGAAGGGTTGCGAAACTCTGACGGTACCCGTGAATGCTATGGATATCTCGGTGTGGTTTATTTTGTTTTACAGCATATCTATATTGTAAAATCCAACTTCAACTGAATGAATGAACTTCGCGGAGGAGTTGCATTGTATGTTCAGTTAGGTGATTACTGACGAAAACGGGAAAATCTGTTTCGTTCCATCCTAAATCGCTGGTTTTCAGGCGTCTCTCCTTTGCCTTCTTCATTAGTAGTTTCGTCTTCTCTCGATTGTTGAACCTTGCAACCATATTCGGTCGTTTTCCTTTTTTGCTCGACAGACGATGAATGGTCGAGATGTCGTACTTGTCAATTTCTACCTCCAATTTCCCGGCTATATCTCGCACGATTTGCTATAGATTCTCCCTCTCTCTGATTGGAATACCCGAAATGATGAGGTCGTCGATCCTCGAATACTGTTCGATATTGTTGATCCTGCTGTTCATTTGGTCATTGTGCATTTCTAGATAAGACTTCATTCTCCAGCTTCAGAGCATAACTATCGTTTCTCATCTTATCTAGTTCTGCCGCCAGGGACGATACTTTACTTTCAGTACTCGATACTGTTGCTCTTATGGCTCTCGCCTCTTTGAACATTATTTTTTGGAAGTCTTCCGCGCTCACATCTTCGTTTTCTTCTACATTGGACTTTTCATTTATATCTTCTGCCATTTGTTATATTTTCGTGTTGTAGTCACCAAGTTGATTCACGAAAGAACGAACGGTTTCAAAAGACGTTAAATTTCCTGATTGTTTAGCACACCTTTCACGTTACGACACGTTACACCACGCTATCAATAGAGTTGCACATAATGCACAATCTTCTCGTATCGACGTTGATACCGAACTCCTGTCCCAGATACCTTTATTCTTCTACTCTAGACAATTTTGCCCCATTCAACCGAAATTCATTCATTCCCTCCCTATTTGACATAAATTTTATCTTCGACAACTTCATAGTTACACCAAATTTTCCGCTTTGCTGCATTTTATTTATTTATTTATTTATTTATTGTTTTTAAATTACATTTCTGGCTGTACTGTATGACACTGAGAACCACTTTTTGCTTAGCAGCTTGTCGGTGTTTCTCAGGTCATTTACAATAATCATGTGTACTTAGTTTACTTCATTATTACAGCGGATAGACTAGTTCAATTAATATTTTTTTCTTTCTTTTTCATGATTTCATTTACATAGTCGATTGTTATTTGTATGCTGTTGCGATTTTCAAACCAGTTTTTGCTTATATTTTCAATTTTGTGCTTATTTCTAATTTCTTTGAAAGCGGCACATGTCAAGAAGGTGTGATCTGGGGTGTCTGTTAATTTCTTTTTTTGCAGTTTATGCAGGTGTCATCTTCTATGATTTTGAATTTTTTTAAATATACGCCAAAGTTTCCGTGACCTGTTAGGAATTGTGTGAGGTAGAAGTTAGGTTTTTTAGTTCTTTATTTTTAAGTCTTTCTTCAATGTTTGGTATCAATTCATAAGTTCTTCCTTTTTCGGAGGTGTTATATTCTTCTTGCCAGAGATTGATGTATTTAGCTTCAGTTTCATTTATTCTCTCTTTTTTCTGGGTTGGAGTGAGTTGGGATGTTTTATATTGTTTTGATTTCGTTACTTCTCAGTATTTGTAGATCAGTTGGTAATATTCCTGCAATTACGTTTGTGGCTGTGTAAGAGACTGTTCTGTATGCGGCTATGACTCCTAATAGTATTTTTCTTTGCTCTTTTTGGATTTTTTTTTTTGTTTTTTTTTTACTTATTTTTGGGTAGTAAATTTTGCAGCCATACTCTATTATTGACCTGAAAAGTGCGGAGTATAGAATTTTCCTGTCTGTGTATTTTAGACCAAAAGTGTTGTTATAGAGAGCAGTTATTTTGCAATAGTATTTTTTGATTTTATCCAATATGTAGTTAGTGTGATTGTTGAAGTTGAGGTTCTCATCTAAAATTATACCTAGATATTTAATTTCTTTATCGATAAGTATATGTTCGTTCTCTTGTTTTAGTTTTTTTCCTATGGCTAGTTTTAGGTTTTGTTTGTTATGTTTTTTTGTTACTAGGATGCTGCTTGTTTTTTGTGAATTCCGTTTTATAGACCTAACTGTTTTAGTGTGTTGCTTATAGTCTTGATTGTTTTATTTATTTGTTCAATGTCTTGATCGTTCTTGATTCCGGCTATTAGCAAGAGGTCGTCTGAATAGCTTATTAATTCTGTGTTGTTGCTCCCTGTTTTGCAATTTTTGTGAACTTTGGCCATTGCAATGTTGAAGATTGTTGGAGACAATGCTGAGCCTTGTGGAACCCCTCCTGTTAGTTTTTGTTGGTGTATTATCTTGTTGTTATTGGTATCGAAGAAAATTATTTCTCTGTCGATTAGGAAGCTTTTTATTAAGTTCATGAAGTTGTTACGTATGCGCGTACTCTGTTTACTCGGGCGAGAAAATACTTCAAGATTCCACCACCACTAGAAGCATAGTCGAGCGCTGCGACACAAAACCGGGTCTCGCGTTTCGGTTATTGAGAGAACAAATTTTGTGTTGCGCGAACCGACTTCGTACCGCGAGGGTGATTTCGCGGTGCGAGGGTGGTTCGTTGTTACTCGCGGGTGAAGTCTGTTGCTCCTTCCTATTTAACTACCCGGAGAAATTAGGGTAGACATGAGCACTTCTGGCTTCCTTACGATCAGCTGCGAGCGCTTTACTGGTTACCGGTGAACCCCAGCTCTTCTCCTTGCATTTGCCCTTCCTCGAGTCTTCCTGTGTACTGTGTGCGCTTTACTGGTTACCGGTGAACCCCGACTCCTCCCAAGTCAGCGCGCTTTACTGGTTACCGGTGAACCCTGACACTCCTCCCCTCGGCGCGCTTTACTGGCTACCGGTGAACCCCGAGTCCTCTCCCGTCAGCGCGCTTTACTGGCTACCGGTGAACCCTGACACTCCTCCTCTCGGCGCGCTTTACTGGTTACCGGTGAACCCCGAGTCCTCCCCTGTCAGCGCGCTTTACTGGCTACCGGTGAACCCTGACACTCCTCCTCTCGGCGCGCTTTACTGGCTACCGGTGAACCCCGAGTCCTCTCCCGTCAGCGCGCTTTACTGGCTACCGGTGAACCCTGACCATCCTTTTCCTATCCCTTCGGCGTGCTTTACTGGCTACCGGTGAACCCCGAACTCCTCCTGACTGCTGGCAGCCCACTGCCTTCCCCGTTGCCAGTGCCACTAGGGAGTATCCGCGTCGCACCGCGACTGTGCTTCGCACTGTGTAGTGTTATTACGTGTTCAGGGAGCATTCGCGCCCCTCCCCCTCGTGTATGATTTAACGTTAACTAGTTCTCTTTATTTCGCTGTCGGATTTGTAATTATCGCCGTGCTCGATCTTCTCGCCGCGACCTTAGTTCGTGTCTCCGTGTAAATACTTTTTTTTGTGAATATACCTATCTCTGCCAACCCTCTGTGTCATTATTTGCCGTGCTACTTTTCGTGTCGAAATGTCCGCGTTCTGGAGCTTACGCTCTCGCAATGTGCCCCGCGAGGTCACCCATCCTCGCGACTTCAGTGCTCGTACTCCCCCGGAAAGCGCGTCTCGCTGGCCCCCGCGGTCCCGAAACGCGACAAAGTTGTCATCCGAGTTATTTTCTCTGAGACAGTTTGTTATGGAAGACCATTTTCTTATATCAAAAGCTCCACTAATGTCAAAACTAATTAGCAGGGTCATTTTTATTTGTTTTTTGGTGATATTATTTTCTATTTTTTTGATGCATTTCTCTATTGCAGTTTCTGTTGATTTTTTCTTAAATGTATCCGTACTGATTTTTGTGTATCATTTCTTTGGTTTTAATCTGTTCTTCTATTAGTTGACGTATAATTTTTTCATAAACCTTGCCTAGATTTGGGAGTAGGGCTATAGGACGATATGAGTTTGGTTTAGTTGGGCCTTTTCCCGGTTTGTTTAGTAGTTTGATTTTGCAGGTTTTCCAGAAGCAAGGGAAATGTTGGAGCTCAAGGTACTTATTGAAAATGGTCAATAGTAGATCTGGATGTTTTTTGTGTAGTATTTTTATCATTTTGTTTGCTGCATTAGGTCAACCACCATTTTTTTGCTAGTTGGACAATATCATCCACAAATCTTAGATTTGTCAGATTTTTTCCAAAAATTTCGAGGCTCCTTCCCTCCCGCTCTAATTTTCTAAAAATTTGTTCCAAGATACAGTTGAAAAGATTTGGAGATAGTGGATCGCCTTGTTTCACGCCTCTTTCAATGGGGGAGTATTTATCTTCAATCTCTGTCTTGGTGTATGCTACTGAGTAATTATTATATGCCCCCTCGGTACTGATGCGATGCCCGAAAGGGTAGTTTCCGGTGCCGGGGGTGCGGTGTCTCAGGGGCCACTTTGGCATGCGTGCATCGCCATACGTCCCACAACACCAATTATTATATGTGTATTCCAAGACAGCTATAATCTCCTCTTGTACTCGGAGTTCTGCCATGGACTGCCAGAGCTTTGTATGGTATATGGAGTCGAAGGCCTTGTTGAAATCCACAAATAATAGCCACACCTCAAAATTATATTCGTTCGCTTTCTCAATGATTTGGCCGAGGGTCTGCATATATGGTGTATTGTCGTATAATTACGCCTAAGGCCCCCATGTTCGACCGGTTGCTGTTGATCTAAAGTGTTATATATGCGGTTTCTCAACACTTTCATCATAAGTTTCTCTAAATTTAAGGATAGACTAATGGGTTGGTAGTTCCCTATTTCCACCATATCCCCCTTTTCGTGTAGAAGGATCATTTCGGACTTGATCCACTGGGATGGGGTTTTCCCTTCTACGTGCATCTACTCGAAAGAAATGCTTGAAACGATCGAGCATTCAATCTTCAACTCCGAATGAACTCTGAATTAACTTTTCAAAAATCCGATTCTGTAAGTCGCGATTCGGTTTATTTTCAAATGAATTATGTTCAGTGCTTAGGCATTTGCTCGTAGACTTTAACATGCTCACGCAATTATTCAGTAAGCTCTCGGCTCAGTAAATCTCGCCGATAAGTATAAAAAAATGTTCCAACATTTTTACACCGTTGTTGTTCCCGTGTCATCGTAAAATTAAATTTACGGCGAATTGATTCTGCAACTTTATTATACGCCCAGTATTGCCAGTTGCGTGCTTCAGCGCCCCCGTCGGAAACACGGCGAATCGCTTATGCAATTTTATTAACACGTGGACGTCCACCAAGTATTCTGAGAAAACATTACGTGGTTTCGTGGATCAGTGATACTCTTCCATTCTCGAAGGGGGGGGGGGCACGAATCAATTTCACACTGTTTTGTCCACTAAACTCGCCGCAAAATAATGTGAAATTCGAGAGTATAACGATAACTTGTCTTTTTTAATTACAGAAAAACTTGGAACGGCGTTGTAAATTCGAATATCCGTTCAATCTTGAAATAAAAATTTATTAGGCTTTTTTTTTTTTACATGACTCTTTAACTGGTGACACTTTAATGCAAAAAGTTTTCGCAAACGAAGTTTCGAAGGGTTGGCGAAAGAGTTAAAGCGGGTGAACGACGGCAGAAAATTCAGTGCGTAAGTTTTTGCATGAACCCATAAAACTTATTTTTTCGATAAAGTGCCAAAAAATACCGAACAAAAAATGTGGCCGAAGTGTTCTGAATTATTAGCTTTTCGTTAGGCGGAGATTTTCAATGTTGGTGGCTAGACGAGTCTTTTGGTACGGTTGACTGAGGCAACTTTTTATTCAAAAGTCGTTGGTAAAGCATAGGATGGGAAAGAGGTCTTGTGATCTATTTTTTGTTGCTAGTATTTTCCTCCAGAGTAAGCACGTATTTTATCCATTATTATTGCAGCTTGGGTCGGGAACATAGTTACCTTGTACATAGAAGTGAAATCAGTTTCTGAAAGAATTGGAGTTCTAAAACTAAGATTGAATGTAAATACGAACTTAACGATTACACAAGTATGGGCACCAAGGTTGAGTTCCGATGGGAGGGATCTCGTAGAGTTCTATGAAACCCTCTAATTAACATTTTACTTGAAAGAGAGTACTTCAATATCTTAATGGGGGCCTGGAACGCAAAAATCGGAACAAATACAGATTTATTTAAAAATACTCGACCAGTTAGGATGATGGAGAAAGTCAATGAAGATAGAGAAAAGCTGAAGAAATTTATCATTTCCAACAATTTAAAAAAAGAAGAAAAGGAAACATCCAGACCATAAAATAAAAAATGAAATTTACCATCTGGTCGCAAACGATATGAGTGTTACACAAAATGCACCAATAATCTCTAGACTGGAATTCTATTTTGACCATGGTGCCAGTAGATATACGGTAGTTATCCCCTCAAGAATAAAATACCACAACTCCTTCAAATCAAAGCGACCGACGCCTAATTTACCCGCCCAGTTTTGGGGCATTGGTCTCCACCACCCTCTTCCATGGTGGTCTATTTTGGGCTACCCCCATCCGTCCTGGACCCACTCTTGTAATTATTTCATCGCACCACCGAATTGGGGGCGGCCCCTTCTCATTTTGTGACCATAGGGGGTCTATATCGACAGCTTGTGTATCCCCATTTTCGGTTTCCCTCCCTGGCTAGATGACCTGCATGTTTGAACGTCGATTTCTTAATTTTGTACCCAATCAGACTCAGCTTTCTTCGATTTATCTAGAGAAATATATTACATAATAACAAGTAAAAATGGATTTCTTTTCACACTACTCCATAAACGAAGTAAAAAATCAGTCACGTTTTGACTATCTACCACTCGTCTTAAGTTGTCCACTTTCTTCCAAGGATCAAATTCCCTGACTTTTTCAGATTTTTTCAATGCTCACCAACGCCCCCTCCTTTGGTCAAGGGCGGACTTCTTTGACTACTAGGCTGGTTATGCCCACTGGCTACAATAAAAACAATTTAATGCGTACATGAAAGGGCCCATTTTGGCAATCACAGTTTTGGCTGTACAGCTAACTCTTTTTTAAATTTCAACCAAAAAAAATTTAGGGGTTTTTAGCGATTTGGTTCTTTCAGCTCCGCTGCACCATTTTTTGAGGTCTCATTCCATTCAAGCTCCAGGGTATGAAATGCATAGAAACAAAAAGGGCCCAGGTTTTCGACTCCAGTATTTTTCTTAATGGAAGTTTTCACTCTCAATCATTTTGCGGACTTTCAAAAGCATTTTGCTCCAAATACAGCTTTTCTGTACCTCATTATCAAAAAGATTGAAAATTATCTTTCAGTAACGTTACTCATGACGTAAATTTGTAAACCTGAAGAGGATTCTGGATCGTTTAAACCTAGGGGAAGTTACGTCAATACTAAAGGGAAAAGGCCCTGACTAAAATTAGATTCAATATAGAAAACGTTAACTAGAAGAAATCGAAATTTTGAGTACAGCTTAAATTTAATAAACATAAAAAATTGACGTTTTAAAAGAAAAAGTACAAAGAGTAAAATTAATAAGTTTCTTCTCTACACGGTCGGCTCGGCTTCGGCATTCTGACTTCTATCAATTATTGGATTCGGACCTAACGACAAACATAAAACAATCGTTTGTCGTCAGTCTAAGAAATAACGAAAAGGAGAAAAGGATTCGGCCCCATTGGGCGAACGTTCGGGGAATTCGAACGGAATTCTAGCTTGAATTCTAAAGGCCCCAAAGGGCGAATGTTCGAGGAAATCGAACGGAATTCCACGAGGAATTCAAATTATTACGATCGACACGCATATGCATCGATAATTTCAACTCAAATTTTGTTGACTGGTGATGATAACTTTGGCAAAACTTGTCTGAACCGAATTACGTAAATACGAGAACTACACGTTCTAGACTTCTTAGATGTCAATACATTTACTGACTACTGACCTGTATATCCATAACTTCTACCTCCTCGTCGGTCATAACTTCCAAAGTTCGGCACGGAATTCGCGTACTATATGTATACTATGTAACTCAAGAAAGCAACTGACCGGAGAGGCTCGATGTAAGCTTAAACGAAAACGTTACTTTACCTTGCTAAGCACAGCCAATTATTTTTCCCACCCTCAGATCTATACCAGCCAAATATTTTCACCATCACCGTCAACCTGACGTATTCTTCAACGAAGTGAAGGAAACGTGAACGGAGTTGAACGACAATGCAGCTGGTTAAGGTCTCATTCGAAAGGTAATTCGGTCTAGTATGACCCCCGCCCCTCGACTACATACTGACAAGACCAAGTGAACCTTCTTGACAGAGATGTGTACAAAATACGAACATTTTCTAAGACTCTTGAAATAGTTTGAATGAATGTTATTGACTTTTCACACATACAGAACCTTCAAGACAGGTTATCACTTATGAAAGCCGCCACACCCCCCTCCCCTCACAACATGCGCGCGCGTTTTGAAACACAGGGTCTAAAATGTTAAGTAGAAATCTTTTCAACGGCTGGGGGAACAGCCTAGAGAGCATTTTTGGAACCTTCCCACGCCCAAGCTGATTCACCCCTTGAATAATTAGGAGTGCGATTTTTCATCATGCGAAAAAGAAGGGTGGTTCGCGCGAAAATGAAACAGGGAAAGAGAAAACGCGACGGTAATCAGCTATTTAAAAAAAAACAAAAAACAATCACACCAGTTTTAGGATGTTGGAAACTTTAAGGCTCTTAATCAGTTTTAGACTGTCAGTTCGGGCTAATATACCATTTTGGGTTTTTGTCAGATATTGGTTGCCCATCACATTGGTTGGTTTTTCAGTTGTGATTCTCAATTTCCAGATAATATTAAGCGTTTCCCGAAACATTCCCGATTTGATTTCTCTTTTCTTTCTACTTTTTTTCTTTGGACTGGGGGAGGGGCTCACATTTTTCGTATTGATTTTTCGTGTTCCTTGATTCTGGTTGTGAATTTTCTGCCTGTTTCTCCAATGTAGGTCATGTCACAGTGTTCATAGTCCAGTCTGTATACTCCGCTCCTGTTGTTTCTGTCCGTTCCTTCTGTTTTGTCATTGCTTATTTGTTTGATCAGAGGTGGTCTGTTTTTGATTCCGAGTTTTATGTTGTATTGGTTGAAGATTTTTTGTATTTTGTATGTGTGTGTTCCTGTGACTGGTATTGCTCCTGCGTATTTGTCTGTTTTTGTGGTTATTGGTTCGGTGTCTGTGTTTTTTGGTTGTGTTAGTTTGTTAATTATTCTGTCTACTGTTTGTGGTTGGTATTTGTTGTTAATTGCTATTTGTTTAATTTTGTTAATTTCTGTTGTTCTGAGGTTGTTGTCATTTAGTATGGTGACTGCTCTGTGGCAGTAGTTGTGTAGTGCTGCCATTTTGTGTTTTTGATGGTGAAATGAGTCTTTGGGTATTATTGCGTCAGTGTGGGTGGATTTTCTGTATATGCTGTACTGTATCTTGTTGACTTTTATTTGTATTGTAAGGTCGAGGTAGTTGATGGTCTTATTGCCTTTTTCCATTGTGAACTTTATATTGTTGTTTATGCTATTTGTCTGTGTGAGGAATTGGTCTAGTTGTCTGTCTGTTCCTGTCCAGATAATCAATATGTCGTCTACATATCGCGTCCATAGCTTTATGTTTTTCTTTTGTTTGCTGTTGTTGAGTATGTCGTTTTCAAAGTTGTTCATGTATATTTCGGCTAGAATGGGTGACAGTGGTGATCCCATTGCTAGGACTTCTGTTTATGCGTAATATGTGTTCTTAAACTGGCAGTAATTTTGGTAAATTATTTCTTTTTTGTGATGTTTGCGTATGCTGCTCCATCTGTGTTGTCTTTGTAGTTGTAGTTTGTCAGTATTGTTGTTAGTTCCTGTTTTGGTATGTTCCCAAACATGTTTGTTTCATCCTGTGATACTAGTTTGTCGTTGTTGTTTAGTGTTAATTTGTCCAGTTTGTCTTTTAATTGTATTGTGTTTTTTATGCTGTAATCTGTTCTGTAGTTGTAGTGTTCTTTCATGAATTTGGCTATTGCAAGTTTGTAGCTTGGTGATTGTATGCTGTTGATTAGCGGTCTTATTGGTCTGTCTGTTTGTGTAGTTTTATGAGTCCTTTTAATTGTGGTGCCTTGGGGTTCATTTCTACGAGTTTCTTCTTGTTTATGTTGTTGTTTTTCATTATAGCCTTTAGTTTGGCTTGGTATTTGTTGGTCGGGTCCGAGTTTAGTGGTTTGTAATTGTTGTTTTGGATGTAAGTTTCAATTTTCTTTATGTATTCGTCTTTGTTTAGCACCACTGTGGTGTTGCCTTTGTCTGCTTTGGTGAGTATTAGGTTGTTTTCTTCTATTTTCTTTTTTGAGTTGGAGGGCTGTCTTCTGTATTTTTGTCTTGTGTTTGTTTTTCCTTTTCTTTTTTATGGTCAGCAGTATGTTTCCAATTTGTGTTCTTGCTTCGTTTCTGAGGTCTGATTCTATGGTCTGGATGATCTGTTCACAGTCTATTGTTAGTTCTTCTAGTGTTTTGATCAGAGCACACAACCAATAACAATAACCACTGATTGGACAGACTGCATATTCACAGACAAACAATAGGAACGCAAGACTAAACAGGCTCACCATACGGTACTACCCTCGACTATAACTACAGGACCACAAGAGACAAGTCTCATGTAGGGTACTCCAATGATGATGGCATAACAGCCGAAAGCGCTCTGGAATACAGAAGAAGGAAAAGTGAATTGGCACACCCTACAAAAGGAATATCACCAAGTTCACTCACACTCCAAAATGGACACTAAAAAAATGACAATAGCTATTGCAGTGGCAGTGGTTGATGACAGTAGCAACTTGGTACCTGAAGTATGAGAGGGTTGAGTGCCCTGAAGTTGGAGTTACCAAGAGAGCAACTGAAATGGAACACTGGAAGTACCATTCATACTTGCGACAACATACAGTTCCGACAAGAGAAAGAAAATATTAGTAATCGTTAGTTTAAAAAAAATTTAATTGCTGCGTAACGCTGCTGTCTCTATGTGAATCATTTCAAAATCCGCAGCGGACAACTTTCGAGGTCTGCTGTTAGATCTGCTCACATCGCAGTGTAACGCTGCAAAATTGTATAAACGCTTTGTTGATTCTCATAATTTCGCAGCGGAAAACTAAAAATCCGCTACAACCAAAAGCTGAAATTTGCCCGATTTCGTCAATAGGGTGCTTTGTTTGTCTTTAACTGCACCCACATGCACTTCTGCTTAAAGAATAATTTCACAAAAATGAGCGAACGTGACAATAAACGCACAATCACACGTCTAGTACCCTTCTTTATCATAACCGAACTCCATTATTATAAATATGCGTTCTAGAAAAAAGTTGTGTGGGATCTTTCTTATAGAAATTTTAACAAGGAACATTTTATATCATATGCATTTTGGTCCTGAAGTTGATATTTTCCGAGATATTCGCGGTTTTTTGTAAAAAGTATTACACATAACGCCAAGGTCAAAGCGTCGCGGGTTAATGATCTTAGAATGAGTTCAAATTTCTTATGGCGATTCTTTAGGTCCATTGAAACAGATTTCAGTGCGCACTCAATCGATTTTCAAAAACTTGTAAAATAAGGGACACCCCAGTATAGTGGGTATACAAACGCACACTTCTACAACGAGGGCATACCGGCTGCAAAATTTTTTTTTTGTACTCTCGAAATTAATTACCTGCTTGGCAGACGCCCAACCGAGTGCGTCGTGCCGGATTTATGAAAAATGTAGCCGTTATGTACATTCGGCCGGATAAACGCAACTTTTTAAAAGTATTAAAAGAAATTAGCATAAAAAAAACTTTCATCAAGAGCGTCAAATATTCGCGCTCGGTGCCCAGAACGTGTTCGGCGCGCGCTGCGCGAAAAAAGAAGTAAAAAAAGTACATAAATTGTTTCTGAACTTTTTTTTAAGTCACTTTTCAAATCAGCACACGACGCGTAAAGAACATCGCCTGATTTATGCGCCGGTTACCGCAATATGGGTTATGTTAATGTATTTTAAAAAGCCGCTAAATTCGACAAAAGTATTCCATTATACAACTAGACGAGTTGCAGAAGTTTCGTAACGAGTCCGGGGATTTTCTTCGGGGGGGCTTACACCGCCGCGTGTATACAGATACACGTGAAAAGCTAACCCGCAACAACAAACGTTGGCCCGGTGGTGCGGGGGCGGGCGGGAGAAAGACGAGGACAGAGGAATGACGAAAACGAAAGAGCAGAAGAAAGACGGAGTATATACGAAATCGAAATCCGGCGAACTCTCCCAAAGTATACGAAGCAACGTTATTACGATTCGAAGAATAGATAAATGAAATAATTGAATCGCCGATGTGAAAATGAAAATCGAAGCTTCGCTGAACTAAGTAATTTCCGCCATCTTATAATGGTGCAGTGTTGCTTCTAAGTTATTAAAAATAATCGATTTATTGCTTCGTATATTTTCTTCTTTTTTTTTTCCTTTTTTTGCCTTTGTGCCCGGAAAACTTCCTTTTGATTGGGTTTACTCGGTTGTATGAAGTCGACATTTGACCGAGTGGAACTGATTGGGTTGTAATTAGCCAACTGGATGGTAAAACTCGAATGTAGAATCGTTAGCGGCGAACAAACATCGAGTTAGAGCAAACGGAAATTGTGAGGAAGCTCCGCCGGTTCGTAGGTAATCGAATCTGAATCGAATGCAACAATAACCGCTTGTTATTGGCTCTAAATGAAGAACCAAAAAGGGGTGAGTGTAAGTAGAGAAATTTTAGCGAGTTTACTACAGGCTGGAACGTTTCTTAAGGGTGAAAAGTTTAGTCGGTTCCGAGTTCTGAGAATATTGTGAGCTCTGGGAACTCAAACTTTCGAATAAGCGACGAAACGAGGAATCTCGAATTTCCCTTTAGAATTTGTGATTCGCTGGACACAAACTTTCTAAAAATATCCGTGAAATATCTCTAGTTCTGGTTAATTACTCGATACTAGCTGAACGACGACGCCATGTTCGCGGCACCTTGATCAGTCTTACAACTTGAGGTGGTGCCCACTTTGGGTCTGATAACGAAAATTTTTCTCGAATGTTCTGAGAATTGAAAAACTACAGAGACAAACTCCAAGGAATTTCGGCGAGCCAATCTGGCAACACCCCAGCATTTGTGTACAGTTACCATTGCGAGAATCTAACTTGATACAGCCGTGGAAGGAAGATATTATTTTGTGGACTAGTTGAACGAGACGCACCTTGGTCAGCCTTATAGCCTCACGTGTTTCCCTTTTTAGGTGAGATGATGAAAACTTCCCGCATATTCTGGGCATTGAATAACTACGAAGGTAAACTCCAATTTGGGCGATGTCGATCTGGCAATACTCCATTATTTGTGTACATTTACTATTGCGAGAATCCAATTTGATACAGTCTAGGGAGGAGGATTATTATGCGTATTAAAATATGAAAATAGGAAATGTCAGTCATTGTCATCAGTACACTGTCATTATTACTAATCAAAAACTTCCAGTTTGGTGCACAAGTTTACCTACCCATTTCAAAGAAACATATATCTACCCGACATTAAGCAAAGACCTATTAGTGGGGCAGGGTATAGTAAGCCCTTCTTCTAAATAACTAGAAATAAAGACGGAAAATGATTATTGCTTTGTTTAGCAACGAGAAAATTATACTGAACGGAGCTTTCATAAATTTACATTCCATGACAACATATTTCCGAGACTGACTAAGCGGATCGATAAATCAATCACAATGCAGTAGCCAATTAATTACTGAATAATATTTGGGGTTTGAGATTGTATTTCTTCATAGGGTAGGCAATCCGCAGTCTCTACTCCCTCCCCAATGGCGGCCTTAGTCCCTCTCTACAGCCTTCCCCTTTCGCGGCTCCATCACCCTACGGCCTCCTCGCTCAATCACCTCGAAAATCCCCTGTCCCTCCAACCAGGAGCTTCCACTACCATGGCCACCCCTCCCCCACAAGAACCCTTCCTCTCAAGAACCCCTCCCCGGACCACCAGAACCTTCCACACCATGGCCTTCATTCGCCCTCCCGGCCACCTCTCTCACCAAGGACTTTCTCCTCCATCAGGACTTCTTACTCACCATTACCCCTCCTCCACCCGGGCCCTTTATCACCCTCTACAGTCCACATTATTTCCGAAGTCGTTTTTGCACCTGCTGCATAATTGATGAGGTATGAGAAAACTCATTTTACTCTATACAGATACACAGGTGATTCAATAAAAATCTTCAAACTGCAAAGGTCCAAATAATCTCACGGACTCGAACATGATTTTTAGAAATACCACCGAACTGAACTGCACAAATAAATTGACTGGATAATGAATAACATGAAAACTGATCTTATAATTTCAATATGTATGTAGAACTATGACGTGTAGGGTTAGGTAAATGGACACACCGCGTGCAGCCAACTTAGGTCAAGCGGGACGCACGTCGTAGGTTTTCCTCCCCTTCAGGAGCTCCCTCCTCCACCATGAGTACCTTTTGCATCCCCGGGCCTTTATCTACCAACGTTTTACTGCCCCTCCAGGACCCTCACCCACCACTACCCCCTGGGCTTTGTCTCCCTTCACAGCCCTTTCCTCACTATGGTCCTCCAACCCCCTTTAAGATCCTTGATCATTCACACAGGAGCTCTCACAACCATGACCACCCCTCCCCTCGAGAGCCCTTTCCTCTCAAGACCCCACCTCGCCACCAGCCCCTCCAGCACCACGGTCATTTCTCTCCCTAGTCCCCTCTCTCACCAAGGACTTTCTCCTCCACCAGGTTCTCTTACTCATCTTGACCCCCGGCTCACCCAGGGCCGCTATCTCCGTCCACAGCCCACGCCCCCGCAGGGGCCCTCCTCAACCATGAACCCCCTTCTGAGGGTAGGGTATCCCTGGAAAATTGAACAATTGAGGGACAGGATGGGCAACCCGCAGCGATTTGAGATCTTGGAAATTATGGGTCATTATTTGTCTTTCTGTTATGTCTTATTATGTCAGTTATGTCTTAAAACTCTAGAGATCTTTTTGGAAGGAGGTGGTAGGGACGAAGGCCGGGATTTAAATATCAGGCTCCTTGGAGTTTTTTTTCAGGAGGTGGGGGAGGAGGAGTTTTAGTTTTTAACTATGGGGCTTCGCCCCCTGGCCGCTTCGCGGCCCAACCCCGCCGCCGTCACAGTCCTCAGTGTGTGGTCTGAAACTTTTGTTCCTGAGTTGAGATTTGCTTTGTGCTTCTTTTGCTCCCCCTCTATCAGCAGGCCTCAATCTTCCACCATGAACCCTCTTCCATCCTTTCTTCATCACGATCCTCCTCCTCCTCCACCACGACCTCGTCGTTGACCATGGTTGCTCTCCGCCTCCACGGTCACACCTCAAGAGTCGCAACCCTCCTCAGCCACAACACCCCCCACAATGGCCATAGTCCTCCACCTAGTCTCCCCTGATCACCCTCTTCCACCACGAGTGCCCTCCATTAGGACCACGTCCTTCGACCACCCCACACCACTGTGGCCTTCATTTTCGTTCACGTACCACACCCCCCACCAAGACCTCTTCACCCATCACTACGACCTCCCCAATGGCGGCCTTAGTCCCTCTCTACAGCCTTCCCCTTCTGCGGCTCCATCGCCCTACGGCCTCTTCGCTCAACCACCACGAAGATCCCTGGTCTTCCAACCAGGAGCTTCCATCACCATGACCAACCCTCCTCCACGAGAACCCTTCCCTTCAAGACCACCTTCCCGGGACCAGAACCTTCCGCACCAGGGCCTTCATTCGCCTTCCCGGCCGCCTCTCTCACCAAGGACTTCCTCCTCCATCAGGACCTCTTACACACCATCCCCCCGAGACCTTTATCTTCCTCTACAGTTCCCGCCACTGCCGTGGTTTTCCTTCCTTTCAGGAGCTCCCTCTTCCACCGTGAGTACCTCTTACACCCCCGGGCCTTTATCTACCAAAATTTTACTGCCCCTCCAGGATCCTCACCCACCACTACCTCCTCCTTCATCAATGGCCACCCTCTCCTACCAAGGATTTCCTCCGCCACGAGGACCTCTCACCCACCACTACCCCCTGGGCGTCAACTTCGTCCACAACCCACGCCCCTACTCTCCTCCCCCTTCAGGAGCTTCCTCCACAATCATGAACCCCCTCCTGAGGGTAGGCTACCCCTAAAAAGTGAGTAATTAAGGGGCCGGGTAGGCAACCTGCAGCGACTTGTGATCTTGAAGATTATGGGTAATTATGTCATTTTATGTTTTTTTTATGTCGGTTATGTCTTAAAACTTGGAGATCTTTTATATTAGAACAGATTATGTCCTTGAAAGTAGCTGATCTGCCCCTGCAATTTTTCGGATTTTCAGCTAGGCAACCCGCAGTGCGTTTTTTTTTTCTTTTAGTATATAGAGAGATAGAGAGATTATGTCCAGATTATGTCCTTGAAAGTAGCTGATCTGTCCCTGCAATTTTTCGGATTTTCAGCTAGGCAACCCGCAGTGCGTTTTTTTTTCTTTTAGTATATAGAGAGATTATGTCCAGATTATGTCCTTGAAAGTAGCTAATCTGCCCCTGCAATTCTTCGGATTTTTAGATAGGCAACCCGCAGTGCGTTTTTTTCCCCCGGAGGCGGCGGTGGCGGATTTTACTTTTTTAGTATATAGAGAGATATATAGAGTGATGTGACTTTGTTTAAAGTTTGAACTTAGCTTCTGGTTCTTTCGAAGAGAAAAGTTCAATTTATGTTTCAATATAAAGTTGAAAGAATGTTCGCTGAATCCATTCGCGCATCGTGTGGACGAGAAAAATATGTTTCCCAAAATGGACTTCGTGAATTCGTCCTAGTTCGGAATGTCTTTGACTCGTGCAAGGAATACCGCTCCTTGAGCGAACTTGGGCGAACGCGAACGTTCGGCGAATGTAGACGAGTGTTTCTCATCCACACAACTCGGCGAACGTCTGCGCATGTTCGGATATATTCGCGCATCGTGTGGATGGGGCTTTAGTTGCCATATTAACGGTGTGCACCCCGACCCCCCTCCCGCTCCCGGGAAGATGTTCGCACCAGCCGTAATTCTGGCTGTCTTCGTCTGTCTTGTAAACGGGTATGAATGCCGCCGGTGCCGAAACAGCTCATCGCACAGCTTCTTCCAAGTTGAACCGGAACTCTCGCCGATGTGCGAGCTCATCGGCGCTCGAGCCCCTTCGTACTTGCGGGCGAACTCGGTAATCCCTGTTATTCGTAAAATACACGCGATCCGGCGACTTCGCCGGGTTCTTTTAAGCGTGTCTGCCATTGTTCCGAGAGTGAAATTGCAACCACTTGACTACGAGCAATATCTCTATTTCGCCCGAGTGAAAGCGCCGCCGCTTTCTTCAATTTCTCGAGATGGCTGATGAAATAATCTGTTTAATATGAAACGTCTAGATGTTATATACCCCCTCCCCCTCCTCCCCTCACGCCACTCTCTGTATGGCGCTACCTGGAGCTCGCGATGCCGTAAACGAATTTCTTCCATTTCGCTTAGTGATAAGAGATCGAGTTTATAATAATGGAGAAGGGAAGAAGGCAGACGTGGCTGCGCTTCGAGTATTTGTGTATAGAGTATTGTCGACGAACGATTAAGATAAAAAATATTAATAACGAAGCCAAAAAAGAGGAATATTAACGTGGAACACTGTACAAAAACGAACGTTCGCGATTTTCGCGTTCGCCTTTATTTCGCCTTCGCTCTCGTCTGTATACAAGATGTCGCGTCTGTTCGGAAGGTATAAATGCGTACAACAAATAAACGCTTTTCGCTGTTGACAGTACGTCGCCGTAATTTCGATACCGGAATTCACGCGCGGCGAACGTCTG
The DNA here is from genome assembly GCA_031841125.1 of Acanthococcus lagerstroemiae. Lineage (NCBI taxonomy): Eukaryota > Metazoa > Arthropoda > Insecta > Hemiptera > Eriococcidae > Acanthococcus > Acanthococcus lagerstroemiae. The sequence continues at coordinate 44,785,879 of CM063114.1, read as the reverse complement.
GAATGCACATTAGTTTTAATTTTGGGCGGCGTATATATAAATTGACGGCGAAATTTGCGAACCGAAAATGTTATAGCGGCGAAATTGGTTCGCAGTTTTGACGCGCGAGCTGCGAGCAGGAGGGCTGTGCTGCAGGGCGAAAGGAAGCGGAAAACACATGCATACAGGATGCGGCACGAAAATCCCACCGTTCTGGTGTAGACAAAAGAGATGCGACCTTATGCAGTAGGGCCAGGGATGGATAATTTTTTTTTTTTTCAAGCGTATATTGAGTAACTACATACCTACATGTATCCATCTCAAGAAATCGAATGTGCAAAGTTATTGACGGTTACTAACAAATACAATGGTACTCAGTTAGATGAAAGAGTAAAAGAGATAGTTTATGGATAAGGATAATAATGCTTAATTTAGCAGATCGAGTTGATGTCTCCTACGAAGTCTTCGTGTGACATCTGAAGCATCAAGTAGGGCGATGGCTTCTACATTGGGATGTTGATGAAGTCGTTTAGCGTAACTGGTTGCTTGCCTACGAATGATTTGACTGACCGTTTCGAAGTTGAGATCGCTACGTAGTTGTGAGTTGCTGACATACCATGGACAGCCCGTGAAATCTTTCCATGATTTCGATGTTAGATTTCGCCGCCGTGCCCCAAATTTCCGCTCCGTAGCTCCAAGATGGACGGAAAATGGAGGAGTAAATAAGCCTCTTATTATTTAGGCTAAGCTGAGAGCGTGGTCCTATGAGCCAGTAGTATTTCGACAACACCAGGTCGAGCATTTTGCGTTTATTCGTGATATGCTCGTGCCAATTGAGCTTGCTATCCAGATGTAGCCCGAGGTAGCGAGCAGTGTTAGCTACTGGTACCGCCTTTCCATCGAGTATAGTGGGAGTGTATCCGTGCAGTCTTAAAGAGAAGTCCACTCTCGTAGATTTGCTCTCGTTTAATTTAATCTTCCAATCTCGGGCCCAGCGCGCAATTCTATCGATCGATTGCTGTAGCTTGTTAACTGCTGTATCATATTGTTCATGACATACTGTAACGCATGTATCGTCTGCAAACAGGCTGATCATGGCATCTGAGGACTCTGGGATATCCATCGTGTACAAGAGGAAGAGAGTAGGACCAAGAACAGACCCCTGAGGGACGCCGGCCTGTATGTTGGTCAACTGTGACTCAGCTGAGCGGAACTTGACGTAGAATTGTCGATCTTTCAGGTACGAGAGTATGAGTTAGCAGAATCCTGGTGTGAACTGTATAAGACCCAGGTGCCATACTTTGTCAAACGCCGAACTCACATCAAGGAAAACTGTGGGTGCGAATAGTTTCTCTTCTAGCGCTTGAAGGATGGTTCGAGCCACTCGATGTATTTGTTCTATGGTCGAGTGTTTTTCTCTAAACCCGAACTGAAAATTCGGCAGTAGATTTTGCTTCATTATAATCGTTTTAAGTCGAACACTGATGGCCTTCTCAAACACCTTGGATGGAATCGTAAGTATCGAAATAGGACGGTATGATTCAGGATTCTCGGCCTGTTTGCCGGGTTTCAAGATCAGGATCATTTTGGCTATTTTCCAAGAGCTTGGTACATACCTTCGTCGTATGCTGGCGTTAATAATCGCTGTGAGATATACAATCCCTTTTCTTGGAAGTTCGCGAAGCATTATAGGGGATAAATGATCGTGTCCCGCTGATTTTCGAAGACTGAGGCTATCGATGATTCTTGCTACCTCTAGTGGAGAGACAAGCTTGATTTTTCCAACAGATGTATGTATGATCGTCGGAGTAATATCCGAGTGGATGTCGTTGACCTTGAAAACTTGCTCAAAGTGTTTAGCAAATAGATCTGCTTTTTCAGCGTCAGATCGAGCCCATTTAGCTGGGCCATCCTTCAGTGGTGGATTAGAAGGTGTTGGGCGTCGTAGTCTCTTAGTAGCCGTCCACAGAGAGTAGCCAGAGTCTTTGCTGGAGTCGAGTGCGGATAAATATTCTGTGAAGGAATCATTCCTCCATTCCTGGATTGCCTTCGTGGTCTGCTTGGCTAACCTGTTGAATAATTTCTTATTCTCCGGGGTACGCTGTTTTTGCCATTCTTTACGTGCACGTCTTCTTTGTTTGACTAGCTTTTGAATTGAGAGAGGGTAACTAATTGATTCTGGTAGCATTTGGCTGTACTTAGTGCACTCCTGAATGCTTGTCTGGAGAACTGCAGAGAAGTTGGCAGCTGCCGCATCGATCTCATTGGCAGAGGAGAAGCCAGGGCCGAGAATGAGTCGCTCATTGATTAGCTCTCTGTATCTTTCCCAGTCAGTTGACTTATTGGCTAGCGGTGGCTCGTGAGTCTGGACCATTGGAGATTCATGAACGCACAGTTGGACGGGTACATGGTCTGAGCTGATATCGTATATGCACTAAATACAATGACATGATGTTGGTATTCCTTTGGCAATATAGAAATCTATCACATCGAGCCGTTTACTCGGGTCTGTAGGCCAGTAGGTGGGATCACCAGACGAGACCGGAACGCAGTTGTGTCGGATGGAGATATCATGCAGGACGCGACCTCTTGGCGAGTAGGTACGTGAACCCCACGCTGGGTGCTTTGCGTTGAAGTCTCCTCCAATAATGAAGTTGTTTCCAAGCTTTTGAAATAGGTCATCGAATACCGCCTCATCAGGAGAGTTGCGTGGAGGACAATAAACGCTAGCAATGTTGATTATTCGATTATTTAACTGTACTGCAATTATGGACGATGATAATATCATTTGAAAGGCTATTTCCCATTAAGATAGGTGAATCGGCCTCCGGCGATTTTTTTGATTTTTATTTTAGTCTTCGATTAGTACCGATAGAAGTACATTTTTGAGCCTACGACGACATTCCCAACCACTTCCAGGAAGGTGCGCCCCAGTGGTCCAGATTGAAATTCTATAATAATAATAAAATAATAATAATAATCAGCCTTTATTGTACAATAGAAAGTAGGTAAACAAAAACATAAAAAACCTCTGTAACTGCGCCAGCAGGCACCAATGGCTACTGTTTTCCATCGTGCGTCCAATCCTGAGAATAGGCCTCTCCTATCCGCTTCCATATTTCCCTATTGCTAGCATCCCTCCCCCATAGCGCTCCCGCGACCCCAACAATTTCATCCACCCATCTCATTTTTGGTCTCCCTACCCGCTTTTTTTTTTGTCTCTTCCTCATTGACGATTTTTGCATAAGAAATCCGCAGCACCACGTAGCGATCCTGAGTGAGACAGTCGCGTTCGCTGCTCATGCAGAAAAACAAAATGACAACAGTGTTTCGCAGGAAAAACATGTTCGCAGTGGTGCGGAGAAAAGATCTGTCAGCAGCGTTCATGACCCATTGTTCACTGCGTTACACTGCTGATGAAATCAGAATCAGCAGCTGATTCAAATGGTTTTTCAGTAGCTACTCTCTGCTGGATTTTTATTCCGTGGTGGAAAGAAATCGATTCTGCTGCTGCATTTTGCAGCGGAAAAACAGTAGTTCTGGCTGTGGTCCGCAGCTACAATTCTCTATTCTGCGGTAGACAGCGTATTGCAGTTTCTCTTCTCATTTACAATTTATAAAATTGAAACAGTAAAAATACAAAGTAACTGGTCGCCAAAAAAATTAATAATATCAATGATTCTTGAAATTACGATTATATTTATGTAAACATACGAGTATAAAACTTTCAAAATTGCTCAAATCCAAGAATACGGGTGACCTCATCATGTGATTTGGTGACCTCATTGGTTACTTCATGTGATTTGGTGACCACATATGTCTCTGAAATAAATTATAATGTTGAATATCTACATGGTATTTTCAAGTTCGTTTTTAGAAATGACACACAGTTAGAAGCAACAATTTGGTAAGGCTTATGTTCTGCAATTTTTCAAATGTCTCTCTCTCTCTCTCTCTCTCTCTCTCTCACACACTAACACACACACACACACACATTTCCTTCAGGGCCCTGATACATCATTAAATGGCCCTACTATCTTATTCCCAATTCTCTCCTACTTGAACCAAGAACAAAAACCTTCATCTCACCGTTCTCCTATTTTTCACTGCTTGATTGTTATTCTGTACTTAATGAGTTTTTAATGGGAAGTATTAAATAGCACGAAATAAAAAATGTGATTGAACGAAATGTGAAGCCACGAATAAAAAAGTTTAAATTACGAGTTTTAAAATCGATATCACGAAATGACTTGCATACGGTATATTATGCTGTTTAAACACAAAAATTATACGTCATCGCGGATAACGTACATACTCGTGGAGATAGGAGATCCATGAGTTTAAGAGGGATCCAATTTTCTATAAAAACGGTCATTAAGAATTTTTTCTTAAGTACTCTAGAAACGCCATAGAGGGGAGCTCTGAGGTAATGCTCGAAAGGGCGGATTTCAGAGCTCGGGTTGAGAGAACAAAAAAAGAGTGGGCGTGTAAAAATTACCCTTTATTACAGTACATTAGGAATTTTTAGACCTATTATTATGCGAATGACCCCATCAAGATCATCGAGGGGTTTCGAACTCAACGAATTCGTTTTTGATATCGGTTTGGCTCTTAATCTAAATTTGTGGCTCCTGAGGAGGTGGAGAATCGATTCATAGATTTTTATTGCTCCAAAATTTGATTTTGACATTAATTTGTGCGCAATTGTAAATTTGTGGCAAGCATGATGGAGGCCGAGAATTTAAACTTTTTATTTCGGGCGCAGTAATATCGTGTCTCTTTTTTTCATTGTGTGTAGAAGGTATTAAAATTCCGGGCGTATTTTATTCTATCGTGTAAGTCAATTATATTGCGCTCTGAAGTTTAATTTTTTCTTCAAACTCTTTCTTTTTCTGTTTCGTACTTGTTATTGCGCTTGTCACTTATATATTGCGTGCAAACAGCATATTTCTTTCGTGAATTCAACATTACCATTGTGGGCCGATAAATGGGTCCCGTTTTTAATCACACTGATTGAGGATGAATGATTCTTAAAACACCGAGAAGAACATTCTCTAAATCCTTCTTTCCCTCATATTCTATTACTTGAAATTAAAATAAAATATTTCTTCTTTAATGCACCTCAACTGATCTAAATAAATAACTCTTCCCAATATTTCATATTGATACTCTTTCAATGAATCACAATTCATAGCCGGAATGATTTTCTTCTCCTAGCAAAGTCATTGCGGGGATCCCACTCATTTATCTTTGAGGCTCCATTCTCGTACACTGATAACGTCATTGCACTCCTTGCCTAGAGACATAAATTTTATTTTGTATTCAATTCTGATTCTATCTTCTGGTAATTTATCGCATCATTTCCACCTAGTATTTGATATTGTCACAATGGGACTCCATTCACTTTGCTTTTTTGAAGTTCCACCCTGCTTTCTGCATCCTCCAACATACTTGAGACTTTCATAATTTTTTTGAACGTACTTTGACCCACTGATATCACCTTCCTATTCTTCCTACAAGTATTCCATAAGATTTTCAAATCTCATATTCATACACTATTTACCTATAATATTCTGACAATTCAAGTTCTCTCGTTCATCGGACTCATAGAACTTAGCTTTCTTCGATTTATCTAGAGAAATTTATATTACATAATAACATGTAAAAATGGATTTCTTTTCACATTATTCCATAAACGAAGTAAAAAATCAGCCACGTTTTGACTATCCACCACTCTTCACAAGTTGTCCATTTTCTTCCAAGGATTAAATTCCCTGACTTTTCCAGATTTTTTCAATGCTCACCAACGCCCCCTCCTTTGGTCAAGGGCGGATTTCTTTGAATACTAGGTTGGTTATGCCCACTGGCCACAATAAAAACAATTTAATGCGTACATCTCTTTTAAAAGGGCCCGCTTTGGCGATCACAGTTTTGGCTGTACAGCTGATTTTTTTTTTTTTTTAATTTCGACCAAAAATCAATGTTTGGGTTTTTAGCGATTGGGTTCTTTCAGCTCTGCTGTACCATTTTTTGAGGTCTCATTCCATTCAAGCTTCAGGGTATGAAATGCATAGAAACAAAAAGGGCCCAGGTTGTCGACTCCAGTTTTTTTCTCTACGGAAGTTTTCACTCTTAATCATTTTGCGGACTTTCAAAAACATTTTTCTCAAAATACAGCTTTTCTGTACCTCATTATCAAAAATATTGAAAAAATATATTTTAGTAACGTTACACAGCTGGTTAAGGTCTCATTCGAAAGGTAGTTCGGTCTAGTATAACCGTCGCCCCTCAACTTCATACTGACAAGACCAAATGGACCTTCTCGCTAGGGTATTTCTAAGACTCTTGAAATAGTTCGAATGAATGTAATTGATTTTTCACACAAACAGAACCTTCAAAACCGGCTGATGAGCCCATCACATTCTGTTATCACTCATGAAAGTCGCCACCCCCTCACACGCGCGCCTTCGAAACACAGGCTACAAACAGCCAAGTAGAAATCTTTTGAACGGCTGCGTAACCGGCCTAGAGAGCATTTTTGGAATTTTCCTCCACCCATGCTGATTCACCCCTTGAATAATTAGAGGTGCGATTTTTGAACACAAGAAAAAGAACGTTCACGCAAAACTGAAACAGGGAAGGAAAAGAGCGCGACAATAATCAGCTATAAGAAAAAAATTACACCAGTTTTTGGCTGTTGGAAACTTTAGGGCTTTTTATCAGTTTTGAACTGTCAGGTTGGGAAATGTACCAGTTTGGGTTTTTTGGTCAGATATTAGTTGTCCATCAGATTGGTCCGTTCTTCAGTAGTGATTCTCAATTTCCAGATCATATTAAGCGTTTCCCGAAACATTCCCGATTTGATTTCTCTTTTCTTTTCTACTTTTTTTCTTTGGGCTGGGGAGGGGCTCACATTTTTCGTATTTTTGATTGAAAACATTCTGGGAAACATTTCTGTATTGCACATGCTGCAGACGAGAGTGATCGGAGTCATAGCCAAGAGATGCAGTGGCAAAAGTTCATGACAGTCGAGCACCTGGAACTGGTTGTTGAGGCTGACAGTCCAGTACATGACACTAGTTGTTGGAGGTGCAGTGGCAGTGGTTGATGACAGTAGCGACCTGGTACCCGAAGTATGAGAGGGTTGAGTACCCTGAAGTTGGAGTTACCAAAAGAACAACTGAAATGGAATACTGGAAGTAACGTTCATACATGCGACAACACACAGTTCCGGTGATTAAATTTCGTGCCCCGTATTTCACGTGCATTCCTTATACAAATGTCATGCGTTTAATTTCTTCAGACTTGTCGTTTTTCGCATGTAAACGCTCTTTCTATCGCTTGCGAATAATTATTCTCCAATAACTACTGATTGAATATTACATTAAATGACATGTGGAACTTACCAGTATTATCTGTAACACAAAATTCCGAACTAAACTGTAAATTCAGAAACGCAACGCGCAACCATTCATTGAAGTTGGACACAGGAACTGTGAGATAGTTTGTACTTTGTAGATACGCATCGAACCGGATAGCCGTTAAACTGCAAACGTTTATCTAAAGGTGCCGACTTGGTGACAACCTTGAAGCCTGAAGGTAACATCACCCGTACCTACAAGCCATTGTTTCATTCTGATATCAACGTTAGCTGCTGAAAAAATTGAATTATCCGCCACTTAGTCGCAGTAAAATGAAACGCTACTGTATACTATCCAACATTTAACCGCTGAATGCTGCTAAATTTCATCATCCACATCAGCATTGTAGTGGACAATTGTTTTAAATCGCTGCGTAACGCTGCTGTCTCGGTGTGTACTCTGCAGAATCATTTCAAAATCAGCAGCAGACAACTCTCGAGGTCTGCTGTTAGATCTGCTCACATCGCAGTGTAACGCTGCAGAATTGTATAAACGCTGCATCAAATCTAACAATTTCGCAGCGGAAAACTGAAAATCCGCTACAACCAGGAGCTGAATTTTGACCGATTTCGTCAATAGGGACGTATTTTCTTCTGTATGTGACAAAGCACCGATTCCGGAAATGAGACTCAAAAAATCGCTTTTTGTATTAACTCGCTGTGCGGTGACCACTGAGCTCCGTTTCCACTGCACAAGGCTGCACTTCATTTGTCTAACCACATGATATGTGGAGGAATATTCGTGTCACATCCTGTATGTGTTCGAGTTGCCAGAGCGAGCCAGACTGGGTGACAGGACCCGAGTTGCTCGCGCGTGTTATGCAACCGCGGGCGAGAAATTCATTAAAATTTATCTCGGGCGCGAGGATACGCGACAAGCGGCATCCGGCGACGTGTGTCGACCATTCAGGCGACGAAAAATGCTACTCCAGAATCTGTCTACGTTATCACTTCTCGAGGGGGCCCGGACTAACGCTGGGCTGATACGTCGCACGTTATTTCATTTTCGCCGAGAAAAGTGCGAAAAGTGTTTATAATAACGGGACTTGTTCCGTTTTGAACGCGCTCGACGGGCGAGCCAGAACAATGAAACAATGCGATGCGCTCGTCGCGTATTCGGCGAGAAGCGTCGACTCTCGTCTTCGTCTCGACTGTGAGCCGTCGACTGGCCGGAAAATCGTTCGTGACGTGACGGAAACTGCGCTCGCCTTTCCAAGCCCGAATACCCTCGACGAAAAGTCCATTAAACACGCGCTAAACACCTGCTCGAGAGTGGAGAACGTACTCAAAGTCGAGTGATGCACCGAGTGCCTCGACATGTGTAATGTGTATCGGTCCTCCACCGACGAGCAATAAGAGTCTTTTTCCGCGCTCGTGCTCGCCGTCTATCACTGTATGGGAGAGCATGTGCAGCGGACAGGGGGGTTAAAGAGATTCCTCGTTATTTTTCGAGCTAGGAGTTGCTCGAGTTGAAACTGAATCCAATAAGGGAGAAGGTGGCATAGTCCGGCTCATAATTACGCTGTTTGGCAGAACAGCGGCTGGCACTCGAATTTTTTATAAAATGGCTATCGTGAAGCGGGACTGATGCTTTTTCCCGTACTTGTACCCAGGAGGAATTATCCTCGTGCGGGATATTACGCGCAGTATTGATAGCTTTTAATTCAGTATCCTTTATGGGGAACAGTTATGACGTTGTAGCAAACATTTCCTGAAAGCCAGATGTCCTGCCAAAATTTTAGAATAAGAGCCCAAGAAGAAAACCAGCTTCTCCCAGGGATCTCACCTGTAGGAAATTTGCCGATAGTAGATTGCCGACTGAGGGGGCTAATAACTCGTAATAACGAACGTTCAGCCTACTATCACCATACTCATAGGTGTTTAACCACAGACTACCACCAAGCCCACGGGAGTCTGGACGAGTCCACGATGACCCCTGTCCCGAGTGTACTCCATTAATGAAATAATGCTGAAAGACCTGAGCGATCAGAATGGACGTAAGTACTTGGGAACCCACTCTTCATGTCCCTGAATGAAAAGAGGTCCACCAAAGGGAAAATTAATTTTGAAACCAGTCCAGGGATGCTACGTACCATAAATCAAACACTTTGCATGGTGGTACGTCCACGCATTTTCGATAAAATAAACAAAAAGATAAAGTAGTTCCAAATTCACCTCACTGAAATTATGAGAATCATGTCAAACAGCACAAGAATTACGTGTATTCTAAATTATTGAAAATAAAATAATAAATGAGAAATAAAATTGAAAATTCATAAGAGGAAAATAATAAAAATAAAATACGGTTCAATGAAGATACTCCACGGTTTTGTAAATAAACATGGAGCCAGTGGCTCTTACTTCGCGATACGTCTGTTCGTACGCGATCAAAAATAGATATATGCCCTCCAATATGGGTTCGAAATCAATAATAAATAATGTGGAAATAGGGTCCTCTCTCCCCTAAGATTTAGAATAATTAGAAACAATCATCAGCACCAAAGGCTTGAAAATGAAAACTGTTCAAAAGTATATAGACTAGGAAATGGAAGACCGAAATAGAACTCCATAGGGAGTCCTCTTCTCCCAGGGAGACATTCAAATTTAGATAATTGGGCTATAAATCTTGCTTTAAGAGCTCGAGGAGTGACTGAGTTCCTCGGAACGATCGCTTTCGACGGTCACACATGTGGTAACGATTCCTTCGTCACGATCTGATTTTGAATGGTCTCACAGGACCTTAAATTTTGAAACACCCACCCTGAACGTGCAGTAACCAGGATGCTGAGCCTTTGCGTGATTTCCGCGTGCACAAACAGCATACACAGGTAGTGGCCAGCAAAAACGTAACGACGGTTAACAACAAACGGTAACAACTGTACTACATCGTGAATATTCAAATACGTTCTTAAGTCGCTATTTCATAATGTTTCAATGGACGCGGGTTCGATTCCCCGATGCGAAATAACTGGCTTTCATGTAAAAACGCTTTACATTGAGGGACGTTTACTTTAAATGCAGGTTTCGTTATCACTCGATGCATCGATGATAGGCGCTTCTTTTCGTCCGTAAAACACCAACGTAAACATTGCCTCTCTGATCAAGTAGTATAAAAATATATTTACTCACCCATTTACTGCCGCTACATCCTCCAGAACCACAGAAAAACATCATACATTATATACACACTTTCACACTTAATCATGCATTCTTCTTCAGTCTCATTCAGTCTCATTTACTTATACCTTTAATATCCTCCTCAGATCCAACTTCCCACGGCTTTGAGTAAAGCCTCTTTACCCCCTGGATCCAGAAAGTCGCTAGTAAGATATTTTTTTGTAAATTCGTTGGCTAATGTGATGCCTTTGATGATAGGAGAATTTCCATAGGGTTCGGTTCTATATTTCGGTATGCTAAAAACATTTGTAGATCGCCGGAGAATCCTAGTGTTAGGTACGTGGCGTGAAAATTTCTGATATGCCCCTAACCTAAAGGAGGAGAGGCCACAGAAATTCTCCCACTACCCTGACGCCACACCCCTAAGAGTCGGTCTGTCCCCTCGCGAGAAGAGACAGGGATGGGGTCAGCGTATATATAAAAAAAATTCTCGCAAGCCTCCTCACCGACCGGAGGAGGACGAGCAAAGTCAGACTATAGGTCCGCTGACTGAACCATAAATTTTGAACACGAAAAAAATCAAGAGTAAGATGAGCCTAACACAGTTGTAGAATGCACCTTAGTTTGAAATAGCCGAATGCAGTTTTCTAGCTACTTACTGGTTTGCCGTATCTTTCTGTATGGGCATGCCTCCACAAAAATAAATAAAAAAAGGAAAAGTAGAGAATGAAAAATATAATGAGGCCTCAATTAACAGATAATATTATTGCAACAATATATAAGGAAGGAATACTAAAATAAGATTAAACATTAGCAGACATGAAGCAACTGAGGCGATGGTCTGAAAGCAGGGTAAGGGAGTAAACCAAAATGAAGGGTTCTACTAACGATCTTCACCACACTGTGCGTCACGCCTGGGCTCCCGAATCCGTCCTCACAAGAGTGGCTATCTGTATTTTACGCCATGTGGGAAGGTCTGTTGGGTATACTCACATTGGCAGAGCAAGCTGGTCCAAGTATGGCTCCCCAGCCACCTCGAACTGCAATATCGGGCGCTGGACATAAGACAAGTAGTCGGGTCCACTACTGACTCAGAGGTGTCAGCTCACCTGCCTACTGGCCCCCTCCTGCACTCGTCGGTGAAGACCTTTGCAGGTCGGCCAGTTTCCCAGGGGACAGAACCTTCACTCACATCTTCAGACTACTTGATCCAAAATAAATGAAAAGAAAAAAAAATAAATAATAAAAATAATTTAGTTGACATTCGCGATGTTGCAAATGCTGTAGTCTGGTGGGAAAAACTTTACGTGAACACAAATAAAGAATAATATAAAAATCCCTCCCAGTCATAAGGATTCCGGCAACTTCAATTCCAGGGCCGAATTGAAGAGAGAGTACCCGACACTATACGTTTATACTAAAAAAATAAAAATAACAAAAGTTTCATGCCAGGTACCCAGATCGTTAGAGAGAAATTTGGTGAGTAGAGGGAACTCAGATCAACGCCTCACCACCTATTCGATACTGATCTGTAACCGTCCAATGAAACCAAAAGAAACATATCTGGTTAAAGGACGGTACAAGATGCCGAGAATTAACATATTTTACTATATACAAATCGACTATACAACGAGCAGCATCCAGCATGGGGGAAGGAGACATCTACAGTCATTCACCCTGAAGGCTGAAGCGACAAGAGATACGCAAATGAGTACATTCTCCCTTTCAACAAACGGCAGCGCTGATTCCGTTTTGTGAAAGGGGATGAAAGAGAGAGTGAAACCGGCTATGGTCAATGTCCGGATTTCGGGACAAAAGAGGTTGGTTCAACGCATACGGTTACAAAAAACAAACAAAACAAAACAAGAGAAAAAGAGAACTCTATTCGGAAATTCATTGACCCACTCCTACTTTTCTATAAGTGCAGCTTTCCCAGATTAAAATTAATACATGAGGTCAAGGGGGAAAGGGAAACTTCATAAAACGAAAAAAAAAAAAAAAAAATGAAAAGAGGAAAAACTACATAAAGCACCAATACCATGTATTGGGTACGCTAACTCAGTAGAGAAAAAAATAAACAATAAAAAAAAAAAAAGACCAGAGGGAAACTTGCCAAAAAGGGTTAACAGGGTTGTGCAAAATTTCGAGTGATGAATAATTTTGACTATTGATGTGGTGCAACAACCCTGAGGTAGTTTACCGAGGTGCCCAGCTCCATAATGAGCTGGAAAAGAGGAAACACAAGGTATCCTAGGAAGGGGAATAAAAACTGGGGATGATAGGAAAAAGAGTTTGTTTCTCGTGTCCGCCTAGTAGAAATATTACGCTCTACAAATTGCTCCCCGAGAACACAGATTATATGTTTCATGCCCCAATTAAGCCATCAATTTTGGTGGCAATAAAAAAAAAGAAAAAAAAATGTAAACAAGAATGTTTTTCGACCCCCAGAGGGGTCCCGATCCCCACACAAACGGAAAGGCTACGAAATTAAAGAAAAAGAAAAAGGCTGAAACAGGTTAGACTCCCATCCTGCCAGCAAAGGAAAATACAAACCACACTGTGGCCCACGAAAGGGATACAAGGATCCTAAGAGTGAGGAACGATGCCGTCAACTCAAGTGAGAGAGAAAAGGAGCTCACAGGGGTAGGTCCTCTTTCGTCACCCGAAGCAGAGTTCGGGCCGAGAGGTAAAAAAGATAAACGTCACCTCCATCTCAAGCAGTAACTGGAGGCAATGAAAATACTCCCCATATCCCCAGGTCACGAATTCGTGAACGCAAGATTACCCTACTTGGGCATCCACTTAAAACGGATAAAAAGAAAAGAAACAATATGGGAAAAAAAAATAAAAGGAAATGACTGATTCCAGCTCATAAATCGAACCCTATTTCTACCGCCCCGGGTACAGCCAAAAGGGGCAAAAAGAAAAAAAATATAAACAAAAACACCCCGGGTATAAGGTAAATACACATAATTACACCACTATGAGAGGGTCCATGTTAATAAACGGGAAAGCTGAAAAGGAAAATATAAGCAATAAATAAATAAAAGAAAATAACAAACACTTTACCGCAGCAAATCCAACGAAGTTCGAAGAGCAGGCCTGATCGACGAATCCGTGCATTGGCTGGTGCTGAAATGGAAGAGTAAAAAAGAGAGAGAAAAAAATAATGGCCGATAGGTTTAAAAGCCCAAATAGGCCCAACCCCCAGATTGTCCCAAATCCTTAACATGACCCGGCGTTAGAAAAATTTAATAAATAAAAATTGACCTTGAAAGAAGGAAAGAGAAAGAAAGAAAAATAAATAAAAAGGTGAGGGAATTAATTTAGATGACCCGAAGGCCCAACCTCAGATATAAAATAAATGTAGATGAACTACTTCCCCCAAAAAGCTTCATATAAGTAAGTTTAAAAAAAAAAGAAATAACAAAGTAAGAAACACCCCTCCTTGAGACTTAAAAAAAAAACAAAAAAAAACTGACCATAATAAAAATTAGGGCAACAAGAAAATAAAACAAATTTTTAAAAAAATAAAAAATAAAAATAAGAAACAGCAAATTTTGACAGCGAATTAGCAGGATGTGAATGGCAGCGAGCGATACTATGAAGAAGAAGAGTTGACAGTGGCCAAATTGGAAAATCCGACATTCTGATTTTTGAGCAGATCTTGATGGCAGCTAGCTCGAAAAAAATAAAAATTGCCGATTTCCCTCAGTGGAGAGCCATTGCATCCCTTGATGGTCAGAATATTCCATAACTCGTCCCACGGCGCATGATGAGTAGGAGGTGTGCAGCCCCCTGTCCATATTGGCACTTAGCCGAACATTATTCGAGAGTTACTCATGGTTTAAAGAAAAAGAAAGCCAACCTTAGACACTTGGCATATTAAACAGACTCAAATCGAATGTTAATCAAGTTCACTGATTATACGCTATTACGTTCATTGCGATTTGCGGCACCGTCGCGGACCTCTACCAAAAACCAAAGTTACTATCTCCGACCCGTCGGATCTCGAGAAAAATCGCGAGCGCTTCGGAGACACATTTCAACTCCAACCCGAAAAAGCGGAAGCGGACTCCACCAAAAACCGTACTCTCTTCAGCCTTCCGCGGTAAACTGTGTCGAAGCCATCCTCACCTTTCTCCAGAGTCACCTCTGGAAGCGGGACTGGCCCATCCTCCAAAGCTCTAGTAGAAGGGCAAAATATGCGAATCCTAGTCCAGCAAATCACTCCAGACGCAGGGGTGGATATAGAATCTGGAAAAGGTGATTTTGATTGGCTGGGATAATAGAAAGTAGATCTTCCCTCGATCTGGAGGGATTCACCACTTTACTGGAAACTGGAATGGCGGAAAAGACTTTGATTCAGATCATGAGAAAAAAAAAAAGAAAAAAGAAAAACAAGTTCATTAAGCAGATAATTGAAGGCTGGGGCTGAAGAACAGGGTAATGAACTGCTGGACTAGGCTTCACCGTGAACCTCGACAAAAAATGCCGCAGAGACAAAGTTACAAAAAACTGAGTATAAAAGATCGGTACGTGACTATCCAAGAAATCCTGCGACTTTCTCACATATCCGATGATCCATTCAGGTCAGGCCAATATCAAAAGAAGACAACAGAATGAAAAAGAAACTGTAAATCAAGGGTGAATAGGGCAAAGCACTGCATTAATCCAGCGGTATGAGAGAAAGACTTGATATATACAAAGAGGAACATGAGAGAAAAGAAATTCGTTAAAATGCATCGGACACTGGCCAAGTTGGATCGGAAATGCAATGACCTGAGCTATTGAGTGGAGAAAAAGAAAGAATCAGGTCTCGGAGCGGAATAGTAAGACAGAAAAAGGTTATAAAACATCCGTATTATTTGTGTGCCTATGCACCTGCCCTGGCTTGTTACAACCAACAAGAGGGACTGCGGATACATTAAGGGCAATAAAACTAAACCGTGAGAAATCTGGAAACTGCCGCAGATTCAAAATTAGAAATAAGTTCGGCTGAAAATATGAAATTGTGGCTGGCTCATCCACCGACGAAAAATCACGCTACACTAGGTACTATTATTTTTATTTTTTTCGAGCAGAGACGAATCAGATAGATCTGAAGTCAAAAATTTATGTAAGAATAGTAAAACCGAAATGTTGCGCCTTTGAGCTGAAGATTGTATCTCATAACCTTCTAGTAATTCCTTATAAGCAGGGAGCGGAATCCTATGAAATTATATGTGTGCCAGTTTTGATAAAGAAGCGGTATATGAAGCATACTCTTACATTTATTTTGCCTATGAACGCATATTTTTACAAATTTTTGCTATTTAAGACGCATATTTCACCGTTTTAGCGCATATTTCGTCAGATGTTCGATTGTCATAGCATATTTCGATAATTTGCAATATTTGCCACAAAAAACACGTTTTTTCCTCAAATTTTCGACGAATTTATTTATTTATTTTTAAACGCTGCAGTAAATAAAGATCTTGATTTAAACCAATTTTTCTTTTTTCTTTTAGCGCAAATTTATCGAAAATCAATATTTACATGCCACAAATAAGTAAATCTTGTCACGCTCTGTGAAATGACACCCATATTGCTAGCGCATATTTTGCCGATTTTTAGCGCATAAATATTGCATATTTCACCATCCTAAACCGCATGAAATTCCGCTCCCTGCTTGTAAGATGCATCACGTGGATAATATTACAACTGTTTTTTGTATAAAAATCTTGAAAATTTTCAAATTAGGCTGAATTATTTTTTACCTTGTCTTTTGAACTATTACGAGTGATTCTTCCACCATTTTTACCGGATCTAGCCATGTTACCCAGTCTAGCCATAAGTTCTGATACACGTGTTAGTGTGCGCCTGTAGAAGGGAATTTTAGGTGCGCGACTTTGGTAACACTGTCAGGGTGCGAGAGGGGTACTGTACCAGGTATACATGGCCAGTTGGTTCAAAAATTAATGCGGTATGAACGTGAATTGTACATTACTCGAGACGGGTAAGATCAAAAGCGCTGTTAGCGAGGCACGGTAAAAATGGTCACAAAGAAATATTGTTCTCGGATGAGAAAATTTTCACCATTGAACAAAAATTCAATCGGCAAAACGACCGAGTTTATGCTCGATCTTCATACGAAGCTAAAGAGAAGGTCCCACGCATTCAACGAGGTCATCACCCCACCAGTGTGATGGCTTGGTGGGGCGTATCATATGAGGGTGTTACCAAGGTGCATATTTGTCAACAGGAGGTGAAAACCAATGGAAAAGTATATGTTCAGATGTTGGAGGATGTGGTAGCACCTCTGACTGATACCTTATTCCACGACGAGCACTGGATCTTCCAACAGGATTCAGCACCGGCTCATAAATCACGATTGGCGCAAAATTGGCTGCAGGAAAATGTTCCGGAATTCATTGCGCATATGGATTGGCCCTCCGGTAGTCCAGACTTGAATCCGTTGGACTATCAACTCTGGGCGGAACTTAAAGAGGCTGCTTGTAGCAAGCCTCACACCAATTTAGAGGCTCTCAAGTCAAGTATTCGAAGAGCTGCAGCCAATCTCCCGCTGGAACGTGTTCGTGCCGCTATTGACCAGTGGCCAGAACGGTTATGAAAATGTGTGCGGGCAAAGGGGGGGCATTTTGAAAAATTTTCAGCTATTCCGACTCGAAAAAGTATGCTCTTTTTTGTGGTTTTTGTAGTTTTTTCGTATATTAAATATTTGACGCATTATACACGTTTGTAGTTGTATCAGAACTTATGGCTAGACTGGGTATAGCACGGTACTTTCGACAGAGCAATGACTAGAAACGAGATGAGATAATGAACAATATAATGGTGGATTTATATTCAAGTCGGGCGACATCCTTTTCAAACCGACATTTGTCGGTTCGGGAAAAGTTGCCCGCGACATGTCTGTGATAGGCCTGTAACGAAGTTGGAAAGGAATGTAAATCCGCAGTTGCCACCGACATTTTTAAAAACTTGTTCGCGACTTGTCGCCGACTCGAATGTGAATCCACCATAAACCGATAACGAGCGAGCACATAACACGCTGTAACACACGTCTGCTTCATTGGCATGATACGGCTGTGGTTTTAGGGCTCACGACCATCTCGGCCTCGAACAAATGCTCAGTAACTCACGAGTCTTGTTCAGAGAACTTTTGCAATTGCTGAGCATTCGGTTCTTGAACATCAGCCGTGCGGAACTGATTCAGCTTCTACCCGTCAGAATACTGCATCATTGATCAACGTGACATTTTCTTTGAAAATATTTGCTGGAATTCTACTCTACAGAGTACATCCGCGTGTTAATTAAGTTGCATAAGCAGTTTGCCGTAAATATATCAGCGGCGCGGATATACACAACTGGCAATACTGCGCGTGTAATAAAATTGCATAACCTATTCGCCGTAAATATACTATTTCATGATGACACGACGTGATGGGGATTGTAAAATCCTGGACATTATTATTCGTCCAATCGAATTACGGTTGAACCTGAACATAATTGATGAATACATTTCTGCGTTTTTCAAATTATTTCTTGGAATATCCCTTCAGCTAATTGAAAGAACGTTTCCGCCTGTCCGATGCTTGTGTGGTCCCAATTATGATGCCAAGACCCCCCCCCCTCACCCAACAAAACTGCATTTTCCTCAGCAACTAAACATTTAGGGCAGTAAATTACCCATAAAATCATGCCGCATAAGGTTGTGATATGTCGGACACTTTCCATTGAAATTCAGCTTTCAGACGTTGTTTTTGCATTTTTAAGTAACTTAACTTTTTTGTCATGAGATCTCGAAGCAGACAAGAAATGAAATTAGAATATATCCATTTTATATCAATTATGAATCACAGACGTACAATGGCCCTTGTTTCTCTTTTTTCCCTCAAACCGACTTTTTACATCTAATTGGCCTAGACTAAATGTCTTAAATTACATAGCTATGTTACAAAGACAATGGCACACTATCGGCGAAACGAGTTTCATCCGAAGCGTTGATGCATCGAGAAAGCTGTGGTTTCTGTTCAATTGACTTCAAAAAGGGTAAATTGCTTACTTTGTCCTGCCCGAGAATGAAAGGCCCCGTGTTATGGAATCCCACCGAAGTTAATCCCATTTTCGACGAATAGCTGAACACCTCTTGTTCGGCGAGAAGGTCACAACGTTCACGCCGCCTTCTTGTATTTTTATTTTTCGAATCCTCGCTAAGTATATACGACTTTTATATGAGACTGGATCTTACGTATAGAAGTTCAGGAAAAATAACTGCGTTAACATCGACTATGGGAAAAGTCATTTTATACGTTTTAAGCCGTTTACACGTGCGCGTTACATAAAACATGCGCCTGTTTTTGGCTGGGTAGCTGTTGGCGAAAAATGAACCGTTATTAGAAATTTGTAAACATTAAACGGTAATAATGCTAGGCTGCGAATGAAGAGCCGGAGTGGCTTTCGTCAAAGTAACCCACGTGTTTGATTTTAGTATTCATTTTATCGTTATCGCTCGAGACGACGTACACCGATAACTGAGGAGGTTAAAAAGCTCGTCGTCCGAGAATTCGGGAAAACTTGGAAAATTATAACCTATGGGGCCAATAAACAGTAACGCATAAGGGTTGAATACTGCGAGTTGGAAGCATTGTAAGGCTACTAATTTTCACGCACTTGCCTTTAATGCGTATAGATCCCGAACATATATTTTTACACCCACCTATTTCGTCTGCCAATTAGTGATTTCCAGCCAATATTCAACCTGTGGAAGTATATTCTGGGTGTACCACTCCTCTTTCAGCTTCTGGTGACATTAATGTTCATCCCGAGCGAATTGATCCTAGGGAAATTCATCTCGAAGGTAATCTCATCTGGAGCTGTTCATCTTGGTACGTTTATCTGTCTACGAAGAAGTTGCAGCGCTAAATCTGTAAAAGAGGCTACAGAAGTCGTTTATTCGGTACGTTTATCTGTCTACGAAGAAGTTGCAGCGCTAAATCTGTAAAAGAGGCTACAGAAGTCGTTTGTTCAGAGTAGTCAAGGCACTGCATGATTTGTTTAAGAAGGGCCAAAGTTCTTATACACTCGATTCAGACTCTGCAAAACTACTGATATTCGTTCATGATTCTTCAGAAGCGTTCAGAACTAGTTCAAGACACGTTGAGTTTCTTCCTGACTGAGATTCTTCTGGACCCATTTTGAAGTCTCAAGATTCTTGCAGCTTAATTTATGACGCTTGAGAATTTTATAAATCAGCTCAAAACTGCGTTAGACTTTTAAAGAATCGTTCCGAATGCTTCACAAATATTTCCGACTTCTTAAATAATCATTTAGACTCTTTCAGCCTTGATTAAAACCTGTCAAGATCCTTCAAAACTGGTTACAACTCTCTCAGACTCATTGACGATTCACTAACACTGTTCGGTAGTTGTCTCAGACTTTTCAAAATTCGTTTAAGGTCCTGTAAATTTCTTTTTAGTTTGTTATTGAAAAATTCTTCAGACTTATTTAAGAACATTTAAAATTTCTAGGGACTAAGTCAAGACTCTGGAGGTATTTTGTAGACTGTAGTTCAGCACTTTCATATCTTTTGAAGAGTTGTGTCATGTTCTTCATGACTCCTCCAGACCCCGTTTAACCATCTTAAGACTCATTCAGATTTCAACTCGTTTAAGAAGGCTCAAAATTCGTATATGCTCGATTCAGATTCTTCAAAACTATTCAAGACTCGTTCATTATTCTTCGGAAGTATACAGAATTCGTTCAAGACACTTTCTTTCTGGTTCATTTAAGACTGTGAGATTCTTCTGGACTTATTCACTAGCTCTTAGTTTCTTGTAGTTTAAGTTATGAGTCTTGAGAATCCTGCAGACCAGCTCAATACTGCGTAAAACTCTTGGAGAGTTGTTAAAAACGCTTCACAAATCTTTCCAGCTTCTTAAACCATCGTTGAGACTCTTTCAAGACTGATTAGATCTTATCAAGACGCTTCGAAACTGATTGCGATTCATCCGGACTCATTGAATGTACTGTAACAAAATTCGCATCGAAAAACGCACGAAAACACGTGAAAAGAACTTTTAATTCAACATACTAATACCGCTTGAAAACGCACAATTTATCGCATTCAAACTAGACTATACGGCGATGGCCAGCGGCCTTTTTATACCCCGGCGTAATCGACGAAACGAAACTCCTAATCGCTCTCGTTACCGAACTTCTATTCTGCTGCTCGAAACGTTTCGATCTTCCTTTGCTTATCTCAAATGTTCGAGATCGTTTGCCACAGTATACACTAAAGCGGCTCAGTAGTTGTTTCAGACTTTTCAAAACTCGTTTCAGATTCTGCAAGTTTCTGTTTAGTTCGTTTAGGCTCTTGAAGATTCTTCAGACTTTTTTAGGAACATTTAAAATTCCCTAGAGACTAAGTGAACAATTTTGAAGTATATTGCAGACTAGTTGAATAATTTTTAAGCCTTTTGAAGAGTTGTGTTACACTCTTCATGGCTCCTCAACCTATTCAAGGCTCGTTGAAGACTATTTAAAATTCGAAGAACTCGTTTCAGACTCTTTTAAAATTTCTTTCTAGTCTATTCAGAACTCTTTAAGATTCTTGTGAGCTCGTTTAGAAAAATTTTGGATTCTTGAACAAGAAATCAAAGATTCTTCAAAAGTGTTGCAGAACAGTCTACGACTATAAAAAACTTTTGATGAACGAAATGTAACCCCCAAAAATGTACTCTGAAAAATTCCACACCCAAAAAATTATCCCCAAAAATATTACTACCCCTCTCCCCGAAGACTTTGTACCCTCCCCAGAAATCCCCCCTCCCAAAAAAATATATATTTGAACCCTCCCCAAGTTACCCCCCCCCCCCCTCGCGTCATATTTTCACTCGGTAGGAAATTGTGGAACGTTTTCTTTCTACCAGGTAAACCCGGTAATACACTGTACCTAGTACCAGGTGGTACCCGCCCCGGTAACTGATATTACCGGGTACTGGGTATAAAAACTAGGTAATATAGGTATTTTACCGTGTTGTTACCTACCAGAGTACTGCAGCGGGTAGGTAACAACACGGTTAAAATACCTATATTACCTAGTTTTTATACCCGGTACTCGTTAATATCAGTTACCGGGCATCACCCGGTACTAGGTATAGTGTATTACCAGGTTACCAGGTAGTACCCGATAACTATGTAAGATACGAGGTTTCCGGTGGGTGTATCTGGTCAAAAGAAAACGTTCTACAATTTCCTACCGTGCGAAAATATGTTGGGGGTAAAAATATACTCTTGGGTAGGGGTAGTTACATATATTTTTGGGAGGGGGAGGGGGTAAAAATATGTTGGGTAGGGGTAAAAATATTTGTGGGAAGGGTAAAAACGTTTTCTGGGAAAAAGGTAAAATAATTTTCGGGCTGGAGAAAATTTTTTTGGGAGGAGAATTTCTTGGGGTGAGTAGAAAATGTTTTCTTGAAGGCCGGTTAAAAATTGTTGGGGGTAAAAATTTTTGGAGTAAAAACATTTTGGGGAGGGGTATAAAATTTGGAGGGAACAATTTTTGGGGGGTAAAAATTTTTGGGAGTAAAAATTTTTTGGAGGGAGCAAAAAAATTTTGGGGTATAAAAATTTTGTGGGCGGGGATAAAAATTATTAGGGGGTAAGAGTATGTCAGCCCCTCTCCCCCTGCCCGCCGGCCCGCCCGTTTTACGACACGCTACGCCACTGACGAGGATTGTTCTTCAACTAGGTAAGTAGTTCCATATGTGTTACCTCCCAGTACTAGGTAACGGTGAAAACTAGGTACCTAGTTTCAATCGTTACCTTCCGGTACTAGGTAAGTGGGAATACCTAGTAGCGTTCTGCAACGGAACAACCGCTTTACCGCGCACGAGTGTGAATCGCCAGGTAGGATGCGTATGTTCCGCAGGGGGGAAGGTGAAAGCGGTACAGTTCTTATCTTCTTACCGCTTTGAGCGGAACTACGTCAGTTACAATACCGCAAATCACAAAAATGCGCTGCATTGAAGAATACCTACTGTACGTGTGCAGTAATTGCCGATGGTCTGGGCTTTTCCCGTTGCATGTAGGCTTGTCAAAATTTTTTTTAATAACCAGATATCGGTTAACCGGTTATTTTTTTTGCGTTTCTGTTTTTGGCCAGTTATAATTGACACAGTATGTTGGTCAACCGGTTATTTTCGGTTAATTTTTTTTCAAGGTTATTTTTATTTATTTTGACATTGAGTAGATAGGTTCGGGACGAGATTTTTAACATTTATATGGAGCTCACTACATTATGGTTCTGTTTGTCCTTCTGCCATGTGTGGTAACCTTAAACGGATTATACACCTAGGTGGCTTCCGAACATAAGAGAACCGGGGTAGACCACTGTGCCTCGACTAGCTCTAGGGTCACAGGGCGTGCAGGATACGTACCACGGAGCGTTTTGATTCGGGTCTCGGGAGGGAAGTCTTTCGAGGTGACCTATGAATACCTCGTCAGTCGGGAAACTGCCGTACCTCCACCTTACAGGGAGTGCAAATAACAAAAATAAAAAAAAAGACGTGGGGACACGAAAACGCTTACTTTTTATTTATTTACAGGGCACAGCGCGGTGACGAGGTGCGATGAGAGACGCTTGGCGGATCACGGTGAGCGAGGGATCCGGAGCACGTTTTGAGGATGTAACACAAAGCGGAGTCGAGAAAAAAAAACGAGAAAAATTGGCGTTAACCGAATAATTGAATTTTCAAAGTTTATATCTTTAAAAAAACAAAATGCTTCTATCCTTCCTTGGGTCTCTGACCGAGTGCCCTTCCATCGTTCTCTCTTCCCGGACGTAGAACCTCGCCAACCTCACTTCGCAGCCAGGTAGGAAAAACGTGAAAAAAGATAACATTCGGGAAAATGGAAAAACAAACTAGATGGCGCTAGGAAATGACAGGAAAAATAAGATAGGTGGCGTTAGGAGACGACGGGAAAACGAAAAACAGGTGAGCTTAAAAGCCACAGCGGAAAAGTTAGGAAAAGGTAAGGGGAATTTTTGGAAGAGGGAACGACTTTGTGACATTCGGTCATATCCACAAAACCGAAGTGTCAGGATACCACATTGCCCCGCCTTAGACACAAAAAGCCTTAGTTTTTTGAGGCTAAGGAAGAATCTAAGAGTCCAGACACTTCAATCCGTGCTCTCGACTCACCCCAGGGAGGTACTCAACTTAGACCCACCAAGACGTCGGTCGCAAAATAGAGTACAAAAAAGAACAATAAAATAAATAAATAGATAAACAAGACTTCTTAAGACTGAAATAACAAAATAAAAAAAAAATGACAATATGCTGACTTGGTGACGGATGGCGATATTGCATCGTCTCCATTTAGAAAGGACGCAGGGGAAAAAAAAAAAGGAAAAAAAAAAACAAATGAGATATTCGAAAAAGGTGAGTAACGACAACGGAAACACAACGGAAGTTAAAAATAATAACATCCTATACTCCTATACGGGGCGTGATACTTAAATTTAATACACTTCAACTGAAGGACAGGAACGTAAAACTGGTAACACAAAGGAATATGTACGTCTGGGGCTAGTCCCCAAGACAAGGTAAACAATCTTACTCTAATGTCTTGATACTAAATAAAACTCAGAATAAGGAAATGTGATGCAAACGAGGAACTTAAAGTGTACTTCAGGAACTAAACGAGAAAGGATTTCTAACTGACCACTGAATGACAGGAAGAACAAGAACAAACTTAAGTCTACGCTTCTTTAAATCTTAATAATCGAGATGAGTAATAGTAGTTGAGCATAAGTCTTTGCCAAGAGGGAGAGAAAATTTAGAGCAACGCGAAGTACGGCAGAAACAGGTCCCCTGATGCCGTGCCCCGAGTCGGGGGTGATATAGGAGGAGTGTTGACAGGATGTTTGAGCAAGTCGGTTATGCCCCCTAGCTGACAGGTCATCTTATCAGGATACATGTAAGGAATGATAGGTGCGGCATGAGATTGTGGAAGAACATTTGCGCACGGAGATAGAGGCGGGGAAGATGATGGTGCTGATGTTGGCACGGACATGCCCTGCGCTACAGCATCAAACGCACCATGGGCAGCTGACTTCGCCTCTCCTCCCTTACGGGGATCGTTTGGTTTCTCTTGCTGGATTCGTGCTTCCTGCGGAGTTGAGTGGAATATCAGGTTTCGTACGTTGTGTTCCTCAATCTCTCCATTCTGGATATTCTGTATGCGGTAGCAATTTGGGGTCCATTCAACGAGGACTTCGAAGGGTCCTCTGGCCTTCGGGCAGAGCTTAGCGGAAACGTTTTTCAGCTTTGATGAGACAGGGTATGTGACGACATATACTCGATCACCTCGGGCTAAAGTTCGTCCTTTTTCAGAAGCTCGGCGATCCCGGTACTCGGCATCTTGTTGTCTTCTGTTGTTGACCTGTTCATATACTTCTTCTGCTTTGATCTCTTGTTGTGGCAGGTTAAGTGATTCGGAGAGCGGCTCTGTTACTGGAATAAGATGTTGAACGGTGACAGGAGCAACGCCAGTAGTGCGTAACTCTACTTCGTTAATGACTCGTTCAATATCGGGCAGAAGTTCAACCCATTTTCCTTGGCGGTCTTGAGGGACATGCATACGGATGAGTTCAGCTATTCTAGACATTCTTCTCTCAACCACGTTTGCATTTGGCGAATGCGGTGAGACGTGCCGGAGGTTGACTCCTTTCTTATCCCAATGCTGGACCCATTCATAGCTTGTAAAACACGAAGCATTATCGCTTAGAATGGTCTGGGGTTTTCCCTCTTGCGCAATGTATTTCTCAAGGGCATTAATACTGGATTTTGTATCGGCATTTTTTACAGCGTATAATTTGGTGTACCCACTGAATGCATCGGTGACTACGAATATTCGGTCAACACCACCGCGTCCCTTGGCAATCGGGCCAAAGTGGTCGATTGACAAGAGTTCACTAGGTTTTGTAGTTCTAACATGAGCTGCTTTTACAGTGGCGTTTGGCGGGAAGTTTTTACTGGTTGCGCAAACGTGGCACAAAGATACGACTTCTTCTGCGACGGATTTCACCTTTGGGAATGTGAACGTTCGAAGAATAATTCCAGTGGTCTTCGAAATTCCTACATGACCATAGTATGTGTGGTAGTAATGTGTTATATCATGCTGTAAGGATGCTGGGATCACGACTCTCCAAGTTCCATCACGGCTGACTCGTTGGATGAGGTCTTGATGAATGCGGAACTGCTGTGGAAATTTCTGTCGAAGGATTTTGATTTCAGGATCTTTTTCCTGGATCCGCCGGAGATGTCCGAATTCTTCTACAAGTTTCGGACTTGGTCTCGCTCCAAAATGGTTGATTATAGTCGCAGTAGATGGCTTAGGTGACTTCTTTTCCTTTCTCTTTTTCGCAGAGGACTGATTCGCATGCGGTCCAGGTGTATTGGAGCTGATTTCTTCTGAAAACTCTCGTAGTCCATGCTCAGTCGAGAGTGGTTCAGCTTCTGATGACTGGTCATGAAGTTCGGTGATGGTGGGCTCGAATGTTTCTTCAACCAGTTGACATAGTGATGTGTGGTTGGCTGACGGTTTGTTATTGGCCGTAACAAGCTCATGTATTCCTGTAGAAGTCTTTTTGGTGGACTTGGGGTCGAGCAGTCTGGGTAGACCTTCATCTGGTTCATTCTCTAGGAGGCACTGGTGGTATTTGGCTAATTGAGTGACTGGTGAGTTGATGCCGACAAATTCAGCCTGGTAGAACGAGAGGATGATTGACCATTTAGTGAGGCGAGGAGAACGATATGGTGCTGCTTGCATCAACTCGCGTGGTATAGGTCTAGTATGTATTTTCACTCTTCTGAAGGCTAGAAGGTATGAACACCGTTTGAGGGTATGTATAACGGAGAGAAGGTCGAGTTCTCCCTCAAAATATCGGCATTCAGCTCCTTTCAGTGCTCGTGAAACAAAAGCAACCGGTATGGGATTGCCTTCAGAATCAAATTGGAAGACTGTACCGGCAAGACCCTTTTGGCCACCTGTGGCTAAAACATGGAAGTCTTCCTCCCAGTTGGGGTGATGATGCATGATGCGCTCCTTTAGCCTCTCTTCTATCAGCCGTTTGGCTTCTTCCTGTTCGGCACCCCAGGTGAACGGTGTATTTCCTTTCATAAATCGGGAAATGGGTTCTTGTAGACGGGCACATTCTGGTACGTGTGCATGAAAAAAATTCACGGCCCCTAAGTATGCCCGAACTTCGTTAATGTTCTTGGGGACTGAGTATTGAATTATCCTATTAACATTTTCCTCACTTGGTCTAACTCCTTTTGGGTCCAATTCAAATCCCAGGTAGCGTATTTGTGACTGAGCGAATCTGCATTTCTTTGGATTTATTGTGAATCCGGCAGCCTCGAGTCGCTTGGTGACCTCGAGAAGATGTGAAAGATGTTCAGCTGGCGTATGGGACGCAATCAATATATCATCGACGTACCAATGGGTATAGTCTTCTGTGCCTCGAAGAGTTCTGTTCAGAGCTGATAGGAGTCCAGCCTGGCTTTCGGTAGTTCCAAACGGGAGTCTTGTATACCGCCATGGTTGGCCTTTATGGAGAATAGTAGTATATTGCGATGATTCCTCAGTCAATTCAATCTGCAAAAATGCAGCCTTCATATCGAGTGATGAGAAGATGGTCGCTCCATTGAAACGGGTTTTGAGGATTTCGGTTTTTGGGACTTCGTGTATTGGAGAAACAAGATGTTTATTAAGGTCACGGTAGTCGCCGCAAACTCTCCAACTTCCATCTGATTTCTTCACGCAAACTAGGTTGTTGCGATGAGGTGCAGTGGACTCTTTGAGGATTCCGTCGCGTTCGTATTCATGAAGAATCAAGTCAACGGCCTGCTCTGCATGTTTTGGGATTGGGTACGAATTTGACTTGATGATCACATCTGGGTCTTTTATGTGGAACGAATATTGGGAATGTCTGTATTTCCCAATCTTGTTGGTGTAAACTGTAGGATGCGCGTTGATTACTTCCTGAATCATTCCCAGAAATTGGTTGATGTCGCATGATGAGACAGTCTGAATTGAGAGGATTTCCCTGCTGGATGTATCTCCCATTGACAGAGATAATCCATTCTCCCCCAGTCTGCCAGATTCAGGTGGTGTTTGGGCTGGCTGTTTTATTGGTGGAGTCACTGAAGACGCAGCTATTTGACAACTGAGTACAGGTAGGAGGTACGCAGAGACCACTTTGTGGGCAATTTGCTGGTAGTCCTTTGGCTTCTCCTTGATATCGGTATTTGTTTCCTGGGCCTTCAATGCTTCCATTAAGCACTTGACCTTTTCATGGACCCAAGATACAGCTTTCATTTCATCATATGTCCACACAATAGATCCATTCATCTCGTGTTTTTGGGCGATCAGCGATAACTGGTCAGTTTCCATGAGCGGTTTTAGTTTTACCAGATCAGGGAATTGACTATCTGTCAGTAGTTGGTCAACAGTAACTCGTTCTGCCCCGTTCAGGTATGGTAAGATAAGGAAGAGCGGGTCTATCCTTGTTGGCATATAAAGGGTTCCATCACTGATGACTGTGTCTCCATAGAGCCACGTGTGGTTCGGCTGGGAGGACTTCAGAGTTTCCAGTACCTTCTTCCTTTTTGAGTCAAACAGGAACTTTGCTTCTTTGTTGTCTCGGGGGTTGCGGAGTGTAAGAATTTCCAAGGCATGGGGTTGTGGTACTGTAAGTTCTTCAGTCACCAGTGTCATTTGTTCGGAGATGTTGTTTATAGCTTGAGGTTCAGTCTTGTTGTCATTCTCCAACCATAGCAGAGACGATGAGTTGACTGGCGGTGTTGGAGACTTTCGGCAGTAATCCAATCGAATGACGGATGGTTGACCACTGATGTCAATGGTAATAAGGTTTCTCCACATATCGATTAAAGCTTTGAAGTGTGCCAAGAAGTCTCTGCCAATGAGGCATGTCGGAGAGAGGTTTTCGCCCACAGTAAAATTGAACATGATTGGCTGGTGACCTGGCGAATCGTTGAAGGTGACGGGTAAGGTGACATCGTATTTAGCGCGTAGTGGGTCGCCAGTGGCATTGGTGAGGTCACCGTTTTGAGTTGGTTTTGAGACAAATTTCAGTTCTGGGTTTGCCTGACGCAGTTGACTATAGGCAATGCTTGAAATTATGGTTGATGGAGATCCAGTATCAATCAGGGCTCCAAGGGTATAATTTCCAATCTCGAGGTAGACAACAGCATTGCAGTTATGATCCTTGGCTCTCCAGATTTCTTCAATGACGCTGACAATGGTTCGGCTTGTCAAAGGGGTTTTAGCATCACCTTGCTGAAAACTTTTCTTGATCCATTCCGCAATATCTCTAGCGAAGAGATTCTTAATATCTGGGTCAGCTTTCTCGTTCCAGGTAAAAGGGCATGGGTTACCCCGGGCGTCTAATTTCCGGTATCGATCAAAGTTCAACCGGACGGCGGTTTTTGGCACATTCAATTCCCAGCGTCTTGGTCCTACAGTTGGTCTTTGAATACTGACTTTGGCCATGACGTCAAAGAGCTTGATGACATAGGCAATACCAGTCAGAACTTCTTTTAGCTCCCAAATCATGCGGTTGAAGGCGCTAATCCGGAGCCAGGTATCTTCACTTAGGTCACCATAAGGTGGGAAGATCTCAAGCAGGATGATTTTCTGGCATGGGGCTTGGTCAAGAAGGGCTTCAAGCAGTTTCCTGAAGGTCTGACGATATGACCTTAGGTCAAACTTGTCAGTCTGTATATCCATGACGCCAATAGCAATTATCACGTGACGGGTCAAGTTGAGTGGTTGCTGTTCAACTTCCTTCTTGAGTTGATCAAGGGTGAGACCAAAGTTACATGTCACAGCACGTCGGGCTATTGTTTGTGTCGAATATGGGCCAAGTAACGTATTGGCCAACTGGACGGCAAGTACATCTCCCATAATGGTATAAGTATCATATTGGACCGTGATAGGTAAAGACGGCTTTGATACAGCATATACAGAAGCATTGGTTGATTCAACCTCTGATTCAGATAGCGGGATGCTGAAGTGTTCCCGGGAGGATTCTGGTTCTGTAAAATGGTTTTCCGGTTCGGTGTAAGCGTCAATCACAGTCTGTCTTTCCAACTGGTTGACACTTCGACGTGGGTTAGTTGGTGCTGGAGCTGGTGTAGATTCTCGGCGCGGCCTGAGGAAGTTCAGGCTTTTCTTGACTTCCAGCCACTGGCTAATAGTCATGACCATCTCCGTTAAGGACTCCGGTTGATCTTGATAGATCTCAGTCTTGAGGTCGGGGTCTAAACGGGCTGACAATTCTCGAATGATGGTGTTCTCATCTCTAAACAATTTGGTGTCGTTAAGGATATAGTACCATCTCTCAACCTCTTTGATCAGTTTATCTGATGGTATATTTCGGAAGTCTTTGGACATGAATTCCGTATAGTAAGCCAGCTTTTTCTTCTGTGACCAATTTTGATTCAAGAAGGCTTGGACTAAATCGTCATAGGTCATGTCCATGCGGTACAAGGAGGTTAAGTTCTTTCCTCCGTGGGTAAGATGATTTTGGAGGCGCACTGCTCGTTCATCTTCCTCAACAAACCTGCCGATGGTTGTTTCAAACTGTTCGAGGTATTGAGTAGGGGTGCGAGTATCGTCAACTCGATACACTGAGCAGTCAGAGAAGTCCTTCGACATGGAAGGTAACTTGGTGATGGTCGAGGAGATTGTTGTATTCGCATAGGAAGAGCGATAAAACGGCCTGAACGAACGAGTAGGTTTATGAGTCCCTGGTGTAGTACTTTGAGTCAACATAGTACTGTGTTGTTCGGCACTGCTGTTACTTTGCGGACCTGTGGACAAAGGATTATGAGGCATGACAGTTGTGTTGGGTGCGAACGACACCTTGGGTACCTGTTGAGCTGAGGAGGTATCGCCCACGCAGGTCGACTGAGATTTTGGCCCAGTGAACGAGATGTTCAACAAGTCATTGGTTTCAGTGTTGCCAACGGCTAAGGCTTGTTGGAGTTCATCCCGCAGCTGATTGACCATTGCTTCGGTGGCTTCCTTCTGCAATTGCTGAACGCCACTGATGATTTTGCGGACTTCTTTTTTTTCAGCTTCGATGATGGATTTCAATTCTGCTTTGTCTGCCTGAATGGTAGACTTCACTTCGTTGACAGACAATGTAACGTTTTGTAGGTTGGCATTCAACTCTGTTCTGTCCTTTTTCTGCTGCTCGCGATCTGCTTTACGTTCGTCTTTCTCCTTGGTTTGGGCTGCCAAAACCTGTTTCAACATGTCTTCGACAGTTGGTGTCTTGGATGTAACCGACATTATGGCAGAATTGTTGTTGCCAGCTATGTCCGAAATCACTTCATCCCCAAATTCGTCAAACGTTTTTCCGAAGTTTTCGTGGAAGACAGCGCGTACTTTCGGTAGTTCGGGCTGTTGGTCGTTGCCTTGGCTAAACGTATCGGCGTTCGGCTCGGGTGACAGTACAGGTGTAGCGATACTTGTCGGGGACCCTGCCTCAGCTTGAAGACGTGTTCTCGATCTCAGAAAATATCCTGGTTGATCGGCATCGGCGTTCAAAGGCGAAGATGGCGAGTCGGGCATACAAAAAACGTATATAAAACTCGTGTGGCTTCTCGGATTAGAATCGCTTCGTTTACACGGCCTGAAGTAGGAGTGCGAGAAAGTTAAACTTAGGATGAGCGGCAAAGAATATCGCGACAAAATGTAAAACGAAATTATTAAACATTTGAAACTTATTGACGCAAACTTATTCGACGAAATTGTAGCGGACAACACGATAAATGAGACCTAGCAGTTTAATAAAACGCGAATAAAATGGGATAAATAATCACGAAAAACGAAAATAAAAATCAACAGTTGAGATAAGCAAACCGGTGATAAGAGTTGTCGAAAATCGAATCCGAGATTTTTCACTGCGCGTACTGGTTGCACTGTACTAGACAGTCGGGTGATAACGCAGCTGCGATGAAGAGTGCGTGTCTGTCGATTTCGAAATATCAATTATCGAATCGGATTCGGTGATAGTGCGTCGTATAGTTGGAGACACTACCACAGGGTGCGCGATTGTCGGATACGATACTGTTACTGGGTGACGTCACTGCAATTGATCGCAATGAGATGAGGTACGGCACGTGATGACGGAACGCAAGCACGCAGTCACGACGATACGGATCGCACTTTCTGATAACTGATAAGGGTTTAACAAAAATCTGCTACCTTGCTACTGATATTCGGTACTTGATTTCCCTGTTGATGAGGTATCTACACTCTAAATTTAACGATCGAAAAGTAGAAAACCAAATGGAAATAATTGCTAAGAGAATCCAGAAGTACTAATGGAGCGGCAATTAAACACTCCAAGAGAACGTTACGAATTTTGTCACTGTTGTTCCGAAGAGACGAAACGAACA
The DNA here is from genome assembly GCA_031841125.1 of Acanthococcus lagerstroemiae. NCBI lineage: Eukaryota > Metazoa > Arthropoda > Insecta > Hemiptera > Eriococcidae > Acanthococcus > Acanthococcus lagerstroemiae. The sequence goes on along the minus strand of CM063114.1, from coordinate 44,753,860 downwards.
GTAAAGAATTCAGAAGATAGAAGATCGAATCGAGGATCGGCCTCCGAACAGGAACCGATGCTCTGAATTTCGTAAGTTAAGATTTTGGACGCCACAGACTTTATAGCCGGAAGTCTGAACTAGTCGATTTCAAGTTGTACTTTTTGATTGAACCTGAACTTAGTCTGTGGTGATACTACTGTTGACACTCTGTTAGAAGAAACAGTCGGATACCTCGACAGGCTAGGATAACGATCGGAGTTGTTCAGGTAGTACCTTCGGATTTGAATTAGGATAATTCTATAGACGAATTTTTGGGATGTGATTCAGAGATGTTCGACGTACACGATACTGACCACCGTTTCGTATTCTACGAATCTCTGAAGGAGAATAGAATCAAACGCCCCACGTTGGATCGCCAGATAGATGTGGTAACCTTAAACGGATTATACACCTAGGTGGCTTCCGAACATAAGAGAACCGGGGTAGACCACTGTGCCTCGACTAGCTCTAGGGTCACAGGGCGTGCAGGATACGTACCACGGAGCGTTTTGATTCGGGTCTCGGGAGGGAAGTCTTTCGAGGTGACCTATGAATACCTCGTCAGTCGGGAAACTGCCGTACCTCCACCTTACAGGGAGTGCAAATAACAAAAATAAAAAAAAAGACGTGGGGACACGAAAACGCTTACTTTTTATTTATTTACAGGGCACAGCGCGGTGACGAGGTGCGATGAGAGACGCTTGGCGGATCACGGTGAGCGAGGGATCCGGAGCACGTTTTGAGGATGTAACACAAAGCGGAGTCGAGAAAAAAAAAACGAGAAAAATTGGCGTTAACCGAATAATTGAATTTTCAAAGTTTATATCTTTAAAAAAACAAAATGCTTCTATCCTTCCTTGGGTCTCTGACCGAGTGCCCTTCCATCGTTCTCTCTTCCCGGACGTAGAACCTCGCCAACCTCACTTCGCAGCCAGGTAGGAAAAACGTGAAAAAAGATAACATTCGGGAAAATGGAAAAACAAACTAGATGGCGCTAGGAAATGACAGGAAAAATAAGATAGGTGGCGTTAGGAGACGACGGGAAAACGAAAAACAGGTGAGCTTAAAAGCCACAGCGGAAAAGTTAGGAAAAGGTAAGGGGAATTTTTGGAAGAGGGAACGACTTTGTGACATTCGGTCATATCCACAAAACCGAAGTGTCAGGATACCACACATGTCTGTAAGCCACCACCCACTTCGCCCACCGTTGGGCATATGTCTCTGTCGCCCTCTTCCAAGCCTTTCTGTTTGTTGCTGTCTGCTTCCAGTAGGGCTCGAGAAATTTTAGGATTTCATTTAACCAGCGTGCAATCGGTGGGTCTTTGCCTTTGCTATGGTTCAATGGGGTCCAGAGAGTGCATTGCAGGTTCTATTTCTCAGGGTTCTCTCTCGCCATGCGACGAATATATTTAAATTTTAGTTTTTTGATTTTGTATTCCGATACTTTTTGTTCCCAATTGTTTTATAATGCATTTTGTTTTCACCTGGTCTTTTAAGTGCACGCCCAGTATACTCCTTTGCATAGAGTTTTGAAGATTTATAAAATGCTCAAACTGTTTTTTCGTAAGTGACTACCACGTTTGGGTCCCGTGTGTCAACACCGGCAACACGCAATCCTCCAAAATTTTTATTTTAAGTTTGTTTTTTATTTTACTTTTTGAACTTGTATTGTTTAGCCAAAATTCTTTCCATGCATTAGCGATTCTTTCATTTATAATCCCTTCCATATTGGAGTTCAATTTTGACGTTTGGCCTGAACATTTATATTCTTTTATCCTACCTATTTTTGCCCCGTACCAGAATTTGTTGATTTCCTCCATGTTCATGGATAATGTGAAAGTTTTACTGTGTTGTTTTAGGTCTGATTTTGAGATGTTCATTGATAGTCCGAAAATCTCACTCTGTTGTCTTAAGTCTTTCACCTTTTCCAGCATTTCTTCGAAACTCTTGGTTACCAGCATTATATCGCCTGCAAATCTTAGCTTTGTTTGTCCAAAATTTTTAATCCATTTCCTTCCAAATCCAAATTTTTGAAAATTTGTTCTAGGGCGCAGTTAAACAAGTTCGGCAACAAGGGGCCCCCTTGTTTCCCTCCCCCCTTTATATAGGAAAGCATTTATCCTTTACATCTGTTTTAATGTAAGCCTGTGAATTATTGTACATGTACATCAAAATCTCAATAATTTCTAACGAAACTCTTTGGCTTGCCATAGCTTATTGAGATATATCGAATCGAATGCCGTATTGAAATCAGTGAACATCAGCCAAACTTCAATGTTGAATTCTCTGGATCTTTCTATTATTTGGCTCAGGGTTTGGATGCGGTTTATTGTAATATTATTTTTTTCCTAAACCTGCTTGTTCCAGTGGTTGTTCCGAGTCTCAAGTATTGTAAATACGATTTTTGATAATTTTCATAAATAGTTTTTCCAGGTTTGAAGATAAGGTTGAGTGGTCTGTAGTTGCTGCTGTCTGCTCTGTCACCTTTTTTGAATAGTAGGATTATTTCCGAGATGTTCCATTGTTCTGGTGTAATTTTTGTTTCCAAAATTTTGTTATCGATCCTTGTTAACGGGTATACTACTGTGTCCGCTAGAATTTTTATTATTTCGTTATCTATTTGGCCACCTCTTTTATCCACAGGGAGCAGGAGTTGAGCTGATGTTCGTGTATGTACTTTTCCAGATTAACGTGTTATTATTGTTCGTTTTCGCATAGAGGTCTCTGGAGAATTTAGATGCGATTTTCGAAATCTCCTCTTGACCATATTTTACTGGCCCTTTAGAGTCTTTTCACCTAATGAACGCAAAGGTGCCGGTCTGGGTTAGTTTTTTTGCAAATTTTGTAAAGCCATTTATGTTAATTATTTTTTCGATTAATGTTGTGTCGACATTCCTAACATTCCGACGTATTTCCTTCCACTGATTTTTTTACCTCGCCTTGTTCTATCTTATCTTCAATTGTTTTTTGAGATTTCTTATTAATATTTTCTCTTGTTTTAGGGAGTTATTTCGTGTTTTCCGAAATCTTATCGTCAGTTTTTATACTACTTTTGCGGGTCCTACTTTCCTGATGTGTACTGAATAGTCTTCTTTAGTATGTTATACATAATTTGGGTTTGCGCGGTGTCTCCAAAATTTCGCCAAAGTTTCATTTGCGATTTTGAATTTATTTATGTACTCGGGGATTATTAGTTTTTTCTTTGTATGCTTGTCATTGTGGTTGCCGAAAGATGGATTCGGTGGTATTTTGAGAGATGCCCTTCCCGCTCGGTGGTCCGAAGAGAAGCCTGAGTTATTAATAATTTCCATGTTTTTTAAATTGGAATTCATCTTGGAATATTCAATTGGATAAAAAAATCGTCATAACAGAATCGTTAGATTGGTTGGGCTATTGCTCGGCAAAATACGAGTACGATATAGTAAAAAACAAGCAATTTCGAATCTGCTAAAAAAAAATTCACATATTCAGTGCAAAAAGGAACCGAGTAACCTTCTTTTTTTTTTCTTTTTTTTTTTTTTTTTGCAATAACATGAAAATAACTGAGAGCGTTAGCGTTTTCTCTAAGCTCTGTTCTGAATCGGAGTAAGGTCAAAATTCAGGAGTAATTCAGAATTAGATTCAGATTAAGTGATTATGAACTAAAAGGCTCTACGTATTCGTACGGGTAGAAAAAGCCACCATTTTCACTTTTGAAACAATTTTAAGAAATTAATCCTAAAATTATAAAGGATTCTCACCTGATTCAAAAATACTATTCTATGTTCTGCATAAACCAGTATACACTGTGAATAATTTTGAAATCTGAAGATAAGTAAAGAAAGATGAATTTCTCCATTTGATAATAAATTAACAAATTAATTTTAATTTTTAACAATTTTATTGTTATAGAATGGTATGCATTTTTCCACCCGGCAGAAAATTGGAAAATAATGGCGAATAAATATAATCAGCGGTTAAAAAAAGAAGGGCAGTGGAGAATAAAAACGGACACGGTGAAATAAAGTTTCGAATGACAGAAAAATAGTGGAACAACAATTAAAAAATGTGCTCGGTCTGAATATATTTTTGACCATAACACTGGCTCTGTAATGAATACAAATGTATTCTCAACATTTTTAAGGGCGTAGATCGATGATGGAACATAGATCCAACACTTCAAAAACCAGTATTGAATCCCGAGGAATATTTATCTTCCCTGAAGACGTAAATTAACTTAAACTGCAATTTTTCTTTCGTTTTTATAGCCTTTCTGAATGCATTTTGTACATTTTCACTCATTTTCTATGCATTTCTTATGTAATGGCAATGTTACCCCATACGCAGGTAACTTTGCCGATTCATCTTTAGACCTTTCTGAGACAAGGGGGGGGGGAATGGAAATTTTGATTCCTCCAGCTAATCTTATTCCCAAAGGTTCAATCAATCCGGTACAGTTTATATATTTCCTAGGGATTTAAATTCTACTTTTTCCCCCAGACGCGGTTTTTTTGTTTTTTTCCTAGGCGTGGTATTTCATTAAAGTAAAAGTAACTTAGAAAAAAATTAACCGAAAATAACCGGTAATTGAAAATTTTTTGACAAGCCTACTTTCAACAAACGTCGTTAATAGTTACATATCTTCAGTAAACCGTTAGACCACCGCAGTAACGTCAGCATCCTGGACACGCAGACATTTCCTAATTATTTTCATGGCTTCATCTCCACTCTCAACTACCCTGATATTTTATATGTACATTGTACGATAAGAGTTCTCTATCCCCATTTGTTTGATACCAATTACCAAATAAATAGGCATATTACACGCGTCCTCTGCTCATGACGAAGTAACGATCGCAAAAAGCGGTACGCCTAATAAGTTTGTTCCGCAAGTTGCGGAACCGAGACACAACCTGTTCCGCGTAGTGCAGTATCGCTTACACAACGTTATCTGTTCCGCAAAAGCGGTAGTGGTACTCTCATTGTGACGAGTTCCGCTTCATGCGAATCGTTATCATGTATGCGGAATATACCGATGCAGAACTCTAATACCTAGTACCTAGTTTGATGAACCTGGTATAATTCACGGTGCCGTGTTGTTAATACTAGGTAACGGTCAGCTGTGTAGGTAAGCGTGCAGTACTCTGTTACTTACCCGCTGCAGTACTCTGGTAGGAACGTGTGGGAACTACAGGAACGAATCAAGGCTTGGCGTGAAGAGAGTTTCGTAAGTCGGTTCGAAGTGCACTTACAAAGCGTTTCAAATATCGAAAAAGGGCCTAGGCAAAAATCGAAATGGTAAAATGAATAAGAGTAATATTATATATAAAAGTAATAGCGATGATAGACGAAAAAAAAAAAAAAAAAGCAAAGCGCGATGAGTCTAAACGGAGAAGAAAAATCGCGGAAAGTTCGCAGGAAATAAAATATAAGCGGGTAAATACGAATATAATGAAAATGAAGGAATAGCGCAGTTTTCCCTAGAAAGTATTTTCTTTCCGGTCGCTTGATGTAATACCCCTTATAAATCTTCCATCTTTCATTGTGTAACTCGTAATTTTTTCTAGTAATCGGTTTGTAAGAGTTCACTTTTACGCCGTATATGTTATTCTTACGGAAGGGTGCATTGATCAAAAGCTTTTCGTAGATTTTCGAGTGAATATGTTCGCTCTCTTTCTCCCTCGTTTTTCTTCCCTCTCTTCGTTCCTGTCGTTCTTTCTTTTTCCCGCTCGTTTTCTTTCCGACGCCCATAAATTTATTAACCCCTTTCTCCTGCACACATTCCAACATGCTAAATTATTATTTTCCTTCAATTGGTTTAATAAATTTGCTCTTTTGTTGTATATTTCTCAACCGGTGGTTTTCGCGGCCTTTTCTGCGGGCCAGTTTTGTTTTTTTGTTCTCTCCGACGAAGAAACGCCGAGCCGATTGTAGCAGCCTCGAACGTATTTTTCCTGATTCGAAAAAAAAAAAAAGAATGGCGGAAAGCCAAATTTCCAGTCTTTTGCAGGTGGCTCAGCCGGAATATTCGAAGCTGATAATTCCACCATTTAGCTGCTAGCAACAGAAACGTGATACTTTTTCTAAAAACATTTTCAACCCTTTTTTTTCCGCGTGTTCCACGGACCCTTGTTTCGAGAACTATTCGTGTTGAAAATTGGAGAGGTCAGAAAATATTTAACGTGATATATGGCGATTTAATTTCGCAACAGCGCCGCTGCTAGCGCGATGCGATTTCGCGGAAGGCTGCGTAAACAAAGCGCGCGTGGACGAGGACCTTTTGCGCTCTTTCACAAAAGGATGTTACTCGGTGATTTGTGCCCATCAAAGGTCGAAACGGGAAGCTTTTACATGACGCACCGTTTTCAGGTGCTTTCGGCGGCGTTGATTTTTTCCCCCAAATCGAAAATCCCTCGTCCAGTTACTAAAACGGTACTTTTTTCTTTCATTTTTGCAGCGTCGACGTTCGCGGCAAAGATTTTAATCGAGCTGAAAAGTGGTCCGACGATGTGCTGAATAACAGGGCCTACTTCGATCCCGATTCCAAGCCGGCCAGTTTGGTGATCGACCGCATCTCGGAAAAAGACGCCGCCATTTACCGCTGTCGTGTGGATTTTAAATACGCTCAAACCAGAAATGCCAAAGTCAATCTTACCATCATAGGTACGTGCTTGGATTCAACAAATAATCTATTTTAGTTTGCAATACATAAATGTACGAGTAAGACTCGCGTCCCCTCCCATGCAGGGGATTGCACATTACGTCAAACGGGCCAAATTGACTCAATCTGGAAGAATGAGCAATGGTGCCTTTAGGACTCGTTAGTTCTGATCACTAGGGTGTTCCTTATAGTTATACTTGGTGTAAAAAATTTTTTTCGATTTTTTTTTGCTCCCAACTCCTAAAGTTGTAACTTCTGGTGAGAAAATTAATCCTTGAAATTTTCAGCCCTCTCCGTGAAGAAAAAGTGGATTGGCGAGTCCTCCAATTTTACGATATGAGAAAATCGAAGTACCGAAAAAAATTTTCTAAATTTCAAATTTTCAAGTTCTAGTGTCTCAATTTGGTCTCTGTTTGGGCAGGATCGATTCGTATATCAGTTTTAGCCCGTGACGAACATGTGCCCCCCCCAAGAACCCCGAAATTCATCATTTGCATTAAAAATCATATCGAGCAAAATTTGAAAAATTACGCCAATTCAGATTGTGAAACTTGAAAAGTAGTGGCTGCCAGTATTTTTTGTACTCATTTGCATGCTTTATTTTGCTACGGCGTGTTCGAAATACCTATGACGTCAGTGTAATCTCATTTGGAACAGACAATATCCATTTTGTTTAGCTGCATTCTGTTGGAACACTTACGTGAATGTGATTTTTATTATACCTCGTCTGTCGTCACCACATCTTCGAAATTGTTATAAGAGCAGATTTTGAATGTCAAGTTCAAGGAATTTCCGGATCAGATGTCGCCATATTCAAAAGGTTTAAAAAGTATGGGCCGAAAATAAACAAATCAAAAATCTGGAGTGATTGAAAGTGATGTCAACTCGTTTTGTCAATGATAAGGCAGAAATAATTGAATATGTGCAAAATGAGCTTCGAGGAAGTCATCTCCGAGATGATTACAAAGAATTCTTGGAATTGGGCTTAATTTTTCTTGGAGAGCTCTCTGAAAATTTTGGTGTCAATTTTCGTTATCCTGGTGCTATGCATCATGCTCGGTGGAAGAGCAAAGTTATTTACTCCTTGAAAAAATATATTTTTCGAAGTGAATTTAAACTATCAAATGCGGAGAAAAGTGATTTGAAATGAATGAATGAATGAATGAAACCTTTTTATTTAGTGGTACATTTTTTTACAGTGTTTGATTTTAATATATTTGTCTCTTTTTGACTGTACTGAATGTACCCCCGGCCCATAGTAGGCGAAGGTGCCCCTCAGCCTTTCCCATTCCCTTCTGTCTTGGGCAGTGCGAAGGAACAGTTTGTTTTGCAGGAATTTGTCGACTTCATCCCTCCACCTAGTTCTCTGTTTGCCACATTTGCGGCTTTTGTGGCATAGGAACCAAAATGTTGCTCTGTACGTCCATTTATTTGTCTGTAAACAATTTTTCATTTTTGGCAGTTTTTTAGTTATATTTTTGATACTTATGCGGTCTTTTCTTTTAATTTTTAGATTTTTAGAATGATGAGATGATGATGATGAGATTTGAAATAGAGGGGGAATTGAATCCCCCCCTCCCGATAATTTGGCAGTCGGCAAAATTTGAAATTGTTCATTTGCATTTTTCACTTTTTATAAATGTTCATGATTTTCTTTTTTTCGATTAAAAATATTTCGATGAAAAAATCGACAAATTTTTAATTTCTTAAAAATTCAGTCGGCGAATTTTTGGTTCTCAAAAAATATGTGTTTGTAAATTTTTCTTCTCCATCTCCCCAAACTGAAAGTTAAATTTCGTTTCTGAAAATGGAGTACCCTGGACTCCTGTCAGAGACCAGTCAGTCAAAAGCCGAAGGTTTCAATCTGAGTATCGAACGTTATCTGAAAGGTTGATACAAAGCTAAAATGTGGAAGGCATTTCAAAAAATTGAAAGTCGGTAGCAAAACGTTGAATTTCGAATTTCAGTGACTATTCTGTTTTTACTAGATTCTCTGTTTGACCTAGAGCCTGAAATTCGAGAAAGTTGAACATTTTATTAAAATCTAAAAGTTGAAAGCAAAATAATTGTTTTCCAATGTCTCAGCTGAATCCCGATAGGTAATGTTCTATTGTTTCGTAGCAAGATTTCCCGAAAAGCCAGATGTCCCGCCCAAATTTCGGAATAAGAGCCCAAGAAGAAAACGAGCTTCTCCCGGGGATCTCACCTGTAGGAAATTTGCCGATAGTAGATTGCCGACTGGTGTGTGGTGGGACGTATAGCGATGCACGCATGCCAAAGTGGCCCCTATGACACCGTACTCCCGGCCACAGGAACTACCCTTTCGAGCATCGCGTCAGTGACCGGAGGGACGCTTTGGGGCCGGGCCCGAGCCCCCATTCCTACGTGCCGGAACGGTGCGCGCGTCCTACCAGGGCCACCATGGGGTTCCCTACTGACCGAGGTCCGCACTCCCTGAGCGCTCGCCTGGAAATTTCAGGTCCCCCACGGCCGGACGCGCTGCCTCTCTTCACTCACCCCTCACCTTCTCGTCTTGGTCCGTGAGTAGATTGTCGACTGAGGGGGCTAATAACTCGTAATAACGAACGTGCAGCCTACTATCACCATACTCATAGGTGTTTAACCACAGACTACCCTAAGCCCATGACCTCTGTCCCGAGTGTACTTCATTAACGAAGCAATGCTGAAGGACCTGAGCCATCAGAATGGACGTGTGTACTTGGGAACCCACTCTTCATGTCCCTGAATGAAAAGTGGTCCACCAAATGGAAAATTAATTTTGAAAAAAGTCCAGGGGTGCCACGTACCATAAATCAAACACTTTGCATGGTGGTACGTCCACGCATTTTCGATAAAATAAACAAAAAATAAAGTTGTTCCGAATTCACCTCACTGAAATTATGAGAATTATGCAGAACAGCACAGAAATACGTGTATTCTAAATTGAAAATGAAATTCAAATAAAAAATTCATAACAGAGAAATAATCGATAAAATAATCAACGGGAATTCCGAAAATCTATAAAAGAAAAATAATATAAAATACGGCTCAATGGAGTACTCGACGGCTTCATGAAATAAACATGGAACCAATGGCTCTTACTTCGCGATACGTCTGTTCGTACGCAATAAAAAATAAATGACATCAGATATGGGCTCGAAATCAATAATAAATGAATAAATATTACAATCAGACTGCATTTGAATGATAACAATGTGGAAATAGGGTCCTCTCTCCCCTAAGATTTAGAATAAATAAACAAACTCAGCAACAATGGCTGGCCAATGAAATTAACCAAAAGATAATCGACTAGGAAATGTGAAATCGAAACACGAGGGAGTCCTCTTCTCCCTAGAAAACATTCAAATTTATAGATGTGGGCCTTACTGATCTCGAATTAAGGACTGGAGGAGCCTTAGAGCTTCCTGGAACGATCGCTTTCGATGGTCACAGATTTGGTGACGATTCTTGCGCCGCGATCTGATATTGGCCTCACAGGACCTGAAATTTTGAATCACCCCCCGAACGAGCAGTAACCCGGATGCTGAGCCTCTGCGTGATTTCCGCGTAGGCTTTTCACTAAATTTAGAATCGAACAAAATGGGGGGGGGATAAACAAAAATAAAGTAGAATACTTTTTGATTTGAAAATTTTGAGAAACCCAGATCGAAAGTAAAGGGAATTTCTATTCCGCGCCCTTTCCAGATCATACATGCGGGTGTTGAAAGGGCGTCGTCTCCCTGGTAAGCACGAATCTTAAGGCTAGCAACTCGCGAAATAGCACTATACCACGGGTCGATGATAAAAACCAAAAATAAAGTACTTTACCTAGCAGCTAGCATTTCAGCTAAAATACCAAAAAGACCTCCGAAACTCGTTAGAACGCAGCAGACTCTTTGAAAACTCATTCAGACATTTTCCAGTTCAATAAGACTGTGCTAAGACTCGTTTTGTGACTCTCTAAAATCGTTAGATAGTTCACCAGACTCTTCTAAAATTCATTCAGACCTTGCTAAGACTCCTTCAGTGACACTTGAAACGTGTCAAAACTTACCATACTTTTTTGAAATTCATTCCGACTCTTTCAGTTCCATTGGACTCTGCTGAGACTCGCTCAGTGACCCCCGAAACTCGTTAGAACTTACCAGACTTTCTGAAAACTCATTCAGACACGTTTCAGTTCAACAGTATTCTGCTAAGACTCGTTTTGTGATTCTCTAAAATCGTTACAGTTTACCAGACTTTTTTAAGGTTCCTTCAGATACTTTTCAGTCAGACTCTGCCGAGACTCATTCACTGACACTTGAAACGTGGTGAAACGTACGTGTACCCAGAGATGGGCGTTGTTCACTATTTAATGAACTTTCTTTTGCTTTTGTTCTTTTCCATTTTTAGTGAACTAGTTCTTGCTCTTGTTCACTTGGTCTCCCGACTGATCTAGTTCATTGTTTGTTCATTAAAAAGAACCTTTGCTCTTGGTTCTGTTCATTTAAAATTTGCGTTTTGGCATCAGAAAATCGCGAACGGAGCGAGCAAAAAATTTTTTTTGGATAGCCTGTAACTGAAAACTAGGCTATTACCCAAACAATTTTTTTAAATCCTTATTGAAATCCTATGCGCTTGTTGATTAAAATTTAAACATCAAATAAAAATTCAATGATATTATAATTCGTAATTGTAACTCTGAAACCATTATGAAATTTGAAACTAGAATCTGGAAAGTGAAATATACAAATACAAGAAAAAGCCCCCCCCCCCCTCCAAAAAAAACGAAATTGAAAAATAGATGAACAAAGAATGAACAAGTTGATCAGGTCCAAAATTCGTGAACTAGTTCTTTTTCTTTTTTTGGGGGGGAGGGGGGGAGATTAACTAGTTCAGAACTAAGTTCACCAAATAGTGAACAACTTGTTCTTCAAGAGCAACGTACATCTCTGTGTGTACCATACTATTTTGATATTCATTCGGACACTTTCAGTTCAATCGGACTCTGCTCGGACTCGCTCAGTAACCCTCGAAACTCGTCAGAACTCACCAGATTCTTTAAAAACTCAGTCAGGCACTTTTCAATGTAAGACTCTGCTAAGACTAGTTTTGTGCCCCTCTAAAATTGTTGCAACTCACCAGACTCTTGTAAAATTCATTCAGATACGTTTCAGTTCAATCAAACTCTGCTGAGACATATTCAGTGAAACTTGAAACTTGTAAGTACTTATACCAGACTCTTAAAATTCATTCAGACACTTTTCAGTTCAATCGAACTCTGCTAACTCTCATTCAGTGACTTCTAGAATCCGTTCGGGATCATTATACTCATTACAAACACAGTATCTCACTTAAACTCAACTAGTACTCGTTAAGAGGTCCTTAGAACTCCTTTGGACGTTCTCAGACTCTTTTGAAACTCATTCAAGAGCTCGTTAATACTCATCACAGTCTAATTTGAGACTCATTTGGACATGTCCAAAATTTATTCTGTCTCGGACCATTCATTCAGAATACTCGTATTTTAAGATTTGCTAGACCTGTTTAAACATCATTCATATTGTATGGGTCCAATGAGATATACATGATTAAGTACAAGAATTGTTCTGATTCTATTGAGACTTTCTCACGAAACTCTGTTAAGACTCTGATGATGTAGAAAGGGGTAGAGCTTCTAGATCCTGGAGCCCCGACCATTTTCCACTTCCATTTTTTCATTTTGATCTCAGAAATAGAGCTAGAGAGATATAAACACTCAGAGCCAGTATCATTACTTATGTACATATCTAGAATAAGGAAGCGATGGAAGTCAGTTCTCCAGACTTTGTTGATAATATGCTTCTAAATCTTATGTGCGTGTTCTTTAAACATAAGATTTGCAATTTACCTGGGTATTCAGTCATGATACCAACATATCCGAAGAAGCAGCAGTCTCTAATAATCATAATATCCTTGGACCTGACTTCATGTAATGCAATGTACTGGTCGATAAATAATGATAGTGGTAACCCTGAAGTTCTTAGGTCTCATAAGGTATTTTGAGATTCTTGAGAATTTTTTCCTGTTTGATTTCTGGCAGGTAGTATTCGTCCATATAGTCAATGAAGAAATGAATTTGGACAAAAATTATACATAGCTGATTTTGGGCAAAAATCTTCAGGTCACCTCCCTGAAAGGAAAAAATCTCGAATGGAACGGACGCAAATTTCCCACTGACTCATTTCTGTACATCAGTACCTCGCTATCTACCCACCAATGGGAATTTTTCCGCCCACCCCTTAAATACAGCACGTGTAAGTTTATGTTGACTTTTTTTTTTTTTTTGTGTTCCAGTAATCTCAAAACTAATTTTTGGAAGCAATTTTTCGAACTCTTCATTTGTGCGAATAACGCAATCGAGATGCCATCTTGGTTTCGAACTTATCAACTTTAATTTTGTTGTCGGTGTGATTCTAAATCCAAAATTGTGGCTCCACAAGAGAAAAAGAGAAACGAAAATGGGGTGAAATGCAATATGTACCTATATCGATGCATAGTTTTTTATAGTTTCTAAAATCAATGTCGACATTAATGTGTCCAAAGTTTTAAAACTGAACTTACGGCGAGGAGAGATGCCATCTGCGGTTGCATTTTCAACCACTTTTCTAATTTTACTCCCAACCCGAGCACTGGAATCCGCCGTTTCGTGCATCACCTCAGAGACGTCGGAGAGGCTGTTAGGGCTGTCTTAGCCCTCTTCTTATCTTGCCGAAAAACCGGCCTAGGTCGAAATGTAGGGAGTTGCTACGTGGGTTCGAACTCGGGACCTCCGGATTCTGAGACCGGCGCGCTATCCACCCGGTCAACCAGACCCCAGGCGCGGGGGAGGGGAACAATCGAAGGCTCAAAATTAAAAAATTGAATCAAGAAAACATAAACATAACTTTTCAGTATACGGAGGCCGCTGAATTCATTTTTGATGTCGGTTTGGCCCTAAATCCAAAATTGTGTTTCCACTGGAGGCGGGGACAAAATTGGATGATTTCTTACAACGGTTATGCCGGCCTCGTTCAGACAAGCGGTTACAATTTGGTCGGTCCTGGACCAAGATGATGATCAGTGTGAGTTAGTTTTGTGTTGTGCTTGTTGAATTTTTCAGCTTTGGGCCCCCGTTCCTACCATAAGCCCCACAATCTTGGAATTTTGGCTAATTAATGTCAAACTCAAATTTCAAGCTATTAAAACCCATGAATCGATATCCACATTATATGTATTATGTTTCACCCCATTTTCGTCTTCCTTCTCCCAGGTAGCCACAGTTTTTTGGATATAGAGTCAAACAGAAATGAAGATTGAATTCAGTGACCTCGATAATATGAAAAATGATACATATGTGACCTGGAATCATGAAATGTGCCTCTCGTGCGAAAACAGGTTTTCGAGATGAACGCGTGTAAAGATAGGATGGTGGTAGAGGTGCGCGCAGATGTACATAGCGCGTACATCTATGGGGGCGGGGGTGTACGCGTTGCTATGACAACCCTCTGTCATTCCCGTAGGCCCGTTTCACACGACGCCATGTAAACCAATATTTTTAAACTTTTGACGAAATTTTTAAATACAACTTACGGAAAAACTAATGAAGATAGGAAGCTGCGACTTATTTCATTCGAAAGAGCGTGATTTTTTCTATAAGAATTGTCAGTAAAGTGAAAAATGGTTTTTGACACCAGAAGCACATGTCATGATTCCAGGTTACATGGTACTTCGGTTGAAATTTTCAATCTTGAGCTCACGTTCCCGCCATAAATGCCACAACTTTGGAATTTTGACTAATTAATGTTAAAATCGAAGTTCAGCCCATGAAAATGCGAATTTTTTTGGGTTTGGACGAGAGAAGTATCAAATCCGGACCGCAGTGAAACACTCAAAATAAAAAGACGTGAGCGAATAGAAAAAGATGTGTACTTATCGATAGCAAAAGCAGATCTTCGAAGTGGTAAACATAAACTGAGACTGTTCTATGACGGAACTGAACCAATGGTCCTGAGCTGCAAAACATAAACTGGAAACTAGACTAATACCCTACCTGGCCGATCGCAGAAAAATAGGAGAACGGGTCGAGAAATTAAAAGAAGAAGAAGAAAGTGGTATTGAAAAGGTCGCGCACCAGACGTACAGAAATGTAGGAGACAGAAGACGTTTATTAGACGTTCGTATCGTGCTGCTCAAGAAATAGCCAGGCAGGACAGTTAGAGATTTATATAAAAATGTAAAGTCGCGGGGAGATGGTCCCTACAAAAACCTACGATTTGATTATGCCCATGCTGTATTTCACCCCATTCTCGACCACCTCCTCCTTTAGAACCACAATTTTAGATTCAGGGCAAACCAATATCAAAAATTAATTCAACGAGTTTGAAATACTTTTCGGAAAGAACTGAAAGGGCTGAAAATTCATTTCAAAAATCCTCTCTAAAACCAATGAATAATACACCGAAAAAATTAAGTTATATATGTTGTATGTGCGAGGGGTGGGGTAAGAGGAGGAACATTTCCCGTTGCTGGGTATCGATGTACGAAAACGGGGTCAGTTGGTGATTTGTGTTTCTTCTATTCGCACAGTCGCTGAGACTGATGAAATGTCAAAAATGTTGTACCTTGACTCCATAAGACCTGTGTAAATGTATGGAAATTTGAAGGGTGATTTTCAATCCCCCTTAACAACGTTTCTAGAGTAGTTACGCAAAAATTGTAACGGATTATTTTTATAGAGAATCGGGTATAGAGTAGATTTTGTTTGAAACATTTTCTCACCAAGACGACAGGAAGCAAGTTATGACCCGAAAACCAAATTTTGGGGCTTCTTCCCCTTCTGGTACCGGTGATCTAGGTCGGAGGGACTGTGACGTCTTTTCGTGTTATCAGGGCGGTGACCAGAACTTTTCTGTCAGGAATCTTCTTCGTAAGATTCTTGTCCAAATTGATGCCTTTTTCAAATAATTGAATTGACTGAACTGTGTGTAGAGTACCTTGGAAATATCGAAGGATTCGTGTTTGGTGGTTCATCCAGAACCGGTGGATTTGGGACGCTATAAGGGTGTTCGATTGCTCGTATTAAGGGCTGAACGAGGATGACAACCCCGGGTTCATCGTCGGGATCCATTTTCTCGAAACGAAACATGTCATTCGCAAATTAATCCCTGGGACCGGCTGCGACCGAGACCATTAACGACCTTAACGTCGTGATAGTGGCAACCCATTCGTTATATACTCTTGCAGCGTGGAAGGGAGGAAACAGATGAATCTTAATACTGCAACTAACAAGCATCCACATCTCGTATACAAGTTGCAGTACGGCCCATAAATTGCGAAATAAAACGAACGCCCAGCGCTCGTATAAAACTGACATGAAAGAAAGAAAAAAGACAGAAAAAAAAAGTATACTGAAATAAAAGTTTACGACACGACCGTTATTCGTCATTTTAGCCTCAATGAGGCGACAAGAGTGAAAAGATTACTACATTTCTCGGAATAAAAGAAGAAACTGTAATAGTAAACACTGTACAAATTACGATTTGACTGAGCGAGAGAGAAAGAGTTGGCGAAGAAAATCGATTGAAGTCACTGGGGCGACAGGATGTTGAAATTGGAGCCGAGTCGCGGTGTAATTAAATGCACGAAAATGCGGTTTGCAGAACACTCGTTCTCGCCCCCTATACCCCGTTGTTGCACGAGGCCACGCGGCCTGGCCGATTTAATTCCAATTTTTGAGTGATACAGAGGTGGCGAGGAGAGCTCAACGAGTGTTGGCCTCTCTCGGTTTTGCTGTCGATGTTGCACAGTGTCATCTGTTCGCGTTGTTAAGGGTTACAACAACAAGTCGGTGTGGTGATTTTTTGCGACCATATCAAGGTTCGAGTGCTGGTGTATATCGCGTCGACCCTTGTCACTCAACCTGAAAACTCGATGTGTCGCCCTCTACAGCCCGGCCGTGCAGTTCCAATTAGTCGCCGAGACCGGAGATTCGTTTTCGTCTGGTCGGTTCGGGTTTGGCTGGCACGGTGGTATTAATCGATATTCCAAATTAGCCGGCCGGCGGCGGCGTCGTTTTAATTAGTGTTCATTACGTCATCTCTTTCATCTTTGTGTTTTCAGTGCCGCCGCAGAGGATTACGATCACGGATCAACAACGCGTGCCCAGAACGACGGTGGTCGGGCCGTACGTCGAGAACTCCGAATTGAATCTCACCTGCCAGGTGTTCGGTGGTGAGTTTTTCGATACATATTCATTATATTTTTAAGCGAAGCATATTGGACTCTCCGAGGGAAAGAGATAGAGACAAGATGGTGCAGAGATCCAGCAACCCTTATTTCACTGATCCGTGAAACATGTATGCGAAACTGAATCAGCAGCTGCTGGAATGACGGCATTTACTCTCGGGTTTCGTTCATAACTACTAAATTTGACTGCCACGGTTAACTCTGGTCAGATGTCAAAAAGAGGCAGTCAGTATTCGATAGAGCAAGGATGCTATTGAAATCCCATTTTTCCCGCTACAAGGCAGAAGTAACACTAAAGTTCACCTGCTTTTACATACTAATAAGGACATTGACGTGAGGCGCGCGCGCGCCCACACACACACACACACACACACAAGTAACTTGCTTTCTGGTAGCAGCAACTACCCTCCTGTCAGGTGTTTTCATCCTGCATCTAGCAGAACAATGACGCCGCTGCCCTTATCTGAACTGGTTTCATTCTAGTCTAATAGAACAATAACACAATTCCATTGTGCAGTCTGTAGTCATACTGTATCTCCTGGAGCGAAATTACTTTTAGGCATGCATTTTTGTGCTTCATACTATCTCTGTTGTGAAACTGCATTTGTGTCAGCGTTTTCCATCCTGTCTTACAGAATGACAGTGATGCATCTACAATTGTGCTAGTTATTTTAGGCATGCACTTTTTTGCCCGGCAGAAAATGAGAAAATAACGGCGAATAATCAGCGGTTAAAAAAAGGAGGACACGGTGAAATAAAGAAGGGTACGGTGAAATAAAAAGGTCACGGTGAAATAAAGAAGGTCATGATGAAATAAAGAAGGTCACGGTGAAATAAAGGAGGTCATGGTGAAATAAAGAAGGTCACGGTGAAATAAAGAAGGTCATGATGAAATAAAGACGGTCACAGTGAAATAAAGTTTTGAATGGTTGGAAAATAGCAGCAGAGCTTTGAACGTTACTTCATTTTCAGCAGTTTGTAGCCTCCTTGAATCTCTCTCATATGAACTGTTGAACTTCCATTTTTTTTTTTTTTTTTTTTTTGGTCCATCAACATTGTTTGCGTGTTCCAATTATTTGGTATAAAAAAGAGATACTTTTGTACTGTTTTCGTGGTACAGTAAGTATCGGGCCGCTGGGCAATCGTTCTCAAGATACTTGCCACTGGAACTCGACTCTGTGCTCTTCAGCCACATACCTCAACGACATTCTTTTCCATACAGAGGCGACAGCTTCTTTAGCTTCCACCTAGGATTTGAAGTCTGTAACCTTCATCCAAATTTGATTGGCATCATCACCCTTTGATCTAGCATATGATTACCATTGTTCTCACCTATTTTAGGCGTTGTTTAACAATTGTTGTTCACTTTGAGCAAACTTGTCGTTCTTCATAATTGTTCCATTGTTATGTATATTTGTAGTGCATCTCTATTTTCCAGTGTGCTAAATATTATTTCCCATTCTTTTATATTGTGTCCAGCAGCACAATACTGCTACTGCACTTACATGCTATGGTTCCAAAATGGTATGAACGGACTCACATTCAGTTTGTTTTGTCAACAAATGTAAATAAACAACACTTGAAGCCTGGCACATGTTGTGTTTATAGTGATGCAGTGTACCATCTAATACTAATGTAAACAAAGAGCAAGCGAAGCCCAGACCCATTATGTGTTTATAGTGACGCTATATACTTGCTAATACTAACATAAATGAAAAGCAAGTGATGCCAGGCTAACGTTATGTTTACAGTGATGCTATGTATGTGCTTGCTAATACTAACTCAAAGAACAAGTGAAGCCAGATTCATGTTGTGTTTATAGTGATGCTAAGTACCCGCTAATACCATCATAAACAAAGAGCAAGTCGAACCAGGTCCATGGTGTGTTTATAGTGATTATATCTAACTACTAATCCTAATAAAAACAAAGAGCAAATGATGCCATGCTCATGTTATATTTTCAGTAATTATATACCTTCTAATACTAACTTAAAGAACAAGTGGCGCCAGGTTCATGTTGAGTGTATAGTGATGCTGTGTACCCGCTAATACTAACATAAACAAATAGCAAGTGGAGCCAGACCCATTGTGTGTTTATAGTGATGCTATATACCGGCTAATACTAACATAAACAAAGAGTAAGTGATGTCAGACTGATGTTATATTTTCAGTGATTATGTACCTGCTAATATGTACTAACATGAAGCACAAGTGATGCACGGTTCATGTTGAGTTTATAGTGATGCTATGTACCCGCTAATACTAACATAAACAAAGAGCAAGTGAAGCCAGACCCAGTGTATGTTTATAGTGATGCTATATACCCGCTAATACTAACATGAATGAAGAACAAGTGATGTCAGGCCCATGTTATATTTTCAGTGATTATGTACCTGCTAATACTAATCTAAAGAACAAGTGATGCGAGGTTCATGTTGAGTTTATAGTGATGCTATCTATATATGTACCCACTAATACTAACATAAATAAAGAGCCAGTGAAGTCAAGCTCACGTTATGTTTACAGTGATGCTGTGTACCCGCTAATACCAGTGCAGGACAATTCATCGCGGTTTTTTTTAAGTATATTTATTCTGCCGCGCACATTTTTCTTCTCACTTTCAACAGGCATAGGACTGTCAGGAAATTGGCGTGATTAAAAATATGCGTAGCAAGATTAACTAAGTTCAAGAGAACATTGTCATGATTCAAAGAAACTTGCGTTCAGGTGAACGGCGTCATATGTAGTCTGAGTAGGGAAAACACGTCACAAAATGAATTCTAATAACTCAATAATTATGTGCTACGCCTTGTAGGTAGTCAATCATATTTTCTTCATCAAAATTAACTATCAAATGTAGGTTATGGCTAGGATGATGCAGTTGTTCATTTTAATTTTATGGTACTGCAGCACAATACCCGCATGCATGTTTTATTCGCAACATAAAACGTGTTTTGTCTACCTATAATGAACTATTTTCAAAAACAGGGGGGGACTTTGACGTCATTTTGTAGAGCTCGTATGGGGGATGGAAGGAAAAGGTATGTATGTTATTTATAGGAAATGCAATGAGATTTAATTTTTCATTCTTGACAAATTTCATTTCACTCAGTATTTAACGAGTTATAGACCAAAAACTGGTTTCTCGCCCCTTGAAACCACAATAACGAGCGACGCTCCATTCCATTCGACGGTGGGTTTTCAGGCGATGGTAACAATCACATGTACATTATATCTACAACTTTTCAGCTTTCCACTAATTTTTTCCATTTCGCTCAATCCCAGGCTTATTTGTTTTTTCTGGCCTATTGGTGTTTTTTGCGAATTTATGTTGTTCCAGCAGGAATGCGATTATATGTTCATATTGCCACAGGAACACTTGTTGAGCTACATTTTGGTGATTTTTAATCAGAGTGCTTGAAGATGCTGAGTTCAAATTTCACGTTTGTCTTTTGAGTTTATCACTATACCTATAACAAGCCTCAGATTTGAGATTTACTCGAATTTCGGTCAAATTATTGAGTTACATAATGGTTATGTAAAAGTTCTTGTCGTCGTCTTCTTCTAGTGCCATATACACAACCAGATATCAGCGAATATGGCGATCATGTTGCACGATTGACTTCGAGTATGCGGAATAATCGGGCAATGTAGCTTTCTCCACGGTTTTGCCTGAGAGTATTTCTTTCTCTATGCCGAAGGTTTATGTGCGTGTGAAAGTGAAAGTAAATCGTCACCCGCTACTTGTCTCACAATGTCGACTGAGTGACCCACAAGACACATACAATACAGCATCAGTCGTTCAAATACTAGTAATCATGTGTTCTGTGAGCATAATGTACTGTCCTTGGGAACTGGCTGGGGACTCTGTTCTAGGATGTTTGCGAGGAAAGAGGCACAACTTGTGTGCTAAACTTCGGGTATTTGGAATCGAACCCGCGTTACAAGGATGCAAAGCGGATACCGATGCCACTCGACCACATAACCATCAAAAGTTCATACAGTGTAGTTCAACCACAGTAGAGTTCAACGTAGTCCCTTAACTATGCACGTGCACGCTCGTACAATATTGGAACTCCTCTAATGGATGGCTCTGAGATGCTCGGTGCAAGACGTTTGAATGAACATCCTCACGTGCAATCACTTAAAGTCTGCTGGAGCTAAATCAGGTGAGTACGGTGGGTGCAGATCCGTGGAATTGAAGATTGGCATTGCTGCGGCGTTAAGAGGAGGCACATTTCTAAGGTGCATCCTTCAAAATCGTCTCCACGCTATCCTTACTAATGTTCATTTCGTCTGCTAACATTCTGAGAGACATGGCTGGTCTAGCACCCGACCCTCGTTCTCGTCGGTAACAGCTGTTGTCGATATCGTCGAGGTTCTTCCGTGACCGCTTGTACCATGTATAAACCCTTGTGCGATACTACTCACCAACCAGCGTCAATAATTTCACTTTTTTTTAGCACATTTAATTGCGGCACGTTGTTCGAATCATCCATTTCTCGATTTGCACATACGCATGCACTCACCTCTAACTCGTAAACCACTGAACGGATGATGTGTACACTGTACACATACTACTGACGGGTGTAACTACATGGCATCTGTGTTGTTTGATAGATCGCGCCACTTGTACAGGCGCTGGAGAGAGAGTTCGGGAACTTTTCCGACACACTGTGTATGTTCACTTTATTTATCATTTTGCTCGCTTCTATGGATTCTAAAGTCAGAAGAGATGATCACGAAAGGTCACGACTTGTAGGTTGTTAGGCTTAGACGTCATTTCGCTTAGGTATTTCCATCTTCTACCTGACTTGCAGAGGCCGTGCATGAAGGATTATCAGTCTCGATTTCTGTGGATTCAATCGCGGCCTTAGCTATTAGCGCACTCCTATTTCGCCAATGAAATTTTTTATCCTGGTTCTGGCATTGACTCACACTGAACGATGGAAATGAATTGAGTAATTTGTTTGATCAGGTAAAACTTCCTCGGGATTGAGATGCTCCCGTGTTTGACGCGAAAGAAAAAAATTCCACGAAAAATGTTCCGCAGAAAAACGTTACCATTGTTACATAGTTGCGTATTCCTCTTTATGCGGCATTCGTCCCAACCCTTTTTCTACCGGCCGACACGGAAAATGCCGAGCGGCGCCGAGAATGGACGACTAGAGAAGGCATTGGAATGTGGGTGTGCGCGTATCCATGCAGCCCCGTAGCTAGCGATCAATGTCCAGTCTGATGGCGTCACTTGCCCAGTCTAGCGAAGAATTGATTGTTTTTTGACCAGCTGACATGTTTTTTGTTGTTTTTTTTTCATTTTGGCCGCAGTAGTTTTTAATATCTAATTTATAAATTCATGATGACGAATTGACGACGTTTGTGTGGTACTGTAGGTTCTACGCTTGACAAGGTTAAAAACTTGCCCGGCCTAAAATGTCACTTGGGCTGGCTATGGGCCTGTACCCATGCAACAATGTCCTTTCATGCAGTTGTCAGACTCTTTCTTTCTGACTTTGAACATGGATATATGTCTTCTGGCTGGCGGGTAACCAAAAAATGTGCGTGCGTCACGTTTTGACCGACTCTCAGATGTCACAATGATGACGTCGTCGTGGCAATTGTTGCATCATGCGCTTCCAGCATACGTCGATACGTCGCAATATTCGTTATTGTTCCTCAGTTGCGCGCGCAATTTCGTTCGTTGCTGATTGCAATTAGGTACTCGTTCCTTGCCTCTGTCGAGAGTAAGTAGTGTCTCGTGTTGCGCTCGGTTGATCGCTGTCGACATTGCTATGTCGACTGAACCGCGTGGAACGTGTTCGGAAGCTGTCAGACATAATATCCGTGTACCGATGTATCTGCATGTAGTGTAGATACTTATTCCTTTTTTTTTGTTATCCTCGTTCATCTGGAGTTACGATGGCAGTCGGTCAGCCACGTGGAGTGGAGCCGCTGCAGTCAGTGGCGTTGCTTCTTCGAGTTCGGTGTCTCGCTCGACGATGCCGGCGCGCATTCGTGAACCGCGACGCAGCCCCGAGATAATCAGATGGGAATAAAACGATTTCGACAAATCTGCACGGGGACTGCACATATATGAGGTACATGCTGTGTGGCAGAAAGCAGAACATATAGTAATATCTGGCAGTCAGATTCTACGTGTAATCGTTTATTGCGTGCTTTCTCGGAGGACCGAAATTACTTATGCATAAAATCGCGTGCTCTGTCGTCTTACCCACGTTTTCCACGCTTGTCAAAACCAAATATTCCATACCGTACGTATGTCACTTACCGAATACGTAGAATTGAAAATGTTCCCATCTTGCCATTTTGTTGTTTTTTTTTTTTTTTTGCTTTGCTCTTTCTCGACGTACTTTGGTGTACATCGCGAACATGCATACACACGTGGCCCAATGTTTCTACAGCGTTTTATGAACGAGTGTGTCGCGTCTTCGGAACATAATTCTGAAATAACGGTAATACATCACGCCCTTTCGAGGTTAAGACGAAAAAAGTAAGATTTCATTACTTTTACAATGCCTGAAAGTTCGCGCGATAAAACGTTCAATATTTCACAGGCTGCCACCTTTATGAACGAAGTACACGAGAAAGTTTCAATTTGAGTAATTCACATGTGCACGCCGCCCTATAACGCTCTTTTCAAAATTTTATCTACAGCAATTAATTAACGCTCGGGTGTTTCGACACAAAGGTCTGTCTGTGTGTGTTTTTTCACACAGGGTGGCCCTATAGTCCCGCTATCCAAGTTCATTAGTCAGTCGAGAATAAAACGGAATGTGAAACCGGGCTGAAAAGACTTTTGGCTTGACAGTTTTGTATATTTATTTATATTGGCTCCGAATACGTTTATATATATTTTAAAAAAAACACACGGTTAACATGATAGTATTTGCACCCATGTAAATCGCCACCCGGGAATCCTATTTACTATTTCGGACAAACGAAAGGGTACAGAGCCGTAGGTTTTTATATCGACAAAAAATGAGAAAATAAGGTAATAGGGCTCAAAGGGATATTAGAAAGAATCAAGTTTTAAAGCTAGCGATTGACAAGGGGGAAATATTATCAGTAATTCAAGTGCATGCACCCACCATTGTAGCAGCTGAAGAAGAGGTGGAAGAATTTTATAACAGGATAGAAGAGACGACAAAAAGGGAATGGGGTATCACACAATTGTCATGGGGGACTGGAACACAAGAATAGGAGAGGATGTGCCCCAGTCTCAAAGCCTGGCTAAATATAATATAATAATAATAACTAGCAGCGCACCACATATCTCTATTTTATATATTTAAAAAAAAATGAAAATTACAAAAATTTATCAAGTTATCATATTACAGACCTCCTTCCACACCACATTCGCAGTTTTATAGCTTCCAGGTTGTACTTGGATTTTTAAATTTAAACGAAGTTGTCCGCGACAGAGCTGCGTATAATTGTCCACACTCGGGTAGATATATCCCAACCTTCTCCAGCGTCTGTCCCTGGGCCTTGTTTGTCGTCATACAAAAGGTTTGTAGGAAATTGTCTCATTTTGAATGAAAAAGGCAAGGTGGAATCCGCTGGCGACAGGTCCACTCTTGGGAGTAATATCCTTCGACCGCACGCCACCCCAGTTATTATTTCAAGATCCAGTGCATTCGTGTACATGTTTCTCATAATTAGTCGTGTCCCATTCAGCAGTCCCAGTGCAGCATTCATATATTAGCAACATAACAATCGCCCCAACTTTTAAGTGTAATTTATTTGGCGGTAAACCTGTTAACTCCAGCCTATCCAGAAATTCAACGGGGAATTGCAGGATTTCACTGTCATTTTCACTGATCAGTCTATTCACGCTTGTGTAGGTTTTGGCTTCTCCAGGAATAAGGTCCTAAATCTTGTCGTCGATCTTCTGACAATGATCATTCTTTGGTGCCAGAATTGCAATATTAGAAAATTTCAGGACATCCTCGAGTAATGGACAAATGAGTGGAAGAAATGCGTGTGAGTAGTGAGGTTGAGTCGGTTGTTACCTCATAACTCTCCTCTGACTGAACGGATTTGAGTGATCAAAAAAGATTCATAAGGAGCTTGATTCACCGAGTGTTTTAAGACCTTAACCAGTCTTGTGCGATAATTAGAGCATGAGATATAGATGTTGAACTTCATAGAACCCAGTTTTTCAAACATATTTTAATCTACTATATAAAAATGAATGTTTGTCTGTTTGTTTGTTTGAGGTTGGCGGCTGAACCAGGATAGCTGGGGGGTTCGTATTTTCTGGATGTGTTCGTATGAACCCGGAATAGATTTTAGGCTATAAAAAATCTCGGTACCCTAATTAGAAGGGGGCCACAAAATTTTGTCCCCCCTTGGCCCCCTAATTTTGTTTTCAACTGGAACTTTTTAGAATCGTTTTACATCGACCTTCTTCATATTCTGTTAAAATTTGGTGGCGGTAACTGTCTCCCTTCAGAAATTATTGGGAGGTTAAAAATCTGAAATTTCCAAAACGAGCTCAAAATGCTTCATTATTGCACGTACATCTAATTTAAAACAATCATAATATCTGGATATTGTTTCGTACCCATTTCTGTACCACACAGCCCATTTTCAACCACGTATCACCTCCAAAAGCCGTAAAATTTCAGTTTTTGAAAACTATCTTCAGCATTCCTTCTAATTATCCGACTGAATTTTTGAAAACACCAACATTTTCCTCTGAATAACACAAATATGAAGCAGTAAATTGCAAATAGATCAGAGCCCTTCAACTGAAGGCAATGAGTGTTGAAGCTATTTGCAGTTTTAAATTTTCGTAAATTTCAGTAGCGCGTCTCAGGGAACCTTTTCCGAGCCAAGAACATTCGTTTATCAACACACGCACACAGACACGGGCGCACGAACATGGACAAAAAGGTTAGGAACAGAAACAACAAAGGAGGTTTTAATACCTAAGTAACTACGCGGAAAAAAAATTATATATATATAAAATGATTTAAAAAAAAAAAAAAAAAAAAAAAAAACCACTACTACATAGAACAATTTGGAAAATGGAAATCGGAAAATCAAAAAATACAGAAACAAAATAAAAAGGAATAAAAAAAAACAAAAGAAAAGTAGAAAAGGAAACTAGGTATAATAGGCTAATGCGCCTATTCTACGTGTTTTTTTCTTCCCCCCCCCCCCCACAGTAACTATTAGTAAATTCAAACTGCATATAAAAATGTGTAGCATCTCATAATCAAAATCTCTCTTCTGTAATATGTATAAAAGTGTTAGCTTATCTGTGAGTGGGTGTGCATGTTTGTTCGTGGTTGGCGGGTGAATCATAAGAGCTGAGGGCAGATGCGGATACCTGGGAAGAGGGTGGGGTTCTGGACCCCTTCCCCCCAAAAGATCGACGTACTTATATGCGGTGTCAGTTCTAGCGATGGAGATCCCGATAGGCACATTAAGCAAGTGCCTAGGTTGACAGATTTCAAAGGGGCGGCGAAATGTTGTACAAAAATAGCGAGAAAAAGGAAGGAAATTCGGGAAAAGAGAAAAAGAAGAAGAGGCAGACAGAAAAAAGGTAACAGTTGCAGAAAACATAACTGAAAAATAATTATCAATTTTTGACCTGTACACTTCTACTCTGAAGCACACGACTTTAAAGATACTAAAATATCTGACATGTGCGATACAGAAAGAGAAAAAAGTATGATTTATAAAAGTTGTCATGCAATGAGAAAAAATAACAAAAAAATCATAGACCCAGCGTTCAACACCTTCTCGATACAGTTCTACAAATCAGGGAGCCTGTTGCTGAGCAGCTCCTAGTTGTGGATTACCCATTATTGGATTGTAAGTCGGCCAATAAACGGGAAACTGAGGTACTTGATCCGGATTCGTGATTGGTGTACCAGCTCTAGAACCTGACTTCTTTCCTTTCAAGAAATTCCTAAGCCGAATATGTATGTCGTCGAATTTTTCTTCTCTCCTGTGAATACTTGCACTCGTATGAATGATGAAATGTTGGATATCAGCATCGGAAAAAATTATATCCACGCTATCTTCAGTAGCCAAATTAACTAAATTGAAATGGTACATATCCGGTGATGCTACCATCAGGAGATCGATGAGAAAATCATACTGTAATGAGCGATATCGAACCGAAACATTCGCATTATTCTCGATTTCTGGTGGTAGCTGTTGATATCCATGTAATACAACGTAGTGATCATTGAGTATTTCATGCATGAGTCTTTTGCACGCTCATTAGGAGGATATGAAGCGGGTGAGGGAGACATTTTGTTGAGTGCCTGTAGCAGCTTGGCTTTTAAATCCGCAGCTGGTTATAAAGAAACGTGAGCAAAAAGTGAAGTCCATAGTACATTAAAAAAGAAGAAGAAGTGAAGTGACCACCCGCTTATCAGTCGCATTAGCAGCGGATGCCGACACTGCAAGTTTGGAAAAGATCACGGATGTGGATCACAGAGAATCGTTGGAAGGACGGGGACGGAAGATGGGAAAGCGGTTTGCTGTAAAGGGAAGAGGAAGGGACTAACTCAGTTAAGCCAACACACTTTAGCCAACCCACCTTAGCCAGCTCAGCCAACTCACTTTAGCCCACATATAGATAATAAAAATAATAATCAGCCTTTATTGTACGTAAGAAAACAAGTGAACAAAAACATAACAACCTCTGTAACTGCGCCAACAGGCACCTGTTTTCCGTCCTGCGCCCAACTCCAGTTTATTGATACCAAACTTTTTGCGAGAGCATGTTCTTCCAGTGAAATGTAGATACGTACAAATCTTTTTTTCATGATAAGGCAGCAATAAAAGTAGAAAAATTTCAACAACGGGCAACTGCGTGTGTCGGGTCGTTTTCAACATAATATGGCTTTGTGTGGTTGAGTGGTCTGATACTAAAATGACATTCGAACTTACCACGATTAATCGTCTGGCAAAATCGACCCTGTTTTCTATAATGAGACTTTGCCAGGCTTCAACCCAAATTTTCGCAAAAATTCAACCAATCATGAAGCTTCAAAAAACTGCATTTAATTTGCTTCATGACCCAAAAATGCGCAATTTAATTCAAAAATATTCGGATATGAACAAGAATGAGCAAGCTGGGGGATTTGTATGCGTAATTTTTTTTTTTGCCCTTGTTTGTATACTTTTTTAAAAAGTTATGTACATTTTCGTACCGTTATTTTTTTCGTTTGAAATATTTGTATAATTTTGTTCATTTTTGTGGCAGTGGTACAGCCTTAGGAACTCCTGCCCCGAACGTTTCAGCGAGGCATTAGATTGTATGATAACAATCCCTTAAAACTATTACACGTACCGTATATAACACGAACAAAATTTTTTTTAGAAAAATGAGTTACATAGTTTTATTGTTCCGGAGGTTCGCCTACAACTTTTCTAATCTGTCTGGCCAATTTTTCATCATTTATGTCCTCGTTGTGAGCCGTTAGTGATACTTTGGTGACTTGGGGCTACTGCAGTTCTTCTGGTGAACATGAGTGGTTCGTTGAGAAATAGTGAAATTTGAGCACTCGAGAAGCCAAATTGATAAGTTCAAGCCCCAAAACCCCGCCTAAGACTGACTTATGGGCTGAAAGCCGACTTGCAGGATTCGCCTGGCTGGCTTTTGGCTTAATGAATAACGACAAAAATTGCGATTTAAGCTTTAGCTTAAGCCACTAGTGGCTTCAGCTCAACATCCCTGATGGACATACAGGATTCGCCGTTCATTTTTGCTGGAACGCATCCGGGAACAACGCGTATTCGAATTCTGTAATAAATTCTTGCGATCAAAACTAGGAAAATATTTTTCTTACTTATTTTGTGACTTCTCCCTTTCGAGCTTTGCTATTACCACACGTTTCATGACATGGACATGATGATGAAACAGTTGTCTGACGAGTGACAAGATGAGGACGAACCGGATTTTCCCAATTGGTATTTTCAGAATAATCACGCAAAGAAGATAATATCACTTAGTTCATGTAATAAACTATGGAATGCACCCATAATACACATTTTCTTGAGTGTACAACAAGTATTTATTTCGTTGATCGTTATTAAAACCAGGGATGGCAAACGAAACGAAACAAAATAACGAAATAACGAAATAACGATTGATTTTTGTCTAAAATATTGAAACAAAATAACGAAACAAAATGAAAATGTAACAAAAGAAGCGAAATGAAAAAACAAAATGAAAAAAAGAGTGGAGGAAAAACGTAACGAAAAAACTAAACTGAAACTTGAGTTTTTTCGTTACGTTATTTCATTCTTTTGTTGTTTATTTTTTCGTCTGCTTTATGACTGCACTGCAATGCTCTATCTTGTACTTATGTCGTAGAAAAATAAAGAACCTTATGAAATGGAGTTGTAATTTCAATGAAGTCTTTTTTTTGGCCGGAATTTACTCATGTTTCTCATTTTACCTGTGAGCTGTGAGCCTGTGACTATTTCTGTGTTGGTTTTTGGTTGTTCTGTGTTCTGTCTTCTGTGATTGTTGTGTTGTTATCAGTTTTTTGTAATCCGCGTTTTCTCTTAAAGAAAGAAGGACTCCCGCCTCTCCTGATCTCGTGAATTCTGAGTTATTTTTCTTACTGTGTACTTTGTCTTGAGTTGCTAGTTGGAATTTCAATTTTTAAACTTAGTGATCCGCACTTTACTAGATGTAGATTCATTAAAATAGGAAACTAGTTTCTCTAACAATATCGTATATACATTTTTTTCAAAGATGTATCAGTAATAAATGAAAACTAATAATTGTGACTCTTATTACTGTTTTTCACGAATCGTGACTGAAAACTGAAAAGTACAAAAAAAAATATGAAAGATACCGTGAATGAAAATTAAAATTACATCAGTTTCAGAAATGCATGGCAATCAGTAATCCTTTGAACTAATATCTGTATTGTACCCAATGACATGGGGGAAAAAAAAACAAAAAAAAAACGAAATCATAACGAAATTATTTAGTTTTGTTATAACAAAACGAATGAACACCGGTATGAAATAAACAAAACGGAAAACGAAATGAAAAATCGCTTATGAAAAACCAAAATATTGAAAATAACGAAACGAAAAAAAAACATTTCGTTTGCCATCCCTGATTAAAACCTTAAAAGCACTAGGTATCACATTTATATGAAATCATAATAATGCTGCAATACTGCATTTAAATAATTTCAAACTCTGACTTGGGAATTTGAAGAGATATATTATGATAATGGGTAGTGTGTAAATAAAGAAGCACAAGAAAGAAGAAAAAATTGCAAGTGTTCTCCAATTCTGGCCAATTTTTTGGTCATTTCTCATATTCAAATAAGTAATTTCTCCATTTATTGCTTTTGAAATTTCGGAAAAAACATTTCGGATCGTACCTGTGTATATAGGCGGGCAAGGCGAACGAAATTCTGAGGAAGAAATTAGGCAAAATGAGGGCAGAATATTTCCTCAGTTTGCAAGATGAATATGATTGGATGCAGAACTGCCTCAAGGAGATGGCAGCATAAATTGTGGGGAAAAAGCCAGGCCTTCAACAAATCACAAAATTAGTGAAGAAATCAAAAAGCTCATGAATGAGCGAACGGAGATCAGAAGCAAGGATAGGTTGAATCAGTCGGACCAGTTAGAACTATGTGAATTGAGGAAACTGATTGGAAAGCGGATAAGGAAAGATGTACGAACGTACGATCAGGAAGCAATAATGGAAATAATCGAGGAGACTGTCTCTATTAGGAAAGTAAGTAAAGCACTTGTTCAAGGCAAAACCTATTCTCAGCTATAAAAACGAAGAAATCTAAAGAAAGGTTTTTTGAAAGGGAGGAAATAGTAAGAAAGGCAACGGAATGTTATAAGTCGTGCTGTCGATTCAACTCGATTAATCGATTTTTTTTAATCGGCAACGTTGTTGAATTGATTAATTAATTGATTTTAATTGATTCAACTCGACGCGATTAATCGACCGATTTTAATCGATTCAATTTGACACAATTAATCGACCGATTTCCATCGAGTCAACTTGACACGATTCAACTGGATTCGACTTGTATAGTTAGAATACTTATTAGTTATTAGACACGAATCGATTCGGCCCATTTAAATCGGCTCGATTTGATTCAATCAAAAGTATAAAACACAAAGCATGAGTTGAAGGAATCAAAAACTTATTTCGGTATGTTATTTATTTAAAAACCAAAAAGCAAAAAATCATAACACAAAAGTTACTTACACACAAAACAGTCTCTTCATTCAGTTACTCGAAAGAATAAAGATAAATGAAGCATCGAATTCGTTTCATTTCTCCAACTTCGTCTGGGTTCGTCACCGTTCGTCTGCAGTAATAAAGGGAAGTGGGGCGGAGGAGTGAATAAAACTGGATTTAACTTGATTCATCGATCAAGTTAAATCCATTTCTAAATACATGCCGGAACTATAAAATCCGGTACATCTTTTTAATAAACGATTTAAAAAATTGGAAGTTTTTAATCAACTCGATTTTTTTTTTAATCGATTCAACTTTTGTAGTCGATTTAAAATAATCGCGATTTCAATTTTTTTTTTAATCGATTCAATTTTTAAAAATTGATTAATCGATTTTTTTTTCTTCAAAATCGACAGCACTAGTTATAAGGAGCTATATACAGAAAAAGAGAAGGTGAAAGGGACTGGGCTAGGAGAAAAGGGACAGAAGAATTAACAGAAGAGGGAAGAAAACAAGAAAGAAATTATGCCTGAAATTACAAACGAAGAAATTTAGGGGGTATTAGTAACGTTGAAGAAAGGGTGGGCGACTGGACCAGACGGGTTGGAGAACGAACTAATAAAAATTTTAACGGATGCACATACACCTTACATACCTAATTATTTAATAAATTTGTGCAAACAGGATTCACACCCAAACAATGGCATCAATCAGAAATAATTTTGCTGTATAAAAAGGGGACAGGAGCGACCGGAATAATTATAGACCTATTAGCCTATCCTCAAATATAAGTAAAATTTTTGGAAAATTACCAAAAAACAGAATATACAAAACTTTGGATTGGAACCAACCAGTGGTAACAAGCCGGACTTGGAACAGGTTACTCAACTGTCGACCATATCTTTACGCTCAATCAAGTTTTAGAGAGAAAAAACAAGGTAGTATAATATGCCGCTATGTCTCTTGTTTATTGATTTCAATGAAGCATTCGACTCGATGGAACACTGGGCAGTATGGGATGCTATAGAAAAACAGGGGGGTCGAAAGAGATATAGTGAGAGTACTGAGGAAAATGCATATTATGGAAAAACAACAGCATACGCACGGTTGGACAGAGTGGGAGGAGAATTTGAAATACAGAAAGGAGTGAAACAGGAGGACCCTCTGTCTCCCAACCTATTCATTGCTGTACTAGAGGAAATATTTTGGAGATTAAACTGGGAGAAAAAAGGGATAAGAATAAATGGTCGATGGGTGAATGATCTACGATACGTAGATAATATTGTGTTGCTATGTAATGAAATATATAGAAGTTACAGGAGATGACAGAAGAACTCAATACTGGAAGTGGAAGTGTGAGACTGTCAATGAACTTGACAAAAACCAAGCTGATGTCAAGTACTCTGGAGGGAAAATTAAAGGCGGGGATACAGAAATCGAAAAAGTGGAGGAATGTAATTATTTAGGGCAAATGGTAGCTTTTGAAAGTAGAGCGAAACTGGAGCTGCGGGCAAGAACCGCGAAAGCTTGGAAAAGGTTCTGGGCCCCCAGAGCGATGCTACAGGGTAACTTGCACCTAAGGAACAAAATAAAAATACTGGATCTATGTGTGATACCCACCCTCACCTACGGAACACAAACCTGGTTTTTGACTAAGGCACAATACGAGAGCTTGCGGGTAACACACTTTAGGATGCTCCGTAGTACCATAGGAATACGCATCAAAGATAGAATACGTCTGAAAGAAATACTTGAAAGGACGGGTTCGAAAGATATTGGAGAGAGAATAAAAAATGCAACAGTAAGATTCGCAAGGCATATGGTGAGGGGCATAGACAAATGGGGAAATATGACAGAAGAATAGTCACCTGGAGAATGGAAAAGAAAAAATGGTAGGCAGACCAAATACAAGGTGGAGGGACGAGATTACGAAGGAATTTGGGATACTATGGGGAAGAGCTGCGATAATTATATCAGTGAAGCTGTATCCGAAACCGGAAGTACAACTCTGAAAGATCCTTCCATCTTGCAATTGAGCTGAATCCGAATCTAAGTTCATAAGTTTCGACTTTCCCAACCCTGGTCCGAATTAGTTTAAGAACCATTCTGTGATTGATTGAAGTTACCCAAGTTTACTCAAGTATATACATAAACGTAGTAAGAAAAAACTTTGGTTAAATTTTAAAGTTAGTGGTGCTCTATTTTACTCACTTTCTTCATCGCAATTAGCTTTCAAAAAAATTGTCAGTAATTTTCGAATAAGTTTTGTTGTTGTTGTTATTGTTGTTGTTGTGACTGTTGTAATTGTTGTGATGGTGGTGGTGGTGGTGGTGTTGTTGTTGTTGTTATTTTCCTCCTCTTTCTCCCTCCTCCTCTTGATTCATTCAGCTTTTTTCTACCTCGATCGGCCAGGTAGGATATCAGTTTAGTTTCGTTTTCAGTTCTATGTTTTGGCAGCTCAGGACATTAGCTTAGTTAAGTTACAGTTCAATTCGGTCACAGTTTAGTGTCACACTCTGAAGATCTTGTTTTTTCTGTCGATCTGTACCTACACGCGCTTTTTTCTAATTGTTCTCGTTTTTTGATTTCGAATATGGCCTCGTTGCGGTCCGAACTAAACGCTTCTTTCTCTCGTATAATTTCCGAAAAACCCGCAGGTTTAATTTTTGGGGGCGAATAGATTATCCCCGTCACAAAGGAGGGTTGAAAAGTTCCATAAACTTGGCACTTTGACATAGTATTTGGGTCATCGAAATCCAAAAATGTTTTTCATTCGAAGGGCGATTTTCTTATCAAATTGTTATCTAACTGCAGTTATGAAAATTTGAAAATAATTGGATTGAGTATATCTCTTTGTTGAAGTTCATCTTGATTCGGATTTTTTCAGGCGGATCTAATTCTCCCGACCCAAAAGATGAGCGTTTAGGTTTCGTCTTACAGCCGGAAAAAGGGATTATTAGCTTCCTTCAAGTCATAGCATGTCGTTTCACTGGCGTGCCTCTTCCCAAGTCGAAAATTCGACCGGCTCGCCGACTTTTGAAACCATTCTCCTCGAATTACAATTAAAATTGAAATTAAAACGTTTCGTTCGTTCTTCGTGTGTAGGACGGCGGCATCCGGAATATCTACGAGTACGCGGCAACGAGATGCCGACACCGGCACCGGAAGAAAATAAGCTCGACCGTCTTATACAAAAAAAAAAAAAAACCAATTTGCATTCTCGCCGATAAAAAGCACTCGTTTTCGCTAGCACCGGCGCGCCTCCTCATCGCATTACGATAATTCGTTCGCGAACTTTTGAACCGAGCCGGAAAAGCTAATGAAAACATTATCGTATACACTTCACCGGGTGCCCAGTGAGTTTCCTTTCCCGTTTGGAAGGAATATCTTCGGAATAAATTAATATCGGATCAATTCCGCGGCGAAAAAAGGTTCTTCGTTTGGTAAAGTCCGACTTCGCTGGTCGTGAAAGAAATTTTCCCCCTATGAGAGGGCTCAGGAGTGCCCCTAACTTCAGTGTCTCGAATAGAAACTCATCTAACAAAGTATCAAAATAGGGATACTTTGACTCGCCTACGACGAGTATCGTATCTGATTTTCAATTCAACCGGCCAATGAAATAGTGAGTCCTTTCCTTTAAAAGGTCGAAACCATAATACACGAACGTATGTCCTCGGCATCTGTGAAATGCGCACACATAAGATTTTTACTTCCTCATTCATTATCAATAAGACAGAACATCGACACTGATCACTTACTGGCTTGAAGAACAAATAAGCAATGTGTGCGAAGTTACCTTTTTTTTTTTTTTTTTTTTTTTTTAATAGTTTTCCACCTCTGCAAGTGCAGACTGATAAAAGTCGGTTCGATGGCGGAGTGTTAAATCTAATAATAGTCCAGTGATAGACCTACAATTACTGACTAACAGAGGTCGGTTTAAGGGCGAAATATTGCAGCCTATTATTCGCCCAATGATAGACCTGCAAGTGCGGACTGATGAAAGTCGGTTTGATGGCGGAGTGTTAAATCTAATAATAGTCCAATGGTAGACCTACAATTACAGACTAATAGGGGTCGATTCAGGGGCGAAATATTACAGCCTCTTATTCGCCCAATGATAGACCTGTAAGTGCGGACTGATGAAAGTCGGTTTGATGTCGGAGTGTTAAACCGATTAATAGTCTAATAGTAGACCTACAATTACAGACTAACGGAGGTCGGTTTATGGGCGAAATATTACCGCCTATTATTCGCCCAATGATAGACCTGCAAGTGCGGACTGATGAAAGTCGGTTTGATGGCGGAGTGTTAAATCTAATAATAGTCCAATGGTAGACCTACAATTACAGACTAATAGGGGTCGGTTTATGGGCGAAATATTACCATGATAGACCTGCAAGTGCGGACTGATGAAAGTCGGTTTGATGGCGGAGTGTTAAATCTAATAATAGTCCAATGGTAGACCTACAATTACAGACTAATAGGGGTCGATTCAGGGGCGAAATATTACAGCCTCTTATTCGCCCAATGATAGACCTGCAAGTGCGGACTGATGAAAGTCGGTTTGATGGCGGAGTGTTAAATCTAATAATAGTCCAATGGCAGACCTACAATTACAGACTAACAGAGGTTAGTTTAGGGACGAAATATTATAGCCTATTATTCGCCCAATGATAGACCTGCAAGTGCGGACTGATGAAAGTCGGTTTGATGGCGGAATGTTGAAACCTATTAATAGTCCAATAGTAGACTTACAATTACAGACTAGCAGAGGTTGGTTAATGGGTGAAATATTCAGCCTATTATTCGCCCAAGGACAGACTTGCAAGTGCAGACTGATAAAAGTCGGTTCGATGGCGGAGTGTTAAATCTAATAATAGTCCAATGGTAGACCTACAATTATAGACTAACGGAGGTCGGTTTAGGGACGAAATATTATAGCCTATTATTCGCCCAATGATGGACCTGCAAGTGTGGACTGATGAAAGTCGGTTTGGTGGCGGAGAGTTGAAACCTATTAATAGTCCAATGGCAGACCTACAATTACAGACTAACAGAGGTTGGTTTAAGGGCGAAATATTACAGCCTATTATTCGCCTAATGATAGACCTGCAAGTGCAGACTGATGAAAGTCGGTTTGGTGACGGAGTGTTAAATCTAATAATAGTCCAATGGCAGACCTACAATTACAGACTAACCGAGGTTAGTTTAGGGACGAAATATTATAGCCTATTATTCGCCCAATGATAGACCTGCAAGTGCGGACTGATGAAAGTCGGTTTGATGGCGGAATGTTGAAACCTATTAATAGTCCAATAGTAGACTTACAATTACAGACTAGCAGAGGTTGGTTAATGGGTGAAATATTCAGCCTATTATTCGCCCAAGGACAGACTTGCAAGTGCAGACTGATAAAAGTCGGTTCGATGGCGGAGTGTTAAATCTAATAATAGTCCAATGGTAGACCTACAATTATAGACTAACGGAGGTCGGTTTAGGGACGAAATATTATAGCCTATTATTCGCCCAATGATGGACCGGCAAGTGTGGACTGATGAAAGTCGGTTTGGTGGCGGAGAGTTGAAACCTATTAATAGTCCAATGGCAGACCTACAATTACAGACTAACAGAGGTTGGTTTAAGGGCGAAATATTACAGCCTATTATTCGCCTAATGATAGACCTGCAAGTGCAGACTGATGAAAGTCGGTTTGGTGACGGAGTGTTAAATCTAATAATAGTCCAATGGTTGAGAATTTTGGAATTTTCAGCACTTTTCACCTAAAAGTCAGGGAATTTGGTAAAAAAAAAGTCGACAGCGAAATTCTGTAGTATTTCAAACAGATATTACCTTATTTCTTATTTAAATAATTTTTCCTTCGCTTCGCTCAGGCAATTTTCTTATCTTTTCTTGGGTAATACAACCTCCCTCTCCTATGGCAGTAGCGATAGAGTAGGGGCAACTCCCCCCCCCCCCCCGCTGTAGTAATTTTTCCAGGGATGGCAAACGAAACGAAACGAAATAACGATTGATTTTTGTCTAAAATCTTGAAACGAAATAACGAAACGAAAAAAAAGTTTCGTTTGCCATCCCTAGTTTTCTGATTTTTGATTTTTAGGATCGGCTACTAGTAGCCGAGCCTATTGCAACCACTTTCTAGGGTCGGGTATTAGTAGCCGAGCCTACTTTAATCAAAATTTCATTTCTTTTCCCGGGTGAGTTGAGTCAGGGTGAGTTCAGTAAATAGCAGGGATGGCAAACAAACGAAACGAAATAAAGAAATTACGAAATAACAATTGAGTTGCCATCCCTGAATTTTTCACTCAGTAGTTGGGAAAATTTACTATTTCAGTCAGGCGGAGTTGGGAAAATCTAACCAATCAAAAGGCTTTTTTTTGGCTCTAATATGTACTTCGGAATTGAATCGAGAAGTTGGGAAAATCCAACAAGTCAAAAGGGTTTTCTTCTTTTGCTTCGATACATGGGAATTTTGAGTTGAGTCGGTTAGAAAAATCCAACAAGTCGAAAGTTGTTTTTCTTTTGCTTTGGTACTTCGGAATTTTGAGTGGAGTCAGTTGGGCACAGTTTTTGCCCCCTCCCGCCCCGGAAAAACTCTTCGGTACGTCCCTGAGAAAATCTGATATTGATCTGGCACTAAGTTTCGCATATGCTGAACGTGGGTAATTCTCTGGACACCCGGTACACGCTTGCGGTTGTGCGTACGGAAATCGTTTACGAGTATGGAAACTGTTATTGCGGATGGAGAATAGGTCTTTTTGAAGGCGTCAGAAAGTGTAGGAGAAAGCGAGGGAGACAGTCATCGTCGCACAGGGCGAGCCATATTCGATATTCGACCTGGAAAAGTCGAACTACGATTAGGTCGAGCAATTTACAAATAAAAGATATACGAGGCCGGATTATTAATAATTCGTTCGCGAATAAAATACGTATATATCTACATGCGCGTACTTCGGCCCGGATACACCCATCGCGATTTCTGGGCAATAATTTTCGTTTATCTGAAATGTAAATGATGGCCGGGTTGATCGATTTCCATTTCCGCGCGCGAATTATAAATGACAAAGCGATTTCCGAGTGCTGCGGAGCTTTTCTTCCACTTTTCCAGCCCTCGGATTGGCGTTTTCGTTAGCCAAAAGTAGTCGGGGAAAGGGCTCCCCGTATCTGACACGCGACACGCCATCGCCACGGATCACGGGTTCGAATGTCGGGAGTACCCGGTAAAAAATAAATTATTTTTCAAATAATTACCATGCGTGTCAGGTTTTTCGTGTACGAGTATTCATTCCGATTCGACTTAAATCATCAGTCTTAATCTGGTGCTCCTGTTCTTCTGTTGTCTCTCCCTCTCTCTCGCTCTCTCTTTCTCCCTCTGTGTCTTTCGAATAAAAAAAAAAGAACATCGATTTGACAACGAAAGTGAGTTGTGCTCTGCATGATGAACGAGTGTTCGGAAAATTGGTCTGCGCGGAATTATACCGGAAATTGGGGAAACGAACTATCGAGGGGCCTAATTTAGAATATACCCTTCGAACGAAATAAAAAAAATAAGGAAGAGGGCGATATCGCAGCGAATTCTTTCTTTTTT
Source organism: Acanthococcus lagerstroemiae (assembly GCA_031841125.1). Taxonomy (NCBI): domain Eukaryota; kingdom Metazoa; phylum Arthropoda; class Insecta; order Hemiptera; family Eriococcidae; genus Acanthococcus; species Acanthococcus lagerstroemiae. Next base: position 44,715,124 of record CM063114.1, on the reverse strand, counting down.
TTCGCAAATTTGGTACGCGTTTTAAAAGAGATAGATGGTGAACAAAAAACCTGGAATTGAAAAGAAAGGATTGCGGAAACGGGTAGTGAGCGGAATATTAGTGATTGGCCGGAGCTGCTGAATTCGCCCTGAATTGTAATGACTACTCTGGTCGGAGGATCGGGAGCGGAACGTTTCGTGGAGTGAGAATTCGGTAGGATGGTTCGGCGAGGGTATCGGAAATATGAGATGGAAGAGACATTATTTTATCATGGCCCTTGGTTCGAGAAACTTCTAGCATGTAAACTTGTACAGGGTGTTTCAGGGTGCATGAGCTTCCTGGATAAATAGATAGGCAGCTGGCTTATCCCAAAATGTAGATATGTTTATTTGCAAACTCTGTTGAAGAAGCTGGAATAAGGTTAATGGAAAGAATTACCTAAACTCTGTCTTCTCATATTTGGGTATTTCTTAAACTGCATAATATTTGGAAGCTGTAAAGTACCGAACTTGGATCAATTCATATCTCCTTGTCAAAGTGTCAAAACGATCATTTTCTGTATTGAAGGGGTATATCCGGCATGCGATTCCAACATATTAATTATAATGAAAAGAAAATCAGGAATATTTCAGAGCCTGTGACAATTTTTAGTAATCTCAAATTATCCGCATTCGGGACCCAGGTCTCCAATGAAGATCTTTTGAGTCCACAAATTATAAAAATGTTGTAAAAACGAAAACGAAAAAAAACAAAAAAAAACGCACAGCATACATTCTATTAACTTATTAGCTAAATTCAGGATGAATGTAAACTAATCCTCCCCTAACCCTGTTCGAGTTAACAAGGATGCCCTTTTTTATACAGCCAGATTTCAGTGTTTTTCAAGGTCCTTTCACGTTTTTTCGTGTATCATGCTACCTATGCATGATGGGAACCGGGAACCATTTTACGATTTCGTTCCATAATCCACACGTGTACAACACACACAAAGTAATATTGCGCGTACTTCATTCTGAGCCGGCTTTTTGTTGAAGTCCATGAATGAATCGCCGATCCGCTTTCGGTACTTTACCTTTACAAAGACAGAGAACTACAATTTGAAATTCCAAGATTACCTATTGGTTGGTATGCGCGCGGGTTGAAGCTAGTTTTGTGAGGTCAACTTTAGATGCTGTGTAGAAAGAGAAAGAGCTAGTGTCTCACATTCTGAGATAACTGGTCTGCCCCTACTGTATTTATCAGGTAGACAACCTGTCGAGTGCGTCTTATCTTATGTCTCCATTTAGAGATCAACCATGAAGAGCATACATAGATGAGAAATTAATATGTCAAATTGTACGTCTGTCTTCATGTTTTACCAGCAGGGGAGGAGACGTTGAATCAGTCATATTCATGTAGAGTACGTCCTGAGTCTGATTCTCCCATATCTGTCTCTTTGTCTTTCTGTCTTATTAGCAATTATATAGACGTCTCATGTCTGTCTTTATGTTTTATTAATAGTTTGCATGTCTGTCTGTATTTTTTTCTGCATATAGAGATCAGCTCTCAGTAATCTACAGATAAGAGATCATTGTAGTCTCACATATGTCTTCATTATCAGTAGAGGTGGAGGAGGTAGTAATCAGTAATATTAATATCGGGTACATCCTTAACCTCATGTCTATCTTATATCTGTATTTATGTCTTATCAATAGGGAAGAAGGTATGTAGCTGTCAGTATTATTTATATTGGACACGTTTTAAGTCTTATGTCTGATATGTCTCTATGACTGAATGCCTTTTCGGCAATACTAGGGAGCCTCTCGACCCAACCTCCATGAACCGAAACTTGCTTTGCTCGTGTCGGTCCCCTGCTCAGCCGCTATGCGCCACTGAACCACTGAATCACTGAACTAGATATGTATGTTTAAGTATGTTCACATTCCACAAAATAACATCATTGCTAGGCAAAATTACAATTAAAAACTGATGATGATTTTGTATCCAAGCAACCCAAAAGAGATAGTCATCATGTAGCTAGGGATACCACTGCCAGACACGCCTGTTTTGGAAATTATAGAAAATCAAAGAACTAAATTCTCGGATTTCAAGGTAACTGGTTCGCTCCAATCTGTCAGATGCGTCTCAACATGTCTATCTTTATTTCCATGTAGAAATTAACCATCGATAATATGTTATAGGGGAAAGATCAGTATCGCGGGTACGTTACCCTGGCCCCCCCAAATTTGATTTTAGACCCGATTTTGGGTTAGGGGAAATGTACCCGAAATGTACCCAAATGTACCGCTATTATTACAAAATGTACCTCCTCCCCTTGCGAAGGGGGAACTAAAGTCCTTTGGTGGGGCCAGGGTAACGGGAGCCCCCCCAATTTGTCTGATTTCGTCAAATTTGGTTCGAATGAAATGTACCCGAAATGTACCGAAATGTACCACCAATTATCTGAAATGTACCCCGTTTATAGCCGCGGGGGGGAGGATTCAAGTTGGTGGGGCTGTGGTAACGTTAGCCCCCCCATTTGTTCCAATTTCTCCGAATTTGGGCAGAATGAAATGTACCCGAAATGTACCGAAATGTACCACCAATTATCTGAAATGTACCCCGTTTATAGCCGCGGGGGGGAGGATTCAAGTTGGTGGGGCTGTGGTAACATTAGCCCCCCCATTCGTTCTAATTTCTCCGAATTTGGGCAGAATGAAATGTACCCGAAATGTACCGAAATGTACCATCAATTATATAAAATGTACCCCCTCCCTTCCCATGTAATGACCAAAAGTATGAGGAGGCCGAAATGAATTAGAGCTTTCAACTTAGCTGATTTCGTCAAATTTGGTTCGAATGAAATGTACCCGAAATGTACCGAAATGTACAACCAATTATCTGAAATGTACCTCCCTTATCGCCGCAGGGGGGAGGATCAAATATGGTGGGGCTGTGGTAATGTTAGCCCCCCTCCCATTTGTTCCACTTTCACCGAATTTGGGCAGAATGAAATGTACCCGAAATGTACCCAAATGTACCACCAATCATATGAAGTACACCCCTTCATCGCCGCAGGGGGAAGGATTAAATTTGGTGGGGCTGTGGTAACGTTAGCCCCCCCCCCCATTTGTTCCACGTTCACCGAATTTGTGCAGAATGAAATGTACCTGAAATGCACCAAAATGTACCACCAATTATATGAAATGTACCCCCTTCATCGCCGCAGAGAGAGGATGAAATTTGGTGTAACTGAAAAACGGAAGGTGTTATTTTACTATACCGTGTTAGTGTCGGAAATTGATATTTGTTGCTATAGCCTGCGATTGAAAAACAGGTGAGCGCCACAGTCTACAATCTTCAACCAACATAATTTATACAGACCATCAATAATTTGCTGTACCTCCAGATAATTTTGCATCAATATTGTCCATGGGTGAATTCAGCAAAGTGATTATTGGTATCGCGCGGGAAAATGTGATAAGCATAAGATTTGATTCATCCACAGGAAGTCCTTATGGTAATTTCAGTCACCAGCGGAGATTTTGTGTTTTGTAAGTTTGTAAGGGAACGTGAAATTTAAATATTCCGTGTTAGTGTCAAAAATTTATAGGTACGAGTATGTTGTTAAATTGTGTGATATAAAGACAGTTGAGCACCGCAATCTACGCAGTCTTCAACCAACAAACAATGTAAGTATAAATAATTTACACTTAATATCTCCATGTGATTTTGTATCAACACTATCTATGGATGAATTCAGCAAAATTATTACAGGTATCGTGCGGGAAATTTTGTTATAAAATTCCATTCATCTGTAGGAAGTCCTTATCCTTATTGGTAATGAAGATTCATTTGAGACTGAACAAGCAGTTTAATTCCTCCAGTTACCGGCGGAGATTCCGTGTTGTGTAAGTTTGTAAAATGATGTAAATAAATCACTGTACAAGCACCTGCGGAGCGATTTGGAATCTGTCTTCATTGCTGTTTGCTTAGAACTCCACATGCAGCAGTGTCGTATACTCATATCTACCAAAAAAAAATTATTCGTGCCATTCAATGTGAAAAGGATCAACAATTACATGAACTTGTTACAACCGATTGATAGTTACGTTTTAATGATCAGAACTAATCGATGTATGTATGTATACATGTTCATGTGGCATGGAAGAGTGGAAGGCACTGATTTGTGTCACATCTGGTGTTCATTCAGCGAAAGATGCCTACTGCTATTTCTGTGGACCCAAATCAAATAACTGACAAAAAAGTAATAAAATGAAAAATGTAAGGGTTTTAGCATTGGTTCAGTTTAGTTTTTTTTTCAACGGTACGAGATTTGTCACTATGTGGTCGCTCAGATTTAAGACGTAGTTAAAACACTGGATGAAGAGGGCAGGTTTCGAGTGATTTGTTATGTATTTAGTAAAGCATCACATTTTCGGGGTTTGATGGGAAAGCAAATATCCCACAAGTATAAGAACCGAAAAGGAATAGCCTTTCAAAAAGTCTAAGTATTCGATCCCATTCGCAGTGTATGTTGTGATATGCTTAACTTCCGAACTCGCACATTCCTATTTCAATCGGATTTAACAGCTTAAAATAAGATATGTAACCAGAATATTCGCTTTCTTGCCCGGGGAGAGGTAACAGTTTACCGAAACCTTTTATCTTTAAAAATGGTGTGTGTTTTACGAGATTCTTTCAGTGCTGAAATGTTTGTAGTGGCATTCATATTATAATTCGTATGGTAATCGTGCTTTTATCCAAGAGTGAATACGGAAGGGAAAGGGCGTGGATAGATCATGGAATAAAAATTATTATTTCATTTGATAAATTGTCAATTTTTCATTTTTCGATCGTATCCCTGCCCCGTCTCCGAAAACAAAATTCTCGATTGTTCGGATGGTAATTATTCTTTTTCGTGGAACTTTTACTTTTCAATTAAAATAATTTCTGGAGCCTAGAAGTGGACCCCGCCGCAGACTCCGAATACTTTCTCAATTTTTCGTACTTCAAAAACTATGGATCGTGAACCTGTTTTATTGTTTCGACTGAAACGTTGATGAACACGAGGGGTGGATCCTGGGGACCAACAGCAAAAATCTAATTTTTGATTTTTCGGCAATTAAAAATCATTTTTGGTCAGTAGTTTATTTTTTCGACTAAAATATTTTGTGAGCCCGAAGGGTTGACCCCGCCCCCAACTCCGGAAGTCTAATTCTCGAGTTTTCAGGCTACAAAAATAATTTACCGCGAACCACCTTTTTCCTTGAACGGAAGTCGTTTGTGGACCTGGTGAGTGGACCCCCACCGGCACCGAAAATATAATTCTCGATTTTTCAGCGTTTAGGAATATTTTTGATGACCTCTGTTAATTTTTGCAATTGGAATCTTTCGTGGGTCCAATTCTGGAAGTATCATTCTCGAATTTGCAGGCTTGAACAATTATTTCCAGTGAACCTCTTAATTTGTTGATCGAAGTAATTTGTGGAACCTGGGGGTCGACCCCCACCCCAACTCCGAAAATCTAACTCTCGATTATTCAAACTTTTAAATTATTTTGTGGACGAAAATCGAATTTTCGATTTTTTGGCCTTTAGAAATATTTTTAGTGACCTTTTCCGTTTTTCAGTTGTAATCATTTGTGGGGTCTAATGGTTGAGTCCCGATGGGTTGACCCCGGCCCCAACTCTGGAAATCAAATTCTCGATTTTTCTGACATGAAAAATGATTTTAGATTGTCGAAGTCTGTTGTGGTCCCGAGGGGTGGAACATCACCCCAACTCCGAAAGTCTAATTTTCGATTTTTCAGGCTCGAACAATAATTTTCCGAGAACCACTTATTTTCTGGATCGAAGTATTTTGTGGATTCGACATGTGGACCCTCAACCCCTACTCCGAAAATCAAATTCTCGAACCTTCGGACTTCAATATTCATTTTTCGTGAACCTTTCATTTTTTTGAATAAAATTTATTGTCGACCTGGGTACGTTTCCCCAGCCCCCCCTTTGAAAATTAAATCGGATTACCCGTTCTTCTCTATCTAAAAAATAAGAAGTGATCGAATTATCCTGTACATTTCACGCCCTCAATAAGAGTACTGAGGGTGTTTTTGTTCATTGTCACGCCCTGCTCCAACAGTAATAAATATTACCTATCTTAAAGAACTCATTACTACTTGTGACAGTTACTTCTGAGTTTTAAGCACTTTTGGATTTTTGGCGAATTTTTTCCCAAAAGTTCTCAAAACCCAAGATTGAGTGCTGCTCCCAAAATTATGCGTATTTTCTGATTCTCCAACAATTCACTATAAATATCCTCGCAAATGACACTGAGGCCTTCTAAGTTGTTCAAAATTCCAGGTGGAATTTTTTCGATCCGAACCACTTTTGAAAATACCAAGTATGGGTCGACCCATATTAATTGGCAACGACCCACAATTGGTAAGTATAATAAATCAAATGAAAAATTATGTAGTTTACTTAAGTGAGTATTTCAAATTTATTTTAAAAACACGTTGACTCGTCTTATTTGACTTTTAAGTATTTTAAAGACACATTAAAGTCGAGTAAATTCACAGTACACCAATAATGGGTCTGAAAAAAGGTAGTACCAATTGTGGGTCGGGCTAAAGTTTGATTAGAAAAACTAACTGAAAAAACGTGAAATTTGGTCATATAAGTTAAAGTATCACTTGTACTACACTTTTCATTCGATTACCCGATCATTCACTTTCATTTTTCGCGATTTTTGCAAACTTTTACCCCCACTTTTTGAATTCCTTTATTCTTTCTGCGCGCACGCGCGCGCACACACACACACACACACACACACACACACACACATACAATATGTGTGGACCAAAATCGAAAACTCAAGCAGAAAAATGTTCCCTAGACTCTCCTCTACACAACCATATAAAATACGCTGAGAAAATATTAATTTAAAGTACTTATCGAACGTTTTTCACAGAATTGAAATTTCACACACATGAAAAATAAGGCATGTTTTGATAACAACTATGAAAAAAAATTCCATCACAACAAACACATTGAGTTATGAACTTGAAACCAACATGGATAGTGTAAAACATGTTGGTCCTTCGAATGGAAGAGGTTTCACGGTTGTCCAATGCCTCGATCTAGCGAGAAAACGCGTTTTCAAAAAAAAGGACTCACAATTGATGCTAGGCTCAGAATAGGTAGCTTACCTTACTATTAATACTTTAAATAAAATATTTCAGAATAGACCTTAGAGGATAAAAGTTCGAATGGTGATGGTTTACATTATAACCTATTTGACGCTGGCGCTTCTATAATTTGCACAGTCCCAGTCAGAGGCTTTCAAAAACATTAATTACAGATAACAACTTTGATAGGTAACAGTTTGTATATTTGTGTCACAGGTCGCGCTATACGTTCTTCTTATCATTGTATGCAGTAAAATTGTAATTTCGCACTTTGAAAATGCCTAGCCGGTATACTAATTATCTAAATCTCTTTAATCTCTTCAATAAATGAAAAATGAAACAAAAAAGTATTTTTGTAAAATAAAAGTTTGATAGTAAAAAAAACGCACTAAAAGATTCCACGCTATGGCGCTTCTACAATTTGCCCAGTCCCAGTCAGATGAAATAAAAAAAAGTATTATTTGCAAAATATGAAAGTTCGATAGTAAAAAAATGCAACGTGAAACATCTACTTAAATCTCTTTAATCTTCTCAATAAATGAAAAATGAAGCAAAAAAGTGTTTGTAAAATGAAAGATCTATAGTAAAAAAGACACAACATGAACTGAGTTTTGAACTTGGTATATATTTGTTTCCCAACCAGATGCGCAATCAGTTTTACAGTTACCCGCGGAAAAGTCACCCATTTGCAACCGTCAGTTGGACGCTGTTGAGCGGAAAAGGGAACCAGCTGACATTTGTAAGCAGAATGATTTATTAGTGTCGTTATTGGTAAGTGCATAAAAAGTAGAATTTTTCAAAATTGGCCCCCCGATTCAAAAATGTGCACCCTTATTGAAGAAATCTTATCTGTAAATGCTATGTCACATAGTTTCTACATGGCTCGTGAACTTCGAATTGCGTGTTCTCAAAAAACAGATTTTACTGGTTGATTCCCTTATGCTTAATAGCGTCCAGTTACCCTCAGATTACCCAGAAACCTGTCAGTTACCCTTGGTTCCCTTTCAGTTACTTGGGTAACTGGCGGGACTCCGCGCATCGGAAAGTCGGTACGTTTTACGTCACAGTTATCAAACAATTTTCACGCCATAAGCCTGCTAGGGAATACTTACTTCTAGATGAGACATTTTTAAAAAAACTTTTCTTCAGTAATACCTGAGAACACTGGTGAGGAAAAATCGAGACTTGTCTTTATAGGTATATTACATTAATCATTTTAATAAATGAAAAATGAAGCAAAGAGGTATTTGTAAAATGAAAATTCGATAGTAAAAAAACGACACATGGCCCAAGTTTTGAACACATGAAGCCCTAAAAAAGGATTTGTGAAGTAAAAGGTCAATATTTAAAAAATCGCAACATGGCCTGATCAACCGCAGTATGTACACTGAGACGCTTTTAGATGAAAGAAACCCTGATCGTTCTACATATATTCACGATGTGTTATACTATGTTGTCACACTGATCACTCTAACACACGTTTACAATGACGGGGTAAGCGCGCGGAACACTCACACATAGACACAGATGCAAAACGACTTTAAAACTTAATTACAGCTTACCGAATGCACTTCTCTGCAATGTTTTTTGATATAAACCTCCTAGGGAACCCGAGCTTTCATTTGAGACATTTTTCAAAAGAATCGGTTCAGCCTATCGAGCGTGATGGCATTTCATCGAGCCATTTATAAGATAGATTCAACAATAATGTTAATGATAAACATTTAAATCGTTCGATCTGCAATTGTATTATTTCTTCCGATAACTTTCCATGTAAACATATCCAGTTAGTGTAGGCGTACAGTACCTCATGAGCACACGTATCTCGAAGTGCAGGACAGGTTTCAAAGTTACGAACGGATGAGCAACAGTCTATCAAGTTCTGGAACTTCAGAACTTACTCGAGGAATTTTGGATTGTATCAGCTGCAACCTGCAAGTTGAATGTATTCGGAGAGTATTGATAAATTAGGTCATAAACTAGTCCACTTGGAATTAGTTGTTCATTGATATTGTACGGTGTGGCCTAATATCGCACTCGAACTATATACACTACTGACATATAACTTATTATGCGTGATCGAATATCTCAATCTCAGAACATCTATTATTATGCAAGTACAAAAGTGCATTCATAATAAGGGTGATTTTTGTAATCACATTAATGCATGACAGGTTCTTACGCCGCATAACAGAAATCCACCTGCAGCTTGTTCGAGGCTCCTCATTGGTTAAACACAGTGCAGCTGCGCGAATATCATCAGTTCTAGTTATTCTAGGAGATTATTTTTGTACATAGGTATGTTCATCTTCACTGTCACAGTCAGCAATACAAAATATTCAGGAGCCAGCACAAAATTGTAGGTCTGTTAATTTTTTATTAGGTATTGTTTCATAAAACACCTGCTTCTCGAAAAAATTACGTAAGGGTTTTGTGCGAGGAAAAGGTATTCAACACCATTACAGTTTCAACCAATCATGTTTCTTGTTTCCTGTTGAATGGTTTATTAGACATTCAAAGGTGTGTACTCTTTTCATTATGCTAGGCAAAAGTATTACACTTTTTCAACCAATTACATTCTTTCTTTTCTGTTAGAAGATTTAATTAATTCATGATTTGTCAGCTCCCACACATTGTTCTTCCTTTGATTTACTATAAATAGGCGAATTTTCATAGTTTTCATCATCTTCTCTTCAAATCTCCAGTTTTTTCTTTATGTTCAATCGACGTAACAATAATGGATGTGGACAACAAAGAACAGTTTCATACATCAGCGTCAAACCCTAAGAGAAAACGGGGTGGTCAAAAACGGAGAGAGAAACATGGAAATGTTCTACGTATTAGACATCTTCGGAAAGCCGCAGCTGAGGAAAGACAACTATTGAAGAAAGAAGCGGAAAAGCAAAACGAACTCGAAGAATATCGAATTCAGTTCGATAACCTTTGTTTTTGGTGTGAACGACCGCTGAAAGTGAATGGGATTCTTAAAGACCATTCAGGTTGTATATCCCAAGTATTTCCATCTCACGCATTTGAATAAACCGGAAGCTGAATAAAAAGGCCCTTTTCAGGGCCCCATACAAATTTCTTTCACAATAGAACGTAATTTGATATATTGGTTCTGGTTATTCACTTGTTGCGGCAGTTTCGTTTACTTGAGTTCTGTAAGTTATATTTACTCACAGAATGAAAATCACTTAATACATACAATTTAAATGTGGGTACCTATAACTTCAGTAGTCTGTTCAAAATAAGAACCGCCAGGTGCAAAAGAGTATTGCCACAATTTGCTGTAGAGCAAATCTATTTATCCTTTTTTCAAATCTTCATTTCAACGTTTATTTAGTTTTCGGTTATATACATATCTTTTGTATACGTTCGTATAGGCCACATTTTCGCTTGTAAAAAAGCTGGGGGTTAGTTCAGGGAAATCGTGTACCTCCTTTTTGAGGTAGGTAACTGAAACTTTGATCTATTTGTCTCCACACTGAGGTAGAAGAGGGAGTCTCCGTTATACCAGCAATCCCATTTGGAATTTTCCAGCAAAGAATATATGGAGACAGCGATAAATTTAAAGAGACCTCCTCCACCTTTTCTCGTTTTCCACCGTCCTATAAGTTCTCTTGTCCTCTTCACGTTTCAGTCTGATCTCCCTGTACTGTCTTTGAAGACGGTGGCAGTGAATGACAATGAATGGTAGCGGTGAAGGGTGATCGTAGTGGTGGAGAAGGGCAGTGACAGTGAAGGCGGTTGTGGTGGGGAGTGGAGGTATTTAACACTAATAAAAATCATTTTAAATGTTGGTAATTATGTAATTTCACACTAAAAATTAAATTATTTAAAATTCTTGATTCAAAAAGAACAATATAAGAGAACCAACATTTCTTTTCAATGGAGAGGGGCTATGGCGGTGAACGGTGGCCGTGCTGAGGAGAATGTGATCCACTTGACCTACTGTAGCTCCCTCCTCTTTCTCGAACACTTCATGATTAGAAAAAAGAGAATGTGAAATTCATAAGTACGGGAGTGGTGAAATAGAAAGAGAGAATGGTGGTGAGTGGGGAGGAAACATCTTGGAAAAAGTCGAATGCATTTAACCTGGGGATTAGCGACGAATGAAGTTGGAAGCGATGAGGTCAGTTGAATAAACTACGAGTTTGTAGTTGAGGACGGGGAGTGATTGTATTTCATTAGATGCATCCGATTAGAATCATGGATTGGCGGAAAGGAGAGCTGGATCATTCGATATTAGTGGCTCGGCCGAACAGAAATATTCAATTATTTCCCGGTGGCAGTAAACAAGGAAGAGGAGGCGGCAAAATAGGATTTGAGCTCAATGCTCTCACAAGCCCTTCATTCATCCCGAACCACCTATCCCTCTTTCTAGCTCCCACCTCGTGCGCAAACTACTCTACCAAAACCCGCCCTTGCTATCTCGAGCCTTCTCTACCACATCGCTCTTGATCCTTGCATCGCACATCTTCCTTGACAACACAGCGACTTTTCCACAACAGATGATTGTCCCAGTATTGGTTCCCCTATCATTTATTTCCCTGACTACTGCCCTACTTCCCCAATCAGGAGCTCTCTCTTCCCCCAGTACTCCCTATTTTGGGCCTTCCTCACGAGATACAGTATCCACAGCTATCCTCAATCTCTCTTCACCACATCTCCATAATTTCCTTCCCCCGTACCAGGAGTCACCTCATTCACTATTAGCCCGTAGTCCAGGCTACCCCAACACAGACCGACCAACCGCAACCCACCCCCCTATACTCGCTCTCAAATCCCCCTCCAGGAACAAGACTTCTTACCCAACAGAGCCCTCCTCTTCTACCAACAGCCTCTCCGTTCTACCTACCCTCCCTGCAACAGACAGCATCTCAAGATCATTTCCCTCAACATGACCTGTGCCATCATCACAGCGCCCCCTTCTCTCACCTTGCGCCCCCTTCTCTCACCTTGGTCCGCTGCCTACCAAAAACCCTTCCTCTCCTTTCTCCCGGCGTAGGCTACCCCTGGAGAAACGAACCATTAACAGGCATGGTAGGCAGCCAGGAGTTTTTCCCACGGAGAAGGAGGAAAAGGTGGGGAGCAGATGGATTTCCAAATTTCTTTCTTTCTCGGTTCCCCAGGCGGGATACATTACATGGTACATAAAATCCTATCCCCTCTCCTGTCTGTCTTTTCCCCGTTTTCTCTAAACACCTGACCTTCCTCGCCATTATCACCTCAGAAACTGCCACCTCTGTTTTCCAAGTCCGTACCAGTGTTGCCAGATGCTGAGCGAATAAATCCGTTTTTCAATTTTTTTTTAAATCCGTAAAAATCCGTATGTCAAAAATCCGTGCATTTATCCGTATTGGAGCGCTAATGAAGCTTTTCCAAAGAATCCGAACCTCACGTCCTCACACATACTCTCACAGTCTTATCAGTTCACAGACTCACAGTTCTTCACGTGTCTTCTATCTGTCTTCTCAGTCTTTCGCGCCACTGTTTCTTCTATCATTTAGACATTTATTCATTTCATATTTTCGGAATTCGGAAATAATTATTTCAAAAGGAGGGACTGCCGAGAGCAAGAACCTGTTTCCTTTCAGTTATTTCGTCATTTTTGGTTCAGCTTAATGAGTATTTTCTTGAAAAAAATAGAAGAGGTAGCAATTTATGTCATTCCGTACATTATCCGTGTAATTCGATAATTTCCGTATAAAAGTCCGTAGGGGTTTAAAAATTCGTAAAAATACGGACTTTTCCGTACATCTGGCAACACTGGTCCGTACTTCATGGAGTGGATAGCGAGGGAAGCGGATGTATACAAACGAAAATTTGGATTATACAAACGCATACAAATGAATTACAACCAAATACAAAAGTTGCTCCACGTAAATCATATGGGGGGGGGGTATACCTATCCCTGTACCCTAGCGTTTTTCAATATAGCTGGGGAAGGGGATATATACAAACGAAAATTTGAACTATACAAACGATTAACAACCATATACAAAAGTTTCAGCCCCGTATCTCAAATGGGAGGCGGAGGGGGGTACAGCGAAATGGACCGACATGTCAATCAACAAGTACACGACTGTTCCTAGTCTTTCTGTATAGTCTTGTGTTTTTTTCCACTCTATTTTGTGAAACTGAAGAACTGCGAAAATCGGATGAAACGCGATGAATGTATACAGAGTGATTTCGCATTTTGTTTCATTTTTCGCGAAATGCGATACGTCTATAGCCGGCATTTCGGTCCCTGCGAAATCGCCAGGAACCGCGACAAACTATTCGGCTAACTCTACAGCTTTACAAGAGTACGCAATATATAACACTAGTATTACACTACAATCCCATCCCATACTGCCAAGCAAAAACCCATACACTATGTACTACTAGCTACTATTGACAAAGAACATCATGCAGACAGAAAACTACAGATAGCGTAAAGACTACAGAAGGTTGAAAAGAAATTTGCCGGCTCTGAAAAGAACCTTTTATCAAATAATGTTCGTTGTAAATCCGGCAGATTGTCAATCCCGAGCTGCGCTGGCAACGGCATTAATCTAGCAGAGGTTTCCCGCACATCACTGGAAGCTGGTGTCCTACTAGACTTCATCCGTGTAGTTGACTGGTTGCTTCTGCGAGAGAATGCGGATGCGCATACTGTTGTATGGGATAAATTATTCACTAGCTTATGTAACCAACTGTAACATACTATATCTGCGAGTAGTAGTACGGTCACAGTGCACAATAATGAGACGCACACTTATATTACCATACGCGTGGTGTTGTTTTCCATCTTGGCTTCCTAGAAGTTATAAGTATAGAACGTGATTTGTTCCCGATTCCATACACAGATCGCGTTGAATGCATACCATCAGATCTGAAATATTCGTTCTGTTTCTAGTACAGTGGATGCTTACGTGATGCTATTGACACGAAGTCTGTTTCTGACTTACGATGATTTTAAAGATGAACTTCAATTTTAGTGGCAAATAAATTATCTATCATTTACTTACTTATAATATTACATGGAGGTGAACCAAGTGCGTTTCTTTCTTCAGTTTCAATTTATAAATGTATACAATTTCTTATATTACGTTTGCTGAAGCAGATTGAATTGGGTAGGTGGGGAAAATAGAAATTAATGACGATATAAATATATAGGCCTATGAATAATATAAGTTACTCCCAGATTTTATGAAAGTAATGAATTAGCTACATTAGTTTCAGCTTTGACTGAAAAATTATAGGCCCCATTAAATTATAAGAAGATCTCAGTTGCATTACATTTACTCGCAACGAAACTTAACGAAAACTGACTGCACCATATGATGAACAACACACGACTACAGGAATTCGAAAATGGAAAGCAGTAGGGTGAATAAAAAGAAGGGTCGAACTCTTTTCGACCGTTGTTTTTCCCCTACCTGGATGGTGTTGATGAATGCAGGTAGGGTATTTCATTTTTTCGTGGATTTTCAAACGTACGGTATATTTTTATGTACACAGTACTAATAACTGAATAAGAGTCAGTGGTGTGTGGCGTGGGCAGGGGGAGGGGCGGGCGGCTGTTCTAGTATTATGTTACTGCCTAATAGCTAAAACTTTGTTTTATCAAAATGCGCGGGGATTGAGAACCAAAATAAACGAGTTCTACTTATGCGTGCGTTAGCAAACGATTATCATGTTATAGCAATCACAGAATCCTGGTTAAACACAGAAATAAATACGAATGAGCGATTTGATTCACGATAATATGGTTTCCGAGAGGACAGGAAAAAGAAAGTGTCTGGGTGTTCCAGGGGGAGGGGGGGAGGACTTCTATTGGGCATAAAAAATTATATTCAAGCGGAGAGGATGACCACCTTGGAGCTTCCAGGTATGAACTGTGAGCATATGTGGATACGATGCGTCATCAACTGTGAAACAATCTATGTGGGATTGTTTTACTTTCCTCCTAATACCTCTGAATATGAGTACAGAAAAATAGGTGACAAAATTATCGATTTAGCAGTTGCTGGGTACAACCTCCTGATTCTTGGAGACTTCAATATTCGCTCATTTGCTTATGCTGAGTATAAAAATGATGGAATAGTACAAGATGCTAGAAGTGTTGAACTATACGACCTGACTGACATAGCTGGACTGAATTCTGTTAACAAAATTTTCAATCATCAGAATAAATTACTAGATTTAGTTTTCAGTAATCTTCCTGAAGCAATAGTCATTCGAGATGAAGCATTAGTAAATCCCGTGGACCCATACCATCCACCTCTGGCAGTGTCGTTCAGAATTTCTGATATGAATCCCCTTAAACGTATAAAAAATGGACAAGAGGAGGCACCTGTCTCAGGTATCTTAGACTATTCCAGAGCCAACTTTCTAGCCATGTATGATGGATTTAAAAACTTAAAATGGACTTCGCTGTATCGAATATAGGATGTGCATGCAGCAACAGAATTTTTCCAAAATAAAATACAAAATATTATTCAAAAAACAGTCCCCGTTAAAACTCGTACTAACGCTAAAAGTAAGTATCCTCCATGGTTCACGCAGGAAATTATTCAAACGATTAAGAATAAAAAGAAGTTCAGAGCATAATTTAAGAAAACAGGATTTACTTTTTTTAATGACCAATATAAGTCTCTTCGCGCACGCAGCAAAAAATTAATAAAGAAAGCGTATGAAAGTTACATTAAAAACGCTGAAACCGATCTGCAGATGAAGCCTCAAACATTTTGGGCCTTCATCAAGGGAAGACAATTGAGAAATACCCATCAGTCTCTGATGCGGTATGGAAACGAAAATTTAGTAACCTCAGCCCAAATTACTAAAGCATTTGCTGAACACTTTTCTTTGGTATTTGACAGTAGCTCGCCAAAATATGTCAATTCTTGCCCGCCATGCTACGACAATGTAAATATCAAAAGTATTTCCATGAAAGAGGTTGAAGAAGCAATACAGAAGATGCGACCAAAGAAATGCTTAGGACCAGATCATGTTCCGCCTTATGTATATAAAGCCTGTCGAAGCTTTTTAATAGAACCATTAACGTACATATTCAATTTAGTAATTAGCACCACAACTTTTCCTATCCTCTGGAAAACATCAAAAGTGATTCCTATCCCGAAAGGAACAGGAACTTCAGACGTAGCTAACTATAGACC
This sequence comes from Acanthococcus lagerstroemiae, assembly GCA_031841125.1. Taxonomy (NCBI): domain Eukaryota; kingdom Metazoa; phylum Arthropoda; class Insecta; order Hemiptera; family Eriococcidae; genus Acanthococcus; species Acanthococcus lagerstroemiae. The sequence goes on along the minus strand of CM063114.1, from coordinate 44,698,809 downwards.
AATAGCTCTCTTACACACTCCAGCTAAAATCTTTGAGTCCGTATCATTCACAAAACTCAGCCGCCAAACCCGTGGTATAATATCGCATGGGCAACATGGCTTCATGACAGGACGCAATGTACAAACGAATCAGTTAGAACTGGTAGAGAATATATATGAAGCATTTGATAAGCGAGAACAGGTTGATGTAATATACACGGATTTCCAGAAAGCGTTTGATAAGGTAAATCATCAAATCTTGCTAAATAAACTAGAAACTGTCGGATTCTCAGAATCACTAAAGATATTGTTCTCGTCATATCTGGGAGGGAGGAAACAATTCGTGGTCTACAGAGGAACATGCTCTCAGCCTTACCACTGTCCCTCTGGAGTTCCTCAAGGCTCAAACTTGGGACCCTACCTCTTCCTTTTATATATCAACGACATTGCAAAAACAATTGAACATTCCAATATATTGCTGATGATATCAAACTCTATCGTAAAATTCTGAATGATAATGACCCGTACTATCTACAAGAGGATCTGAATGCATAAGTAGCCTGGAGTGAAGAGAATAAACTACCACTTAACGTAGGAAAATGTGCGCAGATTACATTTACTCACAAAAAGGACCCAAGGATGCATCATTATACCATAAAATCAATTCCTCTGAGCAAATTTGACCAAATTCGAGATCTTGGGGTTATCTTAGATAAGGAATTAACGTATCGAAATCACATAATGTCAGTAATAAGAAAAGCTAAACGTAATATGGGATTTATAATGAGAAACTCCAAACACCTCAGCAATACGGATACTCTAAAAATTTTATATTACTCCTTAGTAAGATCTCACTTAGACTTTGTAGCAAACGTATGGAATCCAACTACTATAACTCAAATAAAACAGATTGAGAAAATACAAAAGCGATTTCTAAGATTTTTGTACTATAAAGATTTTGAATACTATGATCCCACAGTGAATTATAATGAGCTAATCCGAGGTTACGAACTCACAACTTTAGAGGACAGGAGAAAATATACCGCCTTACTCTGGTTACATGATTTGGTTCATGGAAAAGTTGACTCTTCTTTCCTATTGCAACGAGTTAATATCTATGTCCCTGGAAAAAAGTGCAGAAAAAAACAGTTGTTTACTCCCCATAGCGGCCGAACGTTTCAGTTCTGGAATGCTCCGCTGAATAGAGTCATGCTTGAATACAATAAGCTTGAACACAATAAGCTTGAATACAATAAGCTTGAAATAGTAAACCCGGAAATCGACACACTCGCAACAAAAAAAGAATACTTTAGAACACAAGTACTTCAAATCCTCGCACAGGAATAAAACAAGAATAAAACAAAATAAATCAAGAGGAAATGAATGGATGCGCAACCCTCCTGCTCCGCCCCGCTCCCTTCCTCCCTCGCACCGCTGACTCAGTGTTCTTATTGTTTGTCTTAATCTTATTATTACTATGTTTTTTTTTTCTTTTTCTTTTTTCTTCTTTTTATTTCAGTTTATTTTTCTTTCTCTTAGATTATTGTAAGATTGTAAATAGTTATTTTATAAGCCCCGTCACTGTTACTGGCCCACTGGGCTGTCGTGAAAGGGCTCAATAAATACATTTCTAATAATAATAATAATAATAATAATAAAATAAAACTCGTCGCTTCGCTCCTCGTTGTAGATCTATTTTGATCCCTTGGATAAAATTAAAACGCATTGAATAATGTTTTAATCAACACGCGTAAAAAAACCCATTCGTACTTTGATTTCGGCTGATGACGTCATGATGGCTTAAACATTATTCAATGTTAAAAATAAAGTGAAAGATTCTCATTAGTTAAACAGTTTTTGAATTTGTATCGTTAATTTCATTTTCCACAATGATTCCAACAATCCCGCAATGCATCATGGACGGTACATTTTGTCAGATTTACTTCAGCCAGCCAATAGAAACCTCGGGTTTCGCTACATCAGTTTTTTAAAACAACCTTATATCTGTGATCTATACTGTTGCGTTATGTTGTTTACTTGTTGCCAAAATCACGAAGCAATGATTCCATTGGCTGTTGATCGAGCGAATAGCAGTGCAGTTTGAAGATAATTTTATATAAATACGAGTGAATGTCGAAGACTTCCTCATATCAAGTTCACTAATTGCGACGATATATTAAGGAAGCTGGTCGCTGCTGCAGTTGGAAGAACAGAACACCGCCGGGCGCCGAATCAGTACATTCCAACTTTCCATTTCCGAGAGGACGAGGACCATCATTTTCATTAATCAAGAAATTGGTAGCAGGTGACTACTATAAAATATGAAAAAGTACAAAGTACTTGTACCCGTACCCAACAACCCTAAAAAATTGCACATGTGCAGTAATACCTATTCCTCCACAACTGGTGATTATAATCACTATTAGCACCAGCTACTGTATGCACGCTACCATCGTGCAAATACAGAATATGCTGATATGCACGCTCCTTCGTGCATTCTCATATCTTGCACGCTCCTTCGTGCATTCTCACATCTTGCACGCTCCTTCGTGCATTCTCACATCTTGCACGCTCCTTCATGCATCCTCACATGCTGCACGCTCCTTCGTGCCAAGTTCTGAGTTTCCTACTACAAAATTCGCTTTAACAGAATACTTTTCTAAATGTTTCAATAAAAAGCACCTGACAATTATGTCATTGAAAAAATTTTCCAAAAATTCCAAAATCGTAAGGAGGAATAATTCATAGTTTTGAAAATCATTCGTCGGCATTGGGTTATTCTGTCATCGTCATACAAAACACAGTTTTCCTACTATAATATTTAGAGAATCGTAAAAGCGGCGATTAAGAAAAAATTTTTATATTTTCTTGAGGCTCTTCTGTTCTACAATAATCAGTGCATGTCCCAATCGATTCCACTCAAAATTAAAGTAGGAAATTTGAAATTTTCTTTTCCCATTTCCTACTGAAATTCAGGGGTTAGTAAGGCAATTTATGCATCATGTCTGTTGGATTAGTAGTCGCTATCATAATCAATGAAAATAAACATTCCCCTATGGATGGAACATTCTCGCTACTGAAAGGGTTAATAAATGTTCTCGGCTTTATAGATCGACTTGTATATGTTGAGAGCGTATACCGCCGTTTCAACGTTACCAGGGCCGTAGAAGAACCCAGACTCACCGAGTTCGTTAAACATCTGACCTACGCAGTTGGTTCACAATTCGTTAGATTTCAGTAAGTATAAAATTCTTAGCTGTCGAATTTTCATTCTTTGGTCATTCGAAATCGCTAACATCAATTTCATAACAGTACCGAGATTATGGATTGATTCGGGATATTGGAATGAAGCTGTCTGATCTACTGACCAATGGCTGAACTGAGACACAATGATTAGTGAGAGACTAGGATGATTGAAGGAGAAAAAGTAAGGATGAATAGCAGGAGATGGAGATAAACGTGTGATATGGAGGGAGAGTAACAGTGAGAGGAAGAGGGAGACGGAGAAAGTGAGACAGTGAGAGATGGGGAGGAGGTAAGAAAGGGCGAGAGGAAGCAAGAAAAAGAGGATTCAGCTTATTGAAGCGATACGTAGTTATCTGACTATGTTACTGATGGTTAGACCAAGACATGTGGATCATTATGAAAGGAGTAAAGTGGGACGGGAGATAGAGATAGACGCGTGAGATGAGTGAGAAGGTGGATAAAAGGAAAGGTGTGGGGCGAGGCGAGGCCAGAGAGAGAGAGAGAGAAATAATACACTGAGATTTTTGAGAGATTTATGTATAGTTTTTGGATGGAAGGATAGGGAGTGAAAGGTAAGGAAGGAAGCAAAGGAAATGGAAAATAAAGATAGGTGAAAAGTGAGGGGAGAATATAAGTAGTAGTGGAGAGAAGAGAAGTAAGATGACGATATTGTTGTGCTGAAAATTTTTGAAGAATGAGATTTTGGAGAGCTTTAGTCCATTCAGATATTGGAAGAACATATAGTAAGTAGGGAATCACAGGGGAAGAGAGAGAGACAGAGAAAGAGGAAGACAGATAGACAGAGAGATTTTCTTTACAAGCTTATATCACAGTCCGTTTTCAGTCAGATTATTGACTTGTGCTGCAAGGGCTTAGTCTGATGGAACGTCTATGCAAGCGCCTAGCCTTCAACCCCCTTGAGCCCTAAATTTTTGGAAGTTTTTTCTCTACACACATGTAGTAGGCATACAATATGCTTGCAACTACATATCTGAGTTTCAACTTCTTATTTCCCACCGTTCCTCATATTTTTAGTGGTTAACAGTGAATATGAATGCAAATTTTTATCAACCCTACGTAAACAGAATGATTAAAGTTCCAAATGTTGATGTAAGAATAACATTTTAAGTTACCGCAGAAGTCTATAGCCCACCTAGGTTGCAGTTCGTAGAAGCCGAGCAAGGGCAGGAAGCAAGAAGCAAGAAGCGGACTTTGAGGCAAGAAAAACATTGTGGTCAGTAATCTGACGGTGTTTATTGCTGGCTGTGAGAGAGTAGGCACCTCAATGAACAGGGTGTAGTGATCATTTTTTAATATCTAAAGATTTTCAATTTTAAACCGAGCTAGGTTTCACAATATGCAAATAAATTTAGCTTACGATGGATACATTTACCACTAGACTTTTTTCAAAAGGGGTACTATTACTCCCTTTGGTTTCGGAATACAGTTTGAGCTAAAGCTATAGGAGGTGTCAATTGTAAATCTCATTATTCTTTGATTTTAGGAAAATGCCGAACAAGAAACGTAAAGACTGGGATGAAATTGTCCACGTCTTCTCCCGATACACAGCAGAAATAAGAAACTCATTAACTACTTCCGGATTACGTGATCAAATTTGGAAACAAATTGTAGTCGACCTTGGTTATCGTATTACCGCCAAATATGCTTATTTGCTCGTCAAGGAAAACAGACATAATATACAGTCCCAGCTGAAATTGGACATTCCTGTTCATATCTCGTCCCCTAAATCTTCTTCTAGTACAAATACTTCGATGAAAGAAACGGATACCCGGAAGTTCAATTTGGTGTTCACCCGAAAGGAATTCTCTGAACTAGTTAAAGAAGTTTTATATCGACGTGACGAGGGAGATGGAGAAGGAAAACGATCTTATTCTATTCTAACACCATATGTATGGAGTGACAAAGTTCATGAAAAATTCTATGCCGCGACAAGACTTCCCTGTGCCATTGCGTACAAACGCAACAAAATTTCACCAGGCGGAAGTGTCTACTTGAAAATCACTGGCACTTGCTCATCGTGTCAATCGAAATTTGAAGGTTCAATTTTATTTGAACCGAATTATGAGACCAACAATCCTGTAATCGTAGATTGCATTTACGAAGGAGCTTTCATCGAATGTGCAGGTGAAAGAAAGAGGAAGTTAATTGGTTTACGTAAGAATAGTATGGTGGAAAAGATGATTAAACAAAGGAAATCAGCATCTTATATACGCAGCAGCGAAGCACAGAAACTTATGTCTTATGAAGAGTGCGAACCCAGCCTTATTCCCAGCGGTAACGTCCTGAGAGCAGCAAAAAGTCGGGCCCAAAAGAAGAAGCTTTTAGATGATGACCCAGTGATATCTTTGGTACTCTTAAAAGAACAAATGCCCTATAATCAGATACTACGTAATGTTGGTATAGACAAGTTTTACATTCATTACTGGTCAACTTTGGAAACAAACAATTACCGAACCTATTGTAAAAACACCAATTTTCCGCAGATTTCTATAGATGCGACGGGAGGATTAGTTCGGAAATTCAATTTAATTTCTGGGCGGCGAACTAACAATATTTTCCTCTATGAAATCGTCGTTTATGACCGTCAGAATAAGTCTCAATTTTCTGTTGCGCACATGTTATCAGAACAACACAATAATAATGCCATAAGTTACTTTTTGTCAGAATGGTTACGGCAAAACATAAGACCACCGAAAACAGTCGTCATGGACCAATCTTTAGCACTCATGATGGCTGCTACGAAGACCTTTACTCAATATTCAACATTACGTAAATATATTTCAGTGTGTCATGCAGCGGTGTCCGGTGAAAATGTTGAAATACCCTCGTGTGCTATTCGTAATGATGTATGCCACATCATGCACCTCATAAGTACGTGGCCGTGTTTCAAGAGAGTGACCCATCCTAGATTTAAACAGTTATACTTGCGCAGTATTGGGCTTCTGGTCACTAACACGAGTTACAGTGATGTGAAATTGTTACTTCGACACATCTTCGCAATTGCGTTTTACACAACTGAAGGGAAAACTGCTAACAAACGACTGAATCCGTGTGAAGTAGCCAAAAATTATGTATGTGAAAGAATATCTGGTCGTCCTCACATTGTACCCGAAATTGACGAGACACCCGAAGATACCTATAGCGACCCAGATGATCCTGATGACGAAGAATATCTTCCTCAAATTAGAGATGATGCGCCTAAGGAAGTAATGGAACCGTCATCATTTTATGCAGATATAAAAATTATTCATGATGAAGTCAAACTTGAAGCTGCTCTTCACCAATATCAAAGTGATCATGATAATTTACACTATTGTCCTGAGTTAGCTTCGAAATTACTAAAGTTCTGTGATTTACTTCCGTGCTGGTCGGGCATTATGCAATCACACTTCAAATATGATACACCCATCGCGTCCAGCGCATCCGTAGAAAGCGTCATGAATCAAATAAAAAATAGAATTTTTCAACACGAAAATCTTCCAATAAGATTGGATAAATTTGTTATTCAGCACGTGAAGTCGCAGTTGGGCGATTCCTGTCTTCTGAAATCCTCTGACGGCTACAGATACGACTCCAGTGACAAAATCTCTGCAAAGGAAGCCCGTCCTCATGTTGAGACGAACCTTCCTCCTATTGAAAGCAGAGCCAGCAGCGTTACTGAACACGTTGATTCTGCTGAAGGTGGAGAAAGCTGGCCCGCACGTTTGGAGAACAGCACAACACTAATAAACAAAAACATTTACCTAGAGCAAGACTCATCTATGTCTCCTGCTTTGAAACTTAAATCAAACCCGAAATCACCAGTCATTACTAGCGATACAAAGCCTTCAGACGAGAATAAGCTGCCCTCAAATTCAAAAATGCCTACTACTGACAATAGTGCTGATGTCATTGAATATACTGATATTACAGAAGTAGTAGAAAACTGGCGAGGATTGGGGATCAGTACGAGTCCAAAAAAAAAAAGAAGTTATCTGGAGAGAGACGCTACATTTTCGGCTCTAAATTTGAAGTCGAAATCCAAATCACCCGTCATTGGTATTTTAAAAAATGGAAATACTGACTTATGTGGTATCCAACTTAATCGTCGATACTACACGTTTACTAACACTTGCGCTTTTGATTCTATCTGTCAAATATTTTGTACAACATATGCCGATAGTTCAAATTACATGAAATTCGTGGATGCGACAAAAGACCGATCACTGTTGTTCGAGTTATTTGCACATCTGATTCGGGATGGCGTCACCGTACAGGCTTACCGAAAACGTGGGCAAATCTTGAACAGAATATTTTACGCTAAGCCGGAAAAAACGAAAAATCACTTCTCAGTTGACACCCGAACTACAGTTTCGTATCTAGCAGGGGAGCTTCTGAAAGAATTTCCTTCAGTTGTCGAAAAAATACGATGCAACATTTGTAAATACGAGTCAACTAGAAGGAGAGTCAATCTGGTGGTCAACTTACCATCTAAAACTGGTAGTCATTTACTAGACAGTATCCAGAAGTCGATATTTCCAGCAGCCCCAAAATGTGCAAAGCCAAGTTGCCAGTCAGTGGAGACCACACGCCATACGTTTGTTGGTGAACACATCATTGTAGAACCTGCGACACCAGGGGCCGACGGCAATTATGATATGATGTGCGCATTAGGGAGCATTAAGAAAGAGTTGACGATACAAGAAAAAATATATATCCTGAGAGGTGCTGTTGAATTTATTGCACCAAGTACAGCGGATCATAATGCAATGGGCCATTACATCTGCCACTGCTGGCGGTCTGCGGAAAGTCGCTGGCAGACATTCGACGATCTACGACCCAGTAAAATTATTTTGCCAAAGAGTAATATGACTGTACGCTGCCAGTTACTAGTCTATTCTATTTAGACATATGTAGGTCCCTACAAATCTGTATCCGGTCCTTACTTTATATACATTTTGTTATGGGCATGGTTTATGTGTAGGGTAAATCGTCCACTTTTGGCCAGGTAAAGGAGATTCTTCAACTTTGAACGCCATTTAAAAATACAATAATCAGTTTTCTTCCATGAACTTTGTCTTATCATTGTTTATGTTCTGAAGGACTGGGAGACTGTTCATCTGCTCATATAAATGATTCACTTGCCTAGAAACTAAAAATAAAAAAATTGTAACCTAAAACTGTCTGCAGTTCCATTTCATACTTGACATGACTGTGATATATTATGTTACTGTTTTTACAATTTGATTTTAGTTGTTTTGTTTCTCATTTTATCCTTCCTCTTGTAGTTAAGTATAAATAATTACGGTTTCATTTCATCCTTCATATGTTAAAGGTTATGTTAGTGTTATGTTTCAGTTCGATTTTTGTTATTTAGTTCTTTATTTCGTCCTTTGTTTTGTAGTTGAGTATAAATCGTTCTATGCTGTTTTTTTGTAATCATTTACCTGTTTTTGTTGTTTTTGTACATACTAACTTTTAATTATGTAGATTTTATTATTTTCTATAAACATTTTTGTTACTATGAATTTTTCTTTTATACTGCGCCTTTCAACTGCCCATCGAACAGTGTTTTGAGCACTCGATGCAGGCCTTTACTTTATTTAAAGTCATTTTAACGTAATCATTAATCAACAGTGCATTCTTGATTAAGTACGATTAAAACGACGACAGTAATCGAGTTTAAACTACTGGGCTATCGATAATGCTCGATAGAAACATTATTTGCATGCTAATTGGTATTTGGTAAATCTTACTATATGCTACTATATTATAAAATCGTAAGTTTCCTCGACGCTCTATATGCGCATGTGCATGAACGACTCCTCCAGCTCCAGGGAAGAAGTCGTGTTTTACGTCGCATTCGTTCTCGAATCTCGATGTTCTACATAACACAAAGATGAAAAAAATGTCGCTCCGAACCAGTCCCTTCTAGGTACTTCACCGCTCACAAAAAATGTGTTGTTTAAAATTCGGAATTCTGCTTCATTATACCGTTTTGGCATTCATCAATTTTAATAAGGCCTTTGATTCCATTTATCAGTCACCATAGCGCCTGGAATGCTCTAGCATCGCAAGGAGTTCCCGAAAATATTATTAGAAAATTTATACCAAAACTCGGTAGCATATATTTCACTGGACAAAAAAGGGGGATATATTTAAGGTGGGTAGGGGAATCACATTCATCGATTTTAATAAGGCCTTTGATTTCATTTATCAGTCACTGTAGCGCCTGGAATGCTCTAGCATCGCAAGGAGTTCCCGAAAATATTATTAGAAAATTTATACCAAGACTCGGTTGCATATATTTCACTGGACAAAAAAGGGGGATATATTTAAAGTGGGTAGGGGAGTCAAACAGGGAGATCCAGTGTCACCAAACATCTTTAATGCTGTACTGTGGAGGATCTTTTCAGAAAACTGGACTGGGATAGTTACGGGCTGAAGATAGATGGCGTGAAGATTAATAATCTCAGATTTGCCGATGACATCGTATTAATAGGTAAAAACAGTAAAGATATAAATATAATGATAGAAGATTTGGCACAACAAGGGGCTAATGTAGGATTATCGATCAACCTGGGGAAATCCAAAATTATGACGAAAGATGGGAAAAAGGACAAATACCTTTGATCCAGCGCAGCAGAACTAGAGATATTCGATGAATACAAGTACTTAAGACAAACTGTATCTTTCAAAAACATAAGTAATAAGGAAATTAAAATTTGTATAAATAACTCATGGAAAGCATGTTGGGCACAAAAACATATTTTTAAAAGCAACATGAAAATTAAAACAAAAGCAAGAATCGTAAGTACCTGTGTGCTCCCAGTGGCAACACATGGGGCCCAGATGTGGCCAATAGCTAGAAGACATTTAAAGAAGTTAAAAGTTATGCAAAATTCAATGTTTAGGAACATCCTAAAAATCAAATTAAAAGACAAAATTAAGCTTCTGGACATCAAAGAAAGAATTAATGTAAAGGATATTGGCTACATAATCAGAAAATTAAAATTGAAATATGCGAGGCACCTGATGAGGGAAAAGAATTTCAAATGGCATAAGACTGCAACCGACTGGATCCCATATGGCCATAAACGTGCAAGGGGACGACCGATGCTACGCTGGAGAGACGACTTCAAGGAGCTGGGGAGAAGATGGATAAGATTGGCGAGAGACCGTGACATATGGAGAGAGATGGTGGAAACCTATGCCCTCAAATGGGCAGGATAACTGACATGGCCCACCTATCCAAGGTTACATTATTATTATTATTATTATTATTATTATTGTCATTATTGTTATTGTTATTATTATTATTATTATTATTATTCTGACTACACCTATGCTGTCATTTTTGGTGACTGTTTATTTTTTAATTGAAATCTTATGTGGGTCCAGCGGGTATGTTTGCCGTAGGGGAAGAGGCTCAAGGTGATAGGTCCACTTTCATTGAGTAGACCGTAAAGAAACACAGGTATGTGCTTTGTAATACAGTACAACAGAAAGTTGTGCGCACTAAGACGAAATTATGGGGCCCACAGTGTACCAAAGAACTTTCAGATGTAAATAGCCATCTTGTGGATGCCCCGTGTAATGAAAGCGAGGCCTCATTCAGAAAACAAATGTTTGTGTATGAAACCATAATACATTGCAAAGGAATAGCCCATTTCAGCAGTTTTAAACATGTAACTGAAAAACGGAAGGTGCTCCCCACCCTAACACCGAAAATCTAATTCTCGATTTTGATGACCTCTGTTAATTTTTGCAATTGGAATCTTTCGTGGGTCCAATTCCAAAAGTCTAATTCTCGAATTTGTGCACCTCTTAATTTGTTGATCGAAGTAATTTGTGGAACCTGGGGTAGACCCCCACCCTAACTCCAAAAGTATAACATTCGATTCTTCAAACTTCTAAATTATTTTGTGGATCCAAGGAATGGAACCCCACCCCCAACCCCGAAAATCGAATCCTCAATTTTTTGGCCAATAGAAATCTTTTTCGTGACCTTTTCCGTTTTTCAGTTGTAATCATTTGTGGGGTCTAATGGTTGAGTCCCGATGAGCTGACCCCGCCCTCAACTCTGCAAATCAAACTCTCGATATTTCTGACGTGAAAAATGATATTCGATTGTTTAAGTCTGTTGTGGTTCCGAGGGGTGGGCCATCACCTCAACTCCGGAAGTCTAATTATCGATTTTTCAGGCTTGAACAATAATTTTCCGCGAACCCCTTATTTTGTTGATCGAAGTATTTTGTGGATTCCACATGTGGACCCTCAACCCCAACTCCGAAAATCAAATTCTCGAATCTTCGGACTTCAATATTCATTTTTCGTGAACCTTTAATTTTTTTGAATAAAATCTATTGTGGACTTGAGGGGTGAAGCCCGTTCTGAACTCTGAAAATCTAATTTTCGATTCTTCAAATTTCTGAATTATTTTACGTAAGCCTCCCCTTTTTTCAACTGATACATTTTCTACACGGGAAAAGTAGAGTCGCGCCCCCAACACCAAAAGAGTATATTATTTTCGAGTTTTCGTTGGTGAACTTTTTATTTATTTATTTATTGAAATAATTCGTGGATCCGTGGGGTAGACCACACCCTACCTCCGGAAATCAAATTCTCGATTATAGATGTTGAAAAACAATTTTCCACAAGCCCCTTATTTTTAATCGAGATCTTTTGTGGATCAAGGAATAACTCTCCCACCTACGACGAAAATCTAAAACTCGATTTTCCAGCTTCTCAATGTTATTCTTGGTGAACGTCTTACTTTTTCAATTCAAATAATACGTTAACCCTCTTCTAATAATTTACGTTTGTTTTAATAATAGTTAGATTATAGCAGCAAAAGGCAATAACACTCTCAGTAAATAAAAATAATAATATAATATTGTGGACCCGATGGATTGTCTCCACCCCAATTCCGCAAATCTAATTCTCGATCGTTCAGCCTCTCAAGATTATTCATGGTTAACTTTTTTCGATTCAGATCTATTGTGGATCCGTTGGGTTGACCCCGACCCCAACTTCGGAAATTGAATTCTCCATTTGGTCGGCTTAAGAAATAATTTTCCGTGAGCCCCTGTTTATTTTTTTGTTCGAAGTCTTTCAAAGAGTCATAAGGTATATCAGAACAGTGAAATTTGTAGCCGTAATAGTATTTAACTCACAAATCATTAATTTATGTAGTATTTTTATGTTCTTGAATTTCTCTCTAGGGACTATAACTAGAAATTTCAGAAGGGAATGTATACTCAGAAGTCCGAAAAATCATAAAAAATGGTTACTCGATCGATAATGAATTAAAATGGAGTAAAGCCTAAACAAAATTCAATTTTTTGCATGTAATAGGCTATATTGTTTTTCATATGTAAAGTAGATAAACTCACTTCTGAATAATATTAATACATTTGTTATGACATAACCTGTCATATTTAAAATCCATAATTAGAACTGTGCATGTAGAAAAATGAAGTTTTACTTGATTTCTTTAGCCTTTGTTTAACATTTCCAATGTGTCTCCCTTGAAACAGTAAACTTGATGTGAAGTCGAAAAAATACATGTTTTGATTAAAACTGCTTTTTTCTCTCGGACAGTATGAGAACATCTATCTCTATGTATCAACGACTTTACCTGCAGTGGACACTTCTAAATTTGAAATAGTTACAGTATATGCATATACTCGTACTGTAGTTTGATATTTACATAAGGTGTATCTCTGTGTAATGATAATAGGTGCATCCTCATAGAGGTTAACTTTTTTTCCTATATACATAAAATAAATTCTGTGTTTCTATAGTGCAAATTAACCTATATTTCATTAACTCCGGGGGTGGGCCCGCAAAGCGGGCATGGGGCGGAGCCCCCTAGTTTATTAATATTTTCGTTAAGTGTGAATATTCCTTAACACTAATGAAGTACCCAAATAATTATATTCCGAACCAAATTTGACGAAATAGGTAAAGTTGGGGGCTCTAATTAATTTCGGCCCCTTATACTTTTGGCCATTACATGGGAAGGGAGGGGGTACATTTCCAATAATTGGTGGTACATTTCGGTTACATTTCATTCGAACCAAATCTGACGAAATCAGCTGAGTTGGGAGCTCTAATTCATTTCGGCCCCTTCATACTTTTGGTCATTACATGGGAAGGGAGGGAGTACATTTTATATAATTGATGGTACATTTGCGTACATTTCGGGTACATTTCATTCTGCCCAAATTCGGTGAAAGTGGAACAAATGGGAGGGGGGCTAACATTACCACAGCCCCACCATATTTGATCCTCCCCCCTGCGGCGATAAGGGAGGTACATTTCAGATAATTGGTTGTACATTTCGGTACATTTCGGGTACATTTCATTCGAACCAAATTTGACGAAATCAGCTAAGTTGAAAGCTCTAATTCATTTCGGCCCCCTCATACTTTTGGTCATTACATGGGAAGGGAGGGGGTACATTTTATATAATTGATGGTACATTTCGGTACATTTCGGGTACATTTCATTCTGCCCAAATTCGGAGAAATTGGAACAAATGGGGGGGGGGCTAACGTTACCACAGCCCCACCAACTTGAATCCTCCCCCCCGCGGCTATAAACGGGGTACATTTCAGATAATTGGTGGTACATTTCGGTACATTTCGGGTACATTTCATTCTGCCCAAATTCGGAGAAATTGGAACAAATGGGGGGGCTAACGTTACCACAGCCCCACCAACTTGAATCCTCCCCCCCGCGGCTATAAACGGGGTACATTTCAGATAATTGGTGGTACATTTCGGTACATTTCGGGTACATTTCATTCGAACCAAATTTGACGAAATCAGACAAATTGGGGGGGCTCCCGTTACCCTGGCCCCACCAAAGGACTTTAGTTCCCCCTTCGCAAGGGGAGGAGGTACATTTTGTAATAATAGCGGTACATTTGGGTACATTTCGGGTACATTTCCCCTAACCCAAAATCGGGTCTAAAATCAAATTTGGGGGGGCCAGGGTAATGGACCCCAGTATCGCAGTGTTTTATCAGTAGGGGAGGAGAAGAAGGGATATTTCCCAATATTTTGACCATTTTCAATGGAGATGGGTACGTTCACTTGTGAATGTCGTTCAGTTCGTAAACTCGTTCACATTTTTGACGAACGTGAACGTGAACGAAATTTCTGACGAACGTGAACGAGTGAACGAAAGTGAACGAGATTTCTTTCCTTTCTGAAGAAATGAGGGCGAGATGCAAGAGGCTACTCGGCTACTGACGTTGACATTTACTCTTTACTGGTAGAGTGTAGTACCAGTAAACGTCAAGGCAGTGGCGGACTGGCCCGGGCCGGAGGGTCGCTATCCCGACCTAGGTCCCAGCTGTTATGGTCTCCCATGAAACAAAAAAACAAAAAAAACAAAAAAAGTCTCAAAAATAAGAAAATCTGAATCATTTAAAAAATTCAGTGTATCAAATATCTGATTTTAGTTTTCTGTGAAGTGTCATTATGCTTCTTCTTCTAGTATGGATTTACTATTTTTCACCATGTTCCCTCTTCCATGCATGATTTTTGGAAGAACCAATTCAGCACGTACACTTTCTGAGCAGTGGTCTTGGGTCTCAACATCTTGAAAAAGTCAGGGGCATGTGAGTCTCAAGATTGAAATGAGTTAACTGGACGAATGAGAAGGTTGGTTTCTTTATTGAAAATCAGTAGAGGCCTCGCTTTCTTTGAATATACTTGAAGACGATACGGCTGCGACTCCCACACCAATTTAGCATTTACCATTAACCTAGACAGCCATCTAGTCTGACACGGGTTTTGCGCTACTGTTACCGATGGTATAAGCCACAGTTGTTCACTCCTAAACACTGTGATTAAATTCGACCACACTCTTTTTGATATTCTGATTTCTATGAAAATTGCTATCGCGTATCATTGTTCGAATCTATCATCTTACATCACAAACCTCTCCATATATTAAAAACCAAAACTTCTCCTCTCCCCCTCCCCCTCCTGGAAAAAACTCACTGCTGGTTTCCTACCTCAAAATTAGAAAATTGCAGGGGCAGATCAGCTACTTTCAAGGACATAATCTGTTATAACATAAAAGATTTCCAAGTTCTAAGACATAACCGACATAAAAATACATAAAATGACATAATTACCCATAATCTTCAAGATCACAAATCGCTGCGGGTTGCCTACCCTGCCTCATAATTGGTCAATTTTCCAGGGGTAGCCTACCCTCAGGAGGGGGTCCATGGTTGTGAAGGAAGCTCCTGAAGGGGGAATAGGGCCCCTGGAAAATTGCAGGGGCAGATCAACTACTTTAAAGGACATAATCTGTTCTAACATAAAAGATTTCCAAGTTTTAAGACATAACTGACAAAAAGACATAACATGATACTCAAGATGACAAGTCGCTGCAGGTTGCCTACCCTGTCCCTTAATTGCTCAATTTTCCAGGGGTAGCCTACCCTGAGGAGTGGTTCATGATTGAGAAGGGAGCTTCTGAAGGGGGAGGAGGGCCCCGCTGTGGACGGAGGTGAAGGCCCTGGGTGGAGCGGGAGTAAGAGGACCTGGTGGAGGAGAAAGTCCTTGGTGAGAGAGGGGACCTCGGGAGAGAAATGGCCGTGGTGCGGGAGAGGCTGGTGGCGGGTGGGGTGGAGTGTTGAGGGGGAAAGGCTCTCAGAGGGAGGAGTAGTCATGGTTGTGAGAGCTCCTGGGTGGAAGGTCAGGGATCTTCAAGTGGGTTGGAGGGCCATAGTGAGGACAGGGGCTCTGAAGGGAGATGAAGCCCAGGGGGTAATGGTAGGTGAGAGGTCCTTGTGGCGGAGGAAATCCTTCGTAGGAGAGGGTGGCCATTGAGGAAGGAGGAGGAAGTGGTGGGTGAGGATCCCAGAGGGTCAGTAAAATTTTGTTAGATAAAGGCCCAGCGGTGTAAGAGGTACTCATGGTAGAGGAGAGCGCTCCTAAACGGGAGGAAAACCAGGGTGGTGGTGGGGACTGTAGAGGTAGGTAAAATCCTCGAGTGGGGAGAAGGTTTATAGTGGGGAAGGGGTCCTGGTGGAGGAGGAACTTCTTGATGAGAGAGGCTGCGGATCGCTTACCCTGCTCCATTAAATGCATATTTCTCCATGGGTAGCTTACCCCTAGGAGGTGGTTCATGGTGAAGGGAGTTCCATAATGAGAAGAAGATCCATGGGTGGCGTGGCCTCAGAGGGGGATAAAGGCCCGGGGGGGGGGTGGGGGTGAAGGTGAATAAGAGGTTCTGGTGGAGGAGGAAGTCCTTGGTGAGAGAGGCGGCCGGGAAGTCGAATGAAGACCATGATGCGGAAGGTTCTAGTCCCGGGCAGGTGGTTTTGAAGGGAAGGGTTCTTGTGGGGGAGGGTGGGTTATAGTGGTGGAAGCTCCTGGTTGGAGGACCAGGGGATCTTTCGTGGTAGTTGAGCGAGGAGGCCGTAGGGTAGTTGAGCGAGGTGGCTGTAGGGTGATGGAGCCGCGGAAGGGGAAGGCTGTAGAGAGGGACTGAGGCCGCTATTGGGGAGGTCGTAGTGATGGGTGAAGAGGTCTTGGTGGGGGTGTGGTACGTGAACAGGAGTGAGGGCCATAGTGGTGTGGGTGGTCGAAGAACGTGGTCCTAATGGAGGGCACTCGGGGTGGAAGAGGGTGATTGGGGGAGACTAGGTGGAGGACTATGGCCATTGTCGGGGAGAGGTTTGTGGTTTCGGAGAGCTGCGACTGTTAAGGTATGACCGTGGAGGTGGAGAGCAACCATGGTCAACAAGAGGGTCGTGGTGGAGGAGGAGGAGGCTCGTGATGAAAAAATGATGGAAGGGGATTCATTGTGGAAAATTGAGGACCGCTGATAGAGAGGGAGCAAATGAAGCACAAAGCAAACCTCCACTCTGGAACAAAAGTTTCAGATCAAACATTGAGGACTGTGGCGGTTGGACGAGGCGCGAAGCGCCGAGTAAGGCCGGCATGAGCGAAACGAGTGATGGCGGGTGGGTTGGGCCGCGAAGCGGCCAGGGGGCAAAGCCCCCTAGTTTTATGTAAAAATATAACCCAGTTTATTTATCATCTCGATTATCAAGGGCTAAGATTTGAGTTATAGTATAATTATAAGAGGATAATGCGATGTTTAAGATAAATTACCTTTGTTAGCGTGGTAACATCGTTTTTAATCTCCTGTAGAGATCTGGCCATTTCTTCGCATTCGAGGACCAATTTTCGTACTACGGACGACAAAAAGCGCCTATCAATCATGCATCGAGTGCTAACGCAACTTGCATGTAAAGGAGGCATCCCTTAATGTAAAGTGTTTTTACATGAAAAAATTTCTGGCCAGTAATTTTGTATCCGGGAATCGAACCCGCGTTCATTGAAACATTTGACTGAAATATAGCGATTGTCTCTAACCACTCGGCCACTGAGCGAATTACAAATTAACTACTTAAGAGCGCATTTAAATATTCACGACGTAGTACAGCTGTTACCGTTCGTTTTGTTAACCGTCGTTACGTTTTTGCTGGCCACCACCTGTGTATGCTGTTTGTGCACGTGAACAAACTGAAGAGAAGACTGCGATACTGTACTTTGCAGTAATTAACTGAGCAAATTAAATTTTTGAATTAATTACGCACACAAAAATCACCTGTCTATAATTTAAATAAATTAATTAATTAAAAAAATAAAATAAAAATACAGACTATGTTAGCGAAAAACATTACCGCTTCTGATCAAGTAATATAAAAATTATCTTCCACAACAAAAGCCAAAAGTGAGTTTACATGACTCGGGAATTGCTCACTCACTTTTGACACGGTGTGTAATATACTATTATTATGCAGAGATATACACACAAATCCCATATCTGTCTTATTGTCTAATCAGTTGGGAAAGAGAATTCCAGGCTATCCTAATATCTTATAAGAAAGGAGATGGTTGCTAGTATTCATATCGGGTACACCTAACATATTATGTCCATCTTATATCTATTCATTATGTATTATCAGTAATGTTTAAACAATTCTCGTGTCTGTCTTTTTGTCTTATCAGTCGTGAAAGAGAAGGTAGCTGGTTTGTCCTCGCAATTTTCCGAGTTTTTCAGTTAGGCAACTCTCTGCCATTTTTTCCAACGGAGAAGGCGGAGATGGACGCGAATATTATATTATTCTTTTATAGATAGAGGGATTAGTGGAGGAGGAAGTCTCAGGGAGTCTGGATGGACCTTTTTGGAGAATACCTCGTTAGCTAATGTTCGTATATTGCCTCTCTCTTGTATCCACCATTGTTGTTATCACTTTGTCACTTAAATACGAATATCGATTGTTATTTACGCTTCCACGTCGAGCCTTCCTCACCCTCATCGCCAGTGTTTCATTCTTGTCAAACGTCAGAGTTTCCCTGAATCGGATTCACAATTGCTCCCCCGTGGGGTACGAAAACAGGCCGAAATGTTTTTGTTTTTTTAAATTCCGAACTCGACTCACCCGCTTCCTTACTGTGTTCAAAACGCAGGGAGGTAGGGGGGACGCGAAAAGCTATTTCCCGAGAATTCCTTTATAATATTTTTCGTATAAATAGCTTCTTAACATGCCGACCAAAAATTACGGGCGAATAAATAACCATATTGATTTTCGACATTATTTACATACGCGTCGTGTTTTTCTTGGTTACATTTAACGTAACGGTAACACGGGGGCGAAATGAATTTTATCGCCGTATTTCAACTTCTAAGTGAAGGGCGGCTTCTTTTTCAACAGGTTTGACCTCGCAGATCCAATTTCAGTAATTCGCGACCCTATCGCCACATGCAGTACTAACAAGTGTAGTAACGAAGTACGTATTATAAAAATTCGTTCCTCCGACCCTTTCTCCCTCGCTCTCCCTCTCGGTGCCGGGGCGTTATTTATGAACACGACTTTTACACTCGTAAAGTGAACTTCGCATTTGCATGTACAGAATAAGCTCGCGAGTTCTTGCATTCGTTCGGCATTGTTTTCTTTTCGCTCGCTCCCAAATCGTTACCGTGTTTTCGGTCGTAAATTTCGGGGAACGCGAACTCGAACTGGAACTCGGTTACCACCTCTTCCGTATGCGAGAAAAATATGCGTCGTGAGAATTACGAACGCGAGAAGTAAGGTACGAGGAAAGAAAAGTTTTTCTTTTATAGATTAGAGGAGATTTAGAGTTAATTTGTTCGTGCCGAACGGTGGGCGAACGTCTTGCCTTTTTCGGGTTTACGGAACTGAATTTCGACAACTTTGTCTACGGCCGAGTAAGCCTGCTGCGAGCTTTTCAAGAGAGTAATACTTCTCGCAGGTTCAACTCGCCGAGGTGTACGTAAATGTTCGAGATCGTGTGCGGTAAATAAGAATACGCGAGATTAGCGTTCGACCCTGAATAAGAAAGATCCGTTCGAGACCTAAATGAGAACGAGTTCGTATCGATCTTGCGCCAGGAGATTGTAATAGGTTACAGTTTATTTGAAGAGTATATGATGCCAGTAGGGACTGAAATCATCTTCTCATCAATAAGAAAAGGACCGGCACCAATCATTCAGAACTCCATTCTTATATTGGTCTGTTTATTCCATTTGCCGAATTCTATCTTGAAGGCATCTCTTTTTTCTCTATCCTTGTAAAATCGTTTATGGTATTCGAATACCTCCACTAACATCCTAGCGAACATGGCGACCACAGTATCAATCGTAGCGTGTCCTGTAACTCTCGCCAGTTCACACGAATAAGGTATTACACTCGCAGGGCGTGTTATCACCAGATCAGAAAGATTGGTACTGTGCGTGTGTACGCCATGGACAGGTTACTCAGCGTCGTGAAACACGTGGCTAGTAAGCGAAGAAAACTGCAGCTGTATATACACTCTTCGGCACTGAGAAGGAAAACCCAAACGCAACAAAACGGGGGAAAGCAACGGTAAACTACCTCGACTAACCCTGTCCAGGAAAGTCGCGCATCAGAAACCGCGATGGACAACGTCCGGCCTCAGATACGACACTGACGGGGGAAGATAAAATCGTTTATTCGTATGTGTATGCGGGGTTGGCGCGTTAACTATGAGCAAAAAACTTACACTACTCACAGATAGCTGGAATAAGTATTCCTATTTTCTATGCGTGTTCCCTCGGTGGTTATTTGGGTGTTTGGGTTATTACTCATGTATTTCGTTTTAATTTTATTCCCGTGTAGCCCCATTTCCGCACTTTTTTTGAACAATTCTCCTCCCATAATTTCCAATTCTCCTTTGGTTCTGCTAACAAGTATCAAATTTTCTGCGAATCTTAAGTTGTTTTTACATGTCTTATTAACTAGTAATCCGTAGTCTTCCTATTCCAGTTCCCTGTACACACTTTCCACCGCATATGTGAAGAGGTTCTGCGATAAGAGTCCCTCTATTTTATCCCTCGTTTCATTTTAAATCTAGGTCCAGCGTTTTCGGTTTTCAGGTAGACTTTGTCTCCTTGATGAAGATTACGTAACTTTTTTACCACTTTGCTGGGACATTCGGTAAAATGGGAGAAAGTAAATTGCACATACTTTCCAGAAGAGGGGTTTCTTCCTACTTTGCAAACCACATGTGAAAATTGTAAATTGCAAGTACTGTGAAAAGACGGAAGTATGCAACGAAAGTGTGAATTGCACACACTTATAAAAGAACGGTAGCAAAACATGAATTGTAAATTGCCCACAGTATGAGAAAAAGCCATAAGTTATTTTCATTTATCATGTGGATGAGAAAGGCGATGCTCTCTGATCTTCTTTAGTGTATGGATTTCTTTATAGTTATGATGCCTGCTGCTTATACTGTCTAGTGAGTTGCTACGGACTTTGTAGAACTATTTTAGGATATTGTTTGAATTACCATTCTTAGATACTGTGTCTCATGTTTCCCTTTCCTCGATGGAAAAACAATGATCTGCAGTCTAAAGGTATTCCAAAATGTTCTTACCAAAGATGTCAACTCCCGTTTGTGAACGGGAACGCATTCACGAACGGAGCACCTCGACAAACGGGAACGCAGAGGACGGAGAGAGGAATGACAGAACGCGTTCACCAATGAAGCACCTCCACAAACGAGAACAAAGTGAACACGTTCTTCTTCTCACATGAACAAGAAAGGGCGGGAACGCGTTTGTTTCATTTTGTGAACGAGAACGCAGAGAGGAATGACTACAGTTAGAGATGTCAACTTCCATTTGCGAACAGGAACGCGTTCACAAATGAAGCACCTCCACAAACGAGAACGAAGTGAACGCGTTCTTCTTCTCATATGAACGAGAACAGATGTGAACGCGTTCATATTTTTGGGGAACGCTGACATTTCTGTTTCCTTCAAGAATATACAGATATGGATATTTCAGAAGCATAATATATGAAGATATGGATATTTCAACAGTACAATGGTATACGTGTGGATATTTTGAAATTGTAAGCTTTATTGTTTAGTAATGGAGAACTCAGCGGAATTGAGAGGTTAGTCATGTCAGGAAATTTAATTTCCCTCCAATTCCCTCCCTTCCTCTCGTGGGAAAGTAACGCATACTATGGATCTGTTTACATTTTATTTCAAAATGTATTGCTAGAGTTCTGCGGCTCTAGTGTTTGAGGTTTGAAGCCTTCTTTCCAGAAATATGGATGCGCCAATCTTGTATATATGGGTGTGCAATTCACACTTTTTCTGATCCCAAATTTTATTTCTGTATGTGTGCAATTTACAATTTCAATGCTTAATCTGATTTTTGCCACTGTGTGCAATTTACAATTTTTCTATCTGAAAATTTATTTCTTTGGGTGTGCAGTTTACATGTCGTTTTCTTTACTTGACTATCCAGTGTGTGCAGTTTACACGCGCCCTGCAAAATAACATCATTGCTAGGAAAAATTATAATTACAAGTGACTGATGATAATGCGGTAGCCAGAGGTTCCGACCAAACGAACATCAACCCGTTCACATTCGTCTTTAAAATGAACGTTGTCGGCTGTTTGTTCGTCTTCCCGTCTGTAGAACGTTGAACAAACGGAAACGGAACGCGTTTGCTACGTTTACATGTAGGGCGGGGCGAGCAGGAGGGTTTCACACGTGTCACACTAACATGGCACTAACACACAAACACCATTCTGGCGGTTGTCTCGTTCGGTAAAGATGGTGAATTTGAACGAACAGTGTTTGTATGACATCGCCGTGAACGAATGAACGGCGTTTGTTTCGGTTCATTCTGCACCTCTGGTCGTAGCTAAAGTTTGGTCCAGTTAAGAAACATAATTTTTTCACGGCGCTGATAACGTGTTCTTGAATTCGTTATTCCCCTCCAATTTCACAATGCCCGTTATCGATGTGTATTGCGGGTTGCAAATTATGTTTCTAAACTGGACCCGACTTTAAGCAAACCTGATAAGATGTCAATAATAACGTCGTAAAGAAACTGAGGTCAACATTGATGACAACATTACCCAGCTGGTAATGTCACTGCCAGACAAACTGGGCTTGGAAACTACAGAAAGACAATTGGGTTTGAAAGCTATAGAAGAGCAGAGAATGGCCGACCCCAGAAACCTCTATTCCGATGCTTTGTTTGATGTTTTGTGGAAAGTCTAATGGGTCTATTCGGAGGACTCAAATTTGGATTTTAGTGCCCAAATGGAGATCGGATTAAAAATTTGATAAACTTTTTCAAACTCAGTGACTAGAAAACCCTTCATTGTATTGGAATACAGTGTTCAATTTTCTCGAAACCCAATCGAATTTTCACCTTCAACTCGTTGGTTTCCAGTCGTATTCTGACTTCTCGTTGCATTTAGTCGAAACAGCGAAGGTGCTTTTCGTTATTTCTGAACTGTGTAAAAGAACGGTTTGCAAGTGTGTAGGTGTAAGAGGCTATTATCATCCGGACAATAATATTTATGTTCATTACCCCCGTCGAAAACGTGCCTCTATTACGCCGCATTGCGCTGCAGATATGAAGTCGAAAAATTTGCGGTCGATACTCGTTCCAAGATGCCGGAAAACGTTTCTCATTCGGAAAAATGAGTAAATTACTCTTTCGAGTTCGACTGGTGTAGCGCCCGCCCCGATCGGTAGAATAATACATTTAACGAGCAATTACAGCCGCCGATGTTTTGGTATTCAAATACGGAGCCCAATGCGGAGACGAACGTAAGGTTCAACGTGTATCTAATTTTCGATTCCACTGACCCAGAAAGGAAGGAGAGCAGCGGAGAACTATTCAAATTTATCGGCGTGTCGAATTCCGCGATTAACATTTAAAATTCGACGAACGCAATCGGTGCAGAGGCGACTCGAGCGGCTCGAGTGGCAACAACGTACAAACGAATGTAATTAAAAATCCATATTCTGCGTTTCCGATTCTGTTTCAAACTTCTGGTAATCAGTTCGGGAATTTCGGGAGTCGGTAGATTCATTTTGCCTTCTCGGTCCCAAGTGACTCTTCGCCCCGGCAAAGATGCGATTATCTATGTATGTATGTATACCTGTACATACTAAAGTAGGGACCCGAATGCAATCCGCTGCCAGATATCTGTTCTTTATCTAACAGCAGGTAAATTAATAATAATATGTTTTAATCCGTCGAAAATTACTCGGACCGAAATCGCACGGCTTATCTAAATACCGTTGGCTGTGAAAGCGAACGCGGATATGTGAGGCTCTGGCGATTATTTGGAGTATGGAAATTCTGCCGCCCTGTGAGATAGCTAAGGGCTGGGGAGCCTTTTTTGTGTTCCTGTACCTCAAGAATGTCTCTTTTTGGTCAATACAGAAGAAGGAAAAGTGAATTGGCACACCCTACGAAAGGAATATTACCAAGTTCACTCACACTCCAAAATGGACACTAAGAGTATATCTCGGTATGCGAATCTGTCGGCGAGCAACACATCCATTAGATATTTTTACGAATGATGAATGATTCAGCGGTGCTGCCCAGTATCTCCTGGATGGGGATAGAGGACAATTCCAAATTAGATTCTACAGGGGGGAGGGAGCAGAAACTTTTTGAAAAAGAAAAAAAAAACGTAAGGTGCCGCGGAACATCCGACAGAAGCGAAGTTTCTTTCGCACTGTGTGAGTTGCCACATCAGTCGGTAGGTGCGTGTACTGAATGTTATGCGACGGAAAACTGTTAACGAAGGTGCGGCGGGGAAGCCGTCTGGTTTCACATACGTACTGTCTCTCGTTTGCTGCTTATCTCACTAAATGTGGGCGGAGCGTTACTACGTCACTTCCGTTACAGGTGTTCGCGTTCGTTGCCTTTTTCATACGTTAACTACCCATCCTGAACCTGCTTAAAGAAGCTCCGCTTAAAAAACTGGCCTTTTTTTTGTGAAATAATGCTTTTCTTTCTATCTTTTTTTTTTTTTTTAGAATCCAAGGGGACAATACGCAATTTGTAGTCCTTGTTGCAGTGCCCATGTCAACGTAACATTCCTTAACCCAGCTTCATAATTCAGTGAGTTTCTGGACGTGGCAAATAGTTGAGTGGTATCTTTTTTAATTCCAATAACTGGTTTTACACAACAGAACGGACAAACAGAAAGCCAGCCTTTGTTCAGTGCTTAAGAAAGGCTATCCCAAGATTGCGTACTTTTTTTTGTTTGAATACCGATATTTTCAAATGTGTGGGGTCAAAATTTGATGGTTGTTTTTGGTCTGTCTTGTACCTATTCCCTACGTTTTGTGTCATTCCCCCCCCCCCACATCTATTCTTTCAGTAATTAAAATTGTAAAGAAAAGTTGAATAAATGCGCCATCTGAAGACATACATTCCTAAGATGGCGCAAGTTTACTCTTAAGATGGGTGCACTTCTTTTTGAATGCCGATTTCTCTAAACGTATTGGACCAAAATGTATTTAGATTTGACGCGTCCAGGGACACATCAAATAACCTGTTCGTGCTTGCCGCAGTCAGCCAAAATCCTTTTGTTAGTACGCGCACCATTGCAACGGTAGGCCGACTTACAGCGTCAGCATTTATTTTATTATTTTTATTTATTATTTTCATTATTTTTAGTCTTATTATTAATTATTTTCATCATTTTTAGTCTTATTATTAATTATTTTCATTATTTTTAGTCTTATTATCAATTATTTTCATTATTTTTAGTATTATTATTAATTATTTTCATTATTTTTAGTATTATTATTTATTATTTCATTATTTTTAGTATTATTATTTTCATTATTTTTAGTGTTATTATTATTACTATTATTTACTCGTGTCGCCCTATTATTGGCCGTCTGGTTGTTGGGTGGTACGTTAAACCAAATAAAATGAAATAGAATGAAAATATTAAAAATTGTACGTCTCCATAAATGCGGAAGTTATCGCGTGCAAACGCACCAAGGACTGCGTGATGGAGAGTTGGAGTCAAGGAAAGACGGATGGTGTTCGTATTAACCGCTCTCGAAAACCGCGACTCGGATCCTTTATTCTGTCGTGAGATCCTTTTTTCATGGATGAAAGTTCGTTCCGGAAGTACCATGCTCCCAACCACCGGAATTACCGAGTATGTTCTCAGGAGAATCCTTATGTTGTGTATGAAGGTCCTTCACAATATCTGGAAAAAGTGAATGTGTGGGTCGGTCTCGTGGATAACCGGGTGCTAGGACTCATTGAGGGGACACCAACAGGGCCGATCAGCGATCTCCTCGACGATGTTCACCTTGATCATGAATTGTGGTTCACGCCCAGTGTCACTCGGTCCATCACTTCTGACAGCCCTTCTGCTGCACGCTTTTCTTTAGCGTCTCTGTCGGTCCGCCTTTCGCCAGCCCCAGCAAGTTCGCTTTCCTTACTTTAAAAAAAAAACCAACAGATTTTTGTCCCTCCATGTGGATCCCATGAGTACCGGAGAAATTACAGTCTACCGTGGCAGCGCTCCGAGTACCACGGCAAGCTTACTTACTGAGGGAGGTCAGCCGATATTCTTAAGGTTCCTATTCGCGACTGTTCTTGCCCAACAGCCATGCATCCCCTCGGCATAGGTAACACCAATCTTGGGATTGGGCCCGTAGCTGTACTGAGATACAGGCTACGGAAAGAAGGGGGTAGGCAACTCATCGTCTGTCGTACACGGGTCACCCGACGCTGGTGACGGCCCTCACTGCTACATACCCGGTTTTAAAAGGGGAGCGTCTGTGCCGCACGACCATTCCGACTTTTATTTCGCATCCAACGTCAGGTTCCCCGCCCAACGCACACATTTCGAGCGCGAGACGTGCTTAACTGTAGGGACTGAAAGAAGTTAAGACACAAGTGTAAGGTTCACGGGTGCGCCACGCTGGCACTTGCCGTTCCCTTTTAGTCGCCTTTTACGACAGGCAGGGTTACCGTGGGAAAATTCTACTACCCGTCCCCACACGGGGGATGCTGATCTTTAAGTGGCGCATTATATGGTGTGTGACGACGAATACGCCTTGCTGCTGTCCATAAAGAGTAGTCGGCCTCCTTTGTGGGTGCAAGATCGGAAAGGAAGATCACGCTAATACAAGGAACGAACGTCAATTGTGACCCCGAGAATCGCAAAAAAGGAATGAAAACCGCGACAACATTTACTTGGCGAGCAGTATCAATGGCTGAAGGGGAATACGAGTGGAGAATCGGGCAAAACCCGAGCTGCAATAACCTAGCCAAAATTTGCAACAGAGGTGCGAAAAATCAGCGCGGTGACTAACACAAAATCAACATCGCCGAGGAAGCAAATTAATTTATCTACTGAACACTTGGAACTGCGGTAAAGGGTGGTAAGTCGAAATCTTTTCCCTTAGTAGAGAGGGCAGCCCCTGGAGGGAAGTATGGCTGGACAATCCCCAATAAAAAACAAAATAAATAATTTTATTCGGAGCTGAATAAACACAAGTGACACCACATTAAGAGCACCGTCGATGACAAGAAGAACGGCGAACCCCCGATCCGTTCTGCACGGTTGTTAGTTCTCGCGAGCGTATTATCCGGATGCACGTCGATACGATCGACTTTTAGAGTAATGAAAAATCGTTTCCGCCACTAACTCCACATTATGAACGCTGGCTGAATGCAGTCTTGCGGTTTTCGCGATAATTTCCTTCAGCCCCGCCATCATCGTGTCCTCAGACGACAAATATCACTCAGCGAACACCGCTTCGCCATTTCCACCACATAGAGCTCTGCTCTCTGCTCTCTGCAGCTGTCCACTCGTTCTCGGCGACGACAAACGTATAAATAAAGCTGTACGCGAAAATCGAACGACAACGAGCTCGAATATAACGCCCGGCTGGCCGAATTATATAAAATATTTTTAAAATAAAACCCCCGTAACCCGGGATACATTTATCACGAGGCAATTTTCTTTCGCTTCAACATCGGCCCATAATTCAGAAGGACTTTATCTCGCTCCCGAATCAAATTAGTTTGTAGGTTTTTCCATTACCTGTTCGTCGGGGGGGGGGAGGATAAAGTATATAAGGTATACCTTTTATACGTGGGGGATGATCAAAGAGAAAAAACCGAAGAACGACGCACACGAGTCGCTATTATTTCGAGCTCACTTTCATTCGATGTGTTTCGTGTCTCGCTCGGTTATTACTTTCCGATGTCCTCTCCGGTACCGGTAGTCGCTGTCCATTTGTTTCTGTCAGTCCGGCTAAGCCCGTGCCGGCCCGGCCCGGCCCACCTAAATGTACGCGTCGAGGTGGCTTCTATATTTTCCTGCGGCCTCTCTCGCACACTCTGCAGTGGTCGACGTCTAACGTAAAAAGCCCTACACTTCGTATTATGGCCGCGTATACATCTACACGTACAGAAGTGTACACGGTATCCGCCTAAATGCCGAAACTCGAAATCCTTCTCGACATTTCGCCCCCCGTTTATCGTTCGCACATAATCTGAAGTTATTTACGATTCGTTTACCTTCGTTACTAACCCGCCGCCGCTCCTTTTCGGAATACGTTAATGTTCACAAAGGAAATTAAATGTCATACATTGTTCAGAATGGCTATCTGAAATATAGATATTAATTTTTTATTGACTTTTGACTGAAATGAGCTTCGGAGCTGGTTTATTAAACACGAATGATAAGAACAGTATCATTGATGTACGGGTCATTCTCCAGAAACTGAGAAAATTAAGGTGGCATTTTTTAAAATTTTTTATACTACTTGATCAGAAAGGCACTGTTTACGTTGGTGTTTTATGGACGACAAGAAGCGCCTATCAATCATGCATCGAGTGCTAACGAAACCTGTATGTAAAGTAAACGTCCCTCAATGTAAAACATTTTTACATGAAAAAATTGCTGGCCAGTAATTTGGTATCGGGGAATCAAACTCGCGTCCATTGAAACATTTGACTGAATTGCAGCGATCGTCTCTAACCACCCGGCCACGGAGCGAATTACAAAAAAGCGACTTAAGAACGCATTTAAATATTCACGATGTAGTACAGCTGTTACTGTTCGTTGTTAACCGTCGTTACGTTTTTGCTGGTCACTACCTGTGTATGCTGTCTGTGCACGTGAACAAACTGAAGACGGGACTGTGATACTGTACTTTCGCACACGAAAATCACCTGTCTATAATTTAAATAAATAAATATATTAAAAAATAAAAAAAAAATACAGACCATGTTAGCGAAAAACATTGCCGCTTCTGATCAAGTAGTATGAAAAATATATTCCACAACAAGAGCCGAAAGTGAGTTTAGATGACTCGGGAATTGCTCACTCGCTACGCTCGTTCCCAAACTTTCCCTCACCATGTAAACACTCACTTTTGACTCTTGGTGTGTAATATACTATTTTTATAGACTCCCCCCCTCCCTCCCCGTAATACTTAGTTTATAGAAGTCGCACCAGAGGGCAAACATACATTGTAGTAATGTGCAACGTGTACGTAATGCGTGTAGTGGAAAACGTGTTTTTCTGTTAGCACCAGTGTTGCCAACTTAGCATAATTGATGCTAGATTTGGCATAATTCAATTTTACAGTATTCCAAAATGTTTAATCTGGAATCTAGCATATTTCTTCGGCATAGTTACATCTGAATTCAGCATATTTTAGAATTTTAGCATAATTCTTTTTTTAAGCAAAAAAAATAAAAAAATGTCAGAGAACTGCAGCAGAAAAGCAGAATACACAATTCATGGATAACGGCGCACTCTATTCATGAATAGATTCATGATTATGAAGGTACTGCGGTGCTGGACTGGTGCAATTTCTATTTTCTACCATTAGAATTCCAAAATTATACCAAATTAAATCTAATTTAGCATATTCTTCGAAGTTTAGCATCTTACTTTTGGCGGACTTTTCATGCTTTTTCTGGTTTCAAGTAGCAAAAAATAGATATTCCATTTGGCATCCATTTTTAGCATTTTTTGGGAGGCGATTTAGCACCCATTTAGCACATTTGAAAGGCAGTCTAGCTCTGTATGGGAAAAAAGTTGGCAACACTGGTTAGGACGTGTAGATTGGGGTGGGTCGTCAAATTTTTTTTCTCGAAATTTCTAACGCAACCCAGATATAAAAGTTGCCTTTGGTAAAAAAAAAAAAAAATGCGTGTAGCAAAATTTCCCGAAAGCCAGATGTCCCGCCCAAATTTCGGAATAAGAGCCCAAGAAGAAAACGAGCTTCTCCCAGGGACCTCACTTGTAGGAAATGGCCGATAGTAGATTGCCGACTGAGGGGGCTAATAACTCGTAATAACGAACGTTCAGCCTACTATCACCATACTCATAGGTGTTTAACCACAGACTACCACCAAGCCCACGGGAGTCTGGGCGAGTCCACGATGACCCCTGTCCCCAGTGTACTCCATTAATGAAATAATGCTGAAAGACCTGAGCCATCAGAATGGACGTAAGTACTTGGGAACCCACTATTCATGTCCCTGGATGAAAAGAGGTCCACCAAAGGGGAAATTAATTTAGAAACCAGCCAGGGATGGCACGTATCATAAATCAAACACTTCGCATGGTGGTACGTCCATGCATTTTTGATAAAATAAACAAAAAGATAAAGTTGTTCCAAATTCACCTCACTGTTTAGCATAAGCCCCTTGAGTGTATCTATTCCAAACAATGTACGCACGCAGTTTTACAGCGACTCGTGGATTCCATTTGAGTCCTACAATAGGCCAGTATAAGCGACTTGACTAATTTCTTTGAAATTTTAACGTCCGAAAGTTTTCCGAATTCCGGAAAGAACTTTCTCTTCTTGAAGGTCGAAAAATGCTGCGTTATTTATCAGAAACGTCTCGATATAGTTTCTCGCTGGCCTTTGTACTTTTAAATACGATAAGTTGAAAGTTCACCAACTCCGACGTGAAAGTCGAAAGATTGGGGAAAACTGTACGACGGACATTATAAAAAGGAAAATCGCAATAAGTGAAAATACCGAAAGTAAATAATGATCTGACTTTCGTCTTAGTCATTCAATTTCGAAAATAGGCATTCGAGTAAATACATACTTACATTTTAAAATCACCTATCTACAGAGAATGATGGATTTTGTGTGAGACTTCGGTCGAGTGGGGTGCAAGGTCCTGTATTCAAGGTTATTTGTATAAAATGGGGCCGTCGCATTGCCCCTAATTTATCGCAAGCCGTTTTCCTGTTATTTCGTAAATATTTTTTCTTGTTAGAATCGAAAGCTAGCTCAATTCGCTAGCAATTTCGTAACGTGAACGAAAAAAAATACTAAAAGAGGTTACTTAGGGAGTCGCTCGCGAATTCTTATCCGCAGAAATAGGAGGGGGGTTACTCAGAAGATTTTACTTGCAAAGAATTACATCTCAGTGTTAAGTGCTTTGAGCGTGTAGTTTGTTTTTAGCACGCCGAAAGCCATAGTAAAGTATAATATGAAGACCAGATGGACAGGGATTCAGTAGTCGGTTGCTTTTCAGATAATAGTATTGATAGAAGCCGTAGCAAAGTATATGGCAGCTAGATGGACAGGGATTTGGTACTTGGTTGCCTTTTAGATGATGGCATTGATAATGTGAAGGTGGTCGGTCGTAGAGAAGCCCCTCCTGAAGCCTGATTGACATGGTGTTTGTTGGAATTCCAGAGAATTCCTCTGAGGCAGAAGTCTACCATAGCTGACAGAATCCTTCATAGGATCGGTACGAGGCTAATCGGTGTATAATTTTTAATGTTATACAGGCAGCGCACTTCATATCTCTATTCCATATATTTAAGAAAATGAAAATTACAAACATTTATAAAGTTATATCGTATTGCAGGACCTCATTCCGCACCACCTTTGCAGTTTCTTTAGCTTCCAGGTTGTACTTGGATTTTTAAATTATTAAACGAAGTTGTCCGCCACAGAGCTACGTATAATGGTCCATGACTGAAAACATACTCGGGTGGATATAACCTTCTCCAGCGTCTGTCCCTGGACCTTGTTGATCGTCATATAAAAGGCTAACTTTATTGGAAATTGTCTCCTTTTGAATGAAAAGGCAAGGTGGAATCCGCTGGCGACAGGTTCACTTTTGGGAGTAATATCCTTCGACCGCATTCCACCCCAGTTAATATTTCCAGATCCAGTGCATTCGTGTACATGTTCCTCACAATTAGTCGTGTCCCATTCAGCAGTCCCAGTGCCGCATTCATATTACGTAGCAACATAACAATCGCACCAACTTTTAAGTGTAATTTATTTTGGTGGTAAACCTGTCAACTCCAGGCTATCCAGAAATTCAACGGGGAATTGCAGGATTTCACTGTCATTTTCGCTGATCAGTCTATTCACGCTTGTATAGGTTTTGGCTTCTCCAGGAATCAAGTCCAAAATCTTGTCGTTGATCTTCTTATAATGATCCTTCTTTGGTGCCAGAATTGCAAAATTAGAAAATTTCAGGACATCCTCTGGAGTGTCAAACTTTTCACCATAGACATCTCTTATAATGTCCTAAGAAATTATGCTTGCAGGTACTTATAATGCCCCTCTTTTCAGAGACGTTTGTCTTTCATTGGCTCTTTTTCTTATCAATGGATGTTCGAGATACACGAGAATGAATCGCGTTTGCTTTCAAAAGTGGCGCTTGTGGTTATAAATGTAAAAGTGAACGTAATTGTGTGTAAAAGAAACAGATAGGAAGATGGTTTTACATTGTGCTATTATAGTCTCATCAAAAGTGACTCGAGGTATCAACATAAGGAATCGATGAAAGGAGTTCATTTTGTGAGGTTTGTAATACTGTGTATGATTCTTACTGAAATTAGGGTCAGCGTGAACCAACTGACATTTTTGTAAACAAAATGAGTTATTAGTATCGTTGGAAAGAGGGGAAAACGTAAAATTTTTCAGAATTAGGCCCCTGATTCAAAAATGTGTACTCACATTGATCAAAGCTTATCAGTAAATGCTATGTCATATAGTTTTGTATATGGCTCTTGAACTTAGAATCATGTGTTCTCAAAAAACAAATTTGGTTGGTTGGTTCCCTTGCTCTTAACTGTGTCCATGTGCGATTTTACTTTTTGTTCGAAGTTGGTTTGTGGAATAGCCGCCCAGACTTCAGCTGCAAGGCCAGCCCTATGGCTTGTTTCATTCAAACTTAACAGAATTTTTTTTTTTTGGTATGTTAGCATGGAAACGATTTAATGGATGTCCCACTGAAAAATCAAAAGTCAAAAATAAGGATCACTCCAATGTACTCCATAGTTCCCAGGTATTTTTATTGAAAGTGCAGGTGATCATTGGTTGTACAAACAGAAAATTGAGAAATAACGATTGGAAAGTCTCCTGATTCTGACAACGGGCCAGTTCCATAAAGAGAAAAAGTTCTGGTGAGGGGAAGGAATCATGGGAAATTCTGTAATTCCACGCCAGTACTTGATGCTCTAGTTCGGAACAAAAACAGCAACTGTACCGAATGATAATTCAATAAATTTATTGTAAGTGTACGTTGATTTTGTCCTTAAGATTTCATTATATAGTTTCGTAAGAACTTTCACTAGTTCTTCTCCCCCAAGTTTGATAATGCTTGTTGCAGGTCATGTCATGACATACGGCGTTTCCGTCTTTCAATTTTCCTATAGCTCTCACAACTTCGCTGTCTAGGAATTCTGATTCAGGGTCTTCACCCACTTTGTGCTCGACCCTGAGGGAAGTCTGGTCGTCCAAGGATAACTTTTCATAAAAATCTGTGGTTATTTGTTTATTTGGGTCTTATCGAAGACTTGTTCTCCTTGCTTATTGGGTTCTCTCTCTCTCACACACACAAACACACACACACACACACACACACATACGGAATAACCGTACAAAGGGAGGTCCTCCGGTGTAACCGTACGTTATGGGGTCTCTTGAAAAAGCGCTTTAAAATGCTGTTAGAACGTTGGCGACACTGTACACACCAGCATGTCGGTGTTTTTCTACAAAACCGCTAACACTGATTTCACTTACACTCAAAAATAAAGAATAGAGAAAAACCATACCTTATGAGGTCTCACGTGTGTGTATGAAATACACCCGTGAATGCGGAACTGGACGGCGTTGTGGGGTCAACCGTTTTAGCTGTATTTCCGAAAATCATGTACGTTCTGAGGCCATTTTTGATACACAATGTGCAACGTTGCCGCTTAGGACAACATTCCAGACACAGAGCTAAATATGCGAAAAACTCATACATTTGTTGAACCGCAGCGACTAACAGCCTGGCCTGTCGTTACAGCTAACTCATATTGGTAAGGATGTGTATAGTCCGATAATGTATTTGATGTGTGTTCGTGGGCCGTTATCATGAATTTTTACCAGTGGCGTCGCTGGAAAATATTTTGGGGGTAATTTTATCAGTAGTGTTGGCCTACATTCATCTGCGTTGGTGGTTTTTTTTTGGGGGGAGGGGTGTAGTATGTTGTATTAAAGTGTTTAACAGTCATTTAGGTCATTTATTTTCAGTCATGGTCATTTAAAAATTTAAGAATCAGCAAATTATATCTTGAAAGAGGAAACAAAATTGGAAGATTCTATTATAATTACCAGGGCTGCAATTTTTATGCGAATGTATACTCGTATTTGTATCTATGGCGTATAGGTATAAGTATCAAAAGATGTTAACGAATCACAGAATTCTGAGTCAATGAAGCAGCACTTCATCATGCATATTTCACATATTTTGGCATTTACCACGTATTTTGCACGAATTCTGCTTATTTTTCAATTTCTTCCCCACAAAAAATTAGTTTTGTAATGTTGAGAATGATGTCCGACTCCAAAAAAAATTGTAAAGACCTAATGGTTAATGAATTAGTAGACAAGCTTTTAGAAAAATATGTTCTTTTGCATGTGAGATAGCGTTTCTCTTGCCTGCATCACATTCATCAGTCACCAAGAAATTACGAATAGGCGCATTATCCCCTGGGTGCATCTCCTATTAAAAGAAGATTGGACTCTTAAGGAGATACTTGGCTGGATCATTTTAAACTATGATAAAAATTGTCTCAGTGTATCCAATTTAATTTTTCTTTTGAAAAAATATACCCAATACCCATATTGTATTTACATATTTACGCATATCTTACAATTTTGACGCATATTTTCGGCATATTATTTAGACTGAATTCAGTGCATAAAATATGCGCATATTTCGCTATTTTTTGTGCATAAAAATTGCAGCCCTGATAATGACCATAAATCGAAATATCAGCTTACAAGAGTCTTCGCATGTATGACATGCTCATGTGAGCCGAGTGTGAGACGTGATCCTCATGCGCGTATCAAGGTAGGTGAGCTCAATAAGGCCCTGGTTTAAGGTCTTGGCTCTCCAGACTTGCATGTAAGTGATTTCATGTTTTTCCTTCTTCGTGTTATAGTCGTCGACTGCAATATTTAAAAAGTGGCTAGCTTGAAATTTTTCTAGACTGCTCTACGTTCCTCAGATCTTCTAATAAAAATACCCCTTTTTCAAAACTTGATAAATCCAGCCCACCAACGAAGGCTGGGCCACCTAATACCTAATAAGCCTGACCTGAAATTCGATAAATAAAATGTTAAGCAACTAGGAATTTATGAGTAAGTTATACCTGAAATGATAATCAATTGATCGTACCAGGCTGGGCCTTATTAGGTTAAATAACACTATTTTTCGTGAGTATCGCATACCTCAGTTCCAAATTGCTCAAACTTCACTTTTCTGGCGTCAATCGTTAACCAACTACAACTACAACAACTGTCCAATGTTTGATTTCTGGATAGATTCCATTTGATTAACATAATACTCGTAAATTCTCCAAGTTACATAAAAAACATTCATTTTGGAATTAAGATGAGTGCTTGGTAGAATACACGACAGTGA
This sequence comes from Acanthococcus lagerstroemiae, assembly GCA_031841125.1. NCBI lineage: Eukaryota > Metazoa > Arthropoda > Insecta > Hemiptera > Eriococcidae > Acanthococcus > Acanthococcus lagerstroemiae. The sequence goes on along the minus strand of CM063114.1, from coordinate 44,663,273 downwards.
CCCCACAGCGATAGCAAAAATTCAGGTGTGTGACCTCCCAACGGCCACGAAATACAGAGACCAATACACTCAATTTTTAATGACCCTTAATACGAGGTAAAGAGCTTTCTTATTGCGAATTGTGACTGAACAGTGTACTGATAATGATTGAGTGCAAACTCACAGACCATTCTATCTCCCCAAACATTTGAATGCCTTCCCAGAGTCCTCAGTGGAAGAAGTGAAACCACCTCCATGTGATAGAAGTAAGTGACCCCACAGCGATAGCAAAAATTCAGGTGTGTGACCTCCCAACGGCCACGAAATACAGAGACCGATACACTCAAATTTTAATGACCCCTTAATACGAGGTAAAGAGCTTTCTTATTGCGAATTGAGACTAAACAGTATGCTGATAATAACTGAGTACAAACCACCAGACCATTCTAACTCGCCAAACATTTGAATGCCTTCCCAAAGTCCTCAGTGGAGAAAATGAAGGCATTTCCATGTGATAGAATCAAGTGGCCCCACAGCGATAGCAATATTCTAGGTGTGTGACCTCCCAACGGCACCAAATTACGGAGACCGATACACTCAGATCATTATCACCCTCAATACGAGGAAATTGCTTTCTTACAGCGAATTGAGACTAACCAGTCTACTGATAAAAACTGTGTACAAACCCACAGACCATTCTAACTCTCCAAACATTTGAATGTCTTCCCAGAGTTCTCAGTGGAGGATGTAAAGGCACCTCCATGTGATAGAAGTAGGTGACCCCACAGCGATAGCAAAAATCCAGGTGTGTGACCTCCCAACGGCCACAAAATACAGAGACCAATACACTCAGTTCTTAACCACCCTTAATACAAGGTAAAGTGTTTTCTTATTTCAAATCAAGACTAACCAGGGTACTGATAATAACTGAATACAAACTCACAGACCATTCTACCTCTCCAATCCTTGCAATGTCCTCCCAGAGTCCTCAGTGAAGGAAGTGAATGCACTTCCATGTGATAGAATCAAGTGGCCCCACAGCGATAGCAAAAATTCAGGTGTGTGACCTCCCAACGGCCACAAAATACGGAGACCGATACACTCAGATCATTATCATCCTCAATACGAGGAAAAGTGCTTTCTTACAGCGACTTGAGACCAACCAGTGTACTGATAATAACTGACTTCAAACCCACAGACCATTCTAACTCTCCTAACATTTGAATGTCCTCCCAACGTCCTCAGTGGAAAAAGTGAAACCATCTCCATGTGATAGAAGTGACCCCACAGCGATAGCAAAAATTCAGGTGTGTGACCTCCCAACGGCCACGAAATACAGAGACCGATACACTCAAATTTTAATGACCCCTTAATACGAGGTAAAGAGCTTTCTTATTGCGAATTGAGACTAAACAGTATGCTGATAATGATTGAGTGCAAACTCACAGACCATTCTATCTCCCCAAACATTGGAATGCCTTCCCAAAGTCCTCAGTGGAGAAAATGAATGCACTTCCATGTGATAGAATCAAGTGGCCCCACAGCGATAGCAAAAATTCAGGTGTGTGACCTCCCAACGGCCACAAAATACGGAGACCGATACACTCAGATCATTATCACCCTCAATACGAGGAAAAGTGCTTTCTTACAGCGAATTGACACTAACCAGGGTACTGATAATAACTGAGTACAAACTCACAGACCATTCTACCTCTCCGATCCTATCAATGTCCTCCCAGAGTCCTCAGTGGAAAAAGTGAAAGCACCTCCATATGATAGAAGTAAGTGACCCCACAGCGATAGCAAAAATTCAGGTGTGTGACCTCCCAACGGCCACAAAATACAGAGACCGATACACTCGGACCTTATTCACCCTCAATACGAGGTAAAGTGCTTTCTTACAGCGAATTGAGACTAACCAGTCTACTGATAATAACTGAGTACAAACCCACTGAGCATTCTAACTCTCCTAACATTTGAATGTCCTCCCAGAGTCCTCAGTGGAAAAAGTGGAAGCACCTCCATGTGATAGAAGTAAGTGACCCCACAGCGATAGCAAAAATTCAGGTGTGTGACCTCCCAACGGCCACAAAATACGGAGACCGATACCCTCAGATCATTATCACCCTCAATACAAGGTAAAGTGTTTTCTTACTGCGAATTGAGACTAACCAGTGTACTGATAATTACTGAGTACAAACCCACAGACCATTCTAACTCTCCTAACATTTGAATGTCCTCCCAAGTCCTCAGTGGAAAAAGTGAAAGCACCTCCATGTGATTGAAGTAAGTGACCCCACAGCGATAGCAAAAATCCAGGTGTGTGACCTCCCAACGGCCACAAAATACAGAGACCATTACACTCAGTTCTTAACAACCCTCAATACAAGATGTCGAAAATTCATCATTTTCGACTCGACTTAGTGGAAATTTATGATAATAATAATAGTAATAACAATAATTTAATACAACTCCAATATGATTCAACTGTATTAATTAATTGTAATAATCAACTGTGATTAATTAACCTTTCAACGCTCTGCTCAAACTCGGCTTTCCCCTACCTGTTAGGATAGACCCCGCCTGTGACGATAATTGGGACGCATTTGAGTGTGCGGCTCGCCCCCTGTAGTGGGTTTCGGTCCCCTCATTGGTCCACGTACTACTATGAAATATATCTCCATTGGTCCACGTGTGACCATGAACATACAGGACGGAAGCCAATGGGGGAAGTCCAGTTCTGGAATTTGGATCGGTGGCGAGCCACCGAGACCTGGCATTCTGTTATTGTGCTCCATGCTGCACGTTATTGTGCTCGGTTTTTTGACGTTACTGTGTATTAGTACTGCATACCTATTACCTGTGCTCGTTTTGTTGTGTTTCTCTTTCCGAAATGGAAATGAATACTGCTACGGATCAAGCCAGACGATTTTATTATTTACTACCTGTTATATTTACATTTTGTTTGAGAAGTCGCATTTTCCTATGGTCGTCGTTCGTTTTGTGTGTTCTACAAGCCTTGTGTCACTATCCGGTGGTGGTGCACTCGGTAAATTGAATTCTACAGGAATTTACGTTTCCTCTCTTGGTGTCTACTACATGCCTTGTGTTACCACCCGGTGGTGGTGCACATTATTTCACGCGAGGTAAAGTGCTTTCTTACAGCGAATTGAGACGAACCAGTGTACTGATATTAACTTGAGTACAAACCCACACACCATTCTAACTCTCCAAACATATGAATGTCTTCCCGGAGTCCTCAGTGGAAAAAGTGAAAGCACCTCCATGTGATAGAAGTAAGTGACCCCACAGCGATAGCAAAAATTCAGGTGTGTGACCTCCCAACGGCCACAAAATACAGAGACCTATACACTCGGATCATAATCACCCTCAAATTCCCTAAATGTGCACATAGATTGTTCTTGTTTAACACGGCAGTATTGGATACGTGACGCAATCAGTGGAATATGCTTTTTAATACGGGAAGCGTAAGAAAATTTTTCCGGATCCTTTATTTCAATTTTCAGTGTTATGCATGCAGGAAAATCGATTAAATCGATAACTCGAGGATCCTTACCGATAGGTAGTCGATTAGAGGCAAGCTTATCAATTTAAATATATTTTGGATAGATTTTTTGAGGGGTCTTACTCGGATATGACGAAGGGAAAAAATCTTGTAGACGACGAAGGAATATTTTGTGTATAAATTGACTGTAGGCAGCTAGTACTTTGAAAAAATTTAATACTGAGCACGTTTGTATATTCTACAGTGTTGGCTTGCTACAAGTATGCGGTTATTCGATACTTGTGATAATTGCTTCACAGTTTATTACTGTAGTCTACAAAGGAAAATTTAGAGTACGGAAAGTCGATTTTCAGTTTAAAAAAACATTTTGTATAACCATGTTAACTTCGGAATTTTTGGAAATTATTTTGTGGACGAGACATAACCTCCTTCTAACTATAAGGATTCAGGGTTTCTACTTTTTTTCGTGAAACGAATGTCACCCACAATAAGCACTATAGAAATGTGCAAACTACGAAGGAATAAAAGTGGTTACACAACTTCAACGTAGCTGGTAGACCCTCTTGAGGGGTCAAAATTTTGGGCAGCGTCCTCAAATGACTTGCACAACAAACATTCCACATAAATTTTTTATTAGAAATGTCTGTCTGTGTGATGCGTTTTTAAGAAAAATCCGTGAGTGGTTACATAGACGATGATGGAATTTTGACCGTAATTTGACAGTTTGGGGATGCTAGTTAGCTATATGTCAGGTTATGTATTTTGAACTCTTTGGTTGATTGATATGATAGAAGAGATTTACACTTATCTCAAAAAAAAATTATTTTCTAACATTCTTAGTTTTTGACAATATTGAAATATTGGGAGAATGACCCATGTATAACCATGCTGATACTTCAGTCGATGAACTGCGGATTCTCAGACTTTGTAGTATCATGATTCTACTCATTTTGGAATTAAGAGTGAGTGCTTGGTAGAATACAAGATGGTGGCCCCACAGCGATACCTAAAATTATTCAGGTGTGTGACCTCCCAACGGCCGCGAAATACAGGCACCAATACACACAATTTCAAATTAGCTTCACAAGCCCGTTCTTAATTCGATTTCAGAGTAAACCACTACTCGCGAACTTCACTCCACAATTTGCGACCTTCGCAACGTCCTGCATAGGTATAGAGGAATGGTGAGAATTGGCAACGTGGGGCCCCACTACGTCGGCGTTTTCACCGAGGCCTCAGAACGTTGTAGTAATGCGAATACTTCTGAGAGTCTTTACACCTGGTGATACACAAAGTGTATAGCGGAAAAATAGTCATAGGGGGGACTTTTTCCAAAACAAATCGGGATCAAGCTCTAGGCTATTATTTTGGCCCAAAGTATCGAAAAATCTGGTTAAAACGTTGTGGGGTCCTAGCCGAAGACCTCACAACGAAAATGGACCCCACAACGCCGGTGTTCAGCGGACTCAAGACCTCCCTTTATACGGTTATTCCGTACACACACACACACACACACACACACACACACACACACACACACACACACACACACATACGGAATAACCGTACAAAGGGAGGTCCTCCGGTGTAACCGTACGTTATGGGGTCTCTTGAAAAAGCGCTTTAAAATGCTGTTAGAACGTTGGCGACACTGTACACACCAGCATGTCGGTGTTTTTCTACAAAACCGCTAACACTGATTTCACTTACACTCAAAAATAAAGAATAGAGAAAAACCGTACCTTATGAGGTCTCACGTGTGTGTATGAAATACACCCGTGAATGCGGAACTGGACGGCGTTGTGGGGTCAACCGTTTTAGCTGTATTTCCGAAAATCATGTACGTTCTGAGGCCATTTTTGATACACAATGTGCAACGTTGCCGCTTAGGACAACATTCCAGACACCGAGCTAAATACGCGAAAAACTCATACATTTGTTGAACCGCAGCGACTAACAGCCTGGCCTGTCGTTACAGCTAACTCATATTGGTAAGGATGTGTATAGTCCGATAATGTATTTGATGTGTGTTCGTGGGCCGTTATCATGAATTTTTACCAGTGGCGTCGCTGGAAAATATTTTGGGGGTAATTTTATCAGTAGTGTTGGCCTACATTCATCTGCGTTGGTGGTTTTTTTTGGGGGGAGGGGTGTAGTATGTTGTATTAAAGTGTTTAACAGTCATTTAGGTCATTTATTTTCAGTCATGGTCATTTAAAAATTTAAGAATCAGCAAATTATATCTTGAAAGAGGAAACAAAATTGGAAGATTCTATTATAATAAATTACCAGGGCTGCAATTTTTATGCGAATGTATACTCGTATTTGTATCTATGGCGTATAGGTATAAGTATCAAAAGATGTTAACCTTTTAAAGATGGCATAAAATAATGTACATAAATTATTTCATGGTGAGGGCGGGGATTCCCTCACCATGCCACCTTTACTGGGTTAACGAATCACAGAATTCTGAGTCAATGAAGCAGCACTTCATCATGCATATTTCACATATTTTGGCATTTACCGCGTATTTTGCACGAATTCTGCTTATTTTTCAATTTCTTCCCCACAAAAAATTAGTTTTGTAATGTTGAGAATGATGTCCGACTCCAAAAAAAATTGTGAAGACCTAATGGTTAATGAATTAGTAGACAAGCTTTTAGAAAAATATGTTCTTTTGCATGTGAGATAGCGTTTCTCTTGCCTGCATCACATTCATCAGTCACCAAGAAATTACGAATAGGTGCATTATCCCCTGGGTGCATCTCCTATTAAAAGAAGATTGGACTCTTAAGGAGATACTTGGCTGGATCATTTTAAACTATGATAAAAATTGCCTCAGTGTATCCAATTTAATTTTTCTTTTGAAAAAATATACCCAATACCCATATTGTATTTACATATTTACGCATATCTTACAATTTTGACGCATATTTTCGGCATATTATTTAGACTGAATTCAGTGCATAAAATATGCGCATATTTCGCTATTTTTTGTGCATAAAAATTGCAGCCCTGATAATGACCATAAATCGAAATATCAGCTTACAAGAGTCTTCGCATGTATGACATGCTCATGTGAGCCGAGTGTGAGACGTGATCCTCATGCGCGTATCAAGGTAGGTGAGCTCAATAAGGCCCTGGTTTAAGGTCTTGGCTCTCCAGACTTGCATGTAAGTGATTTCATGTTTTTCCTTCTTCGTGTTATAGTCGTCGACTGCAATATTTAAAAAGTGGCTAGCTTGAAATTTTTCTAGACTGCTCTACGTTCCTCAGATCTTCTAATAAAAATACCCCTTTTTCAAAACTTGATAAATCCAGCCCACCAACGAAGGCTGGGCCACCTGATACCTAATAAGCCCGACCTGAAATTCGATAAATAAAATGTTAAGCAACTAGGAATTTATGAGTAAGTTATACCTGAAATGATAATCAATTGATCGTACCAGACTGGGCCTTATTAGGTTAAATAACACTATTTTTCGTGAGTATCGCATACCTCAGTTCCAAATTCCTCAAATTTCACTTTTCTGGCGTCAATCGTTAACCAACTACAACTACAACAACTGTCCAATGTTTGATTTCTGGATAGATTTAATTTGATTAACATAATACTCGTAAATTCTCCAAGTTACATAAAAAACATTCATTTTGGAATTAAGATGAGTGCTTGGTAGAATACACGACAGTGACCCCACAGCGATAGCAAAAATTCAGGTGTGTGACCTCCCAACGGCCACGAAATACAGAGACCAATACACTCAATTTTTAATGACCCTTAATACGAGGTAAAGAGCTTTCTTATTGCGAATTGTGACTGAACAGTGTACTGATAATGATTGAGTGCCAACTCACAGACCATTCTATCTCCCCAAACATTTGAATGCCTTCCCAGAGTCCTCAGTGGAAGAAGTGAAACCACCTCCATGTGATAGAAGTAAGGATCCCCACAGCGATAGCAAAAATCCAGGTGTGTGACCTCCCAACGGCCACAAAATACAGAGACCAATACACTCAGTTCTTAACCACCCTCAATACGAGGTAAAGTGCTTTCTTACAGCGAATTGAGACTAAGCAGTCTACTGATAATAACTGAGTACAAACCACCAGACCATTCTAACTCGCCAAACATTTGAATGTCCTCCCAGAGTCCTCAGTGGAAAAAGTGAAACCACTTCCATGTGATAGAAGTAAGTGACCCCACAGCGATAGCAAAAATTCAGGTGTGTGACCTCCCAACGGCCACGAAATACAGAGACTGATACACTCAAATTTTAATGACCCCTTAATACGAGGTAAAGAGCTTTCTTATTGCGAATTGAGACTAAACAGTATGCTGATAATGATTGAGTGCAAACTCACAGACCATTCTATCTCCCCAAACATTTGAATGCCTTCCCAAAGTCCTCAGTGGAGAAAATGAAGGCATTTCCATGTGATAGAATCAAGTGGCCCCACAGCGATAGCAATAATCCAGGTGTGTGACCTCCCAACGGCCACAAAATACGGAGACCGATACACTCAGATCATTACCACCCTCAATACGAGGAAATTGCTTTCTTACAGCGAATTGAGACTAACCAGTCTACTGATAATAACTGTTTACAAACTCACAGACCATTCTACCTCTCCAATCCTTGCAATGTCCTCCCAGAGTCCTCAGTGAAGGAAGTGAATGCACTTCCATGTGATAGAATCAAGTGGCCTCACAGCGATAGCAAAAATTCAGGTGTGTGACCTCCCAATGGCCACAAAATACGGAGACTGATACACTCAGATCATTATCATCCTCAATACGAGGAAAAGTGCTTTCTTACAGCGACTTGAGACTAACCAGTGTACTGATAATAACTGACTTCAAACCCACAGACCATTCTAACTCTCCTAACATTTGAATGTCCTCCCAACGTCCTCAGTGGAAAAAGTGAAACCATCTCCATGTGATAGAAGTGACCCCACAGCGATAGCAAAAATTCAGGTGTGTGACCTCCCAACGGCCACGAAATACAGAGACCGATACACTCAAATTTTAATGACCCCTTAATACGAGGTAAAGAGCTTTCTTATTGCGAATTGAGACTAAACAGTATGCTGATAATAATTGAGTGCAAACGCCAGACCATTCTATCTCCCCAAACATTGGAATGCCTTCCCAAAGTCCTCAGTGGAGAAAATGAAGGCATTTCCATGTGATAGAATCAAGTGGCCCCACAGCAATAGCAAAAATCCAGGTGTGTGACCTCCCAACGGCCACAAAATACGGAGACCGATACACTCAGATCATTATCACCCTCAATACGAGGAAAAGTGCTTTCTTACAGCGGATTGACACTAACCAGGGTACTGATAATAACTGAGTACAAACTCACAGACCATTCTACCTCTCAGATCCTATCAATGTCCTCCCAGAGTCCTCAGTGGAAAAAGTGAAAGCACCTCCATGTGATAGAAGTAAGTGACCCCACAGCGATAGCAAAAATTCAGGTGTGTGACCTCCCAACGGCCACAAAATACAGAGACCGATACACTCGGACCTTATTCACCCTCAATACGAGGTAAAGTGCTTTCTTACAGCGAATTGAGACTAACCAGTCTACTGATAATAACTGAGTACAAACTCACAGACCATTCTAACTCTCCTAAAATTTGAATGTCTTCCCAGAGTTCTCGGTGGAGGAAGTGAAGTCACTTCCATGCGACAGAAGTAAGTGTCCCCACGGCGATAGCAAAAATTCCGGTGTGTGACCTCCCAACGGCCACAAAATACGGAGACCGATACACTCAGATCATTATCACCCTCAATACGAGGAAATTGCTTTCTTACAGCGAATTGAGACTAACCAGTCTACTGATAATAACTGTTTACAAACCCACAGACCATTCTAACTCTCCAAACATTTGAATGTCTTCCCAGAGTTCTCAGTGGAGGAAGTAAAGGCACCTCCATGTGATAGAAGTAGGTGACCCCACAGCGATAGCAAAAATCCAGGTGTGTGACCTCCCAACGGCCACAAAATACAGAGACCAATACACTCAGTTCTTAACCAGCCTTAATACAAGGTAAAGTGTTTTCTTATTGCAAATCAAGACTAACCAGGGTACTGATAATAACTGAGTACAAACTCACAGACCATTCTACCTCTCCAATCCTTGCAATGTCCTCCCAGAGTCCTCAGTGAAGGAAGTGAATGCCCTTCCATGTGATAGAATCAAGTGGCCCCACAGCGATAGCAAAAATCCAGGTGTGTGACCTCCCAACGGTCACAAAATACGGAGACCGATACCCTCAGATCATTATCACCCTCAATACAAGGTAAAGTGTTTTCTTACTGCGAATTGAGACTAACCAGTGTACTGATAATTACTGAGTACAAACCCACAGACCATTCTAACTCTCCTAACATTTGAATGTCCTCCCAAGTCCTCAGTGGAAAAAGTGAAAGCACCTCCATGTGATTGAAGTAAGTGACCCCACAGCGATAGCAAAAATCCAGGCGTGTGACCTCCCAACGGCCACAAAATACAGAGACCATTACACTCAGTTCTTAACAACCCTCAATACAAGATGTCGAAAATTCATCATTTTCGACTCGACTTAGTGGAAATTTATGATAATAATAATAGTAATAGTAATAACAATAATTTAATACAACTCCAATATGATTCAACTCTAATATGATTCAACTGTATTAATTAATTGTAATAATCAACTGTGATTAATTAACCTTTCGACGCTCTGCTCAAACTCGGCTTTCCCCTACCTGTTAGGATAGACCCCGCCTGTGACGATAATTGGGACGCATTTGAGTGTGCGGCTCGCCCCCTGTAGTGGGTTTCGGTCCCCTCATTGGTCCACGTACTACTATGAAATATATCTCCATTGGTCCACGTGTGACCATGAACATACAGGACGGAAGCCAATGTGGGAAGTCCAGTTCTGGAATTTGGATCGGTGGCGAGCCACCGAGACCTGGCATTCTGTTATTGTGCTCCATGCTGCACGTTATTGTGCTCCATGCTGCACGTTATTGTGCTCGGTTTTTTGACGTTACTGTGTATTAATACTGCATACCTATTACCTGTGCTCGTTTTGTTGTGTTTCTCTTTCCGAAATGGAAATGAATACTGCTACGGATCAAGCCAGACGATTTTATTATTTACTACCTGTTATATTTACATTTTGTTTGAGAAGTCGCATTTTCCTATGGTCGTCGTTCGTTTTGTGTGTTCTACAAGCCTTGTGTCACTATCCGGTGGTGGTGCACTCGGTAAATTGAAGTCTACAGGAATTTACGTTTCCTCTCTTGGTGTCTACTACATGCCTTGTGTTACCACCCGGTGGTGGTGCACATTATTTCACGCGAGGTAAAGTGCTTTCTTACAGCGAATTGAGACGAACCAGTGTACTGATATTAACTTGAGTACAAACCCACACACCATTCTAACTCTCCAAACATATGAATGTCTTCCCGGAGTCCTCAGTGGAAAAAGTGAAAGCACCTCCATGTGATAGAAGTAAGTGACCCCACAGCGATAGCAAAAATTCAGGTGTGTGACCTCCCAACGGCCACAAAATACAGAGACCGATACACTCGGATCATAATCACCCTCAAATTCCCTAAATGTGCACATAGATTGTTCTTGTTTAACACGGCAGTATTGGATACGTGACGCAATCAGTGGAATATGCTTTTTAATACGGGAAGCGTAAGAAAATTTTTCCGGATCCTTTATTTCAATTTTCAGTGTTATGCATGCAGGAAAATCGATTAAATCGATAACTCGAGGATCCTTACCGATAGGTAGTCGATTAGAGGCAAGCTTATCAATTTAAATATATTTTGGATAGATTTTTTGAGGGGTCTTACTCGGATATGACGAAGAGAAAAAATCTTGTAGACGACGAAGGAATATTTTGTGTATAAATTGACTGTAGGCAGCTAGTACTTTGAAAAAATTTAATACTGAGCACGTTTGTATATTCTACAGTGTTGGCTTGCTACAAGTATGCGGTTATTCGATACTTGTGATAATTGCTTCACAGTTTATTACTGTAGTCTACAAAGGAAAATTTAGAGTACGGAAAGTCGATTTTCAGTTTAAAAAAACATTTTGTATAACCATGTTAACTTCGGAATTTTTGGAAATTATTTTGTGGACGAGACATAACCTCCTTCTAACTATAAGGATTCAGGGTTTCTACTTTTTTTCGTGAAACGAATGTCACCCACAATAAGCACTATAAAAATGTGCAAACTACGAAGGAATAAAAGTGGTTACACAACTTCAACGTAGCTGGTAGACCCTCTTGAGGGGTCAAAATTTTGGGCAGCGTCCTCAAATGACTTGCACAACAAACATTCCACATAAATTTTTTATTAGAAATGTCTGTCTGTGTGATGCGTTTTTAAGAAAAATCCGTGAGTGGTTACATAGACGATGATGGAATTTTGACTGTAATTTGACAGTTTGGGGATGCTAGTTAGCTATATGTCAGGTTATGTATTTTGAACTCTTTGGTTGATTGACATGATAGAAGAGATTTACACTTATCTCACAAAAAAAAATTATTTTCTAACATTCTTAGTTTTTGACAATATTGAAATATTGGGAGAATGACCCATGTATAACCATGCTGATACTTCAGTCGATGAACTGCGGATTCTCAGACTTTGTAGTATCATGATTCTACTCATTTTGGAATTAAGAGTGAGTGCTTGGTAGAATACAAGATGGTGGCCCCACAGCGATACCTAAAATTATTCAGGTGTGTGACCTCCCAACGGCCGCGAAATAAAGGCACCAATACACACAATTTCAAATTAGCTTCACAAGCCCGTTCTTAATTCGATTTCAGAGTAAACCACTACTCGCGAACTTCACTCCACAATTTGCGACCTTCGCAACGTCCTGCATAGGTATAGAGGAATGGTGAGAATTGGCAACGTGGGGCCCCACTACGTCGGCGTTTTCACCGAGGCCTCAGAACGTTGTAGTAATGCGAATACTTCTGAGAGTCTTTACACCTGGTGATACACAAAGTGTATAGCGGAAAAATAGTCATAGGGGGGACTTTTTCCAAAACAAATCGGGATCAAGCTCTAGGCTATTATTTTGGCCCAAAGTATCGAAAAATCTGGTTAAAACGTTGTGGGGTCCTAGCCGAAGACCTCACAACGAAAATGGACCCCACAACGCCGGTGTTCAGCGGACTCAAGACCTCCCTTTATACGGTTATTCCGTACACGCGCGCGCTCGTCTCATATCCAATCCTATATCTTGTCTCATATCTCATTTCATATGTGGACTCATATTTAATCTTATACCTTGTCTCATATCTCATTTCATATCTACTCTCATATCTTGTCTCACATCTCATTTCATATCTACGCTCATATCTTGTCTCATATCTCATTTCATATGTGGGCTCATATCTAATCTTATATCTTATCTCATATCTCATTTCATATCTACTCCCATATCTTGTCTCATATCTCATCTCATTTCTAGTCTCATATCTGATCTCGTATCTTGTCTCGTCTTATCTCACTAAACGTGGGTGGGGCGTTACTACAGTCACTTCCGTTCCATGTTTTCATTCGCGTTCGTTTCACATTTTCTGCGTTAACAACTCATCCTGAATCTGCGTGAAGAAGCTTCGCTTCAAAAGTCGGAAGTCTGTGTTCAAAATTTGCTAACAACAAAATATTCTCAGTATCTGGAGTGACCCCCTCCCCCTCGGCGTATCTATCAGCAGTGCGTCCCGCCATCGGCTAGACAAATTAAAATCTACTTATAGTCGAATGTTTTCGAATAATGAGAAGTTAATTTCCAGGCAAACTCGTTCGTGTAGCTTCATCTCGAGCAAGATAGATCTCCATAGGTTGATGATTCGAAAGAGGATGTAATTAAGTTCGGCGAAAGTTCATTTAATTTAGAATCGTCGTTTCACGCCCGAAGGTAAACCGATTCAACCGGGGTGAAGGGGGGATGAATCATAATTGTTCACCTTGCCCTTTGCCGCCGTAAATTCTTATCGTCATACGTTAGTGAAACTTAAAGCAGCCAACCTGCATCCGTCGCATTTTCCTCGAAACTTTAACCCGACAATGAATTTACATTTGTGCCCGAATAATTCGATCACGCTGCTTGCTAACTTGGTTAAATCATTTCTATCAAACTCGCGCTCTTTGTGCCCTTAATTGTCGGCAAAAATTAACACGTTTGTTTCAGACAAGTTGAGGAAAAACTGAAAATTGTTTTTCCAAGTGCCATGCCAAACGTAAGGATAATTTTACACTTGGAAGTGTATCATTAAAACTCGGCTCGATGGGTATGCGCGGAGAGTTTAGTCCCAGAAGTTTCTTGTTCTCGTTTAATATTCGTCTTTTACTTTAATGGTTGAAAAGAAAGAAAAAAAAAGTTCATATCCGCCGAACCGACGACAGCGCCGCCTTTTTCACTCCCGAATTAATAATGCTATCTAATTTCTCGATAGGCACCTTCACCTTCGATTTATAATTTCGAGGACTGAAGCTGATGTTTCGCGAGGTAAAGTTCAAAGTTACCCAACTTTGATTGATTACTGAAACATGCGTATGCTTTGTAACAGACACGAAAGTTTCTCTTTTTTTTTTTGCTCTCTCTATTTGACGCAAGAACGCACAAAGAAGTAAGTTCCTCTTGAGTAGAGGTGCGGTTGCTTCAGTATCGTTTCTGTTGGTGTAATTTTAAATCTTCCAGCTTTCTTCGGAGATTTCTTCACAGCCTTTTCTAGTTACCCGATTAAACTTTGGAAGCATGAAAGCAAGGATACAATGCAAAAAATTCTGATACTGGCTTGTGATAGGTCTGGATGAATAAATGTCTAGGAAAACACTGAGAGGACTTCGCAGAAAATTCTCCGGGACGATGCTCTCATTAACTTCGTAAAATGCCTGCCAGTTTTTCAGTTTTTAAGAAAAGTTTGCCCTCTCTCATCGGTTTTCCTTTGAATCTCGAGAAATGTGCCATGTACAAAAAATTCTTAAACAAAAATCGTTGTACACAAGGTGACTGTGCAGGTATGGAGTGACTTGGCACACATATGTTTTCATTACTCCTACTAGCACGAGGCAAGAAATAAAACATGTGGCAACACTGACATGTGACCCGTAATGGATATTGTAGCTATCCAGTAAAACCAACTCGGTGTAATTTCGCTATTTCTAGGCAGCGTTAACAGTTTTTTGTGCAAAACTTCAAAAAGGATGTGCGAATTATCACATTACAGACATTGTTTCAGATGAGTGAAAATGAAAGGTAAACTTGATCGCGGTCATGATAAAAGTAAACTATTGTTTCTTGGGCGCTGTGTGGCCGAGTGGTTAACGTTCCCGATTTGCCAGCCTTGCGTCTCGGGTTCGAAATCCACCAACGCCGAAAAGCTAATGCTATTCGAATACACCCCTGCTACCATCATAGCGAACACAGCAACAACACAGTATCAATCGAGGTGGAAAGATAACGCGTCCTGTAGCCCCCGCCAGTTCGAACGAACAGGACACTATGGTCGCAGGGCGTGTCACCATCGGATTTAAAAAAGACTGATATTGGTATGTGCACGTCGTGGCCAGCTTACTCAACGTTGTGCAAAAACGTGGCTAGTAAGCGAACTGCGGCTGTACACTCTTTGGCATCTAACGTAACACACCGTGGGGAAAGCAAAGGCAAACTGTCCCGACTAACCCTCTGCCCAGGAATGTCGCCGTCAAAAATCGCGACTGCCAACATCCGGCAACGGGTACCGCACCTGATTTTTTGATTGCTTATTAATCGACATAGTGAGGTGGCAGTTGGTAAAAAACGCAAGGGTAAAGTTGCACAGAATTGTCTATTTGGTCTTGAGGCCAGTAAGTGATCCATTTCGATGATCTGTCTCATTACCAGCGAATGAACTACATAGTTCAAATCAGGATCTTCAGGCAGTTTAGAGATGCCGAGGAAGTTATTCGTATCTTTAACTTCGGTTATCGGACGAGAACTGGTGTACTCAACATGATATGGCCAGGTCTCCACCTTTCGCAAAAAAGGTCTTATTTGTTTTTTCCTCATGATTTTTGGAATAAAGAAAGAGCATAGTTCTCGTGGGTAACATTCGTTGATTTTCTTTTGCTCGCATCTGTATACAGTGTATACGTGATTCAGAAGCGAGTATCATTTTATCTTGTATAATGTTGCTGACCACTCACGACTCTCTGGCGGACCACAGGTTGAGATCGCTGATATACATTGTGTACAATTCGAGGTTTCTTGGCACTTTTACCAGAAACACTAGGTTTACAAGTTTTCTCCTGTTCATTTATGAACGTGTGCAATGTCACCCCATCATGGTACCACGTGGCACTCTTATTTCATAATTTTATAGAAAAATTTGTGGGGCGACGAATGTCACAATCTTTTCGGGATTCCGCAACGTCCCATCAAAATTACAATAAATATCCCGGTTCTCTAACCCAGTTTCTACAGTCTTTAGAGCGCGTAAAAATTGAAAGTACAGGAAAATGTGAGCAAAGTTTCCCAATGTAAAGGTACAATATCTTCCTCAAGATTCGAATTGTTTTTGATCATTTTTAAATTCAAAACATTTTTCAATATATTCCTTTAAATTTTAATCATAATATTTAAAAATTTAAATGACTCAAGTTCTTCAAACAACTTACCTATCATTTCTTTTTAAATGTTCATCTACAGTTAATTTTTTTTCTTCAATATTTTTTCTAAACTATCTGTTAGTTTCAATTAAACCTTTATTTTCATCAGTGATGTTTGGTTTTGTACCATGATAGTATAGTCCATATTTATTGTTGATAATATTTTTATGCTACTATTTATGTATTAGAAAAATTTTAAAGACACTCATTATTCATCATCATCATCATCATCATTTAATAAGCTTATTGGGTGAGACAAGACGCCATTATTCACCTCATCCTCTATATTTTCTTGAATTTCCTCATCAGCTTCTTCCTCATCAAGTTCAGAAGTATAATCAGATTCATACCAAGACTCATTAGGATCATTATGATTACCAATATCTATAACTAGATATTAGGATCACCATTATCAGTATCACCAATACCAGGAAGAACATTATGATCTTCATAATCATCATTATTATCATCAAAAAAGTCATATTCATCCCACTCTATTTCATTATTAACATGATTTTCCATTTGAAAAAATTGAATTTTCTCTATCAGAGATCGACTCAATCTGACAAGTATTTATACATAAATAAATAAGTATAAAATAATGTAATTCAACTAATTTTTAAAAATTAAAAATTCTTATAAAATTTTTCTCGTTAAATAATAGCTTACTATCAACAATTGTGGAGTTCTTTTAAACCAGTTTTCCGTCACAGACGTGTTATTCGTGCGTTAAAGTTTCTCTGTACATTATTGAAAACACATTATCTGCTATCGTTCTGTGCTCTTATCGCGGTTTACAAGCTAAACACTTGTGTTACCGGTTTACGCGTGTTACAATGTCGCTAGATGAAAAATTCATAACCGAGCTTAAAATAATGATGGAGGATGTAAAAGCGATCAGAAATACGGTAAAAAAGACTGAAGAAAAGATAGACCAATTTACATCCGAAATACAGACCCTGAAGAAAGAGAACAAGGAGCTAAGAGGTATGGTTGAAAATTTAACTTTTCATAATCGCGAACTAACCGGATTAATAAACGACTTAGATCAATACAGTAGAATTGACAACATCATTATCCACGGGATACCGTACCACGAAAACGAAGCAACGACAGAGATAGTGATGAAGGTTGCAAATAAACTTCGTATCGACTTGAAGGAACACGAAATTTCAGTAGCTCATCGTCTAAAAGCTAAGGAAGATAGAATTCCTGCGATAATCGCTAAGCTAAATAACAGGTCCAAAAAGACCCTAATGGTCAGAAATTCTAAGAAGATGCGATTAGACGGTAAAGTCTTGGACTTAGAATCAGCAAGGCCAATATACGTAAGTGAACAATTATCCCCATATATGAGTTCACTATTCAACGAGGCGCTGAAACTGAAAAAACAGGGCATAATAGAATACGCGTGGGTCACCGAGGGAAAAATATTGGTGAAAGAGGAAGCCAACAGTCCAACCAAAAGGATAAAATCATTCGAGGATCTACCCGTCGTCACAGAAGAACCAGTCGCCGAAGAATCTGGCACCGAAGAATCGGAACACGAACAACCACGCGAAAAAACGAAGTTGAAATCAGCTAAGAATCAGGACAAGACAGGAGAGTACGTGAGAACAAGGAGCAATAAGCCACTAACACTATCACAACTAGGAAATAATCCAAGTCGTGGAAACAACAAGTCGAAAAACCGTCGAAACCATTAAAATAAGAACTCCGCTTACCCAGACCGGCTAGTCACCGCGGGCAAGAAAGACGCAGAGGCAGCCCCCCTCGCAAAATTTGCAACGCTCAACGTGCGTACTTTACGAACCGAGGAAAACCTGATGGAACTCGAGGAAGCCTTTAACGAGAGCGATATCCAGGTCCTAGGTTTGTCGGAAATAAGGCGTCCACATGAAACAATTCTGATCACTAAAAATAATCACCTTCTGGCACACTCAGGTTGTACCAGTGGTCAAAGGGGAGTAGGCTTTTTAGTACATAGAAACTTAATAAACGATATAAACGAAATTAGGCCCTTCTCAGATCGTATAGCGCTAATAAGTATGAATATAGGTAAACAAACAATCAAAATAATACAGGTGTACGCACCAACCTCAGCCTCAGATGAAACCGACATTAAAAACTTTTACGATCATCTAACCGAAATACTCGATCAACAAGGGGGTATACTGAAAAATACTTTCATTATGGGAGACTTCAACAGCCAAGTAGGCAAAGGAAAAAACATCGGAGAGTTTACTATTGGAATCCACGGGTATGGTAAAAGAAATGATAGAGGCTGGAAACTTTTAAGGTTCTGTGAGGAATTCAACTTGAGAATTGTTAACACCACTTTCAAGAAAAGGGAGGGACGATTATGGACCTGGATATCACCAAACCACGAAGTAAAAACGCAGATCGATTATATAATCACTACAAAAGACGTCAACTACATTAAAAATTGCGAAACTAGGAACTTTAGATACCACTCGGATCACAGGTTAGTACTCTGTGAGATGAAAATGCGAAAAACAAAAAATCTTAAACACACCAATAAGAACTACAACTATAAAATAACTAAAAACAATGCAGACGCATACGAAAGAGAAATAAACAAACAGATAAGGAACGATCCAACGAAAAATATAACAGAAATTATCAAGAATGCAACTAAAATAGTAGCCGAAAAACCAACAAACTTGAATCCCAACGAACTACCATCACAGATTAAAAACTTAATTAAAGAAAGAGAGAAAATTAAACGTATAAAAAACAAAACAAGGCGCGATAAAATAGAACTAAATATAATATGTAAACTGGTAAAGAAAAAACTAAGGGAAAATAATTATCAACGAAAAACAAAATTGATAAATGACATACTGGAAACAACAAAAAGTACAAAAACAATAAAAAAGGGATTAACGTTAGGCAAAACATGGACAACGTATATCAAAGACAAAAATGGTATAAATCAATACAACAGAAACACGATAAATCAAATAGCTACAAACTTCTACGAAGAACTATATTCAGACAGAACCGACAACGAAAGTTTCGTTGGGACACAAAATGAAACTGTACCGGAATTTATGGCTAGCGAAATAGAAGAAATACTGAAAAACTTAAAAAACAACAAAGCAACAGGTCACGACCAAATTACAAACGAACAACTCAAATTCGGAGGAAAACTGCTGGCCAAAAAGGTAACAGACTACTTTAACGACATTCTAAAAAATCAAATAATCCCGGACGATTTCAAACTCGCAGACATTATTTTACTGTATAAAAAAGGAGACAAACACGTAATCAACAATTACAGACCAATCTCTTTAAGTACGGCGTTGTCAAAAACATTCTCTAAAGCTATAGAAAATAGAATAGTAAACATAATAAATCAACATCAAAAAAGCGAACAGGCAGGTTTCAAAAAAAACTTTTCAACTATCGACCATCTACATACCATTAATCTACTAATACAAAACTGCAATGAATATCAGATCGACGTCCATCTAGCCTTTATAGACTATACGAAGGCCTTTGATTCTCTGAAGCATAGTTTTTTGTTAGAGGCACTTGCTGACCAAGGGGTTCCTACATTGCTAGTAAAACTAATAAAAGAGATGTACAAAAATCTAAGGGCAAGAATAATTACAGACAAAGTTGGAAAATACTTTAACATAGAAAGAGGAGTAAAGCAAGGAGACCCTCTATCTCCAATACTATTCAATTGCGCTTTGGAACAAATCTTTAGACATACAAACTGGGACAGCAAGGGAATCTTGGTTGGGGGAGAGCGCTTGAATAATCTACGTTTTGCAGACGATGTAGTACTAATCACAGACGACATCAAGGAATTAGAACAAATGCTTAACGAACTGAACGAATTGGGGAAAAAAGCGGGATTACAAATGAACATGAATAAAACAAAAATTTTAACAAGGGATACAAAAAAAGAAATAAAAATTGAGAATCAAACAATAGAAAAAAATATCAGAAGTAATCTATCTCGGTCAGTTGATATCCTACAACGACAATTTTGAAAAAGAGGTTAACAGGCGTATTACACTAACTTGGAAAAAATACTGGACGTTAAAAGACATCTTCAAAGGACCATTCCAAAACTATCACAAAAGTCAAATCTTCAACTCATGCGTTCTACCCACACTAACCTACGGATCTCAAACTTGGACTATGACAAAAAAAATAATGAAAAAAATAGAAACAACACAAAATTCCATCGAAAGATCCATGCTAAACATCAAGAAATCAGACAAAATTCGAACTAAAATAATAAAATCTAGACTGAAGCACAACCTCAACTGTGTACACTGGATCAGGAGAAACAAATGGAAATGGGCGGGACACGTGAGTAGGAGGACAGATAATAGATGGACCCACAAAATAACCTTCTGGTTTCTAGCACACAGGACTAGAAAAAAGGGAAGGCAAAAGGCTAGATGGACTGATGATCTTGATAATTTTCTGGGACACAAACTTTTCCATAGAATCTCTCAAGACCGAAAAGAATGGGGAAGGCTGCAGGAGACCTTTGCCCAATTCTGGGCCTAGCGGAGTAAAAGTAGCCTTAAACTACATCTTAAGACAAATAGTTACATAAGCTGTAAATGTACCTACTACCTACATATAACCGCTAATAAAGGCTATTGATTGATTGATTGATCAACAATTGTAAGAATGGATTTGATTATAAAGCTTCGAAATCAATTTACTAGAGAACAATTATATGATTATCTTAAAAATAAAAATATAGAAGGGTGTTCAAGATTGAAGAAATATGATCTAGCAAAAATTGTTGCTCAGTGTTCATCAGAGAAGGCACTAAAATTTGATCAGCTATTCAATTTTAATGATAGCATTTTTAGTACAGATAAACCAGATCACCATCAAATTTGATTCTAGTATTTTCAGTACCGAGACACCAGAACCATTACCTTCAAGACGAGATAGGGATATTGGAGTGAGAGAGGGTACTTCAAGAAATTGGAGAAATGGGATTCATGTTTATGAAATATACTGTGATTCTGCAAAGTATGATTTAATAAGATTTCTATTTAAGGTTAGTGAAAAACTTCATGAAATTGCTAAAAGAGAATTGAAAACAAAGAATAGTATAAGCTTCCAATTGGTTGCTGTTGTTGATTATACTGAAGTAAATTTATCTGGTGAACAAGTTAATACCCATAGAAAATATTTTCGATTAACAATAAATATTATAGCTCATTCGAGTGCAATTAAAAGTGCCCTTACATCAGCAAAAAATGAAGTACTAAACAATTTTGATAGTTATAATGCTAGAAACACAAGATATAGATTTAATAGAGTTATTCTTTCTGATCAAAATAATCCTTTGCGTGTTGGAACTTATATTCAATTACCAAGTTTTATTATCTCAAATAAATGTTGTATCAATGTGAAAAATATAAAAACTAATAAATTCAAATGTCTCAAACAAAATAAGCTCTTAGATGCTTTGAATATGCGTTGGAAAGTATTTTAAAACAAGTTGAAAAGAATTGTGATAGAGTTTCTAACTATGATATTGCAAAATATGAAGTCTTGAATATGACATACCCAATTGAATTAGTACCTGAAAATATTCAAAAATAAGAAAATGTCATAAATAGATCAATTAATATTGAGATAAGTTTATATTACAGAAGTCAAACATTTAACAACACGGAAAAGAACATATAAATTTACTACTGTATAAAGAACATATTGTTAGTGTACATTCTCGTTCTGGTTATTTCCTCGTCAAGTTTATTAATATTTTTTAATCGAAGATGAACGGAAAACGGTAGGTTTCCTACACTGCTTTGGCTGTGGAAAGAAGCGCTTTTACGCTTGTAAGTAGGTAACAGTGACTGCAACGTAAAGGCGGTAGGTAATATTTAATTTCTGCCGAACCCAAGTGGAAAGTAGAAATTACCTACCGCTTGGGTTGTATGATTGTAAGAATAAATATAATTGAAACACGAACTTTATTTTTGTGTTCTTTAAACAGAGAACAAGTAACTGCATAGAAGCGATTATAATTAGTAAGTAAGTAACGTACGAAGGAAAATCGATCTACAACTGTTAACGTACAACACGTTATCACGAAAAGAAAATCGTTCATAAGAATTGAAAATGAATTTGGTAGCTGATTGGTCAAGTATTTGTTTGTTTTCCGTTCATCTTCGATTAAAATACAGTACGTTGGAGCATCGGAAAGTAATGCGGTTCCTCTGCTCCAACGTAATATACTATTTACAGTTTTCTTACTTCACCGAGTACAATGTCCCTGCAACAAAACATATGGAGCTACCGGCACTAAATAAGTGGTTCGTATAATTTTTGAAGTCTTTGGGTTCTGGTTGACAATTCTGATGTAGATTGTGTATCAATTCGGGGTTTCTTGGCAATTTTAATAGAAACACTACATTTACAAGTTTTCTCCTGTTCATTTATGAACGTGTGCAATGTCACCCCATCATGGTACCACGTGGCACTCTTATTTCATAATTTTATAGAAAAATTTGTAGGGCGACGAATGTCACAATCTTTTCGGGATTCCGCAACGTCCCATCAAAATTACAATAAATATCCCGGTTCTCTAACCCAGTTTCTATAGTCTGTAGAGCGCGTCAAACTTGAAAGTACAGGAAAAAGTGAGCAAAGTCTCCCCGTGTTGAGGTACATTTTCTTCCTTAAGACTCGTCCTTTATAGTTTTTTCTTCGCATTTTTGTAGGAAACGTAAGAATTTTGGAGAGGTGGATTCAAAATAACTCTTCCGAACAAACAATTCGCACTGCAACACAGACCTTGCAGCGGGCGAACGAGGGTAAACCATTTTTTCAAATTCATTTTACGGGGCTGTGAGTACAGAAGTATTCTAAATTTTACATATTGTCGATTTCCTGCCTCTATAGCTCTCTATCCCTGGGACTTTTTGCCTCCATTCCTCAGGTACCATATGTATGAAATTTTTTCTCTCTGTTTCGAGTAGGTACTCGAAAAAGTGGATGTTTTTGAGATAGTAAAGTGTACACAAATTACATCAGGATATCAAATGTAAAGTTTTAGAGGCCTCCGAAGTCTATTTTTATATTTTCTGGGCTTGCCGCACGTTGAAAAATGTGTACTCGAAGTATCAACATAAGGAATCGATGAAAGGAGTTCATTTTGTGAGGTTGGTAGTATGTATTATTGTGTATGATTCTTGCTGAAATTAGGGTCGGCGTGAACCAACCGACATTTGTAAACAAAATGAGTTATTAGTATCGTTGGAAAGAGCGTAAGAAGTAGAATTTTTCAGAATTGGGCCTCCGATTCAAAAATGTGTACTCACGTTGATCAAAGCTTATCAGTAAACGTTATATGTCATATATAGTTTCTATATGGCTCTTGAACTTGGAATCACGTGTTCTTAAAAAATAGATTTTGCTGGTTGGTTCCCTTACACTTAACAACGTCCTAGTGCAACCGTACCTCTTGTTCGAAGGATAGCTGCCTAGACTTCAGCTGAAAGGCCGACCCTATTACTGGGTCGCAAAGCGACCTAGCTTCGTTTTAAATTTTCAAACTATATATAGTAGAACAATATGGCAAAATAATACTACTCGAGATAAATGAATGAATGAGTTGGTAACGTGGAAGTTGCGTCTTCACAGCTGAGAGTCAGTGTTGCAAACCTTGAAAATTGTCCCTCGATTTTTTGTCTTTCGGCATGGCTCTTTTCCAGCCAATCACAAAACAGGAATTTCAATATTTTTTCGTTGCAATTAATGGTCAAACTGTATATTGTTATCAGAGCAATACGGTCCGCGTATCCAATTCCGTTGTGTTTTTTTTTCTTCTTTTTGTGACGAGATTCGCGCAATTTGTGTATTATTGTTGAAAATTGAGAGTTGAAAAAAAGTGTCTTTCGGCATGGTCTTCTTTGTGCAACGATAGACGTTCATCATCCAAAAATAATTACATCTTATTAATGGGTTATTACTCAGAACTTGAGGCAACTTTGGATACACACCAGGAATACTATAACTTTCTCGTGGGTGATTGGAATGCCATAATTGGGCCTAAAAAGAACATTTCGGAAAACATTGGAGACTTTGGACTGGGGACTAGAAATTCGAACGGGGATAAAATAATGGACTTTTGTGCAAAAAAGAATCTGTTTATTGCAAACACCTTTTTCTCAAAGAAAGAAAAATTTAAATGGACATGGCAATCACCTGGGGGTAGATACAAAAAAAAAACGAAATAGGTAATTATGTCATTATATGTCTTTTTATGTCGGATCATGGGTAATTATGTCTTAAAACTTGGAGATCTTTTATGTTAGAATAGATTATGTCCTTGAAAGTATAGCTGATCTGCCACTGTCATTTTTCTGATTTTTAGGTAGGCGACCCGCAGTGCGTTTTTTTTCGGAGGTGGCGCTGGCGGCGTATTTTACTTTTTTTAGTATATAGAGACATAGAGAAATGTCTTTTTTTATGTCTTATTATGTCGGTTATGTCTTAAAACTTGGAGATCTTTTATATTAGAATGTCCTTGAAAGTAGCTGATCTGCCCCTGCAATTTTTCGGATTTTTAGATAGGCAACCCGCAGTGCGTTTTTTTTCCGCGAAGGTGGTGGCGGCGGCGGATTTTACTTTTTTAGTATATAGAGAGATATAAAACGAAGTAAGCTGTACTCATGCCCAATAAACGCTGTAAATAATAAATAAATAATGGGTTAGTATGCCTTTATCAATTCTCCTTACAATTTTTTGTTTTGGAATCCATTATCGAATTGTCTTTCGGCGTTGACTTTTTCATGTGTCCTTCGGCATAGCATTCATCATTTTGATTGCCATGCCAAAATACAGAATCTCCTCGCTGTCGGCCCAATCTTACCAATATGTTATACAGAACGCCTCGTAACGAGAAGTTCAAATATTCCCTCCTTTCCTCCATGAAAAAACATACCTGAAATACCAACGTATTTGAAGAATGACCCACTGATGACTGATAAAAAAACTCGTGGGCCTGTATGATGTCCGCAGATTAGGTTCCTTTCCAGGCTTTGGTATCAGTATTGCGGTACTTTCCACAGATCAGGAAAGTGAAGTTGTCGACTGAGAATTTCCAATTCTAATTTTTCCTTCTGGGCTGGACAGTTGCCTCATTGCCCTCCCCGTGTACCGGGTCTAGAATTTCTGGCTGATTCCCGCTTGTTACCTCCGTCCTCCTCCGAAACTAATCGGAATGAGAATAATACGCGGTTATGTTTGAAAATATCACAAACAGATCGAATATTCTTTCTTGAATTGAAAAATGAACGTAAAAAAACGCTGTCGCAGCAGCGACAGCAATACCGACTTTTCAAATTTAGTATCTTACATAAAAGAAATCCTGAAAAATAAAAGAAAAACTCCAAATCAGCAAAATAATAATATTAGTAATAATAATAATAATAATAATAATAATAGAAAAAAAGGAGGCGATGACTAGGAAAAATGAAAGCTGTATGCAAAAAATTCAACAGAATAGAAACAGAAGAAAAAACCGAAAAAAATAACTAAGAGGAACTTTTAACCATAAAAACAACCATAACAGAGATCTCGAAAAATAAAACAAAAACTCAACAAAACAGCAAAAATGGGATAACGTTAAAGGAAAACAAGCGACGCACTTCAAAACAAACACAAATAGTTCAAATACACACAGCACGAATTTAGACGCGTGGTAGTTCAAATGCAGGCAACACGAATTTACATGGACAGAGTTCAAATAAAAGAACTGATACCAGTAACTGCTTATCTTGCTAACAATAGCAGTACCGACGACTAACAACTATTGTTGGGAATGAATCTGAATAAACGCATTATATCGAAAGGTCGATATCTCGACATTTTCGACACGTAGAAAAATTGACCACATTTTTAACACTAAATCCCAATTTTCTACCCCGGTTATCTCCCTCCCCTTTGGGGTGCTGCGAAAAATGATAATAACTAAAAATATGTAAAATGAAATTTTCTTCAAATGAGTTTCAGTATATTTTTTCGTCCCCAAGCTGAGATGATGAGAAATAATCGAAAGAAAAGTTTGACCCTCTCCCCCACAGCCCCCTTTCGGCGAATCCTCACCAAAATTTCACATGCACAACTTCAAGTGCTGTTCTATAACATATCTGATTTTCATAAAATTCGATCCTACACTCTTCGAGCTATTCCAGTTTCAAAATTTTGTACATATATATACCTATATACCTATATATATGTATATAGGTATGCAACGGTATACACAGGCCCATTCCTGGAAACGCCAGTATCTTTGCGAGACCCGTTTTTACGTTGCGAGACCCACTTTCGGGTCTCGCAACGTTTCCCTGTGTTCGACTGTTTTTTCATGATGTACACATGTCCAGCATGCTGTAGGTGATTTTTCTCTGGGGGCCTCACTAAGATACCCAGGTGCCAGCACTTATACGAATTTAGTTCATACAGTCTCTCACCAGAGAGCGTCGGCTGTCCGGTGTGTAACGTTGTGAGACCCTAGAAATGACACCTACTTCGCGAGACCCAGCTTATTGGCAACAGTGTATACCTTAATAAATCTGATTAATCATTGTGTCGTAGAGGAGAGAATGCATGGCAGTACCACGGGAAGATGTAATGTGTAATCTGTAACTCAGCGGAAACACAATATTGCAATATAGTTTAAAGTTTAGGCGTCTATTACATTCGTTTTTCTCTGTTTATGAACCTACTTAATGAATGTATATAATTATATCAAAACAAAACTTCGAAAAATTTTATTTAGAATGGCATGGATGAAAGTTTCCAACAAGGAAGCAGGACGAATTTGGAAATTCATTGGCCCTTACACAAAGTTCCCAAATTTCTGTGTAAAGGGAAATATGAACCTGAAAATTCCCTTCTGAAGGAGGGTAATTTCGCCTACCTCGAAATCGAATATTATGAACTCCTATTTAGGTCATAATTTGTGTACAGTTTGTGTAGTTTCTGTACGCACCTCCTATCCTCTAATTTACCTTCCGTTCCCTGTACCAATGATACACCTTTAGGAAGGGGGTTTCAGAAGTTAGATGAAAAGACGAAAAGCTGTATCACATGAAAAACAACTTCACATTTTATCATTTTGGAAATAACTTAGGATTAAGGGGGTGGGGTTTTTAATCAACCCAAAACTAAAAAACAATATTCTGGAAATAAAGGGGATATCGGATAGAATTGCTATTCTAAAAATAAAAATTCAAAACAATATTTTGATTTTGATCCAGGTCTATGCCCCTACCTCTGCATCTACGGAAGAAGAAATCGATAACTTTTACAAACTCCTGGATGAAACCCTTCAAAATGTTAAACAAAATTTAAAAACAAAAACTGTTATTATGAGGGACTTCAACAGCAAAATTGGCACAAGCAAGGAAGAGGAAAAGCACTTGCTAGGGATATACAACTATGGAAAACGAAATAATAGAGATAGGAAACTTATCGAGTTCTGCCAGGAACATGATCTAAAAGTAGTCAATGGCTTCTTCTAGAAAAAAAAACAAAAACTGTGAACTTGGATTAGTCCCAATCTAGAACATAAAAACCAAATCGATTTCGTCCTTACTCCTTGGAACAATAAAAACGTAATAAATTTTGATGTTTCAAGTAAGTTTAAATATGTCACCGACCATAGGCTCATTTCCATTGTCTGAAGATTAAAAAAGTCGTACTATAGCAAGAAAACAATTTAAAAAATTCTTGGTATTAATGACATAGAAAGCTACAAGTTTAAAATTAATGAAGCCTTGAAAAAGGCGAATAACCTGAACCTATCAAGCGTCGAAGATCACTACGAAACCTTATGTAAGGCTACACTAGACAGTTCAGTCACCGAAAAAGAACGGCACGGAACGAGAGCCAGCCACATCCTCGCAAAAGGAAAACCTGGAAAACCTTTGGATAGCCAGAAGGAAACTTCTACACGAAAAAATAAAAACTCAAAAGATAAAGTTGAGCTAAAGGGCGTCAATCGATTGCGCGCAAACCATTAATTAATAGATCGATTGCGTGCAAAGATGTTAGAGGATGCTAAGCAAACACATTTTTGATTGCGTGCAGAGAAATTTAAGGGCAGCTATTGATAGCGTGCAATGTTTAAAGGAGACACACTTCCTAGTTGAGGAAATATTATTTCATTAGGTGAGAGTAACAAAAGTAAAAATAAAAAATTAATAGGCGTGCCACACAAAATTACAAAAAAAAAATGAATACATGTCATACAAATTTATGAAAAACAATATATTTACGTTAATGAAATGAGCTATACTGATAATGAGCAATAGAATTCAAATTGCCCACTCTTATACCTATCGATGAAGGAGTCTAGTTGACATTTCTTCAAAGCATACTTTTACCTCAATTTTTTTAGCTCATGTCTGGAGGAGCTAGCAGAATAGATGTCGATACTTGTTAATCCTTAACAGCCTGCGTGAATAAAATAATATGGGGATGTGTAGTATAAAAAGTAAAAATTATTTGAAAAGGAAGAATGGAATGACTCGCAAGTGTTGGTGGTACGGTGTGACGTGACAGTCACATAGATTTAGCGGCAGATCGGATTGCTGCTTCAAAATCAGCAACTACAAAAAGTTCGAAAGTGAAATGACACAGGCGCGCTACTGATACATTCGTCGAGAGATGACCAGCGCGCTATCGATAATCACGATGAGAGAACCAGGCGCGCAATCGATACACCAATATTTGGGGCAAAATCTTACCGCGCGCAATCAAAGAACTCCGGAGCTAAACATGGTATCAAAAAAAAATAAAAGCTATACAAAGAGAGAAGGAGGATCGCTGGAGGTCAGACCCGATTAGCTTAACCTTAGAGAACACAAGAAATATGAATAAACTAAATAGGAACTTGACTCTTGGGTCACAACTTACCACGTATCTACTAGACAATAAATGAAATAGAGCCTATGATCGGTACGAAATAAACAAAATAGCATCTGACTTCTACAAGGACCTATACTCTTGTGAAACTAAAAATGACAGTAAATTTCTGACCAGCTCACCCACTGAGACACGCGAACCTGAACCTTTATTTCTAACTTCGGAAATAAAGAGCCATGGTTAAAAATCTGAAAAAAAAATAAAGCGCCAGGTAGCGACGGAATAAAAAACGAACACATTATTTACGGAGGTGAGGAGATGATCAAGGCAATCACCTCTCTCTTTAACAAAATTTGGTCCTGCGGAGAAATACCAAAAGCATGGAAACTTTCTGATATAATTCTCCTATTCAAAAAAGGAAATAGACATCAAATTGGAAATTACAGACCAATCAGTCTGTCTCCAACAATCTTGAAAATCTTCTCCAAACTCGTGGAAACGAGAATAAAAAGCTACTTAGAACTTCAACAACCCACAAACCAGGCAAGATTTAGGATGAACTACTCCACACTAGATCATCTACACACTATAAACCAAATTTTAGAAAAATCCTCGTAATATAATCTGAATATAAGCTTGGCATTCATCAACTACAATAAGCCGTTTGATTCTCTGAATCATCAATACATGATACGAGCACTAAAAAACCAGGCAGTCCCTTACCAAATTACCAAAATAATAAAAGAAATGTATTCAGGCCAGAAAGTCGTCTCATTACAGACAAAACGGGAGAATACTTTGGAATAAGAAAGGGGGTTCGTCAAGGGGACCCGCTGTCACCTAGTCTTTTTAACACGGTCCTAGAGGAAGTCTTCGGACAGCTAGAATGGAAAGACAAAGGCTTAAATATCCACGGAATCAAAGTTTCGAACCTGAGGTTTGCAGACGATATAGTTTTTATATCAGAATCACTGGTTGATCTGGGAGAAATTATTCAAAAACTGAACGAAAGCGGAAAATTAGCAGGGCTAACAATTAACATTGAAAAATCCAAAATTATAACAACTTCTAAAAAAATACCAAAAATCTTGCTCGGTAACAAAGAGCTTGAAGTAGTCTCAGAAACAACGTATTTAGGACAATTAATCTCATTAGAAAAAAGAACCGAAAAAGAAATAGACCGCAGAATTACTCTAGCACGGAAAAAATTTTGGTCACTAAAACACATAGAAATGATGATTCGTAAAAATTGAACTCAATTCGTTATTATTAATTATCAAATAGCTCTGACACACAAAACTGCCTATGTAAAATCAATAAAAAATCTCAGTCATATAATGAAAAAATAATCAAAGCATAATGACAACAAATTTTGTAGGTCAAAACAAAATCTAGTTCAATGGGAAAATCGTCACTTTCTCTTATATGCGGACAAATTACTTCTCGTGGAAAGGACACGCTTTTCTTTCTGTTTTAACAAAAAAAATGCAGATTTTTCTTTCGCAAAGGTGAAAAAAAAGTAGGTACGTTTTGTCTAGTAGATGTGAGGAATAGATGATTTTCTTACTTTTATTGGAAGACACCTTGCCGGATCCCGGAGAAAGAAATAAGCTTTTTACATTAAGACGGGGAAAGGATAATTTAATTCAATTTCCTTAAAAACAGAAATGGGTTCTGTTCCTGGAAGATAGGAACGGTTTACATTCAAGAAATGGAAACGACAATGTTCTCTTTTCTCGTAGAAAGAAAATTCAATTTCCCCAAAGGAGAGAAATTCATTTCATTCATAAAAGAAAAGAGGCAACCTTCTTTTCTCTCCTCAAAGAGAGGATCGAAATTCTCCTCCCGAAGAAAAAAAAACTTCTTTTCTCGTGACTCAATGAAAGAACATGTTTCTGATTCTTCAAGACATGGATCATTTGTGTAGCCTCACTTCAATAATAATATTCAGGGGAAATCTGCGATGATTTTCAAAGGATTTCATGAGAAATCTTCGATCGAATTCCTTCGATTCTCGAAAATAACTAAATTTTTCACGCTGAGTTCTAATTCGGTGGTCAAATTCGAGGGCAACGAGCAGGTCCCGAGATACACAGGAAAATATTGGGAAAATTGGTCAGTTTGGGTCAAGAAAGGACTCCAGCTCGATTTTGACGACGGATTTGAAATCGCCTCGAAAAACTGAGTAATTAGCCCCCGCGCCGACGTCGAAGCTCCCCGAAAATTTTTTTGCCCTACAAAAGACATGATGTATGTGTACGGAGAAATTTTCAAAATTCGAATAAACCATAAATTTTGAACTCAAGACTGTTTTCGGCTCAATTATTAACGCTGAAATCGACTTCGGTGGTCAAATTTCGCGGAGACGTTCCGTTCCAGAAGTACACAAGAGAAAATTGGAAAAATTGGTTAGTCTGGGTCAAAAAATGACTCCAGCTCAATTTTGATGACGGATTTGAATTCGCCTCGAGAAAATAAGTAATCAGTACCCGCGCCAACGCCGAAGCCCTCCGAAATTTCTTTTGCCCCAAAAATAACATGATGTAAGTCTAGAGAAATTTTTAAAATTCGAAAAAACTAAAAATTTTGAATTCAGGGACGATTTTTGATTCGATTTTCCACGCTGAGTTTTAATTCGGTGGTCAAATTTGGCGGAGACGCTCCGTACCCGGGATACACAGGAAAAAGTTTAAAAAATTGGTCAGTTTGGGTCAAAAAATGACTCTAGCTCAATTTTGACGACGGATTTGAATTCGCCACGAAAAATTGAGTAATTAGCACCCGCGCCGAGGCCGAAGCTCTCCGAAAATTTCTTTGCCTCAAAAAAGACATGATGTACGTATAGTAAGTATGGAAAAATTTTCAAAATTAGAATAACCAAAAATTTTGAAACAAAGACTGTTTTCGGCTCAATTTTTAACGCTGAAATCGAATTCGGTGATCACATTTGGTGGAGATGTTCCGTTCTAGAGATACACAAGAGAAAATTGGAAAAATTGGTCAGTCACGGTCAAAAAATGACTCCCGGTCAATTTTGATGACGGATTTGAATTCGCCTCGAGAAAATAAGTACACGCGCCGACGCCGAAACTCTCCGAAAATTCTTTTGCCCTAAAAATAACATGATGTAAGTTTAGAGAAATTTTCAAAATTCGAAAAAACCAAAAATTTTGAATTCAGGGACTGTTTTCGACTCGATTTTTCATGCTGAGTGCGAATTCGGTGGTTAAAGGCGGCGACGCTCCTTATCCGGGATACACAGGAAAAAATTTAAAAAATTGGTCAGTTTGAGTCAAAACATGACTCCAGCTCAATTTTGATGACGGATTTGAATTCGCCTCGAAAAATTGAGAAATTAGCACCCGCGCTGACGCCGAAGCTCTCCGAAAAAATTTCTGCCCCAAAAAAGACATGATGTATAATGGAAAAATTTTCAAAATTAGAAAAACCAAAAATTTTGAACCAAAGACTGTTTTCGGCTCAATTTTTAACGCTGAGTTCGAATACGGTGGTCAAATTTGGCGGCGACGCTCCGTTCCCGAGATACCCTGAAAAAAGTTTAAAAATTTTGGTGAGTTTGGGTTAAAAAATTACTCAAGGTAAATCTTGATGACGGATTTGAATTCGCCTCGAAAAATTGAGTAATTAGCACCCGCGCCGACGCCGAAGCTCTCCGAAAAAATTTCTGCCCCAAAAAAGACATGATGTAAGTCTGGAGAAATTTTCAAAATTCGAAAAAACCAAAAATTTTGAATTCAGGGACGGTTTTTGATTCGATTTTCCACGCTGAGTTGTAATTCGGTGGTCAAATTGGGCGGCGACGCTCCGTACCCGGGATACACAGGAAAAAGTTTTAAAAATTGGTCAGTTTGGGTCAAAAAATTGATCCTCCCCCTGCGGCGATAAGGGAGGTACATTTCAGATAATTGGTGGTACATTTCGGGTACATTTCATTCGAACCAAATTTGACGAAATCAGACAAATGGGGGGGGGGGCTCCCGTTACCCTGGTCCCACCAAAGTACTTTAGTTCCCCCTTCGCATGGGGAGGAGGTACATTTTGTAATAATAGCGGTACATTTGGGTACATTTCGGGTACATTTCCCCTACCTAAAAATCGGGTCTACAATCAAACTTGGGGGGCCAGGGTAATGGACCCATGCTTTCTGACGTTTTGACTCAGTCAGAATGCGTCAGAACTGGGCCAGCCTATGACACTAAGACTAACTCCGCCTACTTTTCACTATAGTAATGCACCAACATCAAGATTTTAATTGTTTGACCCGTTTCCTGACCTTTTTCTAACATGTCTGACCCATTCCTGACGTTTCTACTGCAATGTACAAACGTCAAGATTCCAATCGTCTGACTCGTTTTCTGGCCCATTTCTGACATTTCTAACCTTTCTGTGACCTGTCTGATGCGTTTGTGACATTTTTAATGTTTCTACCTCATTTCTGACATTACGAGTATTAATGTTTTCCATTACTTTAACGTTCAAATTTAATTCAGTTTGGATATGGTGAGCATGATAGTTTGTTCTTATTCTCTGTGATGATAACTTTACTGTTTATTCTGCTTTTTTGGTGCGTACATTATTTTCACAAAATGTTGTTGAGTTCGTTCTGTTGTATCGGTGTATTCTTTATTAATATAATATAATTTTGGTTTGGCCAGCTATACAACAAACAGAGGAAATTACACCCATTTCTCTGAAGGTACCTAAGTGAGTTCTCATTTTAGACGGCCTATTCTGTTTTACACGTGGCATAGCACCATCATTTAATTCATTGTAATTATTTTTCAACATCCATCTCATCTTACTCTCAAACTAGGATGTGAAATTACTGGAAAGTGTGCAATTAGTAAATAATCATGAGTGTATAAATCTTGTTTCTCAATCTTCTCGCTCTAATCTTCTCTCACTCAATCACTTGCTCGCTCCATGTCTTGCTCCTGGTCTCCTCCTTCTTGCATTCTCTCTTTCTCCCCCCCTCTCCCGCCTCTATACTCTTCTCACCCTCACTTTCCACCTCTTTCTTTCATCCTTTCTCTCACTCCCACATTCACCCTCTTTCTGAACTTTCCTTCGGTCTGGGACGGGCTAGTTGTAAAAAACATCAGTTTATGAGGATTATATTACTCACTTCGGTTCCTGGTACCTTTGGGTACATATCATATGGATTCTATTGAGACAGTACTGAGGACACACTAAACTCAAACTGGTACGTCGTTTATTTTCATGACAATTCTGAAGAAGAAAGTGTACACGTCTTATTACTGATAGGACATCCTGGTACATTGATTGAATTCATCTGAAATTTCATACAGTTCTAAACAAATGTGGAAACAGAAGGATATTTCTCAGGGGACGATAGAAAAGGAAGCTGGGAAAAGGCCAACATCATCACCATTTTTGACATTAGAATTTTTCTTCGAAACTCGGGTCTATAAGTTTGTCGTATTATCTCAGCTTTTGTATCGAGAAATCTGAATTGGAGAAATACTGACATAAACCTAATCCATCTGAACTTAAACCCAATCTCTTTCCATATCCACCCCTAATCTTTATCCCTTTTTTCATTTTCCACCTACCCCTCCCCTAAGAGATGAAGAGAGTATTTCAAGAAAAAAGGCAGATTAGTCCATGGGGTAACAGAAATAAAGTAACACTCAAAACCCTACCTCCGTTCGTTTTCTCCTGCTGCATTTTCTTCTCTTCTCCAATCCCTCACATCCTTCTTTTCTTATACTTCGATCTAACTTCCTTCGTTTCCTCTCTCCCCTCTCCACGTTCTCCTACAATAAAAAGAAAGAACCGTGAGAGAAGTGATCCGCCGGCCATTGAACCAACAATAAAAAATCAGGCCTAAAACTTTGCCTTTTTCCTTTTTCCTCTCGTCCTTCTCTTTATTTACAATTACTCTTCATGTTTCTCATTTCTATAGCTCTGCATTGACTTTCTTTTCATTCTATTCCCCATATGTTCAGGCTACATAATAATTCTTTGTTTTCTTTGTAGTCGTAGTTTTATCTTTTCAATTGTTCTATTGTTCGGCTCGAATGCATCATCCTCATTTCTTTCGTATTTGATTCGTCTCCCCCTAGTCAGGTAATTCGATTCGTAGTTTCTCTTTTTTTTATTATCTGTTTTGCGAGTTGGGGAATTTTCAGTTTTCGGATCATGCTTCGAGGTCAGATATTTTTTCCCTCGGTTAGTTGAGTTCTGTTTGTGCGCTCGAATGTTTCGGATGTAAAATAAATCATCAAGATTTTTGAATTTGATTTTTGTGTCTCTTGATTGAACATTTGGTCCTCCGGGCCGGATCTGTCCGGCAGTTTTGTTGTATACTGAGTATAAAATTCTGAAAGTTAGTGCCCGTTAATAATTTATTCAATTTTTTTTTTTCAGTCAGCCGTTTTTTCAACAAGTGGTGACATTCGTGCTTGCGGTTTTTCGGAGTGTGGCGTTCGCTTAGCAGTGACTGTGCGATGCATTTCAGTGAAATTCTCTACGTCAGTCACTATTAAAGCAAGGAATTCTTCCTTCGAATTAAATCTGAAATGCCTGATTGTAGAGAGGATAGCTGAAGCAGTGCCTATGATTTTTTTTCAATTGAAAATTGGTGTTTTCCAGAGCATCTAATTCTAGCAGACCCTTCGTTTAATATTCCTCAACCTGTACATTTACTGCTAGGGGCTGGTGTTTTTTGAAAAATTTTGAAACCACAACCTATGAAAATTAAAAATTTAACTTCGAAAATATTTGCTTCTCAATTTGGTTGGTTAGAAGCAGGTGAGGTTGTAAATCAGAATGAATTATTTTCAAGTTCATTTTTTTGTTTTGCAACCTGAGAATTTAGGAAAAATAATAGAGTGCCTGTGGTTTTTTGATGATCAACAGTCAGAAATTATTATGACTCAACAAGAATTAGAATGTGAAGAACATTTTATTAGAACTCATCGGCGTGTGTTTGTGTTTAATGAAAATATCGGAAAATTTAAAATTTGTTTGCCACTAAGCCTACCTCGAGAGCAATTAGGAGCCTCAAAACAACAAGCACTCAATCGATTATATGCTTTAGAGAAAAAACTTGCAAAAAATGAAAGCTTGAATCCGAATATCAAATTGAAATGAATAGTTACATTGAGCAAGGTCATGTGAAATTGATTAATCAGAATATTATGTCAGATCCACCTAGCGTTTATTATATTCCTCATCGTATCGTAGTGAAAGCTGATTCTACAAGCACAAAAATCGCTTAGTTTGGGATGCGAGTGAGCCTACTACATCAGGATTGTCATTGAATGATTGCCTTATGATTGGCCCTGTCGTGCAATCTGATTTAATATCAATTTTACTTCGTTCTCGGCTGAATAAATTTTTATTTGCAGCAGATATAGGTCAGATGTATCGACAGATTTTAGTAGATGAAAATGACACTCCTCTATTGAGATGTTTATGGAGAAACAATCCAAATGAGAATATTCAAACGTATGAATTAATTACCCTTCCATTCGGATTATCTTCCTCTCCTTATATAGCCACTCATTGTCTCAAAACTTTAGCAGAAAGTGCTGATGAGAAATTTGTAAAGGGCAAAAACGGCTCTTCTTAATGACTGCTATGTACCCGATGCGCAATCAGATACCCCAAACTACCCCGGAAAATATACCCTTTTGCAACCCTCAGATACCCTCCGGATACCCTCAGATTACTTTCCATAAATTGTCATTCAGCCAATCAGAACCCTCCATTTACGCTGACAGATCACGTGTGGTAGGTATAACTGGATACCCTCTGGTTACCCGTGGAACCCTACAGATACCCTCTGGTAACCCTGTGACTACCCTCTAAATACCCTTTAGCTACCTGCGGAAAAACTACCCATTGGCTACCCTCGGATACCCTCTGGCTACCCAGAAACCCTTCGGCTACCCCAGATTCCCTTTAGATACCCGGGCTGGTGAGATTTCGCGCATCGGGTAGATAATATATTTACAGGAGCAAACTCGTTGTTGGAAGAAGCCATAGATATAAAAAATCAATTTTCTGAATTATTGTTATCCGGTGGATTTCCTATGAAAAAATGGTGCGCCAATGATAAACGAATTTTATCAAGAATTCCACCTGAACATTTAGAAAAGAAATTTACTTTGCATTTTGGTACTGATTACGTGATAAAAACTCTAGGTGTGATTTGGGATCCAGAAAATGATTGTTATAATATTTGGTTTCATATTAACCAATCTATTTCCATGACTAAGCGTAACGTTTTATCCACTAGTGCATCCATTTTTGATCCTTTTGGAATTTTATCGCCTATTACTATTAGAGCCAGAATTTTCATGCAACAGTTATGGGAATTGAAAGTTAAGTGGGATGAAATTTTACCAGATGATTTACTTAAATTTTGGTCTGATTTTGAAAAAGATCTCGAATATTTGAAACACATTTCTATTCCACGGTACATTCATACAATAGCTTTGATTTTGTTGAAATTCATGGTTTTTCAGACGCTTCTGAAAAGGCCTATGGCGGAGCTATTTATTTAAGAGTGATCAAAAATGGGATTGCATAATGTAATTTGTTTTATGCAAAATCAAGAGTGGCTCCACTCAAAAAAGTGTCAATGGCTCGATTGGAATTAAGCGAAGCATTAGTGCTAACTGAAATTTTGCAATCAACTTTAAAAAGTGTAACACTAACCCACAAAATAAATTTAATTAGACTTCGGTCAGATATTCAAATCAGCTTATGTTGGATTAATTCAGTATATTCTCGGTGGCGTCCTTTTGCGGCTAATCGTGTAAAAAAGATTCAAGAAAATCAAGCAGGAGCCAAGTGGGATTATATTAGCACAAATAAAAATCCAGCTGATTTGCTATCGAGAGGTCTAACAGCAGAGCAATTGAAAAATAGTAACTTATGGTGGCATGGTCCTGAATTTTTAACGTTAAATGCTGATCCTTTTACTGAAGAAGTTAAATTTCAGCCTTCTAGGATACAACCGCCGGAAGTTAGACAAGCTCGAAAGGTGTTTGTCTGTTCTGTATTCAATAAACAAAAGTCATTTTTATTAGATTTTTCCAATTATATCAGATTGGTGAGAGTAACAGCCTGAATACAAAGATATTTTTGGAACCTTCATTGGTTTGGTCATATTGTTTAAATCCTGTCTTTGACTCCTGTACCGCACCAGACGCAAGCGGCACGATTAGGGAGAGGAATGCCGAGACGATTGGCGAGCCTGCTAACATTCACTTTGTACCTCGCCTCGCAATTCATCTTACTCGCACTATCCTGTAACTGCGGTACACGTCGCTTATCCCGACTGGAATGCAACGACAACATGATTCCATCAGGAGTAATATTGGCAACGTTGCTGGGCCTCGCAATGTTAGTTACAAACCTGAAGTGGGTCTCATTATACCGCTGAATGTCCAGGGTCTCACAAAGATATTGGGATATATGATATACAGTATATAATTTTTTTTTCAGATTTTCTTACCCCTCGCACAATGCCTGTATTTATACTGCCAAATACTGCAAAACTTACTAATACTTTTTTTTTCTATCTTGATAAATAAGACCGGGTCTCGGGTCGCCTGGATGATATACCGGGTCTCGCAAAGATAGCCATAGCTCTATATAAGGATACCTGAAATAGAATGAATGATATTTTCGAACTCCTCACACCTCAAAACGTCAAGAAAATTCACTCTGACCTCAAACCCCCACCCTATGAACAAAAACAATACCTCCTTTCGAATTCTTCGAAAAGTCGGTAAAACATGTCGCTCTCTCTCGACTGAAGGTGCAAAAACAGCGAAATAAAATGAATATTGAAATTGCGCTACGCTTTAATTTCACGCTGTTTGTTTTAGCCGCGTATAAAATTGAACCGAAAGACGTTCGCGACCGAAAGAAGAAAAACTATATAAAACTTCTGAGAGAAAATAAAAATTTGAAACCGGGGCCGAAAGCGCAAAAAGCAAAAAATTAAGAACTTCCGTCTGACGAACAAACGTTTTAAAAACTTCTTCTGCAAATGGAAAGACAAAGAACGGAAAATTAAGAACTTAACGGATAAATAAGGAAAAATTTCCAGCCCGTGAAAAGGCTTTTATTCTATTTGCTTTTCCAAACGAGCCATTTCTAGACATTTTTAATGAAAAATTTTCACGTTTTAAAGGCCCTTCGTATCCGGGGGCCGCGGATAGAGCCCGGATGAGTGTTACGTGTACATGCGCTGCCGGAGATCCATTCGGTATCTTGTTCGCCGGGAATGCCGCCAAAGTTGACAAAATATTTTCGTTTTCCACCTCATTTGTTTCAAACAGCGTGTAACTTTATCAAAGAACTTCCGCGAACATATATACGAAGTATATATCGCGAAAATTTCAAATTTAAGACGCGAGCGCGATATTCTGATCTGTATGGTGGGAGCACGGAAAAACAGGCG
Source organism: Acanthococcus lagerstroemiae (assembly GCA_031841125.1). Taxonomy (NCBI): domain Eukaryota; kingdom Metazoa; phylum Arthropoda; class Insecta; order Hemiptera; family Eriococcidae; genus Acanthococcus; species Acanthococcus lagerstroemiae. The sequence goes on along the minus strand of CM063114.1, from coordinate 44,623,720 downwards.
AATAAATTCGACATGTATATTTCACTTATAAAATATGGAGCAAGTTTACGAGCCCGTATATCGCTACATATACGAAGCTTCCAAATAAATAAAATCTTCCAATTAAAGGTTTTGACTCATCTAGAACGTAAATCTTCCGATTTTCCACTGTAGCTGAAGACTGAACATGAAAAAATGGAGTGAAAAATATTATTTAAAACTGAAAACAAATCTAATGTAGTTTCTCACTTTCTGGATTCGCTTTTCTTCCTTCTTCCCTTACTGGATCGCACTGCTGTGCGGCGACAAATCCAGCACTTCTATTGTGAAAGTTCACAGGGATTCAGTCCCCCGTCTTTCGTATGCTTTTCAAATCTGATCTTCGTCGTCGTTGCCTTGAACTTTTTGTTTAAATCTGTTTGCGGTCTTATTACTCTTATTATTACTTTTATCGTAGATATTTTATTCTCTATACATGTACAATCGATGTCACAAATGTGTGACGGCCGTCTGTAGGTAAAAACTTCTGTGTCACATACGTGTTCGTGAAAAGGTTAACAGCAATCTGAGGAAAAATGCAGTGGACTACAAGGTCTGAACATTCGGCATACAGGGTTAGTCAGTTTTCGACGCAGCATAGAAAAACTCCGTTAGCTGCGTGCAAATGTGACTCAACGTGTTGGTAGCGTATTGTACTTAGTCAGAATTCGATGCAGCAGAAGAAATCGCTGTTAGTGGAACGAAAAATGGATCGGGGAGTTTTTTCCGATAACTTTTGAAGAATTTCACAAGAAATATCCGGGAAAAATCTCTGATGGAATTTTAAACTGCATAACAATGCAGAAATTATCAAAATTCTTTCTAAAACTTTCTGATGAAATTCTTTAAAAATTATGAGAGATTTTTCCGAAGATTTACAATGAAATTCTTCGGACATTATCGAACATTTTTTCTGAAGCTTTTTGATAAAATCCTTCACAAACCATCGGCGTTTTTCCCCGAATATTTCCTAGGAAATTCTTCAAAAATTATCGGAAAATTTTCTCAACGAATTTAATGATACTTTTTGGTATGCTGCATCGAATTCTGACTAAGTACAATACGCTACCAACACGTTGAGTCAGATTTGCACGCAGCTAACGGAGTTTTTCTATGCTGCGTCGAAAACTGACTAACCCTGTATACAATGTGCTACGTCAAGGTACAGCTTGATGTGGTTGGTAATGACCAAAAGACTGCACTTGTACCAACACATTGTTAAATGGCTCAGTCATAGTTAATAGACAAAACGAGACACGACACATCACTTCACTTTCTGCCGTTCTTTGAGAATTTCACTCTTGAAAAGAATCCGGCCCGGAGGACCATGTAATGTCTGGTGAGATTAAAATCTCCGCGGTAAATTCACGACACGACAACTTTCGAAAACGGTACAATGTATATTTGCTTTTAAAATACAAACTAGCAGCGCACCACATATCTCTATTCTATATATTTAAAAAAAAAAAAAATGAAAATTACAAAAATGTATAAAGTTATCATATTACAAGACCTCCTTCCACACCATAATTGCAGTATTATAGCTTCCGGGTTATACTTGGATTTTTAAATTATTAAACGAAGTTGTCCGCCACAGAGCTGCGCATAATTGTCCATGACTGAAGACATACTCGGGTAGATATATCCCAACCTTCTCCAGCGTCTATCTCTGGGCCTTGTTGATCGTCATATAAAAGGCTAACTTTATTGGAAATTGTCTCCTTTTGAATGAAAAGGCAAGGTGGAATCCGCTGGCGACAGGTCCACTCTTGGGAGTAATATCCTTCTACCGCACTCCACCCCAGTTATTATTTCCAGATCCAGTGCATTCGTGTACATGTTCCTCACAATTAGTCGTGTCCCATTCAGCAGTCCCAGTGCCGCATTCATATTACGTAGCAACATAACAATCGCACCAACTTTTAAGTGTAATTTATTTGGTGGTAAGCCTGTCAACTCTAAACTATCCAGAAATTTAACGGGGAATTGCAGGATTTCACTGTCATTCTCACTGATCAGTTTATTCACGCTTGTATAGGTTTTGGCTTCTCCAGGAATCAAGTCCAAAATCTTGTCGTTGATCTTCTGACAATGATCATTCTTTGGTGCCAGAATTGCAAAATTAGAAAATTTCAGGACATCCTCTGGAGTGTCAAACTTTTCACCATAGACATCTCTTATAATGTCCTAAGAAATTATGCTTGCAGGTACTTATAATGCCCCCCTTTTCAGAGCCGGAATGAGGGAAAGTACCATTACCAATCTGCAGCAAGAATTCTGAGAACTCTTTTTCTCCTGCTTCCGCTCTTATGTTCTGAGTCAGTCTCAGCGTCTTGAATGTAGGCCATAAAGGAGAAAACTTGATGGAATTAGCAATTGTAGCAGCTCTTGAACCATGTGGAACTACTGGCAGAACCTGCCTAAAATCTCCAACCAAAACTACAGTCTTGCTGCCAAACGGCTCTTCATTTCCCATGATGTCCTTCAATAGTCTGTTTGCAGTGTATAGGAATGTGGTTTTATATGACTGGATAATGCTGGAAGCCAATCAGAATGCAGTATTTTATTTGTGTATGGAACGGATTTGAGTGATCAAAAAAGCATATGAAAGAGGTTGCTTCACTGAGTGTTCTTAGACTAAGATGAACTTTGTAGGTCAAGTAGTTCGTCAGTAATGGACAAATGAGTGGGAGAAATGCGTGTGAGTAGTGAGGTTGAGTCGGTTGTTACATCATAATTCTCCTCATACTGAACGGATTTGAGTGATCAAAAAAGATTCATAAGGAGCTTGATTCACCGAGTGTTTTAAGACCTTAACGAGCAGTGCGCGATAATTAGGGCTTGAGATATAGGTGTTGAACTTCATAGAACCCAGTTTTTTAAACATATTTTAAATATATTATAGATTATTGCCGAGCATATATCGTCCTCAGAGGGAACTGCTGCACATTGTATATCATCATATATTGCCAATTGCCATCCATGCTGTGTATACGTCCGCGGGAAGGTCATCAAGAATTGGAATATTCTATAATTTATCAGTTCCCTTACCAGTAGTGTTGATCAAACCTGCTATTTTATCTAACCTGCTCTTTCTGCTCCTGTTCATTTTCAATATCTGCTCTTTTAATCTGCTATTGCTACTAAACTGCTATTTTGCTCTTTCGTCCTTCCCTTTAGTGTGTTCGTTATCACTGGTTCTCCATGTCGCCGACTTGTCGTCGCCTAACGCAGTATAGCCTGTGATGCGGACGAACGAGACGAGGGCACTCGGCTTGTTGTCCGGCCAAGCTTTAATTCACAGCGAGTCAGCGACGAATAACGAGAACGAGGAGAACAAACAAACGAGCGCGCAATGACAGGAGCAGAATAAGAACAAGTTTTCAAAAAAAACGTTCACCGTTCGTTCAAGAGCAAAAGAGCAAAGTAGCAGAATAGCAAAGTAGGAACGAGTTTTCAAAATACGTTCGCCGTTCGTTCAGAAGAGTCGGAAAGAGCAAAAGAGCAGAGAACTGGGTTCCGGAAGAAATAGCAGATAACGAAACCTGCTATTTTTGTTAACCTGCTCTTTAATAACAGATTGCTCCTGAGCAGACCATCACTACTTACCAGTGTGAAACTACCTTATTGGCCGCCTGAGATTGGCTCATCTTGGGTAGAGCGTCATACTTCTTGAGCAAATCAAATTTCTAGCGCGCAGTTAAATCACGACGTCCACGTTTCACGGCACTCGTAATTTTTTCTTCCCAATTTAAGGCGATATACAGAGTTAACGATGCAATAATAGGTAAGCGCGCTACACGGCCAGTACTGTGCTGAACATAACTCCTACGCCCAATGAAAGATGAGCTGATCAGAAGTAAGAATTAGTCAGTACGTTGAGCCTCGACAGAGGAAACAGTTTGAAAAAACAGGCTTCCTATCTGAATCTTCCGATAGAAATCAATCGCATTATCTCGAATTTCAATTATCTCTCTATATATTAAAAACCAAACTCCTCCCCCTCCCCTTCCTGGAAAAAACTTCAGTGAGCCTGATATCTAAATCCCGGCCTTTGTCTAAGACCTAATAGACATAATAAGACATGAAAAGACATATAATGACATAATTACCCATACTGCAAGTTGCCTACTTAAAAATCAGAAAAATTGCAGGGGCAGATCAGCTACTTTCAAGGACATAATCTGTTTTAACATAAAAGATCTCCAAGTTTTAAGACATAACCGACATAATAAGACATAAAAAGACATAAAATAACATAATTACCCATAATCTCCAAGATCTCAAATCGCTGCGGGTTGCCTACCCTACCCCTTAATTGCTCAATTTTCCAGTGGTAGCCTACCCTCAGGAGGGGGTTCATGTTTGTGAAGGAAGCTCGTGAAAGAAGAGGAAGGCCCCTGTGGGGACGTGGGCGGTGGACGGGGATGGAGACCCTGGGTGGGGCAGGGGGTTAAGATGAGTAAGAGGACCCGATGGAGGAGAAAGTCCTTGGTGAGAGAGGAGACCATGGAGAGAAATGGCCGTAGTGCGGGAGGGGCTGGTGGCGGGGTGGGGTCTTGATGGGGAAGGGCTTTCGAGGGGAGGGGTGGTCATGGTTGTGATAGCTCCTGGGTGGATGGCCAGGGATCTTCAAGGGGGTTGGAGGACCATAGTGAGGACAGGGGCTGTGAAGGGAGATAAATCCCAGGGGGTAGTCGTGGGTGAGGGGTCCTCATGGTGGAGGAAATGGTTGGTAGGAGAGGGTGGCCATTGAGGAAGGAGGAGGTAGTGGTAGGTGAGGGTCCTGGAGGGGCAGTAAAACTTTAGTGGATGAAGGCCCGGGATTATAAGAGGTACTCATGGTGGAGGAGGGAGCTCCTGAAGGGGAGGAAAACCATGGTGGTGGCGGGGGCTGTAGAGGGAGATAAAGGCACCGGGTGGGGGATAATGGTGAGTAAGAAATCCTGGTGGAGGAGGAAGCTCTGGGTGAAAGAGGGACTAGGGAGCGAAATGAAAGCCATGGTGCGAGGGGGATGATGGTGGTGGTCTGAAGGGGGAAAGGTGGTCATGGTGATGGGAGCCCCTGAGTGGAGGACCAGGGATCTTCGTGGGAGTTGGGATGAGGAGGCCGCCGAGAAGGAGCAGTGGAAGAGGAAGACTGTAGCGAAGGATTATGGCCGCAATTAGGAATAGTGATGGGTGAGAGGTCTTGGTAGGGGTGTGGTACGTGAACAGAAATTAAGGCCATAGTGGTGTGGGGGTGGTCGGGGGGACGTGGTTCTAATGGAGGGCGATCAGGGGGAGAGACTAGGTGGAATACTGGGTAATGATCGGAGAGTTGAACGGAGGGTGCCATGTGAAGGAGAAGCTGTGGACGAAGAAAGTCATGGAGCGATGGAGAGGATAATGTAAAGAGATTAAGGCCCATTGGTGGAGGTCGGTTGTGGTTGTCGATGGTTGTAGAGGTGAGGAGGAAGTCCAATGGACAGGGCCTACCCGGATGTGCAGAAGGAAAGGGTTCGCAGGGGGGATACTGCGGAGGTAAAAGACCATAGGGTGGGCGCTGAAGCCTCTGGTAGGAAATTATGGCCGTTGTGGGGGAGGAGTTTGTGGCTGAGGAGGGGTTCGACTGTTGAAGTGCGACCGTGGAGGCGGACAGCGACCTTGGTGAACGAGGGGGTCATGGTGGAGGAGGAGGAGGCTCGTGATGAAGGAAGGATGGAAGGGGGGAATTCATGGTGGAAGATTGAGGACCGCTGATAAAGGGGGAGCAAAAGAAGCGCAAAGCAAACCTTAACTCAGGAACAAAAGTTTTAGACCAAACACTGAGGACTGTGATGGTCGGACGAGGCGCGAAGCAGCCAGGGGGCGAAGCCTCCTGGTGCATATCAAACTCGTTCTACAGCGCAAGTCTATCTTGGAGCTGGAATAATCGGCACATCCTTGGCGCATTGTCTACCTCCACCTCCGAAAGAGCATTAAATGAACGTTTCGCTGCGACAGCGTCTAAAAGCATTCTCCTGTGAGACGATATAATAAATTTTTAATAATACTGAACTGTAATGAGTTGGAAAATGAACTTGTAAACGTAGATCAAAATTTTATCAACTCGGGCTTTCGCCGCGCGATTTTCGAAAACGTGGCGCAGGAAGCTGAAACCCCGGAAAGATATAGTTTCTTACTCTAGTTTACTGCGCTCGCCACATTTCAACGTATAAATTTCGTAAATCACCGACTTCCATTTCATTGTAATTGTGTCTAGATTTCGATGAGAACTCCTTCGCCCTTCTGGTTTCCCTAAATAACTTTTTCACTTCGCGATTTTCGCATTTAAAATCCTGCGTCCCATTAACGCGGCGCGATTTCGAAAACCGGAAGACGGTGGCGATGATAATAGCAATTGTAAAATTGAAATAAAATTTTCGAAAATGCTCTCCCCGACTCGTGTATAACGTTCTCCGTCGCCGCCGTCGCCGTTTACTCGTAAATGAAGAAAAATAATGAGATGGCGTTGAGCGACTATATTCGATTACGTAGAGTGCCGAGGAAGCGCGGCGAAATACAATTTTCATTATACAAACCTGGGGGGGGGGATATTTTTTAAACGTTTTCCCGCCGCATTCGTTTTCGAAAACTCAACGTCGCTTTGGAAAATTGCGAGCTGAAAAGCCAGTTTACGCACTTATCATCCAGTGGCAGTGGCGGGTGGCTGGATCGAGAGACGATGCGTGCGCCATGAGGGTCATTCTCCAGAAACTGAGATTACTGAGGTGACCTTTTTTTATTCGATTTTTTCCCCTTCCTTTTCGTTAGCACGCTTAAATAGTAGAGAATATTCAACAATTTTGCCGAGCAGAAGTATCAAAATTTAGGGAAAGGGGACGACTCTTGTCCACGACAAAAGACATCTTGCCCATCGATGACAGAGGGGCGTATGGCGATGCACGCATGCCAAATTGACCCCGGGACACCACATCCCCTATCCCGGAAACGCTCCGAATGGGTCTGCGTCAGAATATGGGAGATCGCTTTGAGGTAGCTCCTGCTACCCTCATTTCTCCTGTCACCTTCTCATGGCGGCAAATCTACGGCGTCTTATTCTTCATCTTCGCTGTCGAGTTGCGCCGGATCGTCTTCTTCGTCGGTTGATGGTAGCGGCGACATCGTCGTTGATGTTGGTCGGATGGCGAGCGCCGGCATAGGGTGCTGCGTCCGCTACCTTTGTCTCGGCCACTCCAGCTCCATATTGCGGCCCAACGTCTTCTTGACGAAGGCAGCTGCCTGATCCCATACAGCTCTGCTCTTCAGCATGGTCGGGACCAGGCTCTCCGGTGTAAGCGGCTCCACGCCCGCGTTTTGAATGGCGGCGGCCACTTCTGCCCTCTGTTGGTCGAAGGCCGGACACTCGAACAGGGTGTGCCAGACATCATGTTGTTGGTTTTCTGTTCGACATGATTTCTTAAGTTCAGTGAAGTGGACGTGGAACGACTTCATCTTTTCTATGTGCACAGACTGGTGGTGATCAGCTTTGGTAGAACTGCCCCCTTCAACAGAAAAAATGCGAATATACCTTCCCCCTTCTCTTTCAACCACTTCTCACCGCCGAGAAATATTTCAGTTCCTTTTTAATTTAAAAATGAAACGTTTATAACCCAAGTTGGTTTAAGTGAGAAAAATGTTTGCTCCTGCCAAATGAAATTAGTCATAGCCACTGTTGAATAAGTTGCATTTGGAAATGTGAGATGCGTGTGCACAAAATATATTAACGGATACACATTCTCCACCGGCTCTGCATTTGGTGTAATCTGAGAACTGAATAGTGACCACCTATAGGAACGAATATACACACTCCACCGGCTCTGCAGAAGGCGTACATTGAGAACTGAATAAGGACATTTGGGTTACAAGGTGTACATTCAGAACTGAATAGGGACATTTTGGTTACAAAGAATTTAGGACGCGTTAATTAACGTCGAACAGCAGAAAATAAGTAGGTAGGTTGGTGCTTACAGGACACAGGTACTGTATGATGTACAAATACATGGTGAAAAATGAAAAGAGCCAAGGAAACACAGCGAATACCCAGCGAGAATACGACACGCCTCCTCCAGCATTTGTAATTACGATCCCTTAGCCGTCATATAGAAAGGATCCACTATTTCCTTTTCGTTCATATAATTGCATTGCGTACTATGAAAAGTTGTACATTTTAATCAAAACCGTAGAGGAGAAACTCTCTGAGCTTTTTACCGAAACCAGAATACACAACGTGACAACGTTAGATTACGGTTTTGTGTATAGTGGTGTACTCGGTACCCTGTACTGGCCTTCCCCAAATGATCGTCGGGAAACTTTTCCGCGGTTTACGCAAACCTAAATGCCGGCGAGTTGGTGAAAATTTTATATGTACTATAGACCGTGGTGCTGAGTCGCGACCCCCAAGTTTTTGCTGTTTCGCTCACATTCGCGTGAATTAGTTTCAAAAACGAGCCGGACCGAAGTTTAAATTATATTAGTTTGTGTACAGGGTGTCCCCAAACAATTGAATCCAAGAACATTTATCTAATATTAGCAGCTATATTTTAAGAACCTGCTATACTCTATGCTGAGGAATAGCATTGCATTCAACCTAATCCAAAATTCCGTGTTGCGCAGTTCATCATAAATTCCCTGCAGTCTGGCAAATACGAATATATCCAGGGATATGGTGAGGTGGGACGTATGGCGATGCACGCATGCTAAAGTGGCCCCTGAGACATCATATTCCCGACCCCGGAAACTACCCTTTCGAGTATTGTATCGGTGGCTAGAGGGAGTATCCAGGGATATGCTAATGATTCTACAATGTTATGCTGTAACAGAAAAATAACATAAGGAAACATATAATGATATTAGAGAAAGTTATGAAGTAGAATAATGGAACTAGTGTATACAGGGTTATGCAAGTCAACACGCACCATAGGAAAACGCCGCTTGGTGCGTGTTGATGTAAATAGTTAAACACATAACTCGTCGAAGTTCAAAACGCGTGCACCAACAAACGAAGCCTTTGATATTCGAAGAAAAAGCCCTAGGAAGTTTATCGAAAATTATTAAGGAAAAATTTCCGATCATTCTCAAAGGATTTCATCGGACTCCATTGGAAAAATCTCCGATGATTTTAGGAGAATTTTTGTGGAGATTTTAGGGCGAATCTACAATCATGCCAAAGGATGTTATTGGAAATGACCTAGAAGTACCTCTGATGAATTTTAAAGGATTTCTTCATAAGATGATTTCCCCAGATTATCATTGGAAATCTTTGGGATAAATTATCGATAATTTCAGAAGAATTTCATTAAAAAAGTTCGAGAAAAATCCGGAAATTTTCGAAGAATTTTATCAGAAATCTTTAGAGAAAAATTTCCTGTATTTTTCAACAAATTCATCAAAATGCTTCGAGAAAATTTTCCGATGATTTTTGAAATTTGGTGGAAAACTCCATAAGTTTCTAAAATTAATAGAACTAAGGGGCTTCGCCCCCTGGCCGCTTCGCGGCCCAACCCCCCCGCCGTCACAGTCTTCAGTGTTTGGTCTGGAACTTCTGTTCCTGAGTTGAGGTTTGCTTTGTGCTTCTTTTGCTCCCCCTCTATCAGCGGTCCTCAATCTTCCACCATGAACCCCCTTCCATCCTTTCTTCATCACGAGCCTCCTCCTCCTCCTCCTCCTCCTCCACCACAATCCCTCGTTGACCATGGTTGCTCTCCACCTCCACGGTCACACCTCAACAGTCGCAGCCCTCCTCAGCCACAAACTCCTCTCCCACAATGGCCATAGTCCTCCACCTAGTCTCCCCGATCACCCTCTTCCACCCCGAGTGCCCTCCATTAGGACCACGTCCTTCGACCACCCCACACCACTATGGCCTTCATTTCTGTTCACGTACCACACCCCCACCAAGACCTCTTCACTCATCACTACGACCTCCCCAATGCCGGCCTCAGTCCCTCTCTCAGCCTTCCTCTTGCGCGGCTCCATCACCCTACGGCCTCCTCGCTCAACCACCACGAATATCCCCTGGTCCTCCAACCAGGAGCTTCCACTACTATGACCACCCCTCCCCCACGAGAACCCTTCCCTTCAAGACCACCTGTCCGGAACCAGAACCTTCCGCACCATGGCCTTCATTCGCCTTCCCGGCCGCCTCTCTCACCAAAGACTTTTTCCTCCACCAGGACCTCTTACTCACCATTACCCCCCCCCCACTCGAGACCTTTACCTCCCTCTACAGTCCCCGCCACTACCATGGTTTTCCTCCCCCTTTAGGAGCTCCCTCCTCTACCATGAGTACCTCTTACACCCCCGAGCCTTTATCTACCAACATTTTAATGCCCCTCTAGGATCCTCACTCCCCCCGCCACCAGCCCTTCCGCACCACGGCCATTTCTCTCCAAGGTCCCCGCTCTCACTAAGGACTTTCTCATCCACCAGGTCCTCTTACTCCCATCCAACCCAGGGCTTTCATCTCCGTTCATAGTCCTGCCCCCACAAGGGCCCTCCTCCCCTTTCAGGAGCTTCCTTCTCAACCATGAATCCCCTCCTGAGGGTAGGCTACCCCTGGAAAATTGAGCAATTAAGGGGCAGGATAGGCAACCTGCAGCGACTTGTGATCTTGAAGATTATGGGTAATTATGTCATTTTATGTCCTATTATGTCGGTTATGTCTTAAAACTTGGAGATCTTTTATGTTAGAACATTATTATTATTATTATTATTATTATTATTATTATTATTATTATACTCCACCTCAACAGCCCGAAGGCCAAAAACGAGGGGAGTTATGATACATACAGAAGGACTATTGTTTCAAAAATACAAATACAAGAGAATAATTTAGAATATAAACTAAGAGAAGAGGGGAAAAAAGAAAGAGAAATACAGTATGTTGTTGCAATAAAACAAATTATGAGGCGCGGTTTGTGGTGGTGACTAAGTGAGGATTAAAAAAAGGGGTTAAAAAATATATATAAAAAAATATATATTTCAAAAGGAGGATAAGGAGGAGATTAACAATAGATCAATAATTCAAAACAGTAAAGGCTGTAATATAAGTTCAGCAGATCTTAAAATTAGAAATATATCAGACTTAAAAATAGCACGAGGCTTGAATATATCAACATTTGGATTAGAGGATGCTATTTTTATCTCATCGCAGTGCAGAGAGGTGTGTCTTCAATTTTCTTTATATAAAATGTGTCCCGTACTGATGTGTTCACTCGAGTTGGTACCCGGAAGGAAATTTTTGCAAGAAGTGTAGAATCAGAGATTTTACCATGTACAACGTCATAAAGATAAAGCAATGAGAATAAGATACGTCGATTTTCCAAGCTATCTATTTTAAAACCTGCGAGAAGTTCCTTGTAACTCAATTCATGTGGGTAGTACTGGAAAATTTACTGCATCATACACTTGAGTTTTTCCGCCACCAAAACGTGTCACTAAATCTTTAATGGAAACACCTCTATCACGAGCTTCGATTAATTTAACTTTTTCACTCAGTGTTAAAGTTTTCTTTCTACTCGACATTTTACTTTAAAGAACGTTCGACCACTGAGAGCAAGTAAGTAACTGAACAATAATTGTAAGAGAGGCTATAGTAGATAAAAATTGAAATACGATAATAATCTGTACCGCACACGTAAACGTGAAAAATTACGGATAATATGTACTCCATGCATACCTTCAGTGAGTTGATTTTCCGTCTTAGTCAGTTTAACACAGAAAGTACCTTCTGCGGACTGAAAAATTTTTCCGTTTCGGGGTTAGACAGGTTCCGGCTTATACAGGTCATTTTATATGTAAAAATACACTTCAGGCATTGGGACTGGGAAATTTCTCCGTTGAGGCAGGTTTTCCGTGTTATACAGAGTCCGTCTTAGACAGGTTTCACTGTAGTATATTCGTATCGGCCGGCGAGGTATGCGTCGGATTTAACGCTTCTTTTCTATACTGCACGTAATATTGTACGACTTACACTCCGCCTCCGTGTTAATTACCAACTCAAAAACACACTAGCATGCTTAACGCAACAAAACCTATGCGTTTGGTTGCGTGTCCTAGAAGAAGCGCTCCCGGCTCGGCTTAGCTACTCACGAACGTCATAATTGACAATGAAACTTGATTATGTTCTTCTACTAGTCCACGCATTATGTTTGAATGCTGCATGTTTTTTTGTTTTTTTGCCCACAAAATGCGTATTTGAAATCGTATTGAAAATCCGTTTACGCGACTTACTCTTGATGAACAATAAGAAATTATTATCCAATGGTGGGAAGCCTAAACCAGAATTACCATTTTTAAAAACTGAGCAAAAGAGAGGTGGTTCAAATTTTACTAGACATTGCCACGTATTACAATATGAAAACATTTTGTGGTTAACCAGTTGTGAAGACGGTGGAAAACTGTTTTGTTGGCCATGTCTATTCAGGAAGGTACTGGTAGGGGTGGGCGGGCAGCTCCCCCCCTGTAGGAATTTGTCACTCAGCAGTTGGGGAAATGTACAATTTCAATCAGGTGGAGTTGGAAAAATCCAATAAGTCAAAGGTTGGTTTTTTTTTTGTTTTTTTTGCTTTGATACCTGTTAATTTTGAGTTGAGTCAGTCGGGACTTTCACAATCCCTCCCTCCCACCTAGGCAAGATTCATTAGCCTTTTTTATGTACTTTTCCTGTCGTTTCCCCAGACTTCCCCCCGTACTTTTGTTTTGTATATTTTGTGTGTGTATGTGTCTGTGTATACTCCCCGGTATGGGTTAATCGGTTTCTAGGTCAACACACTTTTGAAGCCTGGGCACAAGCTTCTTGGTGCTCATGAAATGAAATAAAAAACTTTATTTGCGTCTTTTTCCTTGCACTCACTGAGCGGAGCTCGTTTCGAGGCTGTATAATAATATTTTTTGAATTTTTTGTGTAATTACGCGGATTTAAAAAAATATATATATATAAAATGATAGAAAAAAAAAACAAAAAAACTACTAGATAGAACAATTTGGAAAAAGAAAATCGGAAAATCGAAAAATACAAAAACAAAATAAAAAGGAATAAAAAAAACAAAAGAAAAGTAGAAAAGGAAACTAGAAAGAAGAGGAAAAAAACTAGGAAAAAAAACAAAACAAAACAAAAAAAAACAAGTCATGAAAAAAAAACTACCGATCCCCGCCCCCATCCGCCGTTTACAAATTAATAAATTGGGAACTAGGGAAACGAAAAGGAATTTTGTTATATTTATCCTCAACCAGAAAATTTATTGTTTATTTATTTATTTTCATTTATTTTTTAATGGTATTTATTTATTAGTTGTTGTTTATTTAGTGCGTGTTTATGCTATAGTAGGCTATTTATAAGTTTTTTTATTTTATTAGTATTTTTGGCTGGGGTACACATGATTTCTGCTTTATGGGATGGACTAAGGTTATTGAAAAATGAGATGCCCTGATACATATAGTTTGGTTGTCCCCTTGTTGTACTTTTTTTTGGCACGCTAATGTTACAAAGGTTATGCCTAGTTGTTATACTATGATTTTTCTGAATGCGTAATAAATTATTAGTTTTCATGTATGTTAAAGTGTTTTTGATATGCAATTTTCGTATGTTTAATAAGTTGGTTATTTTATAGATCTGAATCGTAGACGTCCTTGGGTGGAAATTAAATATGATTTTTATGATCTTATTTTGCACTATTTGTAAGGGCTTTATTGTTGTTGGATAAGCACTACCCCATGCTATTATGACATAGTTTAATATGGATTGTACTAGCGCATAGTAGACATCATATTTTATTTTAGTGTTTGTTATGTTTCTGATACTTAACGTGAAATACGTGAGTTTTCTCAGTCTTGATGCCAGACAATTTATTTGGCTTTTCCACGTTAAATTTTTATCTATAATTATGCCCAGATATCGAACTTCATTTACCTTTTTTATTTGTGGGCAGCTGCAAGTCTGGTGGTAATTTACTTTACAAGATTGTATGTGTTGTACCAAATGTGAAGTGGGTTCATTTCGATTTGTAGGGGTGAATGCTATGAATTTTGTTTTTTCAGGGTTTTTTCATGGCTTGGTTTTTTTTTGGTTTTGTTTTGGGTTTTTTTTTGTGTTTTTTTTTTCTAGTTTTTCCCCTCTTTTTTTCTAGTTTCCTTTTCTACTTTTCTTTTGTTTTTTTTTATTCCTTTTTATTTTGTTTTTGTATTTTTTGATTTTCCGATCGAAGATGTTCCGCTCCAGCTTACAAAGTCACGTTTCCACGGCCTCCTTCACCTCCTCATCGCTTGAAAATCGCTGTCCACCAAAAAACTCCTTCAATTTCGTAAAAATATAGTAATCTGAGAGCGCCGGGTCCGGGGGTTGGGGGGGGGGGTGAGTGACCCTATTCCATCCAAATGACGCGATTAGATTCTGCGTGACTGCTACAGTATGAGGTCTGGCGTTGTCATGAAGGAAAGACACATCACGAGTCAGCATCCCCTTCTTTTTGCCTTTAATTTTGTTTTTCTCAACTTCAAGGTCTCGCAGTATGCATTCACATTGATGGTCGTCCCTTTAGGCATAAAGTCAACTAACAAGATCCCTTTGCAATCGCAGAAGTCGGATGCTATGGTTTTTCTCTCGGAAAACTGGACCTTGAACTTTTTGGCAGAAAGAGAATAGGTATATTGCGTCACTGGAGAGATTGCCTTTTTGACTCAGGGGTGTAGTGACACACCCAAGTTTCGTCACCAGTCACAGTTGAGTCAAGAAAGCTTTCACCCTCCCGCTCAAATCGTTCAAGAAATTTGCGTGCAGCCAAGGTAGAGCTAACGGCTGACAAACTTGTTGGCAGTTCTGGTTCTTGCAACGGCATGTCTCAGCGTACTGAAGAGGCAGAGCCAGAAGAGTGCCAGACCGCTTGTTGTGTTCGTTAAAAACAGCTCTACACGCCGGGTGTGTCACATTTGAAAAACAAAATTCCCTACGTCCTACAGAGCCCTTGTAACCCTACTTTCTGGACGCCGACGCCCCTTGTGGTACATACACCAATTTGGGGTTACTTGGCACTTTCAATAGACAACACTGCATGTATAATTTTTTCCATGCTCATTCGTGAGCATATGTTATGTCACCCCATTGCGGCACCACTTGGCACACTTATTTCATAATTCTGTGGAAAAATATATGGGGCAGTGTCACAGTCGTTTGAGGAATGCATTCCGCAATATCCCATCGAAACACATCCCGGTTCTCTAGCCTAGTTTCTGCAGTTGATGGAGCGCGTCAAAATTGAAAGTACAGAAAAAAGTGATCAGAGTCACCCCCATGTTACAGTATACTGCGGTCTTTCGGCCCTTCGTAAATTTGCATTCGAAATTCGGTTCCGGCCATGCACTGTAACTCGGAAGAAGAAAGAGCGATACCCGAAAGAAATGAAAAGACACATTGACGTATAGATCGAGCACTCGAACTCGGCTGAAGTTACTTTCGTCTCGGTCGCACCTATGACAAATATACCGCCGATCGAACTCAAGGTCGGCGAAATTGCAGCGGTATACGGTGCGAAGAAGAAAGCGAAGACGAAACGGGAGGCACTTCGGGTCAAGCGAGTCATCCAGCAGGACACGCTTCGGAAGTGGAAGGACGCGCTCGCCCATTCGACCAAGGGCGAGTGGACCCGAGCGCTGATACGCGACCTCGACAGATGGGTAGGAAGAACGCACGGAGCGCTTAACTTCCACCTTACCCAAGTACTGAGCGGCCACGGGTATTTCGGCACGTACCTATATCGGATGTCGATAGCGCCGAGCCCCGTGTGCGCGCACTGTGATCGAGGGGCGGAGGACATACCTTGGCACACCCTATTCGAGTGTGAGGCCTGGGAGCAGGAGAGGCGCGGGACGGCCACAACAGCGATCGATCCCGGCGGCGACGATGAAGAGGAGGACGACGACGTCGGCGTGATCAGCTTTCTCGCGCCGGACACCCTGGTTCCGGAAATGATGAAGAACGGAAGCAGCTGGAACCGGGTGTCGGCCTTTGTCTCGGCCATCATGAAGAAGAAGATGGAGACGGAGTGGCCGAGACAGAGGGCCGGCGATTCATCAAGCTCGGCCCACACCATCGATCAGGAGGTGAACTCTGTACCATCCTAGAGAAGAGCTGCTGCAGCTGCACTGCGGACCCACCGGCAGGGCTCACCCGTCGCCACCACCTGCCTGCGTCGACACACGGACCAAGACGAGGAGGTGAGGGGTGAGTGAAGAGAGGCAGCGCGTCCGGCCGTGAGGGACCTAAAATTTCCAGGCGAGCGCTCTGGGAGTGCGGACCTCGGTCAGTAGGGAACCCCATGGTGGCCCTGGTAGGACGCGCGCACCGTTCCGGCACGTAGAAATGGGGGCTCGGGCCCGGCCCCAAGGCGTCCCTCCGGTCACTGACGCGATGCTCGAAAGGGTAGTTCCTGTGGCCGGGGGTGCGGTGTCATAGGGGCCACTTTGGCATGCGTGCATCGCCATACGTCCTACCACACATAACCTATGACAAATGGCACCCGAAACTTCGATTATGTCTTGGCGGGGTACTGCAGGTGTAAATAAGATAAATACCACGAATCGAAGATTGGCGAACGACGGCGAGAAAAATTTGCCCGTTTTTCTCATCTCAGTAATGGATATATTCCATTTTTGTTTTCGACTTCATAAATGATTAATTTTCGAGCTGCGTTTTAATTTGTTGTATACGCGGATGTATGACTCGATGCTAGGGATATACGGGATGGGACATCGAGTGGCCAGGACAGAGTCGCTGTCAACCAATTTCGGAAAGTGCTCGCGAACGGAGTCTGGATATGTCCGTACGTCGGTGCACGATCATTACTTGGCACTGAAATAAGAAGACTATTAGTTTTGGTCCGCTAGCCATAACCGTTTGCGAGACGAAATAACTGCTGCTGGAGAACAAGCTGACGAAAAAGCACACCCAGTACCCTGTATAGCGATTTATTTCAGACGAGAAGTGCAGCTGTTCTAGGTTTATGTTAATTTTTTGCCTTGTACTTTTTCTTTTCTTTTCTCCGCCGGCTTTCTCGTCTCGCTCGATTTTTTACCAACCGAACTAACAGAAGTTGCCCTCTTTCGGAATTAATATTCGTTATTGCCGGACCAGCTAGCTCTTCGCCAGTACTCAAACTGCAGTTCTAATTGGGTGCTTCAGTATCGGCATGGAGTAAGGATGCAAATTGCCTTAGCTGGTTACAGTCGAGATACGATGCGTATTATATACGATGTACGCTGTATAGATCAGCATGTTCTTATAGTAAAAAATAATTCAATTTCATGAGTGGGAACGATGACTGTGGACCGCTTTCTAGAGTACAAATTAGTGTGCAGACTTACGATTTTCAGATTCAGTCATTACGTTGCCAGCGCAGTTCTACGATTCTAACCAGCTCGCTCGCAAAAAAAAGGAACACTTTTCGAGTTTCACAAATGTTTGCTTGTTTCTGTTTGCAGGTAAACCACTCCCGTACATCAGTTGGTACAAGAATTCGCAATTACTCAAGAACACGACTACGACAGTTGTCGAAAAAGATGGCACCAAGTACGTTCAGAGCACGGCGGTTGTGAGACGACTTCAGCGATCCGATCTGCACAGCCAGTTGACCTGCGAAGGACGAAACAACAACCTCAAACCTCCTTTAGTAGCCGTGGTTCAGGTGGACATGAATTGTAAGTGTACACTTCTTACATTATGATAAGGGTCCTTAAATTCTGCCGACTGATTTCCGACATGGCTAGTGTTGGTTTGGGGAAATTGCGTTGCACTGCGAATGATTAAAAGAACGTCTCCACCTCCCCCCCCCACCCCATCACAATAAAAAATGTTCGTATTTCTCGTTCTTCCGAGCAACATTTTTAAGGTCGGCGCAGACGAGTCTTCTACAATCGAAAAATAAATCCACGCGACGCGTGATGTCAGTGGTTTGAAATTATTTTTACTTTTCGTTGACTTTTGGCATTAGCTGAATTGGTAAGTTAAAGCCTCAGTACCTAGCTTATGACTGACTTCTGGGCTGAAAGCTGACTTGCAGAATTCACCTGGCTGACTTTTGGCTGACTCAAGCTTTGGCCTAAGCCACTAGTGGTTTCAGCTTGACATCCCTGTTAAAATTAAAATTATGAAGATATGAAGAAAACATGAATGAATTGTCAAAATACAACACTGATGTTGGCTTAGTGGTAAAACTTTTCATTTTTGCCCTCTCTTTCTTTCGTTTCTAGTTTTCAAATCTGCTAACTTGCGCGTAGGAAACGTCTGTTAGTTGATTGGCAGTTAAAATACAGAGGACTGAGCTGTCAACTGCTGTACCTATATCTGGCCATTATAGGCAGGATCAAGAAAGAAAAATTTTCGAATTTTTTCAATGAGTACCTAAAGCGATTTTACTGTCTTTTGATACAAAAGCAATGTTCACAAAATTTCAGCGAAAAATACTAAAATTTCTCCAAATAAATTTTATTTTGAAAATTTTATTTATGAAAAAGAAAGTGTCCCCTTATTTCCTCTTGGTGGATTTATTTTGTCGGGAAAATGACCCAAATCGTTTTCAGTGAGATAAAATTCCTATAAGTTTTTAGTTTGATGAGATAAGAGGCATACGAGCCAGAGACTGCCCCCTTCTATTTGACAATTTTAAGTAACCATTATATTTCTGTCCCCATAAGCGTGAAAAATTCATACTAATCACTTTCGAAATGCGTTGCTTGTACCGATCTGGATCGATACCTCTGTATGGTAGCTTGAAAATGGAGGAGTTCGGAAAAATAAAATTGGAGGTAGGTGTAAGTTTATGAGTTTTTAGAGTCACTAAATTCAATTTTGAATGTAGGTATATTTTGGATCTGATCCCGTAGTGGTATAACAAGTGATTTAAACAAAGTTATAGTTACCTGTTCTAATATTTCATACCTACGCTCAGTCTATATGGAAACTTGAGAAATTTTTGCGATTGTTAAAAGAGAAGAAAAATGAATGACAAATGAGAAATCTTTGACTGCGCTAGGAGATTTGAGTTTTGAGGACTTTGAAGAAAATAATGTAAAATGATGAAAGTTTGATACGAAAAATGAGAATTTTCTGATACTTGAGGCGATGAAAAGCACAATGAAATGGCCCAGTTTTGACTTAGATATGGGCGTGAAAACCATAAGGTATAAGTAGTAAGGGCTTACTATACTGGTATAGTAAATCTTTTCGATGTTTTGGGATAGTCAGAAATGTTGAAAAAATCGGTTGCGCTAATGAAAAAGTGATCTGCGCTAAAACATACATATAAGCATACTTACTCTGTTCTTCCTTTTTGGATGAATGTGTTCGTTGTTCACTACAGCCCATGACAATAAGATAAAAGTAACTTGATATGCTTACGTGATTTCCAGACTTGTTGAATCCATTTTTTGAGATCATTAAGTGTTCCTAACATTCAACCTAAAAAGCTCCACCACGTTCCAGACCTAGAAATCAGGCTTAATCATTTTTTTAATGTATCGAAACTAGGATTTTCAGAGTTGCTGAATTCCTTTTTTGTTTATTTTCTTAGTAACCGCCACCCATATGACCTACAGAAATTTTTCTCCCACCAAATTATGGGTCGATACGATACATAGTGTGACTCTTTTTATCATCGCCTGACAGTCACTGACCCCTTGGATGAAGATGGGAGGGGGTGTAGCTTTCTTCGTTGCGGGGGGTGGAGATGAGGGGGTTGCATCCGTATCATTGCCGTTCGTCTGGGGGCTATCAGATACTGCATTTGTATCAGCATCTAGTAATGAGAACTTGTTGTAAGTTGGAATAACAGTGTATCTTACCTTAGTAGATGCGACTGAGGGTGTTTTTTCTAGCCCGGAGGGCGAATCAGCGATCTTGCGTTTTTTCGTGATTATCTGCCATGAATCTTTAGTATATTTCGTTATGGGCTGCTGCCCTGTGGTTCCCGCCTTTGCTGGGGGATTAGCGTCGGCCATATTGTTTTCAGCCCACAAGGGGGCCTGTTCGGGGTCGCGAGTCACCCGGGAAAACGGCTAGCTGCGCGCGGTATTACGAAAAACGAGAAACATGCAAGTTTGTTTGCTAGTAGCAATTACGACAACAACTATCAACTGGTGCTGTCGATTATTAAAAAAATAATCGATTGATCGATTATTCCAAAATTAATCGATTTGATTATTAATCAAACACTAACCAATTGTTTAATCGATTAAAATAATCGACAATTTTATTCGATTAAAATAATCGACAATTTTATTCAATTAAAATAATCGACAATTTTATTCAATTAAAATAATCGACAATTTTATTCGATTAAAATAATCAACAATTTTATTCGAGTAAAATAATCGACAATTTTATTCGAGTAAAATAATCAACGATTTTAATCGATTAAAATAATCTACGATTTTAATCGATTAGAATAATCGACGATTTTAATCGATTAGAATAATCGACGATTTTAGTATCGACCACTCGCCTCCATCTTCCGTCGCATGATGGCCGAAACGAAACCCGACACCCGGTTCCAACCGCTTCGGCTCCTCATCCGGCGCAAGACGGTCGATCACGCCGTCTCCGGGATCGATCGTGACCGTCCCGCGCCTCTCCTCCCAGGCGTCGCACTCGAACAGCGTATGTCACGGCGTGTCCTCTCCGCTTGCACAAATAATCTGGCCTATTCTCATTTAGAATAATTAAAGAAAATAAAAATTAGCGTAAAACTTCCCTTTTTCTAGAGAAAAATATCATTATTTCTTGATTGTTTTTTTTTACATTTTTGAGTGACAAAAAGAATGAGCTTTCTTTGAGTGCTCTCAAAAACTGATAAGTCTTAACCAGTCAATAACTGAAGAAGGTAAAATTTATGGGCTGGAAATGAACCACCTAGGGGCAAAAAACGAAACACTGTTGGGGCAAAAAGTGGACGTATTATTCTGATTGATTTGAGAGAATATTTTGCACGCGCTTGTATAGTTGGTAAATCTGCTCTGGAACCGCCTGCACTCTACGCTTTCAACACCTTTCAAAATTCACACAGCTTCCACCTCTTTTTCAGAAGTCTTTTCATCTTGATTCATTTGGTCAAACTCAAAATCAGAGTCATAAGAAATAACTTCACTGGCACTGTTTGCCAACATATATTGAAGAGCATTTTCTGAGGTACAGATGGAGTTTATGTCTCATTTTATTAGTAAAGAAGTCATGATTTAATAAGTCAATGGCATTATTCGAATTATGAGTAGTACTCGTCTTCATTTTATCTTATCATAGATTTTACTTTCTAGTAAGCACGTGAAAATTCTGACCTCATCCGTTAGGTGCCCTCATCAGCAGCAATCATGTAAGTATTACTGATTTTGTAAAATCGGCGAACACTTGTCTACTTTATAAATTCAGTAAAAAATTTTGCGAATCTTATAAATTTGGCAACAACTGCTCTTGCGCTACTGATTTTATGAAATCAGCAAAATATTTGCCGAGTTTATGAAATTGTCAATTTGATGAATTCAGCGTAACATATTATACATACTTTTTTTTCGATTGAAAATTTGAAATTATTCAGGACAAAAATAAGTGGGGTTATGAGATTTCTACAATAATCATTTGCATAGTTTACAAGTTCATGTTCATCAACTTCCAAGATTAAATAATTATATAAATTAATCGCGATTAATTCAAACAGTCGATTATTTTAGACAATTAATCGTTTAATCGTGGATTGTTAATCAAAGAGCGCGCGATTAATCGACGATTCAAGAATCGCAATTAATCGACGATTTAGGTAATTTTGTTTAATCGACGATTCAGGTAATCGATTATTCGATTAATCGATTACAAACTTTTGGTCGATTAATTTAAAATTTTAATCGATTCATTGATTAATTGATTAAAATCGACACTACTACTATCAACCTAACGAGTGTTAACTTGAAATCAGTAGGTATTTAGATAAGCCAGCGGTAGCTCTCGCACAAGACACAATACGTGTTATCCGAACGAGTGCATTCACGAGACTGACTAACCCATTTTGAATGAAAATTGGATAATGTCACTTTTGATTCTCACCTCCTCAATCACTCAACAACGACACATCGAACTATACGCTCATTACTCGTATTTCTGCAATGATATGGTCTAATGAATGCCCCTCTACCATCGCCTGGAATGCATATTTTGCTGTTCCACACACGGCACGTGAAAGAGGAGGGTTTGAAAATCTAGAAACCATTCGCATCTCAAAATCGATAATCTAGCCATAAGGTTCCTTTCTTCGGAGCCGGTCACATATTGTCAGGATAGGTTACCTACTCACCAGGTGGAAGGGAGGTCATCCTCAAACTTTACTAGGTACGCTTTACTTTTTTTTTTCTTTTTCTGACATAGATATGTCTAGTGTCTACCCTCTAGCCCTCGACGAATTCTGTGTGTCGCGTGTCGATCGACCGATACCAAGAATCCTGACCCACTCCGAGAATGGCCGACTAACGCCGAGAATGTTATTACAATGACGTCATCACGGCAATTGTTGCTCGTGATATTCGCTATCATTCTCACGTCAGTTGCATCTTGCATGTGCGTTCGAGGATATCAGATGACGTTGACATTCCTATGTTGACTGAATGAGTGGAACGTGTTCTGCAGCCATAAGATATATCCAGTGTAGAAACTCGTCATCAGTTTACAGAAGATTTTTTTTTTCTCAACTTTCCTCAGATCGAATACATTTTAAACGAAGTATGGCTGAACAATTTGCGCCGGATGATTCGGCTCAGCCATCGTAATTTCCATATTCATACGAGAAACATAATATTTAGGAACTACTTCGCTGTATCGCATCTCGTGTTTATGAAACCTCGCCCGAAGCATATGAACTTCTTTGCTCGAACTAAAGAAAACCTCGCAAGCTTTTAAGCAAAAGTTTACGACTGTGGACAATTCCTTACTCGAACAATACATGCACCGACATTGTAATCGCATATAATGTTGTGTTCTCGCTATCCGTATAAAACGAGTTCACCAGTGTCGACCAACTTCCAGACCGAGTTCAGTTCGCCTTTCCAACGCGAAACTAGCGAGCAAGGTTCCACTAATATTTGCGCAATAATTAGTAAAATTAATTTATTAAGTTTGCTCGCAGAGCCGCGGGTATTTGCTTAAATGTTAGAAATGTGGGAGGTTATAGGCAGCCCGGGCACGGGAGGAGCGAGCTCGGACGAAATTTTCAGTCTAACATAGTTGAAATTTAAGTTCGCTAATGAATCGCATGTGACGTACGTCTTTCAAATTATACCGACTTTGAAATTTCGATCATACTGCGGGTGCTTATTTGAACGACGCGACGTTTGCCCTCGTTGATTGTGCAACTTTCAACGTGTGTTGTTTACCTTTAATGGGCCCGGTAAAGCCACGCCGCCCCATCAGTGCTAAGTTTTTATTTGCAGTTGTCACAAATATGCCTCGGCACTTCTAACCGATCCAGTGATGACTGTACATCAGGACCTCCGCACCTTTCGTGGCTTTTCTCCGTCGAATTGCTACAGGAATCGAAGTTTCGACTGGTCGCTGCTTGAGGCACTTTCTCAAACTTTCATCGTGTGCAAATCACTAAAGACCTTTTGCGTTTTCTCGGGCCCTGGTAGAGTATGCCATTTACAGAAGCCGTTCGTTTTGATCGCGCTCGAAGCGGGCTCAGATATTCCAGTGGGACTAGAGGCTGGACGAAATTCTATCCTTTTAAATCCTCGGCCGGTAGACCTTAGATATTACAACCGCCGTAGGCCTCCCTGTTATTTATTTCTAATATTATACGTTATGCTCGATCGTATCGTATTGGAAAATGAATGTTTCGTGGTACAGAGGAAACACGCGATTTAACAAATTTTTGTGGTGTCCGCAGTCAGTCCTTTGGATGTACGAATAGTGGCAGACGAACAACCACTGACAGCACAGCGTAAATACGATTTGGTGTGCGAATCAACTGGTTCAAGACCGCCGGCGAAGTTAACGTGGTGGAAAAACAACAGTCGACTGGAGCGGACGAAGGATTCGGTGAGTATTTTCATTGTTGTTCTGAGAGGACGGGGATGAATGGCGTGGGTGGTATACGGCTTTTAAAGTCGTCTAGACGAGTAATTTTCAAATCTAATATAACAACACAGACAGAACACAGTTTTTGCTGGTGTAAAAACTCCGACAAAGTTTTGTTATCTGCTATCGCGTTGTTGCGTTGCTTCGCCATTTATCAGAATCTTCTAAGTTTCCAGACTACGTTTTCCCATCGAACTACTCAAGGTTTTTCCCGACAGATTCTGCTATTGTAGCTGTGAAATAACTCGTGATATTGTTCGACATTTGCGATACACTTTGATAGAACTTTTCCCATGTATATACATTCCCGTGTGCATTCTCTATTCCTTGTACTTTTCTGTTAACTTTCCTGTACCCTTTGCTCTGCCACTGATGCGATACTCGAAAGGGCAGTTTCCAGGGCCGGGGGTGTGGTGTCTTAATGAATACTTTGGCGTGCGTGCATTGCCATACGTCCCACCACACCACTATACGCTTTGCTCTAAGCTATGCGCATTCCTGTATGCTTTTCAGTTGTACGTTCCCCGTACGCTTGTCTTTATACTTCCGTGCTCAAGTAATTTTCCCGTATACTTTCCTTGTGTACATTCCCCGTGTATCTCTTCTATTTTTCCTTTGTTCTTCACCCATTTACCTTTCTATAGACTTCTCTCTATGCTTTGCAATAGGCTTTCACTTATGTAAACTCCGGTATCTTTCTTTATATATAAAATTTTTATCATACAGAATTATACCTTTCATTTGTACTTCCTGCATATATCTTCACTGCACACTTTTCTGTATACTTGTCTCTGTATGCTTTGCTACAGTGGTATAACCAAGGGCGGCCCCTCTGCAATTCCGTCAAATAATAGTTTTTCTAATTTTAACACTCCATCTGACTCTCCCCAGATAAGAGCAGACCCCCTATTAACACTAGGCTGGCTATGCCACTGCTTTGGTATAAGTTGTATGCGGTACTATAATGTTTTTCCTGTACATTTCCCCTCTATATACTTTCTTCCATACTGATCTACAAGAATTACTTACATATTCCATCATATTGTTTTCCTTATATACTTTTCCTATGTATACTTCTCCAGTGTAGGTACATTTCTTATCTACTATGTACTTTTTGTTTCCTTTATACTTAACCCATGTAATTTCCTTAGACTTTGGTGACATATGCAGGTGTACTTTCTTCTAAGCTGTAAGTATCTGTGCATTGCTATGTGTATGTTCCATACACACAGTTTCCATATATTTTCCCACCGGGTCTAAGGGTGCAGTGTCTGGGAAGCCACTTTGGCATGTGTGCATTGCAATATGCTCCACCAAACAATGTACATTTCTTGTACATATCAGAAGCGATACTACAAAACAACCTCTGTCCACATTTCAAGAGTTTACAGGAGAATGAAATAACATGGTACTCCATGCATGTCTTACCATGACATTTGGGTTGCTTAGTTGCACGGTAGGTTGACAGTGTAAGAATGTGTGTTCATATATCCTCCACCAGATAATGCTAAAAACCAAGTTTCAAAAAAAAAAATAGACATAGGCTGTTTTGGAATGTCGCTCCTCATCTATTTCTTCCATGTGTCTACTTTCCTTGAATACCTTCTGCATAATGTACGTTCCCCATTTTCGTGTAATTTGCCATAAGTTATAGGTATTTGTTATGCTTTTTCCATATAAATCCCTTGTATTCTTTCCTTCATATGCATGCCTGTATGAGTCATTTCCCGCTGATTTGAAAGAAAATGACACATTTTGTCATCGATCACTAGGATTTGTTTTTACCAGATACCTACATGTCCCATGTACTTTACTCCTATACTTTTCCTGTATATTTTTCCCATTTATTTTAACATATTATGTACTTTTCTGCATACTTGATTGTATATTTTGCTGCAAGCTTTGTTATGCCTTGATATGTATGCGCATTTCTCGTCTGTATTCTTCATATAACATACTGCCCTCATATAATTAACTACCTGTATGTTTTACTATGAGCTTTTTCCATATACTTTCCACATAATGGTTTCAACTTATAAGTTTCCTATTTCTAAAACAAAATATGTATATTATTATGCATGTGTATATTCTTTTCCTACTGCCACATATTTTCCAGTATACTTTTCTATTTCTAAAACAAGATACGTATTATTATGCATTCCTATATTATTTTCCTAAATGTATGTTACCTTCCTCTTATTGGTAATTCTTCAAACATTTCAAATTTCATAGTGGACAATTTGGGATTTTTACAATGTCATTTTTGAAAATTTCTCTGTATTTAGATTTTAGTATACACAGAGTATTACATATACCTGGTGCTTATCCAACATGTGAACTCTTGTGGGGGCAGGGGAGCATAACCTGTTCACTACCAAGGAAATGTAATTGATTGAAATTGAATAATAAGCAATTTCATCAGTAATATTGACTGAGAGCTGCAAACCTGCAGATTCCGTGTGTGTAAGAAATGTCAAAGGAAAAGAATCTCGCTTCGGTCTATCTAAGCGTCATCTCTCCGAACTTATACAAATGAATTTCGTCCATACCAAAAGAGCATTCCTTCATAGTGGTCATCAATATGCAGGTTGGCACTGCGATGGGGGAAAAAAAACTTACACGGACATTGATTAGTTTGCCTGACAGCAGTCAATGAGAGAGAGGTAACCCTGAAACATCATTAGCAGTGTGGCTAGCTACTGGAATTAGTATAAATTGCCTTCCCTCGAGTGATAGAATTTCCTTCACAGGTGTTCACTACGATGGAACTACGTGATTGAAAAATACAATTTCTCTAAAAATAAATTTGTATTTTGGCCGTGATGCAAACATTGCATTTTGCTAGAATTTTGCTAAAACATTATTCTGCACATGCAAACAAGTACATAATATAGTCACTTAGCATAAAAGAAACCTTCATTGTGTAAATCCCAGCGTTGCCTGAAAATTGATTGAATGGGTTATTATTGAGTCAAGTTTTTTTATTAACTTATCTTGGTCAAATTTGTATTGTAGTTATTTCTCTTTTATTGAGTAAGAAGTTTATTTGGACCATTTACAGAGTGAAACAAGGGTGGTTACATCCATTACAAAAGAAAATTTAGACTATTTTCTTAGTTTTTTGTCTGGAAAACATCAACCAATCAGCGAATACATGTTATGAAAGATAGTTATTAAACAAAAAAAAAACAAAAAAAAACAACGGTATCATTCTAGCGCTTCCAGTTTCGGAAATAGTTGCCTATATGCGAGGTGTGTGCATGTTTGGAGAATCACCTTTATACCAGTCCATGTACTTAGTACTTACCTGTATACTCTTTTGCAAGCTTTTCGCATGTACTTTCCCTACACTTTCTCCTCATACTTTGTCCGTGTACTTTACCAGCTTATTTTTCTCGTATACTTTTCTATAAAAATATACTTCCTTCATGCTGTCCTCCAAGCGACATATTATGCATTTCCGAGTTTTTCCTACACGTTTTTGTCGTATCCTGCTTTCATATGCTCACCTACTTGTATACTCTATTAGCTTTTTTTATGTACTTTCCCTGTCGTTTCCCCAGACTTCCCCACGTACTTTTTTTCTTGTGTATTTTGTGTGCGTGTATACTTCCCTGTATGGTTTGCTACTAGCTACTACCATGTATTCTGCATTCCTGTGTGCGCAATATGCATTTCCATGTTTTACTTACATGGCCGACACCTTGCGTTTTCCCTATGTAATGCAGAATTTCTTGTTTTTCAAAAACCAAATGTGTGCACGTTCTTTTCTCCTGCCTTGAAGGTCCAAAAAGAGGAGGAGGGATGAACTTAAAATAAATTTTCATAGGTCGAGTAGAAGTTGTTCGAATTTTTTTTAGAAAATTAATTTCTTTTTAATTTTTTCCATGTGGTGCAGAGCACTATAAAAAGGCTCTATGTGGTGCAGGCTGTACACAGCACCGAATTTAATGCCGGCTGTGTGTTCCTACATACTTTTGTCACATACCGCTTTCATATGTATACTTACTTATTTGTCTATAAGCCTTTCTCATGTACTTTCCCTATAGTTTCTCAAACTTGCCCCAAATATTGGTTTTGTCGGTATATTTTCTGTACATATATACTTCCCTGTGTGTTTCATTACAAGTTGTTATGTATTCTGTATTCCTGTATGCAGTTCCTGTACATACTTTCCTCCTACATGTACTGCTCATATGTATATACTTACTTGTATGCTCTGTTATAATCCTTTCCATGTACTTGTCTTATATACCAGGGTCGACACAAAAGTAGTTTCCCTATTTTTTTTTCGTCGCCAGCTACTGAACAAAATGAGCTGAAACTTGCAGGGAGGTTAATTTCAGAGTTTTTTTATTTTTCTACGTAATCTCCGTATCGATCTGAACATTTTAAATAACGGTATGAAGGTTTTTCTAATCCAGAGTAAAAAATCTTTCAGTAAAGTACGAAAATAGAGGTTAGGGCAAGCTTCACTTCTTCATCATCGTTGAACCTGCAATCACTTAAGTTAGTCTTCAGTGACGGATCTCTGCTGCAATCTGCCGGCTTGTTCACGAGATACACCAGTTGAGCAATAGTCAAGCGTCGATCGTCTTCCAACAGATCGCGCACCTCTCAAATGTCATACTGAACGCAGTAAGTGGAGTTTCCATCTTTACTGATGCATGTAGCCGCTTCGCGTGATATGATTGTGACACAATTTTTACAGTGTTACCAGAATCTCTGAAATTAACTTCCCTGCAAGTTTCAGCTCATTTTGTTCAGTTGCTGGCGAGGAAAAAAATAGGGAAACTTACTTTTGTGTCGACCTTTTGCATCTTCTGCTACATATTTTTCCTATGTATTTAACGCATGTCATGCTTCCCTCAAATTATTGTGAGAAAATTGACTCCATCTGTTTTATTAGTTGTTGCAGCAGGATAGGTACATGCCACCGTGATTTAGGTGTTACTTAGAATTACTATACTGACATCTTTTGTCTACTAAAAATCTGGCTGTGCTTGTTTTTGCTCGTGCTTCCGCCAGTGAACGGTTCAAGATCAGGGACAAACTGGCAGGTAGACAAGCAGTGTGTGGCAAATGTACGGCGTTCAGACAATATTAAGTCAGATGAACGTTAAGCGGTGGAAATCTCAGACAGGCGATTATGACCGACAATATGCTTAGCCATCAACATGC
Source organism: Acanthococcus lagerstroemiae (assembly GCA_031841125.1). Taxonomy (NCBI): domain Eukaryota; kingdom Metazoa; phylum Arthropoda; class Insecta; order Hemiptera; family Eriococcidae; genus Acanthococcus; species Acanthococcus lagerstroemiae. The sequence goes on along the minus strand of CM063114.1, from coordinate 44,594,397 downwards.
AAGTACAAAGAAAGTTTATAATGAATTGAAGATTGGTCTCTAGTTAACTTGAAATATGACTTGTAGTTCCCTACAGAGAATAATTCAGTAAGGTATTATGAGTGAATATTGTGTGTGTTGTGGCGTCTATTCCATAATGACTAGCTGAATAAAGTCACATTCGCGGCACCTTGATCAGCCTTATCGATTCGTGTGTTGTGTGATGCTCGCCGAGTACCAAATAACGAAAATTTTCCGGCATATTTTGGTTTTGAGAAACTACAAAGATGAATTCCAAAAGATTAAGGCTTAGCGATCTGGCTATATTGCAGTACTTGTTTACATTATTTACTATTGCGAGTATCTAACTGAACGCAGTACAACCAGGAAGATTATTATGTTGACTTGACTGGTGGAACAAGAGGCACCTTGGTCAGCCTTGCAGCCTCGTGTAATTCGAAATTTTCCAGCATAGAATCTTTTATCGCCTCAGCGTACTAGGGGCAGCAAGGACTCTTACAACGTACATTTTGACCCTAGTGTCGAGATGTTAGGAAGGAGTTACAAGTTTACTGGTCCAGGAACCCAAATACTGGTGAACGGAGACTGTTATCACCGTTATCGAATAATGCTTTTGCAAGTACAGAATACGATGATCAAAAACCAGCCCATCTCTGCATTATTTACGAGATTCCATTGTCCGCTCGCCAACCCCATACAATACAAAATTCAAACGCACGGCGCTCACCCCGTTAACGATACAATTTTGACGATGATTTAACGCGTGTTTATGTGAAAACAGATCTCGTCGGATGGAAATACCACGACCAGTACATTAACATTCGTGCCGACGAAAGAAGACAAGGGTAAATATTTATCGTGTCGAGCGGAAAATCCGGTCATCTCGGGCGGGAAAGTGCTGGAAACCAGTTGGAAACTGCAAATTCACTGTGAGTATGCATGGGAATCGTTAAACTTTCTAATATACTACGGGTAACGGGTATTGCTGTGTTCCATGGGTAACTAATTGTCACCTAGGTGCATGTAGTACGCAGTAATAATAACGGCAGGGCCTCGAGCAGTAGAGTCCCAAATCGCTGACTCTGACAACTTCGTAAAAGACATAACTTATGCATCGCATTCGGTGGCGTAATTTCAAGCTCGTTATCAGCATTCTCTTTCGAATCAAGTCGTGTGACACATCGTATTATGTTCGCGATAAACCGGAAATCTCCCAGAATTTCGGATTATTTTAAACATTTTGGCCTCGGGATTGCGTGAAATGACGCCGGAAAAACGAGCGGCGGCAATCCGAACTTCGTATATTTGTCAACCATTGAATTAGCGCGTTGCTGGTGGAAAAGCATACACAGCTCGAGTTGTAAAATTCGGCCTTTTCGTGTAATGTTGAGAGTGGCTCATTTTTTTTGTTTTCGTTTTTGTTTTTCGCAACCCATTTCGAAGCGGAGAAGTATAATCTGCGTACCGGGTGACCAAAACAGAGCGCATCACTTGTCGCATGGAAGAGTGGTCGTATCTGACCACAGGCCGGGAAAAAAGAGAATCTAGTTAGAGCCAAAGAGAAATCCACTTGGTATCTTCCCGCTTCTTAGATGTCAGCAAAATTATATTTTTCTTCGTTTTTTCCCGGTTTTTCAGTCTGAGAAAAGTCTTCCGCAAAGAAGTAACTCTGGAGGACCCTGTCTGCCAATTTCTCCCGGCTAAGATTTGATGACGACCCCCCCCCCCCACGCTAATGCTAGTGGTGTTTCAAACTATTTCCGTGTGTCGAGTACTGTGAAATTACACAAATACGAGAATACGAGGTATATAAAGGGTGTCTCTTCTGCAATGATCCCCCCTTCCACCTGGTAAGCAGGCAACCAATCCCAACGATATGTTTGCACACTCTTACTTTTGAAGTGGCTGAGTTATGGTCATATTTTGAAAAGTTTTCCATCTTTGAAATTTGTTTTCTTCTCTCGGCTGGAGATAGATAGAAAAATGGTACCATTTGCCATTGGTATGCGCCGCAGTTCGAAGAATATGGCCAAAATGTTACCAAAACCGAATTTAGCGACCTTTGGAACCGATAATTGGATACCCATATTAAACTTTACAAAATACCAGAACCCCCCCCCCTGCATGGGCCACCGTTTCAAATATTGGGTAAATAGATGAAAAGAGGGAGGTGAATAAACTCAATTTTTTCACCTTTATCCTGTAGCTTCCAGATAATTTCATTATCTTACCAAATCAAAAAATAGTAGTTTCTTAGTTTCATATTCTGTTCCTTTTGATAAAACTGGCTATTCTTTTACAATTTGAGGTGATGAGGTCTATGTGTCTGGAAAATTATAATTTGCTATCCAGTAGTAGCCTACACCCAAGTCCCTTACTTCCTGAATACTTGGTAATCTACATATAATCTCCTATTGTGTAACAAGGGCTCCTTTATGCGACTACAAGTAATGCTTTGGCTTGCGGATTTATTTAAGGAGAGTAGATTCCGATCGCTCCAAAAACAATCAAATTCAGATCTGCCTGAAGCTCAATACAGTCTAACAAGAAGTAATCTTTTTAATTTTTTTTTTTCTACTGCTCGAAAAGTGTATTATTTGTAACCACTTTTCAGTGCAAGAAGTGAAATTTCCGAATCGACAATGTAGTGCATAAAAAATACACCCAAAAGGAATGCAATAATAATAATCAGAGCAAAAAACTGACGTCAAAACCGTATGTTTACTTGGCAGTTGGCAGTAGAAGGCAGGTTTGCACTAGACGGGCAAGCACGTCATTTACGTCGCTTATGCGTGTTTTGATACCTAAGCGTTCCAGCAACTCCTATAAACTGCTGCTTTTCGACCATGTATTTAAAAAAATATAGTTTGCAACTTTTGCAAGAAGCCCTTGTTGCAAAATATACTTATTTTGTACTACTTGATCAGAAAGGCAATGTTTACATTGGTGTTTTACGGACGAAAAGAAGCGCCTATCATTCATGCATCGCGTGCTAACAAAACCTGCATGTAAAGTAAACGTCCCTCAATGTAAAGCGTTTTTACATGAAAAAATTGCTGGCCAGTAATTTCGTATCGGGAACTCGAACCCACGTCCATTGAAACATTTGACTGAAATGCAGCGATCGTCTCTAACCACTCGGCCACGGAGCGAATCACGAAATAGCGACTTGAGAACGCATTTAAACATTCACGACGTAGTACAGCTGTTACCGTTTGTTGTTAAGCGTCGTTACGTTTTTGCTGGCCACTACCTGTGTATACTGTTGGTGCACGTGAACAAACTGAAGACAAGACTGTGATGCTGTACTTTGTAGTAATTTACTGAGCAAGTTAAATTTTTGAATTAATTACGCACACAAAAATCACCTGTCTATAATTAAAATAAATAATTAATTAATTTTAAAAAATACAGACCATGTCAGTGAAGAACATTGCCGCTTCTGATCAAGTAGTATAAAAAATATCTTCCACAACAAGAACCAAAATAGAGTTTACATGCCCTTTTGACTCTTGGTATGTAATATACTATTTTGTCATTTGCGTATAGCAGTAGTTTGGATTTCTCTACTTTAAAAGTAAAATCATTTTGCAAATAATGAAGTTTCAAAAAATCTTCACGAATCACAGAATTTTCTGAGTCAAATGAACAGTGCTTCATTTTTCATATTTTGGCATTTACCGCATTTTTCGCACCAATTCTACCTCTTTTTCTATATTTTTCATCTTTTTGAAGGGACTTTCTAAATTTTTACTCAGAAATATAAAAAACAATTCCCAATTCAAAAAAAAAATTATATATATTGAAAAAACTTTATGTGTAATGAATTGGCAGAAAAGCTTTTAGAAAACTATGTTCTTTTGCATGTGAGATACTCTTTCTCTTGCCCGCATCACATTCATCAATCATCAAGAAATTACAAATGGAAGTAATATCTCCTGAGTGCATCTCCTATTAAAAAGAAGATCGGACTTCGTAGATAGATACTTGTACTTTGCTAGATCATTAATCTTTAAATTGGATGAAAATTATCGTAGTGTATCAAACTTAATGTTTCCTTTAAAATGGTACTCATATTGTATTTGCATTTTAGCGCATTCACAGCAGATGGGGGGAGGTCATTTAAAGGTCAGTTATTTTCAAAATTCAATTTTGTTAGACCCCGGTCTTTGAAGAAATCTTCTAGAATTGTAGAAGCATCTTCCAGAATTCAACAAAAAAATCTAAATTCGTAGGAAGGTTCTTCTTGAATGGGAGACAAATCCCTCAGATTTTGTCACAGGTGAATCTTGTGTAACTGTTAAAAATTTGAAAATTGTGGAGGAATTTTCTAAAATTGTAAAAAATTTTGAGGATTCAGGCTAATTTTCTAGAATTGTAGGAACATTTTCTATAAAATTATGGAAAATTCTTGTGGAATTATAAAATGTTTTTATATAACTGTGAAAATGTTGAATAATTGTCTGAAATTTTGTAAAAGAAGGTTTGTAAAATTGTGGAAAAAATTTGTAAAGTATAGAAAATTTTTCCAAAATTTTCAACCAATTTTCAAAAATTGTAGAAAGAATTTCTAAAATTGTAGGGAAAATGTCTACAATTGTAGAAGAATCTTTCAAAATTGTAGAAAAATATTTTGTGGCCAAAAATAACTTTCTAGAATTCTCTAGAAATTTTGTAGAATTATGGCATGTGCTCCTAAAATTGTATAACATTTTCTAGAATTATTGTATAATTTCTTATAATTATGGAACAACCCGCTATAATAGCAAAAGAATATTTTAGAATAATTGAACAAACATCCTGAAATTGGAGAACTATTTTCCAGAATTGTGAGACAGCAATTTTTTCAAATTGTGAAAAGTGTCTTTTGTAATCTCTGGCATAGGAACTAGGGGAAATTATACCCCCTCCATCTCACGCTTTTAAAAAGAACATTTCAGAATTTATTTTAGCATATTTTCACAGTAATAAGGTGACGGGATATGTGCTGTAGCGACCACTAAGCCTCCCCTCCCCCCTCCCCTGTGGCTGAAACCATCCTTGTCTGAAAGTGTAGCAATTTCTTCTTCCAGAATTTGTAGAAGAATCTTTCAAATTGACTCTTAGAAAAATCTTCTAAAATCATAGAAGAAATTTCGAGAATTGTTGAAAACTTTTTTAGAATTGAATCGATGAGAACCAAAAGGTGGTCAAGTCCAAAATTGGCAATTTCGAAGTAGTGACGGACACTCTGGCGTTAAGGCATGGCAGATCGACTGGTGTAATCAGAATTTTGCTCACGCGTCGGGAACATACATGTAGTTTCTGGCTACGTCGCACCGGAAAATTTCATGTTTTCGTATCAAAAAGGAAAAAGAATTTCGAAAAGTTCCATTTTTCAGCTTTGTAATTCATTATTTTTGACTTGAAAATTGGCGATTTTTCAAAAAAAAAATTCATAAGTTTTTGGCGCTACGTATTTTTTTTTCTTTCTTTCCACTTCCAGGAAATTTATTAAATTGAACCGGGACCAAGTCTAAAATGATGTACTTTAGTGTGGGAAGAAGTCTCATGCAATTTCCAGCCGTAATATTCACTTTGGGTCACTATTGAGAATGAAAAGGGGTCAAGTCCAAAAACCTTGAGCAGCTGTATCTGAAGAATTCTTGAATTTTTCCCCCGCAATACCATTAAAAGTCGTCTTCTGTGGTCCCCTTTCACTGCCCTGAACCATGTTTCTGACAAATTTTTGGTTTTTGTCTCGTGCAATGATCCCCTTCGACCGGGTAAGCAGGCAAACTACCTCGACACTATGTAGATATGTTTGCATACTCTTACTTTTGTAGGGGCTGAGTTATAGTCAAATTTTGAAAAGTTTTCCATCTTCGAATTTTTATTTTTTTTCTTTCGTCTTACAAACAAGAATTATTACTTTTTAACACAGAAGCGCAAATCTTATGAAGATGATAATCAATCTACTTCAGCTACTTTACCACTTCACAGAGTTTTATATCGTTTATGGGACTCGTTCGCCTCCCTCCTTTCTTCTATTTACCCCATATTTGAAATTGAGGCTCATGCAATGAGGGGGGGGTTCTAATATGTTCTAATGTTCAATATGGGTATCCAATAAGTGGTTTCAAAGATCGCTAAATTCGATGTTGATAACATTTTGGCCAGTTAAAAAGTAATAATTCTTAACAGGGATACCTACCCAGATGCAAGAAAATTGCTAATGACATTTTTTATAGGAACTCTAATATACAATCTATTTTAAAAAAAAAAAAAAAAAAGTAACTAATGAATGTTTTTTACAGAAAATTGAAAAAATGTGAAAATTTTCTGATATAATTTGCACTGAAATTCAGTTTTTGAACACCCTGTTAATCTGCTTCCGACCATTTTTTCTTTCTGTGGCTACTACAACTGCCCTCTACTATTACCTACTGATACAATTTTTCTATCTATCTCCAGTCGTGAGAAGAAAAAAAAATTGAATGATAGAAAACTTTTCGAAATTTGACCATAACTCAGCCCCTTCAAATGTAAGCGGATGCAAACATATCTACATATTGTCGGGGTTGGTAGCCTACTTACCAGGTGAAAGGGGGGTCATTGCAAAAGAGGCACCCTGTATAAATCAGTTTGTGCTTCTTCTAAAAAACGTGAAAAAGGGACTGAATTCTCTTTTGGTTCTCATCAAGTCCATAGTCGAAGATTTATAAAAGAATCTTCTAGAGTCGCCTAAGGAACTTCTAGATTCTTAGGAGAATCTTCTGGAATCGTAGGCGAATCTTCCGTGAATCTTTTGTAGAACCTTCTAGAATTATAGAACAGCGTTCAGGAATACTGAAGAAAAAATTTCAAGAACTAATGAATTATCTAGAATCGTTAAAAACTGTTCTAAAACTGCCTAAGAATATTCCATTGGTTTTGTATAGTCTGAGAATCTAGAGTGTGAAAAGTATATTCTATTCCGAGAAGAGCTTCCTAGAGTGTTCTGAAGTTGGAAGTGATTCTTCTGGAGTTAATGAAGCCGTGTCTGAGGATTCTCCTTGAGTCTGTTACAGTCTGGCAAATTTTTAAAAGTCAGAAAAGTATTCTAAAGCCTGATAAAGTTTGGTATAAGTCTCCTGCAATGTTCTGGAGTCTACGACACGTCTTCAAAGAATCTTCTCGAGCCGTAGAGTACCAACTGACGAGACTTTGGACAGCCCACTTCCTTTGATAAATCTCTCACTCAAGTGGTGTTGTCGTAACGCTTATATTACATCGGCTCTTTATCACCCCTCTTCATTTCGATCACCCGGTGGCGGTTCGAGAAGACGACGCTAAGTGAAAATGGAGAGGCAGATTTGTCGTTTAATTAATAAGCTGCGGTTCCGGTGTAATAGAGTGGCTGTCCTACATTCGTTTTACATTACGTGCCGGAGCTTGTCAAACGATTTCTTTCGTCGATTTCAAATTGCTTGGAAAAAAAAAATTACGATTGCAGTTTAGGATGTCGAAGCGGAAGAGTCGATTATGTCGCTCGTCGTTTCCTCGTTGAAACGACGAGATTCGGCAAAAATTAGTTTCGAAAATCTCATATATATATATATCCGGCAAAACGAATGTTATTTCACGCCAGGACGAGGGTGCACAAAGTAGGCGCCAGAATCAGCTTTATTTTTTTTTTTTTTAGTTTCAATTCGGTCCTAGTGTCGATATCGACGAGGGCACTAATTTATTCGCGATACCAGATTACGGTTTATTCGAACGATAATTTAATATAATATTACGGACTGATTGTTCTACAAATTCGTATCCTTTTCGTATCCGTTGGCAATGCGAGAACGTATTATACATTTTACGTGTGTACGCGAAGTTAGACGCGGGACGAATTTCGCATTCCGAAATCGTCGTGCATTTGGCAAAGCAGCCGTAAAGTTTAAATCAACCTGTCGGAATGCTTAATTGTGGCGAACTTATAAATTATTCCCGCCGGAGTAAAACTTACCATTTTCAGAGAAGACGAAAAGGGTTAATTCGAATACCTTTAGGTAATAGACGAAGGACCCCTCCCCAAAAGTTTATATTTTTTCTACTTTTTTTTCTTTCTTTTTTTTTTCAAAAACCAAGTCGATTTCGCGTGCGAGTGTTTTTTCCTCTCTTCTATGTAAGAAGATAAATGTCTTTCATACTTTCCGTTTTTAACTTTTCCAGTTTGCTCGGCCAGACTGGTGCACACGGGGTACCGCGTCTCTTTAACTCGAACTTAACGTTTTTAAAATCGTCGATAACAAATTACAGTCTTCCAGGAGATTGCCCCGCCTTGCCCGGGTTCGGTTCGGGTCTGTTTCTTCTTTTCGATTCTTATTCGACATTTCCACGATTTTGTAAACTGTTATTTTCTTATGCTCGAATGGAGAAGAAAAATATCAGCGCGATGCTCTCTCTCTCTCTCTCTCTCTCTCTCTCTCTCTCTCTCTCTCCCTCTCTCTCTCTCGCTCTCTTTCTTGAATAAGCTATTCGGACTCGACGAATTGCGAGAATAATTTACGAGCCGGCAATGCGCAATGAAAGGTGTTTAGCAGAGCGTCTTCTTAATTTCGAACCGAGTTTATCTCGCCAACTTACGCGTTCACCGCGAACGTATTAAAACGCTGCTGCGCAACTAAAGCAATAAATAATAAACTGTTAAAACAGCATTATAAGAACCGCGGAGTAATCGAACTCCGGTATACTGTCTATAAAATATAAGCGAACCTTTCAAACGCATAAATACGCGCACGTTGTCCGAAAAAACAAACAATTTTTGTTTCGGAAATGCCTGCGTGCAACGAGGTATACTATTTGTCTTACTTCAGTGGCGCGATTGTTGACGGTAAATCGTTGAGTTTATCGGGATGTGGTGGTCAGTAACGCAATATGTTCCTTCCTTCACCTGTGTAGAATTGGGTATCATTGATGGGTCGCTGGAATTGGCTATCAGAAGGACCAAAACTTACACAATCTATATACTAGAGGGATTAGAAAGAAGAGCACAGATTGCTAGTTGAGTGCATGTAAAATCGCACGTATTTTTGGATCACCCTGTATAGCAGTGGTGACTTTCTGAACACGTTGTGGTATGCGGTTGATTTTGAGTTTCCGCTAACATCGTCTAGATTAACTAGAGCTCTATAACCACGGGGCATTCTAAGCCGCCATATTGATCCTTACTTTTTCGAAAAGCAATCGTACTTGCGGTACACATCGCAGGTCATCGCGAGCATGGCGCGGGGAATAAATAGATGAAAATGGCGACTTAGCATACTCTTGCTTATGGTGACCTAGATTAACCTGAACCATGCAGCTTCAGAACGTCATATTCAAGGTCATTTTCATAGCCATGAACAGGAACGTACCAAAGAGCTTTTCCTGGCAGGGGGGGGGGCAAAAATTATGAAATTCCCAACTGACTCAACTCAAAATTCCCAAGTATTAAATCATCAAACCAAAAAATAAAATAAATAAATAAATAAGTAACTAGATGAACCTTTTATTGTATTTTTTCAACGGATGACTCACTCAGCTCAAAATTCTCAAATATCAAAGCAAAAAAAGAAACTTTTGACTTGTTGGAATTTCCCAACTTTCCAACTCAATTCTCCAGTGTTAAAGCAAGCAGAAAAAAAAACACTTTTGATTGACTCATTGGATTTTTCCAACTGATTACTCAACTCAAAATTCTCAAATATCAAAGCAAAAAAAAAACCTTTTGACTTGTTGGAATTATCCAACTTCTCAGCGCAGTTCCCAAGTGTCAAAGCAAAAAAAAAAAATCTTCTGATTCTAGAGACATCTAAACTCACTTTTGACTCTTGTTGTGGAAGATATTTTTTATACTACTTGATCAGAAGCGGCAATGTTTTTCGCTGACATGGTCGGTATTTTTTTAATCTATTTATTTATTGAAATTATAGACAGGTGATTTTTGTGTGTGTAATTAATTCAAAAACTTAACTTGCTCAGTAAATTACTACGAAGTACAGCATCACAGTCTTGTCTTCAGTTTGTTCACGTGCACAAACAGCATACACAGGTGGTGGCCAGCAAAAACGTAACGACGGTTAACAACAAACGGTAACAGCTGTACTACGTCGTGAATATTTAAATGCGTTCTCAAGTCGCTATTTTGTAATTTGCTCCATGGCCGAGTGGTTAGAGACGATTGCTGCACTTCAGTCAAATACAGGGATTTGATTCCCGGATACAAAATTACTGGCCAGCAATTTTTTCATGTAAAAACGCTTTACATTGAGGGACGTTTACTTTACATGCAGGTTTCGTTAGCACTCGATGTATGAATGATAGGCGCTTCTTGTCTGTAAAGCACCAACATAAACATTGCCTTTCTGATCAAGTAGTATAAAAGAGAATTTTTGACTTGTTGGATTTTCCCAATTCCGCCTGACTGAAAAGGTGAATTTTCCCAAGTGCTGTGTGAAAAATGCCTACAGGGAGGAAGAGTTGCCCCCCCCCCCTATCTGTATGTCCCTGGTCATGAACTCCTAATCTAACCAGAGAAAATTTGTTCTTTCTCTCCAGTAAACCCGCTGTTTAGCTAAGTTTTGATGAAATACCAATAACCCCCCCCCCCCCACCAAAAAAGAAAAAAAGTTTAAAAAGTAGGGTTCTGTTACTCTGCCGAATGACTGGAGCTACACACATGTTGGAAATTTTACTTCAGTGTGCGTAATGATATCACAAATGAATTCTAGCAACCCTTAAAACCTACCATTTGATGTGCGTATTATATTTCCTAAAAATTTCGTTCTCTCCCTCCTCAGTTTTCAACTTGGGGTCAAGTGGATACCGAAAATCAATTCAAGGAACTTGAAAACCTAGTATTTAATATGAATATTGGATTTCTCAAAACTGATGTCCTACTTCCCTCTCATCGGGTGCCACAGTTTTGAACTTAGGGTCAAAGTAATACTCAGTATGAATTCAGCTGCCTAACCCTGTATCAAAATTAGATGTATAAAAGGGGTTCTGAGAAGCAAAAAGAATAACAAGCGGAAAATTGCCTGAAATTGTTGCGGGTGGTGTCTCGATTAACACATGCCACCCTACTTATTTTGCTCATTTCTTTAGGGCGGTTCAAATCCAAAATCAATTTTTCTTTTCAAAAATCCTGGTTATTATGTGATTAAAAACAATCAACCAATTATTATTATTCTACTCTAGATTCTTCATCAAAATACTATCGTACACTTTTTTTATATTTGTCCCAGAGACGTCAAAAATTACCCTTCCGAGCTTAATTGAGCACGAGCTTTATGAAGGAAAATACAGTTTTGAACTTTTTCTCATTTTTGGAGCAACCTAAAGAGTATGAAGAATTCAAATTGTACATTTTTACATCCGCTCGATGCCCTAACCCCCGTAGCTTTCCATTCGTGGAAATTTTTGGTCCCCCTTGTCTCCGGCCCTAGAATACCACACATGTGAAATCGGGCGTCTTTGGTTTTCAATAATTTAGACAGGCTATATTTTGGGGGAGGTTTTCAAGCTAATGAAATTTCATCGGGATATTGATTGTTTTGGCATTTGAGGACCTCGAAATCAATTTTCGCATCAAATTGAGGATTGTGTCACTTAGTGCGGAGGCAAAAGTCAAAAAGTTGTAAAATACAGTATTGGTATGAAATGCGGAGTTTTCATAGTCGTCAAATTCATTTTTGTGTTGTTTTGACTTCATTTTCATGTCTGTGTCACCTGGGAAGGGAACAACCCGATGCGCAAAATCCCACCAGTTACCCGGGTAACTAAAGGGGAACAAGGGTAATCTGAGGGTAACGAATAGGTAACTTTTCTGCGGGTAGCTGGGTACCTAGAGGGTAACTGACTACGCATCGGAAAGCTGAAGCCAAAATTGAGAGTAATGAGAAATACTGTATACCATTACAAAGAGTTTTTTAGGTGAACTCAGTATCAAGTACTTCTTCAACACCAAGTGCACCACTAGTAATGGGTACCTACAGGTGGACTCTGGTAGACTCAATTACTGTTTGAACACCCCATACACCACTAGTAACGGGTACTTACAAGCAGACTCAATGTCAAGTACTGCCTGAACACGAAGTGCATCACTAGTAACAAGTACTTACAGATGGACTCTCATGACAAGTAGTGCTTGAACACCAAGTGCACCACCAGTAATGGGAATTTACCAACAGATTCAATTACTGCTTAAACACCAAGTGCTCAGCTAGTAACAGGTACTTACAGGTGGACTCAATGTCAAATACTGCTTGAACACCAAGAATACTACTAGTAATGGGAACTTACCACCGGACCCACTTGAACAGTAAGTGCACCACTAGTAATGAGAACTTACCGGTGGATTCAGTTACTGCTTAATCACCAAGTGCCCCATTAGTAACATGTACTTGCAGGAGGACTCAGTGAAATACTGCCTGAACACCAAGTGCACCACAAGTAACAGGTACCTACAGGTAGACTCTGTGGTGGACTCAATTACTGCTTGAACACCAAAAGCACCACTAGTACCAGGCACTTACAGGTGGACTCAGTGTCAAATACTGCTTGAACACCAAGAATACCACAATGGGAATTTACGGCCGAACCTGCTTGAACACGAAGTTCTCCACTAGTACTTACGGGTGGATTCAATGTCAAATACTGCTGAATACAAAGTGCACCACAAGTAACGGGTGCCTGCAGGTGGACTCTGGTGGACTCAATTACTGCTTAAACACCAAGTGCTCCATTAGTAACATGTACTTACAGATGGACTCAATATCAAATACTGCCTGAAGACCAAGTGCTCCACAAGTAACGGCTACTTACCAGTGGACTCAATGTCAAGTACTGCTTGAACACCAAGTGCACACCACTAGTAATGGGAACTTACCAACAGATTCAATTACAGCTTAAACACAAGTGCTCCATTAGTAACATGTACTTACCGGTGGACTCAATGTCAAATACTGCCTGAACACCAAGTGCTCCACAAGTAACGGCTACTTACAAGTGGACTCAGTGTCAAGCACTGCTTGAACACCAAGTGCACCACTAGTAATGGGAACTTACCGACGAATTCAATTAATGCTTAAACACCATGATTTACTAGTAACAAGTACATACAGGTGGACTCAATGTCTAATACTGCTTGAACACCAAGAATAGCACAATGGGAATTTACGGCCGGACCTGCTTGAACACGTAGTTCTCCACTAGTAACATGTACTTGCGGGTGGATTCAATGTCAAATACTGCTAAGCACGAAGTGCCCCACAAGTAACGGGTGCCTGCAGGTGGACTCTGTGGTGGACTCAATTACTGCTTGAATACCAAGTGCACACCACTAGTAATGGGAACTTACCAACAGATTCAGTTACTGCTTAAACACCAAGTGTTCCATTAATAATATGTACTTACAGGTGGACTCAATGTCAAATACTGCCTGAACACCAAGTGCTCCACAAATAACGGCTACTTACCAGTGGACTCAATGTCAAGTACTGCTTGAACATCAAGTGCACTATTAGTAAATTTCACTGATTACATGTTGGCACACACAAAGAGTCGTTGAATATATTGAAGGGTTAGTGAAAGCTGGCGTGTGCGCAACGCAGTGGCGTTGGAGCATAAGGGTTTCTGGGGTCAGAACCCCTCCCAAGGTAAAAAAAAGAAGACTTTTGTAGAATTGCAGTTCTGAAAAAAGAATGATGTACAACATCCAGGATTCATCGACAGTGATGATATTATTTATTTCGACGTTTGGATACAGCATATCGTTGCTCTAAATTTGGCACCAAAATTTCCACAAAAATAACCCCCCTCCCCCTGAAAAAACAACAACAAAAAACAGACCTAGCTACGCCACTGGCGCAGCGTATATCAGAGCCTGCCAGTGTACTGCCAATTGATGGTCACTGAGCGGGCGAGTGTTAGCGAGAGTGAAAAAGCGAGATCAACTTGGAGAAATCAGTAATTATTCCAACGGTTATCTGACCTGAGAATCCGCTTATTACGAGGGTCGTTCAAAAAGTAAGGTAACAAGGCGAATAAAAAAATTACAACGAATTAGAAAAATTTATTCAAATGAAATATGTTTAGATACATCCATGTACTACTGCTCAACATAATTTCCCAGTCGATTTAAACATTTGTCCGACCAGTGGATTAGTTTATCTACACCACTAGCATACCACTTTGCCGCCACCAAATTGAACCAGTTTGACACATCCTTGCTCAGCTTATCGTCGTTGTAGACTCTCCTTCCGAACAAATACTGCTTCAGATACAAGAAAAGATGAAAATCGCTGGGCGTTAAATTTGGTGCGTGGGGAGTAGAGGTTCCCAAACGTCCCATCCGAATTCCTGCAGCAAACTCTTCGTTACATCCACTGTGTGAGGCGGGTCGTATTGTCTTCAAAGAAAATCACTCCTCGCGTTAACAAACCGAGACCTTCATTTTGTGTGGTCCGTTTCAACGGTTTAAATAACAACGTCACCGTTTCGTATTCACCCTGTGATGCGGGTAGTGATTTTCCTTCAAGAGAATGCGACCCATGACACTGCAAATGTAACGAAGAGTTTGCTGCAGGAATTCGGATGGGAAGTTTGGGAACACTCGCCTCACTCCCCAAATTTAGCACCCGATGATTTTCATACTTCCTTGCATATAAAACCGTATTTGTCCGAAAGAAGATTCGATAAAGACAATAAGCTGATCGGGGGTGTGTCAAACTGGTTCAATTTGTTGGCGACAAAGTAGTATGCTAGTGGTGTGGATAAACTAATCCACCGGTCGGTCAAATGTTTAAATCGACTGGGAAATTATATCGAGCAGTATTACGTGGATATATGTAAACATATTTCATTTGAATAAATTTTTCTAATTCGATGTAATTTTTTAATTGGCCTTGTTACCTTACTTTTTGAACGACCTTCGTATCAACAGAACCCCGAGCACAAAACTGAACTTAAAGCAGACAGAACGATGTAAAAACGCAAAAAAAAACAAAAAACATTCATACATGTTTTGTAAAAAAAAATCTGAACAGCAGTGAGATTTTGGGACTCCTGCTGTGGTTCTTCTTCTTCAGACGCCGTGTCTGATGCCGGATATTGGCGATCGCGGTTTGTGATGCGCGACTTCCCTGGGTAGGGTTAGTCGGGGTAGATAGCCGTTGCTTTTCCCTCGGTCTGTTATATTAGAGTTTTCCTTCTCCGTGCCGAAGACAGCGTGCAGCCGCAGTTCGCTTCCTAGTGGCCACATACATATTTCATGATGTTGAGTAACCTGACCACGACGTGCACACGCACAGTACCAATCTGCCTGATCTGGTGGGTGGTAATATGCCGTGTGATTGTAATCGCCGTGTTCGTGTGAATTGGCGGAAGTTACAAGACGCGCTGTAGTCGCTATGTTCGCTGGGATTTTCATGGAGGTAGTCGAATATCACTATAGCTTTTCGGCGTTGGTGAGACTCGAACCCAAGACGCAAGGTTTGCGAAGCGGGGATGTTATCACTCGGTCACACAGCGACTTTCTGCTATGGTAACCAGGCATTAATCACTTGGTTTATCTCAGGAGGTAACGGGTTCAAGTGGTTTGGCTTGTCAGAGCATTCGAGGCTGTCGTGTTCAAGTGATTGACTGACCGCAGGAATGTGACATATCGACTGTTATTTCCAGCCGGACACTACTAATTAAAGTAGAAGTCGATTTTCTCGACATTCTTGGAGGGCCATATCATCAATGTTCCGAAAACTTATCCTTTTGTTCCGCCGTGGTTCTCATACAACTAAATTCGGGAATTTTAACGCCGAGAAAGAGGCTGTAATTGAGCGCCACTCCTCGCTTATGCCCATCTTTTCAGACTACAAAAAAAGCCCGGCATTTAATATTTGGCACACGGCCTCCCAAAGGCTAGAACGCCGCCGCTGAATCCGTCCCAGCTGAAAATTGAAATTCTCTCGACCGAGTCGCGCTCGCTAAAATCAATTTCGCGAACGAGAACCGGCGGAATAGTTTTCATCGCGCAGCATTATGTAGTTAGAGCGCCGCTGAAGTCCTAAACTTTGGAGAATTAGTCGAGGACCGACAGCAGAGAATCAAAGTAGAAAATTATTATACGAATCTACACGAGAGGGCTTCCTTTATACAGACAACTAACAACTTCTGAATGCGACGAGCTGCGACGCCGCCGCGGCGTCTTGAGCAGCAGAGAGAGAGAGGTACCTGCTTACGCGATCTTTTTGTTTTCGCGACCTCAATTAATAAACTGTTATTTCAATTTTCTCGGCAATACTCGAAAGTCGAGCTTTCGAACTGCGCGAATACGGCTGGGCGAGTAGTTTCGGTGCGGAGGGAGCGCAACTTCTAACGCCTTAATTAAATTTTCAGATACGCCGGAGACGAGAATCATTCTGGGTACGTCTTTGAAATCGGATTCGATAAAAGAAGGCATGGACGTGTACTTCGACTGCATAGTGAACGCGTATCCGCCGGTGTACAAGGTCGAGTGGAGGAAGAACGTGAGTATCTGCCGAACATGTTTGTCTCTGTAAGATTCGAGTCTTACTGCGGGAGCCGTCGAAGTCTTCTGCATAAACTCGGACACGTTTTCAACCAAATGTTTGATCTCGATGCGTAGAACAAACCGCTGCAGCACAATGTCCAGAAAGGGGTGATCATCAGTAACCAGTCGCTGGTGCTGCAGAGTGTGACCAGGACTAATGCCGGGAATTACACGTGCATCGGATACAACACCGAAGGCGATGGAGTGAGCCAGCCTCTGTACCTGAACGTTATGTGTAAGTTGAATGTATACTTTATTTACTGGTGGGGGACTTCGTACTGGGCAGGGTTGGGCAGAATTTAAATCCTCGGAGATTTTAAATCCAAATTTCCAAAAATCCTGATTTTGGATTTTAAATCCTTTTCAAAAAGGATTTCGGATTCAACTCCTGATTATTAGCATAGGATTTACATTTTGATGATTCCGAAAATAATTAAAATCCAAATCCAAAAAAAATGATTGAAAAAAATCAATGCAGACGTAACTATTATAACCGAACCAGACTTGGCAAAAATAAGCTCATAGGTTTACAACAAAGTTATACAGCCGTAAAACAAAAAGATGTTGCAATAGCAGTCAAAAAATAAAATAAAGTACAGATTAGGAAAATACCTGATCATGTTATAATAGCTGCCTATCTATCTCCCAATGAAGAAATGGAAACTAAACTAAATTTCGTACAGGAATACCTCAGTCAAAATAATGGTAAGGAAAATATATTATTGGCCGGAGACTTTAATACAAGATCAACTCTATATGAGAATCTTGAACAAAAATACTACAACAAAAAGAGAACTGAGATAATTGAAAAATTTTTATTCAGTAATAACTAGGGCTAGGATTTTTATGCGCTAAAAACCGAAAATGTGCGCTAAAATGACAAAATATACGCAATACATATGCGCTAAAATGTCAAATATGCGCAATAAATATGCGCTAAAACTGTGAAAATATGCAAAAAAATATGCGCTATAAAACCGCACCCTCGTGGGTATCGAAATGTAGGGTTTTCGAAGCACTACAATAAGAGCCATTTGTTTTGACGGAAATTTCATTAAATCATCAAAAACACAAAGAATTTCTTCATTTCTAAATAATCGCAATTGCAGTTTGCAGCTTCGCAGTTTAAAGCCTTGAATAAGCTTTTATGTAGGAAAAAAAAAAGACCTTATACGAGACTACCGATAGGTTTTTTTTTCTTGTCTCTAATTTTCTAGTCTTCAGCCGACCTTCTTCCAGCAGCTTATAGCAAAAAGCAAACACCCTGTTACTTGTTTTTTTTCCCCCAGAAAATCGTTAAAATTGTGGAAATTTTGTCAATAGAAGTGATTTTTGGCCAGTTTTTGGGAAAATATGCGCCAACAACCTCAAATATGCGGCATATATGAAGTATTCGGCTATTTTTCAGCGAAAATATGCATTTTTATGCATTTATGGCCTAAGTATGCAAAAATATGCGCTATAAACTTTTGCATACGCATTCAGAATTTCATGATTCGCAGTGATAATGTGGATATGCGCTATCTAGTATTACGAGAACAAATATGCATTTACATAAAAATCCTAGCCTTAGTAATAACCTAACAATTAAGAATGAATACGACTCTAGAACGTTTGAAAATAAAAATGGCGCTAGCGTAATAGATCTTGTTATATGCAATACTAAAATGCATTTAAAAATAAACAACTTAAGAAACGAAGACAGCTTTCTATCTCAGCATAAAACAATAAAATTCACAATAAAGGACGACTCAGAAGGAAAGACTTGCAAAAACGCTGAGGAAATTAAAGTCATCGAATACGAAATTTTTGCAAATAAATTAATAGAACTAGGGGGCTTTGCCCCCTGGCCGCTTCGCGCCTCGTCCAACCGCCACAGTCCTCAGTGTTTGGTCTGAAACTTTTGTTCCTGAGTTGAGGGTTGCTTTGTGCTTTTTTTGCTCCCCCTCTATCAGCGGTCCTCAATCTTCTACCATGACATGACCACCACTCCCCCACGAGAACCCTTCCCCTCAAGACTGTCTGCCCGGGACCAGAAACTTCCGCGCCATGGCCTTCATTTGCCTTCCCGGCCGCCTTTCTCACCAAGGACTTCCTCCTCCACCAGGACCTCTTACTCACCATTACGCCCCACACCACCCAGGACCTTTATCCCCCGCCTGAGGCCACGCCACCCATGGATCTCCTTCCCATCCTGGAGCTCCCTCCACCATGAACCACCTCCTAGGGGTAGGCTACCCATGGAGAAATAAGTAATTGGTGGGGCAGGGTAGGTGGTCCGCGGTCTTTACTCCCTCCCAATGGCGGCCTTAGTCCCTCTCCACAGCGTTCCCTTCCGCGGCTCTATCACCCTTCGGCCTCCTCGCTCAACCACCTCGAAGATCCCCTAGTCCTCCAACCAGGAGCTTCCACCACCATGATCACCCCTCCCGCTCAAGAACCCTTCCCCTCAAGACCCCTTCTCCGGGACCAGAACCTGCGGCATTATGGCCTTAATTCGCCTTCCCGGCCGCCTCTCTCACCAAGAACTTCCTCCTCCACCAGGACCCCTTCCTCACAATTACCCCCTCCCCACTCGGGGCCTTAATGTCCCTTTACAGTCCCCGCCACCATCGTGTTTTTCCTCCCCTTTAGGAGCTCCTCCTCTACCATGAGTACCTCTTACACCCCCAGACCTTTATCTAGCAAAATTTTACTGCCCCTCTAGGATCCTCACCCACCACTATCCTCGGGCTTCATCTCTCCTTTCAGAGTCCCTGTCCTCACTATGGCCCTCCAACCCCCTTGAAGATCCCTGACCATCCACCCAGGAGCTCTCACAATTATGACCACCCCTCCCCCGAGAGCCCTTCTCCCTCAAGACCCTATCCCGCCACCAGCCCCTCCCGTACAACGGCCATTTCTCTCCGAGGTCCCCTCTCTCACCAAGCACTTTCTCCTCCACCAGGTCCTCTTACTCCCGCCCCACCCAGGGACTTCATCTCCGTCCGCAGCCCACGCCCTTACAGGGGCCGTCTTCCCTCTTCAGGAGCTGCCTTCTCAACCATGAACCCCCTCCTGAGGGTCGGCTACCCCTGGAAAATTGAGCAATTAAGTGGTTGGGTAGGCAACCTTCAGCGACTTGTGATCTTGAAGATTATGGGTAATTATGTCATTTTATGTCTGTTTATGTCAGTTATGTCTTAAAACTTGGAGATCTTTTATGTTAGAACAGATTATGTCCTTGAAAGTAGCTGATCTGCCCCTGCAATTTTTCTAATTTTTAGGTAGGCAACCCGCAGTGCGGTTTTTTAAGTAGGGTGGCGAGTTTTGGTTTTTAATACCTATAGAGAGCTATGTCATTTTATATCTTTTGACTTGAGATATTGGTGATCATGGGTAATTATGTCTTTTTATGTTGTCAGTTATGTCTTAAAACTTGGAGATCTTCTATGTTAGAACAGATTATATCCTTGAAAGTAGTTATCTGCCCCTGCAATTTTCCAATGGCTCTCCTCCCTCTTCAGGAGCTTCCTCCACAACCGCTACCCCTGGAAAATTGAGTAATTAAGGGACCGGGTAGGCAATCTGCAGCGACCTTTGATCTTGAAGATTATGGGTAATTATGTCATTTTATATCTTTTTATGTCGGTTATGTCTTAAAACTTGGAGATCTTTTATGTTAGAATAGATTATGTAAAGCAAAGGAGAATCTCAATTTAATTAGCTATGCTGATGATTTATTACTGATTGCGGGGATAAAGGACATAAAAGATGTGGGGAAAATAAACATAGAAATTAAACAAATAAATAACAATTTGAAAAAACTAAGACTAAATTTAAATCTACAATGAACGAGCATTCTATTAATAACAAAAAAATATGGAAAAGAAAAACTCAAACAAGAAATTGCCAACATACTACAATTAAATGACAGAAAGCTAATATGTTCAAATGAAATTAAATACCTAGGCTTCAATAGTCACATAAATTATATATTAGAAAAAATCAAGAAATATTACATTAAAATTACGTAGCACATATACAGCAATACTTTTGGACTATAATATACAGACAGGAAAATTCTATACTCATCTCTCTTCAGGCCAATAATACAATACGGAAGCACGGAAGCACAATGCATTATCCTAAAATAAACAAATAAAACTAAGAACAAAATTAAAAAAGAGCAAAGAAAAATACTATTGCATGTAGTCCCTGCCTATAACAGTGTCATACACTGCAACAAATGTTACAGCTGGAATCCTGCCTATTGATCTACAAATTGAAAAATGCAATGAAATAAAAAACATTAGAAGATCAAAGCAGGATGAAAAAGAAATTAATGAAAAAATAAAGGAAACTCAAAGTAAATATACTAATATGTGGCAAAATCGCTACAACAATGAACAAACAGGCAGAAGAACTTTCATGATCATACTCAGTATAAAAGAAAGCATTTAGAATAAAGAGCTAAAACCTAATTTCTACCTCACTCAATTTCTCACCGATCATAGCAACTGTGGAGAATATTTAAAAAAGTTTAAAATAACTGAAAAGGACAAATGCCTAAACAATATAGAACGAGTCCAAATAAAAATATTAAACAGTTTTAAACGTGTGTAGAGTAGTGTTACAGAGTTTTAAAAATTGTTGTAAAAATCTTGAGGAGACGAGAACACTTATAAGAGTCTCAGTGAAGTTTTGAAGAGTCAGAAACATGTCTGGAACTTGAAAAATCTGAAAATATCTAATTGGAGCTGTCTTCTTACTGAATATAATCTTCAGATCCAGTTCGCGAAGTCTAAATGATTAGCGGTTCCCAACAATGAAATTTAACGTACATTACGTTCAATTTTCTTACTCGAATGCAACTTTCTGGTTTGAGCCATTATACATTTTCTCCTCTCACGGGGCTTCACTGAGTCGCATACTTCGACAACTTTTAAAGCTGCTACATATCTGCAGACTTATTCACTATGATGGAAGTCCATGTATATTTTCTAGTACTCAGCCTTACACGGGGACATACTTTAGCTACTTGGAATGCCGTCTCCGGTGAACTATGTCCAAAATCGCAGGAGCCACTACCGCTCAGAGGAACCCCAGACCGTTCAGAGATGGCGCGAGTCACACCACCCGTGTATACGAAAGCATGCCCCTGCTATTCGCAGAATAGATGACAGGCAATTCAGTCCCACCAGACTCGAATGAAGATCTCCAGCATCAGCTAGACTCGCACCAAAGTCGTTTCCCGAGTTCAATCACGGTCGTGTATACACGCCATTTCCTTCTTACCCGTGGCTGCCTCCGATAAATCGATGTTTCCCGCTTTTCTCGCTTCCCTCGCCCCATAACACTCACGTGCAGATTTTTACGACCTTTCAACTACGACCGTCGTTATATTTTGTTACTCCATTTAAAGACAATTTGCCACATACAAGCGGGGGGAGGGGGCCGCTGCTATCTACGGCCAAGTCGCGTATCGAAAGTTTTTACCTTTTTTTTTTTTTTTTTTTTCGTTTATTACGCCGAAAGAGAAACGAAATAAAAACCACCGTACGAAATTAATCATCAACTTCAACTACAGACAGTTCAAATCGTTTAGAACTATAACACGTGTACTGGGGCCAAAGGTTGGAAAAGATCAAATGTAACGCCGATATAAATCAGTTCGTGGATTAGCTTCGGATACCACACATCGCGTTAAGTCCGTTAACATTTTCATATACTTTCGCCGACTTTCCGCACGAATAATTCGCTTTTTTGAGGTGGGTAGGGGCCGGTCGCCGAGTCAAACTGCGGGACCGTGTTGCTGGGTCGCGTTTGATTTATAAATGAAACCGTGAAACGCGCGAATGACGACGAAAATTACCCCAGTGGCGTGCTCCCGTTTCTGGGTCATTCTCCAGAAACTGAGAATATTTAGTTTTACTAGTAAATTTAGAATCCTGACTTCCGATTTTTTGAGGGGGAGGGGGTGTTTTGGGTTAAACAGTAACATCCGCAGCGAATGTTACCGAACCAATTCATCAGCCAGGGCAATTACCATCTTTTGAATGAAAAAAATGGGGGGGGAAAGCATGGTGAGGTGTGTATTATCGACATTTTTTTAAATTTTTGTTTCAAGTTGTTCTTCTCCATAACGTGGTATTATTCAGAAAGATTGGACGTATGCGTTAAGAATTTTAATTTGCTGTCAGTGGTATCACATTTCCAGAAGGGATGGCGTCACGTTAACATCGACGCAGAGACAGATGTAAGGTAGGCATGAAATTTCGAGCATACCTGATATAAATAAACACTACTGATGGTAGGATACTACAGTCTCACACAGTAGATCCGAATGGTGAACCAGTATGCCCATACAAAGTTTACAGAGTCTTAATGTGGGCTCTGTAAACTTCGTATAAGCATGCTCAGCCACCATATTTATCCTTTCATTCCCCCGTGTAACCTTGATCGTCGTGAGCAACGTCATGACGTGTTTTCCCCTTCTTATCGGAAAAAATTAAGGATCAGAAAATGGCGGATAAGTATGCCCACATAAAGTTTACACAGCCTTATGACATTCTGAAAAAAGATCGACTTATTGGGCTGACTTTAATGCTTGCAAATCAGAAATATGGAAAAAATAAGGGATGAGTGTTTCGATGAGCTTCTATTTAAATTCTAACATCATTATAGTACAAGTTTATTATACCAACTGAACTGCCGTCCCGTACTTCCTCCGACGTTAGTTACAAATAATCATCATCTTATAAATATTAGCAGCCGGATATTTCTATTATTTATAACAATGAGAGCCCCACTTCAAGGATATACAAGATTTCAAAATTATTTAGAGCCCGCGAGGACCTCTGCAGCTTTGACGAAATCATCAGGCGAGTCTGAATGAAACAACTATTTACCCAAGTCAATCTCCTTACCAGATACATTTCTTTGTACAGGTGATTTTCTCGTGGAATTTGGTTAAATTTATTTGAAAAAAAGAAAAGATTTCTTACTAGTACATTAATAATGATTCCCGGCATATGTACAGTTTGATCTCAATTCGCTTAATTAATTTTATGGCAAAAATAATTAAAAGGTGGGAATTGTTATTAAAAGTTTTTTATGTTGACACCTGACAACGCCAGACTTTAGATAGAATAAACTTAGTGACGTCAAGGTAAATCCATCCATTGGGATTCGGAGTCGAAGTGACTGATATCTAGCGGCAGAGTTGAGAACCTGTCTAGTTTGAGTGGTCAAATTAATCGTTCCCAAAGAAATGTACAAGTAGTGGTTCGATATTTTGCATTTGGAACAGTTTAGAGTTATTCCATTTTTCTCAGATATCGACTACAAACTAAAACAGTCATTAAAACAAACTAATAAGTGGAACTCTAATAAGACGAGACCAATCTTTGCTCTCTGTCTTAAGAGATACAGAAGATATCTTCAGGGGCGAAAATATATGGCTATGGGGGGTTGAAACACCCCCCCCCAATAATTTGACAGTCGGCAAATTTTGAAACAGTTCATTTGAATTTCTCAATTTTTATGAATTTTTGTTTATTTATTTCTTTTTCAATTAAAAAATATGTCGATGAAAAATCGGCAAATCTTTACGAATCGTAAAATTCCCTGTAAAATGAGCCCTATTTAGTTGGGAATATTTTCGAATATTCTGGCTAAAAAGCATATTTTAGCATATTTTGCTCTTTTCAGAGCATTTTTGGAAATTTTTACACAAATTTCCCCGTTTTATGGGAATTTTTTTAAAAACATCAGAAAATTGGGAAAAAATTACGAACGACGACTGATGACCTGTGACGAGCTTCGTTTCAAACGCTTTGGTAGTAAGCCCAAAAAAAAAGAATCATGCTATTTTTCAATGTCCAGTGTGTATTGCGGTTGATCGGATGCTTAAATCGGATTATTTCCTTATTTTGAGGAGCTTACCATATTTGTCTCATTTTTCCCTGTAAAATGACACCCATAATGTGAAAGAATATTTTTGAATATTTTGGGCTTGTAGGGAATTTTTTTGGCATATTTCACAAAAAAAAAAAGAATTTTTTATGCTCATATTTTGCATTCTTTGGGGAATAAAAATAGATGCCCTAGTCTTGAGCGACGATTGAGAGGTTGCATCTTGCATGGGAAAAATGAAGGGATAAAAATAGTGGCTGAACGTACCTACACAGAGTTTACAGTGTCCTACTTTCGCTACATACACCTAGTAATGGAAATAAGAATTTAAGAATATGCTAATTTTTAAAATGTTGAGCATTTTGAGAATATTCTCAGCATATGCTCGTTGAGTAAATGCTCCAAAATTTGAGCATATGCTTTAATGAGCAAATGATCAGCCAAAAGCATTGAAATAATGAACATTTTCCCGAGCATTTTCTCATTTAGATATGCTCAATGAACAAATGCTCGGGAAAGCATAGAAATAATAAGCATTTTCTCATTTTTTCGATCATTTTCTTATGTATACAGATAAAATGAGTACCTATAAATTTCGAGAATGCTGAGCATTTGCTCAAATGCTAAGCATATGCTTATCCAATAGAAAATGCTCTGCCATTTTGAGCATATTCTCATGCTGAGCATATGCTCGAGAATTTT
The DNA here is from genome assembly GCA_031841125.1 of Acanthococcus lagerstroemiae. Lineage (NCBI taxonomy): Eukaryota > Metazoa > Arthropoda > Insecta > Hemiptera > Eriococcidae > Acanthococcus > Acanthococcus lagerstroemiae. The sequence goes on along the minus strand of CM063114.1, from coordinate 44,569,238 downwards.
GAGAATATGCTTACCAAAAGAAAATGCTCGAGCATTTTCCATCTCTACATACACCGCAATAGGAACTTTACAACGGAGTGGGCAAAATCTGGTGGCTGTTTTGTGAACCGCAGGTTATCATCACTATTGAAAAATAACAACAACAGTGAAGCAGGATACTTCGTCAATTTTACATTAGCCAGGGTTGCGAATTTTATGCGCTAAAAATGCCAAAATATGCGCCTTAAATATGAGGAGTTATCTGTCAAAAGGGCGTCCGTTCCATAAGAAATACATTGAACGGACACCCTTTTGACAGATAACTCCTCATATGCTTTTATTTTGCTCAAAATATGTGAAAATATTCCTTTAAAAAATTAAATATGCAAAATTATGCGCCGTCAATCCATTAAAAATGTTATGATGAGGGAATCCCCGTCCTCACTGTGAAATTGTTCATGTATATATTTTTTGATATCTAGATGAACGTACCTAAATGTAGGTAATACAAGGTACATTTTTCCAGACCTCTATAACCCGGAAACATAGAACCTAAAAAGAATAGATGTAGCATTCACGCAATTCAATTGATAAAAAGTTCAGTTTGGTCTCTTGAGGAAGAATAAAAATAGCAAAATGTAAGAAATGGTAAAATATATGCTAAAAATCGGAAAATTAGGTAAATATTCCCAAATATGAGCTTAAAATTATCAAAATATGTGAAAATATGATCTTAAAGCCAGAATATGCGAAAATATGTGCTAACAAGTTTGGTTTATACAGCTCAGAATTCCATGATTCGCAAAGGTCTGTTAAGTATTCCCTTCTATCTAACTTGGAGAAAAATATGTTGTAACCTAAAATTCCCAACCCTGTAATTACATTACTATTTCACAGTGTTCCCCCAGAGTTTATTACGTGATGATTTTTTATTTGTAATTTTAATTAATTATTTATAATGATTCGTGCTGTGAACGTAATAAAACGCGTTGATTGTCTTGAAGAAGCTATAAAAAAAGGGGAAAAACTAAAATCTTAATGTATTCTGCGCAAACTAAATGCAACTGATAAATGGACGCTGTTCAACACAAGGGAACTAACCCACATTTGTAAACAAAATGAGTTATTAGTATCATTGGAAAGCGCATAAAACGTAGAATTTTTCAAAATTGGGCCTCCGATTCAAAAATGTGTACTCACGTTGAAAAAAGCTTATCAATAAACGTAATGCCATATAGTTTCTACATGGCTCTTGAACTTCGAATCACATGTTCTCGAAAAGCGGATTTTGTGGGTTAGTTCCCTTTTGTTAAACAGCGTCCAAATTTGATCCTACTTCACTGTTGTTGTTATTTGCTTTATCAGTAACAACGATACTAGCCCGCCACCGTCTTGGAAAGTTCCTATATTTGTTATCGTAGAGACCGATCCCATAAAATCTATAACTAGTACAAGTGCGGAAACCTGCCATTTTGTATTCTACTGGGATATGGACAATAAACGCTATAACAGCTGATATTTGTTATCATACTGAAAAATAATTGAAATGATTCGAAAACTTATAATCCTGTCTTGGAGTGAATTATGAGTGGTTTTAAATCAAAACTACTGATTTAAATATTAAATTAAATTCGAGAAAGGTGTCTAATACAATTAGAAAAAGATACTGTTTACATTCGAGCAGAACACAAAATGGCAGGTTTCCGCCCTGGTATTGTTATAGGGCTTTAGTTATCGTTCCTCGTGCCCGACGACTCACAATATTCACTACGCGGAACATGTCGCTCAGGTATCAAATCACCCATTCATTTTCCCCCGCTAACACCCGCACAGGTGATTTTGCAGCGCATTCTAGTGCAGGTTTACCTACACCCCAATTGTGAATTGTCGGGCACCAAGCGACTCAAAATGGCGAATGTCAGTACTCGGGTGTTTCCAGGTGCTCTAGTTTTGTGCTCGACTTCTTCTTTGCTGATTGTAATTATTCATTCCTTGCTTCCATCGGCAGTAATTAGTGTTTTGTGTTTCGCTCAATTGATCGACGTTGACATTCCTATGTCAGTTGAATGCGTGGAATTTGTTCGGTAGTCATAAGACGTACCTACCCATCTACAGATGTACCTGTACATGCAGTTTAGATACCTACTTCAGATTCTTTTTTTTTTTTTTTTTTTAGTAGTAACATCCCAGCTACGTGATGTTACCTAGGTTAGTGGCATCGTCAATTTTGTAATCGTACTTTTGCTAGCAATGATGATATTTTACAGAATGTAAACAGAAATACGAGTATATAGTTTAGCAGGGGTACGGCACGAGCGAAGCACATGTCGATCCACGGGGATTGGGCCGTGCAGCCCCGTTATACTAGAAATAATTCCTCTGACGAACTCCATTTTCTGCATGACATTTGGTTTCTAGATGAGAACGTAAAACTCACGAATGAGGATGAAAGTTGCGAAGTTCGTACCAAGGTTAAGTTTGCGTAGCCTGTAGGTCTGCAGTTATACGGAGATTTGGCAAATATCGTAGAGTGCTCGATGCATTAAAAATGAGGATGATATTTCAGAACGAAAAGAGATTGTAGTGGAATTATCGGAGGGTATAATTTGCTTAAGCAGCCCGCACAAGTTCCGCATTCTGCTATAGCGGAAACGAACGAACGGCGGTAAATTGTCAACATAATTCGAGAACCCGGGCCGCCTCTCGGTCCCGGGCGTGATAACCTCACGCGATGCTCGCGCTCTGTCATTAACCTTTTCCAGTTCGAATTGCGTATCAATAAATAATTACTATAGTATTTTGTCGATTTCGCAGATGCTCCGTTCTGCAAGCCGAATCAGACCCGGGTGTACGGGATCGCGAAAAACGAAATGGTGAACATCACTTGCGAAGTGGATGCTAATCCGGCCGACCTGCAGTTCCGGTGGAAGTTCAACAATTCGGCGGACAGCGAAGATCTACCCGCCGAGCTGGTCAACAAATCCGGGACCAGTATTAGCGTCGTTTCGCATATGCCGGTATTGGAGGTTGATTACGGCACCTTATTGTGTTCAGCGACGAATAAAGTCGGCCGTCAGCGAGTGCCTTGCGTATTTCACGTTATAGCTGCAGGTTGGTAAAGTCGCATTATGGAAACTTGGGCCCATTCTATAAAGTAAACAGTTTGAAGTTCAAGCTGCCGCTCTCTACAGATACTGCTGTTCCGTCTCCTTTCCTTAGGAGAAAAACATGAATCGAACTGACGCGAGAATCTGCCGTTCAAGAGGGGCTAATTGGGATTTGGAAAGAAATGAAAAGAGTGCTGATATAGCTATAGCACTCACACCAACAATTACATGTAAACATTTCAAGGATTCATAGCATCGAGTTCTCCTATCCTTGTATCCTGTTACACAGGGAGTGAAAATCAACCCTATTTTACGGTCATGTCAGCGGCCATTTTGTTTGAACGATCACTTTAATTTCTAGTCTATGATTCGAAGAATTCCTTTCAAAAAACGGCCATCCTCGATCAACTTTGAGTTTACAGAAATCGCAAAATATCGAACGTGCTTTTACATTTCTTATAGCAGAGCACTATAAACCCGAGTATGCTATGCCGCCATTTTTATCCTTATTTTTCCATCGACGAGCGAATGCGTCGCGGGCGACAATCGTGGCTGCCCGCGACGAAGGTCGAGGTTGCACGGCGAATAAAAAGATGAATATGGCGACCTTGCATACTCGCGTTTGTAAAGTACTTCACTTATGAGTGCCAACTATGGAACGTAAGCTCACTTCATTTCACTATTAAATGCCAGCTACATCAAAAATCTCAACTTCAAATACTATGAGGTATAAAAAAAAAATTTCAACCAAAAATTATCCTACTTCACTCCATAAAAATGGTCTCTTGTACATTTTTTATATCTACTCTAGTGGGAGGGGGGGGGGGAGAGAAAAGTCTTTCAAGCAGCACAATCTAACATAAAGAAAAGAAAATAGTTTTTCAAGTTTTTAGGGTCTGCTACTAGTATCCGAGCCTATTGCAATCGATTTTTTCCAACATTTTCAGTGTACTCCTTGATCTTGATCTTCTAGTACTGGTACAAATCACTAACCCTTCTAAAGCTCTACAGGGAGGAAACGGACTCAAAATGACCCCGAAAATGGATACAGTGACCCAAAGAAAATCAAGTTTGAACATATTGGGCGTTAAGCCTTCGACCCCCGTGGAACTGTGGGGCTCCACGAAGGAAGGTAAAGACAAAATTATCTCAAAAATAGATTTAGCGACCCAAGAGTCTCATTTTGTACCGATAAGGCTTTAAAGATTTGTCTTAGTTGAAATTAATCCCTTGTGGATCCTTGTGAAGCTGAAGGGGGAGGAGGAATTGAAAAACTGATCATAAAAATGAATTCAGCGATTCAAAGTACTACTCATTTGAAAACGACATAAATTTTATGCTCCGTAACCGCTAGCTCCAGCAGAGGTTGTAACTCAAAACCCAGGGTTTGTCTGTTGATCCCCACCTAAATTTTGATCCAACCCTCTTGAGGCATGTGTTCCCCTCTTTCAATTTTTCTCAAACTTCGAAAAATCTTTTCATATTTATTAACATTGACCCGGGGGGGAGGAGAAAAATTAATAACTTGGCTACAGTAAGGACCACCCTACTATTCATGTATGGCATCCTGTAGTGGCGATTTTGAAAAGCAATAGGAGAAAGTGCCTCCACTTTGGAAACATTGCTACAGAATGATTTTTACTGTATTAGGTGTAAAAATTGTGTAGCATTGGTTGGAGGTCGCTTGGAAAACAATTTTAAGGTACTTGATGTAAAAATTACCCCTTCCCCTGGTAATTTTAATAATAATCGATGTGTTTCTTAGTGATGTGGATTAATCGATTATTCGAAGTAATCGATTAATCGATTATTTCGGTTAATTGATTATTTTTGTACTAAAACTCCGTAATTGCTAATGATTGAAATTCGAAATTGCCAAAGATCTGATGGATTGCTAAAAATTGAAATAACTAAAGCACAAACTCGGTACAAAAATAAAAATGTAATAGAAATTTTGAAATCATTTTATGATTTTATTTTCCACCTTCGGTTCGCAATCGCAATTGATCAAATTTGAAATTTCATTATAATATGAAAAAAATTCTAAATCGTAAATCCGAATCGGAAACTTGCATTCAGTTCAGTCATTCACCATTCACATTGTGGGAAAAATTTGATAACAAATTAATTGATTAATCAAAGCGAAATAATCGATTAATCAAAGCAAAATAATCGATTAATCCAAGCAAAATAATCGATTAATCAAAGCAAAATAATCGATTAATCAAAGTAAAATAATCAAATAATTAAAGCAAAATAATCGATTAATCAAAGCAAAATAATCGATTAATCAAAGCAAAATAATTAATTAATCAAAGCAAAATAATCAATTAATCGACTAATTTGAAAATGAAAATAATCGAGGTTTTTAAATAGATTACTTTCAATTAATCGATTAATTGATTAGTGATCGAAAATTTCCACATCACTAGACACTCCTCTTGTCCTTTTTACGGAAAGTACAGATCGCTACTTCTTCTAAGACGGTTTACAGAATATCCCAGTTTCGAAAGATAATCTGGTAGGATATCCGAGTGTTCGCCGAGAGAAAAAATGACTTGAGGAACACATAGGGCATATTCTCAAATTTGGAAATGGTGTAGGTCTCTGAAGTTGGAAAATAATTTTTTGTAATCCTTAAGAGTTTGATCACAAATGCTTATTCACAACATTTTTTGAGGGCAGCTGCAAAATGAATCGTGAAAATGCCACAAAAAGTTCTGTAACTAGTGCTTGCTTATCCCTAGTATTGAAGGAGCTACATGAGTTGCAAAAGATAAGTCATTAATTTAAGCGAAAATTTTAGTATACTTGTGTAGCCCCTTCAAGACTGAAGATAGGCAAAAAATAATGTCTTCACATTCTGTTCTATTTTCAAAGTGTTCGTTGTTATCCAGGAAGAGATGCTGTGAAGAAGTTGTCAAATGAAATCCGATTTTAAAATTGCAAATTTTCAAAATCTAAAATTTTAAAATGAAATTTCATTTTGCAAAATGTATTTCTTACATTTTCCAGAATTGGCTATGATTAGTACTTTGAAACTAGAAGAAAATATTTGATGCCTATCTTCTGTCTTGAAGTGGCTATCGAAGTCCGAATTTATGTTACAAACTTTCGATTGAACTTTGTGTCTCAAATTTTCAAACTCGTGTCGCCTCTTCAGTAACGAGAGTAGACAGTAACTAAGTCCGTAAATTTTCGTTGCATTTACGCTGTTCTATTCGTTTGGAACATTTTCTGAATAAGATTCTGCGATGAAATTCTCAAGAAAAATTCACTTTCTTTTCAATGTCAGAACCTTATAGCACCTTCAATTTTAAGAATATTCATAATGTTCTTTATAAAGTTTTTTGAGGATACCCTGTAGAGGCATACGTGGAAAAATTGTTGGAGAACATTTTAATATAGAATCAAGTGTTGAGTATTTTCTGTTAGATTTTTTTTTTTTTTTTTTTAGTAATAATTAAAACTAAGGATATGTGTTTTATGAACTACCCCCAAGAGACGAAGTTTCGGTATTTTTAGAACATTCATCAGTATGATGGACTGACCCCTGTAACAATTTTCAGCTTTATGACCTTTTTCGTAACATTCACTTATTTTTCTGTACAAGTTATTGAGTTTCTTCTAAACTATCTGACAGCATGGTCCCATAAAATTTGGAAAAATGTAAGTTAAAAACGAAGACTTAATTTATGCTAGTATCTACTCGGCATGCATCCCTGGCAGGTTTCTCATCACATCCTCATTTCTGTACATTATAAATTGTACAATTTCTTTCATTATCTCTATTTCTATCCTACAGCGAAAGAACGATAAGACTAAAAAGTCTAACTGATGAGACATAGAAGTATAAAAAGTCTTAGTAGACTAAAGAAGACCTATTTTCATTTCTTTCAATTTTATTATTTTTTTCGTTCAGTTATGTCTTTTATAATTAATGTTATCCATGCTGACTTTTTCTTTCTTTTCTTTATTTATTTTCATTTTTTTCTCTTTCATTTCCTTTATTTTATTTTAATCTTTTTTATTTATGTATCCACTTTCATTTTTACTATATGATGCAGTATAGCGTAAATGAGGGGAATATGTGCCCTCCTCCTTCCACCGATCCGAATGAAAAGTAGGATTCTGGATTTAGTCAACTAACATGTAGACGCGAGACCTTTTGTTTTCTTCACGCTAGCCAAGTCAAAAATTGGACAAAATCTTGGCCCCGCTCTTTTTTTTGCCCTAGTTGCGTTGAGGGCTATGTGTCATTTTACCTTATTGTGAGATGAAAATTTGACAACACTTTGTAAATTCCCACTATTTTACCAGCAAACTTCTTTCGTATCCCCTCACTCGAGAGAACTTTCTACGTAAAGTGACCTTGAGGCGCCCAAAATCGTATAAGCATATTGTTGTATATTAATTTCAGGCTCTACATCGTGAAAACATGACCGTACTTCGAATTTCCTCACATTTTTCTGCCTTACGTTGCAGGGAAGCCAGACAGCGTCTCGAACTGCACGGTGAACAACGTCTCGGTGAACTCGTTTTCGGTTCGCTGCATGGAGGGCTTCAACGGAGGCCTGCCGCAGACGTTCACCGTGCTGGTGAAGGAAGAACAAGAGAGCCAGCAAATGCTGAATATGAGTTCTGTGATGCCCTGGTTCACCGTGTCCGGTCTGCAGCCGGGAACGCTGTACAAAATTTGGATTCATTCGACGAATGCGAAAGGCAACAGCGAGCCTTACCAATTGGAAATAGTTACCCAAGGAAAGCGAATGTCGCCGGTGAACGGCAACATTGAAATTCCAGCTGGTATGAACTTGAAACTGATGGTCACACTGTAGTGCGAATATGGTGTTCGTGTGAAATAATAATCACGAGGTTCTCGGTGTTACAGAGAAGCAGCAGAGAAACTTCCATGTAACGACAACCATGGGTATAATTATAGGAACTGTGATATCTGCATTAACGATCGCGTGCATCGTAGCGTCCATATTTAAAAGTCAGTGCTCCAAATCGTCGTCCGACTCGAAACGACACAAAACCCGTACGTCTAACGGTAATCTCCATGTCGTCGAGACGGATAAAACTTTTCCTAGTCCGATCCACGACAACGATGTGTCGGCCGATGCCTGTACTGCCATGGACTTCGGTATGGATGCCGATGATAAGAATCCTGACATAATACCACAACCGGCTGGAGGTTAGTGCGAAATCTGTTTGTTATTTGGAAAGAAACGCAGTCAGAATGAATTATCAGGTTAGATACTGTGGCGACTCTCTGCAGGTTACAATTGCGATTAAAGTGATGTACAGGGTTATATTAGACCATTTGTCGATACCCCTCCCTTGCTCTCGCATTTGCTCGATCCTGGCGGATCCTTGTTGGGGATAGAGGGCAAAGGCGCTTGTAGCCAAGCCAGTGAAGCCAGTGACACAGGCAAATATTCGCTCTGCATGTTAACTTGGCAGACGTATTTAAGTGAGGAATAAGTATCACAGAGCGTCACTAAACCCACAGATACTATCTGTAATCTCTTGTAATCAAAATGATGAATGCCACGCCAAAGGACGCAGGAAAAAGTCCATGCCGAAAGATAATAGCGAACAAAAAATGTTCTCCCATTGATTAGTAGATTCCAGAACAAAAAATTATATGAAGAGTTGATAAAAGCATACTAACCCATTAATTAGATGTAATTATTTTTGGATAATGAACGTCTATCGTTGCATAAAGATAACCATGCCGAAAGACACTTTTTTTTAAATTCTTAATTTTAGACAGTAATACAGGAATGCACGAGTCTCGTCACAAAGAAACAGGATTTGATATGCGAACTCAGGGTTGTAATGATTAAAATAAGAGTATTTTAAATAGTGCTTTAAAGTTGTTTTAAACCACAAAAAGAAACAAACATTTGTTTTAAACAAAAAAACCGTTTTAAACGTTTTTTATGTTTAAAACGTTGTTTTTTTCTCTCATTTATTTCCTGTTTTAAACAATCATTAATTTCCTCTTGCATTTTTCATCTTTATTTTAGCAAAAATGGAAGAAAAAAATGAATAAATAATATTTATTAATAAAAATGAAAGGAAAGTATTGTGAACAATGGTGAAAAGCCATTAGATAAAGCTTTCACTTAAGATTTTAGCTTTCAATTTTAGCATAAAAAACTGTTGGCTCTTTGCTTTTTACTGAAATATTTTCCAGCTTTCCACTTTTGGCTTTCCAGTATCAAAATGTTTCTACTTTTGATTTTGACTTGAAAATTTCATCTTTTGACTTTTCATTAAAAAAATATTTTAAAAAAAAATAAAAAAAATATGAGGCACTGTTTATTAGTTTGTTGAGAATAAAACTTGATATCGCTATAGGACTTAGCCAGAGGAAAAACTGATTTGGAAAAGGAAAGGGCAAAAAATGAAAGAAAACGCTGAATAAATAAAACTTTCAACTTTTCGCTTCTTGTCAAAAAATACTTTTCAACTTTCGACTTTTGGCTTTTTACCGTCAAAATTCTCCAGCTTTCGGCTTCAGACTTTCAGTGGCACTTCCATTCAGTAGGATGTTATAAATGGCAACCGAAGTCATATATTATGTAGAACACCATGACTTTGCTCACAGTCACGGGTATAATGCACCGCCATTTTCTTGCAAGCTTGATTTGTGAAGCGAGAACTGATCACGCGATTGACTATGTTTACTACGCAGCCAGCTCCTAATTATTTTTCCTTTTTCTGTTTTAAACACTCATTTCGAACAGACATTTTCAATGTTTTAAACAAAAGTAAAACCCGTTTTAAACAAAACAAAAGTTTGTTTTGTTGGTTTAAAAAAAAATGTTTTTTACAACCCTGTGTCGGCTGTATCACTCTGGTAAGAAGATACAATTTGACCCTTAATTGCGACGAAAAGATATTGCAACTCCTGTTTTGTGATTGGTTGAAAAAGAGCCATGCCAACGGACAAAAAATCGAGGAAAAGTTTTCAAAGCTGGCCATACTGATCTCACCTGTGAAGATGCGATTTCAATGTTACCTTGTGATTCTTTCATCCATTTAAAGTAGCACTACTGCGTTGTCAGTTTGTTCTAATATACAGCTTCAAAATTTAGAATTGTTCGAGAGACAGCCACGCCGATGGACATTTTAGCATATTTAGTCCAATTTTGACCCATTAAAAGTGGATCAAATTTTCTTCTGAAACTTTGAAAAGTAGAATTGAGTCATATCTATCAAAGAAAGAAAAAAATACCTGTATCATTAAAATAACTTGTGAGATAACTGCTGGGGACTGAAATATTAACATTTTTGAAGAATAACTCAGGTATGTAAATTGATGAACTGATATATAAGTTAGCAAAGTTACCTATCTTTTAAATTATGATGACAGAACTGTTGAAATAAAAATTGTAACAAAATAATAACCATTAATAATGACATTGTTTGGTTAACTAAATGTTTGATGGGAAATTGTTGAAAAAATGATTTGTTCCAAGTTTACAACATTTGGCTCACATCATCACATGTCAATGTTATAGTTATTAGCTAATAATCAGAATTGTGAAAAACAAAATTGAAATATCCATTCCCGATGTGCAGTCAGTTACCTGCAGGAAAGTGACACATTTGTTACCCTCGGGCAGAGATGGGCAAGATCTAGATCATAATGATCTTAGATCGCAGATAACATAAAATTTGATGTTTGATCTAATCTCAGATCATTTGCGTTTGCCTGATCTTTGATCTTTTTTCAGATCATTTTTATAGAAAATACCAGATCAGATGATCACATTTTTTTTCTGAGATTTTTTTGAAAAATCAAATTAGTCCTAGAAAGTATCAAGTTTTAGGTCTTCTCTTGTTATTTCTTTGTGAATTGTGACAGTGTTACCGCATAGGCTGCTTATACTTAAATCCCTAAAAAAAACGTACGGTACAATATCGATTATGATTATGAATTAGAAGAAAGAGAATTATATTTTGATCTATGATCTAATCTCTTCGCCAAAAAAAACTTATTATATAGATCAGATCTGTGACCTGATCTTTCTGGAAAAGATCAGATCTGATCTTAGATCCATTTCCTGTTGGTGATCTTGATCTGATCTGAGATCATTTAGTTTGTGATTTTGCCCACCTCTGCCCTTGGGTTACCCTCAGATTATACTCTTGTTTCCCTTTAGTTTCACCCGCGGGTAACTGGCAGGATACTACGCAATTAGTTACCCTCTAGTTACCCGCAGTGAAAAAAACCCACTTGTTACCCTCAGATTACCCTTTTGTTCCCCTTTAGTTAACTCGGGTAACTGATGGGATTTTGCGCATTGGGTTATTATTCTGTTACTGTTTTTACAAAATTGCTTTTTTTGTAATGTTATGAATTTTTGGAAATAAACCGAACTAAGGTCAATACCTAGTTGTTAAATAATGGTCGTTAATGACTGTTAAATAACATCTCATGCTTAACAGTAACAGAAGGGTAGCTATATACATATAACTGTTAAATAACGGTAATGTTTCATAATTGCTTTAAAAAAAGTGTATATAACTGTTAAAAAAGGTTGTATAACCATTAAATATAAACGTTTATACCCGTTAAATAACAATTTATGCCCATTAATAACAGTCCCTGTTCGTTAAATAACATGTCATAATGGTTGATAACTGGTACCTATATAACAATATGCGATTAACCATTAAATCACAGTTAATACATATACATTCAGATTACTTCAGAAATAACTAGTGGTTATTTCATAACTGTAAACATTATTTACAGTTGTACAGTGTGATCTTTTTGGCAATATGTTAAAGTTATTTCACGCATTCATATGTTATAGTCAGAGATATATCAAAATCGGTTCTTCAAAATAGAAAATAGATTTTCGAAATAGAAAAGAGCTATTTATTTTTCATTTTCTATTTTACATGATTTTTGAATCCATTTTTATTATTTCAAAATAGGTTTTCAAATCCTAGTTTTTGTTTGAAAATGCAGTTTTCTATAAATGGTAACAGAATTGGTTGTTCATAAATGGTAATGGATTGTTCTAAACATTGAATATCTCAGTGGTGAGGTTTTTTAATGGCTGTTAAAGAAGGGTTTATAGTTGTTAAAGAAGGGTATATGGTGTGGTGGGATGTATGGCGATAGTAATTAAATAATGGTAACGTTTCATAATCGCTAAAGAAGGGTTTATAACTGTTAAAGAAGGGTATCCAACCGTTAAATAACAATTCATGCCCGTTAATAACTGTCCAGATTAATTGAATAATAGGTCATAATGATTGATAATAATTATTAAATAATAGTATGCTACCATTGAATCATATAATTAATACGCCCAAATTACATCAAATAAATGGTCATTTCCGAATGAGCATTCTCCCGAGCATTTTCTCATTTATACATATATGCTCAATGAGCAAATGCTCGAGAAAGCATAGAAATAATGAGCATTTTCCCAAGCATTTTCTCATTTTCACGATCATTTTCTCATTTATACAGATAAAACGAGTATAAATTTCGAAAATGCTAAGCATATGCTCATCCAATATAAAATGCTCTGCCATTTTATAAATGCATATTCTCATGCTGAGCATATGCTCGAGTATTTTGATAATATGCTTACCAAAAGAAAATGCTCGAGCATTTTTCATCACTATACCTAATACAATTATTACAGAAATCGCAAATGTAACCTAGCACAAGTGATAAAATGTATCGTTTATATTATGGTACCCTTGGCTGTTTGTACTATATCATAACAGTTGTGGTACATTATCTGTTATTTTGCAAACTCCTGTGTTTAAATTGCAACGCATCTACTATTTTCACTACCTTGCCATTTTTTGATAACCTTAAGTTTGCTGCTGTGATTCCTACCATTTGAACTGTACCAACTAAACTATCTTAACCATTACAAGTATTATCATCTGCCCTCTTATCAAGTGAAACATTCTTTTTGTATTACAGAAATGGACAGACACGGTGACTATGTCAAGAAAAAGCAACACATATCAACTATAGAAAATAGATATACGTTAAATCAAAATTTTCTACAATATAGTAACACGCCAATTGGATACAGTGGTTACTGTACCCTCAGAACTGGTATCGTTCCTCTACAAGATCTCTGTCACTTGAGCACCAAGACTACAACGGTAAATCATCCTTCGAATTTGCATTTTCAAACTGTCCTTATTACAAGCAGGAGTGGGCGAGAAATTTCAAAGAGAATGATTCGAATCATAGATACAAACAGTGCTGCTGAACGCGATTGTAAGACACTTTTTCTCAGATTATTGGAATATGATTTGGATTACAAGTCAAAGATATGAAAGGAATGTTAGAATTTATGAAAAATTAAGATACGTTTCTCTCGCTAGCTTTTTATAACTATAGAATGTGATAAGATTTAATAGACCAACCTGACTGCCTAAATAACAAAGATTGAATTCAATCAAATAAGCCAACCTAAAATGCGTTTTGATTCTCTATCCGCAGTTGAATCGGTTTGTGCAGAAACAGGTCAAGTCCCCATTTTGACCATAATAAATTTTTTACATGGACAACATTGTAAGACCAAGCCGTGTCAGCTGGCAAAAAATCAGCTCGATTCGTCTATACCGAAAGCCTAAAAAGAGATTTGAAAATTTCAATGTGGAGAGAAACAGGATAAGTCATTTAATTTTGAAGTAAAACAGGTTAAGTCCTCCTTATCATCATTGAGTGTTTTATTATTATGAAGCAAGCGCATCAGCAATTAATTGCATGAGTATGCCGGTGTATGTGAAACGTAAAGGAGTGAATTATACTGAACAATTTTATGTGTTATCACAACGCAATTTTGTAGAGGAACAGGTTAAGTCACATTTTGAATTCAAATTTCACGCTTTTCTGGTTACTCTTGATAAAAATGAATAGTGGCATTAGTTTTCTCAGCTAAAATATCATATAACAAACATGAAAATAATGAGGCGTCAATGTTGCCACATACCCTAAGACAGTATTTTGGCTTTCCTGAAAAATTATAACAGTGCGACTTGACCTGTTTCTACACAAACCGACTCAGTTGTAAGCAAAATAAAGAAAGGTTATGTTTAATGATTGTCAATATTTTCAAAAACGATTTGAAACACATGTAATAGTACCTCCACAGAAAATGATTAGCCAATTACATACTATCAGATTAATTGCCACTAAATCACTGATCATTGGTCTTAGCGGAATCGTGATTTTTGTTTAGTCACTTTGAACGTGCCCACTTTTGTAGAAGATGAGAAAGAGCACGTTCTGTCAACTAATGACAGATATAGAAGCGCAAAAATAGTCGACCTGGAGTGGGGGAAACTGACAAGCATCAAAATAATGCTATAATTCTTTTACTCATATAATTTTTCAGCTTTGTGATGGGGCTTTTAGATGATTTGGAGGGCTAATCCCCTCCCCCAAAGCGCTCTGTTTACACCTAGAGACAAATAGAGAATGCTTCCTGTATAAGAGTTGTTACCTTATGCACTATTATTAATGTTCATGTAAATGTGTTATCATAAGGGCTGACTTTTCAAAATTTACGTGGGTGAGTACTGACTGCCGCTTCCCTTTTATCTTTGTCCCCCTGGCCCCCTCCCCCAAAAGACAATATGGATATCAAAATGCCGGAGTTTTCCAGCTAGTTACATTTAGCGCAATTTTCTCCCACTTATAAACATCCTGAAAAATAATCTTATAAAAACACATTTGGATTAATTTTGAAACAAAACCAAAAAATATTGCTTATAATAATTATTATTACATGTACCTAGGAATATCTTGCGAGGTCTGGTTGGCCGAGTGAATAGCGCGTTGGTCTCGGAATCCGGAGGTCCCGGGTTCGAGCCCACGTAGCAACTCGTCAGAATATTCGACCTAGGCCGGTTTTTCGGCCTGAAGGGAAGAGGGCTAAGACAGCCCTAACAGCCTCCCCGACGTCTCTGAAGTACCTAAAGCTCGAAAGGGCGGATTTCAGGACTCGGGTGAAGAGCAAATTAGATTAAGAGGAATATCTTGAATTTGGCATTTTTCCCTCAATATTTTTCTACTTTTTTTTTTCTCTGTGGGTGATTTTACCCACGTATTTTTTTTACATGGATGATCACTCACCCACACACCCATAACCGATCGGCGGATCTTAGCTGGACAAATTGCCATCTTCCTGCGGTGAAGTCTAGTTTCTCTAGAGCTTGAAAAATTTTCTCCCCCATTTATGGAGGGCTGTAACGTGCCACCAACTTCGGAATCTTAAACGGAAAGGTATGCCCTTATGCACATCGCTGGAAAGTGCATATCCTGCAAAATACGAATCCATGAAAAAAATTTCAAAATTCGTCAATCTTGGAGGGCAAAGGGCCTAAAGATGAGCAAAATTCATCAAAAATCAAAGTGTCATTACCTAGCGAACAAACGATTGGAAGAGGGGTTTTCGAGGTCACGGATTCCGAATACACGATTTAACCCGGTTTATGGCTTTAAAATCCAAATTTTTAACCTAACATTGGTTCCTATTCACAAATTTTTGACTTTCTGAATGCAGATGATTGAAGTGGCTTCACGCACATCGTTGAATAGGGAACTTCCTCCAGTGTATGAATCCATGAAAAGAAAATCAAAATTCATCAAATTTGGGGGTAAGGAGCCTAGAAATGACCAAAATCCGTTCAAAATTGAAGTATCATGACCTAGCAAACAGACTATCGAAAAGGGCGTTTTCGAGGTCGCTGATTCCGAATGTCACACGGAAAAATCTCCGCTGATTTTTAAGGAATTTCACCGGAATTTTGTTGGGAAAAAATTCCAAGAATTTCCGAAGAATTTTTTTGGAAACGTCTGGGAAAATATTGGCTGATTTTTTAAGGAATTTAAACGGAAATTGTTGGAAAAAATTCTGATAACGTCCAGAGAATCTCATCGGAAATCTTTGGAAAAAATTTCCAATAATTTCCAATAAATTTCATCAAAATTCTTTAAGAAAATTTTTCGATAATTTTTGAAGTATTTCTGGGACATACTCGGGAAAAAACTCTGATATTTTTTAAAGAATTTCATTGGAACTCGGGAAGAATCTCCGATAAATTTTAAGGAATTTTATCGGAAATCGTTGGGGAAAAAAATCGAATCATTTCCAAAGAATTTCTTCGGAAACGTTGGAAAAAATCTCCAATAAATTTTAAGGAATTTTATGGGAACTCGGGAAAAATTTCCGATAAATTTTAAGGAATTTTATCGGAAAATGTTTGAAACTAATTCCGATAATTTCCGAAGAATCTCATCGGAAATCTTTAGGAAAAATTTCCAATGATTTTCAAAAAAAAATTTCATTAAACTCTTCGAGAATATTTTCCGATAATTTTTTTTTTTTTGAATTGTCAAATCATTGGAGTATTCTCCCGAATATTTTCGACATAGGTATATGACAAACTTCAAAAATTGTCGGAAAAACTTCCTCAAAGAATTTTGATGAAATTTTTTGGAAAATAGGAAATTTTTTCTAAAAGTTTCCGATGAGATTCTTCGGACATTATCGGAATTTTTCCCAACAATTTTCGTTGAAATTCCTTAAAAGTTATCGGAGATTTTTCCCGAGTTCCGATAAAATTCCTTAAAAATCATCGCAGACTTTTCCAACAATTTCCGATGAAATTCCTTAAAAATTTATGGGAAATTTTTCCCGAATTCCGAAAACACTTCTTAAAAATTATCGGAGATTGTTCTTTAGTAGTTTTGAGAAATACTTCAAAAATTATCGGAAAATTTTCTTGAAGAATTTTGATGAAACTTTTTCGGAAATCATTGGAAATTTTTCTAAAGATTTCCGATGAGATTCTATGGCCATTATCGAAATTTTTTCCAAAGATTTCCGATGAAATTCCTTAGTAATCATATCCGAGATTTTTCCCGTTTCCAAAAAAATTCTTTACAATTGATCGGAGACTCTTTCCCGAGTTCCGATAAAATTCTTTAAAAATGATCGGAGATTTTCCTCGAATTCCGATGATTTTTTTTAAAAATTATAGGAGATTTTCCCACCATTTCGATGAAATTCCTTAAAATTTATCGGACATTTTCCCGACGTTTCCGAAGAAATTCTTTGGAAATTATTGGATTTTTTTTTCCAAAAATACCGATGAAATTCTTTAAAAATTATCCGAAATTTTCCCCGAAGTTTCCGGAGAAATTCTCTGGAGATTATCGAACATTTTTCCCAGCGAGTTTCGATAAAATTCTTCAAAAACCATCGAAGTTTTCCCCCCGAATCGTTGCATTTTCTGTTGTCCGTCACAGCGCCACAGAGCACGGTAATGTTGCGTTTAAATCTGAATAGACGGTCAATTAGAATCACTTTTGAGTCTAAAATTGAATTTCAGAGCCCTAAAATGGGTTGAACGGGAGGAAAGTGTGACATTCGGAATCAGCGACCTCGAAAACCCCCTTTTCGATAGTCTGTTTGCTAGGTCATGATACTTCAATTTTGGATGGATTTTGGTCATCTCTAGGCCTCTTGCCCCCGGATTCATACTCTGGAGGAAGTTCCCTATTCAACGATGTGCGTGAAGCCACTTCAATTATCTGCATTCAGAAAGTTGAAAATTTGTGAATAGGAACCAATGTTAGGTTAAAAATTTGGATTTTAAAGCCCCAAACCGAAAACCCCTCTTCCAATCGTTTGTTTGCTAGGTTATGACACCTTGATTTTTGTTGGATTTTGGTCATCTTTAGGCCCCTTGCCCCCAAAATTGATGAATTTTGAATTTTTTTTTACGGATTCGTATTTTGCAGGATATGCCCTTTCCAGCGACATTCATAAAGGCATACCTTCCCATTAAGATCCCGAAGTTGGTGGCACGTTACAGCCCCTCATAAATAGGGGAGAAAATTTTTCAAGCCCTAGAGAAACTAGACCTTGCCGCAGGAAGATGGCAATCTATCCGGCAAAGATTCGCCAATCGGTTCGGGAAAAAATGGGGGGGGGGTATCTTTCGTAGAACACCCTGTATTTGACAGTCCCCCTAGCGCATCTGCCTCCGTTTTCAAATTTGAATCTGTGACTCAACTTCGATCCATGCTTTTCAAATTCCGTACTGCATGTTAAATTATCCAAAGAGACGGCTTTAGTGTACGCATTTCACTACTACTTACCTTAATTTCCTCTCATTACTTGATGTTTCAGATACACGGAGACTTACAGTACCTCACGTCGTCTAGTGGGACTGTACCAAAGCACTCTTGGCCCGCGTACAGCGGCTCTATTGCCGGCGTTCAGAACCATCAGTGCGCGTACCAAACTCTACCAAGTATGTCCCACCAGCAGATACAGACGCAGATTTCTGTTCCTCCGACTGTTCTAGAAAAATCGTTATCGAATACCTCGTTAATTGTTAATAAGCAAGAAAGCACAGTCTAGTGAATTTGTTGTCGTTGGAACTTCAATCTGATGATTACGTTGTTTTTGTTATATCTATCTACGTTGTTATACTATAAGTATTCAATTATTGTGTACACCGTGTTGCCGCTCAAATCAAAAAATTCTAAAAGATTTACCCGTGTTCTACTTTGAACGACTATATATATATGTTAATTACAGGACAGAAAAAACTGAAACTGAATACAAAAATGTGATCTCTTTGCTATGAATGTAAACTAACACGACTATAGAGGTACGTAATTAGAACTGATACCATGGTGTTTATAGAAGTTGGTGAAGCCGTGCCCGTTAAAACTTTAATTTTGGGACTGAAGACCTGAGAGTGAATAACAGTGTTTTTTTCTATAATTCTCAGATCTTCATTAAAATACTTTTTCTCTTTCTTTTTTTGTTACTTTGAACATACATTGATCTCTGGGTTGTCAAGGTCCCTGTTTATCAGTTGACTTAACGATTTTCAAAATAATAACCGGAATTAATGTTTGCAATGGAACAGAAATGAAAGCTTGTATATAAAAGGGCTCACTGGAAAAGGGACTGAAAGTTGGTACTCGATGTTGGACTTTAAACGAGTACAGCCTTACCGTAACATCATAGCGAAAATCCTCCTTTCGTTCTTCATAATGCATCTGGTGTCCTCTGTACTTTCAATTTCCTTTTATAACAGTGCATAATATTTATTTTTAAATTACGTCTGATTTTTGAAACAGATACATTTTTTACCGTCGTAATTGTTCGTTTTTGAAATAATCGTATTTTGTTTTTTACTATACTACAATGTACTAACGAGCCGTTCTGAAATGTATCAATCAAAAATTTACCTTTTTTTTTCTTTCTTCTAATATTGTGAATGATATTGTATAAAACTTTTTTTCATCGATTTTATAAAATTCGTTTTTTCCTTTTATTATTTATTTATTTTTTTAAATAAAAAATTGTATCGATTTAAAACATCATTTTAGGATTACTGCAAGATGGGTGGGAAAATGCGAATAACTTTGAACTAGTGACAACTAGAGCAAAACGGTTTGAAATGTTGGCGCCAGAGGACATGCCCATAAGAATATTAGACCATTTGGCTCTGTCACCTTTAGAAAGATGTTCGCAATTTTCCAACTAAAATTGAGACATTTCACGCCCATTAAAATTATTGGATATGGATGAGTTAGAACAAAATTAAAACCGTGCTATATTACCCCACATCAGCCATTGTTCATTTCGCCCCGCATGTGGGGCAACAGTGACACAATTTGGTTAACAGCATGAAAAGTGAGAATTGTCCTTATTGTGCCGCTGTTGCCCCACATGTAGAGTGAAATGAACAATGGATGCCATGGGATAAGAGTGCACATTTCCATTTTGTTCCAACTTGCACCACAAACAGTAATTTTTACTTTCTTCCTCTCCAGGTACCATATCCGATGCCGGACGTTAGCAATCGGGATTTCTGACGCACGACTTTCCTGGGCTGGGTTAGTCGGGGTAGTTTACCGTTGCTTTCCCTGCGGTTTATTGCGTTAGCGTTTTCCTGTTCTGCGCCAAAGAGTGTGAAGCCGCAGTTCGCTTACTAGCTACACATTTAACGACGTTGAGTAAGTTGTCCACAACGTGTACACGCACAGTATCAACCTTTCTGATCCGGTGGTAACACGTCCTGCGATTGTAATGCCTTCGCAAACTGGCGGGGGTTACAGGACGCGCTATGTTTCCACCTTGATTGATACTGGAGTCGCTGTACTCGCTAGGATGTTTAGCGGGGGTATCTGGAACCCGAGACGCAAGGGTTGCGAAGCGGGCACGTCACCACTCGGCCATACAGCAACTACGGTACCACTTGAGTGAAGTCGATCACAAAATGTCGGGGAATTTTGTAGTTGGTTTTTTATACTTCAGATATTCTTGATAAAAAATTTGAACTTTCTTAACTGGAATCTATGAGAACAGAAGCCAACTAAGTCCAACATGGTCAGATGAGGGTTTCGGGGGGAATTACAGGTTTCCGAGCATGCCACGGATCGCGTTTTGATGTCAGAATTGTGTGGGGAGATCAAGAAATGCGAGTTTGCATTGGTTTGCTACATCGCCTCGTGTGACGTACACATTTTTTTGGAACTAAAACAAGGTAAGTCCAGGTTTATAGACCGACCATCGCATGTCGTTGAATTTAGAATTGAAGGTGGTTAATCCAGCCTAGCAGTGGTGTATTTTCACCGATATGCATTCATATACGCCGCTATGGCACTTGTTTTTGACTTCAGAACTGAAACGAAATTTCGAAAATATCAATTGGTGTCTATCGTATTGCATGTTGAACGTGTTGAAGGCGCTACCAAAACTTTCACCAAAATTTCGAACCGTTTCGCTCTAGCTGTCTCCAGTCCAAAGTTACACGCGTTTTTCTATGGAAAATTATTTTTCAAAAATTTGCACAAAAGTGAAAAAAAGTGAAATTTGTCAGAACCCCGGCATTTTTACTATCAAATTGAAGGTAATGAAAAGTTAGAACTTCTTCAGAAGCAAAAAATCGCTCAGTTTTCCTCTATCTCCCATAGTTCTCGAGAAAAATAGTCATTTGGTGCATGTTGAGTTGCATATTCGACGTACTGAAGGCATTACGAGAATATTCGCTGACGTTTTCGAAATCGCTAATTTCTCTGGGGCGAACTAATAATATGCAAAAATCTTTGGATAGGAGGCAGCTACAGCGAAACGGGTTGACACTTTTGAAAAAGGAGATCATTTTGCTCTCAAAATTTTAAAACGTTTTCCTATAGCTATCCCCAGTCCGGAGATTTTCGGATTTTATTAGTTCCCCCCAGAGAAATTCGCCGTTTCGAAAGTCATTTGGTGTACGTTGAATTGCATATTTGACGTGCTGAAGGCATTTCCAGAATATTCGCTGACGTTTTCGAAATCGCTAATTTCTCTGGGGCGAACTAATAAAATGCAAAAATTATTGGATTGGAGGCAGCTACAGCGAAACGGGTTGACACTTTCGAAAGAGGAGATCAATTTGCCCTCAAAATTTCCAACCGTTGTCCTCTAGGTATCCCCAGTCGAGAGATTTTCGCGTTTTATTAGTTCCCCCAGAGAAATTTGCGATTTCGGAAACGACAATTGGTGTAGGTTGAGTTGCATATACGACGTGCTGAAGGCATTTCCAGAATATTTGCCATTTTCTAATATCTCTGGGGCGAACTAATAAAATGCAAAAATCTTTGGATTGGTGGCAGCTACAGCTAAAAGGGTTGATAATTTCGAAAGAGGAGATCATTTTGCTTTCAAAATTTCAAACCGTTTTCCGCTAGCTATCCCCAGTCCGGAGATTTCCGCGTTTTATTAGTTCCCCCCAGAGAAATTCGCGATTTCAAAGACGACATTTGTGTAGGTTGAGTTGCATATTCGACGTGCTGAAGGCATTACCATAATATAAGAAAATTTGAAATACAATTGTGACGCCTTCGAAGAATTGAATATGCTATTTCTCATACGCCAATTGACGTTTTCGAAGTCGCTAATTTCTCTGGGGCGAACTAATAAAATGCAAAAATCTTTGGATTGGTGGCAGCTACCGCAAAACGGGTTGACACTTTCAAAAGAGGAGATCAATTTGCTTTCAAAATTTCAAACCGTTTTCCTCTAGCTGTCCCCAGTCCGGAGATTTTCGCGATTGCGAAAACCCTATTGGTGTATGGTGAGTTGCATATACGACGTGCTGAAGGCATTACCAGAATATTTGCCGTTTTCTAATATCTCTGGGGCGAACTAATAAAATGCAAAAATCTTTGGATTGGTGGCAGCTACAGCGAAATGGTTGACAATTTCGAAAGAGGAGATCATTTTGCTTTCGAAGTTTCAAACCGTTTTCCGCTAGCTATCCCCAGTCCGGAGATTTTCCCGTTTTATTAGTTCCCCCCAGAGAAATTCGCGATTTCGAAAACGACAATAAGTGTAGGTTGAGTTGCATATTCGACGGGCCGAAGGCGTTACCAGAATATTAGAAAATTTGAAATACAATTGTGACGCCTTCGAAGAATTGAATATGCTATTTCTCATACGCCAATTGACGTTTTCGAAGTCGCTAATTTCGCTGGGGTGAACTAATAAAATGCAAAAATCTTTAGATTGGTGGCAGCTACAGCGAAAAGGGTTGACAATTTCGAAAGAGGAGATCATTTTGCTTTCAAAATTTCAAACCGTTTTCCTCTAGCTATCCCCAGTCCGGAGATTTTCGCGTTTTATTAGTTCCCCCCAGAGAAATTCGCGATTTCGAAAACGACAATTGGTGTAGGTTGAGTTGCATATACGACGTGCTGAAGGCATTACCAGAATATTTGCCGTTTTCTAATATCTCTGGGGCGACCTAATAAAATGCAAAAATCTTTGGATTGGTGGCAGCTACAGCGAAAATGGTTGACAATTTCGAAAGAGGAGATCATTTTGCTTTCAAAATTTCAAACCGTTTTCCGCTAGCTATCCCCAGTCCGGAGATTTTCCCGTTTTATTAGTTCCCCCCAGAGAAATTCGCGATTTCGAAAACGACAAATGGTGTAGGTTGAGTTGCATATTCGACGTGCTGAAGGCATTACCAGAATATAAGAAAATTTGAAATACAATTGTGACGCCTTCGAAGATTTGAATATGCTATTTCTCATACGCCAATTGACGTTTTCGAAGTCGCTAATTTCTCTGGGGCGAACTAATAAAATGCAAAAATCTTTGGATTGGTGGCAGCTACAGCGAAAAGGGTTGACAATTTCGAAAGAGGAGATCAATTTGCTTTCAAAATTTCAAACCCTATTCTTCTAGCTATCCCCAGTCCGGAGATTTTCGCGTTTTATTAGTTCCCCCCAGAGAAATTCGCGATTTCGAAAACGACAATTGGTGTAGGTTGAGTTGTATACATGACGTGCTGAAGGCATTTCCAGAATATTTGCCATTTTCTAATATCTCTGGGGCGAACTAATAAAATGCAAAAATCTTTGGATTGGTGGCAGCTACAGCGAAAAGGGTTGACAATTTCGAAAGAGGAGATCATTTTGCTTTCAAAATTTCAAACCGTTTTCCGCTAGCTATCCCCAGTCCGGAGATTTTCGCGTTTTATTAGTTCCCCCCAGAGAAATTCGCGATTTCGAAAACGACAATTGGTGTAGGTTGAGTTGCATATTCGACGTGCTGAAGGCGTTACCAGAATATCAGAAAATTTGAAATACAATTGTGACGCCTTCGAAGAATTGAATATGCTATTTCTCATACGCCAATTGACGTTTTCGAAGTCGCTAATTTCTCTGGGGCGAACTAATAAAATGCAAAACTCTTTGGATTGGTGGCAGCTACAGCGAAAAGGGTTGACACTTTCGAACGAGGAGATCAATTTGCTTTCAAAATTTCAAACCGTTTTCCTCTAGCTATCCCCAGTTCGGAGATTTTCGCGATTGCGAAAACCCTATTGGTGTATGGTGAGTTGCATATACGACGTGCTGAAGGCATTACCAGAATATTTTCCGTTTTCTAATATTTCTGGGGCGAACTAATAAAATGCAAAAATCTTTGGATTGGTGGCAGCTACAGCGAAAAGGGTTGACAATTTCGAAAGAGGAGATCATTTTGCTTTCAAAATTTCAAACCGTTTTCCGCTAGCTATCCCCAGTCCGGAGATTTTCGCGTTTTATTAGTTCCCCCCAGAGAAATTCGCGATTTCGAAAACGACAATTGGTGTAGGTTGAGTTGCATATTCGACGTGCTGAAGGCGTTACCAGAATATTAGAAAATTTGAAATACAATTGTGACGCCTTCGAAGAATTGAATATGCTATTTCTCATACGCCAATTGACGTTTTCGAAGTCGCTAATTTCTCTGGGGCGAACTAATAAAATGCAAAAATCTTTGGATTGGTGGCAGCTACAGCGAAAAGGGTTGACAATTTCGAAAGAGGAGATCATTTTGCTTTCAAAAAGTCAAACCGTTTTCCTCAAGCTATCCCAAGTCCGGAGATTTTCGCGTTTTATTAGTTCCCCCCAGAGAAATTCGCGATTTCGAAAACGACAATAAGTGTAGGTTGAGTTGCATATTCGACGTGCTGAAGGCATTTCCAGAATATTTGCCGTTTTCTAATATCTCTGGGGCGACCTAATAAAATGCAAAAATCTTTGGATTCGTGGCAGCAACAGCGAAAATGGTTGACAATTTCGAAAGAGGAGATCATTTTGCTTTCAAAATTTCAAACCGTTTTCCGCTAGCTATCCCCAGTCCGGAGATTTTCGCGTTTTATTAGTTCCCCCCAGAGAAATTCGCGATTTCGAAAACGGCAATTGGTGTGTGTTGAGTTGCATATTCGACGTGCTGAAGGCATTACCAGATTATCGGGAAATTTGAAATAAAATTGTGACGCCTTCGAAGATTTAAATATGCTATTTCTCATACGCCAATTGACGTTTTCGAAGTCGCTAATTTCTCTGGGGCGAACTAATAATCTGCAAAAATCTTTGGATTGGTGGCAGCTACAGCAAAACGGGTTGACACATTCGGAAGAGGAGATCAATTTGCTTTCAAAATTTCAAACCGTTTTCCTCTAGCTATCCCCAGTCCGGAGATTTTCGCGTTTTATTAGTTCCCCCCAGAGAAATTCGCCTTTTGGAAAACGGCAATTGGTGTAGGTTGAGTTGCATATACGACGTGCTGAAGGCATTACCAGAATATTTGCCGTTTTCTAATATCTCTGGGGCGAACTAATAAAATGCAAAAATCTTTGGATTGGTGGCAGCTACAGCGAAAAGGGTTGACACTTTCGAACGAGGAGATCAATCTGCTCTCAGAATTTCAAACCCTATTCCTGTAACTATCCCCAGTCCGGAGATTTTCGCGTTTTGTTAGTTCCCCCACAGAGAAATTCGCGATTTCAAAAACGACAATTGGTGTAGGTTGAGTTGCATATTCGACGTGCTGAAGGCGTTACCAGAATATAAGAAAATTTGAAATACAATTGTGACGCCTTCGAAGAATTGAATATGCTATTTCTCATACGCCAATTGACGTTTTCGAAGTCGCTAATTTCTCTGGGGCGAACTAATAAAATGCAAAAATCTTTGGATTGGTGGCAGCTACCGCAAAACGGGTTGACACTTTCGAAAGAGGAGATCAATTTGCTTTCAAAATTTCAAACCGTTTTCCTCTAGCTATCCCCAGTCCGGAGATTTTCGCGATTGCGAAAACCCAATTGGTGTAGGTTGAGTTGCATATACGACGTGCTGAAGGCATTACCAGAATATTTGCCGTTTTCTAATATCTCTGGGGCGAACTAATAAAATGCAAAAATCTTTGGATTGGTGGCAGCTACAGCGAAAAGGGTTGACACTTTCGAAAGAGGAGATCATTTTGCTTTCAAAATTTCAAACCGTTGTCCTCTAGGTATCCCCAGTCCGGAGATTTTCGCGTTTTATTAGTTCCCCCCAGAGAAATTCGCGATTTTGAAAACGACAATTGGTGTAGGTTGAGTTGCATATTCGACGTGCTGAAGGCGTTACCAGAATATTAGAAAATTTGAAATACAATTGTTACGCCTTCGAAGAATTGAATATGCTATTTCTCATACGCCAATTGAAGTTTTCGAAGTCGCTAATTTCGCTGGGGTGAACTAATAAAATGCAAAAATCTTTAGATTGGTGGCAGCTACAGCGAAATGGTTGACAATTTCGAAAGAGGAGATCATATTGCTTTCGAAGTTTCAAACTGTTTTCCGCTAGCTATCCCCAGTCCGAAGATTTTCCTCGTTTTATTAGTTCCCCCCAGAGAAATTCGCGATTTCGAAAACGGCAATTAGTGTAGGTTGAGTTGCATATTCGACGTGCTGAAGGCATTACCAGAATATTGGCCGTTTTCTAATATCTCTGGGGCGAACTAATAAAATGCAAAAATCTTTGGATTGGTGGCAGCAACAGCGAAAAGGGATGACAATTTCGAAAGAGGAGATCATTTTGCTTTCAAAATTTCAAACCATTTTCCGCTAGCTATCCCCAGTCTTGAGATTTTCGCGTTTTATTAGTTCAACCCAGAGAAATTCGCGATTTCGAAAACGACCATAAGTGTAGGTTGAGTTGCATATTCGACGTGCTGAAGGCATTTCCAGAATATTGGCCGTTTTCTAATATCTCTGGGGCGAACTAATAAAATGCAAAAATCTTTGGATTGGTGGCAGCTACCGCAAAACGGGTTGACACTTTCGAAAGAGGAGATCAATTTGCTTTCAAAATTTCAAACCGTTTTCCTCTAGCTATCCCCAGTCCGGAGATTTTCGCGATTGCGAAAACCCTATTGGTGTATGGTGAGTTGCATATACGACGTGCTGAAGGCATTACCAGAATATTTGCCGTTTTCTAATATTTCTGGGGCGAACTAATAAAATGCAAAAATCTTTGGATTGGTGGCAGCTACAGCGAAAAGGGTTGACAATTTCGAATGAGGAGATCATTTAGCTTTCAAAATTTCAAACCGTTGTCCTGTAGGTATCCCCAGTCCGGAGATTTTCGCGTTTTATTAGTTCCCCCCAGAGAAATTCGCGATTTTGAAAACGACAATTGGTGTAGGTTGAGTTGCATATTCGACGTGCTGAAGGCGTTACCAGAATATTAGAAAATTTGAAATACAATTGTGACGCCTTCGAAGAATTGAATATGCTATTTCTCATACGCCAATTGACGTTTTCGAAGTCGCTAATTTCTCTGGGGCGAACTAATAAAGTGCAAAAATCTTTGGATTGGTGGCAGCTACAGCGAAAAGGGTTGACAATTTCGAAAGAGGAGATCATTTTGCTTTCAAAATTTCAAACCGTTTTCCGTTAGCTATCCCCAGTCCGGAGATTTTCGCGTTAGCGAAAACCCAATTGGTGTAGGTTGAGTTGCATATACGACGTGCTGAAGGCAGTACCAGAATACTTGCCGTTTTCTAATATCTCTGGGGCGAACTAATAAAATGCAAAAATCTTTGGATTGGTGGCAGCTACAGCTAAAAGTGTTGACAATTTCGAAAGAGGAGATCATTTTGCTTTCAAAAAGTCAAACCGTTTTCCTCAAGCTATCCCCAGTCCGGAGATTTTCGCGTTTTATTAGTTCCCCCCAGAGAAATTCGCGATTTGGAAAACGACAATTGGTGTAGGTTGAGTTGCATATTCGACGTGCCGAAGGCGTTACCAGAATATTAGAAAATTTGAAATACAATTGTGACGCCTTCGAAGAATTGAATATGCTATTTCTCATACGCCAATTGACGTTTTCAAAGTCGCTAATTTCTCTGGGGCGAACTAATAAAATGCAAAAATCTTTTGATTGGTGGCAGCTACAGCGAAAAGGGTTGACAATTTCGAAAGAGGAGATCATTTTGCTTTCAAAATTTCAAACCGTTTTCCTCTAGCTATCCCCAGTCCGGAGATTTTCGCGATTGCGACAACCCTATTGTTGTAGGTTGAGTTGCATATACGACGTGCTGAAGGCATTACCAGAATATTTGCCGTTTTCTAATATCTCTGGAGCGAACTAATAAAATGCAAAAATCTTTGGATTGGTGGCAGCTACAGCGAAAAGGGTTGACAATTTCGAAAGAGGAGATCATTTTGCTTTCGAAGTTTCAAACCTTTTTCCGCTACCTATGCTCCGTCCGGAGATTTTCGCGTTTTATTAGTTCCCCCCAGAGAAATTCGCGATTTCGAAAACGACAATTGGTGTAGGTTGAGTTGCATATTCGACGTGCCGAAGGCGTTACCAGAATATTAGAAAATTTGAAATACAATTGTGACGCCTTCGAAGAATTGAATATGCTATTTCTCATACGCCAATTGACGTTTTCGAAGTCGCTAATTTCGCTGGGGTGAACTAATAAAATGCAAAAATCATTAGATTGGTGGCAGCTACAGCGAAAAGGGTTGACAATTTCGAAAGAGGAGATCATTTTGCTTTCAAAAAGTCAAACCGTTTTCCTCAAGCTATCCCGAGTCCGGAGATTTTCGCGTTTTATTAGTTCCCCCCAGAGAAATTCGCAATTTCGAAAACGACAATAAGTGTAGATTGAGTTGCATATTCGACGTGCTGAAGGCATTTCCAGAATATTTGCCGTTTTCTAATATCTCTGGGGCGAACTAATAAAATGCAAAAATCTTTGGATTGGTGGCAGCTACAGCAAAACGGGTTGACACTTTCGAAAGAGGAGATCAATTTGCTTTCAAAATTTCAAACCGTTTTCTTCTAGCAATCCCCAGTCCGGAGATTTTCGCGATTGCGAAAACCCAATTGGTGTAGGTTGAGTTGCATACACGACGTGCTGAAGGCATTACCAGAACATTTGCCGTTTTCTAATATCTCTGGGGCGAACTAATAAAATGCAAAAATCTTTGGATTGGTGGCAGCTACAGCGAAATGGTTGACAATTTCGAAAGAGGAGATCATATTGCTTTCGAAGTTTCAAACTGTTTTCCGCTAGCTATCCCCAGTCCGAAGATTTTCCTCGTTTTATTAGTTCCCCCCAGAGAAATTCGCGATTTCGAAAACGACAAATGGTGTAGGTTGAGTTGCATATTCGACGTGCTGAAGGCATTACCAGAATATAAGAAAATTTGAAATACAATTGTGACGCCTTCGAAGATTTGAATATGCTATTTCTCATACGCCAATTGACGTTTTCGAAGTCGCTAATTTCTCTGGGGCGAACTAATAAAATGCAAAAATCTTTGGATTGGTGACAGCTACAGCGAAAAGGGTTGACACTTTCGAACGAGGAGATCAATCTGCTCTCAAAATTTCAAACCGTTTTCCGTTAGCTATCCCCAGTCCGGAGATTTTCGCATTTGCGAAAACCCAATTGGTGTAGGTTGAGTTGCATATACGACGTGCTGAAGGCAGTACCAGAATATTTGCCGTTTTCTAATATCTCTGGGGCGAACTAATAAAATGCAAAAGTCTTTGGATTGGTGGCAGCTACAGCGAACAGGGTTGACAATTTCGAAAGAGGAGATCATTTTGCTTTCAAAATTTCAAACCGTTGCCCTCTAGGTATCCCCAGTCCGGAGATTTTCGTGTTTTATTAGTTCCCCCCAGAGAAATTCGCGATTTCGAAAACGACAATTGGTGTAGGTTGAGTTGCATATTCGACGTGCCGAAGGCGTTACCAGAATATTAGAAAATTTGAAATACAATTGTGACGCCTTCGAAGAATTGAATATGCTATTTCTCATACGCCAATTGACGTTTTCGAAGTCGCTAATTTCTCTGGGGCGAACTAATAAAATGCAAAAATCTTTGGATTGGTGACAGCTACAGCGAAAAGGGTTGACACTTTCGAACGAGGAGATCAATTTGCTCTCAAAATTTCAAACCGTTTTCCGTTAGCTATCCCCAGTCCGGAGATTTTCGCATTTGCGAAAACCCAATTGGTGTAGGTTGAGTTGCATATACGACGTGCTGAAGGCATTACCAGAATATTTGCCGTTTTCTAATATCTCTGGGGCGAACTAATAAAATGCAAAAATCTTTGGATTGGTGGCAGCTACAGCGAAAAGGGTTGACAATTTCGAAAGAGGAGATCATTTTGCTTTCAAAATTTCAAACCGTTGTCCTCTAGGTATCCCCAGTCCGGAGATTTTCGCGTTTTATTAGTTCCCCCCAGAGAAATTCGCGATTTCGAAAACGACAATTGGTGTAGGTTGAGTTGCATATTCGACGTGCTGAAGGCGTTACCAGAATATTAGAAAATTTGAAATACAATTGTGACGCCTTCGAAGAATTGAATATGCTATTTCTCATACGCCAATTGACGTTTTCGAAGTCGCTAATTTCTCTGGGGCGAACTAATAAAATGCAAAAATCTTTTGATTGGTGGCAGCTACAGCGAAAAGGGTTGACAATTTCGAAAGAGGAGATCATTTTGCTTTCAAAATTTCAAACCGTTTTCCTCTAGCTATCCCAGTCCGGAGATTTTCGCGATTGCGACAACCCTATTGTTGTAGGTTGAGTTGCATATACGACGTGCTGAAGGCATTACCAGAATATTTGCCGTTTTCTAATATCTCTGGAGCGAACTAATAAAATGCAAAAATCTTTGGATTGGTGGCAGCTACAGCGAAAAGGGTTGACAATTTCGAAAGAGGAGATCATTTTGCTTTCGAAGTTTCAAACCTTTTTCCGCTAGCTATCCCCAGTCCGGAGATTTTCACGTTTTATTAGCTCCCCCAGAGAAATTCGCGATTTCGAAAACGGCAATAAGTGTAGGTTGAGTTGCATATTTGACGTGCTGAAGGCATTACCAGAATATTGGCCGTTTTCTAATATCTCTGGGGCGAACTAATAAAATGCAAAAATCTTTGGATTGGTGACAGCTACAGCGAAAAGGGTTGACACTTTCGAACGAGGAGATCAATCTGCTCTCAAAATTTCAAACCGTTTTCCGTTAGCTATCCCCAGTCCGGAGATTTTCGCATTTGCGAAAACCCAATTGGTGTAGGTTGAGTTGCATATACGACGTGCTGAAGGCAGTACCAGAATATTTGCCGTTTTCTAATATCTCTGGGGCGAACTAATAAAATGCAAAAATCTTTGGATTGGTGGCAGCTACAGCTAAAAGGGTTGACAATTTCGAAAGAGGAGATCATTTTGCTTTCAAAAAGTCAAACCGTTTTCCTCAAGCTATCCCCAGTCCGGGGATTTTCGCGTTTTATTAGTTCCCCCCAGAGAAATTCGCGATTTCGAAAACGACAATTGGTGTAGGTTGAGTTGCATATTCGACGTGCTGAAGGCATTACCAGAATATTAGCCGTTTTCTAATATCTCTGGGGCGAACTAATAAAATGCAAAAGTCTTTGGATTGGTGGCAGCTACAGCGAACAGGGTTGACAATTTCGAAAGAGGAGATCATTTTGCTTTCAAAATTTCAAACCGTTGCCCTCTAGGTATCCCCAGTCCGGAGATTTTCGTGTTTTATTAGTTCCCCCCAGAGAAATTCGCGATTTCGAAAACGACAATTGGTGTAGGTTGAGTTGCATATTCGACGTGCTGAAGGCATTACCAGAATATTGGCCGTTTTCTAATATCTCTGGGGCGAACTAATAAAATGCAAAAATCTTTGGATTGGTGGCAGCAACAGCGAAAAGGGATGACAATTTCGAAAGAGGAGATCATTTTGCTTTCAAAATTTCAAACCATTTTCCGCTAGCTATCCCCAGTCTGGAGATTTTCGCGTTTTATTAGTTCCCCCCAGAGAAATTCGCGATTTCGAAAACGACCATAAGTGTAGGTTGAGTTGCATATTCGACGTGCTGAAGGCATTTCCAGAATATTGGCCGTTTTCTAATATCTCTGGGGCGAACTAATAAAATGCAAAAATCTTTGGATTGGTGGCAGCTACAGCGAAAAGGGTTGACAATTTCGAAAGAGGAGATCATTTTGCTTTCAAAATTTCAAACCGTTGTCCTCTAGCTATCCCCAGTCCGGAGATTTTCGCCATTTCGAAAACGTTATTTGGTGTATGTTGAGTCGCGTATTCGACATGCTGAAGGCATTACCTGAATAATCGCCGTTCTCGAAATCGCTAATATCTCTGGGGCGAACCAATAAAATGCAAAAATCTGTGGATTGGCTGCAGCTACAGCGGAACGGGTTGACACTTTCGAAGGAGGAGATCAATTTGCTCTCAAAATTTCAAACCGTTTTCCTCTAGCTTTCCCCAGTCGTAGATTTTCGCGTATTATCAGTTCCCCCCAGAGAAATTCGCCGTTTCGAAAAAGTCATTTGGTGTATGTTGAGTTGCATATTCGACGTGCTGAAGGCATTTTCAGAATATTTGCTGACGTTTTCGAAACCGCTAATTCCTTCCAGGCGAACTAATAAAATGCCAAAATCT
This sequence comes from Acanthococcus lagerstroemiae, assembly GCA_031841125.1. Taxonomy (NCBI): domain Eukaryota; kingdom Metazoa; phylum Arthropoda; class Insecta; order Hemiptera; family Eriococcidae; genus Acanthococcus; species Acanthococcus lagerstroemiae. The sequence goes on along the minus strand of CM063114.1, from coordinate 44,536,813 downwards.
TTGGATAGGCGGCAGCTACAGCGAAACGGGTTGACACTTTCGAAATAGGAGATCAATTTACTCTCAAATTTTCAAACCGTTTTCCTCTAGCTATCCTCAGTCCGGAAAATTTTCGATTTTTTCTTCCAGGTTTCGAAAAAAATTTGAAAAAAAACCAATTTCGAATTTGCATATTACTTATGTTGCATAACTTGCTACTGGTAGGCACACCCCATTTTTTTTAAAATAATAATGGTTCCTGCGAGTAATATGTTATGCAACTTAAGTTACATTCGCATTCAAAATTGGTTCTTTTCATATATTTTTTGTAACGTTTGAGAAAAAATCCAAAATTTTCCGGAAAATTGCAAATATCTCGAGAACGGTGAGAGATAGAGAAAAACGGAGAAAATTTTGTAAGATATCTAGAGCAAGGAAGTGCTGATTTTTCATTTCCTACATTTTGAAATCAACTTGCCTTTCGACCCCTTGGAGCTTCTCTGGGGGGTACTTCAGATGAAAACGATTTATGTCGAAGACATATTTGTACTAATAGGTATTAGGTAATAGGTACTCGCTGCAGGCAGGTATCATCATGTTCCTAGCACCTTGTGGCTTCTCTCAGGGAGGTGCTGTAGATAAAAATGATTTGCACAATTCATATTTTATTTTTGTATTACTATAACATACTATTAAATAAACTACTTTAATAGAATCTCTCGAAGAAAAACCTCGAAACTCTGGGTGCAAGTAGGTATCATGACCAACGACTACAAAACGCAAAATATTGAATGTTTGTTACAATACCATCCAATTTTTTCCTTTGTGGAAGGAGGGCCAGCTGTCCTTAAAACTAGAACTTGAACTCTTAAACTGTGGCGGATTTAACTGGGCAGCAGACAAACATTTGCTGACTGGCCCCCAAGAACCCTTTAGGACCCCGTTTATAGAATAACACAATGAACTATCAAGTTCTTACATACTCTTCACCGCTGCTCTCTGAATGGCTTCCTGGATCCGCCGTTGAAAAGAAGCAAAGACAAGTTCAAATCCTTTAAAAATAATCACTTTGCATAACTACTTCCTGTGACCACATTTTATTTTCAGCTTTGCCTCACCCTTCGTGAGTTTTTGAATTATATGTAAATGCCTTCAATACATGAATATGCAATCGAAAGCACATGAATTGACGTTTTCGAGATTTCTAATTCCCTGGGGGGAACTGAAAAAATGCGAAAATCTTTAGATTGGAGACGGTTAGAGCGAAACGGCTTGGAATTTTGGATTTATGACGATCTCCTCTCATCCAAATATCATACTGTTTCGCTCCAGCTCTCTCCATTCCAAAGATTTTCGCGTTTTATCAGTTTGCCCCAGGAAATTGAAAATGTTTAAAACGTCGATTCCCGTAGTTGGTAATGCATATTCAACGTTTGGAAGGCGTCACCAAATTACCACCAATATCGAACAATCTAGTAATGCCTCCCACGTTTCGAATATGCAACCCAATACACACCAATTGACATTTTCGAAATTGCTAATTTCCTGGGGCGAACTGATGATGAAACGCGAAAATCTCTGGATTGGTTAGAGCTAGAAGAAAACGGCTGGAAATGTGGGTAGCTGCATGATCTCCTCTTTCGAAAATTTCAAACCGTTTTGCTGTAGCTACCTCCACTCCAAAGATTTTCGCATTTTACCAGTTTGTCCCAGGAAAATGGATATTTCGAAAACCTGTATTCGCGTAATCGGCATTGCATATTCTACGTGTGGAAGGCGTCACAAAATTACCACGGATTTTCGAATAATCCGGAAATGCCTTCCACGCGTCGAATATGCAACCCAATACAAACCAATTGACATTTCCAAAATTGCTAATTTCCTGGGGCGAACTGATGAAACGCGAAATAGCTCGACGAACGGCCTGAAATTTTGGATAGAGGAGACTATTTTGAATAAGACCCACTCTTCACCCCCCCAAAAAAAATTGGCCGAAAAAAGACGATAAATTTTCAAAATTTGAGAAGATCCAAAATTGTGAATTAAAGGCTGTTTCTTACTCAATTTTTCACGCTGAGTTCGAATCCGTTGTCCAAATTTGGCGGCGACGCTCCGTTACCGAGATACACTCGAAAATGTGGTCAATATGGGTCAAATGAAAGAGAATGTGGTAACGCCTTCAACACGGTGATCATGCAACACCTACTGCACCAATTCACATTTTCGAATGCGAAAATCTATTGATTGGAGATAGGTAGAGCGACGCGGTTTGAAATTTTGGAATGCCCAGAAAATTTTGAATAAGACCCACTCGTCACTTGGAAAAAAAAATTTTCGGCCGAAAAAAGACATGATGTATAATGTATGGAGAAATCTTCAAAATTTGAGAAAATTTACTATCAAATTGAAGGTAATGAAAAGTTAGAATTTCTCCAGAAGCAAAAAATCGCTCAGTTTTCCTCTATCTCCCATAGTTCTCGAGAAAAATGAGCTTTTTTAGGTGAAAGCGCAATGAAAACGCAAAGTTGTCAGAAATGATCTCCTCTCACCAAAATTTCAATCCGCTTCGCTCTAGCTGTCTCCAGTCCAAAGTTACACGCGTTTTTCTACAGAAAATTTTTTTTCAAAAATTTGCACAAAAGTGAAAAAAAGTGAAATTTGTCAGAACCCCGGCATATTTACTATCAAATCGAAGGTAATGAAAAGTTGGAATTTCTTTAGAAGCAAAATTTTTCTCAGCTTTCCTCTATCTCCCATAGTTCTTGTGGAAAATGAGCTTTTTTAGGTGAAAGTTCAAAGTTGTCAGGATTGATCTCCTCTCACCAAAATTTCAAACCGTTTCGCTCCAGCTGTCTCCAGTCCAAAGTTACATGCGTTTTTCAACAGAAAAAAATTTTTCAAAAATTTACACAAAAGTGAAAAAAAGTACAACTTTGTCAGAACCCCGGCACATTCACTATCAAATTGTAGGTAATGAAAAGTTTGAACTTTTCTAGAAGCAAAATTTTTCACAGTTTTCCTCTATCTCCCATAGTTCTCAAGAAAGATCTCCTCTCACCAAAATTTCAAACCGTATATTGGTTGTTTTGAAGGCGCTCCCAAAAATTTTCAAAAATATGCAAAATAGTGAAAAAAAATAAAACGTCCTCCGAATCCTGGCACATTTACTATCAAATTGAAGGTAATGAAAAGTTAGAACTTCTCTGGCGGGAAGCTCGTTATAGGCTTAAGTTTTCCATCCGTGTTAGGAAGTGCACATTAGCGCTCCTATATTCTGTTCCACATCCTAATACCTTTCGGCTAAGTGGAAAAGCCAAAATGCTGAAGCTGGAATCAAATAAAAGTAAACAAAGAATCTACCTTTAAATGATAACATTTTCATAATAATTATTATCAAGGGTGTGAGTAAGAAGATGAAATGAGCAGTATGAGTTAATGCATTTAAATGCTCTTATACATAGGCATTTCCGCTCTTGGCGTCTTGACTTGTGAGTTTTACAGAGGGAACTTCAAGTTAGAACACATTTCCAACGTTTCGAGTTCAACCTAACAACCTCACATTCGCACAAGTTTTGTATTTCATTTTACTGATTGCGCGGTTCATGGTATCCAGACATTCCCACGTTTTAATTCCATTTGGCGGAGTTGAAGGATGGCGAAGCAAATAAAGCACATTATCCTGGTCCTTTCCGGCAAAGGAGGAGTTGGAAAGTCGACTGTTAGTGTTCAGCTATCACTATTCCTGCGAGATAAAGGTTTCAAAGTAAGAATTATTCTCATGTCAACACCAATTTTACTTTCGTGTCTGTAAATATAATTTTTTATTTGTTGCGACTAGGTTGGTCTACTGGATGTAGACTTATGTGGGCCCTCGATTCCGTACTTACTAGATTTGGAATCGGAGTGTGTCGTTCAGGGCTCAGAAGGCTGGTTACCGGTTTACTTAGATGATCAGAAAACATTAGCTGTGATGTCTATTGGTTTCTTGCTGAAAAATCGAAATGATAGCGTAGTTTGGAGAGGTCCTAAGAAAACTGGTACTGGTTGCAATATTTATCATGAGCGTTGTTGATTGCGAAGTGAGAACAATAATTGTTAATTGTATATTTACGCTTTTCAGCCACTATCAATCAGTTCTTGACGGATGTGAATTGGGGTGAACTGGATTACCTCGTTATTGACACGCCGCCCGGTACATCTGATGAACATATAACGATTGTTGAAAAAATGAGGTAAGAATTGAAGCCCGGCTCCAGTGGAACTTAGCACCAGTTTAAGTTATTTGTAATGCCGAATCTGTGCAGAGAGCTGAACTGCGATGGAGCGATATTAGTGACAACACCGCAAGAAGTAGCCCTGGAAGATGTACGGAAAGAATTCACGCTTTGTAAGAAAACCGGTATACCTGTTATTGGAGTTGTCGAAAATATGAGTGGCTATGTTTGCCCCAACTGTAAAGTAAGAGACATGTTTGCACGTTTGCTCAATGAAGGAACATTATTGAAAAGTGCAGGTTCTGAAGTCGGCAATACTTCTGTTTTCAGGAATGCACCAATATCTTTTCAAGCGATGGAGGAAGACTTTTTGCAGAACTCGTTAAAGTACCATTTCTGGGTAAAATACCAATAGAATTGAAACTCGGCCAGACAAGCAATAAGAAAGAAAGTGTACTAGTCTCAGCACCTGATTCTCCGGCAGTTGGTGTTTTTAATAATATCGTCGAAACAATTCTCAAACTTTCCGAAGAACAATAAAATATCTTCCATTCTTTTCTTGTCAGTTGGTGTACCTCGAGAAGTTGTAGATACAGAACTCGGAAATTAATGAAACGATTCTAATTGAAAGTTCGTCACATTCAACAAATAACACGAAAACGTAGATTTACATCTAATTTTTTGCAGCTTGAGACTGCATGCCACTTTCTATGAGGTCGTGTTCTTTAACCACATGTCCGAGCGGCGAATCGTCCCTAATTACAATCGGTATTTTCCCCAGATTCGGATTGCCATCCTTTTCTAGAAGCCGGATCCAGGATAATACCGAATCCTTGCTCAGTGTGCCTGTTGAACAGATCCCGTAAATAATGCCGTCTCTTTGCTCATGAACGCTGAAATTTGGTATCATATCTTCGGGAGTAGGTGGATCGAAAAATGGTATTTTCAGATTTTTTACAACTGAAACAAATATTCAGTCAATCGGAAAGTGAAAACAGGGACGAAAAAAACAACTTGCAATTCGCGTGAAAATCTTACCATCTGGATTTTTCAGTTTCTTTCTTCTTCGGTTTTTCGGAAGGTCGGCTCTAAGTATGAAATACTGAACTACATCCTTACGGCCAAGATACATTCTGAATGGACCTTCTACATACATAGGGAGATTTGTCGGATGATATTTAATCAGTTTTTGCTGCACTGGACTCTGACTACTCACGATCCATGTGTCTTCAGAGGTCAATGCATCGTCTTTCGTCTATGAACAACAGTATTGCTGTACAGAAGACTCGCAGTTTAATTTTTTGAAAAGAACAACGAAAATGAAATACCTGATACGTCGTTATTTCATTTTCAAGTTCAACAGAAGCCATTCGTTGAAGTGCTAATTTGGCCGCATCCACGGGATTCGTCGGCCTAGGCTCCGGGTTAGGCCACGGAGATGCGTACTTGAATTTCGGCAACCAATATATCATCCTCAAATACCTCCTGGAAGGCATGGCCTTCTTACCGAATATCTTAATCAACAAATCAGCTGTTTCTCTGTTTGGTATGAGTCCTGAAATACATGTTCGTATTTAGTACCACAACGAATATAGTAGGTTCCTGTCATGCGAGAATGAATAAGATGCTTACGATTTTCTTCCATTTGTAGTAAGAGTTCGGTAATGCAGTACTGATGTTTCGGATAGTACATCGTCTCCGCTTGAAGCCAATGAGTACTCACCATTTTGCCTTTCGGTAAAATGTCTATTAATTTATTATACACGTCTACGTCTTCATGAACGCCGTAATCTCTCATTCGTTTCATGGCTACGTATATGAACTCGACATGCCCGCTCTTGAAATTTTTACTATTAAACGTGTCGATCAATTCTAAAAACGTGGCCTTATTCTTTTTCTCTTGTTCGAAATGATGATCGATTGTCATGAGCGCATTTAACTTCGCATTTTTGCGACTGTCAGCGTAATCTTGAGCTGAATCGTAACATACTTTGGTGGTGCTCACAAATCGCTGATGAACTGCTTTGGTATCGCTTAGAAATACCATTCGTGAAAGAACAAACCACTGTTTGGTCAGACTTCTTGCCATCTTGCAGGTCGTCTCCGAAGATTACAAGTACCGCCAAACTGCAGGCTGGAAATAGATAGAAATTAGAAAAATAAACTGCATACAAACTAGCTTAATGGTAACTTGTCTCATAGTGGAAATCCTACATTATCGAGTGAATGAGACTGTTTTACTCGTTGGCTGACTTGCGGCAAAGTTGATCAATACCAATGTATCAAAGTAAGAAGTCCACGACGGAAACAATATCGATAGCAGACATCACAGAATATATTGGAGTGAATTTCAAATTCATTGACGATACTTTCTATTAATTTCGTTGAAGTGGATTATTTCTCAAAATAATTTATCCATCTCGCGAAAGCTAAGCTAGAGGACTGATTCAGGATTGATGTGATTACAGTGATAACAAGCTTCTCTTTGAGAAGATGTCAGTGTAGCCAACTATGTGACATGCTAGTGAATTGTACAGAGGACGTCCTACTCTGGAAGCACTGATCGACAAATAGTATTAGAAAAAAAGGACTTTATCCGTCGTATAAAGAAGAACCTTTATTCTGGAGTTTTGACGATGATTTTTGTGGCATGGAATTGCGAGGGGGATGATATCTAGCATACTCTGTCACTTGATTGCAATAGCACTGATGAAGTTCCAAGAATGTATCGAGAAAAGGACCTAAACGTTATCGAGTTTAGATCTCTATTCTCGGACATACATATTTTCAAATCCAGAAGTAACTCGGAATTCAGATAATTTATGGGGCGAGGGAAATTGAAAATATTTAGAAACGTCTTAAAAGTTTAAACGATTTCATTCAGGATCAAAAACTGCGGTTGCAAAAACTGATTCCGGTGTGCCCTCGAAGCTCAGAAGATACGTGACTCTGAAAAGTGAAAACTGAAGCAAATGGTACTTGTATCCGAAGAACCGAAGATCGCAGAAAATTTCGAAAGTGCGTATCGCAGGCTGAAGTAAGAGCATAGTTTGAATTCAAACTAATAGAAGTGAAGATCAGTCCAACAACATTCCAAAGCCATTCAACCAACTGATACCATGAGTGGAGATGAGGGCTTACCATCTGGCTGGGAGAAGAGGGTTAGCCGATCTACCGGTAAGCATCGTTCATTGAATTCTTAAGATACTCGGCTTAGTTTTCGCGCGGTTACATTTGTTCACTTGATGTTCAGCTTTGTGTCCGTCCACTATGGCAGACACCTCAGGCTTGTGTAAACTACCCGAGTGTAAGATATTTTCTTGTGTTCCAAACGAGTGGATTGTGTTCCAGGCCAAGCATACTACCTCAATGTTTACACAAAACAAAGCCAGTGGGATAAACCAGATAAACCGGCAGAAAATACTTCCTCTTCGGCTGTAGGCCCTGCTCAAGTACAGTGTAGTCACCTGTTAGTGAAGCATAAAGATTCGCGTAGACCGTCATCGTGGCGAGAAGAAAACATCACACGAACAGAAGATGAGGCTCTCCACATAGTTCAAGGTTGCTGATAACAGTCAATTTATTATCATTATTTACTGTCTTTATTACTGGCCCTGTTCTGATGATTTCAGTTTTATGGTTATCTTTTTTGTTTTCGTAGAGTTCAGAGAACAAATAGTGTCGGGGAAGGCGTCATTCGCTGAACTGGCGGCCAAGTATTCGGATTGTAGCTCGGCCAAAAAAGGAGGCGATTTAGGCCCGTTTACTCGAGGCGCTATGCAACCGCTATTCGAAGACGCCGCGTTTTCGCTGAAAGTCGGAGAACTAAGTGAACCAGTGCGAACAGCTTCCGGAGTGCATATAATCTTACGCACAGCCTGATGCCTGTCGATCGTACTCTTCCTCAGGAAATGTGATTTTAAGATATTTAATTGGACTCAGCATCATTCATTCGTTTTCATTTTTTTTTCCTTTTAATTCCAAGCTTTTAGGAAATATATTTTGCTGTATTTTTTGTATAGAGACACGTTCTCTTCTACAGATATTTTCTACCTAGTATGAAATTCTTGAATCACTGTTTAACTTACTTGATGGTTTATAATAACTCGCGTAAAAATACTTAAATTCGTTGTTTTTTTCTATTTTATCAATTTATTTCAACAAATAATTTATTGTAGCTGTTCTAAGAACTAGAATAATTATGTTGTGTCTGTGTTATTTCTATTCTTCCTTATTGTTTTCACTTCGTGCTGTGCCAAGAGTTCTTAATTTTGTTGCACAAAAAAAATAATAATAATGAAGTGGAACATGGAAGAACGTACAAATATAATATTATGTTAATGTTATTTCTGACTTTGTATTTTACTGGAACTTTACTTTGAAACTTGCAGTTCAAATGAGCCACTAACTAATCAGAATTATCGGTGTTGAAAAGGTGGAACCTGATGTATTTCATAAAGCAGTTGAAAGAATTGAGATGCTTGCAGATTACTGGTGACCTGTCAAATGAAGAGAAACTTGATTACAGTGAAGCTCGGGTACTTCGACTGTTGACTTGAAATACGATTGTCAGGGCATAAAACAGAGAACGAACTTACTATTGTCAATGTTCATAAATTATCAAAATTCACTAACTGGGGGTCTCAGACTAAAAAGCGGTCAAGCGACATTCCCATTAGCATAGTCGGAGATTGATGGAAGAAAAGTAATGACTGCCTCTGCTACTCGAAAGTGTCACTCGACTATACTGTTTTCAGCTCTCTAACTGTACGCAAGAAACATCAAAACAGCTAGATTGAACATTCATAAACTGTTATGCGAATCTACTGTTTAGATATTCACAACTTGGGTATTCAAATCCACTACCTTACTGAAAATTGGTAGTATTCAAAAACCTGATATCTTCAACAATCAACATTCACAAAGTATTAAAACCCCGCTACTTGAGGTAACATGCACAAATTCTAAGAATCTACTTCTGGCTACCACAAACGAAGTTTTTCTTTAGCAAACAAAATAAGCGAATAATGAAACACAAATCTACTGCTGAAGTTTTTATGATGCAAACAGATATAATACACTGTAGGTGGGCCCTTTTTCAAATAGCTATAGCTAATCATATGCGGACTAGGACCGAGGAATGCTGGTCGATTTTAGCCTCTATAAATTCTAAATTTATCCGGGTGAAGATAACCAGATATTTATATTTTATCTCCTTTTTGTAGTTGGAATTTATTTTTCTCATGGAATCATTTTTCTATATGGGTCCAATACAATACATTGGTACAGTTGACAATGACACAACAGAGCAGATCCCCAACTTTTTGGTCCTTGTATGAATAGGACTTTGCAGTTTGCACGACGACGGTCAAAACAACAGGTCTCTATAAGACATACCTTACAGAACTAGAAGCTATATTATGTAGTAATTAATATACATACTATTCCACTCCGCATCAACTTCTTTCTTTCTATAATGCTGACGTACGTAAAATGGTAAAATTAACATCATGTTTGCTTGAAAACCAGTCAGGGATATACATACGTCATAGAGGGGTACGAGAGGAGACACTCATCGTCATATCGCACAGATTCCGCAGTGGAAATCGTATAGAAACTAAAATATTCAAGATAACTGCCGCTCATGGTATTTACAGCGAGAGGTGCAGCAATGAATTACTCTGCGTCCATCTTGCGCTCAGGATCTAAGGAGCACACATGAAGTCACCCGTCCGTTAGTCTCTCGAAATGGGGATGTGAGCAGATGCCCCTCAGCACCTAATTGAGAACGCTATATCTGAATTACCAGTAGAGTCAAACTTCGGTAAACATATTGAATATGCTCCTAAACTTCATGAAGTCCACTAAGGGGGACGAGCCTTTAGATATTCTCGATGTCAACAAAGGGGGCGATCAGAGGGAGCATCAATCTATATAGCCCGATGGACCAATGTTATTCTATCAATTTCGAACATGAATTCTGTTACTTTATGTATCGAGTCAGGAATTTTTCTGACGTCACCACGTGAAATAGCATGCGGTCGAAAATAATGGTCAAGTCCGTCAAGAAAGATAAACCGATTGGTTACCACGTAAATACCTTTTCTCATTTGCGTCAAGAAAGGTAGACTGATTTCTTAACGTACAAAAATACTTGGATTCTGAATCGCTATACCTATTGAATACTTGAATATAGAGAGATGTACTTACTAAGGATAATTTAACTCACATTGAACTTGCAGCAGTCTGGAAATTTGGATAATTGAACACCACGACAATAAATCTTGAAGATCACATGCGTAAAAATTTGTTGAACGTATACTGACTATAAATGTAGTTAGGGTAGTTTGCCATCATGTTTTGAGTATAATTTGATCATGAGTGAGAATTGGTGGGAGGCTGCAAAGCACGCTATCTATCATTCGTTGAACGTACTAACTAGTTCGGATACTTTTTGCCATCATGTTTTGAGTATCTGAGAACTGGTGGGAGGCTGCAAAGCACGCTATCTATCAGTCTTAATTGGTACTGGAGCCGCTCTATTTTCTAAGATGTGGTTGCAGGAAAAGAGCCAAAACCTGTTTACTACATGGCTTCCTAATTCCTAGCAAATTGAACCTGCATATTGCAAGAATGTTAAGGGAATACACCACTCAGTCACAGAGAGCTCCTAACAAAAGGAAATTTCGATAGCATAATATAACCCTCTAACCATTTAACGGCATGAACCAAATAACTAACGTAACTGTAACAATAACCGTCAACTGTACTCCATTATGCCAGCATTGGTCCACAACATGGAATAAAAAAAATTTATATGTATAAATAAATAAAAAATTTTGATGCTCACAAAAACACGACTGTGAACCGTCACAATGGTAGAAATTATAGTATGGTAGTGACTTGATGTTCCACGAAGGTGGGGGTGGGGAGGAGCATAGGGAGCATTATTTTTAATGAGTATAAAAGGTAGGATAGGTTATAATCTTGTTTTACAAAAAAAAAAAAAAAAAAAAAAAAAGATGAATCATAATTTAACGATTTTCTAATTATTTACAATTCTAATAGCACTTTTCATGTAGAATCGACTGGTAACACTGATACTACATAATTCGGCATGCAACATGGACGCTGGTAAGCAAAACAGAACCAAGCGACCATGTGTGGACAAAATTAGTTACCTATTACGTTATTACTATCGTTGAAAAGAGCTTAAAAATTAGAATTTTTCAAAATTGGGCCCCTGAAAAATGTGTACCCACGTTGAAAAGAACTTATCAGTAAACGCTATGTCATATTATAGTTTCTATATGGCTCTTGAATTTCGAATTGGTTCTGTTTTGCTTAACAGTGTCCACATTAGTGGTGGGCGATGTATCGATGCATCGCTCGATACATCGATATATTTTCCATAAAGAAGGTGTATCGATGCATCGATACACAATTTCCAAAGTATCGAAAACATCGATGTATGAATGTATCGATACTGCCCATCACTAGTCCACATGTCGAAGCCTGTGAAATTGTGTAATATCAGAGTGTTACCAGTCGATTCCACATGAAAAGTGCTATTAAAATAATGAATAACAATAAAAAAAAATCATCAAAATATTATGACATCCCTTTCTTGTAAAATAGAGTTCGATGAGAAAACTTCTGATCTAGCGCTTACAGTTCATAGAATACCTATTTGATTGGGGATAGAAATATCAACATTAATTTGGTGCGATCACCTTTTCAAGATTCTCTGAGAGGGAGACTTAGTCCCCTCAATCACCCCTTCCTCACAAAGTCTACTCACGTAAACCTGATCGGTATGTAAAACAAAATTTCAGTTCAGATTCTCACAACTGAAAACAAATGTTTTGATTTGATGTATGAATTATATTAAAATACAAATGAACAACAGGTTATCACTTCAAAATTCAAATACACTTAGGTAAATGAAACAATATTAAAACCATTACATTATTAAACTACTAAAGATAATTGTTCTAAAAATATGTTTATTTGTATGCAACCGTTCCCTGGAAACAAGTAAATAAAACATTTTCGCATTAAAAAACAATTTATCCGCCGCCAGTCGCAGCTGATTCTAAATGTACACATCAAACTTTGTAGATGCGGTGGTAGGAATGCATCATTTATGTCGACTCAGTCCCCGGTGATAATTGTTGACTCATAATGTCTTAAACCAAATCTTACAATAACCAAATAACTCAAGTTCATTATACTCGAAAAACGAATAACCAATTAATATATAGGTAAACATTGTACAATAATCTTTTTTTATTACTTCGGTTACAAAATCAAAAGAAAAAATAAACTAGGCATAATGTACGTTGTTGTATCAACAAATAATAATTTTCGCACAAGTAATTGGTAACTTTAATCCGATATCGGATAATAACAAAGAACTATTTCCCCTCAAAAAAAAAAGAAAAAAGAAAAAAAAAGAGAAAAAAAGACATACAGCAAGTCTATTAAAACACAATGCCGTTTTTTCATATTCGCTTCGCATCTTTATAAAAATTTTTAAGAATATAATTGAACGCTGTGCTTGAGCGTTAATTAAAAGACATTATTGTGTACAGCAGTGTACCTATTCTGCGGTTGCATTTACTCGTCCAAGCAAACCGTTCTGACAATGGTTTCAGCCACTTTGTACGGATCACAGTTCGAAGATGGTCGACGATCCTCCAAATATCCTTTCTTCTCCTCGGATACGCTTCGCGGGATTCTGATACTGGCTCCGCGATTAGCGACACCTAGAAGAAAAATATTAACCGGGATTAGGGACTCCAATTGACGGGCATCCCGGCGGTCGGTAAATGAACCTGCTAAGATGACTCACCAGCAGAGAAGTCGTGGATAGACGACGTTTCATGCTTGCCCGTTAATCTACGTTCATTATCTTTTCCTCCGTGAGGATCATAGGCGGTAATATGACGAATATGCTGCTTCGACAGTTTGTCAATAGCTTTCTCGATTTCTCTGTCAATAAAGATAGTAATCACTCAGTTGTAATAAAACACTTGGTACAGGTAATTAAGTAGTCCAGATATTCAAATTTATGGATTTAATAGATTCGGTCTTGAATTTCATCACCCAATCACCATCCTCATCGATAGTGCCCTTTGATATGAAAAACGAAGTACTGTGAAGTTTACCAGAATTTCAATCAAATAACTCTAATAGACTTTTGCTAGGATGCCAACCAAAAATTCTACATTATCTACCAGAATTCCAACCAAGACAGTTGTTACTAGGAAGTCCACCAAAAAATGCACAAGATGGTACAGACAAATTGTTCAGCAGACGACCACTAGAATCCACAAGGATTTTCACAAAAATTCCGCACTAGATAATCTACTAAATTAAATCTAGTCTCTTTACTTGCTAAGCTGATCAGGATACATTGCCGAGTACATATATGTATGTAACCACGAGAACGAAAAGAACGGCATTATAATGCAGTGGCGTATAGCCAATAGCAGGCCTGAGTAAACCAGGCCTTCCAAAAAAAAAAAAACTAGCTTACCCAAATTTTGTCCCTTTTGTCATACTGCGGTCGTTGCCCCCTCTTCATCATATATCCAGCACCGGAAAAGAAGAAAAGGCCTCTGCTGAACAAAATGTAGTTAGTGCCTCTGGCTCCCTTCCCCCGAAAAAATCTGGCTACATTACTGCATTTATGATAAGAAACTTGTAACTCTCCACGTGAACCTTTTCACTCCAGGGAATACTATTCAGTTGTTCATTACTACCGCCAGTCATCTCGCTTACATGATTCCATTGGCATTCCTCATGGCCACGGTCGAGAAATTGCAATGGGCTCCGGCGCCGTTCCAGTCGCCAGGCATCGGTTTCGGGTCCAGGGTAACCACAATGCCGAATTCCTCGGCGACGCGGTGCAACAGGAATCGGGCCATCCACAGTTCGTCCCCAATGTCGATGCCCTCGCACGGACCAACTTGGAATTCCCACTGTTAATGAAGAACACGTCCTGTTAATTCGATTGCTCGCGTGCACCCGGCGGTTCGCCGCGGGACAGGAATAAATTAATTACTTGAGCTGGCATGACTTCGGCGTTGGTACCGGCGATGGTGATTCCGGCGTACAAACAAGCTCTGTAATGAGCTTCTTCGATTTCTCTGGCGTATACTTTGTTAGCTCCGACGCCGCAGTAGTATGGGCCCTGGGCAAACGAAGAGAGTTCATTAGTTCAGATTTTCTGTACCGTGGCTAAAATGAGTCTTGCGCATTCTGTACCAGGCTGAATATGCAGCAGTGGTGCAGCAAGGAAGAAAAAGGGGGGCCTCAAAGAAAACTTCGCAGATAACATATTTCTCAGATAACTCGGTCATTTCGTCGACATTTTCCACATCAGTTGGTTATATGAGAAAACCGTTTTTTTCTTCTTGTTTGCATGAAAAATTCTTGTACCACCAAAATAAAACGTTATACAGATTTTTTTCTCTTTACGTGAAGAATGATTGTACCGTATTTGCATGTTTACATCCCCCCCCCCTCTATTCTACCAAGATAAGGCTCGCAACGCGCCCGATTATGTAATGAAAGAGTTGACTTCCAAAGTACCCTTAGTCCAAAACACAGACGTTTGAAAATGTAACTAAGGTCCTATTTCATTATCATACTGTATCAGCGTTTTGAACACATATAACTCGCCTCTCTTAATAGAGATGAAAATTCGCGGTGAACGCTGAAATGTGTATTTTCTTCTTCTCCACCAGACAGTGCTAAAATCTCAATTTCGGTAATTTTGGACTAAGCGCGTTTTGGAAGTCAGGTCCTCAATTGTAAGAAAATGGAAACTTATCGAAGAAACATCGGCATCGTGTAATCATTCTGTCTCATTTCTAGTTTTCCAAATGACTGATGTTTTCAAAGTTAAAATGCAAAATACCTATTAAAAAGCTGTCGGTGTTGATATTTTTCTATTTTCACCCTTTAAAAATCAATGAAAAAGTTTATTCACAGTATTTCTGACACATTTTCAATTTGGCTTGCAGCTACCCCACCTGTGGAAAGTTAAGGTTAAAATGTGAACTACCTATTAAAAAGCTGTCGGTGTTGATATTTTTCTATCTCTTTCAAAATCAATGAAAAAGTTTATTCACAGTATTTCTGACATATTTTCAATTTGGCTTGCAGCTACCCCACCTGTGGTCCAGGGAATCCGCCTTTTGGCCATCCAAATGGTCGGTCGTCCATGTCTAGTAAAGTATATTCTTGTTCAATACCAAACCACGGATGCTGATCAGCAGCTTTCTTCATCACTTCCAAACATGAATGTCGGTGATTGGTTTCTAAATGAAAAACAACAGTCAAATATAAGACTCAAATTTGAAAATAAACAACCACAACCTAGGCTCCTCATGATATGATTGTTGATTCCTATTGATATAAAAAGCTCATTCGGAATAAGAACGGCAAAACTGGCGATGCATTATATGGGCAGCGCTACCCACATGATGCGTCAGCATTTTTGCAGTTCTTATTCCGAATGAACAATATAAGTACCCAGAAAGCTTATATGCAGTTCTGGGAATATGAAATTGCATGTTTAGATTGAGCACAACGATAATTTCCTACGCGCAATATGGCAGACAAACCCCGATAATTTTTGTGTCACCCTACTCTAGTTGATGAAACAGAACTGACTGGGACATCAATTCTCGAAAAGTCATTATCAACGTAATTGTCAAACAGAAAGCTTGACAAGCTTAATTGGGCGTCAGGGAGTGTCGTGATTATCAAAATTATCAAGACCTTTCTGCTCTTCAACTCCTCAGTCAAGAAAGTTGATACATATTTCAAAGATGAGTAAGACTCGATTTCATTTTTTGGTGAAATCGAGTCTGGAATAGGGAATTGACTCTTTTATGAAAGAAATTGAAATTAACAATTCTGAAATCAGTTTCAGTATTGGACTAAACCAAATCCAGTAGAATTTTCTGTTATTGTTGTTGTTGTTGTTGTTGTGAAACTAGGAACAGAACTAGAAGTGTGATTCCGTAAATATTTACGGAATGGAAATTGTTTATAGATTGGGGGCGGGGCATCTGCGTACTTTTATAAATAATCAAGAGCTGATATTATGATAATCTTGATGTTAGTCCAATTAGTAAATACATACGTATCAATAATCGATAGTAATCCCAGGGACGTACAGATAGAGAGTAGGGCGGCAACCCCCCCCCCGTAGGAATTTTTGACTGAAAAAAACCAACAAGTCAGCCAAAGTTTTCTTCTTTTTCTTTTGCTTTCATACTTCTCTTTTATAATTTTACTCTCAACCCAAGCTCCGGAATCCGCCCTTTCCAGCATCGCTTCAGAGACGTAGGGGAGGCTGTTAGGGCTGGCTTAGCCCTCTTCTCATCTTGCCGAAAACCCGGCCTACGTCGAAATGTAGCGAGTTGCTACGTGGGCTCGAACCTGGGACCTTCGGATTCCGAGACCAGCGCGCCCCCTCTGCTTTGATACTTGGGAATTGAGTTGAGAAGTTGGGAAAATCAAAAAATCAAACAATGTCAAAAGTTTTTGTGTTTTTTTTTTGCTTTGATATTTGGGAATTTTGAGCTGAGTCAGTTAGAAAAATCTTTTTTTTTTTGCTTTGATACTTGGGGATTTTGAGTTGAGTTAGTTGGGACAGTCTTTCACAATCTTTGCCCCCCCCCACCCGGAAAAAACTCTTTGGTACGTCCTTGGTTAATTCTCAAAACACATCAGAAACTAACAAATAATGAAAAACTAATAACTAAAGATTCTGAAAAACCTGAAACTCATTGAATCAATTGAATAGTGTTTCCAAACTGTCCTAAGTCAGAAACAACGAAGCCGAGAAAAACACGAAAACTAGGAAGTATCTCAGCGGAATAAATTACATTTCAGGGAGGTAAAAGTTGGCTATACTGATAGTATAACTCGCACCTAACAACATTCTGTATGAAATCCGAGTAAACCCTCTCACTGTTGATCATTAGATTGCGCTCTTATCTCATTATTCGTGAAAATTGACTTAGGACAGTTTGGAGAGTAGCACTCTTTGATTGTAATTGTACAGATTTACTTTTACCCTGACACTGGCTGCAGCACCAACTTCGAATTTATTGTTCTTTTTGAATATTGACAGATTGTAAACGGTCATTAATTTGAAATGGGTGTCTAGATTTTATAATGACCGAATGAGATGAACCCAAATTCAAATTCTGATACTTAAAATCCACATTCTGATACTTCGATTCTGGATCCAAGAATTCGAATAAACATTTCCGAACTTCTCTCCCTATTCTGGATCCTCTTAACTAAATTCATATTTAAGGAGTGATATTTCAAAACGGCCTACGTCTATTTTTTTCGGAATTCGTTTTGTAGCGTCATCTGGTGGAACATATGAATAGGCTAGGGCGCAAAGAGGCGCATTACTGTACACGGGTGCAGGGATATCTCTTGCTGCGCGTAATGTATTACATACTCCATGTTCACATGGGCAGCAAAAGATATTCCTGCACTTGTGTACAGTATGCGCCTCTTGGCGCCCTTGAAGGAAAATGGCAAGTGTCGGTTTTGATTCTAACCACTTCGTATTATGTACACACATTACCACACCGTCAACTTACCAACATTCAGGTCAGTGTTCTACTAGGCAACTTAAGCGACACTGGTGGTACATATATGGTATACACAAGAGTACCACGTTATTTCATTCTCATGTAGGCTTTTGAAAAGCGAACAGAGACCGTTTTGGAGTATCGCAAGGAACGTACCGAAGAGTTTTTCCGGGGGGGGGGCAATAATTGTGAAAGTCTCAACTGCCTCAACTCGAAATTTCCAAGTATCAAAGCATCAGAGCAAAGGGGAAAAAAGGGGGAGACTTCTAATTGACTTATTCGATTTTTTTCAACTCATGGCTCAACTCAAAATCCCCAAATATCAAAGCCAAAAAAAAACCTTTTGACTTGTTGAATTTTTCCCTAACTCAGTTCCCAAGTGTCAAAGCAAGCCAAAAAGAAGATAACAACGTTTGATGGACTTATTGGATTTTTTCAACTAATGCTGACTCAACTCAAAATCCTCAAATATCAAAGCAAAAAACCTTCCAACTTTTTGAATTTTCCCAACTTCTCAACTCAATTCTCAAGTGTCAGAGCGAGCAAAAAAAAAATCAGAAAAAGAACTTTTGACTTGTTGGATATTTTCTGCTGATGACTCAACTCAAAGTTTCCAAATATCAAAGCAAATAAAAATCTTTTGACTTGTTAAATTTTTCCAACTTCTTAACTCAATTCCCAAGTGTCAAAGCAAGCACAAAGGAAAATGACAACTTTTGATGGACTTATTTGATTTTTCCAACTAATGCTGACTCAACTAAGAAACCCCCAAGTATCAAAGCAAAAAAAAAAAAAAACTTTCAACTTGTTGGATTTTCCCAACTTCTCAACTCAATTCCCAAACAGTGTCGGAGCAAGCTAAAAATAAAAAAAAAAAAATAACTTTTGACTTGTTGGATTTTTTCCGCTGATGACTCAATTCAAGGTTCGCAAATATCAAAGCAAATAAGAACCTTTTGACTTTTTGGATTTTCCGAACTACTCAACTCAATTCCCAAGTGTCTGAGTGAGCAAAAACTAAAATCAGAAAAAGAACTTTTGACTTGTTGGATATTTTCCGCTGATGACTCAACTCAAAGTTTCCAAATATCAAAGCCAATGAAAATCTTTAGACTTGTTAAATTTTTCCAACTTCTTAACTCAATTCCCAAGTGTCAAAGCAAGCAAAAAGGAAAATGACAACTTTTGATGGACTTATTGGATTTTTCCAACTAAAATGCTGACTCAACTAAGAAACCCCCAAGTATCAAAGAAAAGAAAAAACTTTTGCCTTGTTAAATTTTCCCAACTTCTTAACTCAATTTCCGAGTGTCAGAGCAAGCAAAAAATGAAATCAAAAAAAGAACTTTGACTTGTTGGTTTTTTCCGCTGATGACTCAATTCAAAGTTCCCAAATATCAAAGCAAATAAAAACCTTTAGACTTGTTAAATTTTTCCAACTTCTTAACTCAATTCCCAAGTGTCAAAGCAAGCAAAAAGGAAAATGACAACTTTTGATGGACTTATTGGATTTTTCCAACTAAAATGCTGACTCAACTACGAAACCCCCAAGTATCAAAGCAAAAAAAAAAAAACTTTTAACTTGTTGGATTTTCCCAACTTCTCAACTCAATTCCCAAACAGTGTCGGAGCAAGCTAAAAATAAAATTTAAAATAATAACTTTTGACTTGTTGGATTTTTTCCGCTGATGACTCAACTCAAAGCTTCCAAATACCAAAGCCAATGAAAATCTTTAGACTTGTTAAATTTTTCCAACTTCTTAACTAAATTCCCAAGTGTCAAAGCAAGCAAAAAGGAAAATGACAACTTTTGATGGACTTATTGGATTTTTCCAACTAACATGCTGACTCAACTAAGAAACCCCCAAGTATCAAAGAAAAGAAAAAACTTTTAACTTGTTGGATTTTTCCAACTTCTCAACTCAATTCCCAAGTGTCAGAGCAAGCAAGAAAAAAAGTCCCAAAAAAGAACTTTTGACTTGTTGGATTTTTTCCGCTGATAACTCAATTCAAAGTTCCCAAATATCAAAGTAAATAAAAACCTTTTGCCATGTTAAATTTTCCCAACTTCTTAACCCAATTTCCGAGTGTCAGAGCAAGCAAAAAATGAAATCAAAAAAAGATCTTTTGACTAGTTAGATTTTTTCCACTGATGACTCAATTCAAAGTTCCCAAATATCAAAGCAAATAAAAACATTTTGCCTTGTTAAATTTTCCCAACTTCTTAACTCAATTTCCGAGTGTCAGAGCAAGCAAAAAATGAAATCAAAAAAAGAACTTTTGACTTGTTGGATTTTTCAGCTGATGACTCAATTCAAAGTTTCCAAATATCAAAGCAAATAAAAATCTTTTGACTTGTTAAATTTTTCCAACTTCTTAACTCAATTCCCAAGTGTCAAAGCAAGCATAAAGGAAAATGACAACTTTTGATGGACTTATTTGATTTTTCCAACTAATGCTGACTCAACTAAGAAACCCCCAAGTATCAAAGCAAAAAAAAAAAAAAAAACTTTCAACTTGTTGGATTTTCCCAACTTCTCAACTCAATTCCCAAACAGTGTCGGAGCAAGCTAAAAATAAAATTTAAAATAATAACTTTTGACTTGTTGGATTTTTTCCGCTGATGACTCAATTCAAAGTTCCCAAATATCAAAGCAAATAAAAACATTTTGCCTTGTTAAATTTTCCCAACTTCTTAACTCAATTTCCGAGTGTCAGAGCAAGCAAAAAATGAAATCAAAAAAAGAACTTTTGACTTGTTGGATTTTTCAGCTGATGACTCAATTCAAAGTTTCCAAATATCAAAGCAAATAAAAATCTGTTGACTTGTTAAATTTTTCCAACTTCTTAACTCAATTCCCAAGTGTCAAAAGCAAGCATAAAGGAAAATGACAACTTTTGATGGACTTATTTGATTTTTCCAACTAATGCTGACTCAACTAAGAAACCCCCAAGTATCAAAGCAAAAAAAAAAAAAACTTTCAACTTGTTGGATTTTCCCAACTTCTCAACTCAATTCCCAAACAGTGTCGGAGCAAGCTAAAAATAAAATTTAAAATAATAACTTTTGACTTGTTGGATTTTTTCCGCTGATGACTCAATTCAAAGTTCCCAAATATCAAAGCAAATAAAAACATTTTGCCTTGTTAATTTTCCCAACTTCTTAACTCAATTTTCGAGTGTCAGAGCAAGCAAAAAATGAAATCAAAAAAAGAACTTTTGACTTGTTGGATTTTTCAGCTGATGACTCAATTCAAAGTTCCAAATATCAAAGCAAATAAAAATCTTTTGACTTGTTAAATTTTTCCAACTTCTTAACTCAATTCCCAAGTGTCAAAGCAAGCATAAAGGAAAATGACAACTTTTGATGGACTTATTTGATTTTTCCAACTAATGCTGACTCAACTAAGAAACCCCCAAGTATCAAAGCAAAAAAAAAAAAAAAACTTTCAACTTGTTGGATTTTCCCAACTTCTCAACTCAATTCCCAAACAGTGTCGGAGCAAGCTAAAAATAATATTTAAAATAATAACTTTTGACTTGTTGGATTTTTTCCGCTGATGACTCAATTCAAAGTTCCCAAATATCAAAGCAAATAAAAACATTTTGCCTTGTTAAATTTTCCCAACTTCTTAACTCAATTTCCGAGTGTCAGAGCAAGCAAAAAATGAAATCAAAAAAAGAACTTTTGACTTGTTGGATTTTTCAGCTGATGACTCAATTCAAAGTTTCCAAATATCAAAGCAAATAAAAATCTTTTGACTTATTAAATTTTTCCAACTTCTTAACTCAATTCCCAAGTGTCAAAGCAAGCATAAAGGAAAATGACAACTTTTGATGGACTTATTTGATTTTTCCAACTAATGCTGACTCAACTAAGAAACCCCAAGTATCAAAGCAAAAAAAAAAAAAAACTTTCAACTTGTTGGATTTTCCCAACTTCTCAACTCAATTCCCAAACAGTGTCGGAGCAAGCTAAAAATAAAATAAAAAAAAATAACTTTTGACTTGTTGGATTTTTTCCGCTGATGACTCAATTCAAAGTTCCCAAATATCAAAGCAAATAAAAACATTTTGCTTGTTAAATTTTCCCAACTTCTTAACTCAATTTCGAGTGTCAGAGCAAGCAAAAAATGAAATCAAAAAAGAACTTTTGACTTGTTGGATTTTTCAGCTGATGACTCAATTCAAAGTTTCCAAATATCAAAGCAAATAAAAATCTTTTGACTTATTAAATTTTTCCAACTTCTTAACTCAATTCCCAAGTGTCAAAGCAAGCATAAAGGAAAATGACAACTTTTGATGGACTTATTTGATTTTTCCAACTAATGCTGACTCAACTAAGAAACCCCCAAGTATCAAAGCAAAAAAAAAAAAAAAACTTTTAACTTGTTGGATTTTCCCAACTTCTCAACTCAATTCCCAAACAGTGTCGGAGCAAGCTAAAAATAAAATTTTAAAAAATAACTTTTGACTTGTTGGATTTTTTACGCTGATGACTCAATTCAAGGTTCCCAAATATCAAAGCAAATAAGAACCTTTTGACTTTTTGGATTTTCCGAACTACTCAACTCAATTCCCAAGTGTCAGAGTGAGCAAAAACTAAAATCAGAAAAAGAACTTTTGACTTGTTGGATTTTTTCCGCTGATGACTCAATTCAAAGTTCCCAAATATCAAAGCAAATAAAAACATTTTGCCTTTTTGGATTTTCCAACTACTTAACTCAATTCCCAAGTGTCAAAGCAAGCAAAAAGGAAAATGACAACATTTGATGGACTTATTGGATTTTTCCAACTAAAATGCTGACTCAACTAAGAAACCCCCAAGTATCAAAGAAAAGAAAAAACTTTTAACTTGTTGGATTTTCCCAACTTCTCAACTCAATTCCCAAGTGTCAGAGCAAGCAAGAAAAAAAAATCAAAAAAAGAACTTTTGACTTGTTGGATTTTTTCCGCTGATGACTCAATTCAAAGTTCCCAAATATCAAAGCAAATAAAAACCTTTTGCCTTGTTAAATTTTCCCAACTTCTTAACTCAATTTCCGAGTGTCAGAGCAAGCAAAAAATGAAATCAAAACAAGAACTTTTGACTTGTTGATTTTTTCCGCTGATGACTCAATTCAAAGTTCCCAAATATCAAAGCAAATAAAAACCTTTGGCCATGTTAAATTTTCCCAACTTCTTAACTCAATTTCCGAGTGTCAGAGCAAGCAAAAAATGAAATCAAAAAAAGAACTTTTGACTTGTTGGATTTTTCAGCTGATGACTCAATTCAAAGTTCCCAAATATCAAAGCAAATAAAAACATTTTGCCTTGTTAAATTTTCCCAACTTCTTAACTCAATTTCCGAGTGTCAGAGCAAGCAAAAAATGAAATCAAAAAAAGAACTTTTGACTTGTTGGATTTTTCAGCTGATGACTCAATTCAAAGTTTCCAAATATCAAAGCAAATAAAAATCTTTTGACGTGTTAAATTTTTCCAACTTCTTAACTCAATTCCCAAGTGTCAAAGCAAGCAAAAAGGAAAATGACAACTTTTGATGGACTTATTGGATTTTTCCAACTAACATGCTGACTCAACTAAGAAACCCCCAAATATCAAAGCAAAAAAAAAAACCTTTTAACTTGTTGGATTTTTCCAACTTCTCAAGTCAATTGCCAAGTGTCAGAGCAAGCAAGAAATAAAATCAACAAAAGAACTTTTCACTTGTTGGATTTTCTCAATTGATGACTCAACTCAAAATTCCCAAATATCAAATATCAAAGCAAAAAACAATACCTTTTGACTTGTTGAATTTTCTAAACTTCTTAACTCAATTCCCAAGTGTCAAACAAAAAAAAAAAAAAAACACTTTTGATTGACTTATTGGAGTTTTTTAACCAATGCTGACTCAACTCAAAATTCTCAAATGTTAAAGCAAAAAAAAAACCTTTCAACTTGTTGAATTTTCCAAATGTCAAAGCAAGCAAAAAATAAAATTTAAAAAAAAACGTTTTACTTGTTGGATTTTTCCAACTCCGCCTGACTGAAACGGTAAATTTTCCAAAAACTACTGAGTGAAAATTTCCTATGGGGAGGGGGTAAGTTGCCCTCACTCACCTATCGATTGTTCTTCATTTGTAGTCTCTTTTCGGAATCACGAAAATAAAGGGGCAATGGGCGATCCGCCCCCCCCCCCCAAAAAAAATCGTCGATGTTGGGGAACTTTAGTAGATAAATCAAAAGGTGAAAAAATCTAACAATTCAAAAGTTTCGTTTGTTTTTTTTTAGTCGGTACAAACAAATTCTGATACTTAGGAATTTTGAGTTGGGTCACTTGGGAATTTAACAATTTTTGACCCTCCAAAAGAAACTTTTCACTACGTCCCTGATTGTGCCTACAAGATTCGGATCCTACGACTTTAGACTCTGAATTACATATTCATGGATTCAGAAGCCGGTTTTCATTTTCCTCCTCTTTACCAACGATGTTCTAAGTGGAGTATCACCGGCTTCTGTGGGTACTTTGCTGTGATCAATTTCACACATGTACAGGCAGTTTTGCCAACCTGCGGGTTTTCCGTTATATTTGTAAGTATCGCACATCACCAATTTATGGTTGCCAAGTCGGAACGGGTCCTTGTAGATGGCGACCGGGTACAAATACATGTCTGAATTCTGTCCGGTAGCCTGTCCAGTAGAGCTACCATCGTAGTTCCATATCGGCAAATCTGTAAAAAAAAAAAAAAAAAAAAAATTGTAGTTACACATGCGTCAAGCTGGAGCGGCAAACTAACAAAGATATATTCACTATCATTAAAAAAAAAAAAAAAAAAAGATAAGACCTCCATATGTTTTACAGTTGATAAGTATACAACATATCAATTTTATTTGACCCATCAGATTATGATAAAAAATGTGTCAACAAGAAAATGTTAGAACAACGTTATTAGATTTCGATTCAATTCTTTTGTAAGTAATGATGAGTATGAGCGGATCTAAAATTCTAAAGACTTTTGAAGAGAAAGCGAACTTCCCAGGTGCATACACAAAGGGAGGTCGCGGTGTCAATTCGCAATAAACTCTATGGACGAATTTTAAAAATTCATCGAAAACTCGCACGACCGACAAAATAACCGGGAAAACGAGTGAAAACGACTGGAATTTAATCAGCTACAGGTGTAGGCCATTTCGACCGCCCACAGGCTCATTATTGCCGTTATTTTCAAGCCACTGCGTAGGTATATATAAAAATAACATAAACGCGAGAATAAAAGAAACATATTACATACCAGATGGCGATTTTGGAACAAAATTTAACGTTCTGGTTTTGCAACGGACATACTCCCCGCTACCATCGATCCACACATACATCGCCTGAACTTTGTCTTCCGGCAACGGTATCTGCAGATACCGGGCGAGAATGTTCTTGTTTATGGCCGCATTGGGAGACTGAGTGAGAACCGGATTCGCCATACTTTATTCTGGAACAAGAAACGGTCACGATTAGTTGCGAACAATACTTAGCAGATTTAGGAATCACTCTGAATGAGTCTCGCACACCAGATGGAAGAAATGCGAGCCTGGCCTGAGACTTAGACAGGACTGTAACGAGAGGGGCAGGTGAAAACAGTACCTCTCTGGAAATTAATCTACTACCCCTGGCAAAACAGAAAATTCATTGTTCTTTCTTGTCCCAGTTTGCCCCACCGACGGTTGGTCATGGCACAGTGCTCAAGAAGAGGTGCGGATTGTCACTTCGCGGGTAGAGCCTGAAAGTCAGTCAAAAATAGAAAGTTTCCAGCTGGACTCAAGCCTTCTTGAGAAAGTAACAGGGTCATCGAAGCGGGAGAAAGGAATTACGAGTACATGCCGAAAATCAGAAAAATTGAAATGTGATTATTTTCATTTCATTTTACTTGTCAACAGAAGTCGCTGAAGTTTCGGTATCAATTCTGACCTCTCCACGGATCGATTTGCCAATTTCTTCGTCCCGGAGAAGGTAGAATCAAAAACGAACCATACAAAAGAGAATTTCATCTTTTTGAGTGATGTCTGGTAGCACAAGATTTTTTCAATTTTCAAGCTCAGTCCTGTACGACGTGTAGTATACAGTAAAGGTATTCTAGAAATCAATCCCTTCTTTAAGGCTTTCTACATATACTTCGCACAGATACAGACAGCCGCCATTTTCTTTCCAGTTCGGTCAAAGAAAATTAGTAGGGCTTTTTATCGTCGGGTTTGTTTACATTACATGATTTCTTATCTCGCTGTAGAATTATCACATTATCATCAAGGAGCTGTATGAGGTGTTACAAGAAAATGGCCTCAATGGTAAGGGAACATTAGGACCCTTTTCTATGTCACATCACATTGTGGTCTTTTGGCACATTTTATTACAAATTTTCATATTTTTCTTTCAGTGCTCTACTTAAAAAATCTGAAATTTGTAATAAAATGTGTCAAAAGAATCATAACACAATGTGGCACAGAAAAGAGCTTCAGTGTCTTAATACCATTGAGGCCCTTTTCTTGTGTCAAGTCACATACCTCATTGATGATAAATGATAATAATTCTACATCGAGATAAGAAATCATGAACCCGACGATGAAAAGCCATATATGGAACAAACTAGGAAGAGAATGGTGGCTGTTCTTACCTGTCTCAATACAGAGCTCTACCTTCTTCCCTCATATTTTTCAAAGGCGCAGTTAGATTGACACTGGGCAAAAGGGGATCCTTAACTCATTAGATTTTTGATCAGATCTCGATGTGGGCATCAAAGTTGAAGTTTCATCCTTCAAATATGCGAAAATTATTGGGCTTAGCTCACGAGCTATATAAATGCCGATTGGGGTTGCTAATTTCAAACTGGAATTTGCTTGCGACAGAGTTATTCTGTTTTTGATATCGGCAACCACTATATGATAATTTCAGATCCGAAAAAAATTTGAGTCGTATTAAATACGAAATTGGGTCGTTGGGTCGTCGCTGCATGAGGTTGTGGCTTGTTGGCACTTCGTCAATGTGTCGAATAAATAAACAGTAAACTTGACCCTGAAAATGATAGCTCAGTTGGAGACAGTAAATTGGTATCCGAATTAAGATTTCCTTCTTTCAAAATTCGTTTTATTCGAGTGGAGAAACGGCTAAAATCAAAACTTATCAATATTCAGCTTGGAATGAAACATGTCTCTGTCTAATAATGTGGTATCAATCAAAACATTAAAAAAAGGCAACATTCCTTATCATGACGAAGATAAATTCACAATGAAATTCCAACACCGCTCATTAGTCGAACTTATTCATTTTGTTTTTAGATTTACACTGTCTTGAGGAGAAAAGATGGCCAGATCCTGATCTATAGGTATCATATGAAGTCAGGGTCCGCAGTGTTTCTGAGTGTAGGTAATTCAGGAGTAAAACATTGGTTAAAGGCACTAGAGCTTGCAGTGCGAAGATAAAACCAAAAGAACTTGCTAGCTACAGTCCTGCCAGGAGGCTGACCAAAAGGAACCCCCAAATCTCTCATCTATCCTTCCTTTAATCAAAATGACATGTCCTTCCTTAACAAAGCCCTCAATTGCCTTGCCTTTAGGACTCTTTCAGACTCTATTGTAACCTCCTCGGACACGTTTAGACATTCAGAGACCCCCTCAGGACTCCTCTCAACTCGGAACACTAATGAAATTCGACAGAATTTTGACAAGATTCACTTGGCGGCCCGAGGACTGATCAGACTCATCACACTCCCCTGAAACGCAATCTGATGCTTCTGGAACTTATTAAAACTCAGCTAAAACTCATTCAGCTGTTTCCAGAATTCGACAGAATTCATCAGACTCCTCAAAATCAGTAAGATGCTTTTAACACTTATGCAGACCAGAACTTAATTATGGTTCATTCAGTCTGTTTCTGCTAAGACTAATTCGTCTGCTTGCAGAATTTGATAGGTCTCATTACTCTTCAAAATTAGTGAGACATTTTCAAGACTTATTCAAGGCGATACCGATTACTGTTAACTGGAATAACTTTGGATTCGTGGGGGAACTCCGGACACTACCGGTTTCGTACATTACAACTTGAACACTGGGTTTCATCACATGACAGTGTAGCTACAAGTCTCAGCTTTTTATTTGACGTCCTAGTTCACGAAGTAATAAAGTATCTAACCAGTGTTACTCCAGTTCTAGCAATGTCCGGAAATCCCCCACAAGTCTGGAGTTATCATGTGGTATTCAGTCGGTTTCACAATTTATCAAACTCATGATAGACATTCATTCGTGACGTCATCATAGGAAATAGCATCAAAATAAACGATCTTTTCCTTTTCACACAATGATAGATTTGATAATGGTCCTCTTTCAGGCTACATAGCTGTGAAAGCAAAGCAAATTTGACTGGAATGTCATATTTCTAAAATTCTAATAACACGAAGGATGTAATTAATGCCGGCATACTTTGCGAGAATAGAGACGTAACCATACAACTGCGGAAACCTGCCATTTTGTATCCAACCATGCCCGTAGATGCTGCTGAATCCGACTATGCGGAACTAGGGCTCTATAGTTTCACCTGGGTATACTAAGCCACCATTTTGGTTCATACTGCGCCCGTCGATGCCGAATTGACTACGCGTTACGCTCCGCATAGTCGGATTCGGCATCCACGGGCGCAGTATGAACCAAAATGGCGGCTTAGTATACCCAGGTGAAACTATAGAGCCCTAGCGGAACGTCCCGTGTAGTCGATTCGACATCTCCGGAGGCGGTTGGATACAAAATGGCGGGTTTCCGCACTCGTATTGTTATAGATCTTTAGCGAGAATAACAACACTACTTATAAAAAAAAAAAAAAAAAAAAAAAACATCCTCAGGGCTCTGTAAACTAAGTATAGGTATACTCAGCCACCATGTTAATCCTTACATGTCATTCCGCATGTAACCGTGATCATCGCTCATGTCGCGTTCTGTGATGCGTTTGCCACTAGTAAGGATCAAAATTCGGATCTAGCAACATAATGGCTGACATCTGATGGAAGTTTTCAACAACATCTATAGTCTGTTCGCAAATAGAAAGGGTCATGTAAACAAAGACCAGAATACCAGCATATGCACACAAGCACAGACCGTAATTCCCTATAAGATTATAACACTAGCATACATAAACATCAATACATGCACACAACAATCGAATACTTACACGTACCCACTTCACGCCGCAGATACCGGGAGTTCTATAATGTTTGTTTACATGACCCTTTCTATTTGCAAACGGAGTATAGTTCCTTTATGTTCTTATCGACGTTAGGATAAAATTGTACACTTTATCCTAACGTTGATAAGAAATTCAATGTAAAATCGAAAAACGATATCAGCGCGCCACCACGTTGCTCGGTCCAAATGGTGAACCAGTATGCCCATACAAAGTGTAAGTCTTAATGTGGGCTCTGTAAACTTCGTATAAGCATGCTCCAGCCACCGCATATTTATCCTTTCATTCCCCCGTGTAACCTTGATCGTCGTGAGCGACGTCATGACGTATTTTTCCCTTCTTATCGGACAAAAGTAAGGATCAGAAAATGGCGGATAAGTATGCCCACATAAAGTTTACACAGCCTTATAACATTCTGAAAAAAGATCGACTTATTGGGCTGACTTTAATGCTTGCAAATCAGAAATATGGAAAAAATAAGGGATGAGAGCCCCACTTCAAGGATTTACAAGATTTCAAAATTATTTAGAGCCCGCGAGGACCTCTGCAGCTTCGACGAAATCATCAGGCGAGTCTGAATGAAACAGCTATTTACCCAAGTCAATCTCCTTACCAGATACATTTCTTTGTACAGGTGATTTTCTCGTGGAATTTGGTTAAATTTATTTGAAAAAAAGAAAAGATTTGTTACTAGTACATTAATAATGATTCCAGGCATATGTACAGTTTTGATCTCAATCCGCTTAATTAATTTTATGGCTAAAATAATTAAAAAGTGGTTATTGTTATTAAAAGTTTTTTATGTTGACACCTGACAACGCCAGACTTTAGTTAGAATAAACTTAGTGACGTCAAGGTAAATCCATCCATTGGGATTTGGAGTCGAAGTGACTGATATCTAGCGGCAGAGTTGAGAACCTGTCTAGTTTGAGTGATCAAATTAATCGTTCCCAAAGAAATGTACAAGCAGCAGTGGTTCGATATTTTGAATTTTGAACAGTTTAGAGTTATTCCATTTTTCTCTGATATCAACTACAAACTAAAACAGTCATCAAAACAAACTAATAAGTGGAACTCTAATAAGACGAGACCAATCTCTGCTCTCTGTGTTAAGAGATACAGGAGATATCTTCAGGGGCGAAAATATAGGGGTGTGGGGGTTGAAACAACCCCCCCCCCAATAATTTGACAGTCGGCAAATTTTGAAACAGTTCATTTGAATTTCTCAATTTTTATGAATTTTTGTTTATTTATTTCTTTTTTAATTAAAAAATATGTCGATGAAAAATCGGCAAATTTTTAATTTTTTAAAAATTTTGCCGAATTTTTAGTTGAAAAAAAAATTGTCGGGGGTTCTTCTTCTCCATCTCCCCAAACTGAAAGTCAAATTTCGTTTCTGAAGATGGAGTACCCTGGACTCCTGTCAGAGACTAGTCAGTCAAAATCCGAAGGTTTCAAGCTGAGTATATCGATAGTTATCTGAAAGGTTGAAACAAAGCTGAAATGTGGAAGACATTTCAAAAATCTGAAAGTCGAGAGCAAACGTTGAATTTTGAATTTTAATGACTATTCTGTTTATACTAGATTTTTTGTTCGACCTGTGTAGAGCCTGAAATTTGAGAAAGTTTTGAACATTTTAGATATTAAAATCTAAAATTTGAAAGCAAGACTTATTTTCCGATTTCACAAGCTGAATCCGATAGCAAATGTTTGTTTAATTTACGGGCTTTGGTCCTGGTAATTCAAAAGGGAAAATTTAGTCTGGAAAAAAAGTCAAAATTCCATGTGTTTTTTCCATAAGAATGAAAGGGAGCTTGTGGCCTGGATTCCCCTAATCCGATCGACCTGAAACTTTGTAGGTTTATTTTTATTTTATTTTTTTATTGGAACCAATTTAGGAGACGAATCAGAGGAAATTCAGAAAAAAAGATCACGTTATTTACCCTTGGACCAAGAGTAAATAACGACCACCTTAATGTGTAAAGGAAAGAGTTACCCATTCATTTTTTCTAAAAGGCAAATGTTGCTGGTGAAAAAAAGCAAATTTCGTCACAAAAAGCAAATGTTCTAAAAATGTAAGACAGACTTGGAATAAACAGAATACTGGAAAGATCTTGGGAAAGAATAGCACTATCTGTATGGAGTACCGTAATCTGGGGTAACTTTGGACCGATTCAACTTTTTTACTTAAAACATTTCCCACCAAGTTCAGATTGAAGGGAATTCCATCAAATTTGGCACGGAATTAATGCCAACGCATGTGGCTACACTGCTATGTGGTTAAAATCGATTTTAAAATCGATATAGGGAAACTAGAATGATTTTCGTGACGCACATACAAAAGGCCCCCGTCCCCTCTCCCAAAAAAACAGTCAGAAAACTTTATTTGGATCGCCAAAAAAATCTTGTAATCAAATTTTCGTTTTCTCGTGGTCGGATGCAGCAAGCCTTTCTGAATAATAAAAAAAAAAAAAAAGAGAGAGAGAGAGAAAGATTTAAAGAATGAATGGAAGTTGAATTATCGGGAAAAAAGTAAAAAAAGTGACGAAAATTTTGTACCAAGTTTTAAAGTTTGTGAAATAAAAGGGTTCATTCGTATAAAGGAAAACTCGGAGGCGTTTGAAAAAGTCAAGCGAGGTTACCACGACTTTGGCAAAGAAGTTATGAAATGTATACCTCATACTCATTTTGAGTTTATATTTAATTTAACATTTCTGTAGCTGAAATTTTGATTTTTTCTTGTACAACTTGATTTTTTCAGAATAATTGTATACTTTAATGAATAAAAATGTCTTTTTATGCTTGAATAAATATCGATTCTTCAGTCAAAGTTCTGTAAAAGTGTTTTCAGAACTTTAGGAAACCGAAACATTATTTTTTTTAAAGAGAGAAATAAAAAGTCCGAAGTTACCTCTTTTCTGGATAAATTTTAGACTACCATTTATTTTCTCCTGAGGGGTTCAAAATTAAATTACCTAAGCAGATTTTCACTCATGTAGTGGTAAACTATAGGTCAAGACAAGATTTTTTAAATTATCTTCAAACCACCTTCGTACCACATGTTAGGGAGTTATAGGGACTTGAAGTTAAAAAATAGTCCGAAGCTACCCCAGATTACGGTATACAAAATGTGACAAATGATGACTGTGTGCCGAGCAGCGTGCAGCAACGAAGCGCGTTTGCACGCTTACGTAGGTACATTCAAAATGATCCTGTGAATGTTGAATGCTTTTACATTTTTACGTTTTTCCGGGATACTTTCATAAACTGATAAAAGAAGAAAAGTTTTTTTATCTCATTGCTGGGTCTGACAAAGGGCAAATGCAACTTGAAAAAAATAAATGCATTTGCCAAAAAGCAAATGGTTGGTAACCCTACAAGTATTCCTAACATCCTTCCAGCTTACCCTCCCAGACTAGGGTATGCTTATGTGCACAAATGTGAGTGCTTGGGGGATAAGGTTCCAATCTGCATTTGCAGGGACGAAACTATGGGGGGGGGGGTGAAACACCCCAATAATTTGGCAGTCGGCAAATTTTGAAACTGTTCATTTAACTTGTTTTGTTTTTCTTTTTTTTTTTCAATTAAAAAATATTTTGATTAAAAAATCGGCAAATTTTCGAACTTACAAAAACTTTGTCGGCGAATTTTTAGTTTTCAAAAAATATTTGTCGGCAAATTTTCGTTCTCCCCCTCCCCTCCCCCAACTGAAAGTCAAGTTTCACCTCTGGATATCTTACATATGTTTGTTAGTGTGCAGGGGCAAAACTACAGGGGGGGGGAGAGTGACGGCAAATTTTGAAACTGTTTATTTGAATTTTTCATTTTTTATGAATGTTTGTTTACTTATTATTATTTTTTTTCAATTGAAAAATATTTCGATTAAGAAATCGGCAAAGTTTTAATTTAAAAATTTGTCGGCGAATTTTTCGTTAAAAAAAAATATTTGGTGGCAAATTTTTCTTCTCCATCTCCCCAAACTGAAAGTCAAATTTCATTTCTGAAAATTTCGTTTTCTACGAGGGGGAATTCAGGAAGACGGGAAAGGTCTAGGACGCTTTCGTCAGTTGTATACTTCTTCATCAGTGGGGTGAAAAATGGAAAATTCGAAACATCAGTCGGATGTATCTAGTATCTGAAAAGCAAGAACTCCATTTGTTCCCCGATTTAAAAAAATTTTGAATTTACAATAGCTGGCAAAACCGGACCCTGAATTGGTGCGATTTGAAGAGTGAAAACTCTTGGTCAAGGCCTAACATTTTGTTGTTGGCATTAGGATACCTTTCCCAACAAAGTATCTTCGGTGCATCTCTGCAGGAGCTTTTCGGTGGCTTGATCGAGATTGATAAAATTCAAGGGTTTTCACAGAACTGGGATCCGATTTACTGTAATTGCCATATACGGGTAATTTGGACTCTCTTCAATATGAAGGAAGATCATGCAGGTATTTCGCTTTAAACTGCTTTCTAATTGAAATTCATGTCACGAAGGAAACTTGGCAAATATTCCACAGAAACGTGGATGTCAACCTCTTAGATTCCACGCAATTCCTCAAAAATAAAAAGGGGGTCCATATTTGTACCACTTTCTCTATTGGATATGTTTGGCCAGTCCTCCGAATCTGTTCATCCACGATTGTGACTAACATTCAAATAAAATCGATTCTCGACACAGGTTTCCCCATGACTTTTAGGATTATCAATAAAATTGAAGGACGTTGGTCATACGCATCGACCGTATGCGTCGTCTCAAATCAGGTAGATCCTCTCGTTGACTTCGAATGTCGTATCTGTATTTGTCAATGTGAAGGTCGACAAGTCCACACGCCTATCTACGAACTACAATTTACAGGCCATAAAAATTGCGCTTGAAACAAAGACGAACCGTAAAAATTGCACTCTTTGAGTACTTAGATGTTGACGTAGGTATATAAAAAGTACACTCGAATTGCACCAGGACGTCAAATTAGTCACTTAGCCGACTGACTTTTGTGGCTCGAATCGAGATGAAAATTAAATTCAAGAATTGTACAATTCGTATCAGCCTTATCGAACTGTTCAACGCTCAGCGATAATTTTTATTAGCTGCTCGATGAAATTGTGTTCTCCAACCGAATTACCGAGCAAATGTGCGAGGGCATTTGTTTTTATCTCGACAATATAATTCGACGGGGCTTTCGCACGCGTACTCCACGTGATTCGTGCAGTAATACAACTTAACTAGATTTTTTCGACATTTCACAGCTTAATAGTTAAAAATAGATTCCGCCTACGATTCCATGACGAGTTCAACCTCAACGTGCATACAATGTAGGCTCTATGTCCACGGCATGCTTTTTCTGATTCTGTGCAGCCATATTACTTTTTCCTGGTAGCGGAATGCTGTATAATTCGTCACATTAATAAAATTCCCACAGAGCTTTGCCCTAAAAGCTGTAGGCGAGAAGAGAAATTCTAGGCACGTTGAATACGTGCGAATAATTTAGAATTCGCAAAAATTATAAACGAGTTCGATAAGAATGTTAATAGGTAAAACAAGCAGCGTATAAAAAATTTTGAAAGAATGCCAGGCCCGAAGAAGAAAGAAGTTTTAAAATCTAACCGTCACCTTGGCATGATTCTGAAATTTTTTGCTTTTATTATCGATAAAAATTGAGTCTTTGAGGACAAAATGCAGTTGCAAATGATTCATAGAGTAGTTCAAGATTCGCGGTGGGTACTTTGCATATTGCAGCACACCCGGATTGTTCAATTCGTCGAAGGTTAAATTGTCTTTTTGCTGAAAGCATGATACGTCCCTCAAAATGATTGTCAACTGATATTTCAAATATACGATTTAGTCATGATTTTAGCTGACAAATTTTCTGTTACAAAATGGAGGTAGTAGGAGCTGAACAGCAAAAATGCCGACTATAAACTATTGAAAAATTTTATCGCAGCTAAAAAGCATTAGAAAAGATATTTTTATAAAAATAAATTCATATTTTATCAATCAATGACCTCTGTTTTTAATTAATCAATTATCCGAAATAACCTCCTCTTGGGTGATAAGCTTAAGCGTAAAAAAATAAATTGAAAAAGTAAAAGACTCTTCATCAGGTTATATATCGTCAAAATCGCAACCAAAAGCACCCCTGGAAAAGACTAATTCCAACAGATAAACCTTGCTAGCAATGAAAAACTACAACAGTATCTCTGTCCAGGACATGTAGCTTTTCCAAATGCGACCTGACTCGTGTAAAGGCGGTTAAGGGGCAAAAATCGATTTTCAGATTTTCGATGTTTCCTATAGGAAATTTCATGATCTTTCACATGGCGTCAACGAAAAAATTCTAAAAAATTTTGCCCCTTAACCGCCTTTTCACGAGTCAGGTCACAAATATTAATTACGGATGATGGTGTTCCGACAGGTAAAATAACATTTCCGGATGTAAAAAGCTCCCCATTCGGATGTCCAGGAGGGAGCAATTTGTGTGAGCATCATCATTGGAAACTTTCAAAAAAAAAAGAAATGAAAGAACTTGCACAAGATAGAGAAAAATGGAGAGCTACATCAAACCGGGTGTAAGACAGATAACCTTATCATCATCATCATCATCTAAGATAAAAGAGTATATTTTCTTGATTAATCTATTAATTTTTGATTAATCTATTAATTTTTGATTAATCTCTGGTTTTCAATGGATCGACATTTTTCAAGTAATCAATTTAATTCTAATAATTAATTCATTATCAATCGATTTTTTTTATTCTCTCCTTTACTTTACTAATTAATTTTTAGTTAGATACTTTGTTTCAATTTATCAAGTGCCTTCAATGAATTTACTGTTTTTAATCAATCAATTGTGTTTGATTAACAGATAGTCTTTGATTCATCAAGTGGATTTGTTTTATTACTGACCATAGACGCCGACTTGGCACTTTGGGGGGGGGGGGGAGCCCCAATAAAAACTTTGGAGGGGCGACGCCCCCTCAATATTTCCAACTCAAAAATGGAAAAAGTACAACGAATCAGCAATGTTTAAATTTAACAAGGAAAAAAAAAGAGAAAACGAATAAGAATAAAATCGATAATACCAAAATATCAAACGCATCTCAATAAAATAATCAAAGAAAAAACCGCGCTCTGGCCGATTCTGCCCCTTCAATATTTTCCATAAATCGGCGCCTATGTTACTGACTGCAGTAGGAAGGTAAGCAAAAACGTCTCAAAAATCTCGACTAGTCAATTGTTTTCGAAATTGATTACTTATTTGCAAACCGGAAGTACCTCAGATGATAGCGAGAGGGTAAGTAATTCAGAAAGAAATGAACTGATATGTAAGAGATTAGTTTCAAGGCAGATATTGCTATCTGATCTTTTTTTTAGGGAAAACGAAGTTAGCGTTATCTAATAATTGCGAGGTTTATTAATTCAATTTCAATTTTTTTGTTTGATTGAGCTGGCCTAGAATTATCATTGAATCAAAAACTGAAACTCTGATATGCTATCGGTGATGACTGAACGAAGATCGAATCGGAAAATAAGTCCTATCGAATCATGGGGGTGGGGGTGAGATATTAAATAAAATGTTTTTTATGAGGAAATGGCGATAACAAATGCATTCAGGTTTTACTTTAAAACTCGACGCGAAAAGTGACTGGGCTACAAAGCCTTACCGTTAACTGGGGTAGTTTCGGATGTGTGGAGGAACTCCGGACACAGCCAGTTTTGTACATTACAACCGGAACATCGGGTTCCATCACAGTTAGAAGTCTCAGCTTTCATTTGACATCCTAGTTAACGAAGAAATAGAGCATCTAACCACTGTTACTTCAGTTCTAGCAAAGTCCGGAATTCCCCCACAAATCCGAAGTTACCCCAGTTTAAGGTAATTTTTTGTTTTTGATTAGCGATGCTATAAAACAAATAAATCATACGATTCATACCCATAACTACATGCCAACGGGAGAAATGGGAATTTCTCCGCGGTTGGAAGGATTACCTATAGAATTTGGAAACCATTATAACGCATCGGACTGTAAGTAAATTTTTCGCTCGATGTTCGATTGTGAGGTGTCCCGTGACTAAGCGAGTTTAATACTTCGGAAAAAGTTTGCACGGGTGTGGCAAGAAGATTATTTTCGTATTATCGGGCGTTCCACGCGATGGTTTCAATGCACTGCACAACTCAGAGATTGGTGTTTGAAAAGGGAACTCGCTGGAGCTTCCATGATAAACTCGTCTGCGGTTTTGTAAGTACGCGAGTAGCTTAAGCTTATAATCTCCGACGAGTATTCGAAATTTATAACTATTACACGTAGCCACAAAGACAGCTCATCCTCTGGAAACAATGAAATTGCCCGTAATTCTCGGTAGTTTCGATGAGAAGCACTCACGTCTCAGAATGTAAATCATTGGGCATTACATAACCCCGGTATAATCTGACAACAGATGAGGATAGATGTTACAACTTCTTGACCAGGGTTTTAATAGGAATACGCATCCCCGCATCAGGCTTCCCTAAGCCGGTAGCGCCATCACTTCTTCAGGGGGTTAGCTTTTTCCTGAGGGGCGGGACTTGAGGCAAAATTGAAAAATCTCACGCGCAAAAGGCAAAAAGAAATCCTGGGCTATCTGTTGGGGGAGGAACGGCGTCTGCTCAAGGAGGGAGCAATGCCCTCTTTCTTCTTGTCGACCGGCGGTATGAGCCTGGGTTTTCCCTGCGAAAGTCACCGAGCCATCGAGTTAACAATTCATTTCACTATCCCCGAAAATGTACCATAAGTCGTGTAACAATCGAGCACTCGTCAGTCACACACTCGAAGTGACTAGCAACGCATCACGACGGTTATTCCCACACTGTCGAACAATTTACACGAGCTTAACGACCAAACCTAATAATATGGGCAATTAGCCTGCGAGCCTGTTGCCAAGGAGATGTGCTCTCGCAGAACGGTCGCATAATAAGCTAGTAGGTTATATTAATTTATCAACATAACGTAAAATGGGCCGGAAAGATAATATGCACACGGAACACGAGTGTAAGTGTTTAATTTCTGCGTAATGAAGTAATACACGTGGTATCAAGTTCATAAGGTTTCATCTTTTCAACAGTTCACAAATTAAGGGTGTGTTTGAAATAATGACGCAGGTCCGTCCTGAATACGCACCTACACAGTTCGTTCTTCTGACGTACGGACTGATGAAAAGAATTCGTGAGAAAAAAATCTGGCCTCACCTTTTGTGTTACACATTTTTTCCATTAGACCATTATATTTTGTAGTGAAACAACGTCATTTACAGGTAAATATCGCATCGAAAATCTTTAGGAAGGTAGTACCTAAGGCTTCAGATGTATGATGGGTAGAGTCACGACGCCATATTAGTTTGAACGTAGCGGTATCAGCAGTATCAGTTATCACATGAACATACCGGCCGGTGTTAATATTTAACAATTTTGTTATCGTTTTTTATTGCTACTTTGAATTTAACTATATACCTAGGTAATTGAATATTTCAAGATGGCACGTGGTTGGCAGCAACGAACTGCATTCACAAATGAATGATAACAGCCAGAAAAATAAATTGAAAAGAAAACTATCTTCGATCGTGGTGTAATATTGTTAATTGTTGATAACGATAAGAATTTATTTATGAAAATGTTAACTGTATAACATGATAACCCGGTACACCAAGCAGATTGATGATACTTCGATATTCCCCCTTTCCTTCCCAGGAAAACACGTTCAAACTATGGCGTTGTGCCTCTACCTATACTTATAGAGCCCTAGTAGATTTCACGAATCGTGTAACAGTCGAATTTCAGTGAAATATGAAAGAAATCATCAACTTCTCCCTTTCTACAATTAATATTATTTCAAATAACTTTCAGATTGTATTATTCGGACTTGTCTAACACCCATTCTGGCTCTTTAAAACCCGTTTGAGCTTATTGGGGCACTTCAAGACTTTCCAAGATTCTCCAAAACTTGACTATATGATTCTTTTCGAAACTCCTCTACACCTGATTAAGACTTTCTCAAAATGTTCTACACTCGTTTCAGGCTCATCTAGATTTGCTTACAACTCTTTCAGACGCTTTAAACGTTTCTTTCAAACTTTCCTAAGTTTGTGAAACGATTTCAGACTTGACTGATACCTTTTCAGAGAGCTCTGTACCGGTTTCAGATTCTTCCAGACTTGACTGACGCTCTTTGAAACTCTTCCATTCTAACAATTTGCAACCAGTTAGAATGCGCTGTTGTAGATAGCTCACAACTGTTACATTCATATGCCAATCCAGACGATTTATGACCAATCAAAACGCCTTACTGAAAGTTCGGCACTTTTCAACCACGTTGTATAGCCATAATTAAAATGTCACCTATTGTACCTCGCAACGATTATAAGGACGACAATTAATAACAAATTGGAAAGCCTCGTTATTACCAACAGTCTCTCAACACCAAAACAGCGGTTGGCAACCAGTTGTAGTTCACTATAGTTATTTTAATGCCAGTATGGCGATTTATACTCAACCCCACTGCATGTACGTAGTACCTATACTCTACAACCAATTACAACGCCCCATTGTAAGTTGTCACATTCACCTTATTATCAATTATAGCCTGTTACCACTTGGCGAGTGTTCTAACCAAACCTCTTCCTGTTATCTCATTGGAGGACAAGATTTGCAAGAATCACTAATAATTTTGTCAGGTTCCTTTTATTTCCTAACCAATATCTTTTCATATTTTGATGTTAATTTGTAAAAATGGTGAATAACTACTATATTTGTTCTAAAAACAGTCGAAAACATCCCAAAATAAGATTCTTTTATCGGTTTTCCAAAA
Source organism: Acanthococcus lagerstroemiae (assembly GCA_031841125.1). Lineage (NCBI taxonomy): Eukaryota > Metazoa > Arthropoda > Insecta > Hemiptera > Eriococcidae > Acanthococcus > Acanthococcus lagerstroemiae. Next base: position 44,496,957 of record CM063114.1, on the reverse strand, counting down.
GTAATGCACAGTACAAGTAAAACATACCGTCAATTGGGGTAATATTGGCCACTTATGACTTGTTATAGGTGCGCTAGTATCGTTAAGATTCTATACGAATTGGTAAAGACACGACGCCTTGACGGATTGGTAGCAAGTGGAACTGTCATAAGAACGTGTGTAACTTTAGTTGCTAATATATCTAGACAAATATTGCTGTTTATGAAGAACTGAAGATAATAAAATTTATCGTACTTAAAATTTCCTATCTACATAACGCAATATTTTTCAAGATCTTTTGGGATCATATTTTAAAGATTTTTCTCTGTGTGTCTCATTGTGATGGTGCGGTACTACAACCAATCCATCATGGTGTCGTGTCTTTACCTATTCTTATAAGTTGTGTTTGTTTAGTTACACAGCATTCGGCTAGGGTTAACTCGATGTAACACTGAGATGACGACACGTGTACAGAAAAGTGTTGGGTTGGTAGAGATCAAATTGAACAAACATAAACATTCAGCTAACACCATAAAAACACACCGTGACACCAAACGACACTAAACAACACCAAACTCAACTCTACTCTGGTAGCAGCGTCAACATTTTTAACACTGGTGTTAACACCAGTGTTACCCTACTGGTAAATAAAACAGCAAACACTGAACTCCGGACATCAAACGGCAAAAATTCTCGGTGTTAAAAAGTGCCAATTTTTGCGTTTACACGAACACAACTATAGAGTTCTAAAGTATCCTTATCAGTAAAGTCAACTGGGGTCATAATATCAGCCACCCATGACTTGTAGGAGCGCTGGTATCGTTATCAGTAAAGTCAACAGGGTAATATTGAACACCGGTGGTAATATTAGCTCGTAACTTGTTGTAGGAGCGCTAGTATTGTTATCAGCAAACAATAAGTCACGAGTGGCCAACACTACCACCAGTGTCCAATATTACCCCAGTAGACGGTACTAAGTTCAGATAGAACAGCAAAGTGATCGTTTAGTTTTGCATACTCGATATATTCTTAATTCATCCTTCAATGAAATATTTGTTTGACTCCGAACTTTTGAATGCTTTCAGTTCCTACTTGGAGTAGATCAATGTTCTCATGATGAGAATGTTGTGGATATTGATATCAGTAATGGCCAGCATTTTCTCCCAATCTTTCGACATCGGTATCGGATTTCAGATTCTATCCAGGGGCGGATTAACCTTTTCTAGTGTGAGAAGCAAGATGAAAATTGACATTCCGTGTGTAGGGTGTGCCAATTCACTTTTTCTTCTTCTGTATTTCAGAGCGCTTTCGGCTGTTATGCCATCATCAGTGGAGAGAGGGTACTACACCGATGATGGAATAACAGCCGAAAGCGCTCTGGAATACAGAAGAAGAAAAGGTGAATAGGTACACCCTACACACGGAATATTACCAAGTTCACTCACACTCAGAAATGGACACTATGAAAATTGACGCCCTCAGCACCCTCCTAATACTGAACTATCAAGTAGTACAAAATACTCATTACAAAATTAACTTTGAAATCTTTCTACAGAAATAGAAATTTAATTTCAAAAGAAAAAAAAAATGATACTCCGAAAGTGATACCTTAATCAGTTGAATGCGACAGATTAACAGTAATCCTGTCCTCCAGGGAGGTACATAAACAGGCTAATAGGACAATTTAGAAAACTTTGTTGTAATCATTGCTGGTACCTCAATCCCACTGTAATGATTCGCAACCCAGAAACCTCTTTGTTGATCACCACTGTTACATTTATGTCAGCATGGCAATTTAAAGTGAATCAGAAAGCTCTGGTATGATTTGCCACGGGTGCCTCAACCCAGGGACGTACCAAAGAGTTCTTCCTGGGGAGGGGGGGGGGTAAAAATTGCGAAAGTCCCAACTGACCCACCTCAGAATTCTCAAGTATTAAAGCAAAAAAAAAACATGCAAAACGTTTTAACTGGTTGGATTTTTTCAACTGACTCAACTCAAAATTCCCAAGTATCAATGCCAAAGAAGAAAAAAAAAAACTTTTGACATGTTGGACTTTCCCAAACTTCTCAATTCCCAAGAATCAAAGCAAAATAAATAAATAAATAAACCTTTTAACTTGCTGGATTTTCTCAACTCGCCTGACTGAAATGGTAAATTTTCCCAACTGCTGCCTGAAAAGTTCATACAAGGGGGGGGGAGTTCCCCCTGTCTCCCTATCGGTACGTCCCTGCTTCAACCTCACTATAGTAATTTGCAGCCATTACAGTTAGAACGCTCTGTTGTTGATTGCCATTGTTATATACTGTATTGCCAAAATGGCGATTTACCATAAACTAGGGTAACTTCGGATTCGTGGGGGAGCTCCGGACATAGCCAGAACTGGAGTAACACTAGTTAGATGTGTTATTTCTTCGTTAACTAGGGAGTCGAATAAAAGCTGAGACTTGTAGCTACACTGTCACGTGGTGAAAACCAATGTTCCAGTTTTAATGTATAAAACTGGCAAATCCCGGAGTTCCCCACAAATCCGAAGTTACTCCAGTTCATGGTACACTTATTTAGAACGCCCCTTATAGTCCGCTACTGGTACCTTAGTCCCATATGGTAATTAGCAACCAGTTAGAACGTACCACTATTACATCGACATTGAAGTAAGCTATGATGATCTCCCTGTTGTAGTTCGTTACTATATAGTACCTTAACCCCCACTGTAGCAATTTGCAAAACCAATCAGAAAACACTCTTGTTATTGATCGCCACTTGGCTGTAACGCTAACATAGCGATTTACAGTTAAATAGGAAGCTCCTTGTAGTTCAAGTGATGGAAATAAGAATATGCTAATTTTTAAAATGCTGAGCATTTTAAGAATATTCTCAGCATATGCTCGTTGAGTAAATGCTCCAAAATTTGAGCATATGCTCAATGAGCAAATGATCAGCCAAGCATTGAAAAAATGAGCATTTTCTCATTTATATATGCCTAATGAGCAAATGCTCGGAAAAGCATAGAATTAATGAGCATTTTTCAAACATTTTCTCATTTTTTGATCATTTTCTCATTTATACAGATAAAACGAGTATAAATTTTTAAAATGCTGAGCATTTGCTCAAATGCTCAGCATATTCTCATCCAATAGAAGATGCTCTGTAATTTTAAGCATATTCTCATGCTGAGCATATGCTCGAGCATTTTGAGAATATGCTCACCAAAAGAAAATGCACGAGCATTTTTCATCGCTAATTCTCAATCCCATTATGGCTAATAACAGCTAGTTAGATAGTTAGAGCACATTACTGCTAGGTCAACGTTGAAGTAAGATGTGATGATCACTCTGTTGTAGTTCGTCACTGTGGTACTCCAACCCCCACTATAGCAGTCTGTAACCAATCAGAACGTTCAGTCAGTCATTGCTGTTACATTTGTATTGCCTACATGGTGATCTACATCAGTCAATTAGAAAGCTTTTTGTAGTTTACTACACTCTGATACCTGCTCAGTCCCACTATGGCGATCAGCAACCAGTTAAAACAAACTATTGTCACATCAACGTTGAAGTAAGATGTGCGATGATCGCTCTGTTGTAGTTCATCTTTATGGTACCTCAACCTCCACTATAGCCTATAGCAATCCACCAGTCAGAACGCTCTGTTGTAGATCACCACAGTCACCTTAATGCGAACATGGCGATTTATTGCCAAAAGAGAAAAGCTCTGTTGTCAGTAAATCACCACTGTTACCCCAACTTTGAAGTACCCAGATGGAGTGATCTATGACGGAGTTTCCTGATTTGTTATTACGAATGTCACAGCGGCGATCCATTGAGGTTAGCAGCGGTTAGAAAACTTTTTGAATTGGTAATTTTACTTCACTCTGGTCATTACAGTCATTTGTCACATTTTGTCTTTTGATCTTGAAGATCCTCGCGCACAGACTAGATGACTTGAAAGAGGGAAAGAACCTCCCTTTTCGCCAACCGAAATCTAAACTAAAATACTTCGTTACATTATTAACCAGCTGATTAACATTCCATTGAAGAATTTCACAGGTATATACAAAATCTTCTGCACATTGAAGTTAAGCATAATAAATTAGCGAAAAGGTGCAAATACCCGAACTAATTTTTAACAGTCATTTGAAGTTCTATTTATTTTTGAAGTTTTCGTCATATTTTCGTCATACATCAGCGGCTACTTAACATGTGTTTTTTTTCTTCTCTTGTTCCCTATTCGAAGCATTACTCATTTGCACAACTAAGCGCGTAATTTTTCGTCCTCAGCTGACATTCGCCGGCGAACCGCATAATCTGCGACCTCGTTTGAAGTATTTACACGTAATTTTTCATTTTGATTAAATTTGAAGCCGAGTCCGTGCTGCGCTTACTGTTTCAACTTTTGTATTTCGTCATCGTGTTTTTTTAATCAGCCGGGCTTCTAGGCATTCGTGTTATTCGCTCGATTGAAATGTTTACTCTTTTTGCAACTCTGAATTGAGGCAGATCCTCATTTTAATTGTGGAACGAGTGCGCTACATACACCTTAATTGGCGACGCTTTACAATCGGAGGAAGCTCTGAATTGACCAGATGCAGTACTCCTGCGAACCAATTCATACGTCGTGCTTTTTTTAGCCCGATATAATAAGCTGTTGGATTTATTTGTAAACAAAATTAGATACGATGACGAAGCGCGAGAGAGACTTCCTGTATTTCATATTTTATAGTTCAGTGTCACGCACGTGTTTTTCTGCCCGGCTATCGCTGTACCACATGTTCTGTTGCGTTTTTCTCACGTTACCCTACAGAGTCAGCCTATAGAGTTCGAGGGGAGTCTGGTCTTGACCAAGGGAGGGTGAGATGTTGGGAGGTGCTGAAATTAGAGAAAACACTACGGTAAACTGGGGTAGTTTCGGATTTGTGGGGGAACTTCGGACATAACCAGAACTGGAGTAACACTGGTTAGATGTGTTATTTCTGTGTTTACTAGAGTGTCAAATAAAAACTGGGACTTGTAACTGCACTGTAATGTGATGAAAACCGATGTTCCGGTTCTAATCTATTGTTCGGAATTCCCCCACAAATCCGAAGTTACCCCAGTTTACGGCATTTGACAAAACCACAAGGGAGTCTAAACCCTCCTCGGCTACATCTCTGTTACGTGGATTCTACAGACATTTGAATCAAATTATCGACAAATAATAGATCACAATCCTTTTAGGATCAATGATTTGTGATCCAAATTAATAATTTATTTAACGATCAGCTCAAAAATATTTATCCAATCATTTTATATTCAAGTCTATTTTCAAAACAAAATCTTTTGTAGCAGTTAATTTGTTTCTTTGTCTGTTTTCACCAAATCTTGACTGATCCACAGTACGATTTACACATCCGTTACTAATTTCATTTTCGTGCTCTGCATCCACATTTTCTCGAAACTTTAAGGTACACTGCTGCATCCAACAGCGAGGGAAACACACGAGAATAACATTCTCCACACTGATTATGATTATTGCGTTACTACATGTTCGAATATATAGAGGTAATAAGATTCTAGTACGTAATGAGAAAACAAGTCGCGTTCACCATTTTCGAGCCCCTCGCGTGCCACCATCACTCTTAATTTACGGGTAATTGAATTTAAATTAAGCGGAAATAATATCGACGGAATTAACATCGATCGGTTTTAATACGGTGAGTTGAAGGAAAGGCAAGAGAGCTTTTCGGATCTCAGCCTCCCATATAATCTCTTCGACTGTAAAATCCGAGAATCTGGAAATAGATTTTTCGACCTTCTCATGATCTCACGCAGTACCATTGATCGGCGATACACAGTTAACACGATAAGAAAAGAAAAGAAAAAATGGTAGAGAGAAGCGATATTTTCAAGGAGATCATGATTTGTGGACAGCCACAAAGTATTATACTGCGAACAAATTTATTCCCGCGGGTATTTGTTTAAGTTAATAAGTATTTTTCCGCCGATTGACAGGAATTTCCAGAAAACTGGTACGCCGGGTTTAATTGGAGTAAATTCGGCTGCTGTGCAGTTGCAGTACAGTTGATACTCTATAATTTGAAAGCTGGCGCATTTCGGCTTGCTAGATCAGACAAAACTCACAGCTTTTGGAAGAGTTTTCGAAACTAGGTAACAACTTTTTTCCCACGATCGGTTATTTTTGCTCATTTTAAGACACTAGAAGTTTTACCCTTAAGTCTACTTCGTCACCCAAAAACGTAAGTAAAGAGTTATTTTGGGTGAGGGGGGGCAAAACTTGTTAAATTCCCAACTGACTCAACTCACAATGCCCTAGTATCAACATTTTTAGTAGGGTCTAAAATAGAAATCCTTGAAATCTTTTTTGACCAGTTGGATGTAACTTTTTTGATCCATCAATTAAAATTTCTGAACTCCGGCGGTAGCTTGGAGGCTTGGGGGCAATTTGACCCCCGTAGTTTCGTTCCTGTCGCCAACTGATATACCTATATTAGGGCCCTACTCGGCACTACACGTTTCGCTCACGGCCAGTCTATTGTACTGTCACCGGGCAGCCTATTGTACTGTCACCGGGCAGCCTATTAGTCTGACTTCTGGCTGTCTGTGATACGTTAGTTGGATCCCGGAATATTCCTCACCCATGGTAAAAGCAAGAGTGGCAAGTTTTTAGGGTGTTTGCCGCGCGGAGCGCTGCAAGCAAACACCCTATTTCAATCAAATTTTCATCTTCCTCATCATTTCTCTAAATACGACTGAATTGTTTACAGCTCATAGTTCAGTTTTAGCTCAGTTGCCTTCTACATTTTATTTCGTGATTTTGTATTTTACACATGACAGTATTGTGCGATTTGTACTTTTCTACAAAAGTAACTATTTCCTCAAAGAAAGTGAAGACACTAACTGGATTTAGAAGAGGTAAGTGTATTGTTTGTTTGTATGAAATGGGTTCTTGGTTGAATTAGCGTATAATGTATTTGAATTGAACAAAGTAGGTACATGCAACATTCTGTGGTACTCTTATCAGGAAATTTTCCGAAGAATAATGCGATGTGTTATGTCTCATAAACAGCAGTATTAGGTACATGGTAATTTTGATATTCTATTTCAGGTCTTTCACAAATATTTTGTTTCTTGTTTGACAATTTACCTTTGTCTTTTTGTTATCTGGAACGAGGAATCATCCAAAACCATCAACTGCCTTCAACCACAAATTTGAACTTCTATTATAATCGTGTAGCGGAATTAACGAAAAACGTGAATAAATAATTGGCAGATCACGTTTTGTTTTTGAAATGAAAGATTATCTTTCTCGCATTCGAACGTCTCACGAATATTTCACGCGTTGTGTGACCAGAAGTGGAGCGTGGAGCTAATGTCTTTGCATCTTATAAACATTGTAATGAGGAGTAAGAACACATCAATGTGCGTTTTCTGAAGCAAGAACACAACTTTATTTGAATTGAAGTAAAATTCCTCGTTTATTTGAATTGAAACAAAATTCCTGTCCCTCTTTGAATTGTTATCAGCAGTTATCAGTTCATATTCATTGAAACTCCTGTATCTGAAATTTGTGGGATTTATGTCCTTTGAATTTATTTGTCTTGTAAAGGTAGAGTGTTTGATTTCTGCTTGCCGCTTGGAATGAATTAAAACGGAAAATGGAAATGTATTCTAGTATTTATGTTCTGTATTGATCAAAGTCTGGCTGCGTGATTGCAGTCTGCAGCTTCACAGTCTGAAGCCTTGAACTTCCATGATGTGCGTGTACCGTCGCCAGCTTTCATGTTCCGGGGGGGGGGGAGAAAGAAGACGTTACACATGAGTGACGTCAAGTCACCGTTTGCTTATCAAAAAATACCTATTCTACACTAGCGCTTCTACAATTTGCACAGTCTCAATGGCAAACACCCTGTTACTACCTCGCGATCCGCAAGGTAGCTTGTTAGCATGTTGAGAAATTCGCGAGAAAGAGAGAACAGAAATTCAGCTGGCTGGTTAGCTGGAAAGCTGAAAGCTGGCTGTGACACGACAGTTGGATCCCGGAATATTCTCCCACCCATGGTAAAAGCAAGAGTGGCAAGTTTTTAGCACATTGAGAATTCTGCGAAAAAGAGAGAACAGAAATTCAGCTGGCAGGTTACCTGAAAAGCTGAAAACTTTGAATATTGGCTGAGAAACTATTTGCTTGCCTAGTAAGTTGACTACCTTTAATACTGGCTGCATAGACGTAAATATAAGGGGGTGGGGTTAGCCCTTGAAAAGCTTTCTCCCCTAAAAAACGAACAAATTATATGAATGAACGAATTTTCAGCATAATTTGAATCAGTTATGTTACACAATTTTTTGTCATTTTGTCAAAGTAATATTTCACTTTTTTTTTCTTTGTTACATCATGAGTTTCGTTATCTTACATTAGAATTTTTGTTATTTTGTTTTTTTTTTCAGAAGCGAACTTAGGTATTTTGCGCTCAAAGCTGATGGAAAATTCACGCCGCTAATCCGATATTTCTTGGAAAAAAAGAGTAAAACATTTTTCGCTCGCTGTACTGAAAAAATTTTTCTTCTTTTTTTTTCCTTTCTTTTTCTTTTCTTTCTCTTTTCTTTTTCTATTTGTTTCTTTTATTTTTCTATTTGTTTCTTTTATTTTTCTATTTGTTTCTTTTCTTTTTCTATTTGTTTCTTTTCTTTTTCTATTTGTTTCTTTTCTTTTCTTTTTTTTCAAAAATATTGCGCCGAGGCTTTAGCCTGGTGATCCTTATGGGAAATCTGGCTCTGGTTTTTCCTGTTTTGTTTTGTTTTGACAAAATTACTTTGTCATTTTGTCTTCCTTCCTATCCTGTTGCTCAGAGGCGCAGTCAGAACTTCTTTTTGGTGGGGGCTAGAATTTAGAGAAAAAGGACTTGAGCAGGAGTGGAAGCTCGATTTGGCACCTCCCTATTTTCATGAGCTGTAAATTTGTACGTACAATGCAATGTAACCGCATCAGGCCACCGGCATCAACTTTTTTTTCGTTTCAAAAAAAAATTTTAGGGCAACAGCCCTCTAGCCCTAGCTCCCTCCTTGGTTGTGCACTTGATGTCGCTTAGCATACTTATAGTACATTATCAATTATTATGTATGAAATTGTTTATAAGCATTAATGATTACGTTTGTAATATTTCTTATCCAAATACAGCCAAATTAAAATTTAATTGAAAATTTGTGTTCTTTGCAACATTCTTTGCAAGAATTTGTTCGTTATTATCAAGTTTCTTCAAGGGTTATGTTCGCAATTATTAGCATGATTGGAAATATTTTTTCTTGTCTTGTTTATCGTGAAAATTCTGTTCAGACATGAAAATGGCTCGAAAGAAAGTTATACAAAAGTCACACGAAAGTCATGCAAAAAGGTCGTACTATTGGAAAATTTGTATTTGGTAGACAACCTGAAGAGGTGAGAATAACCAAAATGATAATGACAGAAAAGAAAAAGATACCTTATGTAGTTTTTGTAGGCAATTTCTCGAGTATCGTGAAGTTAGCCCCGTTATTTTGGGTTTTTGAAAAAATTTATTCGTGCAAATTGTTCTACGTCATGCTAACATTGTGCCGTATTCAGCTTTACCCTATCCATCCTCTACCTTCATGAAATACCAATACACTCTACCATAAAAATTCTGGCTCACCTTCATAAAATACCAATACCACCGCCCCCTACATAAACACGCACACAAAATTCTAACTTCGTTATTTTGAATTTTCGAGATAATTTGTTTGTACTGAGATTCTGAGTTATGCTAAGATTCAGTTGTGCCCATTTCCATCCTCCACTATGTCGAGTAGCGATGCGCATCCCTTCCCAGTAACATTCATGACTCTGATGCCATCTTGAATTTTTGAGAGGAAAAACGGATTTGTGTCAAGATTGTGCAGTATTCAACGTTGCACGCTCTTCCTTGTGGATGTCCCTCCCCCAGTGACGATTTGAGCAGTTTTTATTAGGGTGGTGTGCATTATAAAAATGCCGGATTGCCGAATAGAAATTTTTTTAAATGCCGAATTGCCAAATAGAAATTTTAAAAATGCCTTTTTCCAAATTTCTCTCCGGTGCAACAGAATACAATTTTGTCAAAATTAATGAAATTTTTCATTCAGTATTTTAAAGGGAAAAAATGTGAAATCAGTGTGTAAAAGAAATTTCAGTTTTCAAAATCTTGCCGAATTAGGCAAATTAAAAATAACTGGGGGAGGGGGGTTGACACCCCTCTTGCACCGGCTCTGCCCTCCTCCTTTTTGTTGGTTTCCCGTTTTTTGTCGGAGGAAAGGGACTATGAAGAACACCCCCACTCAAAAAATTCACCCATAATTTTGGATTTTTAAAGAAATTTCTTAGCGCATTAGTGCTAAGTGGTTTTAAGTTTTTTTTCAACTGCTACAATCGTGCTATGTTCAATTTCAACGTCCGTCTTCCTCGTCATCCTAGCCTCTCGTATACTCGAATATCCTATGTTGAGTCATTCTAAATTATGCTACAGTTTTAGTTTTACCACCTTCATGAGATACCCCCCCCCCCCATTTAACTACGTATTCGCTGACTCCATTTTCAATTACATTATCATCAATGTCATTTTGGACTTTTAGGTTGAGAATGATTTCAATAATTTGTGTTCAGTTGGATGTGATTTGTTCCGTCGCGTTGAAAATTTGTTTTCTCACTCTGCTGGAAGTTGAGATCAGCTCACACGCTCACAGGCACCTGCGTACTCAGGACCGTGTTTATGTACAGGCAACATAGGCACGTGCCTAGGGCGCTAGATTATGGGGGACGCTAGATTTTGGGGACCACTGTTATATACAATGCGAACAAAAATTTAAGGGGCGCTAATTTTTATTCTGCGTAGAGACGCGAGCATGTTACATCCGGCTCTGTGCGTACTCGCTGATTCTGACTCTCATTTTGGATTTCAAGGGACATGTAACACCAATTAATATAACATTAAGTCCCAAATCCAAAATAGTGTGGTCTGAATTTCCAGAGGGTAATACAGTATCTGAGAAAGGGTGGGGAAAACTGAATACAGAGAATCGTTGATGTAAAATTTGTAGGGAAATGACAGGCTGTGTTTTCAGGAGGGAGGGAATGTTTGTTTCTCAGGAAGGATGATGTGGAGCAGAACTGAAAAAGCGGCACAAGTTGAGCACAGCGTTGAACAAATTGGGGACAATCTTTTTTTTTTACCGAGCAAATGTTCCACTTTTTGCAGTTTCTTAGTTCTTTCCACCGTCACATCATCACCGGTGGAAAATCTTGTTCGCTCTTTCTTCGGTACCAGAAAGAGAAGTTCTTCAGTTTTCATAAGCATGGAAATTCGGCGTCGCGTCGTAGTCAAAGCAGAGTCCAAAGTTTCAAAGCTGGGGCACCTATTACCACATTTAATCAAAACCTTAGACTTGATTCCTTTTTATGCTACTTCTCGAAGGTGTAAATCTTACCCATTATTGCTCAATCGCTCGAGAGCCTTAATTTTTCAAACTATTATCGAAAATGCACTCAGCAACCATACTGAAGGCTTTTCTCACCTGAGCTACCTTAGCCCATAAGGATGTGCTCATGTGTTACAGAGCCTCCAATAATTTCGTCATTTGGACCCTACTTCTTCATTTTCGTGAATTTCGTGTCCCTTCCACCCTGCATTTTATCGTTTTTGATCCTTTTGAAATTACTGAATACGTGTAAGCATACCCCTACTCAGACCTATAAATATTCTCAAATTCTAGAGGTATCAAATTCGAATTCGAACGCCTTCCGTGGTGGTACTTGGAATTTATTATCTAAGTTGGGTGTCAAGAACACTTATTTCAACTTTGCACCAGCAGCTTATGATTCCAATTCCAACCAGTCAGAATTTGCCGATGGGAAGCAAGCAGCTAGGGGGTCCGTCTGGAAATCGTAAGCCCCAAATTTGGTTTTAAAACGTTCAGGTATGGACGTTTTGTGGTATAGAACCGCGTGCAGAGTCCGACGCCCTCGTATAGGCTGTTTTACTTATAATTGTATGCCGCGTATCGATTGTCGTATAATTTGTTTCCTTATATTTTGACAAACGGACGCGAACGACTGACGATATAGCTGTTTGCTGTTTCACATAATGTATACCTTGTGCGCGTGTGCTCGTGTGACTTGTGCGAACGGGTGACACTTCTGTGCGTACTCACAAATGAAGAGTAAAAATTGTGAGCAAAAATATGAAAGGGTAAAAGACTAATGCAGAGCCAAGTGTACCCTCCAATCGATCCAATGTAGTTTTCTACATTTGGTATACTTTGATACATTGCATTCGTCTACTGTGTACGGGAATCATGAAGCTCGAAGGCGCCAGGGTCCGTCATTTTATTGGGGCGCAGGCAAAATAATGTCTCCGAGTGGATAGGGTTAATGAAGCTATTGAGTAGAAAAATGCATGATTTTTAAAGATAACCGAAAGTTTTCTGCAGAAGGGGTGTCAAGAAGGAAGCCCATTGGGTCATCAACTCGCTGCTATTTCACGTTGAATTCCATGGCTAATGGTCATTGAAATGATAACTACGGGTTTACCTGTTGCTATGTTAGATATAGGGCGTACATGAATGCCATTGAACGTTTTTAGTTTATATTAGTAAAATTTATATTTCGTCTTTCCTAGCGTCTTATCTACATTTGAAGGATTTCTTATGAAATATCAGTATTATTGAAAAAATTACGTACGGTGCCAATAATATAAATTTGTCGTATTTACGAGTGTAGCGAACTCTCTACACAAATCCCAAAAAGAATATTGTTTTCTCCTGCCTCGTATTTATCGAGTTGAGTTGATGTTGATGTTGTCTGTGTGTGGTGGCGGGAAGTCATTATCGTAAATAAGATGTAACGTGGTCTCTCATGTAACCCAAATCTGCTAAATATCACCAGATCTCGGAAAATAATGAGTTAAAAAACGCCCCAGAAAATCAACAGCTATTTTTGTGATAATAATAATAATAATATTTATTTATTTGAAGCCCTCCAGTCACAGCCAAAATGGCCAATTACGACTGGGGGCTTTACGCAATTCAAAAATCAACCTGAATTGAGACCCAACTGTAGATAAACAGCAGAACATGAACGAATTTTCACTCAGCAAAGACATCGGTGAACTTGTTTGAAGATAATACTTTCAATTTTTAATCAGGCACAATTTGGAAAATCATTAGATTTTGCTGAAATAACCAAAAAAATCACCAATTTGTTTCAGGAAGTTAAAAATCACCAGCGTTGGCTACTTGTTTGGAGAAAGGCTTTCAGAGGATTTGGAAGGTAAACACCTCCCCTTCCCTCTGTTTATGTCTATGCCTCCAGACTTTGAATCTCATTGTAAAGTTGATATGAGTGGATGTAATAAACTTTGGAAACTTTCAAGTGCGTCATATCAAACAAAAAGCTCTTTTTATACTCCCACCAGCCTCTTACGTGTCTCTTATAAGACAGCCTGTCATTTAACACAGCAATATCGAATTTGAAAATAATTGTATTACAAAGTATCGGCTTCATTTCCGAAAAAAAAATCACGCGTTATATCGATCCGGGACAAAATGAGGAAACGGAGAAGAAAATCAATTCGAACCGTGGGGAAGGAGATAGTGGAAAGTGAAGCGCGCTCTCGGACAAGAAAAAAAAGTAGTACAGAAATTAGCAATATGAACGACGCCATCCCACTGTTTTCATTACTCTCTCCTTTGTTAATTGAAACGAAGGTCGTTCGAAATGAAAATGGAAAATGAAATCAACTTGCAAATAGCTGACGGTGATTGGCTCAACAAAATGTCCGTCTTTGTTTAGATTGTTCGCGGGAAAGCATCACATTTCGTCGCGAATTCAAGCTTGTTTTCAAACAAGCTTCGAACAAACGATGTGATACCAAATGACAAGTAAATCCGATAACCTGTTTCGGTCACTGTGACGGGAAACTGGTATCAAAAATGAGACAGAAGAACTGGGAGTCAGATGTGCGACTTGACTGATAACATGTTAGGTCACTGCGATGGGAAAATGGTATTAAAAATGAGCCAGAAGCGCGCTGGGAGTCAATGTGCGACTTGACAGACAACCTGTTAGGTCACTGCAATGGAAAAATGGTATTAAAAATGAAACAGAAGGGCTCAGAGTCAGACATGCGACTTGATTGAAAACCTGTTTAGGTCACTGTGATGGAGGAAACTGGTATTAAAAATGAGACAGAAGCGCTGGGAGTCAATGTGCGACTTGACAGATAACCTGTTAGGTCACTGCGATGGAAAAATGGTATTAAAAGTGAGACAGAAGGGCTGGGAGTCAGATATGCGACTTGATTGAAAACCTGTTTAGGTCACTGTGATGGAGGAAACTGGTATTAAAAATGAGACAGAAGCGCTGGGAGTCAGATGTATGACTTGACTGATAACCTGTTAGGTCACTGCAATAGGAAAATGGTATTAAAAATGAGATGGAAGCACTTGGAGTCAGATGTGCGACTTGACTGATAACCTGTTAGGTCACAATGATGGGAAAATGGTATTAAAAATGAGACACAAGCACTCTGGGAGTCAGATGTGCGTTTCAACAGATAACATGTTAGGTCACTGTGAAGGGGAAATTGTATTAAAAATGAGACAAAAATGCTGGATATCAGATGTGCGAACTGACTGATAACATGTTAGGTGACTCTGATGGGAAACTGGTATTGAAAATTAGACAGAGGCGCTGGGAGTCAGATGTGCGACTTGACTGAAAACCTGTTTAGGTCATTGTGATGGCGGAAACTGGTATTAAAAATGAAAGAAGCGCACTGGGAGTCAAGTGTGCGACTTGACCAATAATCTGTTTAGGTCAGTTTGACGAGAAACTGGTATTAAAAATAAGAGAGAAGCGCGCTTGGAGTCAAATGTGCGACTTGACAGATAACATGTTAGGTCATTGTGATGGGAAAATGGTATTAAAAGTGAGACAGAAACACTGGGAATCAGATGTGCGACTTGATAGATAACATGTTAGGTCATTGTGATGGGGGAAACTGGAATTAAAAATGAGACAGAAGCGCTGGAATTCAGATGTACAGCTTGACTGATAACATGTTAGGTCATTGCAATAGGAAAATGGTATTAAAAATGAGACAAAGCACTGGGAGTCAGACGTGCGGTTTGACTGATAACCTGTTAGGTACAATGATGGAAAAATGGCATTAAAAATGAGACAAAAGGGCTGGGAGTCAGATGTGCGATTTGACTAATAACATGTTGAGTCACTGCAATGGGAAACTGGTATTAAAAATTAGACAGAAGCACTGGGAGTCAAATGTGCTACTTAACAGATAACCTGTTAGGTCACTGCAATGGGAAAATGGTACTAAAAATGAGACAGAAACGCTGGGAGTCAGATGTACGACTTCACTGGAAACCTGTTCAGGTCATTGTGATGGGGAAACTGGTATTAAAAATTAGGCAAAAGCGCTAGGGAATCAGATTTGCGACTTGAAAAGAACGTGCAGCCCGAGACGTTCAAGTCACTGCGAATTTTCTTTAACAAAGAATTTCGTTAACCTTGAACATAATATACAACACCATTCGTGATATTATGTTATCAACGTACGAGTTTCCGCGGTATGTTTTTGCTTCGACAAGCTGGTAAAATGACATAAAATTCTAGATAAGGGACAAGGTGTGCATCTTTCACAGCACTCACACTCCTCAAACTGTTTCAACAACCAAGGTAAAAATTGTAAATTCGCAAATTGCCAGGGACTCTCGTTTGGTGAAAAGGTGATAACAATCACTTTCAAAAATGTTTCATATCAGTGTTATGAACGACCCATAACTGAAGTGCGGGTAGCATTTGACTCGGCCACCTGGTAGTTGCAACTCGAATTGAACAATATTGAAGGTATTCTACATTCTCTAGATACCACGATATCATACAATGTAACAGCCGAGCTATACAAGGTGTTTCACGAATTATTCCTCCTTTTTTTTAATGCAAAGTTAGATCTTCACGGGACAAAACTGGATCCAAGGACGTACTAATAGGGTTTAGGGGGGCAACTTAGCCCCTGTAGGAATTTTTCACTCGACAGTTGGAAAAATTTACCATTTCAGTCAGGCAAAGTACGGAAAATCCAACAACTCAAAAAGGTTTTTTTTTGTCTTTGATACTTGAGAATTGAGTTGAGAAATTGAGAAAATCCAACAAGCCACTTTTTTCTTTTTTGCTTTGATATTTGGGAATTTTGAGTTGGTCAGTTGGAAAGATCCAAAGGTCAAAAGGTTATTCCATTTTCCTTTTTGATACTTGGGAATTTCGAGTTGAATCAGTTGGGACTTTCATAATTTTTGCCCCCTCCCCCTTCCCGGAAAAACTCATTGGTACGTCACTGACTGAATCTGCAAGGGACAAGGTTTAGTTTCCTTTTGGGAGAAGAATTCCTCTCTGGAGGGGGGGGGGGCTCGAACATACTAGAAACTGTGGAATCTTAAGACTTCATTGGTCGTGCCCAGAATTTAGTCGCATGGCTACATATGTAACCAAGTCGCATGTCTACCCACGTAAACATTTTATTTAGACGCATGTCTACAATAATAGACATCTGATTTTTTTCTAAGCCCAATCCGGCTATTAGTCACAATAACTAATTTTTTACCAAGTCCAGCACACAGTACCGGGAAGCGTAAAAAATGAAGGGAGTGGATTTGATGATGCGAATATTTTTCTTCCCCTCCTAGGTTTAAAAAGGTGAAACTAAAACTTAGATCGAAGATATGCTTGGGTAAGATTAGAGCAGGAGAATCTAAATTTTGAACTTGGGGAAAAACTGAAATGTATCAAGTTCTGTGTATTTTTCCATGAAGAAGGGAGCCAAATGAATTCGAATTTTGCATACATTAGTTTCAGGGTAGGAAAAAAAATCGGCAAAACAAGACCACTAACCTGCCAACACTAACGAAATCTGACAAACGTGACCAAACCAACCCGATTGGAGACTACCTGAACCAAAAATGATCAAAATTAACAACTGACTGAAACAACCAAAAGCGAGCAAAGCTGGCTATAAGGGCCCAAATAAGACTCATAATGTCGTGAGCCTCCTCCTCCCTGTTCTAGCTGATTATATTCTCAATTCAGACGCAAAAAAGAAAAAGAAGAACTTTTTCTTTTCGTTAACTGAATGTTTGCAGTCTGAAATTTTTATTTACCTTGCTCAAAGTTACTGCTCCTTGACTCCAAATTTCCTCTTCCCTCAGGAAAAGTAGTCATGCGGGCTGATTAAAACAACTAAAATCGAACATGCACCGCGAACAAAAGTTATCAAAAATCACTACAGGGCCGTACCGACGGGGAGGGTTTTGGGGGCTCAAACCCCTCCCATTGGCAAAACAAAAACACGAAAAAATGATGGGTTGAGACGGAGAGGAGGGCGGACCTGTGACTGAGCCTCCTCCCCCCCACCAAGAAAACAATGTATCTTGATCGCAAACCCCCTCCCCTTTACTTAGATCCTGGGTACAGCCCTGATAACAACAATAACAATAATAATAAGGTCAACACTTGGTAAATTTGGCAAATTTAAATTGATTTTGGATTTTGCCAATCGATGGACGTTTTTGAAATATCAAACCAAAAATAAAAAAATGAAAAACAGGTATACACTTTTAAAACTTTTTCCAATAATTAAGAATCGACTTCCTTGAATTGGCCAATTTGGCAAGACGTTTTGAAGGGAAAGTTTTTCCTACATCCCCCCTTGGTATGTCCATCCATCCAGGCGCGGAAAAACCTTGAAAATGATCCGATTTCTTTCAGTTTAAATGGACGAAATATCAAAAACAATTTCATTCACCCTGTCCACCATTTGAAATAATATACTTTTGTTTGAAAAAATTCAACTGATTCCTCCTTTCCTTTTGAACAACTCTGCAGAGGCCAGTTACGAAAATTATTATTTTGAAATTTCTCGTATATGTTATTTAGGATATTTCAAAAATGTACCTAGATCATTGGAAAAGTGGAAGGCCTTACCGACGGGGGAAGGGAGGAGGGAGTTTGATCCTCCAATGGGAAAAAACACGGGGAAAATGGGTTGTGACGGAGAGGAGGATGGATCTGTCACATTTTCTGTAAAACGTATGAAAATGAGAGTTTCGAAAAATATTGAAATTCTTGTCATATACATGCACGCAATTGGATGAATTTGGGGTATTTGTAGCCCCCCCCCCCTACACGAAGAAAAAAATGTATCTTAATCGAAAAACACCCTCCTTACTCAAATCCTGGGTACGACCCTGAATCACTAAGAACCCAGTATTCTGAACGTGTTACTTCCCTCCATCATAAAAATTGTACGTACTCCATCTAATGAATAAACTGGAGACCAAGAATAGTTCCAAAATGGCGGCTAAAAACGATGAAAAGATTCGTCCAAACACTTAAGCCAAACACGACTAAAAATGACAAAATTTGACCAAGAACACAAAATGTAAACAAAACAATTGATCAAAAATTACCGAATAATTAAATACGATCATGTCCATTCAAAAAAACTAAATTTGACAAAAACTGAGCCGTAAAGACCACAAAACAGCCTTAACTATGCACAGCCAAACTCGGGTCAAACGTGAAAAAATTATCCACCTCCTCTTGAAAACTACTCAAACCAATTTTTCGGAGTTTTCATTCCTTCTTTTGTTCTCTATGCTTTCTTTTTTCTTATCCAGCTTTTCTTACCTCATTGTTGTTTGACGTTTCAGAGCTTTTTTCAACTAGCTTAATGATGATTTATGACCCTTCATGTGATACCACTAGGCTTGATCATGTTCTTTTGTACATGCTCAAGACTTTCCAGAATTCTGAAAATTCTTTAAGACTCGTATGCGACTGTATTCTAAGACTCTTTAATGCTCATTTAAGAAGTTCCCAGACTTGTTTACTATTCTGTAAGGTTTTCATTCAAATATCACGGAGCATCTAAAATTAGATTACGACTCCTTACGATTTCTTCTAATTCCATCAAGACTCTTCGGACTTCATTATAAAAACATCAAGCTGTTCGCTTTTCATCTCACGTCAGAAAAGGAGTGGCACTGATAACCTGCTAATTTACAGATAATTGTGATAGCGGCAGAACTTTCCGTTTGTTATGTTTTCCGAATAGATAAATGGTTAGTAGATAACTGAAATCGAATGTTTTCACTGTGCAGGCATAGATACACGAAGAAAGCAATGGGGCTGTCATAACTCCCAGGAAGAAACAATTCGAACTGCAAATGGTTCCAAAATTATGGATCCAAAGGAAAATCTTACATCTTCAAACAAAGCAGAATGTGAGAATGTGTTAAGTCTCAAATCTTGAACATGTATGGAAAAATCTCGAGAATTTTCAAATAATTTTGATAAGCCTCAGTGTGTTTTGCTTTCACGAGACTTGAACTAGTCTTCAGAGTTTCAAACACGTCTGAAAAAGTCTTAAAAAGTCTTGATCAAGCCTGGAAAAGTCCTGAAAACCTTCAAAAGCCTTAACAAGTTTCAAGTCCATCTGGATAAGCCTTCACGTCTCTTGGACAATTTGGATGGATCTCGAAGAGTCAAAAATAGAACAGAAACAATTTAAGTGGATTTTAGCAAATCTAAAAGAAGTATAGGAAGGTCTTAATCAAGTCTGCATGAGGTTTTAAGGGTTTCATAAGAGTCTGGATGTGTTCCAAAAGTCCTAATTCGGTTCAGAAATGTCTTAACGAGTTCTAATACGACTCGTGAAGCGTCTAGTGGACCTACAATCACGCGTCTTGAAGCTCTAATTATACCTGAAAAAGTCTTAACATACATCAAACGAGTTTTGTTGGAGCTCCTCCCACTCCTCCCCCCCCCCCAAAAAAAAACAAAAACTAATAATAATTGACCGTGAAGAAAATTTTAGCGTTTTCACGAAAAATGTTTTTTGTCTCAAAAATCTTAAATTCTAAAAAAGAATCGATATGAAATGCCCCCTCCCTCCCTAAATGAAATGAGCAATATCTACCCTGGTCGAAACATGATAAATGTAGTTTGAAACAAGTTCCGGAAAATTTGGGAGAATCTTAAGAACCTCAAAGAGCCTCAAGTCCATCAGACGACCTGTATGAGTCCTGACGAGTCTCAAACAGGTCTGAAACAAATTAAGTGGATTATAGCAAGTTTAAAAGGAATTTAGAAGAGTCTTAATCAACTCTGGATGAATTATCAAGAGTCAGAAAGTCTTGGTTTGTCCCAGCCCTAGATTAGTTTTGCCAAGTCCCACTCAAATACTACAGCGGGTCTGAAATCACTTTTAATGCGTCTTGAAGAGTCCAAATTATGTCTGAAAGAGCTCTAATATACCTCAGACGAATTTTGAATAACCTTAGCAAGTTTTGAAGAATATTAAACAATGTTAACTACGTGTTGAACAATCTTGAGCAAGTCTGAGAGAAATTGGAAGAGACTTTACCGATTTGAGCGGGTCTCAAATTGTCTTAATCAAAACTAAGAGTCCTGCACAAGTCTGGAAGTTGTAGCGAGTTGTAAATAAGTTCTAAAAAATTAATCTTAAATTGGTGTGTTTCTTTTGTTTTTATTATTGCTAAGCTGTATTAGAGGAGCCCCTTATGCTCGCACAATAATGTGCATAGCGGGGCAGGGGGTGCTATGATAATATAAATTTTATTCCTAACAATAAACTTTTTAGGTTTTTCTAAATTTAAACAAGCCTGAAGGTATTCAACTAGTCTGAAAGAGTTTTGAAAAGTCTGAATCAAATTTAGAAGAGGTTTGAACAGTCTTGAAGAAGCCTAGATGCGCCGTAATAAGCCATATACGGGTCCTTAAGCAACAGAGGCGATCTTGAGGAACAACAAATTTCGCCTCAAAGAAAAGTTTCATGTTACAACTTTTTTTTTTTTTGAAGAATTATTCTTTTTTCACCTGAAAATCTTCGATTTTAGCAGAAGAAGGAGAAAAAAGTCATCGATTTGTTCTACTCTCACCTTTCTCCTAGTGAAAATTAACAGAAGAGTCTTAAACGAGTCTCAAGATCCAACGAGTCTTAATGATTCAACAAGTCCTTACAACTCGAAGAGTCTGAGCAAGTCTTTCTAGATAAGTCTTAATCAAGTCTGAACGCTGAAAGCGTCTTAAAATGACTCATACCTTAATAGGAAATTTGGGTGGTAATTTGGTGGAACTCCGTAGAATTCGGGTGGTAAGTAGAAATAAGAGAAAAAGGGTCGTGAATACCACCCTGAATCATGTATGGATTAACAAGTCTGGAAGAGTCTCGGCAAATTTTGAACAAGTCTTGAGGCATTTTAACGAGACTCCCACAAATCTAGAAGGATTTGGACGAATCTGAACTCTAAAACAATCTATGAAATGTACAGGAGTCTTAAACAATGTTGGATCTACCTACATTCAAAATACCTAAAGAGAGAATACTCTAAGGCGCTGAACTAGGTAAATATGAAGACTAGAAGGACAGAAAGAATGAACGGAATTAATAAGGGGTGGAAATAAACGTAAAAACGAAACGAATAAAGTCATCAGGCTGTCTAACGAAATCGAATTTTGAAAAGAAATGACCTTCAAATGACCCTTTTTTTTCAGTTTGCTATGAATGCTAAGAATGCGCTAACTGGTAAATGCCAAAATATGCGAAATATGCAAAACGAAGTGCTGCTCATTTGACTCAGAATTCTGTGATTCGTGAAGATCTTTTAAAGCTTCTGGAATATACGCCATAGATGAAAATATGCATTCGCATAAAAATTGCAACCCTCGTCATTATAATAGAAATTTCCAATTCGAAATTCTGTGCTCTCTCTTTCAAGGTATAATTTGCTGATTTTCAATTTTTTAAATGGCTATGATTGAAAATAAAGACCTTAAATGACTTAAATGACCAGTTTTCAAAATAAATGACTTAAATGACGGTTAGACACCCTGAAAGTTTGATCAAAACATACTCAGAAAGTTTAATATTCTACATCAGTTTAGCCTAGTGTAATGATAATGTTCACGCGATAATACAGGGAGAGAAATCAGCATTTTCCTTCCGAGGGAAGAAAGTGATTACTTTCCAGATGATCTATTAGGAATGAAGTAGCAATGGTGAGGTGATATTTTCATTGGAAATTTGACAACATTTAAGAAAAACTATTGAATAGAAGATCGTGAAAGAAATGATTCCAGCTGTGCGAAAAACGCTTTCTTTCTTCTCTTGTTGCGTAACACTGGGTCGATTTTAAAAGATTTATTCCAGAGCTCGTTTTAATTGAATTCGAAACTGTTGGAAGATCAAACCTTCATGTCCTTCGAGCATCTGTTGGAGACCTGTAGTCGACTACTGTACTAATCCGTATGAGACTAGGTTTCTCGTTGCACCCTAGGCTGCACTGAAAATTAAGACAGACAAAAGTATTTCCATGCAACTCTGATAAGCATGACGTTTTTGGGTCGCTGGTTTTCAAACCCCCCGAATTTACTACCCGAATAGCAATTTTTGCAAACTAATTCTATCAATCAGATACATTTTGAAAGTGTAGCCTACGTCTCCTCCACTGACTCTAGAACACCCTATGAATTTCAACCACAAAATTTCCGAACCAAGTAAGATCTCAAAAATGAAATTCTCTTACAATATTGTTATCAAATGCGACTGGCCGGACACTGGAAAAGGGTCGCCAACGAGTTCGACTTCCCGTTAACAAATTTCGGCATGTCACGTGTCGACTTTCGTTCCTTCTCCCCCGTCTCTCCATTTTTCGATCGAAATGAAACTGAAAAGCGAGGAGGAAGTTCAAGAGCGAACGCGTGAGATGATGCTTCGCCCAACTGAGTACGCAGTAACCCAGTTTCCCAGCTGAGAGGGTATACGTGGCAACAGCGGAAGTAAAAAATATTTACCAAAATCTAGGTTATAACGCAGGAATTTTCGCGACCTCCCCTACACAGGAAATTCGATACGCTGACCGTGGAACTTAGAGGGCAACACTCCAATCAGCATAGACGCGGAATGCGAAGACTTTAAAACTTTATACATTTGTACGCATCGTCGCGAAGTGTACTCCGAGCATCCTCGACACGACTGCGTAGTGAAAATGACGGGGCAAAATTCAAAATTGAAATCGTCGGCGAACTGACATACGCCGTCGATGAGCTAAAATGTATCGTCACTCAATTATCCAGCTTGTTGTCTCCGACCAGAACGGGTGCAGTCTTACGGTCTATATGCGTTACTAGAGAACTGTTTCGTGAAGGAAAAATAAGGGTACTACTGTTCACAGGGACGAAGCGAAGAATTTTCTCTGGAGGAGCAAAAATTGTTGTATTCCCAACTGATGACTCAAGTCAAAATTCTCAAGTATCAAATTTTTTTGCATTGCCTATTTCGACATGTTGGATTTTTCCAACTTTTGATCCATCTACTAAAATTTTCGAACTCCGGCAGAGGCTCGGGGGCATGCCCCCTTATTTTTGTCCCTGACTGCTCAATGGAAATACGGATGATTATAGCAAGAGAGGGTTGACTGACCTGCAAAATCTGCTCTAACTTCTCGTTGTCTAATTCAGTTTTTACACAGACAAAGGTGGAACCACTGTCGGAGTAAATGCCTGAAGGAATTCTTCTTCTGCTTAAGAGCGAGCGAGGGTAGCTGTGAATGCTGCGGTGGATAGATCTACAATTTCAAGATGTACCGCTTTAGGGTGTAACAAGCAAATTACTGCAGTGTATGTTTTGGCATTTTTTCGATGTCGCATAGTAGTATGACGGTTGCAGGGACGTACCGATAGGGGAGTAGGTCAGGCAGAGTTGGGAAGGTCCAACAAGTCAAAAGTTCTTTTTTTTTTTTTTTTTTTTTTTTCTAGCTTGCTTCTTCGACAATTGGGAATTGAGTTAAAAATTTGGGAAAATCCAAGTCAAAATGTATTTTTTTTTTTTTTGCTTTGCGATAGTTGGGAATTTCGAATTGAGTCAGCATCAGTTGGAAAAATCCAATAAGTCAATTAAAAGTTGTTGTTCTTTCTTTTTTTTTCTTGCTTCAACACTTTCGGGAATTGAGTTGAGAAGATGGGAAAATCCAATAAATCAATCAAAAGTTTTTCTTTTGCATTGATTCTTTGAGACTTGGAAATTTTGAGTTCAGTTAGTTAGTTAGTTGGAACGCTCACAATTTTTACCCCCCCCCCTCCCCGGAAGAACTTTTCAGTACGTCCCTGGACGGTTGAAACTCAAAGGGACACCATATAAGCAGGCTGATGATAGAGAAAGTAAGGAAAAATATATTTTGGAGCAAGAAGAAAGAGAACAAATGATTCGGTCTTGTACACAACCTAACAAGAATTAAAAATCCAAATGCAGAAAATCTCAAAAAAGCATTTATGTAAAATTAAAATTTGGATTTTAAATAATTTAGATTTGAAAATTCTAAAGGATCTGAACTGTACCAAATTACCAACCTCAAATTATATATTTTTCAAGTAACATATTGTTTTAGTATTATTTTGATTCTGAATTCATAATATTGTGGGATCTAAGGGAGGTATGACGGGGCAGGGTATCTACTGGTGCTGAAAAGTCTTTCAAGTCTTGAAAAGTCCTGAATTTTGAAAGTAGGTTCTAAAAGTCCTAAAAAGGGCTGAAATTTAAAAAAAAAAATTGAAAAGTCCTTTAATTTTGTTAGTACATATTTTTAAAACCACACCCCTGAAAAATCTACGTTCGTTCTAAAAAATTATAATTTTTAATAACAATAATTATTATTATTATTGTCTAACACAATGAATGAGAATGTTTATTATTCACAAGGAGAGAGGAAGTGGAGGAGTAAAAAGGAGGGAAGGGTAAAGGGGATAAAACAATTGGAAACCAAAAAAAAAGGTTTGCACACTCGGGAAAAGATGAAAAATATACCGGCTGTAGTCCTGCAAAGGGTCCTGAAAAAGTACTTAATTTTATTTTCCAGTTTCTGTAGATACCCTGTGGAAATGCAACAAAATGTTTGTATTGTACATTATGGACATGAATAGGCAAAATGGTACAAAAAGAGGATTGAGATCCAGAATTCAAAATTCTTTGTAAAATTCAAGATCAAAATTCAAAACCCACCTTGAATCCTTGAAAAAAGTTTAAGGTCAAATTCCAAAATCGGGATTTTGAAAATTTTGGATTTTAGGCTCCGAACAGACTGATAAAGTTAAAAAAGAAAGATTTAAATATGAAATAAAATTTTTACTTGAAAAATATTTCATATAAATATGCAAAATCCTCCAAAAACATTTTAAACAAAAATTTACAGTTTGGGTTATCAGGTTATGAGAAATCTGGATTTTAAAATTCTAAGGGAAGGGATTTAAATCCTGCCCATCCCTGATGGAGGACATAAAATATCAAATCGTCAAGTCATTGATACAGTTTGTAACATTACTGATTCTGAATTTGAAGCTGTGGCAGAAAAGGGAGGTGGGGAACGGGAGCTAAAAAAAATTTTAAATATTGTATCAGAGATGTGCAGGATTTAAGTCCTTCAAGATTTTAAAATTCAAAATTACCTATGAAAATCTAAATTTTGGATTTTGATCTGAATGCTTCATGAAGAGGAATCTGTACAATGTTGTCCATTTTAGCATTTCATTATCCACCTCCTCGAAATTCGGATTTTAAATACTTTTCTGAAGAGGATTTTGGATTTTCTCTCCAAATTAAATATTTCAAGGGAATCTGGATTTTAACCATCTCTATTTTTGGAAGATTTTACCCATCTTTGGATTATATATATTATTATGGACATTTAATACCCACTCAATCGTTTTTGATATTTTTTTACTTTAAATTTAAAACTGGGTATCTACGAGGGAGGGTATTGAAAAGAAGTCGGCATAGGAATGGGTACGACAATACTTCCCCGAATTCATTACAAATATGAAATAAAAGATTTCTCTAGTTCATCGCTCCTTATACTGAGGTCAGTTTGTTATCAAATTCAACGGGGATGGGGGGGGGGGAATGCCCGTGAATTATATAGTGGGCACTAAGTACTAGGACTCTAAGTTTGGTTACTCAGGCACCATTTTACAAATCGAAAAACACAAATGTAGGATCTAGAGTACCTACTCCTTATTCTTCTGCCTTTTGAATTTTGAGCAGAGCTGGGCTTTATGGGAGGTAAGATCCTGAAAATGTAAGCTAGAACAGGTAGTATTAACCCGTTGCATATCGACTCCCTTCCCCCCTTTTCCTTATGGAAAAATAAATGCGTTTCTCTTATATTTGTTATTAGACATGAAGGAAGTAAGAAGTTTGAAAAAACTGTTTTTAGAATAAAATGTGCAGCAGGGACGTAGCAAGAAAAGTCTATTGTGAAGGGGCAAAACTTGTTAAATTCTCAACTGACTCAAATCAAAATTCCCAAGTATCAATCAAAATATGTTTGTATTGGCGCAAAAAAAAAAAACCTTTCGACTTGTTGGATTTTTTCAACTTTTAATTCATTTATAAAAATTCCCAACTTCGACGGAGGCTTGGGGGCAGGCTTCTCCCGTACTTTCCCCTCCTTATTTTCGTCCCTGACAAAGGCAGGCTGTGTTTCAAGCCCACAAAAAGTTCCGAAATAGTAACCTGATAAATATAAGGTCTGTGGAATCCAATCAGGCGCTCACAGAAAAATTACTGTGTTATCATTTTAAAGTCTGAACTCTAAGCTTTCCAAGGATGTGTAGGTCTAGGCATTTTCCAGTCTGCAATCACAAGGTATAAGCAAAAAACTGCCTTGGGTTGACTTTGCCGTATGCCAATTTTTTTATCAGTTTGAAAAGTTACAATTCGCGAGCTTTCGCTATATTCGCGAGGTAGTTTTGAGTTTTGAATTTACCAACATGTCATTTGATGTTGTTGTGAGATACCAAGAACATATAAACAGAAGTCATGTAAGATGTCGCACCTATTCTGATCATACTCGAGAAACACTTGAAGAGTGTCTGACAGAAAATTCGAAATGGTGATATGACATGACCAGAGCCGAAGCTTCAGCCACATACAAGATACCAGTTGAAACAATTTATAATTATCTTCACAAAACAGATAATGATATCCGTCGGAATCTGGGAGGACAAACGATATCAAAATAGAAGAAATGAATATTTCACTATCCTCTGAAGGATGATTTTGATTGAGTGAAATTTTCTGCCATCAAGAGTTTTACCTGAGCTCATTGAATCCTGAGGAATATATAGCTTCCCCGAAGACGTAATTCAACTTGAATTGCAATTTTTCTTTCGTTCTTATGGCCTTGCGTAATAAATTTTGAACATTTTCACTCATTTTCTATGCATTTCTTACGTACCGCAATGTCACCACATGCGCAGGTAACTTTGCCGATTTATCTTTAAGCCTTTCTGGGAGGGGAGTGGGAGAGGGAAATTTTGATTCCTAGATTTTGATTCCCTAGCTAATCTTATCCCCGAAGCTCCAACCAATTCGGAACTGTTTTTAGATTTCCTGTATCTCCAATAGATCACGCGTTACAGCTGTTCAAAGTCTGAAAACCCCAAAATTTTCGGCAAAGTCACCTCGGTTTACGGCAGTCGATTTTTTTGCTGACTACACAGCTTTCCAAAAAACTAGCTAAAATTTGCTGTTACAGCTTTGGGGCTACTCCCTCTACGCCAGCCAGCACGATCCAAATTTTGCAACTAACTGTATTGAACCATAGTATGTTTGCTCATGGCTCGCAGGGGGGAATTGGTTCATATTTTACTGTCTTGTACGTCACTCCAGTCTAATTTTGGGTACCCTACAGGCATGGGTACTCTCTGATAGGTTGGGGTCCGCGAAATGATGCAACAGCATCGTGAACTAATTCAATTTCCGTCATTTATTTTTGCCCTTCAAATTTTTACATGTTTAAGCACGCACTTATCTCTTCACTTTTAGCATTCACCCATCACAACACGACTCTCTGTGCCGTAGTCATTGACAACTTATTTATGTACCGGCGGCATTATTATTGCTAATCAAGGGTAAACATAGACAAGTAAACAGAGTAGTGAAGATTTCACGGACGTAATAACGAGTCAAGTATCTGAAGCAATTGTAACAACGGTCGACAGTTACCTACAGTGAATTTGCGGCAAAGGAGATTGAGAAAGAGACCATTTCTACAATGAAATTAACAACGAGCTGAGCCATGAATTTACGAGCAGAAATAACCACATAAAGAAATATGATCGGCATAGCAATGAGCTGTACCTACAGCTTCATCGACTATATATTGCGGATATGGACGATTTATTATATACCAATATCATTTTCGTACGATTCGCCATTTTTAAAAATAATATTTACACTCGCACCACGCCTCGCAAGTTCTGATCTCGTGTACCGAATACTGAGCAGACAATCACAACTGGGTTTTTAATTGATACGAACATTTCAGTATCAGTGGATGTTGGAATCATACCTCGAAAAATCACTCCTGATATAAAATGATCTCATTTCGAGAGTTTCTATCATTCTGTGTACCGACATGTCTCTTGATCCAACTGATATGCGAGTTATTCTTCGAAAATATGGGTATTTCAGTCCCAAGCAGTTATCTCACGAGCTATTAATGATATGGTTGTTTTTTTTTTCGTTAATAGATATGGCTCAATTATACTTTTTCAAGCTTTTAGAAAATTTGATCCACTTTTAATGGGTCAAAATTTGATTAAATATGCTTAATAGCCTAGGCATCCTACAAAAAAAGTCGAAAAAATTTATGACAGCGGGCTTTTTGCGGGAATGTGTTCAAAAGGATCTCAGTAGACACCCCATAAAACCCAAGAGCTCCAAGTGTTGAGGAAATTTTTTTTGTGGTGGTGGTGGAGGTGGGTGAGATACCCCTAAAAATGAGTTTTTTCACATTATTTTGAAAAATATCAACTCTGAATTTTAAAAAAATAACAAATTCGGAGTCTGCGTACAATTTCCGATCCGATGATACCCAACATGGCTCCTTTAAAGTAAAACATGAGCCCTTAAGAGGGGGTTCAAGAAAATCTCAGGTACTTCAATGTTATAAGTTGAAAACTGTACCTAAATTATATTTTATCGTGCCCCAACGTTTGTTTATAAGTATGTGAGGGATTGCAAAAGTATTTTGACACAGTCGCACCCCTATCCGGGAGCTGGACCATTTTGATATTACCGAAGCATGCACGGACTGGTTTCTTAGGGCGCTAAAAAGAAATAATAATAAATAAGGGGCGGATTTCTATGAAATTATATGTTTTTCTGTGTTGAAGTAGAATCGATATATTCCAGGTATTTATCCGTTTCACGTCATTTCGAAGCGAATGAGCCCAACTTGTTTTTTCATATTTTGCATATTTTGCCAATAAAATCATATTTTTTCATAAAACGACCACTTTTAGCACATATTTTCACAAATTTCCTCATAATTTCGAGTTTTTTTTCATTTTTACCGCATATTTGCAAAATTTTTCAATTTTGAACTTTTTTGACTTCTGGATTAAGAAAATTTTTCAGTTTTGACTCCTGGATAGTGAACATTTTTTAGTTTTTGATAGCTTCACTAGCGCTCTACACTTGCTTTCGCGGAACTACTTTAAACACGAAGCGCCTGGTTCTAAGTATTTTACTTAAATTTTGAGGTAAGTGCTGTAAACAGACGTAATTTTTCAAGACCTTTGCAACGACACCCATATTGATTTTGCATATTTTGTTCATATTTCGAGAAAAAAATATGCATATTTTTGATTTTTAGCGCATGAAATATGCGCATATTTTGCGTTTTTAGCGCATAAAAATCCGCCCCTTAATAATAAACAAACAAACGAACAAACGTTCTTAGAAAATGAAAAATTCAAAAGAACAGTTTCAAAATTTGTCAATTGCCGAATTATTGAATAGGCAGGGACGTACCGATAAGGGGGCAGGGGGCAACGGGAAAATTTACTATTCCAGTTAGGCGAGTTGAAAAAATCTAACAAGTTAAAAGTTTTTTTTTTTGCTTTGATACTTGGGAATTGAGTTGAGAGGTTGGAAAAATCCAACAAGTCAACAGGTTTCTCTTCTTTTGCATTGATACTTGGAAATTTTGAGTTGAGTCAGTTGAGATGTTCACAATTTTTATCTCCCCCTACCCTTTCCCCCAAGAAAAACTCTTCGGTACGTCCCTTCTTCTTTTGCATTAATACTTGGGAATTTTGAGTTGAGTCAGTAGGGACTTTCACTATTTCTACCCCCCCTTTCCTCAAGAAAAACTCTTCGGTACGTCCCTGGACTCCAGAACTCAAAATGGGATCCCAAAGTGGATAGACTATCGACATTAATTACTGACCTTAAGGGTAGTTGAATTCGAACATGCGCTAAATTTTGAATCTGATTCAAGCTTAAAAGATCCCATAAATCGAAATGGACAAACATTAATTAGTTTTTACAAATCGAGTAGACTATTGCAGTGGTGAGTTCTTACGATCTTAAATTCAAATTAACAGACTGTTTCTGAAAATGCTAAAGATCGCTGATTCATTTTCATCAATACAAACATCCTAATCTCTTGAGAAATGATTAAATCGTCAAATGCCGAAATTTCAAAAGCAGCATATATGATTTTATAAATAATGATTGAACTATCGAAGTGAAAGTTGTTTTATTTCCATTTTCTTGTTTTAGGTGTGGGAAGGGGCTGGGGAGCTGTTACAAATTTAGTAATGACCCTTGGACTTTTGATTGGACTTCATCCTTCTTAGGTTAAATGGCAATTTTTGCGTGTAATGTTGAAGAAAAAACTCATTGAAGCTTGCATATTTACGAGCCAACATTTGAAGTCCAAAGATTGACAAAAATTAATTAACGTTGAAAACCCAAATAATCTATTGATACAGCGACTATTGTAATTCCTAATTTTGGTTCAATTTCATAGTTTTTGATTTTTAAAGACTTGAATGTTCCCTTTATAATAACTCGTACTTGGATAATTTTGAAATTTTTCCTCCAATTTGAATTTTGGTAATTTGATGGTTCTGAAAATGTTGAAAGATTAAATCAAGTTCGTTCAATTTCGACTTTCATTTTGGTGTTGGGGCCTGCCCGAGAGTCAATATCGAAAATTTATCGCGTTGATGGAATTTCCAAACTAGGCGACCTCTCCTCTCTCATTCCCCATTTCGATATTTGATTCGGTTACCGGGAAGTCAATTTTAAACACTTCTGGAGACCAGTTTTGGCTTTTGAAGCCTAAATCGGAAATCCAAGAGGAATCTGAAGAAGTTTTCGAATTCAGCAACCCAGAAAATTCTAATACTTTATTCGATTTCCTAAAAATCAATTTGAATTTTGGGGCCTAAATCGCAGTTTAATAAGAAAGCTCATAGAAGCTTTCGAATTCAACGATGCAAAAAACTGCTCGTATTTTGATTCGTTACTTAATTTTCCAAGAATAGAGAACTCTGAAAGTCAATTCAGGGTCTAAAGAAGAATCTTCTGGTGAAATTTTCGAAATCAACGACCCAAAAACTCCTATTTTAGTGATCTTTCCATAAAAAATCCCGAGTTTAGCTCTAGCCTTGATTAATGGGATCGATTTTTTTTTTTTTTACCGAGAAAGAAACGAGACCTTGCCGTCAGAGATGCCGAATTAAGGAAAAAAAACTTTCATTCTTTCCCATTCAGAATGGGCACATCTTCATTCTTCGCGAAAAAGAAAAAAAAAGAGGATATCAAAATGGTCCACCCCCGGATAGGGTTGCGACTGTGTCAAAATACTTTTGCAAATTCCTCACATACTTATAGACAAACGTTGGGGCACGATAAAATATCATTTAGGTACAGTTTTCAACTTATAACATTAAAGTACCTGAGATTTTCAAAAATTCAAAATTTTGAACCCCCTCTTAAGGGCTCGTGTTTTACTTGAAAAGGCTAGTGTTGGGTATCATCGGATCGGAAATTGTACGCAGACTCCGAATTTGTTATTTTTTAAAATTCAGAGTTGATATTTTTCAAAATAATGTGAAAAAACTCATTTTTGGGGGTTTTAACCCCCCTCAAAATGTAGGTATGCAAATATTTTATTCATCGTAGGCCACATTCTACCATGGGTATTTCTCGCAATAATCTGATGATACTTTAGCCAAATCCAGAAATATAGAACCGCAGCCCGCCAGCTGCGGTAGAGGGTGCTGACTGATTAACAGAGGGGGTGGGGGATAGTTAAGGATACACATAGTATATAATGTGAAGATATATATGAGAACTGGGCCATTACATAAAAATTCCATTCCCAATCCAAGAATCCCAAATTAGTTAACAGTTTTTGTTATAAATTTTAAAATGTTTCAGTGATATTAATTTTCTTTATCCCTCCTTTCTTTCTCGTTCTGTGGAATGATGATTTTTTAATGGTGGTATCTTTGCCTAGGGGGGATCAGCACCAGCTTGCTTCCCATGGCTACGAGGCTGCAGAAATACTTTGGAAAAAAGGCCCAAATTAAAATTTTTTTCCAAAATCATACAAAATATTGCAAACACATTAAACTACCTTGTTCTTGTTTGTTTCAATCGCAAGTCAGCTTGTGGTTAGGTTTTTGACCTTTATTCATATTTTTATTCATAAGCAAAACAAATGTACCGCTTCTAATCGATATTCAAGTTAATAAAATAAATAAATAAGTTTTCACCTTTAATTGTGCATCAAATTATGATACATACATAGAGAATTTTATTCTCGCCCGATTCTCGGGTTCCGGAGATCATGGAGAGTCGAAGCGGATGGAACCTGGTGTCGGCCTTTGCCTCGGCCATCATGAAGAAGGAGATGAAGACGGAGTCGTCGAGGCAGAGGGCAGACGAATGAAGCTCGGCCCACACCATCGAACAGGACAACTCTGTACCATTCGAGAAGAGCTGCTGCAGCTGCTGCGGACCCTCCGGCAGGGCTCCCCCGCTGCCGCAACCTGCCTGCATCGCCACACGTACCAAGACGAGGAGGTGAGGGATGAGTGAAGAGGAAGCGCGTCTGGCTAAGGAGACCTGAATTCCAGGTAGCCCGGGGAGCGCGAACCTCGGTCCATAGGGAAGCCCATGATGACCCTTGCAGGACGCGCGCACCGGAAGCGGCAAGGCGAAATGGGGGCTGGGGCCGGCCTCAAAGCGTCCCTCTGGCCACGGGTGCGATACTCGGAAGGGTAGTTTCCAGGGCCGGGGGTGCGGTGTCTTAGGGGCCACTTTGGCATGCGTGCATCGCCATACGTCCCACCACACCATGTCTTCATTATATCTTGGAGTCTCTTTATTATGTTTATGATCACTTAAGCCAACGCATGGAAATAAAAACGACACAGGTTTGTCTTAGTTACACTTGTATCATTTCTTTATTAATCAAGACCTGACTTCCCCCTGCCCATCTGGCATACAGGCACAGACCTTCTATTTCTTTCCATCTTTTCCTCCACCACTTCTATGAAAAAGGGGAAAAACTCTGCATATAAAGACATAAAACACCAAAAAACACAAGACAAAAAGATATATGAAAACCGATCTTCCCCTCTTAGGCTATCATTACAAACTTGAACCTCCTCTCCGTCTACTATAAAGGCATATGTGCAGTATGAAAATATCGTCATGTTAAAAATTCTATAGCATTATTTTTCTCCTGTTTCAGTAATTCTCATGTTTTCTGTGTGTGTGTGGGGGGGGGGGGGCAGTTGCCCTAAATCTTTCTTCCTGGACGTTTCCTAACTCTTCAATTTATTTTGTTTTCACTTCTAGGCAGAGACCACACCTTCCAATCTGACTTATCGCATTCACAGGCAGTAATTATGGCATATTTTGCAGTCCGGCAGACTCCTGCACAGGCTACAGAATATTAGGTACTTAGGTATAATTATGAATTCATGGCTCGATGATACTATACATACTATATACACACATGTCACGTGTAAGATATAGATAATATACGAAACAGATATAAGATTATTTATCACAGCACAAACACAGAAAACACGTACTACAGCAAACAACCGGCACTTACAGCTTACGTTAGATGTACAATTTTTCAAGATAAAGAGCAAAGAATTCCTTCGGTACATGAAGGCTCATTCTTACGTTTTAAACTATTGACGTCGATGTTCACGCTACAAGTTTTGTTGTTCCTCCACCCGTCTCTAATGTACCGGGTATACGTCGATAAAACGCACAGGGCATGTTGAAAATGACTTAAAACATATAATTACCTAATTGATAATGAAAATGAGTAATTACTATCTTTGAAAAGACGAGAAACTAGTTCATAATATTTCATTCGATCAACAGTGGGATTTTATAAAGCAGATCGAATAAAATCGAGGTCTCAACAGATAAGTCTTCATGCATGTGCTCTCAGCATCATCTATATCAGCACGTATGAATGATACATGTACTTGGTCACGTAAAGTACATAAACACTACTTTGACAGGCAACGTCATTCAGAAATTTAATCATTTTCAAGATTCACAGAAATGATACTTAATCGTATATTCTGTTCCGTGGTCTGACACTCCCCTTAACTTAAGCTCGTAATCCGAAATCAAAAATGAATTTAATAATCCTCGGGAGCTGAACGTCTTCATTCTAGATGTCTGAGGATTTCAGTTTAGAGAGAATGCCAAAATCCAAAACATACGTGGAGGTATTCATTTTAAACTTAAAAGCTCAAGAAATGATAAGTAGGTATAGGATTTGTATGCAGAGGCACCATGAAAACGGCGTCATGGGTCACTTAGAATTAGATGTACGACTGATAGCCAGCGATCAAAACTTGTTCATAGTTATATCCAGAACATTTCAAAAGAACGATTCATCTTACTATGTAATAGTGTAATAGTTACATCATCAGTTACGCCAGCAGCCTTTGAAACACATGGATGGCTTCAATAGGTATTAATCGAATAATTATCAGAGGATATGATTACGAACTACGCTTATCAACAAGTATTATCAGTCTTTATTATGTAGGTATACTCAATACGTGCAATCAAGTTTTAAAGACTTTGTCGATGAAGATCAAATCTACTTCAACAGGTATAACGGTATAAACCTAATTGGAATAAGAAAAATGATCACGTGATCAAGTAAAAGAAGTAACTAAAAGATTTCCACAGGAACAGGGCGACAGAAGTAATAACTGCTAGAACACCCTGATACCTACAAGACCCCGCATGTGGTGATACTACTGCAGCAATGTGTAACATGATTGATGATTGAGTGCAGGCTTGTAATCAGTTTCTTGTGTTAGGGAGAAGGGTTGAAAATAGATTTTCTGTTTACGGGGGAGTGTTCGTATTTGCCACCCTTGTTCATGGGCGTGATCAAGTAGGTTCATTGTAGAAGAAGAAAAAAAAAAAAAAAAAAGGCTTCAAAAGGGACAAGCAGAAGTCATTACTACAAAGCTGTTTTAGACTTTCTTACAACTACCCCCCCCCCCCGGCACTAATGCGATGCCCGAAAGGGTAGTTTCCGGTGCTGGGGGTGCGGTGTCTCAGGGGCCACTTTGGCATGCGTGCATCGCCATACGTCCCACCACACCAACTACCTGATTAACTCTGCATTCTGCCAAAGGTCTTCAGAACACGGAGCCGTGGGCAAGTTTCTGACAATATTAACACATACGTATACGGTAAAGTGCCATTTGTTGACCAGGGTGTCAAATATTGACCATTTTTTTCAGCAGCCAGCAGCAGCGTAGTGAGAGGTGCGTAGGTGCTGCCGTCTATGTTAACGTATAGCCCAGATCTCTGTCTTTTGTTTTATCATTTTTCTGTGGAATCACGTTCAGTTATAGCCTCTTCGCCTCTTGTTATAGGTAATTTAGTTGAGTGATCAAAATAGAGAGATTTTCATCGACATGTGGCGGAAAGAACATTTTCAAGGTCAAGATGGTAAGTAATTTTGGTTGTATTGCAACATTAATACTATAAAAATGTAGATGGGTTATTCCTAGAAACTGATATTTCAGTTCCCAGCAGTTAGCTCGCAAGCTATTAATGATATGGCTATTTTTTTCTTCGTTGATAGATATGACTCAGTTTCAGAAGAAAATTCGATCCACTTTTAATGGGTCGAAATTGGACTAAATATGCTCAAATGTCCGTCGGCATGGCTGTCCCTCGAACGATTTTCATTATATTTTTTCTCTAAATTTTCAAGCTGTTTTTATTAGAACAAACTGACAACGTAGTGGTACTTTAAAAATGGATGAAGGAATCATAAGGCAACATTGAAATCGCATCTTCACAGGTGGGAAACAGTATGGCCAGCTTTGAAAATTGTCCCTTGATTCTTTGTCCATCGGCATGGATCTTTTCCAATCAGTCCATCGGCATGACTCTTTTCCAACCAATCACAGAACAGGCACGTTTCAATATTTTTTCGTCGCAATTGATGGTCAAATTGTATATTCTTATCAGAGCAATAGGGTCCGCATATCAAATCCCGATTTTTTTGTGACAAGACTCGTGCATTCGCATATTACTGTCGAAAATTGAAGAGTTTAAAAAAAAGTGTCCTTCTGCATGGTCATCTTTATGAAACGATAGACGTTCATTATCCAAAAAAAAAAAAAGTCTAATTAATGAGTTAGTATGCCTTTATCAACTCTCCATACAATTTTTTGTTTTGGAATCTACTAATCAATGGCAGGACACTTTCTGTTCGCTATTGTCTTTCGGCATGGGCTTTTTCATGTGTCCTTCGGCATGGCATTCATCATTTTGATTGATATGCCAAAATACAGAATTCCCTCACTGTCAGCCCAATCTTACCAATATGTTATACAGAACGCCTCTTAACGACTCCCATGAAAAAAGATATCCCCTACTTTCCTCCATGAAAAAACATACCTGAAATATCAACATTTTGAAGAATGACTCAGGTAATGATATAGACTACATGTTCCAATTTTAATTTACGAATAATTACGCCATCTAATGAATGTGCAGAAGCTTTGGAAGAGTGGCATGTTTAGGTACTTCTTGTAGTATCGTAACTTTGATGATGATAAGGTTATCAGTCTTACAGCCGGTTTGATGCAGCTCTCCATTTCTCCCTATCTTATGCCAGTTCTTTCATTTCGTAATAACACTTACATTTGACATTCTTGGTTATCTGTTGAACATGCTGGAATCTTTACCGACCCCTACCCAATTTTTTCCTTCTACTCTTCCTTCTAGCAGCAGTGATAAGTATTATTCCTGAGTGCCTCAAATTATTCCCTATTAGTCTATCTCTCAGGTATATTGCGAATTTGATAATGCTCGCCAGAGTAACTATTATAGTATTAACAGGGTAGAATATATTAAGCTAATAATAGGTACCTATAGGTAAGTCGTTTTCGTGATTCTGACAATTGCCAACTTTTGATCTGGTCAAGATTTGGCACACCTATTCTATCAATTGTTGTGTTTGATTTACTCAGGGGAAAACAAAGAAAAAATTTAAGTACACGGAGTCAAGCATGAACATGGCTGTAAGTGCTGTATAGGACGCCGGTACTTCTTTACAAAACGGGCAAAATTTATGCAATATATACACCACTTTTGTATCTATAGGTATTCATTTTCAGTACAATGAGAATGCCGAATCATGATCAGTCAACAACTGGCATTTTTTCAAAATTTTTAGAAGGCATGTAAAACGTTATTGTATATTGATACTTATGTTGTGCTGATCATACGTGTACGTCTCTATCTACCAGTACTACCACATAGGTATGTTAGGTAGATTTGCAACATTTTGAGTGCTCAAGATTTGGCACCCTATGCCCAATGTTGAAATTTTGAACCTGCTTTTGAACGCGGGTATATCAAAGGGGTAAGGCCTTTATGGATATCTATTCGCAATTAGCTGTAACTGAAAGATGATATTTTGTAGTGCCATCAAAGTTTATAAGTTGAAATTACGCCTCAGAAGAGGAAACGATTCAAAAGAAGAGGTCAAGAAATGGCACTTTACTTCACATAAACCGCCATTGCATTTGTAATGCGCGAAACTCAGTATATCAAGAATCATTTTGCGTGATTATCAGTTATAGAAGTCGCTGAACGCTCTTTATAGGCGAATGCTGATAAGATAAAAAAACTGTTTGATGATCGGGCCTTGTTACTCGTAGCTGCTGCTAATTTACAAGTAACAAACTGTTCTGCACGTATAGTTTATTATTTTAGCATTTTTCTCCATCAGAGCAGAATGAAAACTGTCTGTTTCAGAGCCAAATACCTATTTACAAGAATGATTTGGAATAAGTCAGTAGAATTCAGAAAATACTTGACACCATAAAATGAAATCAAAAAGTGATTTTTCCAAATCAGCATTTTCCAACGCTTGTTTAGACTACATGGACAAAATTAAGCAAAAACCACCCAAGGGACAAAATCTGTTTTTTGAGAAAACGTTCATTGAAAGCAAATTGAATAATGCCAGCTTACACATAGCGTTTACTGATAAGCTGGGATACGTATTTTTGTATCGGGGCTATCGGGAGCCTAATTTTTATAAAATTCCACTTTTTACATTCCTTCCAGCCATATACCTACTAATAACTCATTTTGTCAACAAATGTCACTTGGGCGGTTTTTGCTCAACAGTGTCCATATAAATCTCTGCAGGTATAAACATAGGTACCTAAGTACTTATCAACTGTATAAGTACAAAAGTTTCATGATAGAGTGATTCAGCTACAAGTATAAGTATAAGAAGGAATACCGACATAGACTTTTTCACATACCGGCATATTGACCCATAAAGACAAGATCTACCTAAGTGGATAAGAGGTCGATAAGGATTTGGACACCAGATGAGGAGAGATGAAAACATGAACACACAAAACTGCCTATACATGATTCATGATTGGAATACTACTGCAAGTACTAAATTATTAAAAACGGACCACTGTGATAACCAGAGCATGTAAAGTAGATATAACTATGCGGAAATCTCGCCCATGCTGCGAACTGATATAACGATGGGATACAGAAGGGGCTTGTCTGTCAATCGCACTCATACGTTCTACAGCAAACCTCTCCATACAAAGGGTAGCTCCGAGAGCTGACAGCTAACAAATCATGTTTTTTGACAAATGGGTTTCATTTCGTCCAACGTACAGACACCAAAAACATCATCTGTTGAATCCGTCACAAGCCAGTTTTACACGGCACTTACACGGTACCAGCTATTAGTAGATATTATAGGTACTTACGTTACTTATCTGCGAGCTCTCGATGGCGTACAATTTTCACGACATAAACACGAAATAAATATTGAAGCGAATACGTGAACCGTGCGGAACGCAAATACGAACACGATTTTATCAGGTTGGTTGAACTAAACGCGAATGAAAGAAAGAACCAAGTTGTAATAAAAATGGTGCTGTCAGTCGGCACGCAGTAAGCTCCTCGTTTATATCACCTTTTCCACGGACGTAGTGGGGAGCAGAGCTCATCGCGTTCACAACTACATAGCAACGAAATTATCCAGAAAACTTGTGCGCGCGCAGTTTTCTTCAGTCGAAGTGAAAAGTTCAAAAAACGAAATTCGAACATCGAACGCACGTGATTCGGCGAACATGAATTCGAAATCACAAATAGTTACGGCAGTAAAAATGCGATCATTTCAATTTGCTACACAACTTTAGCTGAAAGCTCAGGAGCATCTTTCTTTGTAAATTGTACGTGACCTGTCTTTGTTCTCGCGTCCTGGGAATAGAGATAAGATTTTGGAGGGGAAAAAATGATCAGGAGCATTGTTGATTTTAGTTTCTAAGTTTTGGAACAGATTTGAGCAGGTTTACGCCACATTTGCTGAATCGCTGTCTTCTGTCAAGTTTGACACGCCAAAATGTCATCAATCTGCTAAAAAAGTGCAGTCCGCCCGCATATCCAATTAGCAAAGGGATTGCTAGCAGCTGTTTGGCTGCTCAAATTAATGTCAAACATAAATCCTATTCGGTATATCAGTCAAAATATCAAGTCACTGTCAAACAGCCAAAATGTCAATATTTTGACAGGTTGGCGGCAGTTAGATATAATTTTGTAACCGAAGTAATAACGATAAACGATGAAAAGGTAAGTACAACATGGAGCGATGGAACAAATTGTTTCGATTGTTCTGTTCATCTTTTAACATTCTGTTTGACTGATTTTACTAATTGTGATTCAATGACTAGGGGTGATTACTATAATTTT